>JAZKJV010000517.1:0-1432417 GCA_037367405.1 Ottelia alismoides | reverse complement strand
ATGACTGAATAACAGGACCAGTATTTGACTTGTTTTTAATAAGGAAAACCCATGACAACCTAGAAAACTCATCAACAACAACGAGATAAAATCTATGCCCCTTGATGATCAGGGACACGACTGGGATCCCAACTATCAAAATGAACTAACTCAAACATACCATGACTACTTCGACCCTGACGACTCTGGAACGTAGACCGATGATGCCTCTCAGCTGGAAGGCCTCGTACTGAAAGATAGAGTGAGGGGAAATCTGTGGAAGAACGTGACAAAACTTTTGCAGAGGAAGATGACCAAAACAAAGATGCCACATGTAAGGAGACGCAGACCCAGTATGAATGGAAGAAGCACCTGCATATGGAGATTGCACTAGTCTGTAGTGGATTATGGACTCTGGTGCCACACATCATCTGTGTGGTGATCAACGTCTACTTACAGCCTACCGACAGGTTCCTCCAGGCCGTACTGTGGTTATTGCCAATGGGACACATTCTCCGATCATTGGTCAGGGGGAGATTAGCCTGACACCCTCTATGCACCTCAAGAACGTGCTGCACGCACCTGATTTTTCTATGAATTTATCGTCCATTAGCCAACTTACAAAGGATTTACATTGTCGAGCAATTTTCGATCCATCTTCTCTCATCTTTCAGGATATCCTTACGGGCAACGTGATTGGGTGTGGCTATGAGCAAGGCAGCCTATATCGTCTTAGTCAGACCCCTTATGCCGGAGCCTCCTCTCTACCTGATGTTTCCTCCCTCCTGTGGCACTTGCGCTTTGGACATCTACCGCCTCAAAAACTGTGTTGTGTGTTACCCCAGGTTTCACCTCACACGTCCATCCAATGTGAGGCTTGTCAGTTGGGAAAACACCATCGGTCTACCTTTCCCAGTCGTCAGAGTCGGAGTAGTAGCTCCAAGTTTGAGTTGTTTCATGTCGATATCTGAGGTCCTAGTCGTGTTCCTGATCATCAGGGACACAGGTTTTATATGGTTATTGTGGATGATTTCTCTCGTGTGCCTTGGGTCTTTTTGTTAAAGAATAAATCTGAAGCAGGGAATATTATCATAAATTTTATCAATGAAGTTCGTAATTTTTTCTGCATTTGTAAAGATTGTGAGAAGTGATAATGCCTTGGAATTTTGTACTCATACTCTCTCCAATTATTTCTCAACTCAAGGGATTATCCACCAAACATCCTGTGTCTATACTTCCCAACAAAATGGAGTTGCAGAAAGAAAACATCGTCATTTACTTGATGTCACCAGGTCGCTTCTCATACAGAGCCATGCCCCTCATTCTTTCTGGGCGATATTGTCCTAACGACATGTTATCTCATTAATCGTATGCCGTCATCTGTCTTACGTGAGAAGATTCCTTTCTCCCTTGTTTTTCCAGAAAGAGAATTGTTCTCCCTCATTCCCCGTGCGTTTGGCTCGGTGGTCTTTGTCCACCAATTGTCTCCAGGTATTGACAAGCTCTCTCCTAGGGCTGTCAAGTGTGTTTTCGTTGGGTACTCCAGAACACAAAAGGGGTACAGGTGTTATGATCCATTGCGCAGGAGATATTTTGTTAGTGTTGATGTTACCTTTTTCGAGTCCGTTATGTACTTCTCTTCTACAGGTGATCAGTCGGTATCCTCTGGCACTGATGAAGCTATATACATGCCACCACCATCACCACCTCCACCACTACCATCTCCTACACCTCATGTTACTGTTACTGTTTCCCCATTGTAATCCCACTATACCCGTCGTCCTGCTTCTGCTCATGGTCACCGCTCATCATCTAGCTCGCCTGAGGTATGTTCTAAGAATATAATCAATATTGATGGATCTAACAATTTACCTGAGCAGGATGTGTTATAGAGGCCAAATGAGGATGCATGTGATTTGGATCTTCCTATTGCACTTCGGAAAAAGAAGCGCAGTTGCGTGTCATATCCTATAGCATCCACTGTTTCTTTTGATCGCTTATCTGGAGAATTCAGGAGCTTTGTCATTGCACTACCGACGGTGGATATTCCATGGAATTACCAAGATGCGTTGAAGGATAATAGATGGCGTTCAGCCATGGAAGAAGAAATGGTTGCTCTTCAGTCAAGAGGTACCTGGAGCCTTGTTACTGCATCGAAAGATGTGTCTACAGTGAGCTGAAAGCGGGTATTTACGGTTAAGCAGAATGCAGATGGCAGCATTAACAGATACAAGGCACGTCTGGTTGCCCGTGGCTTTACGCAGACATATGGGGTGGATTATCTTGATACATTCTCGCCGGTTGCTCGCCATTCCACCTGACGGATCCTCCTCTCTGTTGCGGTTACTCGTGATTGGCCGCTATTCCAATTAGATGTCAAGAATGCATTTTTATATGGTGACTTGCAGGAGGAAGTCTACATGCAACAACCACCTGGTTTTGCTGTTGAGTGGGAGTGTTCTAAGGTGTGTAGACTTCATTAGGCTAACTATGGCCTTAAGCAGACCCCCAGAGCTTGGTTCCAGAAGCTCTCAGACCTGTTTGAAAAACAGGGGTACAGACGTTCTAATGCAGATCATTCCCTGTTCGTACAGAAGACATCCAGAGTTATTATTGCAATTATGGTGTATGTGGATGATATCTTGATTATAGGTGATGATAAACAAGGAATTCGGAGGGCGAAAGAAATGTTGGGTCGTGAATTTGTCACCAAGGACCTTGGAGTTCTTAAATACTTTCTGGGACTGGAATTCGCCAGAAATTCTCATGGGTTGGTAATGACCCAGAGGAAATATGTCACTAACCTGTTGATTGAAACATGAATGCCTGGTTGTAGACCTGCCACTACACCCATGGATCCCAGTATGAAATTATATGATGACGACACTGATGAGGTGGATAGGAGAAGATACAGAGAACTGGTGGGCAGGCTTCTCAATGTTACTATTACCAGACCCGATATCTCTTTTGCTGTTAGTAGGATGAGCCAGTTTATGGAGCAACCACATCACATACATATGGATGTTATACATATGATACTCAGGTATCGTAAGTCATCTCCAGGTGCAGGTCTGTTGTTCAAGAAAGACAAGGAGATTACTATTTCAGCATGTGCAGATGTAGATTATGCAGGATGTCCCAAGGATAAAGTCCACCAATGGATTTGCTGTGTATGTCGGAGACTCTATGGTCTCTTGGAGAAGCAAGAAACAAACGGTTGTAGCAAGATCCAGTGCTGAGTCTGAATATAGGGCTATGGCCCAGGTCAGTACAGAAATGATGCGGGTGAAAGCTGTTCTTACAGATCTATATATAAAAGTCCCTCTTCCTATGGCTCCGGAATGTGACAATCAAGCTGCCCTATTTATTGCAAATAATCCAGCATTTCATGAACGAACCAAGCACATTGAGGTTGATTGTCACTTCATACGAGATATGATTCAGAAGGGGTTTATTTCTACATCCCATGTTAGCTCAGGGGACCAAACTACAGACATCTTTACCAAGACGTTACTTCGAGGGTCGTTCCAGAAGTGTTCGTCCAAACTGAGCATGATTGACATCTATGCTCCACCTTGAGGGGAGTGTAGAGATATATGTTATTCTATTTTGTACCGTTTCGTATTTTTCTTTTTCTTTTGGACTCTTGATGTATTTTACCCATAGGCTACTCTCCTATATAAGAGAGCCTAGGGCGTCTGGAATAAACAAGTCTCTTATTTTTCCTAACATGGTATCAGAGCAAACAGATTGAGCCCCCATCTGCTTCATTTCTGGATCATACACAACAATATTCCTGGATCATACACAGCGGAACAGTAATAACAACTAGTAAAGGCATATGCTATACCTGATGAAGATGCAGCAGTAGATGCATCTACCCTTGAGGATCATGAGGGAGAACTGGATGGTCCAAGAGTAGGCATGATCTCCCTGAGTCTGGCCACAAGTTCCTCAAATCTCTAATCAGCAACAGACTAACCTACTGAGCATGTTCTGCAACTTTAGCGAAGCAGGAAACCCATTCTTAGAACATTGGGTTTCCTCAGAGTGGCCAGTCCTGTGACAGAAGGTGCACGGCTGACGGGGTTGGTCACGCCCTCCTCTGCCGCGGTAAGATCCTCTCCCTACCACGATATAGAATAGGGTTCCTCCTACCATGAGATGCATACATGGCTAATGATATCTGAGACTGCACAATACCACTAGAGGATATAGATAGCCTAATCAGTCTGCGATATGCCTCCTCCATTGGAGGTATGGTAACATCTGTAAGAATCTGGGCGCGAGCTGAGTCATATTCAAGATCAAGGGCTGCTAGAAAGACCCGGTCATCACAGAGACTCTGGAAGCCTTGAGCTGCTCTGCGTAGCAGTGAAGGGAATGTAGCTGTGTAGCTTCTCAAACATGCCCCTCAATGAAGTGTAGAGGGTACGAGGGGTCGATCATTCTGCTTTGACGTAAAGAATCATACTGGAGCTGCAGTAACTTTGACTCATTCTTCGTTGGAGGGTAAGTCGCGGCGAGAATGTCCCACATAGCCTTCCGCAGTAGGTTGGCTCAGTATATCGTTTGCTATCTCTGTAGACACAGTCCCAGATAGCCATACACATGCATAGGCATCATCTGCCTCCCATGAAGCATTATCACAGTCTTGTCACTAGGCTCCTCTACTATTAGGATGTGCTTCTTGCCATTACATTGCATCAAACTCATGAATTGTGTGGCCCACAGTTTCATAGTTTGTTCCATCCATCTTGGCGATGGGGGCTGGACTTTGAGGCCCCTAGGGATGGAACATCAGCTTTGTTATCAACCATGATGACAATTATCACCAAGACTGAGACTGCAACAAATAAGACTTGCGTCTACACTGACATATGGGAAGATGGTTGGGGGTGTAGACTCATACCACAACCTCTTCCATCTTGCGAGGCTCCTTTGGGTAACTAGGGTCCTTTAGATGATCACGTCACACCCTAGAGACCCAAAGAACAGGCCTAAACAGAGATGGTAGTGCCTAAGGCTGACAGGAGACGCCGGGTGATGGCGGTTGGGGCTGACAGAAGCAGTCGAGTACTCGAGTGATGATAGGGCCAGCGGCGAGCCGTGCGCCGGCTAGCGGCAGCCGCTACGGTGACCTGCTACTGGGTAGTGGCAAGCCGCGAGTGGAAGTTGGGCGGCAGCCCATGAGGTAGCGGCAGCCGGAGAGGTGGTGGCATCCCTCGGGCGACATGGGTGAGCTGCGAGGCGGCAGCTAGACAGGTGGCCCACGAGGTGAAGACGACGAGTGCGCTAGGTTTTTTATGGGGAGAGGCTAGGGTACGGCTTCAGTCTAGGACCGTCGCTCTAATACCATGTGGTAAGAGGTGAAAGGAAAAGTTGTGTACTACGTAGCCCTAATACCCTCTATATAGGAGAAAGGCTCTAGGATTACATAAAGAAGACAAAAAAACTAGAGAATAGAAATAAAGACAAAGAAACCCCACACCCATGAATAAAATTTATTCCAATGCATTCTATTTTTCTCCTCATGGTATCACAAAGACGACAATCCTAGACTGGATCCCAAACCCATCTCCTCATTGCCACCACCAACCCTCATCACTGGCCACCACTGCCAAACCACCACGCGGGTCTCCAACACCATCGGGGACCCTCCCATTGTCATGCCCCTCCTCGTGACCCAATCATCACCGAGCGCCCCCCCTCTGCCACTCCTCCCCTCCCCACTGTGGGGTCCAATCCACCTGACGACCTCAGCTCGGGTCTTTCAACATCGCTAGGGCCATGTGGCCCCTTACCATTGACCATCGGGCCTTGTACGACCCCTTCTAGCCGCATCCTAGACCCCACGAAGTCCCAACTTGTCGTTGCGAGCCACATGTGACACCTAGGTCTTATGTGGTGCCCTCATCGCACGTCAGGAACCCACCTAATGTACTCATGTATATCTGTGGGTCTCTCCTCTCCTTCTCTGATGCACGATTAGATTTCTACAACACTTTGTTAATCTCCATTTCTGACTGCAATGGTCGCAACTCGTAACAAGGTCATGGAGGACGTAGAGGAGGAGGCCATAGTGGACATGAGGATGATATGGAGAAGCAAAGTGGCGACTAGAATCAAGGATTTTTTCTTTGGATGTTAAGGCTCGGCAGGATTCTCACCAAAGGACATGGGGGCAGTTGTTGAGGGCAAAGGATGTAAATGTAATAGATGTGGTTGGCGACGGAAGAGGTGGAGCATCTGTTTTTCTCATGTCCATCCTCGCTCAGGTGTAAAGCAGGCGAGCATTTCTTGGCTTTCTGGGTGGGACTGTTCAAGCTTCTAGAGAGATATTAGATCGGTTTGTGGATATGGTCATGATGATGATGTGTTTCCTTTTGTGCTTGTATGGGCAATTGGTGCACCAGGAACGATACTATTTTTGGGGTGCATACTTTTTTACACTAAGAATGTATTGACATTTTAGGGCGCTATGTACAACAAGGAATTGCAACACTCTGTAATATATAATTTTATAGATATATACATCTTTTGAGGTGGGTCCCAAATGCAGGATGTCGTCCTCTTTTAAAAAAACTCCTACTAAAGCCAAGCACATGCTATCCACATCTTCTAAGATGGTTCAGGGGACTTCTATCAAAATCAAGAGTACATAAAATTATGTGTTCTAATCTCGAGCCTTCAAGTTATTCATCGACGGTAAAAGGAAGATATTTATCTTGATGAATGAACATATACATGAAATGAACAAAGACTACCCTGGTTTAGGGATAACTACCAGGTCATGACATGGATTACTGATATTGTCAAGTCTGGCATTGCGACCAATATCCTATATAAGGACACGATAAATAACATGTGGGATGGGAAGAACTAGTATGGACCTATTCTCAGCAGCCTACCAAGCCATGACTTGTGGGCATCTACATACAGATTTGGTTCGCCACTAAGGGAGGCTTTACCCACGTGGATAACTATTGACACCTCACTAGTCCCTGTGGGGAACTTATCATCTTTTAGCCATCTTGTTGTACTAAGTAGTTGGCAAAGAGATTTGAGCGGCAAGTCTATAGACTTTTTGAAGGTCTTCATCCCCGTTATTAGATTGTTAACTTATCGCTCAAGTGTTACTATCTAATACACTTCCCTCCATCAAGGCCATCTTTGATCGTCTACAACAGTTTTAGACCTCTAAGGGTCATGTTCATCCTTCATATCATGCGGAGAACTCTGCTTCCCCGATGCCATATGAAAGAGGCGATCACGACCACTCACGAAGAGGGTCGTGGTTGCAGTTGCACTTCGTGCATTCACTGCCACATGTCCAACCACCCATCTAAGAGGTATTGGGCAAAGTTTGGAAAAAAACTGCATGCCAAGATTGCATCGCCACCTGATTATGAAGCACCTATGACAAAGATGCCCTCAGATCAGGAGTCCAATGGACAAACGGACCAACTTTCTGTTGCAAACTATTTTATACTCATGAATCTTCTACAGAATTCTCCCACCTTTGAGAATCCTCCTACTACGAATCTGGTAACAATCTCAGGTATTGTAGCCTACTCTTTGCTTTTTCCTCAGCGCTAGCTTGGACTACTAACTCCGATGCCTCTACTAAGAGAAGGTAGCTTGCTGGTCTCTTCAGAATCTTCTTCTATTGTGAAGTCAGTTTATTTATCCATCAGTGCTCAATCGCCCATTCGAATAATGGAATTATCCTTCAAACTCAGACTTTTTGAAGTTTCTGTGCTCCTGACTTTCCATTGATCTTATTCTTTGTTGATAAATTGTCTTGAACAAAACTACAAAGGAATTTTTGACGAGTGCTTTAGTTATTTCCAGGACATCCTGACGACGTAGATCTTTGATGGGGGTCATAAGATAAATGTCATGTACTATCGTGATACCCTTGTTGACTCCATTTTCCTGGTGTTGTCTCGATTTCGGCTGACCCATTCCTTTGACATTTGTGTCTTGGTCATCCATCCGCCACAACCCGCTTTCAGATGTTTATTGAGCATCTCATCATATGTGTGGCGATCGAGCACAATTTAGCTAATTTAGCTCTTACAGGTCTATCCCCCCTAGTAGATCAATGGCGATTGCTAATGGGGTTCATCTATGCATTGTTGGTCGGGGGGAGATTGTCCTAGCTCCATCGATGCGCATGCAAAATGTCTTACATGCTCCTGCATTTCAGATGAATTCTTTGTTTATTAGCCATATTACAAAAGATGTACATTGTCGTGCAATATTTGATCCATCTTCTCTTGTGTTTCAGTACATACTTACAAGCAGGGTGATTGGATGTGGCCGTGAGCAAAGAGGACTTTACCGTGAGCAAAGAGGACTTTACATACTGATCCAGCCTCTATGTGCTGGTGCCGCTACCATTCCTTCTGGATATGTTTCTCCTTACACGTGGCATCTTCGCTTTGGATACCTTCCTCTACAAAAGATGTGTCATGTTCTCCTTCAGATCTCTACTCGCACCACCATGGAGTGTGAGGCATGCCAGCTTGGGAAGCACCATCGATCTTCTTTTCCGAGTCGCCAAATTCATCACAATAGTCAGTCATTTGAGTTATTTCATTTTAAAAACTGGGCTCCTGGTCGTGTTCGCGATCATCAGGGACATCGATTCTATATGGTTGTTGTGGATGATTTTTCTAGACTATCTTGGTTTTTCTTGTTAAAGAATAAGTTTGAAGCTGGTCCTGTCATTAAATCGTTTCTTATTGAAATTAAGAATATTTTTCTGCTAATATGAAGTTTATTCGCACTGACAATGAATTAGAATTTTCCACATTACAGTGACTTTCTCAAATCTCTTGGTATTGTTCAGCAGACTTCTTGTGCTTACACTTCGTAGCAGAACGGTGTTTCTGAACACAAACACGGCCATCTTCTTGATGTCATGATGGCGCTTTTGATTTAGAGTCGAGCTCCTCATTCTTTTTGGGGTGACATGGTTCTCATTGCTTGTAACTTAATGAACCGCATGCCTTCTACGGTCCATGGAGAAAAGGTTCTTTTCTTGATCGTGTTTCCCGAGAATGATCTATTCTCCCTTACTCCCAAGGTTTTTGGATATGTGGCCTTTGTCCACAATTTTACTCCTGGTCGTGACACGCTCTCTCCAAGAGCTGTCAAATGTGTGTTTGTTGGCTATTCTCGTACCGAAAAGGTAAGCCTCAGGTATGTAAAGAACACATTGTTTCTATCGATGTCACTAGTGATATGCTTGTACCACAAGGTACTAGACAGGAGGAGGTGATAACAGAGAACAGAGATGCCAATGATCTTGATGTACACATTGCCTTGATGAAGCCGCGTCACAACTCTGCCACTTATCCTCTAGTTGCTCATGTTCCCTTAGATCATCTTTCAGAGGAGTACAAGGTTTGTCATGGGGCTCTCGGTTGTCAGTATACCACGCACATACCAGGAGGTCGTACAAGATAGTAGTTGGTGTCTTGCCATGGAGGATGAGATGACCGCTTTGCAGTCTTGTGGTGCATGGGGTGTTGTTTCTGCTCCTCCAGGTGCCTCTGTTGTAGGGTACAAATGGATCTTTACAGTGAAACATCGGGCATATGGCAGTGTGGATCGCTACAAGGCAAGGCTTGTAGCATGAGGGTTCACCTAGACATATGGGGTGGACTATCAGGATACCTTTTCACCGGTGGTCAGACATTCGACATTAAGCATTCTTCTCTTGGTTGTTGTGTCTTGGGACTGGCCTCTTTACCAACTTGATGTGAAGAATGTGTTTCTATTGGAAATCTACAGAAGGAGGTATATATACAGCAACCACCATGATTTGGTGCTGAGGGGGGGTCTCAGAAGGTATGTAGGCTCCACAGGGCGATTTACGACATGAAGGAGAGTTCGAGAGCTTGGTACCAGAAGCTATCAGAGTTGATAAAGAACGAGGCATTTGCGAGGTCCACTACAGATCATTCGTTGTTTATCTAGAGGACACAGAGATGTACAATTACTATTGTGGTTTATGTTGATGATATTATTGTTGTCGGTGATGATGAGCAGGGCATTCAACCTGCCAAGGAGTTCCTAGGTCAGCAGTTTGTGACTAAGGATCCTGGTAGTCTTCGTTACTTCTTTGGATTAGAGTTCACCAGGAACCAATGTGGTCTTGTGATAACCCAAAGGAAGTTTGTGACTGATCTTCTACTTGAGATAGGGATGACATGGAGCAATCCTGCTACTACCCCATATGGATCTGAGCATGAGATTATATGATGATGTTGTGACTCCCATCTTGGGAGCTCACCCTCTTTTTATCAAAAAAATGATGAAGATACTGAGGAAGTAGACAAGAGGAGATATAGGAAGCTTGTTGGTAAGCTTTTCTATGTTACTATCACCAGGCCAGACATATCCTTTATTGAAAGTGTTGAGATAATTGTATCTCCAGTCACCTCTTTATCATTTATGTTTCCTCTATGTATTTCTATGTAACTAACCCGGGGCTTTTCTCCTATATAAGAGAGCCTTGGGGTCTCATCTAATATATGAATTTTGGTTTCTCCTAACATGGTATCAGAGCAACTGTCCTAGATCGGGGTTCCCGTATCCCACCCTAAACCCTAACCCTATATGGAAAGCCAGTTCATGGAGCAGTCTAGGAAGGTTCATATGGATGTTATCTATGTGATTTTTAGATACTTGAACTCTTCACTGGGTACTAGTCTTATATTCAGCAGAGGTACATCTCTTTAGGTGACAGCTTGTGCAGATGCAGATTATGTAGGATGCCCAAGAGATAGGAAGTCTACTTCTAGCTTTGCTATTTTTATTGGGAGCTCACTTGCGTTATGGAAAAGCAAGAAGCAAACAGTGGTTACTAGATCCAGTGTAGAGTCTGAGTACAGAGCCATGGCTCAGGGGAGCACAAAGATGATGTGGGTTAGATCGGTTTTGACTAATCTTGCAGTTGAGGTACCTCTTCCCATGCAGCTTCTATGTGACAATCAAGCAGCCCTTTTTATCACCAATAATATTGTTTTCCATGAACGAACCAAGCATGTAGAAGTGGATTGCCACTATACCAGATATATGATCCAGAAGGGTCTCATATCAACCTCACATATTTCTACTGGAGATCAGACGGCTGATATATTCACCAAAGCTCTTGCTTGAGGTCCATTTCAGAGATGTTCCAAGCTGAGAATGATAGACATATATGATCTAACTTGAGGGGGAGTGTTGAGATATTTGTATCTCTTTGTATTCACTTCTTATTTCTATTTCTTTTATGTGTCTTTGATGTAATTTACCCAGGGCTTTTTTCTATATAAGATAGCCCTAGGGTCTCTATAATGATACACTATTATATTCTTCCAACACTTTACTACTCACTTCACCATACCTCCATCCCATACACCTCATAGTAAAATGGGGAGGTAGAAAGCAAACTTCATCATCTTCTGGGCATTGCATGTACGCTTCTTACTCATATAAAGGTCCCTAAAACCTATCGGGGGATGTCGTTCTTACCGCCAATTCCCTTATCAATAAGATACCCTCTTCGGTTCTCAATAGAGTCACTCCCTACACTCTTCTTTACAGAGATGAGGAAGCATTCCCTGTGCATTTGTGGACTTTGGTTACACCACCTTTGGCCACAACTTCCATATTATTGATAAGTTATCTTCTCGTTCCATCAAGTATGCCTTTCTTGATCACTCGTGGACCCAAAAAGGATACATGGGATATGATCCCATCAGCCATCACTACCATAGATTTGTCGATGTCACCTTCTTCGAACAGATTAGTTCACTCAATTTGTCAGTGATGTTCCCTTGGAACTTCCTCCTCTTATTGCCTATAAGGAAGCACACTATACAATGTGATTTAGTTGCTTTACATGTTCCTTATTTGCAGGATGATGTGCCTTCTTGCAGTGTCCCTACCATTGCAAATCCGGATGCTCCCTCGGAACTCCATATTACATAACAAGAAAACCTTTTACCACATTAAGTAGGATTGGCTACCTGGTTTCATTGCATCCACTCGGATCTATCTTGGGTCATTCTCAAACTTATATCTAAATAACTAAGACCCCTTCAGATAGTCTCCTTCCAACACTTCTTGGGCCTTCCTCGCCCTCTCTTAACCGACTTAACATCCTAAATCTTACATATTCTAACGGGTGCATCACCCGACCTCCTGTGCAAATGGTCAAACCATTTTAAGCGGTTTTCTCTCATCTTACCTGTGATTGGAGCTACACCAACTTCACTTCTAATCGCATCGTTCTCAATCCGATCTTTTCGTGTATGACTGCACATTTGCCATACCAATTTTATTTCTGTTATTATCATTCTCTGCACATGTCTATGATTCACAAACCACCATTCAGATCCACAAAGCATAGCAAGTCTCAAGGCAGCTTTGTCATACTTTACTTTGATTTTCAAAGCAATTCTCTTATCACATATAACAATAGAGGCTCCTCTCCCTTTTGGATAACCTGCATTTATTTAATGAGTAACATCTCCGTCGATTTTGCCATCATGTATAAAAATAAAACCCAAGTATCTAAAAAAATATTTCTTCTTAATGTTATCTTCTCACATCTTCACTTCGATTCCTTCACAATTGCTTCCATCAAATGTGCACTCCATATATTCAGTCTTGGTCATATTTATATGAAATCATTTAATCTCTAAGGCATGTCTCCAAACCTCAATCTTCTCATTTACCCTATCTCTAGTCTCATTAATCTACGCAATATCATTAGCGAACAACATAAACTAAGGTATGTCATCATGGATGTGACTAGTCAACTCGTCCGCCAAGGTTTAAACATGTAGTCCATGTGGCCGCATATGCACATTTGGTCATTAGACTGAAGCGTATATCCTATATGTGCTAATGTGCGGGCATAACGCATACAAGGACCCCATAAACTGCATATTTTCCTGCATTTACGATATCTGATTATAATAGCGCCTGAAATCCAAATAGAGGATCCGAATAGGGATCCAAATAGTGCATGGAACCTTAAATGTAATACCATACCCTTTGCCTAAACCCTAAACAAAATCCACCGATCCCGACCATATCGCCTAAATGCTCCAAAACTGCAAGAGTTGCATCGTTGGGGCTCATTCCCCATCGCCGGAGCCTCCCTGAGATTCCCCTTGCTTCTGCCTCCCCGTCGTGATGCCTCTAAACCTACCTCATTCGCATCTACTGGTTGTATCAGCAATCCAGTTTCCGCCTCATCATGATTTAGGTATTACTTCTTTTTTACATTGTTGTATGCCTTGAACCCTCTACTAGTTTGATAACATTGTTTTTATTAAGACTATTGAACAACATGGTAATTAGCATGATATATGTTTTCTCATAAACAATATTCTTGACAGTCACTTTATTTCAATTAGGTTACTATACCACTGAATAAAATGGAACTTCAAAAACTTTACAGGGATGAATTTCATATAGAAAATCTGAATAAAGTTGTAAACCATGTGTTTACCCAAATTACAGATTGTTGAGATAATTGTATCTCAAGTCTTGTTTTTCTTAATTATGTTTTCTTTTTGTACTTCTCTATAATTAACCCAGGGTTATTCTCCGATATAGGAGAGGGTCTCGTCTATGATATGAATTTCGTTTCTCCCAAAATAAGACTCCCACACCCATGGTAATGTCTCGAGGCAGAGGGGGGACTTCCCAGTTTCGAGGGCGTGGACCTCGAGGTCGAGGCGGAGGACGTCAGCGTGGCCCATGTTCTCATTGCCATCGTCCTGATCATTCGAAGGAAACATGCTTTCAAAAGCATAGATATCCTGCGTCACTGAGGGTTGCTGAGCAGACTGAGCCTACTTCTGCTCCTACACAGGACGCATGCCTGGATGATATTGTTTCTAGACTTCGAGAGATGATGTCCGCTCCTGTTATTCCAGCTGCAAGTTCTTCAGATGCCACAGCTACTACACGAGCTTCGTCTAGCTCATCAGGTAGTACTTATGCACTTACCAGTTGTAGCAATTCATATTTGACTGACTGGATTATGAATTCGGGCGCATCGCATCATATGTGAGGAGATCGAGCACAGTTTAGTCCTTACAAGTCCATCCCGCCTGGTAGATCCGTGGTTATTGCTAATGGAGTACGTCTTCCCATTGTTGGTCAAGGGGAGATTGTTCTAACTCTGTTTATGCATCTGCAGAACGTTTTATATGCTTCTGACTTTCAGATAAATCTTTTGTCAATTAGTCAAATTACAAAGGATTTACACTACCGTGCCTTATTTGATCCCTCTTCTCTTGTGTTTCAGGACATACTAACGGGCAGAGTGATTGGATGTGACCGTGAGAAGAGAGGATTGTACAAGCTTGCCATACACATTGTGCTGGAGCCGCTACTATTCCATCTGGCTCTGTTTCTCCATTCATGTGGCATCTACGTTTTGGACATCTCCCT
The DNA here is from genome assembly GCA_037367405.1 of Ottelia alismoides. Classification (NCBI taxonomy): domain Eukaryota; kingdom Viridiplantae; phylum Streptophyta; class Magnoliopsida; order Alismatales; family Hydrocharitaceae; genus Ottelia; species Ottelia alismoides. Next base: position 1,417,966 of record JAZKJV010000517.1, on the reverse strand, counting down.
ATTCAGAAGATGTGTCATGTTCTACCACAGATATCTACTCGTACGGCCAAGGACTACGAAGCCTGTCAGCTTGAAAAGCACCATCGGTCTTCTTTTCCGAGTCATCAAGGTCGTTGCAGTAATCAGTCTTTTGAGTTGTTTCATTTTGACATTTAAGATCCTATCGTGTTCCTGATCATTAGGGACATCGTTTTTATATGATTGTTGTGGATGATTATTCTAGACTTTCTTGGGTATTCTTGCTAAAACATAAGTCTGAAGCAGATCTTATCATTAAATCTTTTCTTATTGAGGTCAAAAATGTCTTCTCTGCTAATGTGAAATTTATTCGTACAGATAATGCCTTGGAGTTCTCCACATTAGAGTTATCAAAATTTCTCATATCTCTAGGTATTGTTCAAAAGACCTCTTATGCTTATACTTCTCAACAGAATGGTGTTGATGAATGCAAATACCGTCACCTTCTTGATGTCACAAGGACCCTTCTAATTCAAAGCCGTGCCCCACATTCGTTCTGGTGAGATGCAGTTTTCACTGTTTGCTACTTGGTGAACCACACGCCATCCACTATGCTTGGAGAAAAGGTCCCTTTCTCAATTGTGTTTCCCGAGAAGGATTTGTTCTCTTTGACTCCCAGAGTTTTTGGATCTGTGGCATTTGTCCACAATTTCACCCCTGGCCGTAACGAGCTCTCACCCAAAACTGTCAAATGTGTTTTTGTTGGTTATTCTCGTACCCAAAAGGGGTATCGATGTTTTGATCCTGTAGGAGAAAAATATTATGTGAGTGTTGATGTCACATACTTTGATTCTATTATGTACTTTTCTCCTACAGATGACAGGTTATCTCCTACTACTTCTGGTGAGGATGTGGTTGTTTCTCCACCTAGTGTACCCAATGTTGAGTCTCAGTCTTCACCACCTCCATCACCACAGCCATCTCCACCACCTCTGCAATCTCCGCCTCCCTTACCTCAGACACAGTTCCTACCACATGTTTACACGCGTACCCCTCTGCTCATGCGCCCCCCACATCATCCAGCACGCCTCAGGTATATAAAGAGCACATTGTTTCATCTAATGGCACTGGTGTCTTGAATGTTACATAGGATGAGTTGATAACAGACAACAGAGAGGATGATGACCTGGACATACCTATTGCTTTGTGAAAGCCTCATCGTCAATGTGCAACTTATCCGCTTGCTGCGCATGTTTCATTGGACAATCTTTCAAAGAAATACAAGAAGTTTGTTGTGGTAGTCTAAGTTGTTTCTATCCCACGAACATATCAGGAGGCCATACAGGATAATAGGTGGCGTCTTGCAATGGAGGAAGAGATCATAGCTTTACAGTCGCGTGACACATGGAGCATTGTTTCTGCTCCTCCGGGTGCATCTGTTGTGGGTTGCAAGTGGATATTTACAGTAAAGCAAAGGGCAAATGGCAGTGTGGATCTCTACAAGGCCAGGCTTATGGCACGTGGGTTCACCCAAACCTATGGGTGGACTACCAGGATACATTCTCACCGGTGGCCAAGCCCTCGACACTTCACATTCTTATATCAGTTGTTGTTTCACGAGACTGGCCACCTTACCAGCTTGATGCGATGACCACAGGAGGAGGTGTATATGCAGCAGCCACTAGGGTTTGCTACTGAGGGGGAGTCGCGAAAGGTGTGCATGATTCATAAGGCAATTTATGGTATGAAGCAGAGTCCGAGAGATTGGTACCAGAAGCTATTGGATTTGATAGAGCAACAAGGTTTCGTGAGGTCTACAGCGGATCACTCATTGTTTCTTCAGAGGACACAGAGAGGTATTGTTGCAATTCTTGTCTATGTTAATGATATCATTGTCACAGGGGATGATGAGTAGGGCATTCATGCTGCCAAAGAATTCCTAAGTCAGCAGTTTGTGACTAAGGACCTCGTCACACTTCAATACTTCCTTGGATTAGAGTTCGTCAGGAACCAACATGGTCTTGTGATGACCCAGAGGAAGTTTGTAATGGATCTTCTTTCTGAGACAAGAATGACAGGGTGCAAGCCTGCTACAACCCTAATGGATCCGAGTATGAGGTTATATGATGATGACATTGAGGAGATAGACATGAGAAGATATAGAGAGCGTGTTGTGAAGCTCCTATACGCTACTATCACCAAACCAGATATATCTTTTGCAGTGAGCAAAGTTAGCTAATTCATGGAGCAGCCCAAAAAGATGCATATGGATGTGGTGTATATGATCTTGAGATATTTGAAGACTTCACCTGGTTCTGGTCTCATATTCAACAGGGGTACATCTCTTGAGGAGACAGCTTATGCAGATGCAGACTATGCACGTTGCCCCGGAGACAAGAAGTCTACTTATGGCTTTGCTATTTTTGTTGGTAGCTCTCTTGATTCATGGAGAAGCACGAAGCAGATAGTGGTCGCCAGATCTACTGTAGAATTTGAGTGCAAAGCCATGACAGAGGGAAGCGTGGAGATGATGGGGGTGAGATATTTGTTAACTGATCTTAATGTTGAGGTTTATCTTCCCATGCAGGTTTTATGTGATAATCAAGTGGACGGACCAAACAGATAGAGGTGGATGGTTGTTACACTAGAGACATGATTCAGAAAGGTCTCATATCTACATCACATGTTTCTACTGGAGATCAGACGCCAGATATCTTCACCAAGGCACTCCCCATAGGTCCATTTCAGAAGTGTTGTACCAAACTGAGCATGATAGATAGATATGCTCCAGCTTGAGGGGGAGTGTGGAGATAATTGTATCTCCCGTCTCGTTTTTCTTATATGTGTTTCCTTTTTGCATTTCTCTGTAATTAACCAAGGGCTTTTCTCCTATATAAGAGGGCCCTAGGGTCTCGTTTATGATATGAATTTCGTTTCTCCCAACACAGATATTGCACAACTTACCTCTGCGATATAAATTTTGAGTTCGAATATTCCAATTTTATTGTACTAGTACATGAACCTCCAGAATTTCTTCATGGATCTTCACTAAGTGCAATCAAGGCATCCCACATTCGATATGATTAAGATGTGGAACTAAAACAACCGATTGCATACTTTCTTATGGTTGATTACTAATAAGTTGATTATTAATCAACATATTCCACCATTGATCATGTCACCATGCATTGCCTTTTGAAATTTTGAATTACACATATCATATACATATGATTGATATACATATGATTGGTAAGATCATAATTATTTATAATTTTAGTGTTATATTTTAGTATTATATTTCTAAATTTTAAACTATAAAAAGTAACAATTGTTATTATCAACAATAATTAAATCTCTAATATATCATTAGTTACTATATTTTTAACATTTAAATTAAATTATTACAAACCGCACAATCTACATATTCCCATGTATACTCCTCTGCATATCCACTTAATCGCTTCCGACCGTCTGACCTAACGAATACCGCATACTACATTTCTGAACCTTGTCGACAACAATAAAAGTAAAAAGGAATGGACTCAAAGCGGAACCTTGATGCAGACCGATGCTGATGTAAAAATAGTTAGCCTTCCCAACTGGATCCTTACACAAGATAAGGCCCCATTATACATAACCTTTATAAGATTAATGTACATGACACGCGCTTGTCTCTTCTCCAAAACTCTCCATAAGATCTTTCGTGGTACTGAATCATAAGCCTTCTCCAAATCAATGAAAATCATATGGAGATTCTTCCTTTTAGCCCTATATATCTCATTGCTCGCCTCAAGAGGTGGATAGCATTAATAGTTGAACAACTTCGCATGAATCCGATTGATTTTATGTTACTTTGGAAACTTGCTTCAAGCTTCTTTCGATCACATGTTCTCAAATTTTCATAATATGACTTATCTGTTTGATACATCTATCCTTCGAACAAATTTGAATATCTTGTATATTTTTGTAAAGAGGCACCATGATGCTTCTCCTCCATTTTTTAGGCATGTTCTTATTTGCCAAATTACATTAAATAAATTTATGAACAAAGTCAAACCACGTTCACCTAGAACTCTCCATACCATTATAAGAATGTCATCAGGCTCGACACGTCTCTCGTGTTTCACAATCTTCAAAATCTGCTCTGCTTATGTTCTTTGTATACGTATATAGCTAGCAGGATTCACAAAACTTTTATTACAATCTCGATCTCCCAAAATGAACTCTTTATTCCCTTCCATAATTAAAGAAAAGCTTAGAGAAATACAACTTCTACCTAATCTCCATATCCTTCTAAGTAACAAGCACTTGTGCTTCCTCATCTTTAATGCATCTCGCTTAAGAAAGATCTCAAGTCGTTCTTTCTCTTGTTTTGGTCATATTGAATAGGGCATGTTTGGTTGCCAGGGTACACCGGGGTACCCTGGCATACCCCTAGCTGCAACCATGCAATCTTGGGTTGGAATTGCTTGTATTGACCTTACAATTTCTTTGGTATAATATTTTTTTAACTATGTTCAAATCAAATTATTAACATAAAAAACATATTATAATCATTTAAAAAGTTAATATAACACATAATCAATGTCACATCACATCACATCACAATTATCATTCCAACCCTCCCAACCCTCCAAACAGCTACTATTCACCGAAGGATATCCCAACCCAGTAACCAAACAGGCCCTAAGAGTCAAGATTTTTCTACAAAACTTCATAAGCTTTTGACTTGACTTCATTTACAACCTCCTTTACTTCCTCCTCCGTTATTTTGTAGTTTATGCAATTTCCTATACTCTATCCTTATACATAGCTGTTGGAGTATAAGTTGTATGCGCCTATTGAGTTGTAGCAGAGTAAATGGATCCTGGAGGAGATCCATTTACCCCATCCAGTGTTTAGCCCCACGTCGTCCAGTGGTGGGACTTGGAGGCTCTGGAGAGGCTATATAAGGAGACCCAGACCTCCTGTACTCATTGAGAAAGTTCAACAGAATATCCGCCCCCTTTGAGGGCTTCTCCCGTGGTTTCATCCCGCTCCTCACGGAGTAGGGTTCCACGTAAAATCCCGCTGTTCTTCTTGTTATTTATCTTTTTCCTTGTTACGATTCAGCTTCCGATTTTCTAACATGGTATCAGAGCGGGTTGATTCTCGGAGATTCTTATGTTCGTTCATTATTTTTGTTCGAGATTCGATGTTAGAGTTCTTATTCTTCAAGATTTATAGTTGAAGATTATTTTCTATCTTTTATGATCGGTTCAAGTTTGAGAAGTTTTGGGGTTTCCGAAGAAACCCTAATTTTTACATGCCGTTGGAACCCTAGCCGCACAAAGCTTCTACACGGATCTCAGCCGCATCATGCTGCGGCGCTATTCCCTGCAGTCAGCGGCGGCAAAGTCCAGAACAAGGGCCAAGCCCGATCTCTCATGTTCGTGTAAGGGCCCTCAAGGTCCCTCTCTCTCGCGGCTCTTACGGCGCTCCAGGCAGCCCGAGCTCCCATCGCGCAGGCAATCTGCCGACAGCCGCAACCCTCGAAGCAGGACTCATCCCCTCGCGATTCCAGGCGATGGCGACACTTCAGCGCAAGGAGAGATTCCCAGGCGAGCAACACGCACGTAACTCCTCTCCAGAAGCCCAGCAACCCTCCAGGTGGCGAGGTCCTCCAACCGTGAAGCCCCAAGCGCCGCTCCTTGCGCCGATCATGTTCCAGCCATCGCGGGCATGCTCCAACCGCCCAGGCGGCATCTCCACTCCACGCACCCGCGCTCCTACGGCTCCTGTTGGCGGCGTCCCCATACCTAAATCCCCAAGGGGGCGGCTGGCGTTGAAGACGGGGTTCCTTCGTTGGAACCCTAAGGGCTGCCCGTTCTTTATTTAAAAAAAATGTATGTGTTATTTATGTGAAAGCCCAAGTGGGCTGTTATTAAAGAAAAGGGAGAGGGGGATGGTTGAGCCCAAGTGGGCTAGGCTATTTTTAATTACAAAAAAAGGAGGAGATGTACAGTTTTCGAGAAAAAAAGGCACGTACATATAGCAAAAAAAAGCGTACGCATTTTTCAAAAAAAAGAAAAGAAAAGAAAAAAAAGGCACGTACAAGAAAAAGCCGTACGCAAGTCTAAAAAAAAAGAAGAAAAGAAAATGAAAAGCCCTAAAAAAAATGGAATGGCTTATAAAAAAAATGATGACGGTTGATTAAAAAAAAATAAAGAAAAGCCTCAAGTTTTTGGATGTTCATGTTTACCCCCTATTTATCTTGTCTTCTCCCAACTTTGTCGATATCCATGTTTTCCGACAAGTATGGGAGAAAGGGGGAGTATATATATGTAGAGTCACAAGTCTAGATTCAGATTTCAGATTCAGATATCAGTCTCCAGACCAGCCAGATGATCAAACTCTACCGTTCAGTTTCAGACTCGACGATCAGTGTTCCGAGTCCAAGTTCGAGGCACTCCATGATGAGAGGTCCAGTTTCGAGATCTCTAGAGAGAGTCTCCAGTTTCAGACACGCACGAATGTGCGGTCATTTTCTGATGAGCATATGTTGCCATCATTGTCAGAGGTCCCCATCATTCTTTTTGTTCGGCCAGAGTTTTCATGTGAGCCATAGGGACTCCAGAGCAGAGGACCATTCCCTTGAGGGCAAGGGTTTTCATGTGGTATCATAGGTACACCAGAGCAGTGCACCATTCTCTGAGCCAGATGGGAGAGACCCAGTTCTCCGACGAGGAGACTTAATGCGCAAGTTCAGACTCGATGGTCAGATTCCGAGTCTTCAGTTGACTCACAGTCCAGCCCGTTTGTCCTCCTCACCTGCACGGCATGAGAAGCAACTTCCTCGACTACAGCAATGTGCGCGTTGGGTTGATATTGTCCGTAGTGTCCTGTAGCGTTGAGTTGAGTTTCTTTCTGTTTGTCCAAGCTGAGCATTGCATGCTCCAGCTTGAGGGGGAGTGTTGGAGTATAAGTTGTATGCGCCTATTGAGTTGTAGCAGAGTAAATGGATCCTGGAGGAGATCCATTTACCCCATCCAGTGTTTAGTCCCACGTCGTCCAGTGGTGGGACTTGGAGGCTCTGGAGAGGCTATATAAGGAGACCCAGACCTCCTGTACTCATTGAGAAAGTTCAACAGAATATCCGCCCCCTTTGAGGGCTTCTCCCGTGGTTTCATCCCGCTCCTCACGGAGTAGGGTTCCACGTAAAATCCCGCTGTTCTTCTTGTTATTTATCGTTTTCCTTGTTACGATTCAGCTTCCGATTTTCTAACAATAGCTTTAAAGCAATCTCTTTTAATTTTAACTTTCTCTTGCAACCATTCACTCCACCACCAAGTCTCCTTTTGTCTTAAAACTCCTCCCTTAGACTCGCTTAACATTTCTTTGGCTACCCTTTGGATACAAGATGCCACCGCTTCCCACATCTCGTTTATACTTTCATTACAATCCCAATATACATCTTCTAAAACCTTCTCCTTAAAGCTTGATTACTTTAATTGAAGATTCCACCATCTAATTCTAATGGTCTTGGGAACCATCCTTTTCTTTACCAACTCTTTTATTTGCACATCCATGACTAGCAAGCGATGTAGAGATGTCAAACTCTCCTAGGATTGCTTTGCAGTTTTTACAACATAACCGATCTCTTCTCCCCGTCGCATAATAATATATCTAAGTTTAAGTCGAGCCACTCTTATAAGTAAATTAATGCTTCTCCATCTTCGTGAAGAGTTTTCGCTATGAAAAGGTCATAATCCGTTACAAAATCCATAATGCATTTTCCCTCTTCATTTCTATCCCGAAGCCATGACCTCCATGAACACTAGCAGACCTTGAAGCATCATTTTCTACATGCCATTAAAATCTCAACCTATGCAAATCATCTATTTTTTGTGGATTTCTAGCATAATCTTATCCACGTACTCCCAAAAAACGTGTTTAATTCTTTCCTCTAAACCATTTTACGTATATAAACCGAGACGTTATTCATAGTTTCTTTTTCAAGCACCAATTTTAGCGAAATTATCTGATCCTAATATCTTTGCACCTCAACCACACCATCCTTCAAATCCTTATGAACAACCACTCAAACACCATTTCTACCCTTCTCTTTACTTGAATACCACAATTTAAAGCACGTCTTCTCGATCTCCATTGCTTTCTCTCCAATCAAGTTTATCTCTTGGAGACATGGTATCGAAATCTTCATTCTTTCCATCATATCAACTATCTCTATCAATTTACTAATCAAAGTGCCAATATTTTAACTACATATTTGCAACTTCTTTTGAGACCTCTTTTAGACTAACGTATTTATTCGTGTGCGTCCATTATGCGAGAATCATTTTAAGTATTAGACTACATCCGGGCGATGATGCATCGAAACTAGCTCATTTACTCGCATGCTTTCCTCGTGCAAGAACCCTTGCAAATTATCAACTACATCCAGGTAGCGATGTAACGACCCTTGCCAACTTATCATTGCATCCGGGCAATGCAACGCGTTGCTAGTATGGAACGCCCTAAAAAAGCCAAATGCTTGCTTAAATTCATTTTAAAAAGATCTCACTATTTTACAGTGGTTGTCGCCTACCTAATACATCCCTCCCTATTTACCTCAGAACTCCCTGTTACACTGTGAAAATCCCAAAGGCAATGTAAACTACACCCCTTAGCTACATTTTACCTTTATATAGGCATATCCAACTAGAATAGGAGTTTTATATATGCTCTATGGCAATCACTGTTCCTCGTGATCATCACAGTGCCCTTCAGAACCATGGTTGAAAACATGTTATGGATGAGGAGATGGATGCACTTTCTTCTGCGGACGCATAGGACCTCATACCATGTCCGTCAAGAGTGACCCATGTTGCCTACATATGGGTTTTTACAACCAAACACTCTCCAGATGGCTCCATTGACACATTAAAATCTAGACGTCACTCAGACCTACAACGTCAACTATTTTGAGACATTCTCTTTTGTGGAAAGGATGGGGTTTATTCACATGATTTTATATGTTTCTACCAATAAGAATCAACCCATTTTTTAGCTAGATGTGAAGAATGCATTCCTCGATGGTAATCTAGAGTAGGAGCCTTACATGAAGCAACCACCGAGTTACTGCATCGAGGGGGAGTATGTATCCTGACTTTGTAAGGCCATATACAGCCAAATAGAGCCAACATGCAAGGTTTTACAGACTTAATTCTGAGATAAGCTCTCTGGATTTCCATGACATCTGACTATTCTGTGTTCGTCAGATAAGTTCTCAGGATTTCCATGACATCTTACTATTCTGTGTTCGTCAGACGAAGATCCCCAGGCATTGTAATACTTATTGTTTATGTTGATGACATGGCTATCACTGGTGATAATAGAGCAAGCATTCTAGAGAACAAGACCTTCCTCTAAAAGGTTTTATCACCAATGACCTTAATCAACTTAGATACTTCCTAGGCATTAACCCCTTCATCAACTTGACATAAAGAATGTCTTTCTCTATAGTGGCAGAGAGGAGTTGTCTATATATAGTAACCTCCTAATTTTGAGGCTTGAAAGAAGTGGCGGAAGGTATGTTTGTTGAGAAGGGTATTTATGGCCTTAAACAGAGTCCTCCAACTCGGTTCCAGACAAGACACTGTTAGAAGTGCTTAAAATCTTGGGGCCTTCTATATCTTCATCAGACCATTATGTGTTTACAAGGAACGAGGAAATGCATTGTGGTAATGTAAATAAATAAATATATATATAGTTTTTGAGGCAAAAAAGGGGAAACACGTTAAGGTATCTGCACCAAATATATTAAAAAGAGGAGAAATACATATGCTAACTTGTAAGAGCCATGACTCAAGGAGAGTCCTAGTATGGATAATTATATTTTTAGGTTAAAATGATCTGAATCAAAGATAACACCATTTCTAGCTCCAAATTGCCTACAACACAGCTACCTGAGTGGTTAAATTCTTAGTTGAGTGAAATCGGTCATCACAGAGAGTCCTAGAAACTGGGTTAAGTTGAATAGGTTAACGTTGAAGTATTTTGGTAAGTGTCACTCTGGTAGTAGATGGGTAAATGGATCACTCCAGGATCCATTTACAACATCCAATTGTTTAGTCCCACATCGACCATCTGTGGGATGTGGAGAGGGATATATAAGAAGCCCCTCACCCCTTTTATCCAGTGAGAAAGTACAATGCATACATCAACCCTTTGAGGCGTTCTCCCGTGGTTTCATCCCGCCCCTTAGGGAGTAAGGTTCCACGTTAAATCCTGGTATTCCAATGTTTATTTTTCTCTCTCTGGTATTACTTCCGCATTATATTTTCTAACATAGAATCAAAGCGGGTAGATTCTTGGTTGAATTTTTTGAAGATTTATTGTTGAAAATCTGTTCGAGATTCAAGAATCGTAAGGGTTTTTCAAAACCCTAATTTTGCTTGATTAAGAACGGATTTATCATCATATTCAATTCTGAGTTTATGTTTGAAGGTCATTTTTGAATTGATGATTATTATGTTTGTGATTCGCTCAAGATCAATGGACGCATGCGAGTAAAGAAGTTAGTTCAAAAGAGATTGCAAAGGAAGATACGGATTGGTAGTTGGAATATCGGTACTTTAACTGGAAAATTGATGGAGATAGTGGATACAATGGAAAGAAGGAAAATCCATATATAATGTCTTCAAGAGACTAAATGGGTTGGAGAGAAAGCAAGGGAGATCGAGAAGACATGCTTTAAACTTTGGTATTCAAGTAAAGATAAGGGCAGAAACGGTGTTGGAGTGGTTGTTCATAAAGATTTGAAGGATTGTGTGGTTGAGGTGCAAAGATTTGGGGATCGGATTATTTTGCTAAAGTTGGTGCTTGAAGAAGAAATTCTGAATATCATCTCAATTTATGCACCGCAAATTGGTTTAGATGAAAGGACTAAACAAGCTTTTTGAGAGGATCTGGATAAGATTTTATAAGGAATCCCACAGAGAGAGATGGTTTGCATAGGTGGAGATCTTAATGGACATGTGGGAAAAGATGTTTCAGGGTATGCAAGTGTGCATGGAGGACATGGTTTTGGGGATAGAAACGAAGAGGGAAAAGTCATTATGGATTTTGTAACTGCATATGATCTTTTCATAGCAAACACTCTTTTCAAGAAGAGGGAGGAGCATTTAATTACTTATAAGAGTGGCTCAACTAGAACACAGATAGATTACTTTGCGTTGAGGAGAAGAGATCGGTTGTGTTGCAAAGATTGCAAAGTAATCCCTGGAGAGAGTTTGACAACCCAACATCGCTTGTTAGTCTTAGATTTACAAATAAAAGGGCTGGTAAAGAAAAGGAAGGTTCCTAAGATCACTAGAACTAGGTGGTGGAATCTTCCGCTGAAGCAATCAAGCTTCAGGGAGAAGGTTTTAGAAGACTTATCTTGGGATTGTAGCGGTAGTGCAAACGAGATGTGGGAGGCAGTAGCATCTTGTCTCCGAAAGGTAGCCAAAGAGATGCTAGGCGAGTCAAAAGGAGGAGCTCCGGGTCAAAAGGAGGCTTGGTGGTGGAGTGAAGGGGTGCAAGAGAAGCTAAAAATTAAAAGAGCTTGCTTTAAAGCTATGTCTAAGGATAGAACAGAGGAAACTGTCACAGACTATAAAATAGCGAAGAAGGAAGCAAAGAAGGCTGTAAGCGAAGCTAAGTCAAAAGCTTATGAGGTTTTGTATAAAAATCTCAACTCTAAGGAGGGCCAGAAGGATATATTCAGGTTGGCCAAAGCAAGAGAAAGAAAGACCAAAGACCTTTCTCAATTGGGTGATCTAGCTAGTAGTGAAAGTTACTTGAATCGTGCATGCTATAGACGAATACAAAGAAAAGAAGTAGAGGAGGCTTTGAAGGTTATGAGACCTGGGAAAGGTGTTGGACCGGATGACATCCCTGTAGAAGTATGGAAAGTTTTAGGTGAGCGTGGTTTGACATGGCTTACGAATCTATTCAATGTTATTTGGCGAAGCAAGAAAATGCCTGAAGATTGGAGGAGTATCGTGGTGCCTCTTTATAAGAACAAAGGAGACATTCAAAATTGTTCAAATTACAGAGGTATCAAGCTGATGAGTCACACTATGGAAATTTGGGAACGTGTGATCGAAAGAAGGTTGAGGCAAGTTTCCCAAGTGAAAGAAAACCAATTCGGATTCATGCCAGGTCGCTCAACTATTGAAGCCATCCATTTGCTGAGGTGAACAATGGAGATTTATAGAGCTAAAAGGAAGAATCTCCATATGATCTTTATTGATTTGGAGAAGGCTTATGATTCCGTCCCACGAGAGATACTGTGGAGAGTTTTGAAAAAGAGACAAGTACTTGTCCTATACATTAATCTCATAAAGGATATGTATGATATGGCTTTATCTTGTGTAAGGATACCGACGGGGAAGAATGACTATTTTGATATCAACATTGGTTTACATCAAGGTTCAGCTTTGAGTCCATTTCTTTTTACTTTGATTATGGACGAGTTGACAAGTCACATTCAGGATGAGTTACCTTGGTGTATGTTATTTGCTGATGATATTGTGCTTATTGACGAGACTAGAGATGGAGTAAATGAGAAGCTTGAGGTTTGGAGACATGCATTGGAGACTAAAGGTTTTCGTATAAGTAGGGCTATACCGGAATATATGGAATGCACCTTTGATGGAAGCAATGGTGAAGGAATCGAGGTGAAGATTGGTGACGATAACCTTCAGAAGAGAGATTCTTTTAGATATCTGGGATCTATTTTGCAACATGATGGGGAAATTGATGGAGATATTACTAATAGAATAAATGCAGGCTGGCTAAAGTGAAGAGGAGCCTCCGTTGTTCTCCGTGATAAGAAAATTCCTTTAAAAATTAAAGGAAAGTTTTACAAAGCAGCCGTGAGACCTGTTATGCTTTATGGTTCTGATTGTTGGCCTGTGAACCATAGACATGTGCAGAGAATGGTTGTAGCAGAAATGAAAAATGCTAAGATGGATGTGTGGACATACACGTAAAGATCGGATTCGGAATGATGCAATCAGAAAGAAAGTTGGTGTAGCTCCGATCGAGGATAAGATGCGAGAAAACCGCTTAAGATGGTTTGTCATTTGCAAAGAAGGTCAACTGATGCACCAGTTAGGAGATGTGAGTGTTGGGATGTTGAGCCGGCTAAGAGAGTGTGAGGACGGCCCAAGAAGTGTTGGAAAGAGACTATACGAAGGGATCTTAGTTTTTTGGATATAAATCCGAGATTGACCCAAGATAGATCTGAATGGAGGCGAAAAATCCATGTAGCCGACCCTACTTAATTGTGGGAAAAGGCTTTGTTGTTGTTGTTGTTGTGATTCGCTCAAGATCAAGATCTAGGGTTTCTTCAAAAACCCTAATCATGCGCCGACAACCTAATCATGTGATGACACCAACAGAGCAGGATCGATATTGGTGATTTCCTTCTTGAAAATTTATTATAGTTCGTGGTTTATTGAAGATCTATTATGTTCATAAGTGCTTTCGTCGAGTTCTGAAGAATATTATAGGGTTCATAGGACCCTTGTAGAGATAGTTTCTAGTATTAATAATTGTTTATGTACCTTGTTTGTATTTCTCTCTTCTATTTAGACATCCATGTAATTTACCCTTAAGGCCTCTCCCTATATAAGAGAGCCTAGGGTTTTTCTATGAAATATAACGAAGACTCCTTTCTTCTAACATGGTATCAGAGCCGCCTTAGGGCTCTCCTCCCTTCCCCAGCCCGCAACCACCGCCCCTCCTCTTTTCTCTCGTCTAGCCGCTGCCAGCGGCCTCCATCGGCCCCAGCGGCACCCAGCGCCCTCCCCAACGGCTCCCAGCCGCCCTTCCCAGCGGTACCTAGCCGCCCTCCCCAGCAGCCCCGCCGCCCCTACCAGCGACACCCAGCCACCCTAGCGGGCCCCCCGCAGCCCTAGCGGCACCCGCCTGCCGCCTCCAGCCGCCCCAGCGGCCCCTTGTAGCCCCAGCGGCACCCCCATCTACCGCCGTAGGGCTTCCAGTGGCCTCCAGCAGTCCATAGGCGTCGTTCTCGAGGCGATTCAAGGGCTGTAAGCTTCCTTGGAGGAGTGCCCTAGACCCCTCTTCCTCCGGTTTATGGATTTGAGTGCGTAAAAGTCTACACACGTACTCAAATCCGATGCAGTTGGTGTAGACGTTCATCACAGTGTCTATTCTCCCTTCGTCTTCTTCGAGCAGCAGTATGTCAGAATCGAAAGTCGATTTGCCCTCCACCGGCGCATTCAAAGGTCCGGCGCCAATAGTGAAGATGGACGGGTCTAACTATGAGCTATGGGCTATGCAGTTCATGAGCCTCATGAAATCAAATGGTAAGAAACACATTCTTACCGAGGATGAGCCTGCGGAGAAGACAGGGATCTATGCCTCATGGGAGGCCGATGACGTTTACGCAAAAGTATGGTTGTCTGGTACTTTGACGATGGAGATAGCTAATGATGTCCTCCATCAGCCCACTGCTAAGGCAATGTGGGACATCCTTGCTGCTACGTATTCGCAGGTGCGAAATGAGACAAAGATGTTGCAGCTTCAACATGACATCTTTACGATGAAGCAGGCCGGCAGACCTCTCCATTCTCTATACACATCCCTAAGAGGGATGTTCGAGAAGCTATACAGTACCATTCCTCTGACTGCTACTCCGGAGCAGCAGAAGACGTTCCGGAACACCACCATGGTGGGCGTTCTACTTGCTGCTCTCGACCCTGAGTATGATGCTGCACGGTCACAGATTCTAGCAGATGCAGTCATTCCTCCAGTGGAGGATGTCTACAGGAGGCTCAGTCGCATTCCAGTTTCCTCCAGCTCTTCTACTCCACCCCCATCTGCGATGGCAGCGCGGGGGAAAGGTGGACCACCTTCTGGGCGTGGTCGTGGACGTGGCCGTGGACCTCAAGGAAGAGGCGGTCGCGTCAGTCAGATGTGCTCGTCTTGTCACAGAACTGGACACTCAGAGGAGACATGCTACTCAAAGCATGGGTTCCCAGCATCGGCACGGGTTGCAGAGCATTCACAGTCTCCATTACCGTCTACTGCAGATCATAGATTTGACGAACTCGTGGCCCGTCTCCGTGATATTATGCCACATTCTTCTGGTGATTCATCTGGTGGCTCTTCAGATATTGCTGCCACAGCCTCTGCCAGTTCATCCGCCGCAGCCAGTTCCTCAGGTAGATCATCAGCCCTCATACCTTCACATGATATATCTGACTGGGTTATAGATTCCGGAGCTACACATCATCTGTGTCGAGATAGAGGAAGAATACAGGCCTACAGGGCTATTCCTCCAGGTCGCTCAGTACAGATTGCGGATGGTTCCCACTCACCCCTTGTTGGCCAGGGGGAGGTTTTCTTATCCTCCACTATGCAACTACAGAATGTTTTACATGCCCCTGAGTTCTCACTGAATTTGTTGTCTATTAGTCAGATTACAAAGGATTTGAATTGTCGTGCTATATTTGACCCGTCTTCTCTCATTTTTCAGGACATACTCACGGGCAAGGTGATTGGCTGTGGCTCTGAGCAGAACGGTTTATATCGGCTGGTTCGGGAATCCTATGCTGGCGTCTCCTCTCACTCCGCTGGACCAGTCTCACCTTACATTTGGCATCTTCGTTTTGGTCACCTTCCGCTCCAGAAAATGCGCCATCTTCTGCCCCAGATCTCTCCAAGTTCGTCGTTTCGTTGTGAAACATGTCAGTTAGGAAAGCATCACAGGTCGAGCTTTCCAGGTCGTCAGAGTCGGAGCAGTAGCTCCCCTTTTGAGTTGTTACATATAGATATATGGGGTCCGAGTCGTGTTCCCGATCACCAGGGGCACAGGTTTTATCTTGTGGTAGTAGATGATTTTTCTCGTGTCTCTTGGGTTTTTCTTCTGAAGAATAAGTCTGAAGCAGGAGATGTTATCAAAAATTTGATTAATGAAGTGCAGAATGTTTTCTCTTCGTCAGTCAAATATGTTCGGACTGATAATGCCCTGGAATTTTGTACGCGTTCTCTTTCTCAATTTCTGTCATTGAAGGGTATTATTCATCAAACCACCTGTGCATATACATCCCAACAAAATGGTGTGGCAGAAAGAAAGCATCGCCATCTCTTGGATATCACTCGTACCTTGTTGATTCAAAGTTGTGCTCCTATTTCTTTCTGGGGGGATGCTGTCCTTACTGCATGCTATCTGGTCAATAGAATGCCGTCCTCTGTCCTTGGAGAGAAGATACCCATTTCTCTTATTTTTCCAGACAAGGAGCTATTCTCACTGCCACCACGTGTCTTTGGCGTTGTGGCGTTTGTCCATCGTCTATCTCCTGGACTTGACAAGCTCTCTCCAAGAGCAGTCAAGTGCGTCTTTGTTGGGTATTCCAGAACCCAGAAGGGATACCGGTGTTATCATCCTACAACCAACAGGTACTTTGTTAGTGCGGATGTCACTTTCTTCGAGTCGGTTATGTATTTCTCGCCAGCTGGGGACAGAATGGTACCATCCACCACTACTGATGATATTTATGTTCCACCACCACCTACTTGTTTTTCACCTGAGTCGTCTCCTGTGTCAGTTCCTATGCCAGCACCACCGCCACCACCACCTCCACCTCCACCCATTCCACGGCGAATCATATCACCATTTCCTAACCACTATACGCGTCGGTCAGGTCCCGCTCAGACAGCAGATCAGCCAATCACTACGCCTCAGGTATGTTCAGATGACGTTACTACTGACGGGTCAGGTTCGGTACATATGCAGGATGACTCCTTACAGGTGGACCCAGATGATGATCTTGATGTTCCGATTGCTATTCGGAAACAGAGACGACAGTGTGCATCCTATCCATTTGCTTCACAGGTTTCCTTCCACCGACTCAGGTGATTTTCAGAAGTTTGCCACAGCTTTGTCTTCCGTGGCCATACCACGGACATACCAGGAAGCCTTGAAGAGTGAATGCTGGAGATTAGCTATGGAAGAAGAAATGGGGGCCTTGCAGTCCCGTGGCACATGGTCTTTGGTCCCTGCACCTCCTGATGCATACGTTGTGAGCTGCAAATGGGTCTTCACAGTCAAATATCATGCAGATGGCACATTGGATAGGTACAAAGCACGCTTGGTCGCCCGTGGATTTACACAGACATATGGCGTTGATTACATGGATACATTCTCTCCAGTGGCGAGACACTCGACTCTCCGTATTCTCCTGTCTGTTGCAGTGGTTCGTGACTGGAGCATTTTTCAGCTAGATGTCAAGAATGCATTTCTGTACGGGGACTTACAGGAGGAAGTCTACATGCAGCAACCACCCGGGTTTACTGCTGAGGGGGAGAAGCATATGGTCTGTAGACTTCACAAGGCTATATATGGCCTCAAACAGAGTCCACGAGCGTGGTTCCAGAAGCTGTCCAACCTAATTGAGCACCAGAGATTCAAGAGGTCCAATGCTGATCATTCGTTGTTCGTCCAGAAGTCCTCGGCAGGTACGGTTGTCATAATGGTCTATGTGGATGATATTCTTGTTACAGGAGACGATATTCAGGGCAAAGCGAGGGCGAAGGCATTCCTAGGTCGCCAGTTTGTTACAAAGGATCTTGGAACCCTAAGATATTTTCTGGGGTTGGAATTTGCAAGGAATGCACATGGTTTGGTGATGACACAACGAAAGTACATTACAGACTTCCTGGTTGAGACTGGTATGGATGGGTGCAAACCATCAAGCATCCCCATGGACCCCAGCATGAAGTTATATGATGGTGATACTGATGAAGTGGATAAGAGGAGATATAGAGAGATGGTGGGAAAACTCCTCTACATTACTATAACCCGTCCAGACATTGCATTTGCAGTTAGCCGGGTGAGTCAGTTTATGGAGCAGCCCAGACAGGTTCACATGGATGCTATACACATGATACTGAGGTATCTGAAGTCTACTCCAGGGTTAGGGCTACTATTCAGAAAGGGTGCAGACTTATCCATCTCAGCATGTGCAGACGCAGATTATGCAGGATGCCCTAAGGATAGAAAATCAACCTCAGGGTTTGCAGTTTTTGTTGGAGGCTCTCTGGTTTCTTGGAAAAGCAAGAAACAAACGGTGGTGGCAAGATTAAGTGCGGAATCCGAATACAGGGCAATGGCCCAAGCCAGCACGGAAATGATGTGGGTTCGCTCCGTATTAGAAGATCTACATGTAGCTGTACATCTACCTATGAAGCTTCAGTGTGACAATCAGGCAGCATTGTTCATTGCCAACAATCCAGCTTTCCATGAGAGGACCAAGCATATTGAAGTTGACTGCCATTACACCAGGGACCTGATCCAGAGAGGATTGATATCCACGGCCCATGTTAGCTCAGGAGATCAGACTGCCGATGTATTCACCAAGCCATTGCTCAGAGGACCTTTCCAGAGATGTTCATCCAAGCTGAGCATGATCGACATCTATGCTCCACCTTGAGGGGGAGTGTAGAGATAGTTTCTAGTATTAATAATTGTTTGTGTACCTTGTTTCTATTTCTCTCTTCTATTTAGACATCCATGTAATTTACCCTTAAGGCCTCTCCCTATATAAGAGAGCCTAGGGTTTTTCTATGAAATATAACGAAGACTCCTTTCTTCTAACAACCCTAAATCCATATTACACGCCCTAATCTTCAAGGCAGAAGCAAGACACGACAGATTTGCGAAGAGAAACCATCCTCCATCGCGCGTGCGCTGCTCCAGTTCGATGGCGCAACCTCCAACCGCACCGCCTCAGTTCCTAGCGGAGCCCTTGCATACGCTTCTCCAAGGTACTTCCGGGCGATCCTAGCAGCGGCGGCATAACCCAACTTGCATGATTTGGCAGGAGCAGTCTCCTCCATCAGTGCAACACCCTCGATGCAGCAGGTAGCAGCTTCCTCTCCAGGCGATTCCTCCCCCAAATCCAAGTCTAGGTGGCGAAACCCAAGTTCCAACCCAGAGGCTGCGACCCCTTCACCCGAACTCAAAGCACCAAGCTACGCAGAGCTTTTCTCTAGCGGCACCCTTTCTCCAACGACGATGTCAGTCGTGCGACGACATCATCATGAAAATAAGGTTCCCGTTTGGGAGCCTCAGTTTCCAGGAAACCCTAAAGAGTGCATACCCTTCTGGCTGCAGTGGGCTTTTTTTTTAAAAAAAAGAAAAAAACCCCAATTGGACCGAGTACTAAAAAAAGAGGGGAGGAGAGGTGCATTGTTTTGCGCCCAGAATTGGGCCGAATGTACTAAAAAAGGATGGAGAGAGAGAGAAAGGAGAAGAAGAGAGAGCGAGCAAGAAAAGAGGGCGTATAAAAAAATTGCAAAAAAAGAGGGAAATGGAAAGCCATAAAAAATTTGAAACGGTTACAATAAAACGAGGAAGAAGAGACAGCTATAAAAAGAGCCGCAAGAAAAAACATTTGTAATGCCATGTTTCTCCCCACATTTTCTTATCTTCTGCCAACTTTGTCGATGCCATTCTTTTCTGACAAGTATTGGAGAAAGGGAGAGTATTATGTAGAGTAACAGGCTACATATTTAGATTCTCCAATTCAGAAGCCAACCATATTTTCCAGACTCTACAGTGTTCAGTTTCAGGCTCGACGTTCAGATTTTTCCGAATCTTCATTTTGATGTGGACATGTTTGCCATCCTTTGTATGGTCCCCATCTTTTATTTTGGTCAGAGTTTTCATGTGTTCCATAGGAACTACTGAGTAGAGATCCCATTCCCTGTGTCATGTGGGCCAAGGTTTTCATGTGATTTCATAAGGACTCCAGCAAAGAGATCCCATTCTCTGAGCTAGTATGGGAGAGACCCAGTTCTCCGATAAGGAACTTTTCAGATTCCATTGTCCAGCGATCATGGACTTCGACGAGGATGTTTCCACGGCTTTTTCTATTTCGGCCCTACAGAGATGGAGCAGTTGTCCACATGATCCAGTATTCTACATGTGACGGGCCAAAGTTCTTCAGGTAGAGACTCATCTAGTTTCAGTGACTACGACAGGCGTAGTTCAGAGCATACCCAGTTTGACTCGCACTCCATTCCAGTGTTCATCCTCACATGCACAACATGAGAAGCAACGTCTTTGACAGCAGCCGACAACTGTGCGCGTTGAGTTGATATTGTCCGTAGTGACCTGTAGCATGAGTTTGAGATTTCTTTCTATTTGTCCAAGCTGAGCATTGCATGCTCCATATTGAGGGGGAGTGTTGGAGTATGTTGGCATGTGTCACTCTAGTAGTACATGGGTAAATGGATCACTCCAGGATCCATTTACCACATCCAGATGTTTAGTCCCACATAGATCATCTGTGGGATGTGGAGACTCAGTGAGGGTTATATATGAAGCCCCTCACCCCCTGTATCCAGTGATAAAGTGCAATGCTAACATCATCCCTTTGAGGCTTTCTTCCGTGGTTTCATCCCGCTCGATAGGGAGTAGGGTTCCATGTTAAATCCCGGTGTTCCAATGTTTATTTTTCTATCTCTGATATACACTTCCGCATTATATTTTCTAACAGTTAACAATTAGCCTCAAGAGTCTGCCAGACCCCCGATGTCTTCTTGCAACCGAAGAAGAGATGATCCACATACTCAATCACTTCAGTAATAAGGGGCAACCATTACGTTCACCAGCCAACATTCTCAAACATCAATCCCTAGTTAGAATGTGACCACAACAAAACAACCATAGAAAGACCTGAAGGCATGAAGGCAGCTTCATCACCAGTATGAAACTACAATCACGACCAAGATTCATAGGTCCCGGTTGTAGAATTATGATGATAAATTTGCAAGTTTGTTTCATTGAGAAGTCCCCATCTCTCCATAACCAGTGATCTTTGCCCTCCCGTGGTCCATCAAAAGAACCGAAGGAGTCATACAATTATAAAAGCTTCTCTAAACGTTGATCTGAGAGGCTCGTATGGAAAAGCAACACACAGGTTTCATCCTGTTAGCAATCTATCACACATGCATCACAGTAGTTGATAAAGCAAAGATGCGAAGAAATCGAGACTCCAACGACCCTTCATGAGTCCAGTTATCCTTCCAAAATGCAAAAGAGCAACATCTCCCACTACCGGTTTTAGAAAATAGAGAATGCGGAAGCGTATCCGAAATAATGATAAAGAAATATTAACAAGATGGGATTTTATGTGGAACCCTACTCCCTAAGGAGCGGAATGAAACAACGGGAGAAGGCCTCAAAGGTCCAGGTTATGCAATGCACTTTCTCAATGGATACAGGAGGTTTGGGCTCCTTAAGGCCTCCACAGAGCCTCCAAGTCCCACCACTGGTAGATGTGGGACTAAACATATGGATGGGGTAAATGGATCCGAGAGATCCATTTACCCTCCTACAACTCATATGGTGCACAACCAAATATTCCAACACTCCCCCTCAAGCTGGAAAATGCAATGCACAACTTGGACAAACATAAAGAAACTCAACTCACGCTACAAGACACTACAGACAATATCAACTCAACGCGCACAACTGTCGACTGCTGTCGAGGATGTTGCTTCCAAGGCCTTAAATGCCGGATTTCGGTTTCGTTTCGGAGATCGACCGAAACGAAACTTCGGTCGAATTTCGGTGGAAATTCGATCGAAAATTCGGTTATTTCGGTCGAATTTCGGTGGAAATTAGACCGAAATTTCGGTCATTTCGGTCTGTTTTTGAACTAATCCCCCAAAATTTCAAACGACATCGGCCATTTCGGTCGGACTTCGATCACCCATCGAAACCGAAATTCGATCGAATTTCATCGAAATTTGAGGCCATGGTTGCTTCTCATGACGTGCATTTGAGAAGGACGAACGGGTTGGAGTATGAGTCAAACTGAGGACTCGGATTCTGACCATCGAGTCTGAACTTGCGCTTGAAGTCTCCTTGTCAGAGAACTGGGTCTCTCGCATCTGGCTTAGAGAATGGTACTCTACTCTGGAGTCCCTATGATACCACATGAAAACCCTTGCTAACATGGCATCAGGAATGGTCCTCTACTCTGGAGTCCCTATGGCTCACATGAAAACTCTGGTCGACAAAACAAGAAGAATGATGGGGACCACGACAAAAGATGGCATACATGTGCTCAACTGAAAAGACCGCAAACAAGTGCGTGTCTGAAACTGAAGACTCGAAAACCATGATCGTCGAGTCTGAACATCTAAGAAACTGTAGAGTCTGGAATCTGAATGGTCTGGATATATGACATCTGAATTTGGAATCTGGATCTGACCTGTGACTCTACACAACACTCCCCCTTTCTCCCATACTTGTCGGTTAATCAACATCGACCAAGTCAGGAGAAGACAAAATAATGGGAAAAAAACATAAACTTGCAGCATTTTGTCAATTTATTTTAAATAACTGCCATGATTTTTTCTTAACATAAGCCGTTCATTTTTTTATTGGCTTTTCAAATCTTTTTTTTTTGAAAATATTTTTAAGTCATTATTTTTTCTTCGACTTTTCCCATTTTTTAATTACTTGCGTGCGCCTTTTTTTATGTACGCGCCTTTTCCCATTTTTTTAGCAATATAAGCGTGGCTCAGTTGGGCCCAAAGATTTACAAAATAACTCTCTCTTTTTTATGTCACAGCTCACACCAGTACTTTCCCCTTTTTTATACCACGGCAGCAGGGCTCTCGCTTCAATTTAAAAAAAACAAACAACCGAACGGGTGGGGCACCCCCTTTAGGGTTCCCAAAGGGCCCCCCCTTTGGTTTACATGCTGCCCCCTCTGGGGGTCCCTGGAAGCAGGAGCTGTCGTCGCTCAAAGGGGGGTCAATGGAGTTCCAACGATGAGAAGAAGAGCACGGGAAGGTCCCTCCGCCTGGAGGAGATAGGGAGCATGCTTCAGCCTCTCGGATGCGACCCGCATGAAGGCCTATAGATCGGGATACCGTGTGAGACTGAAGAGGAGCGTCGTCTAGGTATGAAGCCCTAGAGGGCTCATGTGTGGAGGATCGTCCGTCTGGAGAGATGCTTAGCGTGGTCTTCGCGCATGGAGCAGGCGCCTGCGGGACCTCAGTCCGGCACTCTGTGCGCTGGAGAGGAGAATCGTGCTTCGGTGGGATACCAGAGGGTGGGGCTCCGCCTCTGGAGTCACAGGCCGCCTTCTTGAGAAGGGTCGAGTGCCAAGGAGAGATGCAGGCACGTCGCCCATAGCTAGTTACGGCCAGAAGCTTTGTTGGGGATGCACGATGTTGAGGAGGTGGAGAAGGACAGCTCTGCATGTGCTACGTATGATAAGGAGGACTGTTTCTACGAGGAGGGCTCCTTTTCTTCCGCGGTGAATCGGAAGGATGGTGCATGGACCACATGTTCCGCACTGTCGCACGGTGCTAGAAGTTGTTGCCGATACCAGGACTCCAAAATAAAAAAATGGCATGATTTCATGCGCTTCCTGGAACCTTACTCACGAGAAACTAGGGTTTAGAAAACCCTAGATGCCTTCGGATCTTCGGAAACAGATTTGAGCAAATCCGTATACAATAATCTTCAAAACTTCAAGAAAAAAACTGGATCTTAACAAAAAAATATGAACTCCTCGAGAATCGAACCCGCTCTGATACCATGTTAGAAAATAGAGAATGAGAAAGCGTATCAGAAATAATGATAAAGAAATATAAACAAGATGGGATTTTACGTGGAACCATACTCCCTAAGGAGCGGGATGAAACCACGGGAGAAGGCTTCAAAGGGTCAGGTTATGCATTGCACTTTCTCAATGGATACAGGAGGTCTGGAGCTCCTTATATAGCTTCCACAGAGCCTCCAAGTCCCACCACTAATAGATGTGGGACTAAACATATGGATGGGGTAAATGGATCCTGGAGAGATCCATTTACCCTCCTACAACTCATATGGCGCACAACCAAATACTCCAACAACCAGTCTGAAAAGCATCAAAAAGTGCAGCATTAAATATAAATTAATAATGCCCTTCCAGAAAGTGGAGATAAAGAAAGAGGGGTGATTAACTAGTTATACATGGGCAAGAATAACTAGTTATACATGGGAAAGAATGCCATAAATACCACGTATGAATCTGAGACAAAGATCCTCACTATGACCCTAAATATTGGCGACCCATTTAAGCAAAAGGGCTTTGTTCATAGATTCCAAGCGAGAAACCACAAGCCTCCCCTCCTCTTTGTAAAGAGTCATAGTATCCCAGTTCACTAGGTGAACTCCCGGACCATCTCGTCCAAATCTTCCCCAAAATTAATTTCCGCATAAGTTGATCCAAACGACAATGAAATCCAGTAGGAAACAATCTAGATGACATGAAAAAAATCAGCATAGCTGCAAGGACTACCATCACAGGCATTGACTGTCCTCTGCATAAAAAAGAAGCTTTCTATCCTGACAGCTTCATCTCCATCTTTTGAATGATAGGAAGCCAATTTGACATATGTTCTCTTCTGCGGGTTGGTGGCAAACCTTGGGAGGGATTTGCAAGTAATGCCTAGTTCAAAACTACATGACGTTGAATCTATCTCAAAAAGACCGAAAGGAACCAGAGTAGACTTGTTTTTGTTGAGTCTGAGCCTAGAGAGCTCCTCGAAAACATCCACTACCGCTGGCATACCCAAGGCTTCATCATGCCTTCTTTAATAAAGAAAATTGTGTTGGAGTATTTGGTTGTGCGCTTATTGAGTTGTAGATGGGTAAATGGATCTCTCCAGGATCCATTTACCCCATCCATATGTTTAGTCCCACATCTACCAGTGGTGGGACTTGGAGGCTCTGTGGAGGCTATATAAGGAGCCCTAGACCTCCTGTATCCATGGAGAAAATGAATGCAATATCCGCCCCTTTGAGTCCTCCTGTGGTTTCATCATGCTCCGTAGGGAGTAGGGTTCCACGTTAAATCTTTGTGTTCTTCCAGTTTCATATTTCTACATTATTATGCTCTGTTTATCATTCTGCTTCCGCATTCTCTATTTTCCAACATGGTATCACAGCGGGTCGATTCTCGAGGAGCTTTAGTTCTTTATTTTTATTCGAGATTTGTTCTTGGAGTTCATGTTAGGCAATTTTTTTGGGTCTTTAAAACCCTAATTTTTGTGGTAAGTTCCCTGCCATCCTGCAACGAGTTCATGGTTTCCAGCAACAAGTTCATGATTTCCTGGAAACATATCAGAGCAGCGCCACCGCCAAATCCCTGATCGCAAGGCGTACCTTGCATCAATCCAGGGCGATGCAGCCTCCAGTTCTCCAGGAGAACCTCCCTCCTCTAGCAGCCCTAGCCGCAAATGACCAAGTCCCTACTGGCAACGCGAGATTCCTCCAGCCGCAACCCCATTGTCGTCGTATCGCCCAGGCGCGCAGGCCCCGTTTCTAGATGCACCTGCCCTCCATGCATGGACCTCCTGGCTCAAGGCGGAGCTTCCCCAACTCTCATCTTGCGCAACCTTTGCGCAAGCCAGGCCGCTGCCCTCCTCTCGATTCCAAGCGATGCTCATCCCTATAGGAAAATTATAATCTCCAGGCACCCAAGCGCAGGCACACATCTCCAGTCAGCATGGCACGGTGTCGCTCCAGGCTTCAAAACAGCATGATTCCTCTTTTGGAGCACTGAGGATCTTAATAGGCCCATGTGACGCTCTCCATCGCCAGGGCCTAGCTCCGCCTGTGCGATCTAGAGGAGGGGGAGATCTCAAAGTGTCGCATCTCATAGGCAGCCACTCTACAGTCATGCTCCTCTCGGTGCTCCATCGCTCCAGCACGACCTCCAGGCGGTGCGAGACCTCGCCTACACACCAAGCCCCAGCGGCGACTCCTCCCCTTCAACTCGATGCCCAGGCGAGCTTTCTCCCCCTCCAGCGGCGGGGCATACTCTGCCCCCCCCCCCATTCCTAAAGCCCCATTGGGGGTGGCTGCATTTCGAAACAGAAGGGTTCCAAAGGGAACCCTAAGTATAGCCGCCCAAATGGGCCCAGTGATGTAAAAGCCCAAGTAGGCCAACGAAATTTAAAAAAAATGTGTGAATGGAGGAAACAGGAGGGGGGGCAACGTAAAAAAAAGAGAGCAGTTTAAAAAAAAGAGAGAGCAGTTTAAAAAAAGAGAGAGAGGAGCCTATTAAAAAAATTGTGCAGCCCAGTTAAAAGAAAAAAAGGCGCGTACAAATAAAAAGCCATACGCATTTTCAAAAAAAAAGATTGAACTTAAAAAAAAAAAGAAAAGGTGACTATTTAAAAAAGGGATTTTATCACTTGTGCCCCTCCGAGATCTCGCAATTTCAGTTATGCCTCGGGTTAGTGACCGTCCATCCTCAGTACAAACGGACGTTAACTTTGAGGACATAAACGGTATTAATTTTAAAAAAAGGGTTATATGATCATTTTATACCCCCATCCTATTCTTCTTCCTCCTCATCCCCCATCCTCTTCCTCATCCAACCTCCAACTCCTCCCTCCCCTGGGTCGCCCCCTCCCCTCCCCCACGCCACCTAGCCTCGCACCGCGCCGTCCCCGTGCCGCCCGCCCCGCACCGCGCCGCCCCCGCACCGCCAGCCCCGCACTCCGCCGCCCCTGCCCCGCGTCGCCCAGCACCAGCTCTCCTGGGCTGCCCCAGCGTGCCCCTTCTTCCCTCCGCAACAGCTGCCACGACCGCCACTGTCTACAGGAGCGGGGGCGGTGCGATACAGGGACTATGTCTACCTCTCCGTCCACTCCAACGGACCCACAAGATTTCAACACCAACCCCAAGATGTTCGCTTAGATTCCTTGTTCACCTCTACGAGCCCTAATCTCCTGCCCATTTCACCTGGGCTACGATAGTGACGTCGAGTACCGATCCGGCGAAGGGTATGACCCCTGTATTGGAGACGGAGAGATTGAAGCTCTCAAGCTCCGTGAGGATCCTCACGAGGACCCCTCGCCGCTTCTCGCAATGGATCCTCAGGATGACATTCCTGTCAGAAACCTTCGCCTCAATCTCCGGCAGGGGGGGTGAGCTCTTGTTGTTTGATTGTTCGTCAGAGTTATTGTCGGAGGACGAGCACTCCTCGTCAATGGGGAGCTGCGACTTCTTCACGAGGACCACGGACTCCACGGTCCGCTTCGCAGTCTGCTCCTCAAGGTCCTTCACCTTTTCCTGGAGCTGCTTCACATACTTTATGGCATCCCCGAGTACTGATGCCTTATCCATCTGTATTGAACCCATCAAGTTTCCCAAACAAAGGTCAAATTTAAATAATCTGGTCGGTGTACATGTTGTTGGATTTTATTGTAAAGGTGACGAGGCTTGCCTTTTTTAGCCCCGGAACGACCGCAGAGAGGGCGATGAACCTCTGGCTTAGCTTCTCCCGCCTCTTCCTCTCGGCGATGATATGGTCCTGCGCATTAGCGGGTGGTTGTGTCACCGTTGTCACTGCCTTCTTCACGGTCGCATTGCCGGTCGTCGTCAATGTGAAATCGAAGCCAGAGGCACACCTGCTGTCGTTGACTGTATTTCTGTTAGCTGCGAAGTCGTCGAATGAGAGTATGCTCGGTGAAGTGGCCTCGAGGAAGAAGAGGAGTCTGGACAATAATACCCCTCTTAACTGCACCAAGGTTTGAAAAAACCATGGTTAAGTCAATTCATTGACGGTCAATCTGACGGAAGGGCACAACTGATGACGGAGAAAGAAGTGAGGGGCACAACTGATATTAACAAAAAGATAGGGGCATAACTAAAATTGCAAGATCTCGGAGGGGGACAAGTGATAAAATCCCTTAAAAAAATGGAAAAGCCACAAGTACATGTTTTTCCCGGAGTCTTCTCCCAATTTGGCCGACGATTGTCATTCCGACCAGTACGGGAGAAAGGGGGAGTATTGTGTAGAGTTTTACAGGCCAGATTATCAGATGATTCGGATTCAGATTCTCTAGTCCAGATTGCATGGCCAGCCAGTTTGTTCAGACTCTACAGTGATCAGTTATTTCGGACTCGACGATTGTTTCAGAGTCCTTAGTTTTCAGATACGCACATGCAAGGAAGTCCGTATCGATATCGATATAATTTCGGTCCGCTCGGAAATGGATATATCGGGATATATGGACGATATCGGTGGAAATGTCGGAAATGGCTCAAAAAAGCCATTTTTATCATTTTCAGAAATTAAGATCATCCAAGATATTAAAGCAACAAATAACCTACAAATACACAATTATGCCACACATATCAGTCATTTATAGCCTATATATCGCCCACATCGGTCATCATATCGAACATATCGCTGTTAACGTTTATTCCTGACCTTTAGATATTGGAAATGGATGCCATTCAAGTTCTTATAACATTAAATAACTTACAAATATACACTTAGATGACACATATAGATCATTTGTGAAGACTATGATCCTTATATTGTACATATCGATCAAATCGAACATATCGTTGGTACTGTTAGTTGTTGACCTATATATATATTGAAAATGGAGTTCATCCAAGTTCTTAGATCACTAAATAGCTTACAAATATACTCTTAGATCACACATATCGATCAATTTATGAAGCTTATATCGCATATATCGATCATTTTGAACATATCGATATTAATGTTTGATTCTTGACTTATAGATATTTTGTTTTGAAGAATTGACTTAAAGATATTGGAAATCAGTTTCATTCAAGTCTTACAACATGAAATAACTTGTAAACATACACCAAGTTGAAGAACCATTGTATGCACCCTCCTACCGCACCATACCCTACCAGTATGGGGGTCTAGCTACTCGGTTAGCGAGCCTGGGGGGGATAGGGAGGGGCCAGGATGGCTGTCCCTTGCAGGGGTGCGGGGGCAGCGCCCCCTACCCGAAACAAAAAATATATATAAACCACTATGTGTTTTAATACTAGCTGTAGCTAGATATATGTGTTCTAATACTGGGTATAGCTAGATAAGTAGTTGAATCAATCTTGCATGAATAATAGCATTGATATATAGAGATATCGGCGAAATATCGACGATATCGATCGATATCCGAGATTTTTTTATACCGAATCCAGTCATTTTTGACCGATATGAGCCGATATGGCGATATATTGTAAAAGGAGATACTGGGTAATATCAAAACCCCTACCTTGTTGAAAGTTGAAACCGATATCTCGGCGATATATCGTCGACATATCGACGATACGACCTTCCATGCGTACATGTATGCGGTCTTTTCAAATGAGCACATGTTTGCCATCTTTTGTCGTGGTGACCCCATTATTCTTTGTTGTTTCGACCAGAGATTTCATGTGAGGCATAGGGACTCCAGAGTAGAAGACTATTCCCTATGCCATGTTGGCAAGGGTTTTCATGTGGTATTATAGGTACTCCAGAGTAGGGTACCATTCTCTATGCCATATGGGAGAGACCCAGTTCTCCAACGAGGAGACTTTTTCAGACTCCATTCTCCAGCGACCGTGGACTCCGATGATGATTGCACTTCCACGACCTTTTCAGTTCGACCCTTTTTCAGAGATGAAGCAGTTGTCCACATGTTGTGGCGGGCCAAAGTACTCCGATGAGGAGACTCATTTCAAGTTGCAGTGACTCTGACAAGCGCAGTTCAGAGCACATGCTTTCCAATGAGGAGATTCAACAGACTCACACTCCAGCCCGTTTATCCTGCTCACCTACACCGCATGAGAAGCAACATCCTCGACAATTGTGCACATTGAGTTGATATTGTTTGTAGTATCTTGTAGCATGAGTTGAATTTCTTTATGTTTGTCCAAGATGAGCATTGCATGCTCCATCTTGAGGGGGGTGTTGAAGTATTTGGTTGTGCACCTATTGAGTTGTAGATGGATAAATGGATCTCTCCAGGATCCATTTGCCCCATCCATATGTTTAGTCCCACATATACTTGTGGTAGGACTTGGAGGCTCTTTGAAGGCTATATAAGGAGCCCCAGGCCTCCTGTATCCATGGAGAAAAAGGAATGCAATATCCGCCCCTTTGAGGGCTTGGTTTCATCCCACTCTTTAGGGAGTAGGGTTCCATGTTAAATCTTTGTATTCTTCCAATTTCATATTTCTATATTATTATGCTCTGTTTATCATTCCGCTTCCGCATTCTCTATTTTCTAACAAATTGTGTTGCCAACATATTGAAGAGAGGAATAAAGATATCCCCAAGAGCATATACCGACGTGATCATGTGATTGGTCACTTGAGTTACCACACAAGCTAGAACATCTGTAACTAGGGAAAAGGGAAGGGAGACAAAGGGTAGCCCCGACGAACTCCATTTGGGGCCGAAAAAAACCACGTTGAGGATGTATGTTCACAAGCACTTAATAGGATGTTAAGATAATACATCTCTTCATCTACGAAATCCAGACATCTGGAAACTTGTGCCTTGCCTAAGTAGACCAAGGGAAGTGCCAGTCCAATATGTCATAAGCCTTGGAGAAATCAACCTTCCAAAGAAGGCCAGTGGATCCCCATCTCTTCCAATCTGCAATTCTCAATCTCTATTGCCAAACTATCATATGTTTACTGTTGACGCATATAGAATAACTGTACCTCTTCGTTATTTTATTTTTCTGTTGTTCTCTTTATGTAATTTACCCATAGGCTACTCTCCTATATAAGAGAGCCTAGGGCTTATGGAATAGATCAACTCATTCATTTTTCCCAACATGGTATCAGAGCGACGGTCCTAGACCGGAGTTCTTGAAACCCTAACTCTAATCCCACCCCCACCCGCCAGCCTCTTCCTCGTCGATCGGCGCCGCCTCTCGTCTCCGATCGGCGCCGCCTCTCCTCTTCAATCGACGTCGCCCCTCTCTTCTTCTCGGGCTGCACGCACTGCGCCGATCTTCGTGCGTGCGTGCGGTAGCAAGCACATGAGAGTGCAGGTGCTGTGCATCGCCATCACCAGCGCACGCTGCGCACCTTGCGCCCCTGCCTCTTCTCTCGTGCGCACATAGCGCACTAGCGCATATTCCAGGGGCATCCGTGGTACCCTAGCGTGCATCCCAACACGCCAAACAGTGCGTGTATTGCGCATATTCATCCAGCGCACCAGTAGGTCGTACGGGGGGCACGCATCAGCCCTAGAGCGCACACTCTAGTCTACATGGGTTTAGTTGCTTGAGGTCTACACGAGCAACTAAACCTGTCTATGTCTTTGTAGACAAGTCATATTCTCTATCAATCGTTCCAGTCTTCAGTATCAAGTATGTCCGAAAGCAAGGCAGATATCCCATCTAGTGGCGCATTCCGTGGTCCAGCGCCGATTGTCAAGATGGACGGTACCAACTATGAACTGTGGGCAATGCAGTTCATGAGTATGATGAAGTCTACGGGTAAGAAGCACATTCTTACCGAACCAGAGCCTGCTGAGAAGACTGGAACCTATGCCTCCTGGGAGGCTGATGAAGCATACGCCAAAGTTTGGCTATCTGGCACGTTGGCAATTGAGATTGCCAATGACATCCTCCATCAACCCACAGCGAAGGATATGTGGGACATTCTGGCGGCTACGTATTCCCAGGCAAAGAACGAGACAAAGATTCTGCAACTCCAGCATGATATCTTCACCATCAAGCAGAATGGTCGCCCCCTTCATTCTCTCTATACATCACTGAGAGGGATGTTTGAGAAGCTATATAGCTTCATGCCCTTGACAGCCACGCCAGAACAGCAGAAGACATATAGGAACGCCACTATGGTGGGAGTGTTCCTAGCTGCACTTGATCCTGAGTACGAGGCAGCACGATCACAGATTTTGGCCGACTCTACAATTCCTCCAATGGAGGAAGCCTTCCATAGACTGAGTCGGATTACAGTTCCCTCAACTGTTGCAAGTCAGAATTCTTCAGCCATGGCAGCAACCAGAGGTCGTGGCTCTCATTACCAGGGCCGTGGACGTGGACCCCGTGGGAGGAGTGGCCGCACTAGGCCAACATGCACCTATTGCCACCGAGTTGGACATAATGAAGATACATGCTATTCAAAGCATGGTTTTCCTGCATCTGCACGAGCCGCTGAGCAGATAGAGCCCCCATCTGCTGCTACCTTAGATCAGCGATTTGATGATCTAGTTGCCCGCCTCAGGGGCATCATCCCACCATCTGGTCCAGCACCGACTACAGAGAGTCATACTGATGCTGCTGCTTCTGCCTCTGCATCTACTAGTACTTCAGGTAGTACACTTGCACTCCACAGTAGTAGATCTGATACACTGCCATGGATCATGGACTCGGGCGCTACACATCATCTATGTGGCGACCAGAGTCTACTTACAGGATACACTCAGATCCCTCCAGGACGGACAGTAGTGATTGCTAATGGCACGCATTCCCCTATCACTGGTCAGGGGGAGATTAGATTGCCACCTTCTATGCAGCTTAAGAATGTCCTACATGCACCACATTTTTCTATGAATCTGTTGTCAATTAGTCAGATTACGAAGGATCTCCATTGTCGAGCTATTTTTGATCCATCTTCTTTGATTTTTCAGGACATCCGTACGGGCAACGTGATTGGTCATGGCTATGAGCAAGGAGGCCTTTACCGTCTGAACCAGACCCCATTTGCTGGAACCACATCCTCTTCTGCTGGACAAGTATCTCCTCTCCTGTGGCATCTGTGTTTTGGTCATTTACCGCTTCAGAAGTTGTGTCGAGTTCTACCCTATAGTCTCGCTCACACACCTATCCAGTGTGAGGCATGTCAGTTGGGAAAGCATCACAGGTCGTCCTTTCCCAATCGTCCAGGTCGGAGTAGTAACTCCAAATTTGAGTTGTTTCATATAGATGTCTGGGGTCCGAGTCGTGTTCCCGATCATCAGGGACACAGGTTTTATATTGTATTTGTGGATGATTTCTCGAGAGTGTCATGGGTGTTTCTTATGAAAAATAAATTTGAAGCAGGAAATATTATTATCCATTTTCTAAATGAAATTCAGAATGTTTTCTCCACATCTGTCAAACTTGTGAGAAGTGATAATGCTTTAGAGTTATGCACCCACACTTTGGCCAATTACTACTCCTCAAAAGGGATTATTCACCAAACCTCTTGTGCTCATACATCTCAACAGAATGGGATTGCTGAAAGAAAACACCGTCACCTTCTTGATGTCACAAGGTCTCTTCTTATACACAGTCATGCTCCCTACTCCTACTGGGGTGATGCAGTTCTTACTGCATGTTACCTAATCAACCGTATGCCCTCGTCTATCTTGAATGAACAGATTCCTTTATCACTTATTTACCCAGACAAGGATTTGTTCGCTCTTACTCCTCGTGTGTTTGGGTCAGTCGCATTCGTCCATCAGTTGTCGCCTGGTACTGACAAGCTCTCTCCTAGGGCTGTCAAGTGTGTCTTTGTGGGGTACTCTAGAACTCAAAAGGGGTACA
This sequence comes from Ottelia alismoides, assembly GCA_037367405.1. NCBI lineage: Eukaryota > Viridiplantae > Streptophyta > Magnoliopsida > Alismatales > Hydrocharitaceae > Ottelia > Ottelia alismoides. The sequence continues at coordinate 1,384,612 of JAZKJV010000517.1, read as the reverse complement.
AGTGTTTTGATCCAGTGCGTCGGCGGTATATGATCAGTGCAGATGTTACATTTTTTGAATCTGTTATGTATTTTTCAGCATCTGGAGACATGCAGCTACCACCTATACCTCCTGATGCCATATTAATGGCACCACCGCCACCACTTCAAACAACACCAGTGCCACCACCACCGCCACCACCACCACCACCACCACCACCGCCACCACCAGCGCCACCGCTAGTCTCTCCACTACCATTCCATTACACCCGCAGGCCTCCTCCAGCTCATGGTTCTGACCCGTCAACTAGCTCGCCTATGGTATGTAATGAAAATATTAATGTTGATGGATCTGACGACATTTTACAGCAGGATGTAGTGCAGGAGCATGGTGAGAATACAGATGATTTGGATGTTCCAATTGCTCTACGCAAGCCGAAGAGAAGCTGTGCCAAATATCCATTATCAGCAGCTGTGTCTTTTGAGAGGCTATCTGGAGACCTCAGGACGTTTGCATTGGCACTTTCAGCTACAGACATTCCACGGGATCATCATCATGCTTTGCAGGATGCTAGATGGCGGCTAGCAATGGAAGAAGAAATGGCGGCACTTCAATCCATAGGAACCTGGACCTTGGTTCCAATACCTCCAGATGTCAGCCCGGTGAGTTGCAAATGGGTGTTTACAGTGAAGCACAATGCAGATGGTTCCATTGACAGGTACAAGGCACGCCTTGTTGCACGTGGCTTCACACAGACATACGGGGTAGATTACCTTGACACATTCTCCCCTGTGGCGCGTCATTCCACTCTACGGATTCTGTTATCAGTTGCAGTTGCTAGAGACTAGCCGCTTTATCAACTGGACGTGAAGAATGCATTTCTGTATGGCGACTTGCAGGAGGAAGTCTATATGCAACAGCCACCTGGTTTTGCTGTTGAGGGGGAGTGTTCCAAGGTATGCAGATTACATAAGGCCATCTATGGCCTTAAGCAGAGCCCCAGAGCATGGTTTCAGAAGCTTTCAGATCTTTTTGAGAAACAAGGATATAAACGCTCCAATGCTGATCATTCCTTGCTTGTACAGAAGACGGCTAGAGGTATCATTGTAATCATGGTTTATGTTGATGATATCTTGATTACAGGTGATGATGACCAGGGTATTAAGCAGGCAAAGGAAAGGCTGGGGACCGAGTTTGTCACCAAGGACTTGGGAGTCCTTAGATATTTTCTGGGGCTGGAGTTTGCTAGAAATCCATATGGAGTAGTGATGTCACAGAGGAAGTATGTTACAGATCTATTGGGTGAGACAGGTATGCTAGGGTGTCGACCTGCTACGACACCAATGGATCATAGCATGAAGCTGTATGATGATGACACAGAAGAGGTGGACAAGAGAAGGTACAGAGAACTGGTAGGCAAACTACTGTATGTCACGATCACTAGACCTGATATATCATTTGCAGTGAGTCGTGTGAGCCAGTTCATGGAGCAACCACGTCAGGCCCATATGGATGCAATACACATGATTCTGAGATATTTAAAATCATCTCCAGGTGCAGGCTTGCTATTTAAGAAAGGAAAGGAGATCTCTATCACGGCATGTGCGGATGCAGACTATGCAGGATGCCCCAAGGACAGGAAGTCCACATCAGGATTTGCAGTCTATGTTGGAGATGCTCTAGTTTCGTGGAAGAGCAAGAAACAGACAGTGGTAGCTAGATCCAGTGCTGAATCCGAATACAGGGCTATTGCCCAGGCTATCACAGAAATGATGTGGGTGAAATCTTTACTTGCAGATCTATGTCTTGATATACCTCTTCCTATGATGTTGGAATGTGACAATCAGGATGCCTTGTTCATTGCAAATAACCCAGCCTTTCATGAGAGGACCAAGCACATTGAGGTTGACTGTCACTACATACGTGACATGATTCAGAAGGGGTTCATTGCTACATCTCACGTCACATCAGAGAATCAGACTGTTGATATTTTCACCAAGGCATTACTTCGAGGCCCATTCCAGAAGTGTGCGTCCAAGCTGAGCATGATTGATATCTATGCTCCATCTTGAGGGGGAGTGTTGACGCATATAGAAAAACTGTACCTCTTCGTTATTTTATTTTTCTGTTGTTCTCTTTATGTAATTTAGCCATAGGCTACTCTCCTATATAAGAGAGCCAAGGGCTTATGGAATAGATCAACTCATTCATTTTTCCCAACATTTACCTTTCAGGATTGAAGGTAGATTGAAAAGGAGAGACGATATTATTCAACACCTCAAAGTTTGATTATTTTAACCTTTCCGACCATCAAATAGATGACATTGGAGAGGGCAATATAGTAGAGGTCCTCCGCTCACACTGAAAAATCCTTCTTTGGCAGGATAAAAAGAAGAGCCATTTTGATTCTTTCAAATCCAACATTGCCAATTGTAAACTCCTCGATGACATCTAGCATGTCTTTCCCCACCACATCCAAGAACTCCCAATAGAAAAAAAATGGGAAGCCATTAGGGTCAGGTGTCATGTCTACATTCAAATTCCATATCGCCTCTTTTACCTCATCTGAGAAGAAGCTTCTCGTGAGAGTGCCAGCTTGCTGACTCGTAATGGAAGAAGAACCCAAGCCCGTCCATCTCCATTACATGCACTCCTCTCTGCATCAGAAGCCATGAAAAGGTGTCGTAAGTTCTATCCCCAATTCACGGTCCCCTTTCACACGCCACACGTTTATCACCAAAGTGTTTATTAGATTGTCTCCTTCTGCCACATGACACTTGGTGGAGATATTTAGTATTTGTGTCCCCTTCCCAGATCCATTTCTGGTATAATTGTTTCCATTAAGTAGCCAGCTTCTTTTCCTCCTCTAGAATGATCTTTTGGTCAATGACCCTCCTCAAACCCCTCGATCACTAGTTCTCTATCATGTTCGACCATGTCCAATCTCGATAGTTTTGTATCCAGAGTCGAATGTCGACCTCGTCTAAGTTCCCGAATCTCTTTCTTGTAAGAGCAAATCCTACCATAGAGAGAGAGGTCAACTTATCTACAACTCGCCTCGAAGCCGAACCCAAGCAAACAGCACAAGACCAGCAGTCGCTCATCATTTTTATGTAGATAATATGATCCATCATGCAAAGACTCTCCTTGAGTCTTGGTTCTTGTACTAATTTTTATTACTAATGAGATGGGGTAGACACTTATACGTGTTTCACCCTTTGAACCGATCTTCCTGTAGCCACGATCTCTCGAACTTGAAAAAAAGCTAGGGTACAGTGCCCTGCCCTGAGTTCCAAACCAGTGGTGTCAGATCCGACCTCATTCGAGAGGAGATCGAGGACATGGGAAGGATTCCATGAGTTCGACAGATACCAGAAAGAGGTCAATCCTCGACCGCAACCCATAGTTTCACCACGTAAAGTGGTAATCTGAAGCTTCGCCCACCTCGAGTTGCAAATCATCTACTAATTCTGAAAAAGTGGAAAATCAAGGGTTTTGTCATCTACCCCATCACGGATTATCCAAGGAGAGTAGAGTCATATCGAAGTCGCCTCCAATTACTCAAACATCATTAGGAAACCTCCCTCTGATGTCATGGATCTCTATCTACAGATCATCCCTTTGCATGAGGTCCCTAGGATCGTAAACAAGGACACTAGCAAGGGGGAATTACTGCCCGAGTTGTGGAGTAAGTCCGACAACACAAATCATCCCTTTACTTTTAATACATAGGAAAACAAGCCATGCTTCCAAGCCACAATATAGCCAGGTGTACTATCCACGACATCTATTGCTCAGAAGTTTGAGATACTTCATATCCCCAATGAGTTCCACACGCGATCATACCAATCGTAAAGCTTTGTCTCATGCAGCATCACCACATCACAGTGCCACTCACAGATAAGAGACCTGATCGATTTCCTCTTCTACGGGTAACCTAGACCCTTCACATTCCATGATAGAGTCTTCATGGACAAGCTACCAAACCCCCAATGACATGACTACCCCTGCCACTTAAACTAATGTTTCATGAATATAAAGCGTTCTACCCTTTGAGGAATTCACCTCCGTCTCCGTTACTTCCATCAGTGGGAGCACTACGGCTGAAGGCTCCACAATAGAGTCTGCAAGACTGGAAAAGGACCAGAGTAGGCACCATAAAAGCCACAACAGTCTAAGGAGTGGGTAGTGCAATCTTAGGGAAAGACAAAAGCACCACAGTAGGTGCCACGGCATCCAATTGATTCGGAGGGCGCCTTGCATACTTCTTTCTATTCCTATATCTCTTAAAACATTTCCTACAAAGTTGAGCCATATTCGAAGAACCGAATGATATCAAAGGCACATCCAAGGGCATACTGGCATAGTGGCAGCAGAATCAACGGCTAACCGCTGCTCCAGATGTTGCCGAGACTCCAAGACTTCAACTAGTTGCTTCTGTTGTCAAGGGGAGATTATCCTCAACAACTATTGCCATCATGACTCGTTATGCATGGTGGAGGGCTTGGGGTCCAAGATCGGATAGAAGATATAGAGGAAGAACACTCCGTAAACTTAATAGATCCCTAATCAACCGATTATCTAAATCGGACAACAAAGAGACCACTACCGGGGCAGATCAGCCTCTTGAGTCTCATGATCTGGCAATAAGAGGATCGGGACACCAATACGAGGAGATAACGAAAGAAGTAGAAGTAAAAACAAGGCTACTAGAGCAATTTGTAATCAAAAGATCCTGGACTACTGTGATGCTTTCTTGGGATAGAGGTTGCTTATTCCAAACAAGGTTTTATTATGTCCAACTGAAATTCTACTACCGACCTACTATCAGCAACTCCAAGCCATCTCAGATTCAAATGGATCCCAAAGCATGTATCTATAAACTTTAAGACATTGAATATACAAGCAACAACAGTAATTGATCGGGAAAATACTTTATCTCACTATCATTAGGCCAGACATTCGACTTGCAGATGCCAAGCTTATTCAGTTTAGATTGTCCTAAGCAGACCCACTATGATGCATGCACGACGATCATGAGATACATTAAGTCCTCTCCAGGATGAGGATTGGTGTTTACCAAAGGGGCTATGTTAGAGTATGCATCCATAAATGGGAATAGGATCCCTCTAGGGTCCAATTACCACATCGACAGGTTTAGTCTCACATTTTCTATGAGTGGGACTTGGTCTTACTGGAGGGGCTATATAAGAAACCACATGTCACATGTATTCATTGAGAGAAAGCAATAACATAATATCCGATCCTAAGTAGCCATCTCCCGTTGTTTCATCCGGCTCCTTATAGAGTAGAGTTCCACATAAAATCTTGGTGTTCTTCATTGATTTATGTCATTTATCTCTGGTTACGCTTCCGTATAACATTTTCTACATGGGATCAGAGTGTTTTCAACATGGATTCAGAGATGAAAAAATAAAACAATGAAGAGCATCTGGATTTTGCATGGAACCCTATTCCATAAGGAATGAGATGAAACCACGGGAGAAGGCCAATAAGGGCTGGATATTCTGTTATTTCTTTCTCTCAATGAATACAATTCGCATAGGGTTTCTTATATAGCCCCACCAGTAAGACCAAGCCACATTCATAGACAATGTGGGATTAAACATGTGGATGTGGTAATTGGACCCTATAGGGATCCAGTTCCATCAATGGATGTATACTCTAACATAGTCCCTTTGGTAAACACCAATCCTCCGCCTTGAGAGGACTTGATGTATCCCATGATCGTCATGCATGAATCATAGTTGGCCTGCTTCAGACAATCCATGAACTGAATAAGCTTCCAACTTCAAGTCGGATGTCTGACGTAGTGATAGTGAGATAAAGCAACTTCCCAACCAACTGTTGTAGCAGTTAGTAACTCCAATGCCGTGAGGTTTTGGGACTAATTGGAATCTGAGATGGCTTGCAGTGTCCTATAGTAGGTTGGTAGCATAATTTCTGTTGTAGATAAGAAAACCTTGATTGGAACGAGCAATCTCGATCCCAAGAAAGTATCATAGTGGTCCAAGATCATTTGATTACTAATTGCTCTAGTAGCCTCATTTTTACTTCGCCAATATTCACCGCAAACCTGTAAAAAGAAATAAAGTAGCATTTTGAATGCATTGACATGGAGAAATCAAAATTTCATCTATATTCGGTTGAATTTTGCCAAAATTTGAAGCTATGCATACATATTTATGTGGTAAATATTATATTAGCATATGTTGTGAATATTTAGTGTTATTTGTTGTTTTAACTTATTTATGTGTTCTTTCTAATTGTTAGAGAATATTTTGTGTGGCTATTTGTTAAGAGAATATTCTAGAGAGAATATCCTATAGAATATTCTCCCTTGAGCACCTATATAAGGATCGCCACACCTCCTGTACTCGTTGAGAATTCTAATAGAATATTCGCCCCTTTGAGGGCTTCTCCCGTGGTTTCATCCCGATCCTTAGGGAGTAGGGTTCCACGTAAATCTCTGTGTTCTTATGTTTTATTTATCGATTCCGCTTCCGCTTTCTATTTCTCAACATGGTATCAGAGCGGGTTCGATTCTCGACGTTTTAAGCTCAAGTTCTTAATTTTACTCGAGATTCGATTTTGGAGTTCTTGAAAATATGTTATGAAGATCTCGTTCTGTATCATTGGAATTCCTGTTCAAGATATGTTCCAGGGGCGCTTCTCCATATCGAAGTCCAGGCGCGCTTCTCCAGGTTCCAAGGAACCCTAGCTTTGAGAAGAAGCCTGGATGTTGCGTGCAACCATCAGGCGGCAGGCGTGCCTCTGCTCAACACACCTCTACGTGCCCTAACCTACGGTACATGACACGATCTGTTCATCGTCCAATGTTCTTCCAGAAGGCTCCAGGAGGCAACGCAACAAGCTCCTGCTCCTGTCCAGACGCCCCTCCATTACGCGCTACTCCAGCGTGATGCTGGCGGCGCTCCTGGTGGCCCCTCCCCATGACGCCCTTCAACGGTGGCAGCGACCATCTCCAGACACCTTCAAGTCCACGCAGATCCCGCCGCTCCATCACCTCCTTGCGCGCAGGCACGCGCGCATCCCCTTGCGTGCCCCCCCCCATCTCGCGCGCACGCAGTGAGGAACCCAAGCGCAGGCGGCGCCGTGTTCTCCCCAAGCGGTGCCGCCCTTGACCCCCGCCCTGTCCGCGGCAAGCCTCCATCGCACAGGGCGCGCGCCTCCCATCCTCCGCGGATGTCCTTGCGCGAGCCGCTCCATCATGCACCTCCCCGCGCGAGTCCAGGCAGCGGTGCCCCAACGATGCCTCTTCTCCAGGCATCGTCGCATCACCTCCTCCAGTTTCGAACTCGCGCGATGGGCCCTTCCATGCGATCTTCTCGCACAAGGAGGTGCCATCTCTCGCGCACAAGATCCACGCCTCTAAGCTCTCGCGAGATCCTTCGCGCGCAGACAACTCCAGGCCCCGGCGATGCTCCCGATCGCCCCCAACGCCCAGGTGAGCGAGGCCTTCGATCTCCCCGCGTGGGGGCCTCCAGTCACTCCAGTCCAAGGTGGCGCGCGCGGGCTCTTCTTCTGACGCAACACTCACAGGCGACGGCGGCGCGCCCATATTTTTTGAGACGAGGGTTCCCATCCATACAGGGAACCCTAATAAGGGGGCGCACGTTTTCTTAATGGGGCCGAGCGGGCCTGACGTTTAAAAAAAATGGAGAGGGATGCGGCTAATTAGGTTGTGTTAAAAAAAAGAGAGAGAGTTGGCAGAAAAAAAGGAGGGAGTAAAGTTGGGCCAAAAAAAAAAAGAGAGAGCCCAGTACTAAAAAAATGAAAATACAAAAAAAATGATGAGAAGTGAGTTGGCTATAAAAAAGGGAGGAAAATAGTCAAGGAAAATTTGGTAAAAAAAGGGGGTTTGAAATATCCGAAAAAAAAAGAAAGGGGGAGTCAGAGATGTATTCTTCACAATTGTCCATCTACGACCGACAGACCATCACTCCAGCTTTCTACAGATCATCCGTCTTCACCGAGCATCAACTTCTTCGTCGAGGCGTATACTTTTTCTTTTACGACCCGATCAGTTTCCCGCGCTGGACTTCTTCTTCAGCGATTCTTCTCCAGGCACGACAGAGATATGTTCCGGTGACCTGATATCGCAGCGGTTCTACAGGCATGACAGAGATACGTTCCGATGTCCTGAAAGCCGCAGACCCGTCCTCGTGCGAGGTCTTCTACCAGCAGCAGACTTGTATTCTTCTTGTGATGTATCGTGTGAAGATGTGTTGTATATTTTCTTTTTGTTGCAAGCTGCAGCTTTCTCAGCTACAGCTTGAGGGGGAGTGTTAGAGAATATTCTGTGTGGCTATTTGTTAAGAGAATATTCTATAGAGAATATCCTATAGAATATTCTCCCTTGAGCACCTATATAAGGATCGCCACACCTCCTGTACTCGTTGAGAATCCTAATAGAATATTCACCCCTTTGAGGGCTTCTCCTGTGGTTTCATCCCGCTCCTTAGGGAGTAGGGTTCCACGTAAATCTCTGTGTTCTTATGTTTTATTTATCGATTCCGCTTCCGCTTTCTATTTCTCAACACTAATTAAACTTCGAATTGCATACCTTTTATAATACTACATATCATGCAGTGATTATGATGTTGATACTAGTACAGAACTTGGACTTACACCTATATCTTCGCAAATAAGGGTATATTTTTATCTTATTTATTGATTAAAGAATATTTAAACCCTTAAAATTATGGAGAAGTTGATTTTTTTTTGTTGTTTTCATGATTTTTGGTAATATCTATAAGATGACGGTGACGTGCCCTTTTCTAAGTTGGCGAAAAGATGCTAATATTAACTTTTAAGGTTATGCTCAAATAAAGGCATCCAATCAATCTGCCTAAGTTTTCCCGAGAAAAATGCAGTCCCAAGTAGGTGTTGACTCCAACATAGGGTACCAAAATTTGGAACACGCTCGACAACTAGCTCCTTAGCTATGTCAACATAGGGTTCCTAACAGGGTCAAGGTCTTTTTGTGGTTGTTTAGCCTTGGTAGGGTTCTTCTGAAGAGTTGTAGGGGACAACTGCGTGGGGTGGATGGTTATCAATGCGACAGATGTGGGTAGGAGATGGAGGACCTCAATCATATGTTCTCCTCATATCCTCAATCAATTCGGGTCTAGAGTGGTGCATGCATATATTGGCTTCGAGTGGAGAATGGTTCCATCTTCTGGAATTGCATCTGATCGATGTACGGCAGCGGTCATGCGGATGGCTCATATCCTTTGGTCGTTTTCTAGGCAATTCGATATGGTAGGAACGAAACCATTTTCCGTGGGCATTTGTTATATTCTGAGAATGTTATTAAGCATTGTAGGGTGTTGTGTGCCTCCTGGAACCATGTAATGTAATGTACGTTTTCTTTCTTAATATATATGGTACCGCGGTGGATCCCATCTTGGGAAGCCACCCTTCCTTTCTCTCAAAAAAAAAGTTATGTCAAAGGTATCAAAGGAAAACTTTTCCATGTTAACCAAAACTCCACAAATCCCCATGAAACTTTCCACCAAGGGTAGATGGCCTATTCCTTTTGTTACCTACTCCACCTCCAATGAAAAAGATGGTATCATTCACATACTACACCATTAGTATAGAGAGCATGTATGACAAAAATTAATTACAATTCCCCTCTAAATGGTCACCTCCATAGCATCAATCACAATAACTGATAAGAGAGGTACAAGAGGATAACATTGTCTCACGCCTTCAACAGTTGGATAAAACCATCCTCTAATCTACTCACCTCACAATCATTCTGAAAAGACACTCCTGATTTTAAGAGAGTGAATAAAATTCCCCCTTTTACCATCATGTTGTCTACAGCGAGGTCTATCTCAATCGCATCCTATATTGTACTTCTCGCTTTTTATTCTCCTTCATCACCACATTCTTATGCTCTTTCTACTTAGCTCATCATCAACAACAGACCTAGTGTGCTTCACCCGATTAAGCGTCTCTACCATCTCCTGCACAATTACACCCCATTGATTTTTTTTTGAAAATGAGTACGTTTCCTCAACTCATTTAGCTCTTCAATCAGTGCAACCAACTCTATGACCCTACAAGTAACTGACCCCTAAAATAATATGTCGAATCAAGGAGTTCCACTAAATCTTTGAAGCCATCTCCTACCATCCAAGACCACTCAAATTTGCAGTACAAGGACTTAGTTCCACCACCCAACCCCCAAAGAAGAGGTTTAACCAAATCATTTCTTGTACAAAGCATTCATCATAGCCACATGAAATTGTTACATCATCTTTGAAGAGAAGGATACGGGCAATTCACAATCTCAAGGACGAGTTCATGTATATCTACAATACGCAACATGCATTACCTCCAACCAAAGCTCGTCGATCAAGGACCAAAAATCCATCAAATCCAGGCGCTAACCCTAGTATATCCAAGTCTGACATAAGAAATGAGTGCAATGTTAAAAGTCCCTCCAACCACCTTGGCAATAAAGTGAAATCTCGATCTACTCTCAAACTAATCCTCCAATAGCTCTTTCCATCCCAATGCCTCTAGAAGTTCGTAAATCATAGCTTTTCCCATCCCAATGCCTCTATAAGTTCATAAACACCAGTAGCTACAAAAAGGAAGTCAGCATGCTCTCCTCTTGTGAATTGTTGATAGCGATATGGCAACAAAGCCTCTTCTTGCAACTGAAAGAGGTTGCCATTTTAACCCACAATGATGCCTCCATATCTCCCAACTAGCGATCACTTTAACAAGGGTTACCTTGCTCCTTGCACACTCCTCCACAAGTTACCATCCCAATTCCCTTGCTTCTTCTTATATAGCTGCATTGCATTAGTCATCCACAATAACAAATACCTATATACAATGGTCATCTTCGCGCGATCACACATTCAGCAAACACTCCATGTGAAGATCTTCATTGGAAACCACGGGCGAGCCCTCAAATATAACAACATCCATGACGCTTGTTATAAACATGCAAGACCCCTCGTCCAATATTTGTCATGCCACCTCCAAAGCCTCTTAGGCTCACTATCATCCAGACCCAAGAAAGAAGCATCGCAGATGGATCCCCCACCCTAGTATCAACGCTTCCATGTCCATACATACCATATCCCTCACATGGCCTCAAATTTCAGTGAAATTTGGTCGAATTTCTGCAAAATATCGATATCCTGTCAAAATCGAAATTCGACCGAAATGACCGAAATATGGGGGCCCTAGTACAAAAAATGACCGAAATGACAAAAATTTTGGTCGAATTTCAAACGAAATTCAACCAAAAATCCGTTTCGGTTGGTCACCAAAGTGGTGGTCGAAATCGACATTTAGGGCCTTGATCCCTCATACAATGTCTCTAACATGTAAAGACCGCCAAATCACTCTCATCATGCGTCAACTTCCCTCCTACCTTCTTGTTTAGAGTATTTAGACCCACCCTCCTTTTCTTTGGGCATGTCAAGACCCATCTAACTGATGAAGGGATGAGAACTCCAACCCACCAGAAATCCAAATTTCTTAGGGCAGACCCATGTCCTTTCCTCCTTTCCTCTTTCCATGACAAATGCCACTGAAAGTTGCATTTTAATGCTAAGTAACTCAAATACTTCTTGCACCTAAAACATGACTGGAGTCTCAACATTAAACCACGTGGAAGTAGTTAGGAAATTAGAATTACATAGATTAAGTGAGTTATATATACACACACACACATTATATAAAGAGTGCTCCTCTAAATGCAATCATTCTATTGACAACTACTATATAAAGACCTAGGAATGATGTGATCAAGCTGTATAGGCATACGCATGGTGCAGGATGCCATGTTCATGTCACGCATGACATGCTTGGCATCATAATTCATGAATAATGCTAGCCTAAAATGTGCACCATTCCACAAGGACATACATGTGATTTAAGAAAAAGACAGAATAGCATGAATATGAGCTTATCATTTATCACTTAAAGGATAGAGAACTCCAGGAACAGGTCCTCAAACATCTAGGTATATCCAAACATTCCCCAAAATTGTAAATATTTGCAAGCATACTTCACAGATTTCATGTGCATATATGCATGAATGAACATGACTAAAGTAAAGAAGCCACACCTGGAATGGAAAACACTTCGGAAAAGAGAACTTCCACAAAACACAAACGACATAAGGAAAAGGTTCTACTAAAGGGAATGATATCACAACAATGAGACTAATATTTGTAAATGACACTAACCATTTAGGTTCAATTTCAACAGATTAATTAGTTAGACAGATACATAGAAACTGGGAAAGGATAAAATAAAGAACTTTTTAATAACCTGAATCTAACGACAAGCAAAAGAAATTATGAAAGAACCGCTTACTTCTTCCTAAACCCAGCTGTCCGTTTGAGTTTTTCCCCACATGAAAAGCTCTCCGTCGCCTAAAAAATCAAAAGAATAAGAGCTAAAAGATCAGTGCAAATCAGAATCATGCTTCCGAGAAACTACATAAGCATTATGTTGATATAGCATAGGGATCAAATGTTTATTTTATTAGTTATGTACCCTTCAATATCTTTTTTATGTTCTTGGTCATTGTATAATTTTTCAACATCCCTTCTCCTATATAAGGAAGGACAGACCTCTCATAATAGAATATACCCTTATTTTTCTCATAGTAGAATATATTCCTATGTTTTTCATCACTATCAGAGCAGTGGTTCTAGACTAATGGTCTAATAGCCATCAAATAAGATGGCACATCCACATTTGTCCTTTGTTTTATTTTACTTTTTTTCTTGTTTAGCAAATTACAGAAAAACTTTGAGCCGGGGAGATGGCTTGATTAGAATTTTCTATTAGGTTCGATTTTAGTGATTAAGTGAATTTGAGCTATTAAAGTTGAGCCCTATTGTTTTACTGTTTTTGTTATTTTTGTCGTAATAAATTTCTTATCTTTTTGGCTAAATATCTTTTGAGCTATCGAACCATCAATTGTTGATTTGATCGGACCCGTGGAACGACACACGAGGAGCTACGTGGAGGTTCGAGCTTGGAGCCCGAGCGGAAGAGGGACGACTCGACCATTTGGAGAGAGACTTAGCCAATTAGATAATTAGTTAATCAATTGCATTAGAGTAATTATTCTTATAATTATCTATAATAATTTAGGTAATTGCTTATTTCCAGCAGCTCTTGTTTGAGAGCTCATGTGTGTAAGAGACCGGACATTATTTTTTCTTGTGTTGCGGCTGTGTATAGAGTGGTTCTTGTAGAGATTTCTATATTATGTTGTGCCGCCTTTTTTCATTATGTTGTATTGTTTCTTATTTCATGTTTACGTATGGACTCTTTATGTAATTTACCCATAGGCACCTCTCCTATATAAGGGAGCCTAGGGTTTGTGGAATAACCAACGCACTCATTTCTTCTAACATGGTATCAGAGCGCTCGGTCCTAGACCGGAGCTCGAATACCCTAAACCTAGTCCCCACCCGTCGGCTCCTTCTCTCTCTCTCATCTCTGCAGCGCCGCCTCCTCGGCCAGCCTCCGCCAGAGCCTCCGCAGCCACTATGCGTGCATTCCTCTCGTGCCCCTGTGCGCGCAGCCCTCGTGCGCCCGTGCGCGCAATCCATCGTGCACCTGTGCGCGCGGCTCCTGTACACCTGTGCGCGCACCTGTACGCATGTGCGCATGTGCGTTGTCCTGCTCGCGGCTCCTGAGCGCACATTCTTGTGCGCCTGTGCGCAGCACCGTGTGTCGGTGCGCATAGGGTGCGGTTCAGTGCGTGATCCAGACCGTGTGCGTGTCTCCACCATTGTTCGGCCCTATTCAATGCTGAGATTGGTTGCATAAGTCTACACATGCAATCCAATTTCCTTATGTTTGTGTAGACACAATCCTGTCTAGTATTCAGCCCTAGTCTCCTCAAGCCAATATGTCAAAGAACAAGGTCGATATTCCCTCCACAGGCGCCTTCAGAGGTCTTGTGCCTATAGTCAAGATGGATGGGTCAAATTACGAACTGTGGGCAATGCAGTTCATGAGTATGATGAAGTCTATTGGTAAAAAACACATTCTTACCGAGGAAGAACCTGCTGAGAAGACTGGGGTCAAGGCCTCATAGGAGGCAGATGATGCATATGTCAAAGTATGGCTTTCACGTACATTGGCAATAGAGATTGCCAAAGATATACCCCATCAGCCTACAGCCAAAGCAATGTGGGACATTCTTGCAGCCACGTATTCACAAGCAAAGAACGAGACGAAAATTCTACAGCTTCACATGATATCTTCACCATTAACAGAATGGACAACCACTACACTCTTTGTATACATCCCTACGTGGGATGTTTTGGAAGTTGTACAGCTTTATGCCTCTTACATCTACTCCAAAGCAGCAGAAGACTTATAGGAATGTCATCATGGTGGGAGTATTCCTGGCAGCACTTGATCCAGAATACAAGGCGGCACGATCTCAGATCTTGGCAGAGTTCACTATTCCTCCTATGGAGGAAGCTTTCCGCAGACTCAGTCGCATTACTGTTCAATCGTCTAGTACCAATCAGTCTTTCCTTCGTCAGCAATGGCAGCATCCTGAGCTCGCGGTGGTTCTTCTTCGTTTCGTAGTCATGGACCTCGAGGAAGAAGAGGTCGTGTTCGCCAACCATGTACTTATTGCCATCGCTCCGGGCATACCGAGGATACATGCTACTCCAAGCATGGATTTCCGGCTTTTGTACGAGTGGTTGAACAGATTGGGCCTCCAGCTGCGTCTTCCTTGGACCGACGATTCGATGATCTTGTAACTCGTTTGAGGGGTATTATACCTCCATCCAGTCCTGTGATGTCTTCACCAGTTCCCGAGAGTCATCCAGATGTTGCAACCTCAGCCTCCTCTAGTACTTCAGGTCGTACTTATGCTCTCACTAGTTAGTAGTGGTTCTGATACTATGGAGTGGATTATGGATTCTAGTGCTACACATCATCTATGTGGAGACCGAGGTCAACTTTCAGCTTATAGACAGGTTTCTCCTAGACGCACTGTTGTTATTGCAGATGGAACACACTCCCCGATTACTGGTCAGGGGGAGATTAGCTTGACACCCTTTATGCATCTAAAGAACGTGTTATATGCGCCTGATTTTTCCATGAATTTATTGTCGATTAGTCAGATTACAAAGGATTTAACATTGTCGAGCCATTTTTTATCCATCTTCTCTCATTTTTCAGGACATCCCTTACGGGCAACGTGATTGGTCATGGCCGTGAGCAGGGGGGTCTCTATCACCTTGTTCGACCTCCATATGTCGGAATCTCCTCTCTACCTGTTGGTCTTGTTTCTCCATTTTTGTGGCACCTGCGATGTGGTCATCTACCGCTTCAGAAGTTATGTCGTGTTCTTCCCCAAATTTCACGTCACACATCCCTTCAATGTGAGGCTTGTCAATTGTGAAAGCACCATCGGTCTACCTTTCCCAGTCGTCAGAGTCGGAGTAGTGCCTCCAATTTCGAGTTGTTTCATGTTGACATTTGGGGTCCAAGTCGTGTTCTTGATCATCAGGGATAGGTTTTATCTCATGGTTGATGATTTTTCCCGTTTGTCTTAGGTATTTGTGTTAAAGAATAAATATGAAGCTGGAAATGTTATCAAAATTTCATAAATGAAGTTAGGAATGTTTTTTCTGCTCATGTGAAAATTGCGAGGACTGATAATGCCTTGGAATTTTGTACCAACTCTCTTTCTAGTTATTTTTCAACCCAAGGAATTATCCACCAAAAAACACGTGCCTATACTTCCCAACAGAATGGGGTTGCAGAAAGAAAACATCGTCATTTGCTTGATGTCACTAGGACACTTCTCATACAGAGCTGGGCTCCTCACTCTTTTTGGGGTGATGATGTTCTTACGGCTTGCTATCTTATCAATCGTATGCCATCGTCTGTCTTGGGCGAGAAGATTCCTTTCTCTGTTGCTTTTCCTGAAAAGGAAATGTTCTCACTTATCCCTCGAGTGTTTGGCTCGGTTGCCTTTGTCCACCAGCTATCTCCAGGTATTGACAAGCTCTCTCCTAGAGTTGTCAAATGTGTTTTTGTCGGGTACGCTAGGACACAAAAAGGGTACATGTGTTATGATCCGTTGCGCAGGAAATATTATGTTAGTGTTGATGTTACATTTTTTGAGTCCGATATGTACTTTTCTCCTTCAGGTGATAGGTTGATGTCGTCTGAAACTGATGACTCCATATACATGCCACCTCCTCCACCAACACCTCCATCTCCTGCACCAACATCACCTCCACCACCAACATCTGCTCCACCTCCCATTACAGTTCTTGTTCCATCTCTGCCACGTCACTGTAGGCCTACATCTGCTCATGGTCATCGCTCATCATCTAGCTCGCATGAGGTATGTTCTGAGAATATTATTTCTAATGATGGATCTAATGGTCTACCTGAGCAGGCTGAGTTACAGGGAACAGATGAGGGAGGCCCTGATTTAGATCTGCCTATTGCGCTTCGCAAACAAAAGCGAAGCTGTGCATCATATCCTATAGCATCTGTTGTGTCTTTTGATCGTTTGCATGGTGACTTCAGGAGCTTTGCTATTGCTCTATCTGTTGTGGACATTCCACGGAATTACAAGGAGGCCTTGCATGATGGCTGATGGAGATTAGCTATGGAGGAAGAAATGACTGCTCTTCAGTAGAGAGGTACCTGGAGCAATGTTTCCTACTCCTATGGATCTACGGTTGGCTGTAAATGGGTGTTCACAGTCAAGCAAAATGCAGATGGCAGTATTGATAAATACAAGGCACGCCTAGTTGCCAGAGGATTTACACAGACATATGGGGTGGATTATCTTGACACATTCTCACATGTTGCTCGTCATTCCACCTTACGGATTCTTCTATCTGTTGTTGTTATTCGAGATTGGCCACTATTCCAGTTAGATGTCAAGAATGCATTCTTATATGGTGATCTTCAAGAGGAAGTTTACATGCAATAGCCGCCTGGTTTTGCTGTTGAGGGGGAGTATTCACAGGTGTGTGGACTTCATAAGGCGATTTATGGCCTTAAGCAGAATCCTAGAGCTTGGCTCCAGAAGCTTTCAGACTTATTTAAAAGCAGGGGTATAAACGTTCCAATGCAGATCATTCCCTCTTTATACAGAAAACATCTAAAGGTATGGTTGCAATTATGGTATATGTTGATGATATTCTCATTACAGGAGATGATATACAAGGAATCAAGAGGGTAAAAGAAATGTTGGGCCGTGAGTTTGTCACCAAGGATCTTGGAGTCAGATATTTTCTGGGATTGGAATTTGCCAGAAATCAACAAGGACTAGAGATGACTCAAAGGAAATATTTCACTGACTTGTTGAATGAAACAGGAATGCTTGGATGTCGGCCTGCCACTACACCTATGGATCCAAGCATGAAACTATATGATGATGATACTGATGAGGTGGACGGGAGGAGATACAGAGAACTGGTTGGAAAACTTCTGTATGTTACCATTACTAGACCCGATATATCCTTTGCAGTTAGTCGGGTGAGCCAGTTCATGGAGCAACCACGTCAGGTACATATGGATGCTATACATATGATACTCATGTATCTTAAATCATCTCCAGGTGCAGGACTATTATTTAAGAAAGGCAAATAAATTACTATCTCAGCATGCGCAGATGCAGATTATACAAGATGTCCTAAAGATAGGAAGTCCACTACTGGATTTGTTGTTTATGTCGAGAATTCTCTCGTCTCATGGAGAAGCAAGAAGCAAACTGTTATAGCAAGATCAAGTGCAGAGTCTGAATATAGGGCGATGGCCCAGGCTAGTACAGAAATGATGTGGGTTAAGGTGGTTCTCACTGATCTTTATATAGATGTGTCACTTCCTATGGCACTAGAATGTGACAATCAAGCGGCTATATTTATTGCAAATAATCCAGCATTTCATGAACGAACCAAGCACATTGAGGTTGATTGTCACTTTATATAAGATATGATTCACAAGGGTTTTATCTCCACATCTCATGTCAGCTCAGGGGACCAGACTGCAGATATTTTCACCAAGGCCCTACTTAGAGGACCAATCCAAAAGTGCTCATCCAAGCTGAGCATGATCGACATCTAAGCTCCATCTTGAGGGGGAGTGTAGAGATTTCTATATTATGTTGTGCCGCCTTTTTCATTATGTTGTATTGTTTCTTATTTCATGTTTACTTGTGGACTCTATGTAATTTACCCATAGACACCTCTCCTATATAAGAGAGCCTAGGGTTTGTGGAATAAACAACGCACTCATTTCTTCAACAATTCTCGACTTGAGTAGCGAAATTAGGTTAGGCGAACGGTAGCATAGATTCAAATTTGTATGTGCAGTTTGTAATTTAGGCCAAACATCTTATAAGAATCATCATATGATAAGATTCATAATGAGACGCACATAAAAATGTACTACTTAGCCAAATATTAGCTCAATTCTTCCCCGCTAATAGTATCCAGTTTAGGTGCGGTTTTTCTCGATCTGCATATATTTAGTGTAAAATTAAAATCCAGTTCTACATAACCCATGGAGAGTGATGGAAGTCGTTGTAAGTATACCTTCTTTTGAGCATGCATCACGGTATCTCGATTGCATTCTGATTTTCGATACCTCCCTTGTTTTACAACTTAGGATTAAAAGGAAATTGGGATTGGATGATAGACGTGCATTGTTGTGCTCACATTTAATTTTACGGGTGGATAAAGCCCTAAAACTCTAAATTGTGACTAAATTAAGCAAATCGATTAAACAAAATTGAAATAAGAAGAACCTTATTTTGTGGGTGCATAAAGCCCTCGTTTGGATCACAGACACTTACCTCAAGAAAAGAGTGGGTGAGGACACAACCCCTAAGGATTAGAGCCAAAAATCCATGTACTTGTGCCCTAAGTGCTTGGACTCACTCTTAGGGTCATGTTATTGCTGCAATCATGCCTCCGACCATTAGAAGTAGTCACGTGTTAAAGTGGTGTGGTTTGCCACATGGACACGAACTACCTTAGGGAGACTACACCTATGAGTAATGGATTAAAGGATTGTCTTACCACCAACTAAAACTGACAAGAAAATTCGGTTGAACCTTTACGGCACTCACGTGTGAAGTTGGTGAATCAAAATGGTTTGCATTGCGTTTGTATTGCGTGAGTTTACTCTGCACATTTACCTGCACCGTAGAACTAGTGCCTCAGTGAATTTCGTGCTCTAAACGGTTCTTTTTGACATCGAAGATGACTAATAGGGGGTATATTTATTCGGACTTTGCGAATCTCTCGTTAAACCCTCCAAGGAGTATATCTTCAAAGGTTCATTCACGATATGGACCATCCTGGGCTCCGGACCCTCTTGAGTCCAGGGTTCATTCACTCCTGGGATGGTCACACACTGACCATTCCCTTTCTCTCCTCCCACCTTACCGAGGAAGACCTTCGCCTTGGTGAGACCGCTTTGATTTCAGAAAACTCTTCTAATCAAGAACAGATTTTTATGACGGTCCCAAAGAAGATTCAGTAAAAATGCCTCCAAATAAAACCATGGAAGATGAAGATCAGCGTGAGGATCCTATGTATATGGTACCCGCCAGATTAGCTGCATCTGAGCAGCAACACACATTACTTATAACTCAGTTAGGACATCTCAATGTTGGGGTCAAACCACCAATGGATGCAGCGTACAACCCTGGACAGGTAAAGAATTCGGAATTATTTGAATCCGGCAAACCCGAAGTAAATTTTGAGTTGAAACAGCAGTTTCTCAACTTACTGTCGTACGTTAATGGGAATGCTTTTGAGGAGCCATATGCATTCCTAAGGGATTTCGAGCTCGTATGTGCTAAACTTAGACATCCTAGGGTTAGCCAGGATTATATCAGGCTCACAAACCTTCCATTTACCTTTGATGGCAAAGCCGACTAGTGGGTAAAGAACCTTGGAGTTACAGTCACGACATATGTCCAGTTAAAGGAGCATTTTGTGAAGAAGTTCTACCCCCTGAGTAGTACTAACATGATGAGGACGTGCATCATTAGCTTTTTCCAGCTACCCCATGAAGTCTTTTGTGACACATGGAAAGGTATAAGGACATCATGCAGAAATATCCTTGTCCATGGTCTAGATGACAACATCTTAGTCCCAATCGTTTTTCACCGATCTCAACCATGAAATGCAGGGTTTAGTGAGCGATGCCTATGGAGGCAGCTATACATCACGCAGGTCGGATATTATTTCTAATAATGGATCT
This sequence comes from Ottelia alismoides, assembly GCA_037367405.1. Taxonomy (NCBI): domain Eukaryota; kingdom Viridiplantae; phylum Streptophyta; class Magnoliopsida; order Alismatales; family Hydrocharitaceae; genus Ottelia; species Ottelia alismoides. Next base: position 1,364,326 of record JAZKJV010000517.1, on the reverse strand, counting down.
AATGGTCTATTTGAGCAGGCCGAGTTACAGGGAACATATGAGGAGGCCACTGATTTAGATCTGCCTATTGCGCTTCGCAAATAGAAGCGAAGCTGTGCATCATATCATATAGCATTTGTTGTGTTTTTTGATCGTTTGCATGGTGACTTCAGGAGCTTTGTTATTGCTCTATCTGTTGTGGACATTCCACGGAATTACAAGGAGGCCTTGCAGGATGGCAGATGGAGATTAGCTATGGAGGAAGAAATGGCTGCTCTTCAGTCGAGAGGTACCTGGAGCCTTGTTCCTACTCCTATGGGCATGTCTACGGTTGGCTGTAAATGGGTGTTCACGGTCAAGCAAAATGCAGATGGCAGTATTGATAGATACAAGGCAAGCCTAGTTGCCAGAGGATTTACACAGACATATGGGGTGGATTATCTTAACACATTCTCACATGTTGCTCGTCATTCCACCTTACGGATTCTTCTATCTGTTGTTGTTATTTGAGATTGGCCACTATTCTAGTGATGTCAAGAATGCATTCTTATATGGTGATCTTCAAGAGGAAGTCTACATGCAATAGCCGCCTGGTTTTGCTGTTGAGGGGGAGTATTCACAGGTGTGTGGACTTCATAAGGCGATTTAAGGCCTTAAGCAGAATCCTAGAGCTTGGCTCCAGAAGCTTTCAGACTTATTTAAAAAGCAGGGGTATAAACGTTCCAATGCAGATCATTCCCTCTTTATACAGAAAACATCTAAAGGTATGGTTGCAATTATGGTATATGTTGATGATATTCTCATTACATGAGATGATATACAAGGAATCAAGAGGGTAAAAGAAATGTTGGGTCGTGAGTTTGTCACCAAGGATCTTGGAGTCAGATATTTTCTGGGATTGGAATTTGCCAGAAATCAACAAGGACTAGTGATGACTCAAAGGAAATATTTCACTGACTTGCTGAATGAAACAAGAATGCTTGGATGTCGGCCAGCCACTATACCTATGGATCCAAGCATGAAACTATATGGTGATGATACTGATGAGGTAGACGGGAGGAGATACAAAGAACTGGTTGGAAAACTTCTGTATGTTACCATTACTAGACCCGATATATCCTTTGCAGTTAGTCGGGTGAGCCAGTTCATGGAGCAACCACGTCAGGTACATATGGAGGCTATACATATGATACTCATGTATCTTAAATCATCTCCAGGTGCAGGACTATTATTTAAGAAAGGCAAATAAATTACTATCTCAGCATGCGCAGATGCAGATTATACAAGATGTCCTAAAGATAGGAAGTCCACTACTGGATTTGCTGTTTATGTCGAGAATTCTCTCGTCTCATGGAGAAGCAAGAAGCAAATTGTTATAGCAAGATCAAGTGCAGAGTCTGAATATACGGCGATGGCCCAGGCTAGTACAGAAATGATGTTGGTTAAGGTGGTTCTCATTGATCTTTATATAGATGTACCACTTCCTATGGCACTGGAATGTGACAATCAAGCGGCTATATTTATTGCAAATAATCCAGCATTTCATGAACGAACCAAGCACATTGAGGTTGATTGTCACTTTATATGAGATATGATTCAGAAGGGTTTTATCTCAACATCTCATGTCAGCTCAAGGGACCAGACTGCAGATATTTTCACCAAGGCCCTACTTAGAGACCATTCCAATGTGCTCGTCCAAGCTGAGCATGATCGACATCTATGCTCCATCTTGAGGGGGAGTGTAGAGATTTCTATATTATGTTGTGCCGCCTTTTTCATTATGTTGTATTGTTTCTTATTTCATGTTTACTTATGGACTCTTATGTAATTTATCCATAGACACCTCTCCTATATAAGAGAGCCTAGGGTTTGTGGAATAAACAACGCACTCATTTCTTCCAACAGTTCTCGACTAGAGTAGCGAAATTAGGATAGGCGAACGGTAGCATAGATTCAAATTTGTATGTGCACTTTGTAATTTAGGCCAAACATCTTACAAGAATCATCATATGATAAGATTCATAATGAGACGCACATAAACATGTACTACTTAGCCAAATATTAGCTCAATTCTTCCCCGCTAATAGTATCCAGTTTAGGTGCGGTTTTTCTCGATCTGCATATATTTAGTGTAAAATTAAAAATTCAGTTCTACATAATACATTGAGAGTGATGGAAGTCGTTGTAAGTATGCCTTCTTCTGAGCATGCATCACGGTATCTCGATTGCATTCTGATTTTCGATACCTCCCTTGTTTTACAACTTAGGATTAAAAATGAAAATTGGGAATGAATGTTAGGCGTGCATTGTTGTGCTCACATTTAATTTTACGGGTGGATAAAGCCCTAAAACTCTAAAATTGTGACTAAATTGAGCAAATCGATTAAACAAAATTGAAATAAGAAGAACCTTATTTTGCGGGTGCATAAAGCCCTCATTTGGATCACAGACACTTACCTCAAGAAAAGAGTGGGTGAGGACACAACTCCTAAGGATTAGAGTCAAAAATCCATGTACTTGTGCCCTAAGTGCTTGGACTCACTCTTAGGGTCATGTTATTGCTGCAATCATGCCTCCGACCATTAGAAGTAGTCACGTGTTAAAGTGGTGTGGTTTGCCACATGGACACGAACTACCTTAGGGAGACTACACCTATGAGTAATGGATTAAAAGATTGTCTTACCACCAACTAAAACTGACGAGAAATTCGGTTGAATCTTTACGGCACTCACGTGTGAAGTTGGTGAATCAAAATGGTTTGCATTGCGTTTGTATTGCGTGAGTTTACTCTGCACATTTACCTGCACCATAGAACTAGTGCCTCAATGAATTTCGTGCTCTAAACGGTTCTTTTTGACATCAAAGATGACTAATAGGGGGCATATTTATTCGGACTTTGCGAATCTCTCGTTAAACCCTCCAAGGAGTACATCTTCAAAGGTCCATTTACGATCTGGACCATCCTGGGCTCATGACCCTCTTGAGTCCAGGGTCATTCACTCCCGGGATGGTCACACACCGACCCAGCAGCATTGACAGCAATACCAACAGTACCAGGCGGACCAACAGGGCCCGCAGTTTCAGTAGATACCCCAGCACCAACACCAGCAGAGGCAATACCCGGCCAACAGGGTCAACCCTCTCGTTCTTCTTCCATGTTTTATCCCTTCTTCGTCTGATCCCGTGGACATACAACAGCAGATACTCGACGAAATTCGTTCCTACAGAAACAAAATTCATGACTTACGGGTGGATGTCAACCACATGTCTAGATAAAGAGATGAGCAGTCTGCACCCTTTACCTCGATCCTAGCCCAAGTTCAGGCTAACCCTAATAGCACGAACCGGTCTGGTTCTCAGGAGCATTTTGGTCAGGTATACTATTCAGCATCTTTTAGATTAGAACAAGAGATTCTTTCGTGTGAAGAAACTAACCATATGTCACTCCGGAGCGGAAGGATCGTGACCGTACTTGACCAGGCGAGAGACACGAGGAGGGGCATATCTGATGCTCTACTTGAGGAGTCTTCAAAGGATGAGGAGCGGTAATATATTCCGGAGCCCCATCAGCACCATTCGAGGATCTTTACTCAGGGAGCCAAGAAGAGAAGAAGAGCATGATTGCAGCATCAACAGCATGGAGATACCTCAGATTTTATGGAGGACCTTGCACTTCCGGTTGTGGCGGATACCACTGCAGCTTCTATTCCACAACCTATAGTAGATAGTTTTGATTTTGATCCCATGTTGCATTAAAAAGATTCATGTATGAAGAACTCTATTTCAGTTAATGCAAAGAAATGATATTTCAGTTCATGATTCAGATTCTTCATCCTCTGTTTCCCTTGATTCAATCACTTTCCCCCATGCTCTTACGTAGGAAAGCGCATAAAAAAGATTCAGAAAGATAACCCCGACATGGCACGATTTTGTAAAGAAAATATGATAGTTAAGGTGCCATTTGATGAGTATGTAGCGAACCATCCTAGATTCCAAACTTAACTTAAGGTGAGATGCACACCTACTAGGGTTAGCAGGAAGAAACCGAACCAATATGTGAAAACTCATATCTTATCAATAGCCACAAACTATTGTCTCAAGAATCATCAATTGCTTAGGAAAAAGAGAGACATGGTTTCTCACTACTTGGAGAGAGAAATCGACGACATTACATTTGCACGCACACTCTTAGATAACGGATCTTCAATCCATCTTCTATCCTTATCATTATCTCAAAATTTGGAGTTGGGACTACTTCGTAGATCTAGAGCTTTACTCCTATTCGCAGATCGTTCAACGAAGAAACCTAAGGGAGAAGTGAAAAATGTCATTATCTTGATTGAGGAGCGGGACTACCAGGTTGACTTCACAGTCTTAGACATGGAGACCCCCAATAATTGTAGAGAATCTCAATCATTCCCGGACAGCACTTCCTTAGGACCACAGGCACAGCTTTCGACTATGGTACGGGAATGATGAAGTTCCGGTCTCCAGACGTAGAAATGAACCTTGAGATGAAGCAAACCAAGTGTCAGCGACCCGATTCGGAAAGTAGTACAGAGTACTCTTCTTCAGAGGCAGATTGCAGAATGATTAGCACCGTTGGGATTTGAAGATAGGTTCCTTCAAGTAAGAGTGAGACCCTTTCATCTGGAGAGGACATGGTGCACGATACAGTTTGCCAAGTATTACCCGATTCTTTGAGAGATGCATTTACCTATTCCCTTGATGACGCAGAGATCCATTTTGATCTGTTTGTTACATCCCCTTCGGAACAATCATGGGATATAGAAGACGAGTCGGACGTGGCTTTTGTCGATTGCTTAGATATCTTTGATAATCCGACTCCTAATACTTCTGAGTTGGTGGCGAGTACTACACAAATGATCCCACCTTCATGCAGCACATAACCAGATTCTGATTCAGCTCAGCAGATGTGCTTGATGACAATACAATGCCAGAACTGAAATCACTACCTCCTACACTAAAGTATGTCTTTCTTACGGGACCCAAAGAGAGAGATCATGTTATCATTAGCTGAGACTTGACTTTAGGATACGAGTCTAGGTTGTTAGAGGTCTCAGAGAGGAACCGCAAAATAATAAGCTGGACAGTATCGGATCTCGTGGGGATTAACCAAGCTCTCTGCTCGCACCACATTTTTACTGAGGATAACGTGAGACCTTCGTGAGTTCTACACAAGACTTAACCCAATCTACAGGAAGTAGTGAAGAATGAGATTGAAAAATGGTGCAAAGCAGGGATTATATACCCTATCTCTGAGTCCAAGTGGGTGGCCCTGCTTCATGTTGTCCCAAGAAGCGAGGAATTCAGATGGTCACTAACGAGGAGAGAGTAGAGACCACAATACGAGTGCCCACGTCATGGCACGTTTGTGTCAACTACAGGAACTTGAATGCCGCGACTAAGAAAGATCACTTTCCCTTGCCATTCATTGATCAGATCTTGGAGAGACTTGCAGGGAAAACGTTCTTCTGTTTTTCTGACGGGTACTCAGGCTATACCCAGGTAGCTATAACCCTGAGGACCAAGAAAAGATCGCCTTCACATGTCCATTCGGTACTTACACATTCAGGCGCATGTCATTTGGGCTCTGCAATGCCCCATGCACTTTTCAGCGATGCATGATCGATGTATTTGTCGAGATGGTGGGAGATTTCCTTAAAGTGTTCATGGATGTCTTCTCGTTTCATGGTGATTCATTTGATACATGTTTAGTGCACTTGGATTGAGTCCTCAAGCGATGTAGGGGGTGAATCTAGTACTCTTCTGTAAGAAGAGTCACTTTATGGCGACGGAGGATATCGTGTTGGGGCATGGCATCTCCAAAAGGGGAATGGAGGTTAACCATGTCAAGGTAGAGGTGATCAAGAAACTCGATCCACCTACCAATGTGTCAGTGAGGACGTTTATAGGGCATGTCGAATTCTATAGAAGATTCATTCAGGACTTTTCGAAGATTGCTTGTCCACTGACTTAGTTCTTAGGGAAAGACACAGAGTTCGTTGTCGACCACAGGTGTCTAGAGGCCTTTGAGCTCTTAAAGATGGAGATTTGAGCCTCGTCTATCCTACAAGCTCCTGGCTGGTCACTCCCCTTTGAGATTATGACTGGTGCTTCAGATTTCGCTATATAAGATGTGTTAGGACAACGTCGAGAGGAGATCCCGTTTGCAATCCATTACGCGAGCAAAGTATTAGACCCTACACAGAAGAACTACACTGCGACTGAAAAGTAAATGCTCGTTGTAGTATGGACCCTCAAGAAGTTCAGATCTTATATTTTGGGCTCGAAGCTGATAATCTACACGGATCACACAGCTATTTGGTACCAAATGGAAAAGAAGGATGCGAAGGCGCATCTTCTTAGGTGGATTTTGCTCCTCCAGGAGTTTGACTTGGAGATAAAAGATAAACATAGAGTGAAGAATGTTATGGTTGATCACCTTTCTCGGATTGAGCTTAAGGACTCCTGATTATGAGCATATTAGAGAGACCTTCCCAGACGAGTCATTTTTTACTACTGATTCACTCATGTGGTATGCCAACATGGTGAACTTTCTTGTCTCTATGCAGGTTCTCCAAGGTTGGACTAAGAGCAGCATTGACCGACTGAAGTCAGATTCGAGGAAATACAGCCAGGACGATCTGTTCCTTTTCTTCGAAGGGTTGAATTCTGTATGGAGAAGGTGTATTCCTCAGCAGGAATACCAAGTATTGTCACTCTCTTGAGGCTGGAGGGCACCATTCGGGGAAGAGAACCGCTCACAAAGTACTCCAATGCGGATAGTATTGGCCGACCCTGTTCAAAGATGCTATTGATTTTGTACGGTCGTGCTCGATTTGCCAGAGAATGGGAGGGATAGTTGGACAGAGAGATGAGATGTCCAAGCAACCGGTGATTATTTGTAATGTTGTTGATGCATGGGGCATAGACTTTATGGGTCCTTTTCCCAACAGTCAAGGAGACGAGTACATCTTGTTGGCGGTTGATTATTTGTCTAGGGGGTGGAGGCTATCCCAACCCGAACCTCATACAGCAAGATTTTCTGTAAGTTTGTGAGAGACCATATTATTGCAAAGTTCAGGGTACCAAAAGTTCTGATATCTGATGGAGGTAGCCACTTTGTGAACCGAGATGTGAGATCTTTAGCTAAACACTACGAATTTGAGTAGAGAATTACTAGTCCTTATCACAAATAGTCCAATGGTATAACAGAGGTTTCGAATAAAGATGTGAAGAGTATTTTACGGAAGTTGATTAGTCCCGATAGGAAGAACTAGTCCCAGCTTTTGGATCAGGTTCCGTGGGCCTATAGGACAGCCTACAACATACCATTGGGCACTTCACCACTTATAATGATCTATGGCAAGCCATCTCATTTGCCCGCAACATTGATTAACAAATCTGATTGGGAAATTAAGTAAATTAATTGTAGTTGTCATCTAGGGAAGCTTTGTCGTGACTTGAACTTGAATGAGCTCGTGGAAATCCGAAACCGGTCATATAACAACAGCTTGATTTATAAGAACAAAGTGAAGAGATGGCATGACCAGCACGTTAGGTGCAAAGACTTTGTCTCTATGCAAAAGTTATGGTTGTTCATTGACAAGTTAAAGATGTTCCACGGGAAGCTCAAATCTAAGTGGATGGATCCCTATATTGTTAAGGAAGTGCACAATAATGGAAGTGTAGATATAGTTGATCTCACATATGGTGCATAATCCTATGTGGTAAATGGACAATTGTTGAAGCACTTTGTAGATTCTAAAGAGTAGTTAGTCCAAGTCGAGGTCATCAACTTCATACGGAGCGAGCACAAAGCATATACATCAGATTACTCTTCATGAAGATGCAGCATCTAGATTCAGCAGCTTAGAAGATTCATTCACTCTTGTACACATGATTGATTTGTTCTTTTAGAGCTTAGGTTCTTTCTTATGTATATACTAACTCCATACTTTGGCTACTTAAAGCCTAATTATAGGGGGAACCAAGCTCATACTCGTATATTCTTGTTTGTATCACGAGTCATTCCCTTCTTCGTGTTGTCTTCGTCCATTCCCATTCTTCACTCATTTGATCCCTCATGTTTTCTTCATATACTTAAGCTATTTCAAGACTAAGTATAGAGGGAAACCCATCAGTTCTTGCATGTCCTTTTATATTTAACCTGGGCCCTGCCTTCATATCACTTTGTACTATGAGGACATAGCAAAAGCTAAGTGTAAGGGGGTATACCGTATATAATGTATTGTATATATACTTTCGCCATAGCTCATATTTGAAAATTTTCAAATTTTTTCGGGCTACGGTATACACTATTTTGAAAAATGTTTGACAATGTTTGAAAAATAGGGATTTTGCTTGTTTTGAAAATTATCTGAAAAATGTTTAGAAAATCTATATATTATGTGACATGGTTTGGAAATTATTTTTGAAAATCTTTTCAAAATCTGGGATAAAATGAGATTGACTTGTGTGTGTGTAAATAGTTCTAACCTTTTTAAAAAAAACTTTTAATTTAAGGTGCTTTGGTCCTTAATACTTACACTTTCACACAAAACATGATGTTCAAGGGGTCTGGGGCATGCGTTTCACGTATCGCCTGGAAAATTGCAAAATAAGCCCCCGCTATTTTTGATATTTACATTTATACCCTTGCATAGGGATTTCTACAATTATATCCAGGTGGATATGTATATTGCATTTCAGTGCCTGTTTGGACCTATTTGAATTAAAAATTTTATTTGTTCTTTCATTTAATTCTCCGGATTGATGTTTGAATAACTTATTAAATTTAGCACCTGATAAACAAATTTAGTGAAATTGATCTTGTTTTAATGCTGATTCAATGCCCTTTAATGTAGATTAGTTAAATATTGTTTAATAAATGGATTAAATGCACCACTTTGCTCCCCGGTCTGATTGCTCATTTTTTATGGAAATTCCTGATTTGTATGTCTTATGAAGCTAAATTGATCACTCACTGAAGATGATTTGAATTCTGAATTCTGATGCATAGTTGATTTAGGCCAATCGTTTATCTTAACTTGTAAAATTTGGGGTTAGGGTTGTATGGCACCTTAGTAATTACTGAATTCGGGAGCTTAATTGAGTTAAAACCCATAGTCACCTAGGTCCATTTGTGTGCTCGCATTGTCATCATCATTTTGTTTCATTAATCTAATTTGCATTAAAAATAACCAAAATGTCATTCATCCATGTTGTTGTGTATTGTGACCTGGCTTAGCCTCAATAGCCTCTTATAGTAGCTTGATCACCATCATTGAATCCTAATTAAAAATTCTTAATCCGTTGTATCCCTGTGTTAGATCATGGATTTGATCGGGATACAAAGTCAAGCCGAGACACTCCTCACGGAGATCCTTCTCTTGTTTCTGCATGATTCGTTGAGTGTCATACTACAACGAGTACGAATTTACAAACGGATTTGGCAATTCGTCACAACCAAGTGGGAAACTTAGCGACATGCCGCATCTTTTGTGAAGTCGATCGAGCAGATGGAGATCCATTGTCAGGCATGTCAAGGTACACAAGTATCTCAAGATGAGATGGGATCTCCTCAAAACGTATCTCTTGTAGAAACACAAAGAAAGAAGGCAAGGTGATGCCCTTCTTTTTTTAAAAGGAAAGGAATGCAATGTCGAGGAGACACCCACTCAATAATTTTCATATATTTACAATATCAAAATCACAATAGTTACAAAAGAACAAAAGTCCAGGAGGCTTTTACCATGTTCTAACACAATCTCCATGTGCATTCTCTCCCCTCGGAATATGAGCCCATTCCGTGTGAGCTATGCGAACTAGAGGAAAGTCACAACCTAAATCTTGGTGGAACCACTATCATGTCCTAAGACTCCCAAAACGAAACTCAATCTATGGTTGTCACTGAATCATCATGTGTTACGGACCATGCATCCCTTAAAAGAGAGTATTTAACGAAGAGATGCATAGTGTCCGCCATCGTCATACAGTGCTAGCAAGCATTCATAGTACTTGATAAAAACCTAACTCTTTGTTCGCCAGTCCTCAGTTGAGCCTGCCTTGAAACCAAATGAAAAACTAAACTCTTAGTCGTACTTTCCACAACCAGATGTGTCTGAATTATCCAAAGCAATCCCAAGATCAAAGACCGGTACTGCGAAAAAGGTCATCTACGCCTTCCACAATGTGAAGTACCCATCTGCCAAGGTCCAAAGGTATGTCATGCCAGACAGACTCCCAACCTCATGAAAGATCTTTAAGACAAGCAAAACATGTGCAAAGTGTTAATCATTCAAAGCACTACGAAAACAAGGAAGTCATTTGCCTGCATCCATGCACTCCCTCATAGTGCAGCTAACATCAGACGTCGAAGCAAATAGTCTAGGGAAACGAGCCCCGATCGCTCCATGGCCAATCCAATCATCAATCAAAAAGCATAACATAATTCCATCACCTAAAAGCAGCTTCATAAGGGGGATTACACGAGGGAGAACCGAACAAAGGCTCCTCTAGATTAGAGGGAGCATTCACTACAACCATCTGAGCTGACATGTCCATAAAAATCATATATATATAGTAAATCATCTTGTACAATAGATCAGATACACCACCCCAAATGCAAGTGGCTCGTTCAGCAAGCAATACTCTTCATCTCCTTCAAACACAAAACCCCAAGCAACCATCCTCCTACATAAGCAAGAGGGTCTTCCAACCCAACGAAGGCATCCCATAGGCTTTCCCACCATAGACCCAAAAGAATCTCTGCATTAACGCCTCCAACCTCCCCTTCAACCTCCGTTGGTAACAAGCATGTAGAGAGGAAGAAGACCAAGATAGCAAAAAGTACATCACTCAAGAGCACCAAGTGGCCACCCCTTGACAAACATGTTGTGCGCCAACTTGTCAGTTTCCTCTGCATCTTCTCGATTATAGGCACCAATCTGACTACTTCAGCCTAAGCCCAATCAACAATAGGCCAAGGTGGGGTAACGGGAGTTGCCTAAGCCCAATCAACAATAGGCCAAGCTGGGGTAACGGGAGTTGCCCCATTTGCATCTGAAGGGTAGTATCCCACCCCTAAACCTCCTCCATGAACATCTCAAAAGGAACAAATGCTGATTTAGCGAGGTTGTTCCACAGGTAAAACCCTCCTAAACAACTCAAGTACAATAGACACTCACTCCATAGATCCCACATCTCCCCTTCACAAAGATAGTGTTGTCAGCATATTGAAGGATGGGCACAAAAACATTGCCTACACTAAAGACAAACCTCAAAACCACCATCCTCACCTTAACAAATCAGGTCTTCATCAACTATACCAAACGAAAAGGCGCCAAGCAGTAATGCCCTTCTTGGGTCATTCATATTTTATTTTCTTGATTGTTATAGTAGGTTGCAAATGATGACTTGATGGACCTGAATCTCACTTATATCTTTCCCCCTTTTATTCTTTGTATGCCCAAAAAATGAAAAGAATAAAAAATGAGAAAAACTAAGAAAATAAAAGGACGTCAAAAATTAGCGGTTCAGATAAGAAAGAAAGGTACTTTACAAAGAAAGAAAATGGAACAAAAAAGAAAAAGGTTAAAAAAATAACTTGTTCATTTCCCATTTTTTTATCCCAGTTTGGCAGCTACCTCTATTATTCTGGTGAGCACAACAATAACAAAGCTTTTTCCCACAATTAAGTAGGGTCAGCTACATGGATTTTTCGCCTCCATTCAGATATATTTTGGGTCATTCTCGGGCTTAATCCAAATAACTAAGATCCTTTTGGATAGTCTCATTCCAACAGTTCTTGGGCCTTCCTCCCCCTCTCTTAAGCGGCTCAACATCTCAAAACTCGCATCTTCTAACCGGTGCGTCAACTGACCTCCTTTGCAAATGGCCAAACCATCTTAAGTGGTTTTCTTTCATCTTATCCTTTATCGGAGCTACACCAACTTTTTTTTGATCGCATCAAATTCCATCTTTTCGTGTAATGACCACGCATCCACCTTAGCATTTTCATTTCTGCTACTGTCGTTCTCTATGCATGCCTATGGTTCATAGGCCAACATTCTGATCCACGGAGCATAGCATGTCTCACAGTTGCTTTGTAATGTTTTCCATTGACTTTCAAAGGGTTTTTGTTATCACAAAGAACAGTAGAGGCTCCTCTCTATTTTAGCCAACCTACATTTATTATATGAGTAACAACTCCAACAATTTTCCCATTGTGTTATAAAATAGATCCCAAGTACCTAAAAGAATCTTTCTTCATAATATTATCATCTCCAATCTTCACTTGTGTATCCATCAAATGTACACTCCATATATTCAATCTTAGTCCTACTTATTAATCTCTAAGGCAGGTCACCAAACCTCCAGCTTCTCGTTTACTCCATCTATTGTCTCGCCAATCAACACGGTATCATCGACAAACAACATATACTAATGCATCTCATCCTGAATGTAACCAGCCAACTCATCCATAATCAAAGTAAAAAGAAATGGACTCAAAGTTGAACCTTGATATCGACCAACGTTGCTGTTAAATAGTCAGTGTTCCTAAACCGAATCCTTACACAAGATGAAACCCCATCATACATATCCTTTATAAGATTAATGTATAGGACATGTACTTTTTTCATCTCCAAAACTCTTCATAAGATCTCCCTTCGGAGGGAATCATAAGCAATCTCCAAATAAATAAAAATCATATGGGGTTTTTTTAGCTCTATAAATCTCTAATGTTCTCTTCAACAAGTAGATAGCTACAATAGTTGAGTGACCTAGCATGAATTCGAATTGGTTTTCAGTTACTTTGAAAACTTATCTCAACCTTCTTTCGATCACACATTCCCAAATTTTCACAGGATAACTCATCAGTTCGATACATCTATAATTCAAACAATTTTGAATGTCTCATTTATTTTTATAAAGAGGCACTACAATGCATCACCTCCATTCTTTAGGCGTTTTCTTGCTTCGCCAAATAACATTAAATAAATTTGTGATCAAAGTAAAACCCCGTTCACATAGAGCTCTCCAAACTTATATAGGAATGTCATCAGGTCCTACATTTTTCCCATGTTTCATAACCTTTAAAGCCTCCTCTACTTCCTTCCTTTGTATCTGTGTATAGCCTGCACGATTCCGGTAACATTCACTACTAGCAAGAGCTCCCAAAGTAACCTCTCCATTCCCTTCCCTAATGAAAAACTTACGGAAATACAGCTTCCATCAAGTCTTTATATCCTTTTGAGTAACAAGCACATATCCCTCATTCTTGATGCATCTCACTTGAAAAAAATCTTTGATCTTTCTTTCTCTTGTGTTAACCAATTCGAATATATCCTTCTGGCCCTATTTCGAGTCAAGTTTTTTGTACAAAACTTCATAAGCTTTCAACTTGGCTTCACTTACAGCTACTTTGCTTCCTTCTTCGCTATTTTGTAGTTTGTGATATTTTCCTCCATTATATCCTTGTATATAGCTTTAAAGCAAGCTCTTTTGATTTTAAGCTTCTCTTGCACCACTTCACTCCATCACCAAGTCTCCTTTCAGTCTGGAACTCCTCCCTTAGACTCGCCTAGGGTCTCTTTGACTACCCTTCGGATACAAGATGTTACCGCCCCCCACATCTCGTTTGCACTTCCCTTACATTCACAAAAGAAGTCTTCTAAAACATTCTCCTTGAAGCTTGATTGGTTCATATGAAGATTCCGCCATTTAGTTCTAATGATTTTGGGAACCATCCTCTTCTTTGCTAACCCATGACTAGCAATCGATGTTGAGATATCAAGCTCTCTCATGGGATTACTTTGCAATCTTTGCAATACAATCGATATCTTCTCCTCATTGCAAAGTAATATATATGTGTGTTAGTCAGACCTTTCTTATAAGTAATTAGATGCACCTCCCTCTTGTTGAAGAGAGTGTTCGCTATGAAAAGATCATAAGCAATTACAAAATCCAAGATGACTTTTCCCTCTTCATTTCTATACATGAAGAAATGGCCTTTATGAACACAAGGATGCCCTAAAGTATCCTTTCCCACATATTCATTAAGATCTCCACCTAGGCAAATCATCTCTTTGTAGGGTTCGTTGCATAATCTTATCTAAATCCTCCCAAAAATCATGTTTATCATTCCCTCTAAATCAAATTGCAACGCACAAACTAAGAGACTGTATTCATGACTTCTTCATCGAGCACCAATTTTAGCGAAATAATCCGATCCCTAAATCTTTGCATCTCAACCACACTATTTTTCAAATCATTACGAATAACCACTCCAACACCATTTCTAACCCCTATGTACCTGAAAATCATAATTTAAAGCATGTCTTCTCGATGGGTATGGGAGAAAAAAGAAGTGAGAGAGCAAGGCATAACTTTTCTTTTACTTAAGATTACCCAAAATAGACTCATTCATCCAGCATCCTTCTTAGAGGTTTTGGAATAGTGGAATCCATGGCCTTAAATTTCATCGAAATTCCACCAAATTTCGATCGAAATTCGATTTCAACAAGTTACCGAAATCTACCCCATAGCATTTCCTTTTCCCGGATTTTGCCAACATTTCAGTCTATTCCGATCAATTTCGGTCCATTTCGGTGGAATTTCGACATATTTCGGTCGAATTTCGGCTAAAACAACAAAAAAGGGGAGAGACACTCAGAGTTGCTCCTTAGGACATCATATCCTTAGGGCATCCTGCATAATATGCATCAGCACATGTAGACATGGTCAGAGTTGCTCCTTTTCTGAATAGTAATCCTACACCTGGAGAGGATTTTAAATATCTCAAAATCATGTATATAGCAACCATGTGAACCTGTCGGGGTTACTCCATAAACTGACTCACCCAACTCACTGCAAAGGAGATATCGGGTCTAGTAATAGTAATATAGAGGAGCTTTCCCACCCTCTCTATATCTTCTTTTGTCGACCTCATATGTGTCATCATCGTACAAATTTCATGTTGGGGTCCATAGGAGTAGCATATGGTCGACACCCGATCATGCATGTCTCAACAAGCATGTATGTAACATACTTCCTTTGGATCATCACAAGATCCTGCACATTCCTAGCAAATTCCAACCCTAAAAAATACCTTAGGGTATCAAGATCTTTAATAACAAACTGACGACCCGGAAATTCTTTTGCCATCTTGACCCCCGGCACATCATCCCCTGTAACAAGTATATCATCCACATAGACCATAATGACAATTGTACCTCTAGATGTTCTCCCACAAAGAGTGAATGGTTTGCATACCCTTGCCTTTCAATCAGATCTGAGAGCTTCTGAAACCACACCATTGGACTTTGCTTCAGGCCATATATTGTCTTATGGAGGCTACAAACCTGCTAACACTCCCCTCAGCAGCAAAGCCATGAGGTTCGCTGCATGTAAACCTCCTCCTGTAGATCTCCATACAAAAAAGCATTTTTAACATCTAATTGAAACAAAGGCCAATCACGTACCACTGAAACTGAAAGCAGGACACGAAGAGTAGAGTGACGAGCCACTGGGGAAAACGAGTCTAAGTAATCCACACCATAAGTCTGAGTAAATCCTCGTGCCACTAATCTTGCCTTGTAGCGATCAAGGCTCCCATCTGCATGATGTCTAATAGTAAACTCTCATTTGCAACTGACAACAGACGCTCCATGGGGAGAAGATACCATACTCCATGTACCATGTGATTGCAACGCAGCCATTTCTTCCTCCACAGCCAAGCGCTAGCAACCATCCATCAAGGCCTCCTGATAATTCCATGGAATGGCCACGGCAGATAGAGCTACTGCAGATCTCTGAAATCCCCCTGTCAGACGATGAAAGGATACCTGAAAAGCAAGAGGGTATGAAGTACAAGATCGCTTCTGTTTCCGAACTGCAATGATAAATCTAGGTCATTGGGAACCTCCTCCAGTCGTTGGTTATTCTCCTGCAATGATTCCTGCACAGATATATCTCCAGACCCGTCGTTAGAAACCATGTTATCAAAACAAACCTGGGGCATACTTAATGATGGGTGATGACCAAGAGCAGAAGCAGTCCGACAGGTATAGAATATAGGTAGTGGTGGAACAATGGGCATATGCAACTGGGTAGTAGGAGGGTGGAGGAGGTGGTAGAGGAGGAGGTGGTGGTGGTGCCGGTGGGGGAACCACAGACACAGGAGGAGGAGGTGACTGACTCGTAGGAGAAGATGGCATGTAAACCTCATCATCTGAGTCTGATGAAGCCAACTTGTTACCTATAGGAGAGAAATACATCACAGACTCAAAAAATGTGACATCAGCACATATATTGTATTTCCTCTGTGATGGATCATAACATTGGTATCCCTTCTAAGTCTTGAAGTGCCCAACAAACACACATTTGACAGCTCTAGGAGAGAGCTTATCAAGACCTAGAAAAAACAACAGAACAAAGCACACGAGGAGTAAGTGAGAACAACAACTTCTAAGGAAAAGTAAAAGAGAAAGGAATTTTCTCATCCAAGACAGATGATGACATGCGATTCACCAAGTAGCATGATGAAAGAACTACATCACCCAGAAAGAATGTGGGGGCACGATTCCGAATAAGAAGAGTCCGAGTGACATCAAGTAAATGACGATGCTTTCTCTCTGCAACACCATTCTGTTGAGAAGTGTAAGCACAAGATTTTTGATGAATAATTCCATGGGACGAAAGAAATGGGATAGAGCACGAATACATAATTCAAAGCATTATCAGTTCGCAAAAATTTCACAGAGGTAGAGAAAACATTCTGCAGTTCATTAATAAAAGTTTTGATCACATCCCCTACTTCAGATTTATTTTTCAAAAGAAATACCCATGACAAACGAGAAAAATCATCCACAGCAACAAGATAAAAACAGTGCCCCTGGTGATCAGGGACACGACTCAGATCCCAAATGTTAACATGAAATAACTCAAAAAGGGAGTTATTGCTCCGACTCTGACGACTAGGAAAAGCAGATCGATGATGCTTTCCCAACTGGCATGCCTTAGGTATATAGAGAAACGGATCATGTTTCATAAGAGGATACGCCAGCATAACGAGTTCGGACCAGGCGATAAAGATCACCTTGCTCACGGCCACACCCAATCACTCTGCCCGTAAGAATATCATGAAAAACAAGAGATGAGGGGTAAAAAAAGCTCTACAGTGCAACTCCTTTGTAATCTGACTACAACAACAACAAAGCCTTTTCCCACAATTAAGTAGGGTTGGCTATATGGATTCTTCGCCTCCATTCAGATCTATCTTGGGTCAATCACGGGCTTATATCCAAAAAACGAAGATACCTTCGTATAGTCTCTTTTCAACACTTCTTGGGCCGTCCTCGCCCTCTCTTAGCCGGCTCAACATCCCAACACTCGCATCTCCTAACTGGTGCATCCGTTGATCTTCTTTGCAAATGATCAAACCATCTTAAGCGGTTTTCTCGCGTCTTATCCTCGATCGGAGCTACACCAACTTTCTTTCTGATTGCATTATTCCGAATCCGATCTTTACGTGTGTGTCCACACATCCACCTCAGCATTTTCATTTCTGCTACAGCCATTCTTTGCACATGTCTATGGTCCACAGGCCAACATTCATATCCATAGAGCATAGCAGGTCTCACTGCTGCTTTGTAAAACTTTCTTTTAATTTTTAAAGGAATTTTCTTATCACAGAGAACAGCAGAGGCTCCTCTCCACTTTAGCCAGCCTGCATTTATTCTATTAGTAACATCTCCACTTTGTAATCTGACTAATGGATAACAAATTCATAAAGAAATCAGGAGCATGCAACACATTCTGCAGACGCATCAAAGGCGTTAAACAAATATCCCCATGCCTAGTGATCGGGGAATGTGTCCCATCTGCAATCACAACAGTTCTCCCTGGTGGAATATGTCTATATGCTATAAGTTGATCTCTATCCGGACATAAATGATGAGTTACTCCAGAATCCATAATCCAGTCAGTAATCTCATATCCGTGACAAGATGGAAAAGCAAAAGTACTACCTGAGGTACCAACCACAGCAGACGTACTGGCAGATGCGGAGGCTGCGACATCTGAATGACCTCCTTGAGATGGTGAAGCAGGAGGCATTATATCCCGCAATCTAACTACGAAATCATCAAACCTCTTATCAGAAGTAGGAATAGCAGGAGACTCAACATGCTCTGCGACACGGGCCGAATACGGAAAGCCATGATTGGAATATCATGTATCCTCGGTATGTCCTGGACGGTGACAGTACGTACATGGCTGACGAATGTGACCTCCTCTACCACGAGGTTCGCATCCACGGAAAGAAGAGAATTCCCTTCCTCGAGAGGTTGCCATAGCCGAAGAAGTCTGGCTAGTGGTTGTGGATGGAATAGTAATCTTGTTGAGCCTGCGGAACGCTTCCTCCATGGGAGGAATAGTGGCATCCGCTAGAATCTGGAAATGATCAGCATAATATTCAGGATCAAGATCTGCTAGGAATACACCAACCATGGAAGCATTTCTATATGTCTTCTGCTACTCTGGAGTCGTTAGCGACATGAAGCTGTGGAGCTCCCAAATGCTTGGATCCGTTCCTGAACGGCCTCATCTCACTGGTTCAAGGTGCGTTCATTAAAGGTCGACATATTGAGGATTGTATCCTTGTGGCCTCGGAAATTGTGGCCGATTGGAAGAGAGAGAAAAAGAAAGGTATCCTATGGAAGATCGACTTCTCTAAGGCGTACGACTCGATTGACTGGCGATTCTTATGGTCTGTTCTTCATCGGCGGGGCTTCCCAAATGCTTGGATCTCTTGGATGCGCAGATGTATTTCCACGGTCTCTCTTTCCGTGCTCGTCAACGACCGGCCGGTTGGCGGTCTCTTCCAGCCTCGTAGGGGGGTGCGCCAGGGATGCCCTTTAGCCCCTATGCTCTTTGTTCTTGCCTCGGATGTCTTGCCTCGGATGGTGCAAGGTGTCATTGATGCTGGCCTCACTGCGGGATTTCGGAAGGAAGATTTATGTGTGCCTATTATTCAATTCGCGGACGACACCATTTGCTTCATTGAAGGGAACTCCGACGCGGTGGCTGGGATGGCGCATACGATCTCCCTATTCGGTGATCTTTCGGGAATGACGATTAATCTTGACAAATGTTGTATGGTGCCTTTTGGTTTGTCGGCGCCTGAGGTGGCCGACTGCAGCCGTATCCTTGGCTCGCGGATTGGGGAACTCCCTCTCCCTTACCTCGGTGTTCCTCTTTCGATTGGTCGGAACCGCCTTAATGACTGGAGGGTGATCTTGGAGCGGGTTGAATCACGCTTGGCTGGATGGAAGGCCTCCTTGCTCTCCCGGGGCGGTCGCCTTGTTCTTCTGAAGGCGGTTCTCTCTGCAATTCCCATCTACTTCCTTTCGGTTCGAAAGTTGCCGGTGGGTGTTCGGGTACGTTTGGAAAAGTGCATGCGAAGTTTTTTGTGGGGGCGGGCGGACGGCAGCGACAGAGGGATTCATTTGGTTGCTTGGGATGTGGTTACTCGGCCCAAGAAATTGGGCGGCCTTGGCGTTCACTCCTTGGATCAGGTGAATGAGGCCCTGCTCTTGAAATGGGTGATTAAGATATGGGGCAAGGATGATTCCTTCTTTGGCAACGTGCTGCGTGCGATTTTGGGTGAGGACTGGAACTCCTTCATGCGCGGGAGCCGCCCCGTTCACTCTTCCCCCTTTTGGCGCTACATCTTTGATATTTACCAAAAGAATTGCTCTTTGTTCACTACGATACTGGGATCGGGTTCTATTTTCAAATTCTGGCTGGACGACTGGACGGGGTGTGGCGCATTCCGGTCTCGCTTCCCGCGGCTTTTCTCCTTGGCGTCTAACCGCCTGGCCACCATAGCCGACTACTGGCTCAACGACGGCTGGTGCCCCACTTTCTCGGGGTTCCTTTCGGACCAACGCGCCAACGACCTGGCCTCCCTGCTGGAGGCTCTTTCCTCTTCCACCTCCCCCCCTGGCGGAAGGGACCACTGGGCTTGGAGGGATGCTCCGTTCTCCTCTCGCAACGCCTTCTTCGCTTTGCTCCCGACTCCTCCTCCCCTGGATGCTTCCTTGGTTCGTGACTGTGCTCTCTTTTGGGGGCTCCGCCTGCCCTCTAGGATCACCTTCTTCTTCTGGGTTTTCCGGCATAGGAGGCTGATGACTCGTGACCGGTGTGCTTCCTTCCTCCACACTCCAAGCATGTTGTGCCAGCTCTGTGGGGTGTCTGATGAATCGGCTGACCACCTGTTCTTCCTTTGTTCATCGGTGTCTCGGGTTTGGGACGAGGTTGCTTGGGCTCGCGCGGCCGATACGGAAGACTTCTGCAATATCCTTTGGGCCAACAGAAGGAGACCCCGCTCGCATCTGCTGGGCCCCTTGGCGCGCCTTTGGTCGATCTGGAGGGCTCGCAACGACTCCATTTTCTCGGGCGCGCGCTTCTACGAGGAGAATGTCACTGCCGCGGCTACCATGCTAATTAATGATTGGTCTAGCTAGTTAGGCCTCGGGGCCGGTTGTCGCATTCCTTGTTTTTAACTTTGGTCTCTCCTTCTTCCTCCCTTCTTCCCCCACTCACGTTGTAAGTATCTCGTTCTTTTTAATAATTATACTGGGGTGAACACCATAGAGTGTCTCCCCCTTCTTTGAGCTTTCAAAAAAAAAATGAAGCTGTGGAGCTTCTCAAACATCCCACGCAAAGATGTATACAGCAAATGAAGGGACGTTCGTTCTGCTTAATAGTAAATATATCATACTGGAGTTGGAGGATCTTCGTCTCGTTCCTTGATTGAGAATATGTTGTTTCAAGGATATCCCACATCGCCTTAGCCGTAGGCTGATGTAACACATCATTGGCAATCTCAATCGTCAATGTACCAGACATCCAAACTTTGGCATATGCATCGTTCGCCTCCCACAAGGCATTTACCCCAGTTTTTCCACTGGTTTCTCCTCGATAAGAATGTACTTCTTACCATTCGACTTCATAAGGCTCATGAACTGCATAGCTCATCAAACTTGTAAAAATCGGCCGACTAGATCGACTGGTTGGTCTGACTAGTCGAGTCGGGGGGATAGCCGACTCGACTAAGTCTAGTCGGCCATTAGTTAGTCTGCCCGACTAGTCAGGCCGACTAGTCGGGCTAGTAGACCGACTTTTACATCAAGCTTTTATATTTTTTGTTTTTTGCTTTTTTTTAAAGCAAATTTATTCTACTATGCTTAATGTTATATTTAAAGTCAATTACTTCTTTTGTTCGATTATGTAAGTATAGAAAATATACAAATCTATGTTAATATATAAGCAAACTTATTCTAATGTGCAATAATGTTATATTTAAAGTCAATTACTTCTTTTATTTTATAATGAAAGTATAGAAAATGTACAAATCTGTGTATAAAAATGATTTATATATTTAAAATAATTAAAAAAATCAAAATTGACTAATGACCGATTAAATCCGGTTAGTCGCCCAGCTGTCAGTTAATCCTTTTTTTTAATAAGGAAGACGGGGGTGCCCTCCCAAGTCGGGAGTCACCACACCAACCCATTCACTGATCAGCGAAAAATTACATCAGTTGGATAACCAGAAATTGTACAGGGCATTACATTTAGCTAGTACAATTTCAAAATAAAACCGATGGACCTTGAATATTGTATCATTCCTAGCAAGCCAAATAGCCCAGAGTGCGTCAAAAGGCTTGGAGACATCGCCGGATGACCCAATACCAACCGCCCGATAGATCTCCAAAACTGCTTTGCATCGGATGCCCGAACCCACGAGAGCCCCAACGAGCCCCACACGCATTCCGACATCCTGCACCCAAAAAAGATGTGGTTCGCATCCTCCATGCCATCCTCGCATCTGTCACACCTCGTATCCATCGCACCCAGCAACCTTCCTCTTCTCACTTTGTCACAGATCCGGTCCCTTCTTAGGCACCAAAGGAAGACCTTGACCCGAGTAGGGATCTTAGCCGCCCAAATCACTTTCAAGTCAGTACAAAGTGCCTCGTCACGCTCCACCAACCCAGCAGTCAGCTTCCTGTACGCATTCTTCACTGAGAACTTACCGTCTACCCACGCAAAATGATCGGGGTCCCCTGACATCTCGTCGACAGGGGGAATCTCCGACAGCAACCGCAGAAAATCCTCCATCCTCTGATCCGAGAGAACAACAGCGAACGTAGGTGCCCACAACCCTGAATCAGCCACCTCCGCCACCCGTGCCCCCCTGTCAATGGCTAATGCCATCAACCTAGGAAAGCGAGAGGCCAACGCCCCCTCTCCAGTCCAGTCATCCTGCCAGAAATGGAAACGAAGGCCATTACCCAACTTCGGCCGAAAAAAAGACCTGAGCCATGATATCACCGCACGAATCCCACTCCAGAAAGAGGACTCGTGACGCTTCCTCTCAGCCACCAACTCCCCCGCAACACCATAAACCTCCCTCAGCAAACGCAGCACCAGCGCGTCGGATGGACCCCAGATGCGTACCACCCACTTGGCCAACAAGGCCCTGTTCATTGTATCCACATCTCTTATACCAAGGCCCCCTTCCGAAACAGGAACGACGATATCCTTCCAGGCTACCAGATGCAAGCCCTTCGTTTCCTGCCTTCCATCAGACCAGAAGAAGGATTTCATCAAAGATTCCACCTTCCTTCTAACGCCAGCCGGCATTCTCCTCGTCGAGAAGAAGAAGATCGGAATGGCGGAGAGAACATGCTTCAATAAGGTAAGCTTCCCACCCTTGGACAAAGTAGTAGCCTTCCACCCTTCCAATCGCTCCTCCATTCTCCGCAGAACACAGTCCCAGTCGGACTTCCGCAGCCTGCCCTCTACCAGTGGTAACCCCTGATATGTTATCGACAATCTCCGCAAGGGGCATCCAGCCCACGCCGCCAACCTGTTGCTTTCCTCGCCAGCCATCCCCATAGGAACTAGGACTGACTTTTGCCTGTTAATCTGCAAGCCAGAGAGGCAACCAAACACATCCACCAAAATAGCCGCATTGCGATTCTGCTCCTCGGTCCCCCCCAGGAAGATCAGCGTGTCATCCGCATATTGCAAAACTGGGATGGAGATGTCCCCCTTCTTGAAGCCCTCACACCAACTCTCCTCCACCGCCCGCTGAAACAAGACCGCAAGGCAATCCGCAACCAACACAAATAGCAGTGGGGCAAGAGGACAACCCTGTCGCACCCCTCTCTGTGGTTGAAACCAACCACCCTCCGGTCTTCCGTTGACCAACACCGAGCAGGAACCTGTGGTCACACATCTCTTAACCCAGGCAATCCATTCCTCCAGAAATCCCCTCTTATGCAATGCAGATCACATGACCCAGCCGACCGAGTACCGACTACCGCTTTCTGCAACCTTGTAGCTCATAATTTGTCCCGTCCATTTTGACAATAGGTATTGGACCTCTGAAAGCCCATGTGGCAAGTACATCGACTTTGTTTTCTGACATATTGCCGGATGTAGAACACTAGGGTTTTGTAGACCAAAGAGGAAACGTCTACACAAATATACATGGATTTGAATGTATATGTAGACTTATGCACCCAAATCCATTACATACATGGGGAGACCGACGCCTACGATGGAGCGGCTAGAGGGCGAGCCATGTACGGAGGCACAACACGTGGAAAAGACGACGCGCAAGGGGGGAGCGTGGGGCATCGGCACGCAAGGGCGACGCC
Organism: Ottelia alismoides; assembly: GCA_037367405.1. NCBI lineage: Eukaryota > Viridiplantae > Streptophyta > Magnoliopsida > Alismatales > Hydrocharitaceae > Ottelia > Ottelia alismoides. The sequence goes on along the minus strand of JAZKJV010000517.1, from coordinate 1,340,585 downwards.
ATTGGCGCGCGAGGCGGCGCACGTGAGGCGACGGCATGCGGCTATGCACGGAGTGGCAGTGCGTAGAGCGGCATGTAGTGGTGGTCGACGTGCATGCGAAGATGTGGACAGAGGGTGGGGCTAGGGTTAGGGTTTTGGGTATGAGAGCTCCGGTCTAGGACCGTCGCTCTGATACCATGTTGGGAAAAAATAAGTAAGTTGTTTATTCCTAGGAACCCTAGGCTCTCTTATATAGAGGAGAGACCTATGGGTAAATTACATAAGATAGATATAAGGAAAGAAAATAACAGAAAAGGTACATAGGAATATAGAAATATCTCTACACTCTTAGGCCACTCTTTCACTTAATTTCGGATATTTTAGGGTACTTTTTGAGCTCTATATATTGGAGCATTATATCGCATCATTTCATCTCAGAAGACACTAGAAATTTGCTCATTTCTCGAACTCTCTTTCTTATTTATTCTCTCTACTACAAGGAATATGTGTGGTTGTGCGAGTGCTAGGTTGTTAACAACCTTCCAAGTCTTGTGATTGTAAGTATTTTCCTATTATTAGGTTGGGTATAGATTGTGCATGGGAATGTTTCTCAGTTTCTCGGTATTAACTGATTCGTTTATTTCTCGTATAGCGTATATTTTACAATCGCAAGCTCTAAAATGAGCTATTAGGCATACATGTTAGAAAGATTTGTGTGTGTTTGCATCTTTTTTATTCATAAAATTAAATATTTTTCTAAGTTTGAAGTATTTTGGTTAGATACAAGTTTTAAATTATCATTTCGATCTTCAATTTCTTACATAAGATATTATTATGCTAGTCTTCTTCGTTAGCATATGTTTTTGTCTGTTAGTATTGCATGTGTCACCATTCTCTTCATATTCATGAGGTGAAATTAATGGCTTCTAATTCTGATTCCAAATCTTGTTCTGGCTCTGGGCAGCATACTATGATTGTTGGAGAAATTAGATGGAAAATGTAACATACGATGTTAACATCTTATTATTAGCAAAAAATTGTGCATCTCCATCTCATTTATTGATTGAAGAATATTAGAAATCTTAATGTTATAAAAAAAATGAGTTCTCAAGTATAACCCCAATTTCCGGTCATTTCACTGAAATTCGACCGAAACTCCGTTGAATTTCTCTTTCCATACTTATACCAAACGAGATCGAAATTCAACATTTAAGGCCTTGGCAGAACCTTTTGAGGCCCCTCAAATGGAAACTCACCTTTTTAGGTCCCTATATGAGAGACTAGATTCGACTTCTATATGGGATAGGCTTAATCTTTAACTTTCCATATGTAGGACATGCACTCTCTTAAGATCTTTGTATGGAGGATCACTGCTACTTGGGATGGACTTCCACTAATGTTGCTTATAATTGTCCCATTTGTTGTTGCCTATCAACTTTCTTGCATAAATATCAATACTCTAGCCTATTTACCTCCAACCGACCATCTTCGCCAACCATCCACTCCAAGCATGAGTCTCCTCCTACTATTATCTCCTTTATGCAAGATTCCTCCTAACACCTCACAAGATGTATTGAGTGAAGATGTGTTGATTATTTCCTTTTATAACAAACAACATGAATCTAGCTCTAACTTGAGGGGGGAAATGTCCGATTATATATTTAAAGAGGTAATTAGATCTCTTTAAGATCCCATTACATCGATCTCGTGGCTTCTCGTACATTTCATAGTGATGGGATTTGGATGTGTTGGCGAGAATATATAAAGAGCTGCATACTCTTGTATTTCTTGACAAGTATAAAATAAGAATCTGCCCTAGGGAGTCCCTTCTCTAATAGAGTAAAGCGGTCACCATGACCGTCGACCACATAAACCAATGTTCTTTGATATCATGCATTCTATTTTATATTTCGTTGAAATTATTACAAAAATTAAAAGAATAGCATCATATAACTTATAAATTTTATAATTTGTCATCTCTCAGCTTACATTTTCCTCACATTTCCGGACATAAATAAACAGAGGTTGTTGTCTTCTACGACAAGTTCCTGAGACTCTTCGCGATAAAACAAGGAGGTGACGGTAAAAGAATTTTCAACCAAAATGATGAATGGGATGAGGGCATCATGCTTTACATTATCACTGGTCTGTAGAAGCAGAGGATGAAGACCTTTTGGAACTATTGGAAACACTCGCAATAACAGATGGCCTTGTAAGGGTGACGCGGGAACACTGCTTATGGAAAGACGGATTTCTTGGGAAAGAAGGAAGATAAACTTCTGATTTGATAGGATATGCAGCAGAACATTGACGTAATGAGAGAACCTCTTAATACGGAAGACGAGAACCTCACTAAGAGTAAAGGTATTTATCTAGCTCCTGAGAGGAGGAAGAATCATAACTCGCATTTCATAGTCCAGTCTCTGATACAATTCTCCACCGTGTAGAAAAAATGAAAGCATCCCCCACCACTTTAAATGTGATTTTTTTTTCGAAACGGACTTCAAATGCAATTTTGCAAGGGAAATCTGGAAAAAAATAGGAATATCCTGACAGGACTGTTCACAACCAAGAATTTTTGCACAGCATCAGAGACGACTTACGGTTGAAAATGAAAGACAGAACATGACTTTTTGCAGCCGTCTGGGCCATTTGGACAGCTGAAAATGTGACTGTTTTTAGAAAGGACTGATTCTACATGGATATAGTTTTGGGCATACACTCTCTTTACAAGGACCACAAGGACTGCTTGAAACTTGTTTGACTAAATAGTTAAATAAGATCTAGGGTAGGTGAACACCTCACAGGTACTCACCCCAGTATTTTTCAAAAAGAAAATACACGGTCCCTATTCCATTGCACTTCCTTGTCAACCTCTCTTTCTCCACATCACCATTCCTCTGATACCACCTCCAACCCCTTCGGAATAAGCAGTAAATACACAATACAAATTAATTTCAGAAAAATATCATATATTTTTTAACCAAAGGATGACAACTTAATTACTAGTCATCCAGGTTATGAGAATTTAAATATGATTATTAATTATCCTGAAAGATTTAAGGTTTGAAACATGCAGAAGAAAAAAACTACGATGATTTAATAAGAACCACCACCAAAAATTCTGGATCATAGTAATGATATATTGCATATATAGTTGTGAAAATAAAACATCGAGCCCGAAAATTATCTATTTTATATACTTTTTGGAAAAGAAAGTGTAGCCTCTTTACAAAGGCAAAATTCATTACCAGTAACCGCAGCAGAATGGTAGTAACCGGCCGCAATCTGCACTACGCTTCTCTTCAACCCATCAACTTCGACTGGAACCTGGAAATGACATTTCAAGAAATGCCTCAAGTAACTGAAAAGCAAAAAGAAGGGGGCATGTTTGAGGTAGTTTGAGTATGTGCAAAATTCATTGTGTCCCTCCTCTAAAGATGTAAAAGGTTGGACATGAACCTTACCGTGGGGTAAAAAAACAAGCACAACAACAACAAAGCCTTTTCCCACATTAAATAGGGTCGACTATATGGATTCTTTGCCTCCATTCAGGTCTATCTGGGCTTATTCTTGGGCTTAGATCCAAAAATCTAAGATCCCTTCGTATAGTCTCATTCCAACATTTCTTGGATCTTCCTCCCCCTCACTTATTCAGCTCAACATCCCAAAACTCGCATCTCCTCATCGGTGCATCAGCTGACCTCCTTTGCAAATGGCCAAACTATCTTAAGTGTTTTTCTCGCATCTTATCCTAAATCGAAGTTACACCAACATTCCTTGTGACTGTATCATTCCGAATCCGATCTTTATGTGTGTGTCCACACATCCACTTTAGCATTTTCATTTCTGCTACTGTCATTCTCTGCACATGTCTATGGTTCGCAGGTCAACATTCAAATCCATAGAGCATAGCAGGTCTCATAGCTGCTTTCTAAAACTTTTCTTTGATTTTCAAAGAAATTTCTTATCACAAAGAACAGTAGAGGTTCCTCTCCACTTTAGCCAACCTACATTTAATCTATTAGTAACATCTCCATCAATTTCCCCATCATGTTGCAAAATAGATCCCAAGTATTTAAAAGAATCTCTCTTATCAATATTATCATCACCAATCTTCACCGCGATTCCTTCACCACTACTTTCATCAAAAGTGCACTCCATATATTTAGTCTTAGCCCTACTTATACAAAATCCTTTAGTCTCCAATATATGTTTCCAGACCTCAAGATTCTCATTTACTCCATCTCTAGTCTCATCAATCAACACAGTATCATCATCGAATAACATATACCTGAGCTTCAAAAAAAAAAGAATAACATATACCAAGATATCTCATTCTGAATGTGACTTGTCAACTTGTCCATAATCAGAGTAAAAAGGAATGGACTCAAAGTTGAACCTTGATGCAGACCAATGTTGACGTCAAAATAGTCAATCTTCCCAGAATGCATCTTACACAAGATGAAGCTCTGTCATGCATATCTTTTACGAGGTTAATGTATAGGACATGTACTTGTCTCTTCTCCAAAACTCTCCACAATATCTCTTGTAGAACAAAATCATAACCATTCTCTAAATCAATAAAAATCATATGGAGGTTATCCCTTTTAGCTCTATAAATCTCCAATTGTTCATGTTCGTGATTTGGGTCCTTTCACGGAGATGGTGAAAACCTCTATGCCCTATGGATCCTATCATGAGGTTGTGCATATATCTGAGCATGTGATAGTTGCTCAGGCGGAAGGGGTTGGAGCCTTTTAGGAGGACCGGATTTGTTGGCCACCAGAAGGGTGATGTCTTTGGGGAAGGGAGAGTAGCATCTCGTTGTTCCGAGGAGATAGAGGACTCATTCAAAGACATAGTATTTTCTAGGAAAAGATCGAGAAGTGATGTCCATAGCTTGAGTACGAAGCGGGAAGAGAAGGGTGACAAGGGGAAGATCTCTCTTGTTGAGGATGTTGTCGACCTCTCTTTGAGACATGGCCTCAAATTTCAGCGAAATTCGGTCGAATTTCTGTCGAATATCGATATCCAATCGAAATCGAAATTCGATCGAAATGACCGAAATGACCTAAATTCCGATCGAAATTTCACCGAAATTCCACCGAAATTCTGTTTTGATCGATACTGAAATGGTGACCGAAACCGACATTTAGGACCTTGCTTTGAGACATAAGCCATCCCATTCTCCAAAGAAGTTGGTCAATGCACTTGGGCTTGAGTTTGAGAAGGAAACACCGGTAAAGGCGAAGGTGACTTTGGTGTTGGTAGAAAGAAGCCACGTAGATGAGACGAAACTTATGCAGGAGTTAGTGAATGTCATTGGGGTCAAGGTAGTAGGGATGTCCCCATTAGTCTCCCACTGATGTTTGTTACATTAAATGTGTGTGGGTTGGGAAAACTAGAGAAGAGGGTGGCGGGGAGGGCAGTGCTGAGTCTGCTGACATCTTGATAGGTGGATTTTTATGCTTGCAGGAGAAGATTGGGTCCTGAAATTCTATAAAATGGCAATTAGTCTGGGGGCTAAACTTTCAGAGTTTGGGGTTGTTTAGCTAACCGTAGCTGGGGAGGAATTGTAGTGGCATGGAATGGGAATGCTTTCTCGCTGGAGGATGAGGTTATATTGATTCGTTCGATCTCGATGTTGCTGGCTTGTAGAAGGAACAACACTAGTCTGGTGGTGTCATCTGTGTACGATATTTCTAGAACATGCTCGAACGCCGATCTTCGGACGGGGATGAGGATGGTGCGATCCACGTTCATAGTGGATGCATGGGTGGTGGCTGGGGACTTCAATGTTACATTGTTTGTGGATGATAGGCTTGCAAGGAGAGGTGCACAGGATATGAGTTCCCTCTATTTTGTTGTGGTGGTAGGGATATGGCCCTGGAGGTCATGGATGCATCAAATAGCAAATACACTTGAAGGACCACTTCTCTAAGTCGGGGATTACCTTAAATGGAGGATTTGGAGACATTCCAATTGGTGATAGTGACTTTTCTCTCGAGATCTAGATCAGACCATTCACTATTGTATCTTGATACGGGCGAGAGCAGAAGAGTGACCTCGTGTTTCAAATTGGAGCGGTCCAAGCTTATGGAGAAGGGTTTCAGAGTTGATCTCTATTGTCTGGTGTGATGACATAATTTACTAATTATAATAAATGACATGGATTATTTTTTTATTTCCTTGTTCCATGCTTGAATCAACGTTCAAAATATCGATATCGATACTGTTAGAAAATAAACATGCAGAAACGAACATGGAAAATTAATAAAGAAGAATAAGAACAACGAGATTTAACATGGAACCCTACTCCGTGAGGAGCGGGATGAAACCACGGGAGAAGGCCTCAAAGGGCCAGGTTTATCTATTGACTTTCTCAATAGACTATAGGGGTGTGGGGCTCTATATATAGCACCCACGGAGTCTCCACATCTCCAAACTGGTGGATGTGGGACTAAACTCTGGATGGGGTAAATGGATCCTCTCCAAGATCCATTTACCAACCTCCCATACATATGGCGCACAACCAAATACTCCAACACTCCCCCTCAAGCTGGAGCATACAATGCTCAGCTTGGACAAACAGAAAGAGACTCAACTCAACACTGCAGGACACTACGGACAATATCAACTCAACGCGCACAACTGCTGCTGTCGAGGACGTTGCTTCTCATGTCGTGCAGGTGAGGAGGACGAACGGGCAGGATTGTGAGTCTGCTGAATCTCCTCGTCAGAGAGCATGCTCTGAACTGCGCCTGTCAGAGTCACTACAACTGGAAATGAGTCTCCTCGTCGGAGAACTCTGGCCCGCCACAACATGTGAACAACTGCTCCATCTCTTAAAAGGGCCTAACTGAAAAAGGCCGTGGAAGTGCAATCCTCGTCGGAATCCACGGTCACTGAAAATGAAGTCTGAACTGTAGAGTCTGGACAACTGACTAGTCTGCAAATCTGGAGAATCTGAAACATCTGAATAGACATGTGACTCTACATAGGCTCCCCCTTTCTCCCATACTGGTCGGAATGAAGATATCGTCATTCGGGAGAAGACAAGATAAATGAGGAGAAAATACAACATACTTAAAAATTTCTTGCGGCTTTCTTTTCCTTTTTTTAAGACGTCCAAACACAATTTTTTAAAACATATTTTTTTAAGTCGTTTCAACATTTTTTACGGCTTTTCACCCCCCTTTTAAAAAAATACTTGCGTACGGCTTTTTCTTGCATGCGCCTCCTTTTTTCTAAAATAAACCCCTCCAAATATTTTTTTATAACGACTCTTCTCCCTCTTTCTAATTTTTTTAAGTCGTTCGGTTTTTTTAATACATGCCAACGGCCTACTTGGGCATATACTTCTCAACCATTGCCCCCCCTCTTTTCCGCGGACAGGCGTTAGGGTTCCTACTTGGAACCTTATTTAGGGTCAACGGCCTTTTTTCTGTAGAAACCCTAGGGTTTGATGGGAACCCACTTCAAATAAAAAAACCCCATGATGGGGGGTCTACTTCGTTGCCGCCCCTGAAGTCTGAGGAGCCTCGTTGTTCTGGAGGGCGAGGCTTGGGCGCGCACTAGAGAGGGGCTTCGTGCGCGGGGGAAGGGCCCCGCCTAGTTGGGGGAGCACCTCGCGATGTCGCCGATGGAGGGGGCGCGCCATCTGTGCCTGGAGCACGGAGCGGCTCCGCCTGACGGTGCCGCTGTGCGCGGTGATGGGAGAGGCGAGGGGCCTACGCGAGGGACTGGAGCCAGCGCCACCGCGCGATGGGAAGGAGCAAGATGCGCCATGGAGGTGACGCCGAAGCTGGAGGGGGATGTCGCTGCCTGGGCGCGGCCTGGATGGAGAAGGGGGGTGCCGCCGACGCGTGGATCTGGGGCTTGCGCCTTGGATCTAGGACCAGCGACTCGCGCGGAGGAGGATCTACGCCGCCTGCGAAGGGTACCGCAAGGAAGGGTTGTGCGGAGGGGTGTTTTGCTGGGGCGTCGTTGCCACTGGGTGAGGTGCGAGGAGGAATCGCCTGGTGCGGGTAGGGCTTGCCTCTTAGGCTTGGTGCCCGCCTAATCGATCGCCTGGAGTCGCGGATGACATCGCCAACATAGAGGAGAGACGCGGCAGTATGCTTCTTGCGCTTATCGGTAGGAGAGTTGAGGCGATGGAGGGCTCGCGTGAAGAAGAGGAACCCGCATGGGTGCACCGGTCGACGCTTCCCCTCCCCCATTTTTTTAGAACACATACAGCTCTGGATTCGCGAGGAGGGGTTGTATGATGGAGAGCTCGCCGTATGGAGGTGATCGAGGTCTTGCCGCCTGCCTGGAGAAGATGAGGTGGCTTTTAAAGTGATGTCGCAGTTGGATAACCCATTACCCCCCTATGGTTGCTCGTGACCGAACCTGGGAGCGTCGCCTTGTTCTGCAAGACTTGATCTTTCCTGGATGGCATCGAAGAAGTTTCCCTGGAACCAAAAAACTGAATATGCTTGTGCTTGGAGATGAATATGGCCTGGAGATCATCCGCTGGACTCTCAGATGTGATTTCAACCAAATCTCAGAAAAATTAGGGTTTTAACCAACCCTAGAGATGAATCTTCAACTTGCTCTCGACCATGAATGCAAAATAATAAATCTTCAAGAACACTGAAGAATTGAATTTCGAATCTTGAATAAATAATGAAACATAAAAAACCTCCGAGAATCAAACCCGCTCTGATACCATGTTAGAAAAAAACAAGCGGAAACGAACATGGAAAAGGAATAAAGAAGAATAAGAACAACGGGATTTAACGTGGAACCCTACTCCATGAGGAGCGGGATGAAACCACGAGAGAAGGCCTCAAAGGGCAGGTTTGTTTATTGACTTTCTCAATGGACTACAGGGGTGTGGGGCTCTATATATAGCACCCATGGAGTCTCCACATCTCCAAACTGGTAGATGTGGGACTAAACTCTGGATGGGGTAAATGGAATCCTCTCCAAGATACATTTACCCATCTCTCATACATATGGTGCAAAACCAAATACTCCAACAGATACTATATCGGTCAGTCCAGAAAGGGATATATTAGGATATATCGACGATATCAGTAGAAATCTTGGAATGGCACAAAAGTTTGTATTTGCAAATTAAGATCATCCAAGTTTTTAAAATAATAAAAAATATACATATGCACACTTACATGCAAGAATGAGGTGTATTTAGCACCAATACGCATTATATCGTACATATCGTTGTTGCCAATCCTGAATGTTAATTGTTGATTGACGAGAGATATTTAGAAAGAACAATGAAATTCAAATAATAATGACATCAAGGGGGTGTAATTAGCACATTAACTTAACATTACTCGCATATTATAAAAAAAATGGCAATGCCTTCTCCCACATAAGTAGGGTCAGCTTTGATATTTATGGTTATAGGTCTAAATTTTATTATCTCTTTCTTTAATATTGTAAGGGAGACTCGACAATGACAAAAGAATAATTTGTAAAATGGTTGAGCTACATGTGAGAAGCCATGTATTTAGTGGATTGCTTCACTGACGACATTGATCGGGAAATCCTAAATTCAAGACTTAGGTCGTGGTTTCAGTTTTCACCTTGTTTTTTTTAGGCAGAAAAAGGGGAACACGCATAGGTGTATGCCCTAATTTATTAAAAAATAGAAAAAACTTACAAAAGGGAACCAAATTCCTAAGTAGTACCTTGGATTTACTTAAATCCCCATGAACCAAATTTGTCACTTATTACATGTGCTTTACGTTGAAGCAAATTGACCGTGTATTGTTTGCGACCACGAAGACCATACTGCGTCCGTCGAACACCACCAAGGTTCAGAAATGCGGTATGCGGTATTCGTTCGGTCATGCGGTCTAAAACGAGTAAGCGGATATGCGGAGGAGTATACGGAAGTATATGCGGTTCATGCGGTTTATAATATTTTAATATAAAATATTATAAAATAAACAATAAAATGTGTTTATATATATAAGTTGATCTAACAAAATTCAAAATAAAAATTTCAAATAAAATAATATAATCAATAAGATATATGCTTATTTTTTAGTGTGTATTTTGAATTTAATGCATATATATACATATACAAATTTGGATACAATAGAGAATACATGATTCTATAAGGAAACCTTTAATGTATATATACATCCTATAGATAACAAAAGCTAAAGAATAATCATAGGTACATATACCCGAAATTATACACCTATATGTATCTCCAAGGGATAAAATATGTCGACACAAAATATAGGGGAAGATTGTTTGCATATAAAAATTATTAGAAACACAAAAATGTAAAGTTTCAGAATGTTAGTCAATTATTTCATGTTTTATTTGATGAATTAGAATGAATTTCATTTTATAGAAAATTCAAAAAGTAGTAAACAATATATTAATAAGTGTTGAGAACAATGGGAAAAAATGGATAAGAGAAAAAATATCCTAGATTATATTCCCAAATGCAACATATACGAGAATAATGAAAAGATGCATCAATGCAAATGATGATATAAGAGTTGCTCGGAAAAAAATGGAGTTAATGTGTCATCAACATGCCATGGATTAACATGAATCCTATTAGATATGCGGCCGCATATGCCGCATATGCGGACCGCATAAGCGTTTTGACCGCATATTGTCGCATATGGCATATGCGCTTCGGTCAAGTGACTGAATACGGATATGTGGCCGTATATGCGGCCGCATGGACCGCATTTCTGAACACTGAACACCACTAGAAACCTCAAATAGTATATCCGGTTGTATTTATATTTGCGTTACTGTGTGCCCGTTCGCAGCTGCACTCCAACGGTTCAACTCTGTTACTGCGTAATGCGTTAATTTACGTCCTGCAACAATGCATGCGCTTGCCTCTTCCGCATGCTGGTTAAAGTATAGCACACAATTATAGAAAGTCTTCTCGATCAATGCAAAAATTGGCAAACAACGGGCATCTTTGAGAACTGCATTTTAGCTTTCACTCAGATTTGTAGTCATCTGACCAAACCTATAACTACCATCATAAGCCAAGGTCCATTGCTCACAGTGACAATCATGAGTCGAAAACCATCTTCCTGCTTCTGTGCTCCACTCCTGTAATTTCCTAATGAAGTAAGCGAACTTTCTACTAGTAGTTTGTAATGTTGTTGCTTGCACCAAGGCTTTCATGGAGCCGTTCTTGAAAACGCTATTGAAGTTGCTCGCGACATGCCTTGAACAAAACCGCCAGTATGCAAAAGGTTTTAATAAGTCCACGTCAACATCTTTCATATCGGATTTTACTCCAGAATTCCGATCGGAAATGATACATATTAGTCCAGCTCGCATGCCAATTACCCTGATACGTACCAACGATAGAAACCACTTCCATGAAGGACCGGCGTCAACAATTACGAACGCAAGGGGAACGATATGTTTATCCCCATCAATCCCGCATGCAATGAGCAATTTCTGTTTGTACTTCCCATACAAATGGGTCCCATCAATACTAATCAAAAGGCGGCAATATTTGAATGCCTCAATAGAAGGCCCAAATGCCCAAAAGCATCGTTGAAATCTACGGCAATGCGGTTTTCAAGAATCAGGATGGTCGTTGTATTCAATATCAATTTCAGTTCCCAGTATGGCAGCTTTCATTGCATGCAAAAGATAGGGCATTTAAGCGTAAGACTTCTTCGAATCGCCGAATACAATTCTGATTGCCTTCCTCCGAGCATCCCAAGCCCTTTTCTTGGTAACCCAGTAGTTATACATCTCGTGGATGTGAGCTCTACAACTCGAAACACGAGCATTAGGATCATCCCTCACAAGTGCTAGCAACGATCTGGACATGAATTTGTAGTTCAACTAAGGGTGATCCGGATTAACCATAGGGTTTATACAAGTGTGCGTCCCAACAACCTTAGAGATCACCCAAAGACCATCAAATTTTCTAAAATGTCCTCGTAAATACCAAACACATCCATTCGATCTGTGTGTGCAAAAAATCGACCATATCAAGATGGTGGATTCATTGACAATGAAGTCATAGTGTGCCAGAATGTGATACTTCTTTACAGCATAAATCAAATCTTCCCTACATTTGAAGGTTCTGCCCTTGCGTATTTCGTCAACGACGCCATCAAGTCCAGACTTCTTTCGAATGTCGTCTTCATAGGTTGAACGAGTATTGGATCCTCTCACCCCAAAAAGGGTAAACGGGGTACAATCTGCCGCGTGCTTTGTTCATCGACTTGGATCTCCTCGTCTACCACATTATCGTCAACATCTTCTTCACTATCTTCTTCCAGGTCATCATCGGTTCCCCAAGGAATGAAATCATCCAAAGCATGATTAACCTCTTGCAGCAAAGAGTCACTCATGCGCCATTCCTGATCCGTGCATGGCTGCGTTATAGGCATATCAGTGTCAAAGGAGGGCGGAATGCTAGGTACAATTATAGGTTGTGTGCTAGGGACAATTGTTGGTTGTGTGCTATGGACAACTGTTGGTTGTGTGCTAGGGACAACAGACGCTCCAGTGTTAGTCACAACATTGCGGACTTGGCTCACAGATTCATCTTCAACAATAATGTCAGTAGGCATCGATTTCCCAACGGTACGAGCATACACAAAAATTCCCTGCACATCATCATCATCGACGATGGACGAAAGTGATGGTTCCTCCCCTGGGCCTCGAGGGATGCGATGTAGTAATCGGATTTTTTTATTATTGGCATCTAGGTTGAATTTACGGTAAACCAAGTTCAACATCTCATCGAACGTCATATTAGGCATTAATCCAAACCCACGTACATTGGTCGTCGAACCGCCAATAAGCGTACCCTTCAAATGAAACATACAATACAACGGCTCCATTCCGACCTAATACGTGACACGACGTACAAGTAAAAAAATACATTGATGAAATGAAGATAAATATGCATATTAAATAACCAATATCAAATCTCCAGAAAAAAATTTACCAAATCTCAATGTAAGCAACAACAGGTACGCCTTAGTGAGAGGCGGTGGCGGCTAGCGCGGAACAAGGAAGCTACGGAAAAGGAGTTTTTCGCGAGGCTTGGGGTATTCAAAACGCAGGTTTGTGGGAGAGGGGGAGGCCACGGTCGGCACCTGCAGCAGTGGGACTCGGCGGGCGGCACTGGGAGGTCGGGCGAATGAGGAGGCGTGGGGAGGGATTCCGAGTTCGCATGGTTTATTTAAGTCAGAAATCGCATCTTCAAGATACGCTACATATATCGCATCTTCAAGATGCGCTACTACTGTAGTTCCGAGGTAAAAAAATAGTGGGAGTGTCGCATGTTGAACATGCGACACCACTGTAGCTTCGGTGTAAAAAAAAACTTTTCGTAGTACCTGGGGATTTAAGTAAATCCAATGTACTACTTAGGAATTTGGTACCTTACAAAAGCCAAGACTCGAGGAGAATGAATGCATGATTTTTTTTGAAATCCATAATTGTGGGAGTGTCGCATGTTGAACATGCGACACCACTGTAGCTTCGGTGTAAAAAAAACTTTTCGTAGTACCTGGGGATTTAAGTAAATCCAAGGTACTACTTAGGAATTTGGTTCCTTGCAAAAGCCAGGACTCGAGGAGAATGAATGCATGATTTTTTTTTGAAATCCATAATTGAGGGGGATACACTCGATGGTGCACGCCCCAATGCTTTATTAAAGAGTAAAAGAAGAAAAAAAGAGGAAAGGGGAGGTTACAACCAGACACCGTTACCAAGGCCCATTACAACACCCAATCCTCCACCAAACGCTTAGCAAAGAACCACGCGTTCTCCTTATAGAATCTCTGTCCCGAGAAAAGCCAATCATTCCTACCCCTCAAGATCGCCCACAGAACAGCCACCGGGTGAAGAATCTCCATCTTCGGCCAACCCTTGTTTGACCGAAGCGTGTCCCAGAAGGAGTGGAAACCGTCCATGCAGCACCAGTCTACGCCAACCCCCTGTCACACTTGAATCACCACAGGGAACAGGAAGAAGAGGTGTTCCACGGATTCAATCGAATCATTGCAAAGCAAGCATCTGTCCGAGATGGAGCGCAACAGCCTCGCACATCGGTCCCTCTTCATCAGCCTCTGCCTCCTAAGTAGCCAAAGAAAGAAACCAATTCTCTCCGGAAGCCCGAGAGCCCAAAGAAAAGCACAATCCCGGCTAAGCATCTCCGAAAGCGACGGCGGCGGGCGAGCAATAGCCCCGAAGGCCTTCTTGACCGAGAAAGCCCCCCCTACAAGCCCACTGGTCACGGCCCCCCGAAGGTCGTCCCACCTCCCTAATAGCATCGAGCAAAGCCAAGAATTCCTCCAACCTCTGGTCCGAAAAGTTCGTCACGAAGGTGGGGCACCAATTAACATCAACCCAGCAATCTGCAACCGAACAAAATTTGTCATCAGCCAAGACATACAACCGAGGAAAGCGCGAGCAAAGCCCTCCCCCCCCCCGGTCCAGTCGTCCGTCCAAAAGGAGAAAGAATCTCCCCTACCAAGTGCCGGCCTAAAAAGCGCAATATTCTTCAGGAAGATCTCCACGACCCCTCTCCAAAAACGCGTAGGCGAGGTAATATCTGCGACGGCAGCGCCCCTCCCCCCCCACCCCCCGCCCCATAGATCTGTCGAATCACATCACAACAGAGATCCTCCCCCGGCCCCCAGATCCTACTAGCCCACTTAAGGAGCAAAGCGTCGTTCATTTGGTCCAGCGACTTTACCCCCAACCCTCCCTGATCCTTCCTACAAGTAATATCCTCCCACCCAACCAGGTGGATCCCTCTCAACACACCTGATGCAGCGTGATCTCAAATTATAGGGCCAAATTTATTTAACTAATTAGTCGTCAATTTTATTTACGTTTTTAAGTGGTCGTAATTGTCTAATTAAATAATTGAGATCGCCTGTGATCTCAACGTTTATTTCGTAGATTTTAATTTTAAAGTGGGTCAATTAATTAGTTAGAGTCAGTTTAGGCAAGTCGGTTGTCAATTTAAATTAATTTACTATTTTTGTAATCTCATCCCTCCTATATAAAGGGATGAGGGTCCAATGTATTAGTCAGTCAAGTGATAATTAAAGTTGAGATTTTTATCTCTATCTCCTCTCCTTCTCCCTCTCTCTCCACACGATCTCCGCGGTTCTCCTCCTTCAACCTCTCGTAGTCCCGGCGAGTTCTCTTCTCAACCCCTCTATTTTCTCTTCTCAACCCCTCTCTTTCTTCTACCAAAAAATCCACCATAAAAAATTACTATTTTTCGTCTACGCCGATCTCGATCCGCATCAATTGGTATCAGAGCATGGATATTGAATCGTTCCTACGATTCAACGATCCAGTTGCAAATTGGCGTTTGAAGCTTGATCTCAACCGCATATCTCATGGGCCGCATGCGCGTTCGCGTCAACGGAAGTTCCAGAAACGTCTCTTGTCAAGTCTCAAGGTGCAAGGATGGTTGGACGCTCTAATCGACGACGATTCAACCGCAAACGACCAAAATCAGATCTGTGCAACCGCTATTCCACCCGATTTCGAAGCAAAAAACGAAGAAAACTCCATTATGGAGGAAGATTTGGTCGCTGTCCAGCACATTTCAGAACCGATTTCGCCACCGGAATCGATCTCGTTGGTCCCTTTGATCGTCCCGGCACAATCCCCGCAACCCCAGGTAACCCCCCTACCCTCCCCATCTCCGCTACCTTGTCTAACCCTCACAGCCGTCATCCCCATCCCCCGCATCTCCCTCTTCCCCGCCACCCCTCTCCCCTACGGTCCCCTGCCACCGCTTCCAAAAACCCCGCAAACCCCACCCCCGCATCTCGGCTCCTTTCCCACCGCACAACCGCCGCCCCCACCCCTACTGTTGCCGCCCCCACCTGCAGCCCCATTTTCCCCTTCCCCTCCCGTACCCGCCACCCTGCATCCCGCACCCTCCCACGCACCAGACCTGCGACTCCGCCCGCCTCGGTGCATCCTCTCCGTGTCACCCCACCCCTCCCTGCCCGAGCCTCCTTCCCTCCCCTACTCCCCTTTCCCCCCCAGTACCAACCCCCCAGCCCGCCGACCCGACCTCGCCCCCCTAAGCGCCCGCGCCTCACGCGCAAGGCCTTGCGACCCCCCTACTCCCGCAACCGCCTCCCGCACCCAACCCATCACCCATCCCCTCGCCGCGGTAGCAGGCGACCCCCCCAGCCAACCCGCCACCGCCGTCATCAGCCCTCACCACCTTTGCGAAAGGCGCCAGCCGCGCCGAGCTTCCGCGCGCGCTCCCAAGGGCGCCGCTTTTCCCGTGCGTTGCGCCGCCTCCATCGCCCTAGAAAGAGGATGAATCGGGAGTCAAGTAGGGTTAATGACACAGGCCCTTCCCTGGAAATAAGGAAACTAATTGAGAAAATTTACCTCAAGACCCCTCCCCAAAACAACATTCACGGAAAGGCCTTCATTGAACAGGTACAAAAATTGCACCCACACCCCTGGCGGCCAAAATATTTAAAAAAAAGGCTGGAAATCAGAGATTTAGGGATGCTCCTTATCCCAATAGGACTAGGGCCTTGGGCTTCCCTTATAAAAGGACCCCATGGCTTCATTCCTTAGCCACATCTCCTCACTTCCTCTCCTTGTGCCATTGCTTCACTATGGATTCTCCAAGGGCCATATTCTCCATGCCGCATCAATTTTTCGAGCATCATAAGAAGGAGACAACAATCGAGGAAACACCGCCGTTCGCGCCGCACATGTTCTTCAACCATGACGGTCGCATCATCCCCGCCCGCGTATGGATTCCGCCGTTCGCTATACATCAGTTCTTCCAGAAGACGACGGAATGCGCCGAATCTTCCTCCAAGCCTGCAGATCCAGCAATTCGTCGGGAGACGAATTTTTAAAGCGGAGGAGAGTTGATGCAGCGTGATCTCAAATTATAGGGCCAATTTATTTAATTAATTAGTCATCAATTTTATTTATGTTTTTAAGTGGTCGTAATTGTCTAATTAAATAATTGAGATCGTCTGTGATCTCAACGTTTATTTCGTAGATTTTAATTTTAAAGTGGGTCAATTAATTAGTTAGAGTCAGTTTAGGCAAGTCGGTTGTCAATTTAAATTAATTTACTAATTTTGTAATCTCATCCCTCCTATATAAAGGGATGAGGGTCCAATGTATTAGTCAGTCAAGTGATAATTAAAGTTGAGATTTTTATCTCCATCTCCTCTCCTTCTCCCTCTCTCTCCACGCGATCTCCGCGGTTCTCCTCCTTCAACCTCTCGTAGTCCCGGCAGGTTCTCTTCTCAACCCCTCTATTTTCTCTTCTCAACCCCTCTCTTTCTTCTACCAAAAAATCCACCATAAAAAAAATTACTATTTTTCGTCTACGCCGATCTCGATCCGCATCAACACCCTTCTGTTTTCCCCATAAAAAGGCACACATCCTCTTCTCAATCCTGGGCTCTGATCCCCTTAGGCATTCGCCGGTTAGATAAAAAATAGATCGGGATAGACGCAATGACTGTCTTTAAAAGAACCAGCCGGCTCCTCTCGACAAGATCGCGGACTTCCACCCCGCCAACCTCTCCTCCACCTTCTCTGCCACCCTCAGCCAGTCTCTCGTCCGCGTTCTGCCCAAAGACAAGGGCATCCCCAAGTAATCCATCGGTAACGAAGAGCACGCCGAACCAACGCCAAAGCACACACATCGGCCCCCATATCCGCAAGGTTGAAAGGAACAAACTTTGACTTGCTATCGTTCTTAATCATTCCCGAAAATTCACCAAAAAACTCCAAGGCCACGGACATGCCCCTAGCCTCCTCCGGTCCCCCCTCAATGAAGAAAAGTGTATCATCTGCGTATTGAAGGATCGGGACCAGCACGCCCTCCCTGAAAAACCCCCTCGACAAGCCACTGTTGACCACCCGAGTGGCAATATCAGATAGGACATCCGCCGCAAGGATAAAAAGCATGGGGCAAGAGGGCACCCCTGGCGCACCTCCCTCCTAGGCTGAATCAAACCCCCCTCCGGACAGCCATTAACCATGACCGAGAAAGAAGCAGTGGTGATACATCTCCTCATCCAAGAAATCCACACCTCCGGGAACCCCTTCCTCCTAAGCACATACTATAGAAACCTCCAATCCAGGCTATCGTAGGCCTTCGCAAAGTCCACCTTCTACAGAATGCCACTAGTGCCCCTCCTCTGCCACTCCGCAATGATCTCAGACGTAAGCGTAAGACAATCCGCAATTTTCCTTCCAGGAATGAAAGTCGACTGCGATGGCGAGATAACAGTGCCAAGAACGTCGCTCAGCCGGGAAGCGAGAACCTTAGCGGTAATAAGATACAATGCGTTTGAAACCACAATTGGTCGAAAGTCATCGATGGAATCCGGCGCCGCCTTCTTGGGCAGCAAAATAATGAGAGCACGGTTGATCTTATCAAACCCAACATTCCCCCGACAGAATTCGGATACCACATCCAACACCTCCAGCCCCACCAGATCCCAAAAATCCTTGTAGAAAGACGTCGGGAACCCATCAGGTCCCGGTGCAGCGTCAGCGTTCAGATCCCACAAAGCATCCCTGACCTCTTCCAAGGTCACATCACGAACGAGCATGTCATGATAAGAGTCAGCCACCACGCAAGTGTCGAGGCCCAGCCACCTCCACACTCTCGGAATAGTTCTAGACGGCATGTTCTTGAAATGGGCCACAATAGACATCCCCATGTCCTTGTTTCCCTCCACGCGAGTCCCATCAACGGTGATGGACCGCAGCGCATTGCACCTGCGCCTCCCGCTTGCGACGCGATGGAAGAAAGAGGTATTCGCGTCCCCTCCCGGAGCCACACATTTCTCGATCGTTGCCTCCACTCCGCTACGCGTTTTCTATCCTCCAACGATACTTTCTTCTGAGCAGCAGCACGGTCAGCCAGTTCAAACACTGTGAGATCCCTTTGGTCCTCCACATTATCGAGATAACGAATGATCTCCTCAGCCTCCTCCCTGGCAGCGCACCTAGCTGCCCTTGTCTCCTGCTTGAAAGCCGAAAGCCTAGACCGCAACGAAGACAATTTTTGAACGAAGCGAGCCACCGTGGAACCCGAAACAGTCGAGCCCGACCAGTGCGCAGATACCACCTCCCTAAACTTCTCATCCAACAGCCAAGCATTTTTCATATCTAAAAAGCCCCCTCTGTAAGGGGGCATCCCCAGAGCACCAAATGATTGGATTGTGATCCGAACAAGCCCGCGGCTTAGCCTCCACCGACGCCAAATCAAAAGCCTCCAAAAGCTCGTTGGAAGCCAGAAAACGATCAATACACGACCTGGAACTGGAGCTCCTCCAGGTATAAGCTGTGTCCACCGCATCCATCACCTCAAGGCCTAGGGAATCCACCGCGTCCGCGAATGCAAGCGACCCCGGATCCTGTCCCTAGGCCTGTCAGAGGAAAGAAGAGTAACGTTGAAGTCCCCCCCCACGAGCCAGGGGACGCCGTCGATAGCACTCCCAACCGCCATGAAGTCATCCCAAAGTTCACCCCCGCAAAACATTACAACAAGGCCCATACACGCACGAAATAGACATCCGAAAGGAGGAGGACGTACATAACAGCAACACCGTCAGCACATGCCTTCCAACAATCACTGACTCAAAAGTCAAGGACGAAGACCTCCACGCCACCAGCAACCCCCCTGAAGACCCCGCCGCATCCAGAGCACGGAATTGGTCAACGGCCCCCGCGCCGAATGAACGCCAAAGGTCTTCCGACAACGCCTGAAGCTTCGTTTCCTATAACATAATGATGTCGCAACCCCATTCAGCAAATCTGGACCCCACGACCCTTCTCTTATCCGGATCCCCGAGACCACGAACATTCAAAGAGAGAATTTTCATTTGCAACTGCCAAAGCGCCCATGAGACTTAACCACCCACGCAGCCTCCGTGACGAGGTCCGTCAAAGCTGAGCCGGCTACCTCCTCCCCCCTCGCCGACCTAGACATGTTCCTTCTTCTATACCTCTTCTCGCTTCTCCTGTCAGCCGGTCCCGCATCTGAAGATTGCCCCGGCAGGACCTCAGCCACCGTGGCCGCACCCCCCCGAGACGAGCCATCCGAGGCGGTCGGAGAAGGCGCCCCCCCTCCACCAGGGCCATAAAGTGTCGCACCCGCTCCCCCCTCCCCCCACCTCCACATCATTGGGAAGACCGAGATCGAAACCACCTGCGAAAGGCCACCCTGTATCATCATCCCCCATTGAGGGAGGAGCCAAGACTGAGAGGTCGAAGAGGCAGGGCAGGAAACACCACCGCAGGATCCGTGGATGCCCAAAGTGCACTCGCGTCCCGTGAAGCTTCCCCGACCCCGCATCGCCCGAAAGACCACATCAGGATCCGACACAGGAGGAAAGGCCGCACCAGGATCCGCCACAGGGGAAAAAACCACACCAGGATCCACCACAGGAAAAGAAGGCCCACGAGGATCATTCACTGCGAGAAAGATCGCACTTGAGTTCGCACAAGGATCCGCATCTGGGTCCGTAGAAGAGGTCTGACCAAATGGATCCGCATCCAAACCCGCCTCCAACGCTGACGTCGACGATTCCAGCAACCCAAAGAATGAATGCATGATGAAGTACAATATCAACATAAAAACGCCCAGCGTTGAAGATAACAACATTTCAAGCGAGCCAAAGCACACACGATACAGCAATTGCTCTGACTCACTCAGTGTTTGGGCAAAAGCGGGAATTGAACAGAGACTCCTATGTAGATAACAAGTTGCCAAAATCCAATCACGTGATATCCATAGCTAGCCAAACCTCTCTTGTCTAAACACAGCCGGTGAACAGACACACAGTTGATTCTGCTTCTGCCCCACAAAGCACCCAAGAGTTGTCCTCGGAGTGAAAAAGACATAACCACCTATCGATGGTGAGGATCTTACCATGTCTTAGAAACATGTTAAGATATTTATATCTCTTTTGTAATTTTTCTATTCTTTCGGCTATTTATGTAGCTTGTCCCTATATAAGAGAGCTTTAGGGCTAAGATGAAAGGATCAATCTCTTTTAAATCTCCACATGGTATCAGAGCGACTGTCCTAGACCGGAGCCTGTACCCAAAACCCTAGTCCCCACCAAAACCCTTTGTATCGTCTCAAGAAGTTGTCGCCGTCGCACGCTCCTCTGCGGCCTCGCGTCGGCGCGCCTGCATGCCCCCACGCGACTGCACGCTCCCATGTGCATGCATCGCACGCTCCAGCGCGCCCCCGTGCGTGCACCGCGCCTGGATGCACAGCACGCCTGTGTGCCTGTGTGCAGCACTGCGCGCCTGCGTGTAGTCCTGTGCATGTGCCCAGCACGTCTCCGTGTGCATGCACGTTCCAGCGCATGTCACCGCTCCCAGCGCTTCAGTACAACACTGTGTGATCCCGCACACCTGCGCATTGTGCGCTCCCAACGCGCTTGTACCTGTGATAACACCTCCGCAAGCCCCACGTTGGGCTTTGGCCTGAATCTCTAGGATACGCATCGACAACCTATAAACACCCTAGCTTTCCGAAGGAGCCTCAAAGAATGGAAGTGGTTGTGGTATGAGTCTACACCAACAACCATCTTCCTATATGTCCGTGAAGACGATCTTTGTTCAAGGTTGTAACCCCAGTATTGAGAGAGTGTTGTCATCATGTCTGACAACAAGGCAGATATTCCATCCCTAGGTGCCTTCAAAGGTCCAGCACCCATTGTGAAGATGGATGCAACTAACTATGAACTGTGGGCCATGCAGTTCATGAGTCTAATGCAATGTAATGGCAAGAAGCGTATCCTCACACAGGAGGAGCATGTTGACAAGACTAGGGTTCACGCCTCATGGGAGGCAGACAACGCGTATGCACGAGTATGTCTATCTGGAATTGTATCCATGGAGATAGACAATGACATTTTGAGTCAGCCCACAGCAAAGGCTATGTGTAACATTCTCGCCGCTACATATTCTCCAGCGAAGAATGAGTCAAAGATCCTGCAACTTCAGCACGATATTTTCACCTCTAAGCATAATGGTCGTCCTCTTCATACCCTTTACACTTCTCTAAGGAGTATGTTTGAAAAGTTACATGGTTACATTCCCCTGACTGCAACACCAAAGCAACACAAGGCATATAGGGATTCTGTGATGACGGGAGTCTTTCTAGCAGCACTGGATCCAGAGTATGATGCAGCTAGAGCACAAATTCTTACCGATGCCACTATACCTCCGATGGAGGATTTGCATATCGCCGATTGAGCAAACTCTCTATACCTTCTGGTGGCCCTTCCGTGTCACAGACTTCTTTAGTCATGGCAGCATCTCGTGGTAGGGGGAGCACTACGTAGTTCCATGGCTGAGGAGGCCGTAGAAGAGGAGGGGGCAGTAGACCCCCTTGTCAGACTTGCACTTATTGCCCCAGGCCAGGTCATTTAGAGGAAACATGTTATTCTAAGCATGGATTTCCTGCTTCAGCACGTGTGGCAGAACAGATCCAGCAGGGCAGCGACTCTTCTGTCGCATCTAACTAGAGGTTTGACGAGTAAGTTGCACACCTCAAGGAAATTATGCCATCTCCAGGGTCATACAGCTCACAGTCGGGATCTTCAGAGGTAGCAGCCTCAGCCACATTATCATCAGGTACAGCATATGCTTTTACTAGTTGTTACAGGGCAGACTTGTTAGACTGGATCATGGATTCAGGAGCATCCCATCATCTTTGTGGTGATAGAGGTCAATTTAGTACCTATAGCCCGACTCAGTCAGGCAAATCTGTGGTGATTGCTGATGGGACTCACTCCCCCATCACTGGTCAGGGGAAGGTGCAGTTAACTCCTGAAATGCGGCTTTAGAATGTTCTTTACGCACCTGAATTCTCTATGAATCTATTATCTATTAGTCAAATCACCAAAGATTTGCAATGTCGTGCCAAATTTGACCCCTTTGCTCTTGTGTTTCAGGATATTCTAACGGGCAGGGTGATTGGCTCTGGCCGTGAGCAAGGAGGCCTATACAGACTAGTGCAATCTCTGTATGTTGTTGTCTCTTCTCTTCGCACTGGATCTATCTCTCTGTATATGTGGCACCTTCGTTTTGGTTATCTTCCTCTTCAAAAGTTGTGTCATGTTCTTCCTCAGATCTCTCCTCGCTCTACCTTCCAGTGTGAGGCATGTCAGCTTGGGAAGCATCATAGGTCCACATTCCAGAGTCATCAGGGTCAAAGTAGTCATGGTCTTTTTGAGTTGATTCATTTGGATATTTGGGGTCCTAGTCGTGTTCCTGATCTTCAGGGACATCGTTTTTATCTTGTTGATGTTGATGAGTTTTCTAGATTGTCTTGGGTTTTTCTGCTTAAGAACAAGTTTGATGCTAGTCCTATCATTTAGTCTTTTATTAATGAAATAAGAAAGGGTTTTATCATTTGTGCCCCTCAGAGATATCGCAATTTCAGTTATGCCCCTATCTTTTTGGTAATATTAGTTGTGCCCCTCACTTCTTTCTCAGTTATCACTTGTGCCCTTCCGTCAGATTGACCGTCAAAACTAAAACAACCATGGTTTATTGAAACAATGTTGTGGTTAAGAAGGGTATTATGGTCAGAATAAAATCAGAGGATCTGGGGAGGAGGGGCAGAACATGGGGCTGGAAAGGTTGGGCCGGGGAAAGTGCTGCGGGAGGAGGTGCGGGCTGGGGCGTGGGCGGCGGGGGCCGGGGGAGGTGCTGCGGGAGGAGGTGTGGGCTGGGGCGGGGGCGGCGGGGACCGGGGGAGGTGCGCGGCTTCGGCGTGGCGTGCAAGCGACGGGGGGTATGGGATAGGGGCTGGGGATGTGCAGAAGCTCGGGAGAGGGGGTGCGGGACAGGGCCGAGGGAGGGGGGTTGGGTGCGGGAAGCTCGGGGGTGCGGGACAGGGGCCTGGGGAGGGGGGGTGCGGAAGCGGCGGGGGGTGCAGGACAGGGGAGGGGGGTTGGGTGCGGGACAGGGGCCGGGGGTTGGGGGCCGGGGGAGGGGGGTTGGATGTGTGCAGGCGGCGGGGGATGCGGGATAGGGGCCGGGGGAGGGGGGTTGGATGCGTGCAGGCGGCGAGGGGTGTGGGACAGGGGACGGGGGAGGGGGGTTAGGTGCGGGAAGCTCGGAGCAGGGCAGGCTTGAGGACAGGTGGAGGTACGGGGGCGGCAGGGGGTGCGGGAAGCTCAGGGCAGGGGCGGAGGGCGGAGGGGGAGGAGCTCGGGGTAGGGGCGGGGAGCGAGGGAGGAGGAGGGGGCTGGCTGGGGCGGAGGAAGAGGGCAGGCTGGGGGTGGGGGAGGAGTTCCGGGCGGAGAGGGAGGAGGAGGAGGTCGGAGGAGGAGGAAAAGGATGGAGGAAGAGGAGAAGAAGAAGAGATGAGGAAGAGGGTGTCAAATGACCATTTAACCCTTTTTTAAAATTAATTCCGCTTATATCCTCAAAGTTAACATCTGTTTGCACTGTAGATGGACGGTCACTAACCCGAGGGGCACAAGTGATAGATTAGCAAGAAGTGAGGGGCACAACTGATATTACCAAAAAGATAGGGGCATAACTGAAATTGTGATATCTCGGAGGGGCACAAGTGATAAAAATCCAATAAGAAATGTCTTTTCTGCAAACGTCAAGTATACACGTTCTGATAATGCACTTGAATTCTGTAGTACTCAACTTACTCAATTTTTTAGATCGTATGGCATTGTGCACCAGACATCGTGTGCTTATACATCCCAACAGAATGGGGTGGTTGAGAGGAAACATCGCCATCTCTTGGATGTCACCAGAACTCTTCTGATTCAGAGTTGTGCTCCCAACTCATACTGGGGGGATGTTGTTCTCACTGCGTGTTATTTAGTGAATCGTATGCCTTCATCGATTCTGGGAGAAAAGATTCAGTTCTCGATTGTGTTTCCCGAGAAGGATCTTTATTCTCTCACACATCGTGTGTTTGGTTGTGTTGCTTTTGTTCATCAGATATCTCCAGGTCTTAACAAGCTCTCTTTTAGAGCAGTCAAGTGTGTGTTCATTGGGTATTCCAAGACCCAAAAGGGGTATCGTTGCTTTGACCCTGTTCGACGAAAGTATTATGTTAGTGCTGATGTCACCTTGTTTAAATCCATCATGTATTTTTCTCCTACAGGTGACAGGCTCATTCCCTCAGAGAGTGGAAAAGAGGTTTGCATGCCACCACCTCCTATCTCTTTTACTCCACTACCACCATCACATCCACTACCTCCACCACCACCTCCACCTCCTGCCACAACCTCCATTCTTTCCACAGGTTTATCAGCACCGGCCTCGTGCTTATGTGCCTCCACCAACATCTAGCACGCCCAAGGTATGTCCTGAGCATTTGAGTTCTACTGATGGTACTGGTGATTTGAGTGTGCAGGATGCTATGGATGATAATGTTCCTGAGGATACAGTGGATATGGATGTTCGTATTGCTCTACGGTGAAAGCGGCATGCATGTACAATGCATCCTCTTTCCTTTCATGTCTCTCTGGCGCGGTTATCTAGGGACTTTCAGAGATTTGTTGTTGCTTATCCGTTGTACAGATACCGAAGTCCTATCAGGAAGCTTTACATAGTGGCCCGTGGCATCTTGCTGTGGAAGAGGAGATGGCCGCTTTACAATCTCGTGGTACGTGGAGTGTCGTCTCTACTCCACCAGGTGCTTCTGTTGTTAGTAGTAAATGGGAGTTTACAATTAAACACCGTGCAGATGGTTTCGTGGACAGATACAAGGCCCGGTTGGTTGCTCGTGGATTTACTCAAACTTATGGGTGGACTATCAAGACACCTTCTCTCATGTTGCGTGTCACTCTACACTATGCATCCTTGTTGATGTTGTTGTGGTAAAGGACTGGTCCCTTTTTCAATTAGATGTCAAGAATGCATTCTTATATGGCGATTTGCATGAAGAAGTGTATATGCAGCAGCCACAAGAGTTCACTGCTGAGGGGGAGTCTACTATGGTGTACAAACTTCATAAGGCCATATATGGCGTTAAGCAGAGTCCGAGGGCTTAGTTTCAAAAGCTCTTAGAGTTGATTGAACTACAGGATTTTGTCAGATCTATTGCAGATCATTCTATGTTTGTTAAGAGGACCCAGAAGGGTATTCTTGCTATTTAGGTTTATGTTCATGATATTGTTGTCACAGGCAGTGATAATGAAGGCATTCAGGCAGCCAAGGATTTTCTTGAACAATAGTTCGTAACAAAGGATCTTGGTAAGCTGAGGTATTTCCTTTGTCTAGAATTTGTAAGGAACCAGCAAGGAATGGTAATGACACAAAAAAATATGACATTGATCTCTTATCCGAGACAGGTATGACAGGATGTAGGCTTGCTACTACTCCGATGGATCTCAATGCATGGCTATATGATGATGACTCTGCAGAGGTAGATAAGAGACAATACAGAGAATTAGTAGGGAAGTTATTGTATGTCACTATTACCAGGCCTGATATATCGTTTGTTGTCAGCAGGGTTAGCCAATTTATGGAGCAACCTAGGCAGTCTCACATGGATGCAGTCAACATGATCTTGAGGTATCTCAAGTCTTCTCCGAGTGCAGGACTTCTATTCAGGAGAGACACCACACTAACAGTGTCAGGATGTGCGGATGCAGACTATGTGGTTGTCCTGAGGATAGGAAGTCAACCTCAGGCTTCATTGTGTTTGTAGGCAGCTCGTTGGTTTCATGGAAAAGCAAGAAACAAACTGTTGTGGCTAGATCATGCGTGGAATAAGAGTATAGCGTACTCCAGGCTTCGTTGTCTTCATAGGAATTCCCTGGTTTCGAGGAAGAGCGAGAAGCAGACCATGGTTGCCAGTGCCAGATCTAGTGTCGAGTCAGAATACAGGGCCATGGCACAGGATCGCACTAAGATGATGCGGGTTGGATCTATTCTTACTAACCTGACTATAGAGGTGCCTCTTCACATGCACCTCCAATGTGACAATCATGTTACTCTTTTCATTGGCATCAACCCAGCCTTTCATGAGAGGACCAAGCACATATAGTAGATTGTCACTACACTCGTGACATGATACAGAAAGATCTTATTTCCACTACGCATGTCAGCTCTGGAGACCAGACAGCAGATGTTCTTACTAAGGCCCTAGCCAAAGGGCCTTATCAGAGATGTTGTTCCAAGCTAAGTCTGATCGATATCTACAACCCAGCATGAGGGGTGTTGAGATATTTACTATCTTTCTTATTGTTTTCTTATTATCTATTTATTTTATCTTCTTCATGTAATTTGTCCAATAGGTTCATCTCCTATATAAAAGAATACAAGGGCCTCTCATTAAGGAAATTCATTCTTTCCGTCTTCAATATTAATCGACAGCAAAGCATATGGACATGCCAATTCCCTCACATAATCCTCCATCTCCCCGTCGGGCAAGCCGAAAGGAACCGTGCAAGACTTTTCTTTGTTGATTTTCAGCCCCAAGAGCTCCCAAAAAAACTCTAATGCCACCACTATGGCCTTATCTCCTCAACACTTCCCTCGATAAAAAGGATAGCGTCATTAACATATTGAAGAACCGGGCTGGATATATCTCCCAAAGAGAAATCCATTGTGAGACCATGTGATACAACCTGATTCACCGTGCGTAGAAGTATATCAACAGCCATAACAGAAAGGAAGGATGCCAACGGGCACCTTTATCTCACTCCCCTTAGCAGTTGGAAGAAACCGCCTTCATGACGTCCATTCATCGGCCCTGAGTATGAAGCTATAGTAATGCATCTCTTCATCCATGCGATCCACTGATCAGGAAAGCCCCTCTTAGCTATGGCCGACCATAAAAACCACCAATCTAGGCTATCATATGCCTTCGAGAAGTCCACCTTCCACAGAACTCCACGAACCTGACGTCTTCTCTCGTCGGCCACAATTTTCGAAACACAATCAAGTTGTTACAAATCTACCTTCTAGAAATGAAAATCGAATGCAGTGGGGGATACCAAGCTACCAAGACATCACTGAGTCTCTCCATAAGCCCTTAGCGATAATCAGATAGATGGCAATTGAATTGACAATGGGTTGAAAGTCCTCCGCCCTCTCTGAAGCCTACTTCAGCAGAAGAAAAATGGGTGCCCAATTGATTCTGTTAAACCCCACATTACCTTGAATAAAATCCTCCATAACCGTGAAAGCATCATCACCCACTACCCCAGAATTCTTTATAGAAAAAATGGGAAACCATGTGGTCCTAGTACACAATCCGCATTCAGTTCAGATTCTTCCTTCACTATTGGTCTAACTAACAGCGCACAATGTTTTGTAGAGGAACCTGGCGCCCCTAACCCCACCCATCTCTAATTTCTATATTCTGCCTTGCTGGATATGTTGTGGAAATATCTAACCCGAGCCCTTCCAATCTCTCTTTCCTCCTCCACCCGTGAGTCCCCTACAACCACTGCATGTATAAAGTCCCCCATTCATCTCCCACTAGCAACCCTATGGAAGTACTTGGTATTAGCATCACCTTCATTAATACACCTCTCTCTAGATCTATGTTTCCATTCTATTGCTCTTCTCCAATCCTCAGCTACCACAACCTTCAGATAATATGTTCTCTCTCGAAGCTCCTCTGCCAATAAGTCCAAGGAGTCATCCTCCTTATCCAACCTCTCAATTTCTGCTCCAGCATATGCCATGTTCTGACTTTGTGTCTCCCTCACCTCTGTTCTGTAAGAGGAAAGCCACATCCTCAGGCTACCTAGCTTCTGGGTAGCAGGGCCCGGCGTCGACCCTTCACTCTCCATCGACCTTTAGAGTTCAACAACCAGCTCCAGAAAGCCCTCCTCGAGCAACCACGCATTTTGAACCTAAAGAAGGAGCATGTCGAGGTCCCCCTCCCCTCTAGGCCTAAATCAGAGGAGTGTGGTCTAACCTAGATCTCGAGCGAGAAGAAAACACTGCAAAGTAGAAATAGATGTAAAACATCTGTAGAAACCAAGAAGTGATCTAATCTTGATCATGATTTTGAATTTCTCCGAGTGTATCTAATGTCAGTTGAATCCAATACCTATAACAGCAAGCAAAGTTCAAAATATCGATATCATATCGGTCAACTTGAAAGAAGAAAAGAGATAGATCGAGATATAAAGGGATATATCGACGATATCGGTGGAAATATCGGAAACAACGTAAAAAGGGATTTTTTCAAAAATTAAGATCATACTAGTTCTTAAAACAATAAAATAACATACAAATACACTCTTATATACAAGAATAAGGTGTACTTAGCAGACCAATACACATTATATCACACATATTGTTATTGTCAATGCTCGTTGTTGACTGTTGACTGCTAAGAGATATTAGAAAGGAAACGACGAAATTCAAACAATAAGTTAGAGGCATCAAGGAGGTGTATTTAGCACATTAACTCTACATCACATCGTATATTATTATAAACAAAATGTCAAGCTATATCAGATATCATTGTACAAGCTAATGAGCATAATAACATATATGCATGTAGACATGCCTTGATAGGCTCTAGAATTGGTTCATCTCCATTGCAAAGGAGACGAAGCCTCCCATCTAACCACTGCCAGCTCTAAAGAAATACATAAATCATAATGTATTTTTAATATTAGGAATAGAAACATAAGCAAAATCCCAAACAAATAGGCCAAAAATTATTAAATGAGTGTTATTGGGCAATATAAGCATCATATCGATGGCCATCGATAAATATCAAACCGATATCAAAAAAATTGTACTATAATCTTTCAATTTTTTGACAATATGAGATAAATTGTTGATATTTCATCGATATCTCGTGAGATATCAGGATATATCCTGGAATTTCCTCTCTCTCTCTTCTCTCAACTTTATTAATATACTTGGGACAGACACCATAGCGTGTTTCCCCCTTTTTTTGATTTAAAAAATATCCTGGAATTTCATATACATCCGAATATTGAAACCCTCCCTCTAACGATATCAATATTTGTCAATATATCGTGATATTTTTAACCATGTTTTTAAGGTAAAAGAGGGTGAAGTCCCAAGGCATGACTCACCATGAATCACATATATATTTATATAACGATTATAAGTACAGAGTACAACTATAGCAAACTATTTTGAACCATGTTACAAATAATAAACTTGGTTATTTATTTATTGGATTTGCATCCAACTGTGTCAATATAGGGAATGGCTAGAAAATCTTAACAAATCAACTTTTAAAGCTTAAAGAACAAAAAATTACCTTCCAAGCTTCTTTCCTTATAAAACAAGTAGCGAGGTCAACTAATATAGTTGATATCGATGATAGAGCATCTATATTGACACAATACCGATGATATAACTCGAAATGGTGGAAGTTTGCGCTAAATACTTAAAACTTCATCAATGTGGATGATATCAGATGACATATCATCGATATAATGCTTGGCATCGGCCAGCTTGAAATAGGTCGATATCGATGTCTAGTGCAATATCGATATCCATGACTTGTCGATATGGATATGTTGTCGATATATCGAGGATATATCAGAATATTTCGATCCAAGACTGCAACTCACCAACCAATTCTGCAAACATATTAGAACCCTAGTCACATATGAGAAGAGGGTGATGTTGAAATTACCACCAACAATCCAAGTGTATTAGGAAACACTCTGTCTCTCTCTTCATGCAATTAGGTCCATAACTCTGATCGAATGATGTGATATGTTGGACCATAGACGCAAGAGATGACCAATATGGAATTCATGTGCTTGTCGAAGAGCTTTACAAATAGCACAAATCTCCCCATTTTCTCAGGAAGAGTTAAAAATTAATCACCATTCCACAAAATAACTGTTGGAGAATAGAATTGCTTGTAATTCAAGAGACCCTAGGGCTCTCTTATATAGGAGAAAAGCCATGGGTACATAAAGAAAATAGAAATGAGAAATAAATATAAAGAAATACAAATATCTCAACACTCCCCCTCAAGCTGGAGCATATATGTCTATAATGCTCAGCTTCGAACAACATCTCTGAAATGGACCTTTAGCAAGGGCTTTGATGAATATATCAGCAGTCTGATCTCCAGTAGAAACACGGGAGGTGGATATGATACCCTTCTGGATCATGGCTCTGGTATAGTGGCAATCTACCTCTATATGCTTGGTCCGTTCAATGCGGGATTGTTAGCAATAAATAGAGATGATTGATTGTCGCATGAAAGCAGCATGAGAAGAGGTACCTCAACAACAAGATCAGTCAAGACGGATCTAACCATATCATCTCCGTGCTCCCCTGAGTCATGGCTCTATACTCAGACTCTGCACTGGATCTAGTAACCACTGTCTGCTCTTATTTTTCCATGACACAAGTGAGCTCCCAACAAAAATAGCAAAGCCAGAAGCAGACTTCCTGTCACTAGGTCATCCTGCATAATCTGCATTTGCACGAATAAAAGACCAGTACGTTGTGAAGTCCTCAAATATCTCAAAATCATATAAACAGCATCCATATGAACCTTCTTATGTTGCTCCATCAACTTGCTCCCATTGCTTATAGTAAAGGATAGGTCTGGCCTAGTGATAGTAGCATAGAGGAGCTTCCCAACAAGCTCCATGTTTCTCCTCTTGTCTACCTCCTCAGTGTCATCATCATATAATCTCATGCCCGGATCCATAGGGGTAGTAGCAAGCTTGCACCCTGTCATCCCTGACTCTAGTAGAAGATCAGTCACAAACTTCCTCTGGGTCATCATAAGACCACTATGGTTCCTGGCGAACTCTAGTCCAAGGAAGTAATGAAGACTACCAAGATCCTTAGTCACAAACTGCTAACCTAGGAACTCCTTGGTAGCCTCAATCCCTGATCATCATCACCAGTAACAACAATATCATCAACATAAACAAGAATGGCAAATTTACATCTCTGTGTCCTCTGAACATGGGGGGCAGATCGAATCGGAGTTTCCTTTAGTAGCCACCGACCAAAAGTTATCCTGAAACTTCCATGCTTGGTGGAGAAGAAGCGAACAAAGGCATGCTTGTTGTCTTGTTCTCTGCTGCAGACTGGGATCGCTCACCATCCTTGCCCTATTGATTTGGAAGTGATATGAAAGTAGGAATTCTATGAGAACATATTACCCATCTTAGGGGACAAGGGGCGGGCTATTCAAACTCTTAGAGCATCAGGTCATCAGTTCACCGCATGGTCCTAACTTTTCCTACTAAGTTTGTGTCGTCTTGCGAAAGTCGACGAGTGGAAAGAGAAAGAGAATCAGAAGTAACCTTATGGGCCATATAAAAGCCTCAGCAGCAAGCCTTGGCGATTGCTACATATATACCTCTTCATGTAGATCTCCATATAGAAACGCATTCTTCACATCAAGTTGGTAAAGAGGCCAGTCCCAAGTCGCAGCAACTAATAGAAGAATGCGCAATATCGAATGTCTGGCCACTGGTGAGAAAGTATCCTGATAGTCAACCCCATAAGTCCGGGTGAATCCACGTGCTACAAGCCTTTTTTAGAAAATTAAAGGGTGGTCTCCCAAGTTGGGACCCACCTCTGTTTGTAACTATATTTAATAAAAGAAAACTTAAAGATTACATAGAGTCAAACTGCACGTTACAATAAAATGACAAAGCATCATAACCGCCACGAGGCACACAACGACCTACAGTGACCCACACCATGCCGCCCTAGCCACCACCCTTTTTCACGGACTCTCTGCTTTCGTCTAAAATCACTCTCTCAGGGATTCCCGAGCTCCCTCCACCTCTAATCCTTTTATTTCTAGGCTTGTATCTCTTCAGACGTTTAGATCCAGCTCCTCCCAAGTTTGAGGCACCCGAGGAGGTCGGTTGGGAGGACTCTAGAACAATACATCTGTCTGTAGGGGTCCCCCACAAGCCTCGAGGCTTTCAATCCCTATAGGTTCCACCAACGTCACCTCAAAGATTTTTGAGGGCCCGCCATGCACCAAAGGCCATGAATCAGCCCCCCTGTCGAATACATGGCCATTTCATATCATGTAGAGGATTGCTTTTGTGATTGTTTGACATTTATTTGTTATACTATACTATTTTGACATTCCTCCTATAATGTATAAGCGATCCTAAAGGGCACCTTCATTCTAATGACCAAAGGTCCATCGCCTTCGCCACGAGACATCTCGATAAACCTATACACTTAATCAAGACAAATAGTGACCCTCTCCATCGAGTCGTCAACTCCTACAAAGAATATCGTCATTAGCATATTGAATAATAGGCACAAATATGTCGACAAGAGTAACCTGTGAAAAAATCATCATCCAATGCCCCGATAACCATCGTAGAAAGCGCATCACGACAAAGATAAAAAAAACAACCCTGAAAAATGGTGCTTATTCATTCACAAAGGTAGGTCAATGGCCTAGTATGAGGGAGTTAATCATGGTTTTAATCAATCTTGAACTTATTAATTACTTAAATGTACATTTAACTGAATAAAATACACATTAATTAATATAGGCATCAAATGCTAGATCATATTTTTGGTAGCAGTAAACCTCCAATTGGCATTAGAAGGTTTTATTTCAACTATTCTGTTTTAAAAAATTTACTGCAAGCATATGTCATCTTTTGATGTTTTATGAGTACATCCCAAATATGTGATTCACCAAGTATGTGCGAAAAAATATCCTCTTTTTCATAGTTGCTCCAAACACACGTTAGGTTTGTTTGCATGCTCAAACTTGAGGGAGGTTAATATAAATTATCATCTTCTATTACTTTCCTGTATGTTTCACTATACCTCTAAATGAAGTAAATTAACCTCCACAATAAGGTGTATCAGTCCCCTTAATCAATAATAAATTAGGACATGTAGAGAATGAATTTGTGAAGATTACCAACCGTCATGTGACTATATGCGCTAAATAAGTAAAATGTCAAATAGAAATAAATATACCAGACTATGACCACCAGCAGATGGGACCCCCAATTGCCCAAAGTTGTTCAGCCCGGTAGCATATACATGCCCTTTTTCTGTTGGAAGACATTAAAAAACATTCATCATGTAAGGAGTGAGATAACCCACTTTAACTTATTCTTATTCAAAAAAAGCTATAAGGTAGCCCAAGGAAAAATAACCACCACAAAGGTCCATAAATCAATAACAATGGTCGAAATATATATATTAAAAAGTTGAAAACACGTGTTTCCATGCTACACTATCTTTTTTGTTATTTAATAAGATACAATTTATTTATGTACCCACGTAATGGTCTAGTGGTAGTACAGTATGTCTACCACACAAAAGACCAGGGTTCAAATCCCACTCTTGCAGGGGTTGTGTTAGGTAGTCGACGGCCAGCGTAAAAAAATAGTCGAATCTTTCAACATGGATTTGAGCAAGAATCCATGTAGCCGACTTTACTTATAGTGGGAGAAGGCTTAGTACATTTACATTTAATAAGATACAATTTACGGGGAAATCGATGGAGTTATTACTCAAAATAAATGCGGATTGGCTAAAGTGGAGAGGATCCTCTATTGTTATATGTGATAAAAAAATTCCTTTGAAAATCAAAGGAAAGTATTACAAAATAACCGTGAGACCTACTACGCTCTATGAATCTGAATGTTGGCATGTGGACCATAGACATTCAAAAAAATGACAGTAGTAGAAATAAAAATGCTAAGGTGGATGTATGGTTCTACACGATAAAATCGGATTTGGAAAGATGTAATCAGAAGGAAAGTTGGTGTAACTCTGATAAAGGTAAGATGAGAGAAAATTGCTTAATATAGTTTGGTCATTTGCAACTGAGGTCGATTTATGCACCAATCAGAAGATGTGAGATTTGGGATGTTTAGCCGAGTAAGAGAAGGCGAGGAAAGCCCAACCCAAGAAGTGTTGAAATGAGATTATCCAAAGGCATCTTAGTTATTTAGATCTAAGCCCGAAAATGATCCAAGATAGATTTGATGGAGGCAAAGAATCTATGTAGCCTATCCTATTTAATGTGGGAAAAGGCTTTTTAATTGTTGTTGCTAATAAGATACAATGAGGTAGTGTGAAACTAAATGTTTTATCAAATTTATGCAGAACAAAATAATATTGAAAACCAACTTAAATTACATTTATATTTTGATTAAAGTCTGTGAAGACTTCCCTTCTTTTTGAAGTGCCAAAGAATGGTTAAGGTTAGGGGTCATGCAAGGAGTTTCGCCCAATTTACCTGACAACGGTTATATAACAAAAAAAACCAAGTGTCTTGTAATCAGAAGTACTATTTATGTAACCACCTCTTTTATCACATCCTCCATTTCTATTCATTATCTCTTTATTTAGTCTTGTAACCCCTTCGGGGTCTCCATGTAATTCTCTTTTTTTGGGGCTCTAGGATTTCACGCTATATAAGGAACCCACATACCCTTCAAACAAGGTATTCTACGCATTCTCAATTATTCTCCGCATGTTATTAGAGTAACGGCCCTAGATCAGGACCATTACCCAAATCCCTACGGTCACCTTCCATCCCATCTCCAACGTCGGACCCTTGAGGCTCCTCTCCAACGCTATCAATGGTCGTCAAACCCTTAGGGATAATGTCCAAGGACTGCCAGTAGTTGTGTGGTGTCCCAGTGACACACCACTGTTGCTAGGACACCAAAGTGGCACCACATTGCCGCTACGTGTCCTAGCAGCAGTCTTACACCGCTACCATGCCATATAGGCACATAGCAGTCGCAGTCTAGCAACGCATCCAGGCCATACCACCACCTTAGGTGTTGCTAGAGCTCCATGCCTTGTGATCTGAGGCATCCTTTAATCAATTGCTCTTAAGTTCTCTCGTGCATTTTATTCAAAAAAAAGTTCTCTCGTGCATAAGGCTTAGGTTAAGAAAAACAAGGGCCTCATGTCCTACCTTCATGATTGCTTGAATTCCTACAACTGCGTCTTAAACTCCATATCTGATCATAATAGTACCAAACTTTACCGAGACCAACCCCATGTACACTACATCGTCTACGATGGTTTAAGGGACTACTATCAACTCAAGGGCGCAGACAACTACATTCTTTTGTCTCGGGCCTTCAAGGTGCTTGTCGATGTTCAAAGGAAGATTTCTTTTCTCACAAAGGAATCACTAAAGGAGGTTGATAAGGACGATAAGTCTTTTCTTGGGGATAATTATCAGGTCATGACGTGGATGACCAACAGCATCGAGTCCCATGATGCGACGAATCTCATGTACAATGATATCGTAAAAGACATGTGGGATGGAGGGGCACAGACTTATTCTCAACAGACTACCAAGTCTCACCTTGTCGGTATATGTATGTGGATTTGGTTTGCATCTCAAGAAGAGTCTACTCCTGTGGAGTACTATCATCAACTCACAAACCTCTACGGGGAGCTTGACACCTTTTAGTCGGCATGTTGTCCCAAACAGATGATAGAGGGATTAAAGTGGCATGTCTACATAGTTTTTGTCAGCTTACATCCTCGCTATCAATATGTGAAGGAGCAATTCCTTACATTGATACTATGTCGTCCATCAAGGTCATTTTTACCCGTCATCAGGAGCTTGAGACTTCTATTGATTATACTTCCTCTCTGCATCCTACAGAGAGCTTTGCCTTCCTCGCCTCTTTGAAAGATGCGACTGACACAATTTTCGTGGAGGAAAGGGTCGTGACTCTAGTCACAGTCGTGGTTGTGATTTCGGTTGTGGTCGTGCTCGTGATTCTGGCTATCATCGGTGTATTCACTGTCAACAATAGAACCACTATTTTGAGCGGTGTCAGGTGAAGTTTGGCTTCCCTCCCCAGGGCAATGTTGCTTTTGCATTTGACCATGATGCAACTGGGACAGAGACATCTTCTGATCAGGATTCCGGTGGACAAACAGTCCAACACAAATTACTCTTGCTTGATCCAACTACTACATAACTCTACTCACAGTGAGACTACTACTATGCACCTGGCTACTACTTCAGATATAATAGCCAACTCTGCTTCTTCTATAGTGACAAAATGGATTATTGACTCCGTTGCATCTATTCACTTGATAGGAGACGGCAGTCTACTGACCTCTTCTCAACCATCTTCCATTGCGAAGTCAATTCAGTTAGCCAACGGTGCCCATTCTTCGGTTATCACTGTTGGAATTATGGAGTTTTCCTCCAAGCTCGGGTGCATCAGAGTTTACAGTGCTGCTAACTTTCTTTTGAGCGTATTATATGTTCATAAGATATGTGTTGAGCTGAATTGTCGAGTGATTTTTTACGAGTTCTATTATTATTTTCAAGGCATGAGGACAATGCAGATTTTTGATGGAGGACATGAGAATAACAATCTTTACAACCTTGATATCCCTCTCGATTATACATCTGTCGATGTTGTCTCCATTTATGTTGACTCATTCATATGGCATTTGTCTCTTAGTCACCCATATACTAGAGCTCTTTCCCATATGTTCCCGGATTTGTCATCACTGAAGCCATTTGAGTGCGAATCATGTCAGTTCGGAAAGTATCATCTGCCCTCTTTTCCTCCTAGGGTTGAGCCATGTCGATCATCACTGTTTTTGGTCCATTGTGGTATCTAGAGACCTTGTCCAGTTGGTAATGTCGATGGTCATAGATATTTTGCTATCTTTGTAGGTGATTATAGCATATCTTCTTGGGTCTCTTTAATAAAGGAACGGTCAGATGTTAATAAAATTACCAAGTCTTTCAGTTTATTATAACATATGTCTATACTTGTATTCGGACTATAAGGACGACCAATGCTCTTGAGTTCGCTCAATAGGATTTGGTATCTTTCTTTGCCACTCAGGGAACCCTTCACCATATATCATGTCTGCATACCTCTCAACAAATAGGGTAGCGAAAAGGAGACTTCGCCACCTACTAGACATTGCATGTACATTGCTTACTCACATAAAGGTTCCCAAGACGTACTAGGGGATGCCATTCCCACTGCTGCCTACCTCATCAATAGGGTACTACTCTCTTCAGTTCTTAATGGGTAACTCATTTCTCACTTTTGTATGATGATGAAGAACCCATTCTTCTTCCATTGAGAATTTTTGGTTACACTGCATTTGTTCATAACTTCTAGACCACTGTTAAATTGTCTTCTCATGCAATCAAGTGTGTGTTCCTCGGCTACTCTCGAACCCAAAAGAGGCATAGGTGTTATGACTCTACTAGTAATTGCTACTATGTTATGCCGATGTCACCTTCTTTGGATAGACCAACTACTGTACTCGGTCTGTCAGTAACATACCCTTGGAGCTTCCGCCACTTCTCATTGTCTGCAAAAGGAAACACATTGTTTCTTCTGACCACGTATTTCTATGCATTCCTTACTTGCAGGATGATGTGCCTTCAACTATCCCTACCATTGTTGCTCTGGATGCTCCACCTACAGCACTATGGGGACTGGAAAGGCAATGTACTCTACATCTATTGTCACATGTTACTTCCATTAATACTCGATCTAGTTGCGACAAGCAGTTTACATATGCGCTTATGACTACTACTACTACTCGTGATCATCACAGTGCACTTCAGGACCGTGGATGGAAAAAACCATGATGGATAAGGAAATGGATTTGTTTATTTCCAAGTGCACGTGGGATCTTGTACCATGCCCCCTTGGCATCAAGCTAGTTGCTTGCAGATGGATATCTTTACAACCAAACAATCTCCATATGGTTATGTTGAGATATTATTTATTTCTTCATATTTCTATCTATTTTGTAATTTGCTCAAACAGGTTTCTCCTCTTATATAAGAGAACCCTGAGGCCTCATAAATAATCAATTCATTTGTTTCTCTCCACATGGTATCAGCGTGACGGTCCTACATCAGAATTCTCGTACCCACGCCCTACCCCACCCGTCTTCCCCAACCTCATTTCTTGCGCGTCGCCAAGCCTCCAAGGAGAAACCAGCAGCCTCCGAGGCCCACCCTAGCATTAGGACCCAAGCGGAGTCTCCAGAGGGTTCTCGCACGTCAAGCACTGCCCAATGGGCCCCTAGCATCGCTTGGTGGCCCCTTACACCTCATAATGTCGCCCGAATGGCCCCCAAGCACTGAAAGGTGGACCCTCGCACCTCCCAATGCCGCTAGGTGGCCCCAGCGATGCTACCCAACCCTCGTAGAATCCTCTTCATCGTCATCCAACACCGTTAAGGCATTCTAAGGCCCCAACGTGATCTAGGGATCCATTGTGATTCTGTTCAGCATTTTTTCATGTTCTAGGGCTTTTCTTTAGCCTGATTATGACAGGATAAGTGTGATTTCAGACCTCTAGAACATCTTTCGGGCCCTCACATAGACCATATTGAAAGGGATGGTTGTATGAATCTACTTGTATAACTAATCCTCTTTATGATTGTGTAGTCTCGCTCGAATCGGCCTTATTCTTCATCATGTTAGAGAGCAAGGGTGATGTCTTCTCATTATCCAATGCCTTCAATGGTCCGGCTCCTATAATTAGAACATATGGGATCAACTATGAGTTGTAGTCCGTACAATTCTTGACCCTCATACAGTACAATAAAAAGTAGCACATTTTGACACAACCAGAGTCGACAGATAAGATTGGGAAGCATGTGTCGTGGAAGCAAGATGATGCATACGTGTATATTTGGCTCTCAGGGATTCTCATCACAAAGATAGCCATTGATATAGTGAATCAGCATATTGCCAAGGCAAAGTGGGATATCCTGACAACTACATATGGTCAAGCGAAGAATGAGGCTAAGATTCTTCAATTGCAGTTTGACATCTTCACGCCAAGCAGAATGGTCGTCCTCTACACATCTTCTACTCTTCGCTCCATGGCATGTTCGAGAAGTTTCATAACTTCATACCAGTGACTACGTCTACTGAGCCGCATATGTCGTACAGAAATGCCACGATGGTTTGAGTTTTTCTGACTGCTTTAGATCATGAGTACGAGGCAGTACACACCCAGCTTCTTACCGGTGCTGCTATCTCTCCCATGGAGGAGGCGTACTGTCATCTCAACAGGATCATTATCCCATACCCTGACACCACACAGACCTCCTCAACGATAAATGCATCTCGCAGCATGGGAGATACTACTCGGTTTAGAGGGCGTGGTCTCCGAGGTAGAGGAGGCAAACATTAGTTTGGTACATGCACCTGTTATCGTTGTCAGGGTCATTCAGAGGAGACATGCTATCTAAAGCATGGAGATCCCACTTCTGCTTGTGTAGCCGAGTAATCAACGCCTCTTGACAGTCATGCTCCTTATACAGATTCACGGTTAGATGATATTGTTTCCTGTTTGAGGGAGATAATGACTCCTGCTGCTAGCACTACTACAGGTCATTCAGATGTTGCAGCCTCTGTCATAGCATCTTCGAGCTCCTCGGAAATAGCATATGTTTTTACATGTTGTAGTGGAGCAGATATGACATAGTGGATCATGATGGCGGATGCTTCCCAATATTTATGTGGAGACAGAGCGCTACTTACTTCATACATATATCTATCCCCTCGTATATTAATTGTCATTGCAAGTGGGACCCATTTACCTCTTACATGATAAGGGGTTATCCATTTGACGTCATCCATGTGCCTGTAGAATGTGCTACATGCACTAGATTTTGAGATGAATTTACTTTCTATTAGTTAAATCACTAAGGACTTGTATTCTCATGTAATTTTTGACCCCCCTTCTTTTATGTTTCAGGACATACTAAGGGGTAGGGTGATTGGATGCGACCATGAGCAAAGGAGGCTCTACAGAGTAGTACATTCTCCATATGTTGGTGCCTCTTACGTTCCTACCGAATCAGTCTCATCATACATGTGGCATCTTCGATTTAGTCATCTTCCTCTACAGAAGTTGTGTCATGTCCTCCCAGAGATATCCATGCGTTACCTTCTAAAGCGCGACTTGCTAGCTTGGGAAGCATCACCATTCTTTTCGTGGTCGTCAAAGTCGTGGTAGTACTCATTTATTTGAGATTTTCTATTTTCATATTTGAGGTCCCAGTCATGTTCATGATCACCAGGGACATAGATTTTATCTTGTAGCTGTAGATGACTATTCTAGACTATATTGGGTTTTTCTTTTGAAAAACAAGTCTGAAGCTAGTCATTAAATCTTTCATTATTGAAATAAAGAATATTTTCTACGCTGATGTTAAGTATGTTCGCTTTGACAATGCCTTAGAGTTCTGTACATTACAGCTTTCTGAGTTTTTCAGGTCTCTCGGCATCATACACCAGACCTCGTGTGCCTATACTTCTCAACAGAGAGGTGTTGCCAACACAAATACCATAACTTACTTAATGTGACCAGGGCACTTTTTATTCCAAGCCGTGATCCACACTCTTTCTATGGGATGTAGCTCTCAATGCATGTTACTTGGTGAACCGTATAGCATCCACTTTTTAGGAGAGAATGTCCATTTCTCGATTGCGTTTCCCAAGAAGGACATGTTTTCCCTTACACATCATGTGTTCGGCTTTGTTGCATTTGTGCACCACTTGACTCCTAGTCATGACAAGCTCTTCCTTAGAGCTGTCAAGTGTATTTTGTAGGCTAATCGCGTACTCAGATGGGGTACCGTGGCTTCAACTCAGTTAGACGAAAGTACTACGTTAGTGTTGATGTCACCTTTTTTAATCGGTCATGTATTTCTCTCCTACATGTGATAGGTTGACTCCGTCTGACTCTAGAGAGGAGGTATATGTGCCTCCTCCTCCTATGGTACTACCACCTCTAATCCCACCAACACCTCCACCACCACAACAACCTCCACCAGCATCACCGGTGATGAAACTCGATTTCATCATCTTTATTTCTCATTTTTAACCCCCATGCTTAAGCTGAGTGTCAATAAAACCCAGTTAAAGTTTTGTAATTAACAGAGTCCTAAATAAATTAAAAATCACAAAAAAATGACAAAACAAAAATTCGTGGTATTTTTAGACTTAAAAATACCCTCAAAAATATTTCGGGCCTTTGTTTGATTTCATCTCCAGTTTTGGCCAACATGAAACTTGTAGATCTCGTCAAGATCTACAACTTTCATGTTTTGAGTTTTCTCAAATTCGGCCATCTAGGCCTTCAAACATCAACTGGAAGTTCGCAATAATCTGATTGGGCCACGTGGCCCGTTCTGGGTGAGCCACGTGGCCCGGTCTGCTTTGTCTTATCCGCCCTCTTCTGGGACCGTTGGATCTTCTCCTGATCCAATGGTCCAGTCCTCTCCACGTACCCGCCTTCTTCTTGACCGTCAGATTTTCCCTATCTCTCATCTCCACCATTCATTCCCGCCGAAATCTCCATGCGCCACATGTCGCTTCGTCAACCTTCAGATCGGCGACGATCCTAGCCATCTCAGCCGATCACTCCTCCTATACTCTCCACCGTCTGATCATCTTCGCCCTCAATCCACACCGCTCGTTTGCGCCTTAAGCTGAGCGCGCCACGTGGCGCAGTGTAGTCCGCTTGATCATGCCATCGATCCTTTGATCTGAGCCGCTTAATCTGCTCCCTATTCCTAACCGCTCGATCAGCCTCCATCTCTCATCTACACCGTACGTCAGCGACGAACGCACAACCTGCCACGTGGGGCTTTGAGAACCGTATGATCCCGCCTGGGTCTCTTTGATCTCAGCCGTCTCTTCTTCTAGCGAGTCTCAGCCCTTCGATCGCGCCTTCCTCACATCCAAACCGTCCTTAAGCGCCGTCCCCTTTGCATGACACGTGGCGCTTTCATCCGCCACTGATCGCACCGCCCCGGATCTGATCAAGACCGCTCTTTCGCGCTTAGATCTCCACCGTTGGATCTCCAGATCCAACGGTCAGAGGTCATCGTCAACCTCCAGACCCCCACTCTTCCCACTTTCTCCAGCTCACGCACATCTCTTCCCCTTCCTATTTTCTTCGCCACTCCAGTCAACCTCTTCCTTCGCCAACCACCTCCTGGTCTTCCCCAGTCGTCCACCTCCTCCGCGCGTCGCTCCACGATCCGCGAAGACCTTCCAGTCACCCCACATCGACCTCTAAACCCACGCTTCCAACCGTCCTAACCATCGAACTCGATCCTTCAAATACCGAGTCCCCTCCTCCTTTCACCGTTGTCCACCTGTACGTGGGGCACGGCCCAGCCCTCCTCCTCCTCCCTGTGACAGGGGGAGGAGAAAGGATCGAGCGACGACGACCGGACCCCCGGTGTCGACCCGCCGTCGACCAAGACGGTGTTGCGGTGCT
This sequence comes from Ottelia alismoides, assembly GCA_037367405.1. Taxonomy (NCBI): domain Eukaryota; kingdom Viridiplantae; phylum Streptophyta; class Magnoliopsida; order Alismatales; family Hydrocharitaceae; genus Ottelia; species Ottelia alismoides. The sequence continues at coordinate 1,297,335 of JAZKJV010000517.1, read as the reverse complement.
TAACCACCGCCTAGCTGCTCCAATCAGCCGGTGGAGTCCAGCGATGACCGGAGCTCCGCCCAGGAGCTCAAGCACAGGCTCTCCGCTCCGCCCGACCAAGGTAAGCCCCTGTTAGCAATGTGAGCCTGAGGCGAACCATTCCTACAATAAATGTTATTGTAATAAATGATTTATCAATAAAAGTTATTGATGTTTTGTTTCACTCCCTTTCTGATATTGAATGAATGAATGCACTGTAAGGTCCCTCTGTACAATAAGGGTTATGTACCATGGCCAACTTGATAATCATACAGCTGTTGATTCAACGATTGAATAATAGAGGCTGATGCTTGGATGAATATCTAAGGAGTTAGATAGAGGACTCATCAAGCATCATGAATGATTAACAAGTAGTGATCTCTAGTCTGAGTGGGAGATGGCAATCCCATCTCAGTAGACTGATATCTGATCGACCTCTTGATGCAGGTCCTCTGCATAGGAATATTGATTCGGAGGTATCAGATTAGTCGAGTCAATGAGTTGACTTGATGAGATCGAGATAACCAAAGACCTGTGATGAATTACTGTCACATCACAGGCAAACATCCTCTGACCAGAGACAGATATATTACTATATGTCTGAGCATGTGCATTTGGCAGACCAATAGGTTGATGATCTAATCAAGGTCTATACACCGGCGAGCTGATGTGCATGTAAGGGCATATGAGTAATATGATCTCTCAAAGGAATCATACAGGTTCACTTGTGAACCGGGAGACATGAGCTCACTCATGAGGTATTGGGATTGACCAAATTCCATGCATGGTCATCATGCTTTAGAAGCATGATATGAATTTGAAGGTAAGATATATGCTTTGTGAAAGCATATGATCTGTACCATATCCCAAGGACCAAGATTGAGAAACTTAATGATCAGACTATGAAGATGACAGTGAAAAAGTGATCTTTATCTTCATAATGATCATGAGTCTTCCAGTATGCAGGATGTGCAGGTATTGGGAATACCTGAAGGGTGATTTGATCATAAACGATTGTATAACCATGACGCTTCCATTCCGAGGGAGTGATGAAACAGGTCTGGATTTTAGTGACTCCTCTCATTAGAGAAGTGACCTAATCTTAGTCCATGTACTGGACATTGATCTGAATGAGATTCAGATGCAATGAGAAGATTAGGTTTACGGTCTTGATTTAATCAAGCATCTATGAGAGGTCCATGGGATCTGGATTTGAGATTTGATCTCAATATCCAAGTCACTATACGTGGAACAATACAGTCGCCCTGTCCTTATCTCCAAGTATCTGAGGAGAAATAGCATTGTTCTTAAATGGTTTAAGAACAATTCCATAAGATCTAAGCAAAGAGAAGTTGATAATTAAATGTGATTTAATTATCATGATGTATGAGAAATTATCCAATATAATTAAATGTGATTTAATTATTATGGATAAGAATAATGTGGATAGCAATATCCAATTATTCATAATATATTATAAATGTGATTTATAATGTATTATAGAGAGTTAAATATAATTTATATAAGTAGATTAATTATTAATGTGTATTGGATGCATATTGTTTAATTAATTGAAAATGTAAATTACATTTTGTTTTGGGTTGTGAATTTGATTCACAATATTCCAATGTCAAGATTGCAATATTCTCAAAATTAATTGAGAATTATTTTGGTGAATTAAAATACCAACAAATTGTTGTTGGAAAATAAGTAGAGAGAAAATTAAGGAGATGTGCAATCTCATGGAAATCATGAAATTGCACTCCTCATTAGGAATGAGGGGGGCGGCACTCAATTCCCTTGGGGAATTGGTGGCCGTCCCCTCTTCCAAATAAGGAGAGCATCTCCTTTGCTTTCTCTCTCCTTATTTGATTGATTTAGATTTGGTATTAATATTTATTTCATTTATCAAATATATTTTATCAAATTAAATCACAAGTTGTTGGCTTTTACCAACAACAATCTTGACCATTGGATTGTCATAAATCAATCTCAACCATTGATTTTATATGACACATGGATTGAGATCCATGGATCCCAAAACCCTATAAATAGAGAGGCATTCTTGGCTCTCTCTTTACACATGCTATAGTAGCAAAACTCTCTCTCTCTTTCTCTCATACTCAACAGCCCTCTCTTCCCCTTCCTCTTGGTGGCCGTCCACCTTGGTGGAGAGAAACGTCGACGCCCGCGCCCTCGTGCTACCGCTTCGACGCTCTGCGGTTCTCCGTCTACTTCGAGTGCTTCGCCCGCGAAGGAGACGTTTGATTTCGTGCGACGAGATCAGGAGCAACCGCGCTTGGATCAACTTCTTGGATTGCGAGGACACCGCGGTTCATCCCCGCGCTCGCAAGCGATCTCTCCGACGATCGGACTTGAGACAGGAGGTCTCTTCTCTTAGAGACTCGATCAACCACGCTTCAAGAGGTATTGCATTATACTTGTTGTGGTTATAGATGAAACGATCCGAGAATGGTTCTTGGATCATGTGGTTTCATCGAATAAATTTTTTAAATTCCGTTGCACCGAACAACTAGTACGACTAGTCGTTCTTCGTCGTATCCGATACGACGCTCACGCTTCCGTGATGCGCTTGAGGATCTCTCCATATCCTTCAAGTGGTATCAGAGTCAGGTTGACGGTTTCGAATAGTGATTCGTTAACCAAGGACGACTTGGGTTCGTTAAAGTCGCGAAAGTTTTCATCGCATTTGATTTCGCAGATCTGTTTAGTAAATAAATTCGGCACTGTTGAAATTGTTTAAACATGAATTTTATACTTGGATTATGTTCCCCATTAAATAAGGAAACCATAGGATCTGAGTTTGCGTAAATCGGATTTCGTATGCTCGAGATATGGTCGTTTTAATGAACATGTATGCACTGTTGCGGGAACTGTGAATCTGAACGTGATTAAAATGTTAATTATTGTTTAGACTTGCCTCGAAATGCATGAAACATCACTTAGGTTCTGTTCTAAATCAAATTAGCAAACTTTAGAAATTGACTTTGCTTAATTTGGATTTAATATGATTGAGATATGCCAATTTTAGTAAGTAGGGGTCACTGCTGAAATTGCTTTCCTAATCTAGAACCAAGTGATTGTCAATTAGTGAAATTAATTGTTAATTTCGTGAAATAATCTTGAAAAATATTTGTGAAATATTGAAACATAATTATTTGCCTAATTGACTTGGCCCCAACCAATTAGTTGATTAGATTTGATCTAAACCATAATTGGAATTACAATCATCAAAATTCTTGCTTGAATAGGACTTGGGAATTTGCCTAGCAAATTTCCTTAAAATCAAAATTATTTTGATTACTATATGGTATAATTTTGGTTGAAGAACCGATGATCATCTTAAGTACAAAATAATCAATTTGGCATTATCCTTTCCCGAGGTGGATATGGTGTCTAGTCGGGGATCGCTGGGTCAGCGGGTTGCAACGTATGTGGTCCGCCCCACTCCCGCCGGTACTGGCCATGACAGCGGGTAGGGCCGGGATAATGTCCGAGGGATTATGATGTATTTTTCTAATTATTAAAATACGAATTAATACGTAATTTGAGATTAATATCATATATATATTCAAGCATAAAATTAAGTTTGATTGATTAAATTGGATTGATAATTAATTTAATATGATTAAGTTAATTATATCCAATTGAGAATAATCTAATATGATTAGAGTTAATAATTCCCTTGGAAGAATTAATTATATGAATGAGATTCATAGTAATTAATTAAATTTGAATAAGAGACGGAGGATCACATAAGTGACATCCATGGTCTCCCGTCAAGGCGAAGGGTTTCGTCGCCAAATATTATATGTGGGAGACGCCTGTCCGAAGTGACAGCTCCCACATATGATCCGTTTGGATCGGGCTCGTCGCTTCTCGAAAGAGTAAGGACGTATGCGTAGTGACCCCAATATCGGGTCCTCATATTATTGGGGCGATATTGGATTGCGCATAGCGAGTTGTATTCCTGTTGACGGTTGGTTCAATTAATGACGAGTCAACATTACCTTAGGGGTGGTGGGCTCGGGTATTAAAGACCGAATTGGGAAATGTAAGTTGGACTTGCAAGGCGGAATGTGTTCCCGCTTCTCTTTATCGGAGTCATAGATTCTCATATTATTGGGATATGACAATGATAAAGAGGAGATCCCAGTTCTTGCTTGAGATATATTGGTAAGTATATCTCCTACTTTGAAAGTGAATAAGGGAATAAACTTTCATAGTTGACATAGCAAGATTAATTTGATTTAAAATGCCTTAATCAAATAAAATTAAATTAAATATATGATTATATGTTCTAATATAGTGCATTCTCAATTTCAGAAAATGAAGTCCATGAACCCACTGAGCAGGCTTCTGGAGGTCAACCAATTGACCGGACCGAATTACTCGGATTGGATCCGTAATTTGGAGCTTGTGCTTTCGGCAAAGCGCATCATCTATGTGCTCTCTGAAAACAAACTTGAAAACCCTAAATCTAAGGAAGACAAAGCATATAATGACAAGTATGATGAAGATCATGCCTTGGCTAGGTGCTATATCTTGGGTTCTCTCTCCAATGTTCTTCAGAAGCAACATGTGGAGATGAGTACTTGCTAGGATATCATGCAGAATCTAAAGGATATGTTTGGTGACATTAACCGCACCCAGCGGTACAATGTTATGAAAGAACTCGTTCGCTGCAAGATGCAGGAAGGGACCTCGGTCCGCGAGCATGTACTCAAAATGTTTGGGTACTTGTCAGAGCTTGAGACTCTGGGGGCAACGATGGATGCAGACATGCAATCCGATTTCATTCTGCTGTCATTGCCCAAATCTTTCAATAACTTTGTGGTGTCATTCCACATGAATAAGCTGGAACTGACAAATGCTAGGCTTCTTGCTGCATTAAAGTCTGCAGAAGACGTAATGAAGAAAGATGGTCCCTCTGGCACTGCAATGGTTGCACAGGTCAAAGGGAAGCGCGGTCGGAAGCAAGGTTCTCGGAAGGGCCCGGCCCAGAAGAGAAAGAAGAAGGGACAAAGTGTTGCCTCATCTTCCAATGCATCCACTTTAATGGCGTCGAAGAAAACCGACGTCTGTCACCACTACAAGAAGCCGGGGCACTGGAAGCGTAATTGCCCGGATTACCTGAAGTCGATCGACAAAGGTAAAGCCCCAGCAGGTATGAAATCTACTTTTATCATTGAAACCAGCTTTCTCGTTGGACGAGAAGGAAGTTGGGTAGTTGATTCTGGTGCTTCTGTTCATGTATGCAATTTGTTGCATTTGTTTCAGGAAACTAGAAAGCTTGAAGATGGGAGATAGTCATCCAGATGGGATCTGATGCAAGTGTTGCAGCAGTCGCCATCGGGACCTGCCGACTATCATTATCTAGTGGAAGAGTCCTAGTACTTAAAGAGTGTCTTTATGTACCTGAAGTCAGAAGGAATTTGATATCTGTATCTAAGCTAGTTAGAAGTGGATATTCATTCCTATTTTGTAATAAATTAGTCATAAATCATTATGATAAATATATTGCAGAGGGCATTTTGACTTCTGGAGGACTCTATGAATTGTGCGTAAATGAGCATGTCATGAATGTTACAACCACTAATAAAAACCCAAAAAGATCCAGGAGTAATATAAATCATTCAAACATGATTTGGCATCAAAGGCTTGGTCATTTATCTGTTGATAGGATCAATAGATTGATAAAGGATGGACCTTTGGATTTTCTACAGGTTCAGCCTTTACCTACCTGTGAACATTGTATTCGAGGTAAAATGACTAGGATGCCTTTCCGTAACAAGGTTACAAGATGTGAAGGTATTATTGACTTAATACATACTGATGTATGCGGTCCCTTCAGTACCGCGACTCGAAATGGATATCGATATTATTTGACATTTATTGATGACCATTTGCGATACGGGTTTATCTTCCTATTACGTCATAAGTCTGAAACCTTTGAAAAGTTCAAAGAGTTCAAGGTTTTGGTTGAGAACCAAACCAATAGAGAGATTAAACGAATTCGATCTGATCGAGGTGGCGAGTACCTATCAGATGAATTTAAGGAATACCTTAAAGAGAATGGAATTATTTCCAATCTCACTCCTCCTGGAACTCCCCAACTTAATGGTGTTGCTGAAAGACGCAACAGAACCATCATGGATATGGTTCGTTCAATGATGAGTAAAGCACATTTACCACTTAGTTTCTGGGGATATGCAGTAGAGACTGCAATATATATCCTAAATAAGATTCCTAGCAAATCTGTACCTAAGACTCCTCATAAGCTATGGTATGGAACCAAACCTAGTGTTAATCACTTGAGGGTTTGGGGTTGCTTGGTCCATGCAAAGAATGTGAATGCAAGTAAGCTAGAATCTCGCTCTCGTGAGTGCTACTTCATTGGGTATGTTAAAGATGGTATTGGATACCAACTTTATGACCCTGAGACCCAAAAGGTTTTTGTCTCTAGAGATGTGAAATTTCTGGAGGATGATTTCCTTAAAGGTCAAGACAAAAGTGAAGTAGAGGAACTCATTGAGTCCCCTGAGGACTCTGAGCTTCCTGAACCAGAAACTGAAGAAGTAAATAAAGATGAAACACACATACCTCTTCGAAAGAGTTCGAGGGTGGTTGCACCACCTGAAAGGTATGGATTCCATGTGTCAAGTGAAACTGACAATGATCCTACTTCATTTGATGAAGCACTCGCGGATCATGACATGGATAGATGGATGCTAGCAATGAAGTCAGAAATTGACTCCATGCATAAGAATGGTGTATGGACCCTAGAGGATCCACCTAAGGGGGTAAAATCCATTGGGTGCGAATGGATCTTCAAGAGAAAGAGGGGACCTGATGGGAAAGTAGAGACTTTCAAGGCACGGCTCGTAGCCAAGGGCTACACACAGAGAGAAGGCATCGACTACGATGAGACATTCTCTCCTGTGGCTATGCTTAAATCCATCAGGGCATTGCTAGCTATAGCTGCATATCTTGACTACGACATCTGGCAGATGGACGTCAAGACGGCTTTCCTCAATGGATACCTCGAGGAGGATATCTACATGGAGCGGCCCCAGGGCTTCATAACTGAGGATGGCAAAGTATGCAAGCTGAAGAAATCCATCTATGGGCTCAAGGAAGCTTCTCGTAGCTGGAACATCAGATTTGACGAAACCATAAAGAGTTATGATTTTGTGCAAAATCCTGATGAACCTTGTGTGTACAAGAAGCTTAGTGGGAGCGCCATTGTATTCATCGTGCTTTATGTAGATGACATCCTTATCATTGGGAATGATACAGGGATGATGACCAGTGTGAAGATTTGGCTGTCCCATACCTTTGAGATGAAAGATCTTGGAGAAGCCTCTTACATCTTGGGTCTGAAGCTGTTCAGAAACCGAGAGAAAAGGATATTGGGATTGTCACAACAAGGATACATTAAGAAGATTCTTGAACGATTCCGTATGGATAGTTCCAAGAAAGGATTCCTACCCTTAAGACATGGTATCCACCTGTCTAAAGGAATGGCTCCTCAAACTGTTGAGGAAAAGAAGGCCATGGCTGGATGTCCTTATGCATCAGCCGTAGGAAGCTTAATGTATGCCATGATGTGTACTAGGCCAGATATCTGCCATGCAGTGGGAGTGGTAAGCCGTTACCAATCCTGCTATGGAGAACAACACTGGAATGCAGTAAAGAACATATTCAAATATCTAAGACGGACGCAAGATTACATCTTGGTCTATGGAGATGGTGATCTCCAAGTCTTGGGATATACAGATTCTGACTTCCAATCGGATATTGATGATCGAAAGTCGACATCAAGATTTGTGTTCCTGTTGAACGGTGGTGTTGTGAGCTGGAGAAGCAAGAAGCAGGACACTACAGCAGATTCAACAACAGAAGCCGAATACATTGCCGCATCGGATGCCGCAAAGGAGGCGGTGTGGTTGCGCAAGTTCGTTCAGGAGCTTGGCATAGTTTCCTCTGATACTCCCATCCCGCTACTCTGTGATAACACGGGAGCCATTGCCCAGGCGAAGGAACCCAGATGGCATCAGAAGAGCAAGCACGTAGAAAGGAAATACCACATCATTCGGGAGATTCAAAAGCGTGGTGACATCATCATCACCAAGGTGGCCTCTGCCGACAACGTTGCTGATCCTCTTACCAAACCTCTGACACAGAAGGTTTTTGACCAGCATGTAATGAGTATGGGTTTAAGGCTTGTTCCTGAATGGTTCTGAGGGCTAGTGGGAGATTGTTAGCAATGTGAGCCCGAGGTGAACCATTCCTACAATAAATGTTATTGTAATAAATGATTTATCAATAAAAGTTATTGATGTTTTGTTTCACTCCCTTTCTGATATTGAATGAATGAATGCACTATAAGGTCCCTCTGTACAATAAGGGTTATGTCCCATGGCCAACTTGATAATCATACAGCTGTTGATTCAATGATTGAATAATAGAGGCTGATGCTTGGATGAATATCTAAGGAGTTAGATAGAGGACTCATCAAGCATCATGAATGATTAACAAGTAGTGATCTCCAGTCTGAGTGGGAGATGGCAATCCCATCTCAGTAGACTGATATCTAATCGACCTCTTGATGCAGGTCCTCTGCATAGGAATATTGATTCGGAGGTATCAGATTAGTCGAGTCAATGAGTTGACTTGATGAGATCGAGATAACCAAAGACCTGTGATGAATTAATGTCACATCACAGGCAAACATCCTCTGACCAGAGACAGATATATTACTATATGTCCGAGCATGTGCATTTGGCAGACCAATAGGTTGATGACCTAATCAAGGTCTATACACCGGCGAGCTGATGTGCATGTAAGGGCATATGAGTAATATGATCTCTCAAAGGAATCATACAGGTTCACTTGTGAACCGGGAGACATGAGCTCACTCATGAGGTATTGGGATTGACCAAATTCCATGCATGGTCATCATGCTTTAGAAGCATGATATGAATTTGAAGGTAAGATATATGCTTTGTGAAAGCATATGATCTGTACCATATCCCAAGGACCAAGATTGAGAAACTTAATGATCAGACTATGAAGATGACAGTGAAAAAGTGATCTTTATCTTCATAATGATCATGAGTCTTCCAGTATGTAGGATGTGCAGGTATTGGGAATACCTGAAGGGTGATTTGATCATAAACGATTGTATAACCATGACGCTTCCATTCCGAGGGAGTGATGAAACAGGTCTGGATTTTAGTGACTCCTCTCATTAGAGAAGTGACCTAATCTTAGTCCATGTACTGGACATTGATCTGAATGAGATTCAGATGCAATGAGAAGATTAGGTTTACGGTCTTGATTTAATCAAGCATCTATGAGAGGTCCATGGGATCTGGTTTGAGATTTGATCTCAATATCCAAGTCACTATACGGGGAACAATACAGTCGCCCTGTCCTTATCTCCAAGTATTTGAGGAGAAATAGCATTGTACTTAAATGGTTTAAGAACAATTCCATAAGATCTAAGCAAAGAGAAGTTGATAATTAAATGTGATTTAATTATCATGATGTATGAGAAATTATCCAATATAATTAAATGTGATTTAATTATTATGGATAAGAATAATGTGGATAGCAATATCCAATTATTCATAATATATTATAAATGTGATTTATAATGTATTAGAGAGAGTTAAATATAATTTATATAAGTAGATTAATTATTAATGTGTATTGGATGCACATTATTTAATTAATTGAAAAAGTAAATTACATTTTGTTTTGGGTTGTGAATTTGATTCATAATATTCCAATGTCAAGATTGCAATATTCTCAAAATTAATTGAGAATTATTTTGGTGAATTAAAATACCAACAAATTGTTGTTGGAAAATAAGTAGAGAGAAAATTAAGGAGATGTGCAATCTCATGGGAATCATGAGATTGCACTCCTCATTAGGAATGAGGGGAGCGGCACTCAATTCCCTTGGGGAATTGGTGGCCGTCCCCTCTTCCAAATAAGGAGAGCATCTCCTTTGCTTTCTCTCTCCTTATTTGATTGATTTAGATTTGGTATTAATATTTATTTCATTTATCAAATATATTTTATCAAATTAAATCACAAGTTGTTGGCTTTTACCAACAACAATCTTGACCATTGGATTGTCATAAATCAATCTCAACCATTGATTTTATATGACACATGGATTGAGATCCATAGATCCCAAAACCCTATAAATAGAGAGGCATTCTTGGCTCTCACTTTATACATGCTATAGTAGCAAAACTCTCTCTCTCTTTCTCTCATACTCAACAGCCCTCTCTCCCCCTTCCTCTTGGTGGCCGTCCACCTTGGTGGAGAGAAACGTCGACGCCCGCGCCCTCGTGCTACCGCTTCGACGCTCTGCGGTTCTCCGTCTACTTCGAGTGCTTCGCCCGCGAAGGAGACGTTTGATTTCGTGCGACGAGATCAGGAGCAACCGCGCTTGGATCAACTTCTTGGATTGCGAGGACACCGCGGTTCATCCCCGCGCTCGCAAGCGATCTCTCCGACGATCGGACTTGAGACAGGAGGTCTCTTCTCTTAGAGACTCGATCAACCACGTTTCAAGAGGTATTGCATTATACTTGTTGTAGTTATAGATGAAACGATCCGAGAATGGTTCTTGGATCATGTGGTTTCATCGAATAAATTTTTTAAATTCCGCTGCACTGAACAACTAGTACGACTAGTCGTTCTTCGTCGTATCCGATACGACGCTCACGCTTCCGTGATGCGCTTAAGGATCTCTCCATATCCTTCAGCCCCCTCCTTCTCTCTTTGCATTTTTCTTCGTCTTTCACTTATTCAATTAGGCTTCTTCAGTAGCTTTCACCCTCCGATGACCACTCCCTTAGCTTCGCCTTCATCTCCCCTTCACCGCGCATCACCCCGCTCACCTCCTCCTTCCTCCAGACCCCATAGCGCCTCCGACCCATCTCCTTCGCCATCCACGGCGGAGGAGCTCCGAGCTTCCAACTTCCCCGCTCACTAAGCTCCCATCTCATCCATCCACACACTCTACACGCTTCGGCTATGCGACTCTAACGCTGCAGGTCTTCGAGAGCTTCAATGATCGGGACCCTTGCCGGAGCTGTTCGGCCGAGCTTTGCAGCCATTGCCTGAGCTCCGAAGCATCGTTTCAGAGGGTCCTGGATCCTCCCCGAGCTTCCAGCTTCATCGACGTCACTCCAAGGAGCGTCGGGGAGGTTACGTGCAGCCGAAGACGAGAGGCGGAGTAGGAGCTCCTTCGCCGGAGATCCAAACACGCCGCCACCTGCAATTGAAGGAGAAGGAGCAGTGACCGTTGGATGCTCCGCCCCGGAGTTCATCCACCGGCCACGATGTAGCCACGTTGACGTTCCGATCTTCTTCCAGAGGCCGTTGGATTCTCACAATCCAATGGTTACCAGTGCGCCACGCGTCGACACCAAAGCATCCCCGAGCCTAGCATCCTAGCCTCCAGGCTTGGATGCTCCCGAGCCTCCACGAGCCGACGATCGAGCCTGAACCAAGGTCCGAGCCAAGCCGAAGCAACTCCGAGCCTGCAGCGAGTCCGAACCTCATCCGAGCCTGGCCGAAGCTACACCAAGCCTCTGCCGAGCCTGAATCCGAGCCTGGATAGCACGTGCTTCGCACGTGCTATTTTGGGAAATTTGCAGAGCAGTCCACGAACTTCTTCAAATTTGCAAAAAGGTCCTCGCGCGTTTGGTAAATTTACAGAGAAGGACTCGAGCTTTATTTTTATTACTTTTTAGTCCCTCCTAGGGACCTGTTTGTAGTTATCATTTCATGTTTTATTTCAGTTATGCCCTTGTCTTTCTTCATGCATATCTTGAGCCTCGTAGCTCCGATTAAGTTGATTTCAGTTTCATTTTAACGCTTGTTTGATGTACTTTTTAATGGCATATTTGTTCACTTGAAATTGACACTGTGATCTCAATGTACTTTGAATTAACTCTAGTGTTTTTTGTATGCCTTTCTGATTAGCCTTGCACTTTATGTCAAATGAGTTGTTGCTTCATTTAAATCTGAAATCAACTTTGGTTTAGTTGGCTCATCCTTTTAACCTAGGGCATATTTCCATTGCATCGCATTGCTTTTTATGGCATTTATTTGCATGATAAAATGATTAAAAAAATGCATGTTTATTTTTAATGCATTGTCTTGTTGTTGTATTGTCTTGCATGATTTTGACCTATATGCCTTTAACTCAACACTTAGCTAAATAAATAGAAATCCGATTAATACGAGAGAGGCTCGTGTCCCTGAGTTCGACCTTGGTATCTTACCAAGTAAAAAAATTAATGACCATCGCATTCTTATTTGACATGTATCAATGAGATGGTTTTTTTTATGACCAAAATCGGCCCGACTGCTACGACATGTTGAAGTGCTAATTTAGCACTCTTAAAGGGCCGATTTTGTGGATCGTCAAATGGCGCTGTTGCCGGGGACACGGCTCATTTCTTATATTTTTTGGATTTTTGTTTGTTTAATTTAGTGTTCCTTTTTATAGGTCAAATGATCACATATTTTGCACATAAAATTTTTTCTTTCTTATTTGATATCTAACCATTGTTTTTTGCGCAGGGGGCCCTTGATGGATCAAGGAGGCGAGGAGCAGGACGCTTCCCGCTGCGAGGAGCCGCAGGAGCATGCTTGGAGCAAATAAGGAAGAAAGGAAAAAAATGTCTTGCATTTTATGTTTGCATGACTTGTAATAATTCGTCTTTTACAGCGGTCTTCGATTGAAGACTCGCGAGTGTAATCGAACGAATGTGGTTGTGTGGGGATCGTCCCCACTTGAGTGTCGACCTAGGACTAGGCACGCAGCTCTCCGAGCTCATTTTATTTTTCATATTTTTACGTGCTTGATCGTAGGTAGGACACACTAAATTCTATACGCACATAATCTCGCATCACTTAGCTAAAATTAATGAAGATCAATCACCGCTAATAGATGCATGATTAGGTGCGGCTTTTTCGACTTGCATACATGTTGGATTTGATTTTCAAAACAGCCCAAGTTTTCACATATTTTTGTCAAATCACTGCATGATTTCTCGCTTATTCTAGATCGCGGTTTTTATCGAATACATGTTTTTCTCGGTTTCGTTTTCCTACCTTTATCACCTAGGTTAAATGGAAAAAGGGAATGAACGGTAGACGATGACTTCTTGATTTTGTGCTAACCATAATTCAGTGATAACCTAAAAATAAAATTGGGACTGTTAATTGCAAGTCAACCTAAAATGGAGTAAAACTTCGGTTTTGGGAGAGCAATACCCTCGCTTACGCAATGATTTTCACTTCACATCTTTTCTTTGCGTAAAAATTCTAATGTTTTATCACCAATAAAACGGACAAGATAATAAACCAACCTTAGTTGGTTTCATGTGTGAGTTGGTGAAATTGAGAGTATTGCTTGCTTGATTGAGCCTTGTTTGATTCGATACACACCCTAGAACCTTAATCACTCCATTCCATCTCCGAAGATTCATCCACTCATTTGTAAATCCATCCTCTTCTTCGTTCACCTTGGGTCCCTCCCAACATCAATTCCCATCTTTATACTTAGGCTAATCTCAGCCTAAGTATAGGGGGGACCCAAGTCCCCGTGATTTTTCTCTACTCGTCTTTCTTGCCTTTATACTTAGGTTATTTCTAACCTAAGTATAGGGGGAGCCCCTCTTAGCTCCCGTATATTTCGCTATAATTAAATGGACCTATGTACTTGTAACATCTAGTGCTATGAGGACATAGCAAAGTTTAAGTATAGGGGGGTATACCGTATATTTACTTTAGCTATAATCTGAAAAATTTGAAAAATTTAAAACTTTTTGGCTAAGGTAAAATTCGTTGGACTAAGAGAACTCAAATGATTTCATGGCTTTTCGATATTATGTTACGTTATTTTTATAAAAATATTTTCGAAAATGATTTTTCCTGTTTTGAAAAAGTCTTTTGAAAATGTTTTGAAAATCTTTTATTTGTGTGACATAGTTTTTGAAAATCTTTTATCAAGGAAAGTTGAGTCTAACATGTGTTTTAACTTTAACTAAAATCCATAAAAACGAGAAAAACCTTAAAACCCTTTAGGAGCCGTTAGTGACTACTAAGCCCAATTAAGTAAGCCGCATTCAGTGAGGGTTCGCCCTTAGCAGATTGGATGGTTTAGAGGACATCGCGTAAGGCCCCGTCCTCAAGCAACGGGCTTCGGCCTGTACTTACATCCATACTGGCTGAATTGCAGATTGCTCAATTGAGTTTAGGTAGTTCTAATATCTCTTGAAGTCCAAAAAAAAATCTCTTGTAAAAGAATGAAGAAGTTGGATTAGTCCTCTACACTTACACTTTCACCCAGGATCTGAGTTGGTCAAGGAGACTTAGCTTTTTGAGGTCTTTGAGATTTTTAGGTTAACCAGCCTTAGCCATCAGGGTCTTAGACTTAATTGTCCATATTTCTCTAGGTTTCTAGATTTGCATGCTATATTCCATGCTTAGTCTCAGACAAAAGAATATGATCAGCACATCACATGCACGACTGCGGTTTTTGATGAGATGAGTTGATTTTTCACCTGAGGGATTTGGATGAGGAAGTCGAGTTTGGATTTCGATCTTATGATGCTCGAGGATGGGATAAAGTCTTTGGAGGCTTCATGAAACCTGAGTGTCAGCAATATTAGCCAGTATGAGAACTTGGTTCTTATACTAATCTCTTGACATTGACCTAAGTGCCAGGGTGTGAAATCAATAAAAAAAATGTTGATCAGTGTGCGCCAACTTTTGGTAAAAGCAGTGGAGCTAGCCACAAATTATACATGTCAATGAAATTTCAAAGAAAATCTCTCATTCCACAAAGTTACATATCAAAGAGCTTCCACCAAAGGCAAGCGCTCCCAAACTTTTCAAAGTGTCCACTTGGACCACCGCTATTAGGACCAGGAGTCGGGCTTGCACCAAAAAAGGGCTCTGCATCGTAAATGCTACAAGTCTGGGTGTCGAAGGTACGATAGGTACTCAAAAGAGACACACCCCGGTGTACTCCCAGGAAAACAAGTGCAGACGGCTCCAACTTCTCTTGACGGACGCACTGACCAACACAAAAAAATGTGTGGCGTAAAAAGGCACTAGAGAGAATCCTTGTTCCAATGAGAGGGAGAGAAGAATTGACACAATCCCATGCCCTCCATTTCTGGCCTACCATCAACATTTTCTAAGTCTGACAACTAAAGAGACGGTGGACTGAATGCAAGATTTGATTTATTCCCTAGTGCTGAGGATTGGGTCCTTAGGAGATTTTCTCGGACTAAGACTTTGGGTGAAGATTTGACTCTACTCTCGAAATCGCAGTCAACACTAAACTTCATATCCTTTAGTTTATATATACATCAGAGAGAGTCTAGAGAAGTAGAGGAATTGGAAGCCTCTTGATTAAGGCTGGGTTGAACTCTAGAATTTTGGATCTCTAAAGTCAAGTCGACTTGATCAGATTGGACCCTGTATTCACATGCACAAGGGGGTTAATCCAACTTAGTCATTCTTTTTTATGCTCGAGGACGAGCATAGTTTAAGTATAGGGGGTGATGAAACTCGATTTCATCATCTTTATTTCTCATTTTTAACCCCCTTGCTTAAGCTGAGTGTCAATAAAACCCAGTTAAAGTTTTGTAATTAACAGAGTCCTAAATAAATTAAAAATCACAAAAAAATGACAAAACAAAAATTCGTGGTATTTTTAGACTTAAAAATACCCTCAAAAATATTCCGGGCCTTTGTTTGATTTCATCTCCAGTTTTGGCCAACATGAAACTTGTAGATCTCGTCAAGATCTACAACTTTCATGTTTTGAGTTTTCTCAAATTCGGTCATCTAGGCCTTCAAACATCAACTGGAAGTTCGCAATAATCTGATTGGGCCACGTGGCCCGTTCTGGGTGAGCCACGTGGCCCGGTCTGCTTTGTCTTATCCGCCCTCTTCTGGGACTGTTGGATCTTCTCCTGATCCAATGGTCCAGTCCTCTCCACGTACCCGCCTTCTTCTTGACCGTCAGATTTTCCCTATCTCTCATCTCCACCATTCGTTCCCGCCGAAATCTCCATGCGCCACATGTCGCTTCGTCAACCTTCAGATCGGCGACGATCCTGGCCATCTCAGCCGATCACTCCTCCTATACTCTCCACCGTCTGATCATCTTCGCCCTCAATCCACACCGCTCGTTCGCGCCTTAAGCTGAGCGCACCACGTAGCGCAGTGTAGTCCGCTTGATCATGCCATCGATCCTTTGATCTGAGCCGCTTAATCCGCTCCCTATTCCTAACCGCTCGATCAGCCTCCATCTCTCATCTACACCGTACGTCAGCGACGAGTGCACAGCCTGCCACGTGGGGCTTTGAGAACCGTATGATCCCGCCGGGGTCTCTTTGATCTCAGTCGTCTCTTCTTCCAGCGAGTCTCAGCCCTTCATCGCGCCTTCCTCACATCCAAACCGTCCTTAAGCGTCGTCCCCTTTGCATGACACGTGGCGCTTTCATCCGCCACTGATCGCACCGCCCCGGATCTGATCAAGACCACTCTTTCGCGCTTAGATCTCCACCGTTGGATCTCCAGATCCAACGGTCAGAGGTCATCGTCAACCTCCAGACCCCCACTCTTCCCACTTTCTCCAGCTCGCGCACATCTCTTCCCCTTCCTATTTTCTTCGCCACTCCAGTCAACCTCTTCCTTCGCCAACCACCTCCTGGTCTTCCCCAGTCGTCCACCTCCTCCGCGCGTCACTCCACAATCCGCGAAGACCTTCCAGTCACCCCAAATCGACCTCTAAACCCACACTTCCCACCGTCCTAACCATCGAACTCGATCCTTCAAATACCGAGTCCCCTCCTCCTTTCACCGTTGTCCACCTGTACGTGGGGCACGGCCCAGCCCTCCTCCTCCTCCCTGTGACAGGGGGAGGAGAAAGGATCGAGCGACGACGACCGGACCCCCAGTGTCGACCCGTCGTCGACCAGGACGGTGTTGCGGTGCTTAACCACCGCCTAGCTGCTCCAATCAGCCGGTGGAGTCCAGCGATGACCGGAGCTCCGCCCAGGAGCTCAAGCACAGGCTCTCCGCTCCGCCCGACCAAGGTAAGCCCCCTCCTTCTCTCTTTGCATTTTTCTTCGTCTTTCACTTATTCAATTAGGCTTCTTCAGTAGCTTTCACCCTCCGATGACCACTCCCTTAGCTTCGCCTTCATCTCCCCTTCACCGCGCATCACCCCGCTCACCTCCTCCTTCCTCCAGACCCCATAGCGCCTCCGACCCATCTCCTCCGCCACCCACGGCGGAGGAGCTCCGAGCTTCCAACTTCCCCGCTCGCTAAGCTCCCATCTCATCCATCCACACACTCTACACGCTTCGGCTATGCGACTCTAACGCTGCAGGTCTTCGAGAGCTTCAATGATCGGGACCCTTGCCGAAGCTGTTCGGCCGAGCTTTGCAGCCATCGCCTGAGCTCCGAAGCATCGTTTCAGAGGGTCTTGGATCCTCCCCGAGCTTCCAGCTTCATCGACGTCACTCCAAGGAGCGTCGGGGAGGTCACGTGCAGCCGAAGACGAGAGGCGGAGTAGGAGCTCCTTCGCCGGAGATCCAAACCCGCCGCCACCTGCAATTGAAGGAGAAGGAGCAGTGACCGTTGGATGCTCCGCCCCGGAGTTCATCCACCGGCCACGATGTAGCCACGTCGACGTTTCGATCTTCTTCCAGAGGCCGTTGGATTCTCACAATCCAATGGTTACCAGCGCGCCACGCGTCGATGCCAAAGCATCCCCGAGCCTAGCATCCTAGCCTCCATGCTTGGATGCTCCCGAGCCTCCACGAGCCGACGACCGAGCCTGAACCAAGGTCCGAGCCAAGCCGAAGCAACTCCGAGCCTGCAGCGAGTCTGAACCTCATCTGAGCCTGGCCGAAGCTACACCAAGCCTCTGCCGAGCCTGAATCCGAGCCTGGATAGCACGTGCTTCGCACGTGCTATTTTGGGAAATTTGCAGAGCAGCCCACGAACTTCTTCAAATTTGCAAAAAAGTCCTCGCACGTTTGGCAAATTTATAGGGAAGGACTCGAGCTTTATTTTTATTACTTTTTAGTCCCTCCCAGGGACCTGTTTGTAGTTATCATTTCATGTTTTATTTCAGTTATGCCCTTGTCTTTCTTCATGCATATCTTGAGCCTCGTAGCTCCGATTAAGTTGATTTCACTTTCATTTTAACGCTTGTTTGACGTACTTTTTAATGGCATATTTGTTCACTTGAAATTGACACTGTGATCTCAATGTACTTTGAATTAACTCTAGTATTTTTTGTATGCCTTTCTGATTAGCCTTGCACTTTATGTCAAATGAGTTGTTGCTTCATTTAAATCTGAAATCAACTTTGGTTTAGTTGGCTCATCCTTTTAACCTAGGGCATATTTCCATTGCATCGCATTGCTTTTTATGGCATTTATTTGCATGATAAAATGATTAAAAAAATGCATGTTTATTTTTAATGCATTGTCTTGTTGTTGTATTGTCTTGCATGATTTTGACCTATATGCCTTTAACTCAACACTTAGCTAAATAAATAGAAATCCGATTAATACGAGAGAGGCTCGTGTCCCTGAGTTCGACCTTGGTATCTTACCAAGTAAAAAAATTAATGACCATCGCATTCTTATTTGACATGTATCAATGAGATGGTTTTTTTTATGACCAAAATCGGCCCGACTGCTACGACATGTTGAAGTGCTAATTTAGCACTCTTAAAGGGCCGATTTTGTGGATCGTCAAATGGCGCTGTTGCCGGGGACACGGCTCATTTCTTATATTTTTTGGATTTTTGTTTGTTTAATTTAGTGTTCCTTTTTATAGGTCAAATGATCACATATTTTGCACATAAAATTTTTTCTTTCTTATTTGATATCTAACCATTGTTTTTTGCGCAGGGGGCCCTTGATGGATCAAGGAGGCGAGGAGCAGGACGCTTCCCGCTGCGAGGAGCCGCAGGAGCATGCTTGGAGCAAATAAGGAAGAAAGGAAAAAAATGTCTTGCATTTTATGTTTGCATGACTTGTAATAATTCGTCTTTTACAGCGGTCTTCGATTGAAGACTCGCGAGTGTAATCGAACGAATGTGGTTGTGTGGGGATCGTCCCCACTTGAGTGTCGACCTAGGACTAGGCACGCAGCTCTCCGAGCTCATTTTATTTTTCATATTTTTACGTGCTTGATCGTAGGTAGGACACACTAAATTCTATACGCACATAATCTCGCATCACTTAGCTAAAATTAATGAAGATCAATCACCGCTAATAGATGCATGATTAGGTGCGGCTTTTTCGACTTGCATACATGTTGGATTTGATTTTCAAAACAGCCCAAGTTTTCACATATTTTTGTCAAATCACTGCATGATTTCTCGCTTATTCTAGATCGCGGTTTTTATCGAATACATGTTTTTCTCGGTTTCGTTTTCCTACCTTTATCACCTAGGTTAAATGGAAAAAGGGAATGAACGGTAGACGATGACTTCTTGATTTTGTGCTAACCATAATTCAGTGATAACCTAAAAATAAAATTGGGACTGTTAATTGCAAGTCAACCTAAAATGGAGTAAAACTTCGGTTTTGGGAGAGCAATACCCTCGCTTACGCAATGATTTTCACTTCACATCTTTTCTTTGCGTAAAAATTCTAATGTTTTATCACCAATAAAACGGACAAGATAATAAACCAACCTTAGTTGGTTTCATGTGTGAGTTGGTGAAATTGAGAGTATTGCTTGCTTGATTGAGCCTTGTTTGATTCGATACACACCCTAGAACCTTAATCACTCCATTCCATCTCCGAAGATTCATCCACTCATTTGTAAATCCATCCTCTTCTTCGTTCACCTTGGGTCCCTCCCAACATCAATTCCCATCTTTATACTTAGGCTAATCTCAGCCTAAGTATAGGGGGGACCCAAGTCCCCGTGATTTTTCTCTACTCGTCTTTCTTGCCTTTATACTTAGGTTATTTCTAACCTAAGTATAGGGGGAGCCCCTCTTAGCTCCCGTATATTTCGCTATAATTAAATGGACCTATGTACTTGTAACATCTAGTGCTATGAGGACATAGCAAAGTTTAAGTATAGGGGGGTATACCGTATATTTACTTTAGCTATAATCTGAAAAATTTGAAAAATTTAAAACTTTTTGGCTAAGGTAAAATTCGTTGGACTAAGAGAACTCAAATGATTTCATGGCTTTTCGATATTATGTTACGTTATTTTTATAAAAATATTTTCGAAAATGATTTTTCCTGTTTTGAAAAAGTCTTTTGAAAATGTTTTGAAAATCTTTTATTTGTGTGACATAGTTTTTGAAAATCTTTTATCAAGGAAAGTTGAGTCTAACATGTGTTTTAACTTTAACTAAAATCCATAAAAACGAGAAAAACCTTAAAACCCTTTAGGAGCCGTTAGTGACTACTAAGCCCAATTAAGTAAGCCGCATTCAGTGAGGGTTCGCCCTTAGCAGATTGGATGGTTTAGAGGACATCGCGTAAGGCCCCGTCCTCAAGCAACGGGCTTCGGCCTGTACTTACATCCATACTGGCTGAATTGCAGATTGCTCAATTGAGTTTAGGTAGTTCTAATATCTCTTGAAGTCCAAAAAAAAATCTCTTGTAAAAGAATGAAGAAGTTGGATTAGTCCTCTACACTTACACTTTCACCCAGGATCTGAGTTGGTCAAGGAGACTTAGCTTTTTGAGGTCTTTGAGATTTTTAGGTTAACCAGCCTTAGCCATCAGGGTCTTAGACTTAATTGTCCATATTTCTCTAGGTTTCTAGATTTGCATGCTATATTCCATGCTTAGTCTCAGACAAAAGAATATGATCAGCACATCACATGCACGACTGCGGTTTTTGATGAGATGAGTTGATTTTTCACCTGAGGGATTTGGATGAGGAAGTCGAGTTTGGATTTCGATCTTATGATGCTCGAGGATGGGATAAAGTCTTTGGAGGCTTCATGAAACCTGAGTGTCAGCAATATTAGCCAGTATGAGAACTTGGTTCTTATACTAATCTCTTGACATTGACCTAAGTGCCAGGGTGTGAAATCAATAAAAAAAATGTTGATCAGTGTGCGCCAACTTTTGGTAAAAGCAGTGGAGCTAGCCACAAATTATACATGTCAATGAAATTTCAAAGAAAATCTCTCATTCCACAAAGTTACATATCAAAGAGCTTCCACCAAAGGCAAGCGCTCCCAAACTTTTCAAAGTGTCCACTTGGACCACCGCTATTAGGACCAGGAGTCGGGCTTGCACCAAAAAAGGGCTCTGCATCGTAAATGCTACAAGTCTGGGTGTCGAAGGTACGATAGGTACTCAAAAGAGACACACCCCGGTGTACTCCCAGGAAAACAAGTGCAGACGGCTCCAACTTCTCTTGACGGACGCACTGACCAACACAAAAAAATGTGTGGCGTAAAAAGGCACTAGAGAGAATCCTTGTTCCAATGAGAGGGAGAGAAGAATTGACACAATCCCATGCCCTCCATTTCTGGCCTACCATCAACATTTTCTAAGTCTGACAACTAAAGAGACGGTGGACTGAATGCAAGATTTGATTTATTCCCTAGTGCTGAGGATTGGGTCCTTAGGAGATTTTCTCGGACTAAGACTTTGGGTGAAGATTTGACTCTACTCTCGAAATCGCAGTCAACACTAAACTTCATATCCTTTAGTTTATATATACATCAGAGAGAGTCTAGAGAAGTAGAGGAATTGGAAGCCTCTTGATTAAGGCTGGGTTGAACTCTAGAATTTTGGATCTCTAAAGTCAAGTCGACTTGATCAGATTGGACCCTGTATTCACATGCACAAGGGGGTTAATCCAACTTAGTCATTCTTTTTTATGCTCGAGGACGAGCATAGTTTAAGTATAGGGGGTGATGAAACTCGATTTCATCATCTTTATTTCTCATTTTTAACCCCCTTGCTTAAGCTGAGTGTCAATAAAACCCAGTTAAAGTTTTGTAATTAACAGAGTCCTAAATAAATTAAAAATCACAAAAAAATGACAAAACAAAAATTCGTGGTATTTTTAGACTTAAAAATACCCTCAAAAATATTCCGGGCCTTTGTTTGATTTCATCTCCAGTTTTGGCCAACATGAAACTTGTAGATCTCGTCAAGATCTACAACTTTCATGTTTTGAGTTTTCTCAAATTCGGTCATCTAGGCCTTCAAACATCAACTGGAAGTTCGCAATAATCTGATTGGGCCACGTGGCCCGTTCTGGGTGAGCCACGTGGCCCGGTCTGCTTTGTCTTATCCGCCCTCTTCTGGGACTGTTGGATCTTCTCCTGATCCAATGGTCCAGTCCTCTCCACGTACCCGCCTTCTTCTTGACCGTCAGATTTTCCCTATCTCTCATCTCCACCATTCGTTCCCGCCGAAATCTCCATGCGCCACATGTCGCTTCGTCAACCTTCAGATCGGCGACGATCCTGGCCATCTCAGCCGATCACTCCTCCTATACTCTCCACCGTCTGATCATCTTCGCCCTCAATCCACACCGCTCGTTCGCGCCTTAAGCTGAGCGCACCACGTAGCGCAGTGTAGTCCGCTTGATCATGCCATCGATCCTTTGATCTGAGCCGCTTAATCCGCTCCCTATTCCTAACCGCTCGATCAGCCTCCATCTCTCATCTACACCGTACGTCAGCGACGAGTGCACAGCCTGCCACGTGGGGCTTTGAGAACCGTATGATCCCGCCGGGGTCTCTTTGATCTCAGTCGTCTCTTCTTCCAGCGAGTCTCAGCCCTTCATCGCGCCTTCCTCACATCCAAACCGTCCTTAAGCGTCGTCCCCTTTGCATGACACGTGGCGCTTTCATCCGCCACTGATCGCACCGCCCCGGATCTGATCAAGACCACTCTTTCGCGCTTAGATCTCCACCGTTGGATCTCCAGATCCAACGGTCAGAGGTCATCGTCAACCTCCAGACCCCCACTCTTCCCACTTTCTCCAGCTCGCGCACATCTCTTCCCCTTCCTATTTTCTTCGCCACTCCAGTCAACCTCTTCCTTCGCCAACCACCTCCTGGTCTTCCCCAGTCGTCCACCTCCTCCGCGCGTCACTCCACAATCCGCGAAGACCTTCCAGTCACCCCAAATCGACCTCTAAACCCACACTTCCCACCGTCCTAACCATCGAACTCGATCCTTCAAATACCGAGTCCCCTCCTCCTTTCACCGTTGTCCACCTGTACGTGGGGCACGGCCCAGCCCTCCTCCTCCTCCCTGTGACAGGGGGAGGAGAAAGGATCGAGCGACGACGACCGGACCCCCAGTGTCGACCCGTCGTCGACCAGGACGGTGTTGCGGTGCTTAACCACCGCCTAGCTGCTCCAATCAGCCGGTGGAGTCCAGCGATGACCGGAGCTCCGCCCAGGAGCTCAAGCACAGGCTCTCCGCTCCGCCCGACCAAGGTAAGCCCCCTCCTTCTCTCTTTGCATTTTTCTTCGTCTTTCACTTATTCAATTAGGCTTCTTCAGTAGCTTTCACCCTCCGATGACCACTCCCTTAGCTTCGCCTTCATCTCCCCTTCACCGCGCATCACCCCGCTCACCTCCTCCTTCCTCCAGACCCCATAGCGCCTCCGACCCATCTCCTCCGCCACCCACGGCGGAGGAGCTCCGAGCTTCCAACTTCCCCGCTCGCTAAGCTCCCATCTCATCCATCCACACACTCTACACGCTTCGGCTATGCGACTCTAACGCTGCAGGTCTTCGAGAGCTTCAATGATCGGGACCCTTGCCGAAGCTGTTCGGCCGAGCTTTGCAGCCATCGCCTGAGCTCCGAAGCATCGTTTCAGAGGGTCTTGGATCCTCCCCGAGCTTCCAGCTTCATCGACGTCACTCCAAGGAGCGTCGGGGAGGTCACGTGCAGCCGAAGACGAGAGGCGGAGTAGGAGCTCCTTCGCCGGAGATCCAAACCCGCCGCCACCTGCAATTGAAGGAGAAGGAGCAGTGACCGTTGGATGCTCCGCCCCGGAGTTCATCCACCGGCCACGATGTAGCCACGTCGACGTTTCGATCTTCTTCCAGAGGCCGTTGGATTCTCACAATCCAATGGTTACCAGCGCGCCACGCGTCGATGCCAAAGCATCCCCGAGCCTAGCATCCTAGCCTCCATGCTTGGATGCTCCCGAGCCTCCACGAGCCGACGACCGAGCCTGAACCAAGGTCCGAGCCAAGCCGAAGCAACTCCGAGCCTGCAGCGAGTCTGAACCTCATCTGAGCCTGGCCGAAGCTACACCAAGCCTCTGCCGAGCCTGAATCCGAGCCTGGATAGCACGTGCTTCGCACGTGCTATTTTGGGAAATTTGCAGAGCAGCCCACGAACTTCTTCAAATTTGCAAAAAAGTCCTCGCACGTTTGGCAAATTTATAGGGAAGGACTCGAGCTTTATTTTTATTACTTTTTAGTCCCTCCCAGGGACCTGTTTGTAGTTATCATTTCATGTTTTATTTCAGTTATGCCCTTGTCTTTCTTCATGCATATCTTGAGCCTCGTAGCTCCGATTAAGTTGATTTCACTTTCATTTTAACGCTTGTTTGACGTACTTTTTAATGGCATATTTGTTCACTTGAAATTGACACTGTGATCTCAATGTACTTTGAATTAACTCTAGTATTTTTTGTATGCCTTTCTGATTAGCCTTGCACTTTATGTCAAATGAGTTGTTGCTTCATTTAAATCTGAAATCAACTTTGGTTTAGTTGGCTCATCCTTTTAACCTAGGGCATATTTCCATTGCATCGCATTGCTTTTTATGGCATTTATTTGCATGATAAAATGATTAAAAAAATGCATGTTTATTTTTAATGCATTGTCTTGTTGTTGTATTGTCTTGCATGATTTTGACCTATATGCCTTTAACTCAACACTTAGCTAAATAAATAGAAATCCGATTAATACGAGAGAGGCTCGTGTCCCTGAGTTCGACCTTGGTATCTTACCAAGTAAAAAAAATTAATGACCATCGCATTCTTATTTGACATGTATCAATGAGATGGTTTTTTTTATGACCAAAATCGGCCCGACTGCTACGACATGTTGAAGTGCTAATTTAGCACTCTTAAAGGGCCGATTTTGCGGATCGTCAACCAGCTCTTGTGGCTCCTCCACCACCGCCACCTAGTACATTGGCTCACTTGTTGCCACATTTCTATGTTCGCAGACCTCCAACGGTTCCCCTTGCTCATGGGGCCTTCCCCCATCATCCAACATGCCCCAGGTATGTTCTTAGCACATTGTTTCTGTCAATGGCACTAGTGACTTATACATGCGGCATGATACTTTACAGGATAAGTAGGTGCCCTCTCATGAGGCCAATTTACAAGTTGCGGAGGATGCAGGTGATCTTGATGTGCATATTGCTCTGCAGAAGTGGAGACATACGTGCGCTACTTATCCTCTTGCAGCCCATATCTCTTTGGGTGTCTCTCAGAGGAACTCAGGAGGTTTGTCGTGGGATTGTCAGACCTGGAGATACCAAGGACATATCAGGATGCGATACAGGATAGTAGTGGCATCTTGTCATGAAAGAGATTGTTGTATTATAGTTATGTGGCACATGGATCATTGTTACATATCCTACAGGAGCAACTGTCATAAGATGTGTGTAGGTGTTTATAATGAAGCATCGAGCAGATGGCAACGTGGACCGCTACAAGCGAGATATGTGGCTCATGGGTTCACCCAGACATATGGGGTGGACTATCATGATACTTTCTCTCATATAGCTTGACATTCTACATTGTAGATGCTTCTCTTTGTTGCAGTGACACGGAACTGGCCCCTATATCATCTCGATGTGAAGAATGTGTTTCTTTATGGTGGCCTGCAAGAGGAAGGTACATGCAATAGCCGCTGAAGTTCGTTGTTGAGGAGGAGTGTCATATGATGCATAGACTTTATAAGGCTACCTATGGCTTTAAGCAGAGAGTCCAAGAGCACGGTTCCAAAAACTCTCGGACTTAATAGAGCAACAAGGGTTCATGAGATCAACCGCAGATCACTCATTATTCGTCCAGAGGACTCATAGAGGTACAGTTCCTATACTGGTCTACCTTGGTGATATCATTGTTACATGGGATGATATGCAGGAATTCATGCAACTAATGATTTCCTTGGTCGGCAATTTGTAGCCGAGGACCCTGGCGTTACATGTTATTTCCTTGGACTTGAGTTCGCCAGGAACCAGCGGAGTCTTGTTATGACCAAAAGGAAGTACATTACAAATCTTCTCTCTAAGACATGCATGGCAAATTGCAGACCTGTCACTACTCACGTGGGCCCTAGCATGAAGTTTTACGATGATGACAGAGGAGGTAGAGAAGAGGAGGAGGTAGAGAAGAGGAGGTACAAGGAGCTCGTTGGGAAGCTCTTATATGTGAACATCATCAGGCCAGATATATCCTTTACAATGAGCAGAATAAGCCAGTTCATAGAGTAGCCTAGACCGGCACATGGATACAGTCTATATGATTCTACAATATCTAAAGACTTCTCCGGGTACTAGACTTTTATTTAGCAAAGGAACACCCCTTGTTATTACATCATGCATAGATGCAGATTATGCGGGATGTCCCAAAAACAGGAAGTCTACCTCATGTTTTGCAGTGTTCATAAGGAGTTCCTCGGTGTCATGCAAGAGCAAGAAACGGGCAGTGGTTGCCAGATCGAGTGTAGCGTCAAGGAACAGATCCATGCACAAGGGAGTATGGAGATGATGGGTCATATCCGTTCTAACAAACCTACCTAATAATGTGTCTCTTCCTATGCATCTCCAATGCAGCAACTAGGCTTCTCTTTTCACTGCCAACAACCCTACCTTCCATGAGAGGACCAAGCATATCAAGGTCGATCGTCACTATACTTGTGACATGATTCAAAAGAGCTTTATCTCCACCTCTCATGCCAGCTCACGGGAGCAAACAGCACGTGTGTTCACCAATGCATTAGCTAGAGTGTCATTCCAAAGGTGATGTTTCAAGTTGAGCATGATTGACATATATGCTCCATCTTGAGGGAGAATGCTGAGATATTATTTACCTTTTCATATTACTATGCATTCCTTTTTTTATGTCTCTATTATGTAATTTTCCTAAATAGGTTTATCTCTTATATGAGAGAACCCTGGGGCCTCATACATAATTCATTTGTTTCTCTCTATATGTTCCATTGATTGATTAAAGGCCATGCTTGAGGCAAAGGGCTTCACTCAGACATATGATATCGACTACGTTGAGACTTTCTCTTCGATGGCCAGGATGGTGTCCCGTGTCCATTCGTACTATCCTCTCTATGGATGCCAACAAGAATTGGCCAATCTTTCAGCTAGATGTGAAAAATATTTATGGTGATCTCGAGGAGGTATATGTTATGCAGCCACCAGGTTACTCGATCGATAGGAAGTGTGTATGTGGACTCCGTAAGGCCATTTTAGAGTCCACGAGCCTGGTTTGACAGGCTTACCTCTAAGAATAGTTCACTTGGCTTCCATAGGACAACATCTGATTACTCTATGTTCTTCAGATGGAGGACTTCTAGCATTGTGATATTGGTTGTTTATGTTAGTGACATGGTGATGATCAAGGTTGCAAAAGTCGGTAGTCGGTACTCAGTTGGTCAAGTCACTGACTAAGGATTAATCGGCAATCGGACGAATAATCGGATTTAGTCGGGCTTTAATTGACTTTTATTTTTTAAATATAATTCATTTTTATACATATATTATTATATATTTACATAGATTTATATATTTTTTACTATCAAAATAAATCAAAAGAAGTAACTGAATTTAAATAAAACACTAAGCGTATTAGAATAAGTTTGCTTTTAAAAAAGTAAAAAAAATGGTATCTCCAAGCAATAATTGGTTGACTAGTGGACCTAGTCGGAATTAGTCGGTACTCGATCGGTCACCCCACTGACTAGACTAGTTGGACCTACTCGTCGAGCTAATCGGGTGACTTTTACAACATTGGTGATGATAAAGCACATTCTCAAGATTAAGATCTTCCTCCATAAGGTGTTTGTCATGTGAATTAAATCCAAATCTCGATGGATTCGAATGTATTCGATCCGATTAGCACCCTACTTGAAGCCAGATCTTTCACAACACAATGTGAACTCTAAATAGACTTTAAAAAAACACATGGCAAAGAACATGTAATTCCAATTTACTTGTGTAATTGAGCTTTGAACACCTTGATGTTGATCATGTTTCAAAATATTAAATTTCTCATATTCCAAAATAATAAATTTCCCATGTTTCAAAATAATAAATTTACAGTGATAATCGATCAATTCACCCAAAGGTCGTGAAACATACAAGTCTAATCCAAACATCAAGACACTTCATTAATACTAAAGGAAGCAAGATCTCCCGCTTATCTAAAACTCTTGCTGATATTTTTCTATGAGCTCCTCGTCCATACAAAGATAGCCCCGACCATAGCCCACGCATCAAAGTGCATGCTTCAAACTTCACTGCTAAAACGACAACGTGATCCCTCTGGTTTCCAGCTCACAAATTGCCCACAGCATCACCGATGAACCCAAGTTCGTATCTTTGCAACTAAATTCACCCTCAACATAAGCACATGATTAAACGCTAAATGCCAATTGCTTCAAGCACATCACACAATTGCAAAAAAAATCAAGTGCTGCAGCAAGGTAGAGATACCGGTGAGGAAGAGGGTGTGGGCACCACCGCAGGCGACGGCGACCGGGTAATCGTTTTCATCTGTAAACGAGCGGCAGAAGGCAGGTTTCCACTTCGATTCTAAGGTCCCCAACCCTAATCTGCCGTAGTCGCCGTTCCCCCACAGAGCCACAACCCGCCGCCCTGCCCCGGCAGCGATCGAGAACGCCCTCGTGTGAAGGGCGGCGGTGCGTATGGTATGATGGATCAGCGATCTCCGCATTGATGGGTTTAAGGCAGAGGAAGATTGGTTGCCCAGTGAGAGTGAGCGAGAGAGGTTGAGGTAAGAGAAGGGGAGGAGGGACGTGGACGCGGTAATACTTCTCGTTGTACCTTGTGGGTAGGGTGAGCATTGTGCCGGTCAGGACCCGACCCAGTCCCGACCCCCGACCCGTAAAAGTTCCGATCCGGTCCCAACTTGATGTACAAAATGGATCGGTTAGGACTTGTATATTTCAAAAATATCACGTTCAGGTCGGGCTTGACTCGAGTCCAACGTACAAATGGATCGATTCTGGGCCGTCATATTTCAAAAATATTACGCTTCAAATGCTATCATTCCGCACCCATGCGTTCACCAGCGTACTTGATTAGCTCGAAGATACGAATTTGACAGGTATTTTTAATGAGCAAAACCTTGTCACGTCACGTGGATGGAAATTAAATTTGCCACTGTATAAAAATGTATCATATTCTTCAACAATACTATTGTTCATAGACATTCAAAAACAATAGGAAAATGGTGAGGGCGTACCATCTTCGTGATATTTTATTATTACCATCGATAAGCAGGGTCAATTGGAACAAACGACGTTAGTTGTTAGGTTTGATTTGTACTTTTAAAATGATCGGTGACTAAATCAGGATTTGGGGTCATTATCGAGAAAAATGTACAAGGAAGGCACATGAGTTAGTATTTCGAGCTCGACTCGAACCTGAGCTTGATTTCGGGGGCCTTGAGTCGGGCTCAGGTCCTCGGTTTGCTAAAAAAATGGGCCTTGACCTGGCCCAAGGCTCACGGAAAATTGAGGATTCGAGCCGGGCTTTTCCGGTCGAGCCCAATGCTCCACTCCACCTTGGGGTCCGTGTCGTGCAAGGAAAAATTGCAACAATTTGCTCGGATCGTCCTGTAAAACCTCACACTTGAAACTCACCTTAATCGTATGGTAATGAAGCAATGTGTCTATCATTTAAAGGATTGGGATTTAGCCCACACTCTCATGGTATTTACCTACTCAAAACAGAATCTCGATTCAGACCAAATTTACTCTCAGATGAGTTGTTCAGTTGTAGCATATGAATGATAGCATCCTTTGTCATGGATTGCTACAAATCCGAGACAAATTTATGGAGGTTGTCAAAGGCATCTTGAAAATGGTTCTCTGTGCTCTTTTGCATCCATGTGCCATCGTCGTCCTCGCCTGGTTTCATGGTAAAGGCGAAATGATGATGGATGATTTAAGGGTTTCTACAATTATGCCCCTATAATATCTTTTAATATCAGTTATGCTTATTCCTTTTTGAAATATTAATTGTGCCCCTTAGTAATTGTGCTATTGGAAGTTGTGCCCCTCCGTAAAGTCATCATTGTGGAAATAAGCTGACAATGGTTATATGTAACTGAAGTGCAATCAGATTCTCGAATATCGAGGTAATGTGTGGTCGGAGATGAACTTCTACACATACTTACTGACACATCGATATGGAGGGAGATCAAGTGTCATAAAGCCCACTCACCCCCCCCCCCAAATTTCATGACTCTGCTAACAATATGTGATTTACAACTTAATGACTGAATTTTAGCTAAAACTCATGAAGAAATATCAAATAAATGCCCAAAATAAATTTGCAAAAAATGGGATAAACTGTGTTGTAATCTTGTAAATAAATTCAAGAAATGATTCAATAAAAATAAGGAATTGAAATCTCTACAAAATCACATGTAAAATAGCCTCAGCTTCCTTCATTTTTAATAAATTCATGTTAACTTTGATTGGTATGAAATAAACTACATTGTATGCATATAACTTACCAAAATAAATAAAAAATACTAAAAAAATACTAAGTTGAATATATGTTAAAAAAACAAATACTAACTAGGATCTTAGGACTTAAATACGCAAAATCCCTATATTGAAGATATACATGCTATAACACATGTCGAATCTTTGAGCTTCAAAAAGAACACGATCAGCATTTCACTCTGCGCGATTGCTTGTACATAATAATGAGTCACTATTTCGCCAATGATCGAGGATATGAGAGCTTAACTCGAGACTTGATTTTATGATTCTTGAGGACGAGGAAGGACTTTTGGTCATTTCATAAAACCTGAGTGTCAGCACGTAGGCGTAATGAGGACAAGAATCCATATACCATCATGAAAAATCACAATTTCTATGTGTGACTTTTATGGATGTTGAAAATGTGGATCAACACATGCCAACTTAGTAAAATCTAGGGAGCTTATCATTCAAAAAAATGAAAAAAGAAAAATCCAAAAATATTTTTGCAAATAAAATGATGCAAGGTTCTCTCCACCGATTGATTTTCCACTTAGACCAAAGCCATGATGATAAATCAATACCACCCAATGTGGATCGAGCCAGTATAAAAAATAAGAGGCTATACATCGTAGTCGATAAAAGCTTAGATGTTGAGGGTACAATGTACTTAAAAAAAGGTGTGCCCAGTGATGAATCTGTGATTCATCACTTTAAAAGTTGAAAATAGAGCTTTGTTCCCGAGCAATTAGCTGCATATTTCCACTTATATTGCATAATTAGCATTCATGCATGCATAAATTATATCCGCATTTTAGCATTTATATTTGCATTAAATAAGAAGCCAAAAAATCAATTGTACATATTCACATGTATATAGCTAAATTTGTACTAACTCCAACTCTAATAAAATCAACTGTATGGTGAAAAATATCAAAAAAAATACTAAATTGTAAAATTGCCCAATAAAATCCAAATACAAGTTTGAGACTAGGAATCTTAAAATGTGTATATCTCTCTCATACAGTGTTTGATTTAGGTCTACTCACTTTTAAAATAATATACATTCAAAGACATTCAAAACAAGACCAATTTCATTAAAATCAGAGATCGTATGCAAAACTTGAGTTTTAGGTCCCTATTATATATTGTACATATTGACCAAAATGCCCTTGCATTTTATCCTTTTATTTTCTTAATTATTAAAAATAAAAAAATAGATTAAATAGTAAATATTGCTTTCATATTTTTCCTATTTTCTTCAATTTTTCTTATTTAAAAATGACAAAAATAACAAAATAAAAATCGTAGTGTTTTTATACCCTTAGAAACACTCATAAAAATATTTCTCCTTTGATTTGACCTCGGTTCCATTTTTGATCTATATAAAACTTGTAGATATCATCGAGATCTACAACTTTCATGTTTTGAGTTTTCCAAATTCGGCCTTCTTCTCCCTCATATTTCACCTTCTTCTTCTGAATAACCTGATTGGGCCACGTAGCTCCTTCTGGTCGAGCCACGTGGCTCGCTCATTGTATGCCATGCACCTGCATTTCTCCACCCTTCGATTGTCTCCAGGCACCTCCATCTCAGACGTCCACTCTTCTTCATTCCAAGCCATCCGATCCTTCATCTTGATCTCATCACCGTTGTCCACCTCCGCCTTCATCTCAGCTCGCCATGTGTCACATCCGTGACTACCCGATCAACTTCGGACGCTTCCATCCCAACCACTTCCTTCCCGCACTCATCCGCAACCACCCGATCAATCTCCAGAGAGCATCCAGACCGTCCGCTTCTGCCTGTACCCATTCACGACACATGGTGCGCTCCATCACTGCTCGATCGTACCACCCTAGATCTAATCCAAGCCGCTCTTGAGCGCCGTCTTCTCAGTCGTTGGATTGTAAGATCCAATGGCCGAGGACCCTTCTTCCTCCTCTGTTCGCCCCTCTCTCCAACAATCGCCACCTTGCAAAACCACTGCCCCCTTTCTTTTCTCCCGACCACATCTTCCATCTTCTCCACTCGCCAACCACTCCACGACGAAACCCATCTTCTATCACCCTCGCAGGCACGCACGCTACCCATGGTCCACTCTCCTTCGCTCCTTATCGGCCCTTCAACCCACTCATTCCGCCATCGGAACCTCAAACTCCCGCTTTAAATACTCCCCCTTCGCCGCGATTCCAATCCATCCGTCATTACAAGACCTTGAGAGAGCTCTGGAGCGAGCTTCATCTGTGACAGAGAGAGCCACCCATTTGAGCAAAGACCTCCTAGTGTCTTAGCGAGATCCAAGGTCTACCCAGGACTTGTCGCAGCTGCTCGCGTAGCTGTTGAGCTCGTCGCAAAGCCGACGACTTGAGCGACAACCAGGGGGTGAGCTAAGCACTCCTGCTCCTCCGACGAAAGAAATTCCAGGTATAGTTCTCTTTATTTCCCTTCCCCTTCTTCTTCTACCTCCTCTTCTTATTTGTCTTCTTTCTCCTCCTCGGCTCTACTTCCCCTGTTTTCTTCCATTCCCTTGATTCCACCGCCCTCCTTCAATTCACTCGCTCATCACCCCTTCGCTTTTCCATTATGTTCCCTTTGTATTCACTTCCACCCACACGCAAGCTGCCTCTTCCCCAGCCACCTAAGGGTCCACCGTCAGCAGCACGCAGCAGCATCATGCTGCTTCACCGCCGTTCTCGAACCTTCGACATCATCGATCAACCCCAGTGCTTTCACCTCCAGCGATCGCCTTCGACGTCAACATCTTCACTGTCGCTTGCGGCTGCAGTCTCTGTCGTCACTGCCACCCTCGCGACCCGCTTCACCGACCGTCGATTCCACCCTGATGACCCTTGGCCGTATGTTGACCGTCTGAGCGACGTTGATCTCTGCCCACCCCCGTGTTCCATCGCCAGCAGCCCAGATGTGCAGGCACCGCTCGATTATCATCGAGCGGCTCAGAATTCATCAGGCCGAGCCTCGCCCCCTGCCTTAGCTTTGGATTCGACCGAAGCTCCGGAGATTGCCACGTGGAGGTCAGACCCAAAGCATCCGCCGAACCTACCTTGCATGTGAGGAGCACGTGATAGGGGTAATTTGCATTTGTCTCCCTCGACATTTGGCATATCACATAAAGGTCCAACATGTCAGGAGGCACATGAGTTGCACTTGACTTCCTGGGATATTTGCAATAATGCCCTCGAAGTCTAGGTAATTGCAATTTAGTCATGTCAGCATATTTTTATTTTTAATCAATTTTATTTTCTGTATTGCATCCATACCCCTATGTTTGCATATTTATTTAAACATCCATTTGGCATCATTTTGGCATTCCAAAAATTGCATATTGTAGAATATCTTAGGCTTTATCATTGTGAATGCTTGTTATATTTTTGTGAGCTTCAAATTATTTAATATGATTATTTTAGTGGAAAATATCATATTTTGACCGCTATTTGCCTTTAATTGATTATTAAACCGATTGTTTCTCCAAAAAACACCAAAAATTCAAAATAGGTAGAATTTGAGTAGTTCTATTTTGTAACCAAAAATCACATTATTTGTACAAAAATCGAGGTTTGAATAAATTAAGTGGTGTTTCATCTAATCGATTTTTAATAAGTCAAAAAATAATTATTTTTGGGACCTAGTAATTTTCCTGGATTCATTTCAATAGAGTCATCTAGGATAATTTTAGTTTCTGAAAATAATTTAATTTAGTATTTATTAGAATTAATTTTATGAAAATCACCCTGCATTCATATTTAATTCGTGGGTAATTCATTTTGAGTTAAAAAATTCCGAAAACATTATGGTAGCTTCATTTCATCCTAATTGACATTCTAGCCAAGTTTGAGAATTTTTGACTAAATGATCATACTTTATATTTTAACCCTTGAATTTGGTCTGAATTGCATTACATTTTTAATTGCATAGACAAAAAACCATAAAAAAATATTTCCTGTAAACCTAGCACCTAAATCGACTTTAAATTAATCTAAGGAGAAAGTTGCCTCCCTGAGTTCGACCTTGGGCTTGCCCAAGTAAAATAAAAATTACCGCTCGATATTAATTGATATATTAAATAAAGTGGTTTTTGATAAATCCAAATTTGCCCGACTACAACGAACGATCACATTTATTTTAATCGTTAATTCGGTTAGATTAAGAGGGTGAACAAAGGGTTTTTCACCCAGTGTTCCCTCATAAAAATAAGTGCATGAGGTCCAAAAATCCTTCACGAACGTGTTGATTCCATAACAAAAATAAATGATTATACATATATATAGTAGTGTGTATGCAACACTCAAGTGATTCCTTGTCCATTGTGAGGACAAAAAAGACATAATCCCAATCATTCCATATTTAGTCGACAAAAAAAGACCCAATCTCAATCATTCCCTATTTAGTTTTATATGCTTACACTCTTTTAAGTCTGTCAACTAAAGAGTCACTGGATTGAGATGTGTTTAGGAACTAGAGTTGAGAATTGAGTATTTAACCAAGACTTGCATATTTGGATCTTGGGCAAAACACAGACTGTACACCGAGCATTGTAATCAACACTTAAATGTCATATCAGTTACATATGGCTTATTTTTTTAGAGTATGAGAAACAGATAATTTCAGTTCCTTTTGAATAAGTGTTGCTTGGTACTCGACTTCGGCGAGTTACCAAAACTTGAGTCATGATCGATATGACTTGTATTTTCACTTACACATGTCAGGAATTCATCCAAAAAAATTCTTGTAACTTATTCTTCAAATAAATTTTTGCTAAGGGACTAGCAAAGTTTAAGTATAAGAGGTTGATGAATCCATAATTCATCTACTTTATATCTGAATCTTATCCTAAAGTCCGGAGGAAACACCGCAAAAATCATAAAAAATCAAAAATAATAAAGCAACTCACGCATTAAAAATTTAGTTATCTATAATTAACTCATCATTAAAATCAAGAGGAAAATCATGAAATTATGAAGATTTCAGAGTTGAATCTTTTATATATCATACATTTTTTGGTATTTTTAACAAATTCATACTAACTCTAAATAAAATTAAACTAATTTCATTGTGTAATAATGCT
This sequence comes from Ottelia alismoides, assembly GCA_037367405.1. NCBI lineage: Eukaryota > Viridiplantae > Streptophyta > Magnoliopsida > Alismatales > Hydrocharitaceae > Ottelia > Ottelia alismoides. Next base: position 1,261,399 of record JAZKJV010000517.1, on the reverse strand, counting down.
GACCTTAATCAAAGAAAAATCCTAAATAATACTAATGTAAAGAGAATGCAAGAAAATCTGAACCCTAATTTTGAGGACAAAAAATCGTAAAGCTGAATATCTCTTTCATGCAAGGAAACTAATGAAGTATAAGATAAGGAACCCTACACTTAAATCATGGTCTCGGACGGATAAAGCGACGATCAAGAAACTCTGAAGGAAACTTGAAATACGATGTCCATAAGTAAGAGAAATCAGTAAAATAGTTGAATACCTCAAAGGTCTTCCCTACTAGGGTTTTCGAGGAGAGTGAGTCAGAAAACTCTGAAAAATCAAAAGACTTGGTCTCGTCATCTGATAAATCACATGCATTCTCATAAAATGAAACTAAGTACAAAGAACACAAATCATCCTATTGTAGATAACCCTTGGGGAGGAGACCAAACTCATAGACTTGACTCAAGGAAGAGAACGAAGGGTATAACTTGAACATGTTCTTCTCAAAGTCAGAGAAAAGTCATCCAAAGGATCAGAAAATATAAGCTCAGAGAAAATCGAGAAATGATTAAAAAGATCATTCTCTTGCTAGAAGGAAGAGAGGTAAGGACTCATAAAAGAAGGAATAAGAGATCTCTAAACTCCCATCACGATGGAATGAAGAAACTTGAAGAAGGGTTGGAGGGATAAGGAAAATAAAACAAAAGGAAAGGAAGAGACTCAAGATAAGAAGGTGATTGCTAACAACTCAGAAACGAATGCAACAAACCACAAACCACAAGCAAACACAAACCAAGCCCAAGATTTACGTACTCAACACAATGAAGGATGTAAGAGCTTGGTCGATTATCTTGTCAATTTTAGAGTTAGCCATCAATCAATTATATCATCACAAGCTCATAAGTGTAGTCCTAGAGTAGATCGTGATCCAATCGATGAATCTTCCAAGCACATGAACTTTCCTGTAAGAGCTCCAATTGAGTCCTAATGATCCATCTCCTAGGTGAAGCGACTATTTATGCAATGTATGACCCAAGTGTTTTCAACAAACAAGCCCTGAGATTCAGGAGTCCAAGCGCTTAAGGAAAAAGTCATAGACGTTGGGATCTATCTCCTATATGTATGTGCCTTGCTCAATCTGGGAAGTACATGTGTCCAATGAGGGAGCCGCTTTCCCTAAATCGAGGAATGAGGTCCATTGTGTTTATTTTTATGTCAAGTGTAATTAGTGATCCTGATTTTCTTAGTTATCCCTTCTTTTAATTTTTTTGAAATAAAAACACGTCTAATGATTTTTTTAATTTTTCCTTTTTACCTTGGTTAAGAAAATAAGGGAAAGAAGATGGAAATGCAATACACGACAATCAATGATGCACGGATGTGTACATATTACTAACACTCTACATGCAATACAATCCATGCAGAAAATATAAGTCTAACCTATTTGAATGAAAGATGGAAAATAAAACAAGTAACTTGGAAAGAGTAATAAGTTCTATATGGAGAAAACTGATTACTTTGACCAGGTTATCATATCCTAAGTCGAATTATCCTACGATGCACAATCAGTGAATGAAATCATATTCAAGCACTAAACCAAACTCAGAAAAACCAAGGGAATCAAAGGAAATACATGATGAAAACATAACCGAGGTGAGGTACCACAACACATGGTGGTGAAACAACCCCAAGAAAAGTGTAATGGTTGGGTACAATTCTGGATGCCCTTATTGGGCCTCTATCTACAAAATGAAAGCAAATGCAACAACTTGGGAATCCTCCAAGGGATCCCTCTCAAAATAAACTACTCCCATTACAATATAGAAAATCTTGTCCAAAGCTACTCCTCAGCATCCAACTCATGAAGAGAAAATCAGTCTCTCAACCATGAAGCTCGTTCGACTCTCGAGAAAGTCGACCTCAAAACCTAGGTCCTAAAAAGTGGATAGGCAAACAAAACATATACAAGAATTGGAAACAAATGTCAGAAAGAGAAATAGATTATGAAAAAAACTGACTGAAACAAATGACTAAAGAGTAAATAGAAGCCCTGACTAAGGCCTCTACTAACCCAAATAGTGTCTCCCTGACAACGACATCACTTGTTGATCACATTTTTCGGGTTTTAATCCGAAGTAGATAAGAGTGCAGTGTCCATCATAACCCAAAATTCATTCAAACAAATAATTTAATTTAATTTTTTTACCTAGTATAGTTCTAAGTCAAACTCAAGAAGGCAAGCTTCTAATTAAGGTATATGTTGTAGGCTTAACTATTTAGGATTTTAATGTATTTTATTATCTTTCTAAGTATTTTATATATTTTTTGTTGTTTTTAGAATGTATTTATATTTTTATATTTTTAAGCATATCTATGTGATATGGTATACATGTATATATTTTATATTTTTGTATTTTATTATTTTTTAATATCTAGTTTTTATTTGATTTTTATTTGGATTTTACTGATTTTAAGTTGTAATAATGAAGTATGTATTTAATTAATGTATAAAAGGAATAAAAGTTTTTTTTCATATTTCAGAAAATAGTTTAAAATGTTCCGAATTTAATCTGGAAAATATTTTATGTTTTCTATTTTATTCCCTATTTTCCGATAATTTTTCCAGGATTGTTTGGATTTTTGTTTTTATATTTGATTTTAATTGAAAAATAGGGAATTTTCTTGCAATTGTATGATTTTTATAATTTTACGAATATCAAACAATAATCGAATTTTTGGACTTTATTTTTATTGTAAATTATTTTAATACCTTTTAAACAAGGTACTATATGTATTTATATGATTTTTATGTGATTTATATTTTTTGCAGGTTTTTATGCATTTTTTTTAAGAAATACATTTTGTATTTTAATGTTATTTATGGATATGTATTACGACATAATTATATATTTGTAATATAATTGTTATAGAATTGTTTACTGATTTTTTTGTCTTTGCATGAATTTTGAAAGTAAACTTTATATTTTTAAACATTATTTTTTATTTTAAAATATAAAATGAACATATTTAAAAATATATAAATTGTAGCCATCATAGTAATTTATTAAGTATTTGATTGGAATTTATTTGAATTATATTAATTATATTTTTATTTATTATAAAATTATTAAGTATATATTTAATATATGTAATGTAAGGGTCTATACGTAATAAAGAGAAACGTTAAAAGGACATTGAAATAAGTGGAAGTGTCGGGCATATGCAAAATAATTCCCAAAATCTCATGTAGTCGGCCACTTGAGGTTAATGGAACCGAACCTATAAGAAAATACATTAGCATTCAGAGTAATGTTTGCAATATGTCCAAAAGCATGTGCCTTGCAAGCGATTAACTAAGGGAGGCGTGGAGGTTAGAAGCAACCTCTCAATCAGATCATAGGGCTCTAATGAAGAGGATCCTATGTTGTAATGGGTATTGCCGTAAAGGTGTCGTAATTGCTATTTTTTTGTGATTTCGATTTCCAAAATCTAACCTTTTGGATAAAATGTTCCTCGTGAGCTCTTCAATAAAATCACTCAGCACTTGTTTTTGGTTGATGCCTGACAGTTGGGTTATCTTTGACTAATACTCTAAATATCCTCGAAATTTCACTCAAATTCTAGGCATTTGTTATTTTATCTTAATGATCAAAAGTTCAATTCTTTTTTAAAAGGGATTGGAGTTTCTTACCATATCTTTGACCATTAAGATAAAATATCAAATGCTGTCAGATTTGAGCAAAATTTAAAAGATATGTGGAGCTTTAATCAAAGATGTGATCCATAAGATTGGATTTTGGAAATAGAAATTGAAAAAAATAAAATCGGTAACTACAACATCTCTCTTATAATACCCATTACAACAGAGGATCCTCTTCCAGGGATTTAATTGTACACATGCACTCTTGGTTATGTTGGGTTATAAAGTTGAATATCAATCGAACGATTTTCTCTGCAATCATGTTAATGGTGGTGATGCGCTCGATAATGAAGATCAAACGACTGTCCTTAGAATTAGATCCAACGGGTGCGAAACTAGAAGCTCCTCTAATCCTACGATACATGTAAGACCTGGAGGAATAAGTGTTCTTCGCTAAAATCACACCTCTAGGAGGTTGTGATTCAATTCTTGGGCTTATTTCATAACTGGGTTGGGTTGGGGTATCCACATGTGAATAATAGTGGACTTTTTTATATAATTATTAAAAAATTATAAATAATTAAATAGGTATCATGAAAATTTATTTTTTTAAAAAAGCATCGATCAGCACCCAAGGTGTCGATTTGGGATGCCATCTCCAAATCGGCACCTCAGTTGCCGATTTAGGAGAGAGTCGTTGGGAAATTTGCCAATGGTCCCCTCTTCCAAATCTTATATATACCCCCACCCTCACCCCTCATTCCTCACACCTTCTCCCTCCCTCTCTCATTCTTATTCTTCTTTTCTTAATTATACTTCTCACATCTCTCTCAATCAATATTCTCAAGCAACGTTTTGACTTCTCAGCATCTCTCCCAATCTGCTATTCTTATTCAAGTAGGAATAAGATTTTTTTTCGTAAACCATTTTTCATGAATATTTTTTGCAGGTATTTTTCAGCAAAGGTGAATATATTATTGTTGATACTCGATTATATTTATTCTTTCTTTTTGGATATATCATCTCAATTTAAAGACACATGTTATTGAGGCAAATTTAAGTTTATTAATTTATTTTTGATTGTACCCATTAACTAGATGTGCAAAATTAGATACATTTAAAGAATTTTACTGTCATTTAAATGGACATTAAAACTAGGATCTTTTATATATCGTAATTGCAATCATATGTGTTTTAGGTTTTTTTAAGAGCAACTACCCTGCAGAAGATGAATTTTTATATTAAATTTAAAAATTATTATTATTATCACAACAAGATTAGAGTTTTTATTAAGTAGTCATTTTTATCATGTAAAATAATTGAAATGGTAAATGATTAATTTAAAAAAATAACTAATAACTTAATAATGTTTAAATGCACATGATTGTTGTGCTCTTATTTCAAATAATTTAATCAAATCAGATTTGGGATGGCCTCCCCAAATCGGTACGTCAAGTGCTGATTGATACCAATTTTTTAAAATTCCCTAACTTCATGCCTATTTAATTAAATTCAAATTATTTAATAACTATTTTTTTAAAAAAATCCATGCAGTGGTGATTGAAGTTAGAGGCACAACTAATGTTACAAAAGAGAGAATGGCTTAACTTATATTCCAAAAGTTAAGAAGAACATAAGTGATAAAGATCTTTTTTTAGATTCATTGCAACTAAAGGAATAAAGGATAATTTTTTGATGAACAGTATTCATTACAATGTATTTAATATCACAAGATACAATACAATATTTAAATTATTCGTTCTTTGTAGTGATGTTGTTGATACGTATTGAAGAATCGATCCAGTTAGAATTTGATTGTACGGATTTTAAGATCTGATTCTCTTTTTAATACCTTTATATATAAATATTTAAGGTAATACTGAGTTCACTAAAATAAAATTGGTATAAGGCAATGAATTATTTAGCATTCAATGGTATATATTCTATTTATAACAACTAATATTATTTGTTACTTGAGTCTTTAAATTACAAATGTACATTGTATTCTTCATTATATTCCTTGCAAAGAATCATATAACAATGGTTATTCGCTAATTTTTTCTTATAATCGTTATTAAATTGACTAATGATTGGTTGAAATTATAACGAATAAGTCAACATAAATATTATTGTTAAATGAATATGTAACAACAAATATGGTATTCATTGTTAATGGCAAGAACAAATAAGTTTTTTAAAAAGCAACTACCCTGCAGAAGATGAAAAAAATAGTTTTATATAAAGTTTAAAAATTATTATTATTATCAAAACAAGATTAGAGTTTTTATTAAGTAATCATTTTTATCATGTAAAATAATCGAAATAGTAAATGCTTAATTTTTAAAAAAAATTAATAACTTAATGTTTAAAGTGAGTTTTCTCAATTTGGAGTTAAACTTTCAACTTTTTGCATATTAAATCCGTTGAAACCACTTTCAATTGATAGATAATTTTATGAGTTGAACTTTAAAGTGGGTTTTCCAAAATTGGAGTTCATATGAGTGAGATATGACGTTAAAGAGTTTAGGTTTATGACTTTTTGGTTTTGAGTTTTATTGGTATTTGCGCATAATTATTTGTATGTTATAATTGTATATTTTTTTACTATTTTTTATGGACATATTTATGTTAACAGCAGATGTGGAGAATATCAATAGAGTAAAGTTTCCTTCTATTGTATCATTGTATACAACACATGGACCCTTATTTAGGGTGTAATTTCAACATAAGGAGAGGAGCTAAGCCTATGGACGACTTCTGCAAAGTAGTATAAGCATGGGTAAACTACATTAGACACCTTTAGATATTTCCTTAACAGACCCCCTCAAACTTACAGTTTCATCAGAATCAGAAGTTCTATGCTATTGCGAAGGAACTTTGGGAGCGATAATGCTTTGGTGAGGATGTCAAGGAGTTGATCTCGACTGAAGATGTATGCAACTTTCAGCATACCTTCAACAACTTGCTCACGAATAAAATATTGATTGATTACAATGCATTTAATTTGGTTATGAAAAATCGATTTGTAGGAGAGATACATCGTATACACATTATCACACCAGACTGTGGGAACCAACATGGTGACATGAAGTTCATTGAAAGGGATTTTAACCCGGTTAACTTTGCCTAGCATCAACCACAACATGATATTTAGCTTGTGTAGATAAGCATGCAACACAAGATTGTTTCTTAGAGGTCCAGGTAATAGGATGATGTCCATGATAAACAAGAAGCGTGATGTTGAATGTTGATCGAGAATGTTTGAAGCCCCATCAGAATCAACATAAGCACATACCACTGGTGATGGAGAGCAAGATTACAAGAGACCATAGTCCAAGGAGGGCTTGATATTATCGCAGAAGTCCTTCGCATCTTCAAAGGCAATAGTATTCTGTTATTGCATATGTTGAGAGAGGCAATTAATCACAAAAGAGATACGAGGTTGTGTGAAATTAGCATATTGTAGAATGCCCACCAATTGCTTGTATATACATGGATCCTCAAGTGTGGGAGATTTGTCTCATAGTCGTAGCTGAAGAGTTGGTCATCAGTGAGCTAACTGACTTCACACCATCCATTTTGAATTTAATCAGTAAATCAGTTGGATATCGATGTTGAGATAAGTGAAGTCCAGGCTATGTATGAGAAATCTCAATACCAAGAAGTAGGTCAGATGTCCAAAAACTCATACCAGAAATTCATCTTACATTGTATTCACCACATTCATGAGAGAGGTGTTGTTAGAGCTAAATAAAAGAATGTCATCAACGTAGATCAGTAAGGACATCTGAGCTTGTGAAGAGTGGTGAATTTATGACGATGTATCTGTAGAGGAAGCACGAAAACCAAAGGGCTAACGAAACATCATTAAGCGATGGAACCACGTACATGGCACTTGTCAGAGGCCATATAAGGATTTGTGCAGCTTGCACACATGATGAGGAAGGTCAGGATGGACAAATCCACGCGGTTGTTTCGTATAAACAACCTCATCCAAAATCCCATTGAGGAATGCATTATTAAAGTCAAGTTGAATAACATGCCAGTGTTGTTGAAGCATAAGATTAAAGAGAAGTTTTATATTAGTCAGTTTGACTATCAGGCCAAAGGTTTCATAAAAATCAAGTCCTTCAGCTTGTTCATAACCTTTTCCAACTAGACATGCTTTGAACTGATCAACAGAACTACCAAAGGAGCTTTTGATTTTATATACCCATTTGTTGCCAACCCTATTCATTGAAGTAGTGGGACTAACAAGAGGCCTTGTTTGATTGGTATGTAGATCATTGAATTCATTAGTCGTAGCTTGCACCCACCGACGATCCTTAGTAGCTTCAGAAAAAGAAGTGGGCTCTTGATTTTCATAGAGAGATTCAAAGGCAACGGGTGATAAATATGTGTTTCATCACTTAAAAAGCTGAAAATAGAGCACCATTCCCAAGTGATTCATTGCACGTGTTCATTTAAATTGCATTTCTATCATTCATGCTTACTTAATTAATATTCATGTTTTAGCATGCTTAATTGCATTAAATAAGAAGCCCAAAATCTTGTACATTATCACTTATATATTATCCTAATTTTCCTAATTTTTAGTTACTTTTCACTAACTCCAAATAAAACAAAACCAACTTGGTTGTCGAAATATTGCTAGCATTAATCAAGGAAAAATACTAAAAAATAATAGCTTGTATATTTGCTTAATAAAACCCAAACTCTAATTTGGAGACCAAAAACCGTAATTGTCAATATCTCTCTCATATAGTTTCTTATGAATTCCTGCTCACTTTTGAATTATACATTCAATTACCTGCAAAACAAGATCAAATTCAAAAGAATCAGATTTCATATATGAAACTTGGATTTTGGGACCTCGTTGTATATTGTACATATTGCCTGATTTATCCCTATTATTTTATGTACAAAATAATTCCTTTTTATTTATCTTTTCATATATTTTCTTTGATTTATCTTTTAATAAAATGCACAAAAATTCAGATAAAAAATGAAGTAAAAATCAAAGAAAATAAATCACTTTGAGTATGTATATATAATCTCTATATAAATCCCTTTTATTTTATTTCTTTATTTTATTAATTATTAAAAATCACAAAAATAGATTAAGTGTACTTATAATTCTATATTTTATCTGGTTTTATTTTGATTTTTACCTTATTTAAATAGTACAAAAATTGTAAAATACAAAATTACATGTATTTTATATCTATAGAGTATCACCAAAACTACGCTTTGTACAGAGGATTTCTTTTGTTTTTGGTTCCATTATAAAAGTTACAGATCTCGTTCAATTTCACGAAAGAGCACTTTTTGATTTTACATCATTTTCTATTTGTTAATTGATTTTTCATTTATTTTCTTTTTTTTATTTTCTAGGAGCGATATGTGGCGCTCCTGGACCACCACTTGTTGCCCCTTTTTACCCCTTTTTATTTTATCTATTTATTTCTATTTTATTTTTTAATTAGCCACCATGTGGCGCCTTATGCGCCCTTCGATCTTGGGACCATCCAACAACCAAGACTCTTCGCCTTTCCCAATGCCCGCTCCGCATCCGTCGAACGCCCCATGCACAATGTCTCACCAACCTTCGCTCACCTTCTCTGCAACCACACTTCATTCAATGCATTTAGTTGTTACGACCCTCCCCCTTTTACGGTAGCAGTCCAATGGCTCATGACCATTTTGTCCTCGCTTCCTCCGCGAAACCCCTCGTCCTCCCTTATAAAATCATCCTCGCCTCCACCATCGAAGGCCATATACCATTCTTCATATCTACAGGGAGAGGAGGCCACCGACAACAACAGGCGACCGCGTCCCCATCTCGATGAGATCCAAGGTACCCTCTGACCTTGCTGCAGCTGCTCCTCGCAGCTTCTAAGCTCTACCTCCTCTGTGACTTCTAGCGACGATGGAGCTCCGTTGAGTTCCTCCCCCAGGCGAAACCCATCAGGTATACTTCTCTTTTCTTCCTCTTTTCTTCTTCCGTACTTCTCATGGTTTCCTCTATTTTCCCTCTCCGATCGTTTCTTCTTTCTTCTTCCTCCGCTCCCCTTCAACTCTGTCTTTGCCTCGTGCCGTTCCACCTTCCTTCCTCTCCGTCGACCACCTTTTCCTCTCCGTCTTCATGGCATTTGCCGCATGACACCACACCTCTACCTCCACCCACGTTTAGCCTTTCGCCATCGATGCCCTGCCCTTGCCTTGCCGCTTCCTTCTTCTTCACCATTCAACAACAGGCCGCCATGATAATCGCCACCGCCATTGACCCGCTTCTCCTTCTTCTCTGCCACACTTCACACCACTCCGCCCTCGCCACAACCTACCTCGCCTTCCCCAGGATAGATCGCTAGCTCTGTGATTCAAGCATGCATCCAATGGTCTGCGTCGCATTCACCTTCGTCCTGTTGTACTATAGCTCATCCATCCTCTACTCGCCATCGACCACAGCCTTGCTCCTCTGTCGAGGCATCCACTGAGCTCCAACTACCATTGGATCAAATGGTTCGCCACATGCCACATCGCCCATCCGAACCTCAACCCACACCTCAAGGTTCGGGTGGGCCCGAGCCACCAGAACCAGCCATGTGCTTCCTCGGTCCTCCAAGCCCCGTATTTGCACGCGCCTTGCACGTGGGGTGCGAGGCATTTTGCAATGTGGCTCGAGATTCTCTAGAATAGCACCCAGAACCCCACCAACAGTAGTATGTGTTGCGTATGTGCACGCCTTGGATAATTGCAGTGAACATCCTTTGAGTTTTGGTAAATAAAAAAGGTCATCCACCCCTTTTATTTTGTATTTATTCTCTTTAATTTAGTTACAGAAAGAGACCCATGTCTTGCACTTTTATTTTAGCTATCATTTGTAGATATTTTGAATTTCTAAAAAATGCATGTTGTGGAGTATTTAATTATCTAGTTTATAATCATTCATTTATATATTCATGAGCTTGGATTAATTTACTAATTTTTTTGGTTCCAACATATTTTCCCATCTATGAGTAATTAATTCAAAATAAATTTTAGTTAGTACAAAAAATCATCAAAAATCATATTAGCTAGGATTACTTAAGTTCTAACATATGTCCAAAAATTGTTTCATTTGCACACATATTAAGGTTCAAATAAACTATTTGGTGATTCTATTAGTTAATTTTTAACTCAATGTAAACTTGATAGTTTTAGGAGTTATAATTTTTCCAAGGATACATCATGATTAAACTCGTCTAGGATAATTTTAATTCTTGAAAATAATTAGAATTACTGTTTATCAAAATTAATTTATTGAAAATCACATTGTATGTATTTTTTTATTTCTAAAAAAATCATTTTCATTAGAAAAATCCCAAAAATTCAAAGTAGGTTAATTTCACTATTTTCAACTCTTCTCAAAACTTCATAAATTTTGCTTATCATTTGCATGAAAATTACAGAAAAGCCATAAAAAGTGTCAATTTTACATGCTTGCATATTATGTCTAAAAAATAAAAAAATATTTCTCCCGAAAACCATACATTAAGTTTGACAAATTGAATACTAAGTTGTTCATTTTCTCCTTGGCTCGACCCTAAGGCTTGCCCATGTTAAATAAACACAAACCACACATTACTTAATTAATTGAATTATTTGTTCGTATGGTTAAATTTTGATTGATCCATGATTTCCCAACTACAGCATAAAAGGCAAATTAACGTAGGTATTTTCGGGTTCGTCAAATGGCGCAGTTGTCAGGTAGGCAAACAACTTAGGCTCATTTATAAAACTCATAGTTTGGTTTTCCATTCACTTGGCATTGTACTTTTCTTCTTACTTTTGTATATATTGTGTAAACATCTCTCTTACATAAATTCTATCTTTTTGTGTGAGGGACTGATGGACTTGGAGTACATTGGAGGTCAACGAACGTGGAGCGAGCCGACTGTTGAAGAGATAAAAAATTTGAATTTATTTTTGAGAGAGATTTCATTTCATTTTTGCAACTATTACTTTGCAATTAATTTAGGTAATTGCATCATTTACAATGGCTCCTATTTGAGATCTCGTACGTTTATCGGAGACTCGAACATTATTTTTCTTTTTTGTTTTGATTGTGTTGAAAGTGTTTCTTGACTTGAGTGGCGATATTTAGGATAGGCACATTACAATTCAGATTCCATTTAAATTCAAAATCAAAATTGTTTGCGCCCCTCGTAATATAGGCCACACATATTCATTGATCAAATCTTTCTTGAAAGATTAAAAAGATGCACATAAGCATGTACAATTAGCTCAAATACAAATCTGATTCTTCTCTGCTAATAGTATCATGTTTAGGTGCTGCTTTTTTAGACTTGCATGCATTTAGTGTAAAATTTTAAATTCAGTCTAGCATAACACACGAAGAATGCTGGGAATCACTGTAAGTACATTCTTACCTGAGCATACATTATAGTTTCTGCTTGCATTCCATTTTTTGATTACTCTCTTGATTTATAACCTAAGTTTTAAAGGAAAAGGGGTTGAATAGTAGGCGTGTATTTTGTACTGACATAAATATCAATGATAACTAAAACTTTAAAATTTAGGGTTGAATTGATGCAAGTTGACCAAAAAATTTGGAATAAAATGAACACTTATTTTACGAGTACATAAAGCTCTCATTGGACACAGCTGCTTACCTCCAGACAGAGTGGGTAAGGATGCATACATCAAGGTTAGAGCTCAAATCCCTAGCGTTGCCCCCCTCCCAAGTCCCCAGGTCGGACTCTTGCAGGATTGGGAGCTACAATGGCTTATCTTTGACCTTAATGTACGTTTCGATTATGTAAGCATGTGTGTCTCCTTTAAGGTATGATATTGAAGCCCAATAGTTTGGGTAGATCACCTCATTGATTAGGAGCACACATGAGCATCATTGGGCATAAGACGATACCATGTGTGTAATGGACTAAAAGATTGTATTACCACCACCTAAAATTGACAAGATAACTCAGTCGAACCTTTACGGCCTTCACGTGTTCAATTAGTGAATTCAAAGGATTTGCATTGTGTTTGATTTGTGTGAGTTTTCTATGCACATTTACATATCCCATACTGCATAGATTCTCCTTGATATCCATTTTCATATACGATCCTCTTGACATAGAAGATGACTAGTTGGAGGGATTTGTATTCAGACCACAAATTTATCATTGAACCCTTCAAAGATATCGTCTTCAGAGGTTCCTTCACTCCCTAGACCTCCCTAGATTCATGACCCTCTTGAGTCCAGGTTCACTCACTTTAAGGATGGTCAACCACTGACCAACCCTTTCCTCTCATCCCCACTTACCAAGGAAGACCTTCTCATGGGTGAAGATGATTTAAGTGCATCATATTCGACTAATTCAAATCCATTTGTTTATGAAGGTGACAAAGAAGTTTCATTCAAGATGCCTCTTAAGAAGAAAGATGATGAGGAAGAACATCATGACGATCCTTTCCAGATGATACTAGCTAGGATGGTTGCATCTGAGCAGCAACATGCCCTACTTAGGGATGAGATAGGATAATTGAATGTAGGGATTGATGCACCCAAGGATGCGACATACAACCTGAGACAGTTCATAGTAAAAAATTATCTAAGTCCCACAGAACCAGAAATCAAATATGAGTTGAGCCGCCCTTTCTGAATTTGCTGCCACGTTTCAACGAGAATGCCAAAGAGGAACCATATGCATTTCTGAGGGACTTTGAGTTCATATGTGCTAACCTACGTCACCCTAGGGATTATATTAGGCTCACTACCCTTCCATTTGCCTTGGGGGATAAGGTGTATTACCGGTTTAAGCATTTAGGTGTGACAGTAACCACCTATGCCCAGTTCAAGGACCTTTTCTTAAAGAAGTTCTACCTTATGAGTAGAACTAACCACATGAGGACACACATCATGAGTTTTTCTCAGCTGCCCAATGAACCTTTTATGTGATGCATGGGAATGATTCAAGGACATACTACGGAAGTTTCCATGTCATGGATTGGATGATAACATCTTGGTCCAATCTTTATTCATTGGTCCCAACCCTGAGATGAAGGGTTTAGTGAGCGCTGCCTGCGGAGGCAGTTATACATCATGTGGAGCAGATACCGTCCAGAGGGTATTCGAGCATATGGTTGACACTAGCCGCGCACAGATGACCAGTAGGGCATACAATGAGTCCCTAGTTGCATTCATATCAAAGGAGGGAAAGATTGTGGGCGATCTCGCTGAAGACCTGGTCCCCACCATGGGGATTATTGCAAACAAGTTGACAGTAGTCGTGCGGATTGATAAGAGGATGAATGAGCTTGAAATCTTAACTAGGTCCTGAAGCAGGTGGAGGAATTATCAGAGAAAGTGTCCAAGATTAAGATAACTGCTACAACTACACCTACTGCTATTATTTTCCGTGTGCACCATGTACATGAGCAATCGATGTTAGGGTAATACCAACCATGTGTAGGAGACCACTCTTATACACAATCTTAATAGCAACAAACACCACTAACTGAGACGGTACAGGAGGAGCCTCCCCCAGTGTGGGACATAAACGGTGTATGGTACACCTAGGAGCCTGTTTGGAAGGAAAATACGGGGTACTAACGGTCTGACCAGCATCCCCCAACCTTCTGCAATGCCACGTTCACCTTTGCAACACTGCCATTACATCCACCACAACACAACCCTAGTCCTTATCAGCTCAAGAAGATACACCGTTTCAGGGCTAGCAGGGCTCGAATTACCAGTATTACCCCCATCAATAACAACAATAGCAATAATATCAGGGCCATTAGGGCCAGTCCTTACGATATTATTCTTCTCAGCAGAATACCTCTTCATCAGCACCCACCGATTTCAACATCAGATTCTCGATGAGCTTCATTCCTACTGGAATGGGATTCAGGATATATGAGTGGACATCAACCTCTTGTCTCGATGGCAAGATGAGAAGGTGTATAACAACCTCGAGATCTGGGTTGCCCGCTTACACAACATTATGTAAAATTTATGATTTATCGTACTAAGTTACGAAAATGAGGAAAAAATTTTGCGATTGAATGACATTCACACTTCATTTATCCATCCACATAATAACACATGTCACCTCAGAACATTTGCATTTGCATCCACTGGTATTATATGAATCAACAAGAAACATTATCATTATATGCAGGTATCCTAAAATACAATAGAAGAGAAGGTAAGCATAAGAGAGTTACACTTAGCCGTACAATGACTATAATGTGTACCATCAAAAGAAATTTCCTGAACCTCAGAAGCTCAGAGCCCTGGAAAGTATCAACTGTGTCGCATGCGCCTTCCCTGCCATCCATGTTAGGAACAAAAGGATGTCAACAAAAGTTGAGTATAACCGATTTTTTTTAAAATTAACATATATTTAAGTGGTTACAAAAGAAAGCAAGTAGATAGGCATTGTCATTGTATTCGTTAAACTATTTGCATGGAAAGTTGATTTTCTAGCAGTTCAGTATATAACTGTATAAAATTTGCTTTTACATTCAACATATTTCAAATGTAACCAATTTATTATTTTATTGATTCACTCTATGATCATGGTGATCAAGGTGATCTAGATCTAATGTACATCCGTTTTATTAGTGTTAATTTAGATGTGACGATAGATCTTAGTGAATGTAGTGTTTGATGAAGATTTTCATGATACGATCTTTAGCCTCTTTAGAATCTACTGATGTAACAATACCCAAACTCGTGGTGAAGAAACCCCTTAAGAGACTTTTCTGTTTCGCCTTCCCAGTGGAGGTGCGGTCCATGAGAAGGCTGGGCACACTCCAACTACGCCACTGAGATGGGTGGGAGAGACTCTCCGTTTGAGTCACTCCAGTCCTGCCCGAACAGTGCATGTACGGGCTAAACGATCTCATAGAAAAACCAAGGTTTCTTCTGCCTAAGCGCCTAACATAACACAAGGTCAATGAAATTGATCAAATGAAATCACATGGATCCCAGAGAAGCGTAAAAACTGCGAGCTCATGAAAAATCGTGGAAGAGATCGAGATCCTAGACCAGTGTAGTCACTACCCAATCTGGGCATCTTAAATCCATCCATGTTGAGGGTCATCGCACCCTCGCATAGTCAAGTGTAAAGGGGCACCATGACCGGTATAATTAATTATCATCATTGATTCACGATCATATGGATGTACTTGATTACTCATTTGTTTTGCACTATATTGTCTGGCTAACTTTACCGATCTAAGTATTTTGTCAACAACTTATCAATAGTGATACATCTTTAGTAGATCACACTAAAGGATTATTTAATAGAGATTTTTGGTCATAATAATTAATAGATTTATTTAAGTACTTTTGATTTAATTCTTTAAGGATATGTGAACCTCCTAGATATTGATACCCTATTATTTAATTAGCACTATTCTTGGATTAAGTTTCATATGGGTCGATTACTGGTTGGCTTCTAGAAGGAGGGTATCAATATCCTATAATTGTATTTAGAATTTCTTATTTAAAACATGAGATCAATGGCTACTAATTGATTTGAATTAGAAGCCAATTCATGCAAAATCCTCAAAATTTTCATCTTTAAAAACATGAATTTTTGAGCTAATGATTTGGTCTGAACTAAGAGTCAATATCATGCAAAAATCTCAATTCTTCATCCTTATAAACATGGAATATGGAGCCCAATGTTTGATCTGAAATTAGGTACAAATGCATGGAAAAATATCAAAATTTTCATCCTTATAAGCATGAAAACCAGAGCGTAATATTGGTATGAAATTAGGCTCAAATACATGCAAAACACCAATTTTTTCATCCTTATAAACATGAAACCTGGAGCCTAATATTGGTATGAAATCATGCTCAAATACATGCAAAAACACCAAAAATTTCATTCTTATAAACATGAAAACTGGAGCCTAATATTAGTCTGAAATTATGATCAAATACATGCAAAACACCAAAATTTTCATTCTTATAAACATCAAAGTTGAAGCCTAATATTGATCTGAAATTAGGCTCAAATACATGCAAAATACCAAATTTTCATCCTTATAAACATGAAAATTGGACATGATATTGGTCTAAAATTAGTCTCAAATACATGCATGCAAAAATACCAAATTTCAATATGAGATTAGTAGCAAAAAATGATTAGAGTTTCACCCCAATCTTTTTTTCCTTCAAATTCTCTTCAACTTTTCACTATCATTTGCTGATCAAATCAGTAATAGAACATGCATTAGATTGCTGAACTAATCATTATAGAGACATGCATTATATAGCCCCAAATCTCTAATTTTTAATTCAACATATACAATAGCCCAATCATAGCAACAACTTCATGCATTCTTCAATTATTTATCCCAAGAATTATTAGGGAAGAAGATCGTGAGGATAAATCTCAAGGATGACAACGATGGGAGGGCTTGGATGTACCTCCTGGATCTCCAAAATGGAGGAAATGGGAGTAACACCTGCTGCTTTGGAGCAACAACAACACCTCCAGCTGCTTGGGAAGCGGCAACAACTCCTGATCTAACAACAATTGAGGAGGAGAATGGGGCTTTGTTGGGGGGAAAGAAGAGAGGAAGATGGGAAAAGACGGGGAAAAAGAAAGGTGAGGAGGTGATATAAGGAAATGGAGGAGTTGGGGTGTTGACAAGTGGAGAGAAAAAAGGTGAGGTGTCAAATGTGGGGACATGTGTTGTGCTATAAATTATATATATAATTGAAACACCGAAGTCATTTCCATTTTCATCCTGAATCTCTGATTCAGATGATTAATAGCTCATTTCAACCAACTTGGAGTGACGTTCAAATGTGTATAATATTTATATTTTTCTGATCTAAGATGAATTCAGAAAAGGTTGAATTATCAATTTGATTTAAGATTAAAATTTGTGATTTAAATGGGTAAAACGACCTCCGATCGACAAAGATTGTTTCGCATGACCCAAAGAGAGATATCCTGTGATCATTAGTGCTAACCTTACCTTAGAATAGGAGTCTAGGCTTTTAGATGTCTTAGAGCAGAACCACATAGCGATTGGCTAGATAATGTGGATCTCATAGGGATTAACCCCACTCTCTGCTCACACCACATATATGTTGAGGATAATATGAGACGTTCCTGTGAGTTCCAGAGGAGACTTAATCCTAATATGCGAGAAGTAGTTAAGGACAAGATTAAGAAGTGTAAACCAGGATTTATATACCCCATTTCAGATTACAAGTGGTGGCCCCACTCCATGTTGTCTTGAAGAAGTCGGAATTTAGATGGTCTCCAATGAAGAAGCGTAGAGATCACAACACGATTACCCACATCGTGGTGTGTCTGTGTCGACTACATGTACCTGAATGTCGTGACCAAGAAAGACCACTTTTCCTTGCCATTCATTGATCAGATTTTGAGAGACTAGTATGGAAAGCGTTCTTCTATTTTCTTGATGGGTACTCAGGCTACAATAAAGTAGCCATCGCTCTTGAGGACCATGAACAAACCACATTCACATATCCATTCGACACTTATGCATTCAAGCGCCTGCCATTCGTTCTCTGCAATGCTATGGGGGTATTTCAGCAGTGCGTGATCACCATATTTACCGATATGGTGGGAGATTTCCTGGAGGTATTCATGGATGACTTTTTCGATCCATGGTGATTCCTTTGATACATATCTAACGCACTTGAACTGAATCCTCAAGAAATGTAGAGAGGTGAATCTGGTACTCTCCTGGAAGAAAAGTCATTTCATGGCAACGGAGGGTATTGTGTTGGGGCACGTCATCTCCAAAAAAGAAATGACGGTTGACCCTACCAAGGTGGATGTGATCAAGAAGCTTGATCTGCTAACCAATGTAAAGTCACTGATGTATTTCTCAGAGTATGTTGGATTCTATAGGAGTTTCATTAAGTTTTTTCAAAGATTCCCCGCCCTCTGACCGAGATTTTAGGAAAACACAGAATTAATTGTATATCACAAGTATTTTTAGGCCTTTGAGATCTTTAAAAAGAATATTTGTAACTCGCCGATTCTAGAAGCTCTTGACTAGTCTCTTCCCTTCGAGATCATGATTGACGCTTCACATTTTGCTATAGGAGATGTGGTAGGATAGAGGCGAGATGGGATTCTATATGTTATACATTATGTAAAGCAAAGTTTAAGATCATGTGCAAAAGAATTATTCGGTGTCTGAAAAGGAAATGCTTGCAGGAATAGGCCCTTGAGAAGTTCAGATCTTATGTTTGGGCTCTAAGGTGATGATTTTTACTGATCACACAACCATTCGATACTTAATGGAAAAGAAGGATGTGTAGGCGTGTCTTCTTAAATGGATTTTACTACTCCAGGAGTTTGATTTGGTGATTACGAATAAACCTGGAGTGAAAAATGTAGTGTATGATCATTTATCCTGAATTGAATTGAAGGATTCCCCTGAATTTGAGCAGATCAAAGAAACCTTCCTAGATGAGTCAATATGTGTTATTGATTCACTCTTGTGGTACGCCAACATAGTGAACTTTCTTATCTCCAAGCAGGTTCCTCATGGTTGTACTAGGAGTAACATTGATCGATTGAAGTCAGTTTCGAGGAGGTACCACTAGGAGGATCCGTTCCTTTTCTTTGAAGGGTTGGATTGTGTCTGGAGAAGATGCATTCCTCGGGAGGAATATCAGAGTGTCCTCACACATTGTCATTCAGTTGAGTCTGGAGGACATCATTTAGGAAAGAGAACCACACACAAGGTACTCTAATGTGAATTTTATTGGCCGTCCCTATTTAGAGATGCATTTGATTTCGTATGGTAGTGACTAATTTGTAAGAGAATATGAAGGACAGTTGGATATAGAGACGAGATGCCCATGCAACCAGTAACTTTTTGTGATGTTTTTGATGCATCGGGCATAGATTTTATGGGTATCTTTCCTAATAGCCAAGGACATGAGTACATTTTGCTGGTGGTTGACTATTTTTTTAGGTGGATGGAGGCTATCCCAACCCGAGCTGCAGACAACAAGACTATCTATAAGTTTGTGAATGACGATATTATTGCCAGGTTCAAGATTCCCAAGGTATGATTTCTAATGGGGTTAGCCACTTCATGAATAGAGAAGTCAGATCATGGCTAAGGACTACAAATTTGAGCATAATGTAGATGGTCCTTACCACCCACAGTCTAATGACATGACAGAGATTTACAATAGAGAGGTGAAGAGCATTCTTCAAAAGTTGGTTCGTCCTGATAGGTTTTAATTGATCCCAGCTCTTGGACCAAGTTCTTTGAGCGTATAGGACAACCTACAAGACTGCACTTGGTACTTCACCTTTTACGATGATCTACGACAAGCCATGTCATTTTCCAATGCATTTAATTCACCAATCCTAAAGTATGTTCTATACATACGACCATCTATTATACTAAAGCTAAGTGGCACGCAGTCTACTAGCGGCAATCGACCTTGTACATCGGAGGAAGGCAAGATTAGAAAGAGGGGGGAGGGGAAGGAAGCCTACTGGTGCATATTCAGTTCCCATTGAAAAGAAAGTGAATTGGAGTTGTCACCTAGGGGAATTTTGTCGAGACTTGAACGTGAACGAGCTCGTGGAAACCAGAAACCGGACGTATGATAACAATATGATCTATAAAGACAGGGATAAGAAATGGCATGATCAACACATTAGGGACAAGAACCTTATCTCTAGATAAAAGGTATGGTTGTTCAATGCCAAGTTGAAGGTGTTCCACATGAAACTCAAATCCAAATGGACGAGTCCCCATGATGTTAAAAAAGTGCACAACATTAGAAGTGTAGAGATAGATGATCTCATATATGGTGCACGTTCCTTTCTGGTTAATGGACAACTGTTGAAGCACTTTGTAGATTCCAAAGAGCAGATGTCCAAGTTGTGGTCATCAACTTCATGCATAGAAAGTACAATGAAGATATATTAGACAACTTGATTTGTTCATTCTTTTAGAGCCTAGGTTCCCTCTCTTGTTGATTCTCACTCTTACTTAACTTATTTAAAGCATGAATATAGGAGGAACTGTGGCACCCCCAGGGATCCAGATACTCAACAAATACTCATCCACAGCATATGATTCCACATTCGAAATACCAAGTTGTGACAAACTTGCAGGAGAATAGTAAAAAAGGGAGAACTACATCTTTTTTTCTATTCCATTTTCTTTTCCATTCAT
Source organism: Ottelia alismoides (assembly GCA_037367405.1). NCBI lineage: Eukaryota > Viridiplantae > Streptophyta > Magnoliopsida > Alismatales > Hydrocharitaceae > Ottelia > Ottelia alismoides. The sequence goes on along the minus strand of JAZKJV010000517.1, from coordinate 1,240,560 downwards.
ATATCATGTCCACAAAAAAGTATACACCATGCTCTAGAAGTGTAGCAACAAGTATACATCACCATGCACTTATAGCCACGCGCATACATCACCATCATGTCTCTCAAAAAGAAGTACATGTACAAGTAAAAATCAAAAGAACGGGAACCTGTTGTACCACAAAATAAGGGCTGCAATAAAGTCAACCTCTTGTTGCCTACCGCTGCGGCTGCTGCTCCTGCAAACCTGTCGAATTCACACAAATAGGTTTATAGGTAAAGTGCTAATACAGATATAAAACAACTAAAAAAGGTAAACAGAAAGTATACAAGAAGCAATTGTGAAAACTTACAATGTATAAAGAACTTCCCTGTTTGCAATATCCACTAAGAAACAACACCTCAAAAAGAACAATCATCCCACGCAAAGCGACTTGTAACAACTTAACTTATAGTTACAATCCATATATAAATATGTATTATACACCAATACCTACTTATAAGATAGTAGGAACATAATAGAAATGTAATCCAAGCTTCATGGATAGTCTGTGGTCTTGGTCCATGTAGGACATCACACTATGATTCTAAGGCAAGAAGAAGGCCTTAAGGTTAGGTGCCTCCGTAGGCATGTGGTGGGGTACAATGCATCCTAACTAAGTTCTCAATATATCCACCAGCTTCGATTAACAAACTATAGTTACCATTCTTAATTCAAGTTTCAACCCGCGAATCATTGCAAACCACCCAAGTCCACAATCAATCAATAGAGTTCACGACAGAAGGGTATGATCGATTCAATACATTTGATCATGGATAAATGTACTAATAACATAGTTTTACGGTTTTTTATTTAAAAGTCTCGGTGTCATTCCTTACAAAGGTGCGTCCGGATACTTATAATGGGGACAACACATATAAGTATTTAGAAGTCACATCGGTAAGGAAAGATGAGCTTGTTAATGCTGCTGAGGGTCACAACTCACACCCCTTGTTAGTAACACATATCCTCAAGAGGAGTTACATAAAGCCCGTAGGCCTCATCGCCAGGTGGAGAACACACACAACCCAAAGCGCAACACAAAGCACAAGGCGCAAACCACTCGATGCCATGACGGAAAAATCATTAAGCGCCAAAAGGAGCACTAAGCAGAGCACACAACACACAGTGAGCTAAAGCAGCATTAATCTATTGACCGGGTTATTTAAGGTTGTCCAAGTCTCTACCCGAGTTTTCAAGGAGGCACGCTTCTCCTTGTTAGTTTATTCTATTTATTATTATATAGTATCATGATTTTGATTTCTTCTTTGTCGTATGATGCGACAAGCCATGTAGACCCACCTATGTTTTTGGTGCAATCCACCACAAACAATATTTCCGTTCTAAACATATATCCAAATCGACCCAAATAATGCTCGACAACGATATCTACCTTGGTCATCATCTATATTTTATGAAATAAATAAAGAAACAAACAAATAATACGATGCACAACTAGCAGTACAAATCACCAAAGACCGTAAAAAAACAAAGACCCACTTCCTATAATCCTCCAAAATGGCCAAACTTGAAAGAAAAGAGGCAACTTGCATCTGGGATCATCACACCAACGAAGGGTAATGGTTTTCTATTTACAACAAAAGGAATCTCCAAATATAAATGAATGTGGTTGTACTTCGGGTTGCTCCTATTAATTATGTCTGTGATTTAAATCCACCCAGAATTTTCAACCCCATGAAACATGATCCAATATCACATTGTATGCAAAAGTCCATTTCCATAATAAAATTCAATAGAAATTACAGAAATGCAGTCTCATATAGACAAAGCTATATAAACGAAACAAGTTTACACCTAGAATGGCTCGGATGACTTTGACAACTTAGAACACAAGATAATAATCTGTTGTAAAAAAAGCAACTACTAATTGTGCTTCTTGCCCTAGCAGAAGATTGTGAGGAATGTGCATCTTGAACAACCATATCTACAAATCCATGAGAAGATGAAGAAACTGACAATGATCTTTTCTTCATTCTTTTCTCCTTCCCTTAACCTTAATCGTTAAGACTCTCTCAAATGATGGAGAGTTTTGATGGTGGCTCTCTGAATCTCTTGATTCAGTGTCTTGCATAATGAGCCATCATGTCTCTTTTATAGGGGTAGAGTTGGAGGGTTCAAAAGGATAACAAATCCTATCGTAACCGACTCCCGACAATCCATTAACCATCAACGTAGATCAAGATAATGCGGTTACGTTTTATCCATTGACTTGGTATAACCCTTATTTACCATCTCATAGATATTTTATATGGATCACTTACGGGATAAATTCCAACACCCTTCCCATATAATATAAAAGATAAAGGAACGGGATAAGACAACAAGTTAACTGATGCTTTGAAGACATCAATGCAATAACCTTTAACATCATCTAGGTTGTCACCTCTGAAAATAATCTACTTAAAACTTGCTCTGTTGGAAATGGCAATGCATTCAGGCTTTCCATTGTTAGGAAACACCCACCTACGTGACTTGGTTGTTGATATATATCACTATAAGGTTGCTGGTCGCTAGCAGAGAAAGTGTGCCCCTGTCCGTACAAAGTTTCAAGAGGAACAACAGAGTGACCAGAGTAACTGCCAACTGGACAAGAAGCCTATCCTCCTCAAGTCTGTTCCATCTATGGTAATTATATCATAGGAAGGATTTATGAGATTCCTATTTGAACCAAACTGGACTTGGCCCATCAAACCTTTAATGTCGGTCATCAATATCTTTTGTAGCAAAGCATTGCTGCTAGAAAGACTATGAAGAGCTAAAATGTGCGATGCGCTTCCATTTAAATCACGAATTTGTGGATATAAAAAAAAGATTGCAAAATTCTCATTCTAAGATTTATTCACAGCCTGGATAACTAACCACACTGAATTGTATGCATAAAATGCATAAGAATTTGGTATTGTTCTTATTTTCCCTTTCTTCCTAAGATCATTCCATCGTGGTGGAAGATCTTGTTTCGATTGAGTATCTGCAATATGCTGTCTAAAGGAAACAACCCCTTGTATAAGATCCATCGTGCTTTGGTTGACTGAATCTAATGAGTTCAAGCATGAAATAAGCCAGTCAGTTGCTGTCGAAACATGTCCATTTCCTAACATTTCAAGACGCTATGCGGTTGAGAGCAAGGCCTGAATCCGATTGACGTTTTACAACAAAAAAACCCGAGACTCCATCATGTTCACTTGAAAGAGCAAACCAACAAGCATGATTTCACTATCGTTTGAGGGGGAAAGCCAGTTTTATATGAAATCTTTGCTCTTTTCTTTGCAAGAGCATCCCCTAATGCAGAGATACCATTCCTCCCATAGTGATCGTCTACAAATATATATTAATAACCTCTCTCTCCACATATAATACTCGATGATATTGTCTATATCACCAACTTGAAATTCATCTGACTGAGTGGCCCCCAAGAAAAAGGGATACTGTAGTGAGTTATGAGTAGGGTCTGTTGCTGTAAAGAAAACTAGTGGGACATGTAGCTTCATGAGCAGTCACAGAAGACTGAGGACCTATCACAATAACCACATCATCTTCTATCATCTTCTAAAATCTCAAGTAATATTACCCCTAATCTATAGATTCCAGTCTCCATGCTTGTATCTTTCATCAACATAACCACACATAAAAACAACAAATGCAGGAGCAATATGCCCATGTATGTGCGACCTTGCGAAACACCAACAAGATCCAACCACGAAATTGAAACTCCATTTGTAGGAAATAAAAATGCAGAAAACAACGTCAAGGAGGGGAGATCCATACTTTGCGGAGGTAAGGAACGAGTTCCTCGCGGTGAGATCTTCGCATCGGTGCCTTCGGCTTCAGGATCCGGCGTCTCCGGCGAACTCGGGCGGTGCTACGGTGGCTCTAGGGCGGAGGAAGGGAGTTGTGAGGGCTGGAGATGAGCCTTGGTCGTTTTGGGAGAGAGGGGTTGAGGTTTAAGGGTGAAAATTTGGATGCGGATCCGGGTCCGGATCCGAATAAGACTCGGACTCCTCTTCACTAAAATAGGCGTAACTCGGGCTTTCAAACTCGAATTTTTGCGTTCTTCAGCTCGTTGGAAAGGTCTAGATGAGCACTACGCGTTGGAATCATCAAATGAATTTTTTAGAAACTGGATACGTTCAGAATTTGCAATTAAAGCCAGATCCAGTCGAATTTACAATTAAGCCCATGTTCGGACTGCGGGGTTTTCACAGGAACCCCCTCTCTTTTATGTGCATCCTTGTCATACTCATTCCTTTCTATTCTTCACTCATTAATCCATCTTCTTGGTCCTCTTCTTATACTTAGGTTATTTTTAACCTAAGTATAGGGGGAGACCTGAATCAGTTCCTGTATATCCCTTTGTATTAAGCATGAGCTCTCCATCTTTTTTAATTTGTGTTTTTGTAACTTTGTTGAAGATTGTTGGGGATCCAAATCCCCCTCATAGCGCTGAAGGTGTTGCTGGCACTGCTGATGTTTCTCCTCCTCTTTCGAGTACTCCTCATGTAGATCATCGAGGATGTCCTCCTCATATTCTCGTGCCCAATCAGGTACGATCATGATCCTTCCACTCTGGAGGAATATATGATTATTATCATGCAAACGGATCTCACATTCAGATTCATAGAAGTTTGAATGATATACCTGATCTCTGGTCCCCTGTTAACCTTAGCTTGGACCAAAGAGGGAATGGGAGTCCTCGGTGCCATATACTCATCATATTGCTGAGAAACTCGGTTGAAGTCAGACTTCATATCATGAAAATCATTCCTCAACTACCGTATTACGCCGGTCAAAGATTATAATACCGATGTGTTGTCTGTAACTGACCCCTGATCATGCATCGGTGAGGTTTGTTGTTGGGGGTTCAACTATTGTTACCACCGTTGTTGCGAGTATCTTGGTGCTGGTGGGGGGGGGGGGCGGTACAAGACGTGATGTAGGAACATAGCTAGTGTCCTAATAAGCTGGAGAGTGCTGGTGTTGTTGACCACTCCCTATCCTCGACTTTCTATCGATGGGTTCATGGATGTACTATAGTCCGTTAACCTCCCACACTTGCGGAGGCTCCTCGCAGACTGTCTCAACTTGCGGTTGTGCATTCTGATTCTATTGGGTGTCGTATTACTCCTCAATCAAACTTCTCTGAGGCCCCGACACTTGCTGCTCATGTATTAAATCTCTCACTCCGTGTTTGATAATATCTCATATCTCATCAAATATTCCACATATGCAACGATTTTTATTGCATAATTATTCAGTAAATTAATTCTGAATTGTTTTGTGATAATTTCGATCAAGCCATTGACAATTATGAATCATATTCATCCATCCAATTTAAAATATAAATTGCATTTACACTTAGTTGTTCAATGTGAATCCAATTCACATCAATATTTAATTCATAAATACTATTTACAAATAAATCTCTCCAACATATTTTAAATACATATTATAAATCACATTATATTATTTATGATTATTATGGATAGTGATATCTGCGTTAATCACATCTTTGGCAATTAAATCATATTTAATTATCTTAGATGATTATTCTCATGTGTAAATAATATGAATTGTATCCATATTATTCATGATAATTAAATCACATTTAATTCCTAATGCTCATATACATTATCAGCAATTGAATTATTCTTAAACTCTTTTCAAGAATAATGTGTTTTCTTCGGGGATACTTGGAGATAAGGATAGGATGATTGTGCATTCCATGTATAATGATTTGGATATTGAGATCATATCTCATATCCAAATCTAAGGGACCTCTCAAAGATGTTTGATTAAATCAAACTATAAATCTAATCTTTTTATTGCATGTGAATCACATTCAGATCAATGTCCAATATTTGGACTAAGATTGTATTACTAATCTACTGAGAGGAGTCACTAAAATCCAAACCTATTTCATCACTCTCTCGGAATGGAAGTGTCATTGTCATACAATCATTTACGATCACATCACCCTCGAGTATTCCTAATACGCGTACATCCTGCATACTGAAAGACCTAAAATAAACTTGAAGTTTTATATCATATTTAAACCATCTTCTTTAGGGTTTTTATGATTGAATTTCTCATTCGATCATTGGGAGTTGGTATCGATAATATGCATTCCAAAAGCATGTATCTTACCTACAAATTCTTATAATTCTTCCAAAGTAAGACGATCATGCATGGAATTTGATCGGACCCAATACCTCATGAGTGAGCTCATGTCTTCTTCTTCAGTAGTGAACCTATATGATCCCGTTGAGAAATTATATTACTCATATACCCTTGTGTGTACACTAGCTCATCGGTGTATAGAACTTGATTAGGTCATCAGCCTAATGATATGCCTAATGCACATACTTAGACATTTAGTAATACAACTGTCTCATTACATGCTGGTCGAAAACCTTTTGAGGTAAATGTTTGGTAAGTGGATCAACAACGTTATCGATAGAGGCCACCTTGGAGATGATGATGTCACCACGCTTTTGAATCTCCCGAATGAAGTGGTATTTCCTTTCCAAATGTTTGATCTTTTGATGCCACTGATGAGCTCGAAATTCACCTCTTTAATAATTATGAATTGTAGTATAGGAGGCGAAAATCGGTCAATCAAAATACCACAATCTTTGAATGTTGTGGAATATTTTTACTTGGCAAGTCTACCAAGGTCGAACACATGGAACGGTGATTTTTAGTTGTGTGGTTTTAAATTAAATTAAGTAATTAATTAATGGTTGATCAATTTCTATGTTGGGATAATATAATACAATGCAATTATGAAGATGCGATGCAAAGAAAATAAACATAGAGAATTATGCACAGGATATGTGATTTGAAACGTGTTAAATCCTCAAAGAAATTCATCTGTTAATCCTCAAAAATTGATCACATGTCAAATAAAAGTTCTCAAAAAAATATAATCAATTTAATCCAAATGCAGGTGAAAATCCAGATAGATATATGATTGATCCTGCAATGATTTTATCTCCAAAATATTTCTAATTTTAGTCTCAAGAAACATTTGCAGTTAATATCCACAAGTCACAAAATAGTGACCAATAAATCTAATCAATCTCCTTGATTTAACCCCTGTAAAAATCAAGTCCTCATATATTCGTTCAATTCCTTCATTTTCTTAATCAAATCCCTGCAAAATAAATCGTGAATATCTTAATAAGGCACAAATATGTCAAACTCAACCCTGTAGAATTAGAATAACTCCTCGAATAATGAGTCTTAACAAGTAGCCTCAAATCAGTCCAGAAGATATGTAAAATGAAAGAGCATGAAAAGAGCTTCAAAATGACATATTATGCGCTAAAATCAGAGTTCAAAAGGGGGAAGATATGATAATTTGAATTGCAAGGGACTAAAGTGCAATAAAAATAAAGTTTATCCTTCAAAGATGTCCCTGGAGGGACTTATCTGCAAAATCAAGATGTTGGAGGAGCTCTTCTGCAATTTACCCCAGGCAAGGCTATATTTGCAATTTCAGAAATTGACAGGGGCCTCGTTGCAATTTTTCCACTGCGTACGTGCCTAGCACATACGCCAGGAGGGTCGGGGGCGAAGCGGAGGCTCGGGCGGCCCGAAGCTGAGGTTCGGTTGGCCGAGCGGGAGGCTTGGAGCTCTGACCCAGAGGCTTGACGCCGGAGCAGAAGGCTCAGTCCGAGTCTAAGGCGGATGACCAAACCTCCACATGGTTGGCAATGCGAGGCTCGTGACCCCGAGCCTGGAGGTGCGGGGTGCTGCCAACGTGGCAGGTGAGGAACCGTCGGATCAAAGGCTGATCTTTGATCCTACGGCTGCTGAGCGTCGAGGATGAGGGCGGAGCAGCCAGCGGTGATGGCGTACGGCTTCGAGCGGAGTGGCACGGGCGGAGGCGCGGAGGTCCCGTTGGGCGCTGCTGCGGCAGAAGGCGGAGGACTATGGCGGCGACTCCGCGCGATGGAGGTTGAGGCACAGGGGTCGTGGGGCGCCGACACGTACGACGAAGGGGTGTCGAGTTGCTTGAGGCGAGGGTGGTCGAGGCAGAGTCGGAGGCTCTTGCTGTGCGCAGATGGAGGAAGATCGGGGGAGGAGGTTGGGGGTTCACCTGAAGGGATGAAGGAGTGGGACATCGGCCTATACGAGGCCAACGGTGGAGGTGCGTGATGCGGGCATTAGGGAGATAGAAGGAGAGGAGTTACCTGGGAAGGCGGGGCTCCAGTTATGGCTCGAGTTGCCGGAGTGCGGCGAGCTAAGCAACTCGCTAGGAGGCTGCAACAGAGCTCCTTGAAGCCCTGGATCTCGCCAAAATCTTTGGCCGCTGTCACTGACGAGAGGGCGGATGGAGGTGGAAGGCCGGTGGGGGGGGGGCTTTATAGGAGGAGGGTGGCAACAATTACGAGAGGGGGAGGTGGATGGCTGGGCATGGTGGTAACGGTCGTCGAGGGCGGCAGCGTTACGCGCGGGGAAGCGGGTGGCATTACGCGCGGGGAAGGAGGAACGACTGGAGGAAGGGGAAGGTCGGGTCACATGCTGGGCACGTGACCTGGGGGGCCAGGAGAGAGAAAGAAAGTGGGGTGCCACGTGGCACGCCCAGGAGCTGCCACGTGTCACCCCAAAAAAATTCAAAATTTGTAGACAAAGAAAAATATAAAAGAAATAGAAGAAGACCTCAGATCGAAAAAATTCCTTCACAGAAGTTTTTCGTCTCGATGAGATCTACAACTTCCATGAAGGACCTGTGAGGTAAAGAGTTCACCTGTGCGAAGTGGTATTTTTGATGGTTCTCCATGTGTATAGAAAATCAGATTTTTGGGATTTTGTATTTTTTGGTGGTTTTAAAAGGATAAAAATCTAGTAAAAATACGATAAAATACAAGAAAATTAATTACACACTAATCTGATTTTTTTGGATTTTTAATAAATATGAAAATAGGAAAATAAAATAGGAGTATGAATTGTACAGACTCACAACGGACACTTGGACTCAGACAGTTTCTTTGATTTCAGTTTTAATCTGGATTTGGATTTTTATGTCGCTTAATAAAACTTTCATCAAAGAACACAAATGATGAAGAAATAAAATTAAAAGGGTTAATTATGTATATAAAAACTGAGGTCAAAAATAGCAAAAAGTCAAAATGCGCAAAAGAGGCCCAAAACCCAACTTTCACATATGAGCTCCGAATTTTATGAAATTGGTCTTGTTTTTAAGGTATTTGAAAATGGAGTATTTTAAAAGTGAGTAGACCAAAATCAGACACTGTATGAGGGAGATATGCTCGTTTTAGTCCGTCAGATGTGAAATTAGACTTTGGGATTATTTGATACTTATTGGAGTTAGTAATTTTTTATATTTTTTTATTTAATAAGGCTAGTAATATCTAGGGTCGATCGGATTAGGATGAATTAACTAAAAATAAGAGAAGTTAGCGGCTTTTTGGGCTAATTTACACTTGGGATTTTTAATGCAATTATGCACGATGAAATGCAAATATTATTTACACATGTATGAATGCTAATGATGCTCTGTTAATGATTAGATGCATGTGAATTTTGCGAAATCGAGCCTAATTGACCAATTTTAGCATGATGAATACGGGATTCATCATACCCCTATACTTAAACCATGCTCATCCCCGAGCATCAATGAATGAATGACTTGGTTGAATACATCCCTGACTGTACCTGTGAATTTTCAAGGCTCAATTCATAGAAGACCCTTAATTTGAGTGATCCTAAAATTATGGGCTCAACCAAGCTTTAATCAGAAGGAATCCAACTTTTCTAATTTTCAGACTCTCTGTTTGTACATATAATATAAGGATATAATTTTTAGTGTACTGCATTCATGAGAGTCAAGTTGAGACATCACCCAAAGTTCCAATCCAAGAGACTCTCCTCTAGACCCAATCCTCAACACTAGGGAATAAGTCTATTTTTGCTTTAGTCAATCGTCTCATTAGTTTGTCAGACTTGAAAGTATAGATGGACGACCAGATGATGGAGGGCATAGGATTGTGTCTAATTTTCTCTCCCTCACATTGGAACAAGGTGCCTCTCGAGTGCCTTATTAATCACACAAGTATATTTTTATTTTGTTGATCAATGTGTCCATCAAGAGAATTTGGAGTCGCCTGCACTTGTTTTTCTGGGAGTACACCGGGGTGTGTCTCTTTTGAGTATCTAAGATACTTATGACACCCAGACTTGTATCGCTTACGATGCAGAGCCCTTTTATGGCGTCAGCCTGACTCCTTGGTCCTGATTAGAGTTTTGTCCAAGTGGACACTTTGAAAATGTTTGGGAGTGCTCGCCATTGGTGGAAGCTCATTTGGAATTTGACTTTGGATGATAGAGCTTCTATTTGACATTTCTTTTTCTTTTCTTTTGTTGGCTAGATCCACTGCTTTTATCAAAAGTTGGCACACACTGATCAACAATTTTCATTAAGTTTCATCACACTCTGACACATAGGTAGATATCAAAGAGGTAGCATATGAATCTTGTTCACATACTGGCTAGGATTTTGGTGACACTCAGGTTTTCTGAAGCCTTTATTAACTTTATCCCATCCTCGAGCATCATTAGATCGGATCTAAACTCAAATCTCTAGTCCTAGTTCCTCAAGTGATATCTCAACTCGTCTCATCAATCATGCAATTGTGAAAGTGACCGTGTTGATAATATTCTTTTAAGGTAGAGATGAAGAGTGCAATATAGCGCTCAGTCTTTCAAACTAGGGAAGTGTGGATAATTAAGTTCAAAAACCCTAATGACTAAGGCTGGCTAACTCAGAATCTCAAGATCTCAGAAATCAAGTGTCCTAAAAAATCCTCAAGCCTTGAGTGATGGTGAATGTGTCAGGAATATATCATCCAAGGAATGCATGAAATGCCTGATGAAATGCAAGACCATGAGTGATGATTTTTTTATGCAAAAAGTTTTTTTTGTTTTTATAGAAACACGGGTATTATACACATAATATACACCACTTGTACCCATCCCTGATGTTAGATAAAAATGATTAAAGTACGAGCTATGGATAAAGTAGATAGAATATATACAAACACACCCCCTATACTTAGCGTGTGCTATGTCCTCATGGCACAAAGTGAAATGTAGACATAGCTCATACTAAGTATAGATGGGTTAAAAATTAAAGAAGATAAGTGATGTATAAATAATGGTACCGGTCCCCCTATACTTAGGCTCAGGCCAGCCTAAGTATAATCGGATAAATATAGATGGAGAATCGGGTAGATTTGCGGATGTACAAGATCAAGGAGGTTTGCGACGGACCTTCTTGCGGGAGTGTGGAGGGAGATAATATGGAGTTGTGAAGGGCGATGAAGAGGGGGCCGATGAAGAAGACCAGCTATCATCGGAGTCCAATTGCATATTAATAACTTAATAACTTAATGTTTAAAGTGAGTTTTCTCAATTTGGAGTTAAACTTTCAACTTTTTGCATATTAAATCCGTTGAAACCACTTTCAATTGATAGATAATTTTATGAGTTGAACTTTAAAGTGGGTTTTCCAAAATTGGAGTTCATATGAGTGAGATATGACGTTAAAGAGTTTAGGTTTATGACTTTTTGGTTTTGAGTTTTATTGGTATTTGCGCATAATTATTTGTATGTTATAATTGTATATTTTTTTACTATTTTTTATGGACATATTTATGTTAACAGCAGATGTGGAGAATATCAATAGAGTAAAGTTTCCTTCTATTGTATCATTGTATACAACACATGGACCCTTATTTAGGGTGTAATTTCAACATAAGGAGAGGAGCTAAGCCTATGGACGACTTCTGCAAAGTAGTATAAGCATGGGTAAACTACATTAGACACCTTTAGATATTTCCTTAACAGACCCCCTCAAACTTACAGTTTCATCAGAATCAGAAGTTCTATGCTATTGCGAAGGAACTTTGGGAGCGATAATGCTTTGGTGAGGATGTCAAGGAGTTGATCTCGACTGAAGATGTATGCAACTTTCAGCATACCTTCAACAACTTGCTCACGAATAAAATATTGATTGATTACAATGCATTTAATTTGGTTATGAAAAATCGATTTGTAGGAGAGATACATCGTATACACATTATCACACCAGACTGTGGGAACCAACATGGTGACATGAAGTTCATTGAAAGGGATTTTAACCCGGTTAACTTTGCCTAGCATCAACCACAACATGATATTTAGCTTGTGTAGATAAGCATGCAACACAAGATTGTTTCTTAGAGGTCCAGGTAATAGGATGATGTCCATGATAAACAAGAAGCGTGATGTTGAATGTTGATCGAGAATGTTTGAAGCCCCATCAGAATCAACATAAGCACATACCACTGGTGATGGAGAGCAAGATTACAAGAGACCATAGTCCAAGGAGGGCTTGATATTATCGCAGAAGTCCTTCGCATCTTCAAAGGCAATAGTATTCTGTTATTGCATATGTTGAGAGAGGCAATTAATCACAAAAGAGATACGAGGTTGTGTGAAATTAGCATATTGTAGAATGCCCACCAATTGCTTGTATATACATGGATCCTCAAGTGTGGGAGATTTGTCTCATAGTCGTAGCTGAAGAGTTGGTCATCAGTGAGCTAACTGACTTCACACCATCCATTTTGAATTTAATCAGTAAATCAGTTGGATATCGATGTTGAGATAAGTGAAGTCCAGGCTATGTATGAGAAATCTCAATACCAAGAAGTAGGTCAGATGTCCAAAAACTCATACCAGAAATTCATCTTACATTGTATTCACCACATTCATGAGAGAGGTGTTGTTAGAGCTAAATAAAAGAATGTCATCAACGTAGATCAGTAAGGACATCTGAGCTTGTGAAGAGTGGTGAATTTATGACGATGTATCTGTAGAGGAAGCACGAAAACCAAAGGGCTAACGAAACATCATTAAGCGATGGAACCACGTACATGGCACTTGTCAGAGGCCATATAAGGATTTGTGCAGCTTGCACACATGATGAGGAAGGTCAGGATGGACAAATCCACGCGGTTGTTTCGTATAAACAACCTCATCCAAAATCCCATTGAGGAATGCATTATTAAAGTCAAGTTGAATAACATGCCAGTGTTGTTGAAGCATAAGATTAAAGAGAAGTTTTATATTAGTCAGTTTGACTATCAGGCCAAAGGTTTCATAAAAATCAAGTCCTTCAGCTTGTTCATAACCTTTTCCAACTAGACATGCTTTGAACTGATCAACAGAACTACCAAAGGAGCTTTTGATTTTATATACCCATTTGTTGCCAACCCTATTCATTGAAGTAGTGGGACTAACAAGAGGCCTTGTTTGATTGGTATGTAGATCATTGAATTCATTAGTCGTAGCTTGCACCCACCGACGATCCTTAGTAGCTTCAGAAAAAGAAGTGGGCTCTTGATTTTCATAGAGAGATTCAAAGGCAACGGGTGATAAATATGTGTTTCATCACTTAAAAAGCTGAAAATAGAGCACCATTCCCAAGTGATTCATTGCACGTGTTCATTTAAATTGCATTTCTATCATTCATGCTTACTTAATTAATATTCATGTTTTAGCATGCTTAATTGCATTAAATAAGAAGCCCAAAATCTTGTACATTATCACTTATATATTATCCTAATTTTCCTAATTTTTAGTTACTTTTCACTAACTCCAAATAAAACAAAACCAACTTGGTTGTCGAAATATTGCTAGCATTAATCAAGGAAAAATACTAAAAAATAATAGCTTGTATATTTGCTTAATAAAACCCAAACTCTAATTTGGAGACCAAAAACCGTAATTGTCAATATCTCTCTCATATAGTTTCTTATGAATTCCTGCTCACTTTTGAATTATACATTCAATTACCTGCAAAACAAGATCAAATTCAAAAGAATCAGATTTCATATATGAAACTTGGATTTTGGGACCTCGTTGTATATTGTACATATTGCCTGATTTATCCCTATTATTTTATGTACAAAATAATTCCTTTTTATTTATCTTTTCATATATTTTCTTTGATTTATCTTTTAATAAAATGCACAAAAATTCAGATAAAAAATGAAGTAAAAATCAAAGAAAATAAATCACTTTGAGTATGTATATATAATCTCTATATAAATCCCTTTTATTTTATTTCTTTATTTTATTAATTATTAAAAATCACAAAAATAGATTAAGTGTACTTATAATTCTATATTTTATCTGGTTTTATTTTGATTTTTACCTTATTTAAATAGTACAAAAATTGTAAAATACAAAATTACATGTATTTTATATCTATAGAGTATCACCAAAACTACGCTTTGTACAGAGGATTTCTTTTGTTTTTGGTTCCATTATAAAAGTTACAGATCTCGTTCAATTTCACGAAAGAGCACTTTTTGATTTTACATCATTTTCTATTTGTTAATTGATTTTTCATTTATTTTCTTTTTTTTATTTTCTAGGAGCGATATGTGGCGCTCCTGGACCACCACTTGTTGCCCCTTTTTACCCCTTTTTATTTTATCTATTTATTTCTATTTTATTTTTTAATTAGCCACCATGTGGCGCCTTATGCGCCCTTCGATCTTGGGACCATCCAACAACCAAGACTCTTCGCCTTTCCCAATGCCCGCTCCGCATCCGTCGAACGCCCCATGCACAATGTCTCACCAACCTTCGCTCACCTTCTCTGCAACCACACTTCATTCAATGCATTTAGTTGTTACGACCCTCCCCCTTTTACGGTAGCAGTCCAATGGCTCATGACCATTTTGTCCTCGCTTCCTCCGCGAAACCCCTCGTCCTCCCTTATAAAATCATCCTCGCCTCCACCATCGAAGGCCATATACCATTCTTCATATCTACAGGGAGAGGAGGCCACCGACAACAACAGGCGACCGCGTCCCCATCTCGATGAGATCCAAGGTACCCTCTGACCTTGCTGCAGCTGCTCCTCGCAGCTTCTAAGCTCTACCTCCTCTGTGACTTCTAGCGACGATGGAGCTCCGTTGAGTTCCTCCCCCAGGCGAAACCCATCAGGTATACTTCTCTTTTCTTCCTCTTTTCTTCTTCCGTACTTCTCATGGTTTCCTCTATTTTCCCTCTCCGATCGTTTCTTCTTTCTTCTTCCTCCGCTCCCCTTCAACTCTGTCTTTGCCTCGTGCCGTTCCACCTTCCTTCCTCTCCGTCGACCACCTTTTCCTCTCCGTCTTCATGGCATTTGCCGCATGACACCACACCTCTACCTCCACCCACGTTTAGCCTTTCGCCATCGATGCCCTGCCCTTGCCTTGCCGCTTCCTTCTTCTTCACCATTCAACAACAGGCCGCCATGATAATCGCCACCGCCATTGACCCGCTTCTCCTTCTTCTCTGCCACACTTCACACCACTCCGCCCTCGCCACAACCTACCTCGCCTTCCCCAGGATAGATCGCTAGCTCTGTGATTCAAGCATGCATCCAATGGTCTGCGTCGCATTCACCTTCGTCCTGTTGTACTATAGCTCATCCATCCTCTACTCGCCATCGACCACAGCCTTGCTCCTCTGTCGAGGCATCCACTGAGCTCCAACTACCATTGGATCAAATGGTTCGCCACATGCCACATCGCCCATCCGAACCTCAACCCACACCTCAAGGTTCGGGTGGGCCCGAGCCACCAGAACCAGCCATGTGCTTCCTCGGTCCTCCAAGCCCCGTATTTGCACGCGCCTTGCACGTGGGGTGCGAGGCATTTTGCAATGTGGCTCGAGATTCTCTAGAATAGCACCCAGAACCCCACCAACAGTAGTATGTGTTGCGTATGTGCACGCCTTGGATAATTGCAGTGAACATCCTTTGAGTTTTGGTAAATAAAAAAGGTCATCCACCCCTTTTATTTTGTATTTATTCTCTTTAATTTAGTTACAGAAAGAGACCCATGTCTTGCACTTTTATTTTAGCTATCATTTGTAGATATTTTGAATTTCTAAAAAATGCATGTTGTGGAGTATTTAATTATCTAGTTTATAATCATTCATTTATATATTCATGAGCTTGGATTAATTTACTAATTTTTTTGGTTCCAACATATTTTCCCATCTATGAGTAATTAATTCAAAATAAATTTTAGTTAGTACAAAAAATCATCAAAAATCATATTAGCTAGGATTACTTAAGTTCTAACATATGTCCAAAAATTGTTTCATTTGCACACATATTAAGGTTCAAATAAACTATTTGGTGATTCTATTAGTTAATTTTTAACTCAATGTAAACTTGATAGTTTTAGGAGTTATAATTTTTCCAAGGATACATCATGATTAAACTCGTCTAGGATAATTTTAATTCTTGAAAATAATTAGAATTACTGTTTATCAAAATTAATTTATTGAAAATCACATTGTATGTATTTTTTTATTTCTAAAAAAATCATTTTCATTAGAAAAATCCCAAAAATTCAAAGTAGGTTAATTTCACTATTTTCAACTCTTCTCAAAACTTCATAAATTTTGCTTATCATTTGCATGAAAATTACAGAAAAGCCATAAAAAGTGTCAATTTTACATGCTTGCATATTATGTCTAAAAAATAAAAAAATATTTCTCCCGAAAACCATACATTAAGTTTGACAAATTGAATACTAAGTTGTTCATTTTCTCCTTGGCTCGACCCTAAGGCTTGCCCATGTTAAATAAACACAAACCACACATTACTTAATTAATTGAATTATTTGTTCGTATGGTTAAATTTTGATTGATCCATGATTTCCCAACTACAGCATAAAAGGCAAATTAACGTAGGTATTTTCGGGTTCGTCAAATGGCGCAGTTGTCAGGTAGGCAAACAACTTAGGCTCATTTATAAAACTCATAGTTTGGTTTTCCATTCACTTGGCATTGTACTTTTCTTCTTACTTTTGTATATATTGTGTAAACATCTCTCTTACATAAATTCTATCTTTTTGTGTGAGGGACTGATGGACTTGGAGTACATTGGAGGTCAACGAACGTGGAGCGAGCCGACTGTTGAAGAGATAAAAAATTTGAATTTATTTTTGAGAGAGATTTCATTTCATTTTTGCAACTATTACTTTGCAATTAATTTAGGTAATTGCATCATTTACAATGGCTCCTATTTGAGATCTCGTACGTTTATCGGAGACTCGAACATTATTTTTCTTTTTTGTTTTGATTGTGTTGAAAGTGTTTCTTGACTTGAGTGGCGATATTTAGGATAGGCACATTACAATTCAGATTCCATTTAAATTCAAAATCAAAATTGTTTGCGCCCCTCGTAATATAGGCCACACATATTCATTGATCAAATCTTTCTTGAAAGATTAAAAAGATGCACATAAGCATGTACAATTAGCTCAAATACAAATCTGATTCTTCTCTGCTAATAGTATCATGTTTAGGTGCTGCTTTTTTAGACTTGCATGCATTTAGTGTAAAATTTTAAATTCAGTCTAGCATAACACACGAAGAATGCTGGGAATCACTGTAAGTACATTCTTACCTGAGCATACATTATAGTTTCTGCTTGCATTCCATTTTTTGATTACTCTCTTGATTTATAACCTAAGTTTTAAAGGAAAAGGGGCTGAATAGTAGGCGTGTATTTTGTACTGACATAAATATCAATGATAACTAAAACTTTAAAATTTAGGGTTGAATTGATGCAAGTTGACCAAAAAATTTGGAATAAAATGAACACTTATTTTACGAGTACATAAAGCTCTCATTGGACACAGCTGCTTACCTCCAGACAGAGTGGGTAAGGATGCATACATCAAGGTTAGAGCTCAAATCCCTAGCGTTGCCCCCCTCCCAAGTCCCCAGGTCGGACTCTTGCAGGATTGGGAGCTACAATGGCTTATCTTTGACCTTAATGTACGTTTCGATTATGTAAGCATGTGTGTCTCCTTTAAGGTATGATATTGAAGCCCAATAGTTTGGGTAGATCACCTCATTGATTAGGAGCACACATGAGCATCATTGGGCATAAGACGATACCATGTGTGTAATGGACTAAAAGATTGTATTACCACCACCTAAAATTGACAAGATAACTCAGTCGAACCTTTACGGCCTTCACGTGTTCAATTAGTGAATTCAAAGGATTTGCATTGTGTTTGATTTGTGTGAGTTTTCTATGCACATTTACATATCCCATACTGCATAGATTCTCCTTGATATCCATTTTCATATACGATCCTCTTGACATAGAAGATGACTAGTTGGAGGGATTTGTATTCAGACCACAAATTTATCATTGAACCCTTCAAAGATATCGTCTTCAGAGGTTCCTTCACTCCCTAGACCTCCCTAGATTCATGACCCTCTTGAGTCCAGGTTCACTCACTTTAAGGATGGTCAACCACTGACCAACCCTTTCCTCTCATCCCCACTTACCAAGGAAGACCTTCTCATGGGTGAAGATGATTTAAGTGCATCATATTCGACTAATTCAAATCCATTTGTTTATGAAGGTGACAAAGAAGTTTCATTCAAGATGCCTCTTAAGAAGAAAGATGATGAGGAAGAACATCATGACGATCCTTTCCAGATGATACTAGCTAGGATGGTTGCATCTGAGCAGCAACATGCCCTACTTAGGGATGAGATAGGATAATTGAATGTAGGGATTGATGCACCCAAGGATGCGACATACAACCTGAGACAGTTCATAGTAAAAAATTATCTAAGTCCCACAGAACCAGAAATCAAATATGAGTTGAGCCGCCCTTTCTGAATTTGCTGCCACGTTTCAACGAGAATGCCAAAGAGGAACCATATGCATTTCTGAGGGACTTTGAGTTCATATGTGCTAACCTACGTCACCCTAGGGATTATATTAGGCTCACTACCCTTCCATTTGCCTTGGGGGATAAGGTGTATTACCGGTTTAAGCATTTAGGTGTGACAGTAACCACCTATGCCCAGTTCAAGGACCTTTTCTTAAAGAAGTTCTACCTTATGAGTAGAACTAACCACATGAGGACACACATCATGAGTTTTTCTCAGCTGCCCAATGAACCTTTTATGTGATGCATGGGAATGATTCAAGGACATACTACGGAAGTTTCCATGTCATGGATTGGATGATAACATCTTGGTCCAATCTTTATTCATTGGTCCCAACCCTGAGATGAAGGGTTTAGTGAGCGCTGCCTGCGGAGGCAGTTATACATCATGTGGAGCAGATACCGTCCAGAGGGTATTCGAGCATATGGTTGACACTAGCCGCGCACAGATGACCAGTAGGGCATACAATGAGTCCCTAGTTGCATTCATATCAAAGGAGGGAAAGATTGTGGGCGATCTCGCTGAAGACCTGGTCCCCACCATGGGGATTATTGCAAACAAGTTGACAGTAGTCGTGCGGATTGATAAGAGGATGAATGAGCTTGAAATCTTAACTAGGTCCTGAAGCAGGTGGAGGAATTATCAGAGAAAGTGTCCAAGATTAAGATAACTGCTACAACTACACCTACTGCTATTATTTTCCGTGTGCACCATGTACATGAGCAATCGATGTTAGGGTAATACCAACCATGTGTAGGAGACCACTCTTATACACAATCTTAATAGCAACAAACACCACTAACTGAGACGGTACAGGAGGAGCCTCCCCCAGTGTGGGACATAAACGGTGTATGGTACACCTAGGAGCCTGTTTGGAAGGAAAATACGGGGTACTAACGGTCTGACCAGCATCCCCCAACCTTCTGCAATGCCACGTTCACCTTTGCAACACTGCCATTACATCCACCACAACACAACCCTAGTCCTTATCAGCTCAAGAAGATACACCGTTTCAGGGCTAGCAGGGCTCGAATTACCAGTATTACCCCCATCAATAACAACAATAGCAATAATATCAGGGCCATTAGGGCCAGTCCTTACGATATTATTCTTCTCAGCAGAATACCTCTTCATCAGCACCCACCGATTTCAACATCAGATTCTCGATGAGCTTCATTCCTACTGGAATGGGATTCAGGATATATGAGTGGACATCAACCTCTTGTCTCGATGGCAAGATGAGAAGGTGTATAACAACCTCGAGATCTGGGTTGCCCGCTTACACAACATTATGTAAAATTTATGATTTATCGTACTAAGTTACGAAAATGAGGAAAAAATTTTGCGATTGAATGACATTCACACTTCATTTATCCATCCACATAATAACACATGTCACCTCAGAACATTTGCATTTGCATCCACTGGTATTATATGAATCAACAAGAAACATTATCATTATATGCAGGTATCCTAAAATACAATAGAAGAGAAGGTAAGCATAAGAGAGTTACACTTAGCCGTACAATGACTATAATGTGTACCATCAAAAGAAATTTCCTGAACCTCAGAAGCTCAGAGCCCTGGAAAGTATCAACTGTGTCGCATGCGCCTTCCCTGCCATCCATGTTAGGAACAAAAGGATGTCAACAAAAGTTGAGTATAACCGATTTTTTTTAAAATTAACATATATTTAAGTGGTTACAAAAGAAAGCAAGTAGATAGGCATTGTCATTGTATTCGTTAAACTATTTGCATGGAAAGTTGATTTTCTAGCAGTTCAGTATATAACTGTATAAAATTTGCTTTTACATTCAACATATTTCAAATGTAACCAATTTATTATTTTATTGATTCACTCTATGATCATGGTGATCAAGGTGATCTAGATCTAATGTACATCCGTTTTATTAGTGTTAATTTAGATGTGACGATAGATCTTAGTGAATGTAGTGTTTGATGAAGATTTTCATGATACGATCTTTAGCCTCTTTAGAATCTACTGATGTAACAATACCCAAACTCGTGGTGAAGAAACCCCTTAAGAGACTTTTCTGTTTCGCCTTCCCAGTGGAGGTGCGGTCCATGAGAAGGCTGGGCACACTCCAACTACGCCACTGAGATGGGTGGGAGAGACTCTCCGTTTGAGTCACTCCAGTCCTGCCCGAACAGTGCATGTACGGGCTAAACGATCTCATAGAAAAACCAAGGTTTCTTCTGCCTAAGCGCCTAACATAACACAAGGTCAATGAAATTGATCAAATGAAATCACATGGATCCCAGAGAAGCGTAAAAACTGCGAGCTCATGAAAAATCGTGGAAGAGATCGAGATCCTAGACCAGTGTAGTCACTACCCAATCTGGGCATCTTAAATCCATCCATGTTGAGGGTCATCGCACCCTCGCATAGTCAAGTGTAAAGGGGCACCATGACCGGTATAATTAATTATCATCATTGATTCACGATCATATGGATGTACTTGATTACTCATTTGTTTTGCACTATATTGTCTGGCTAACTTTACCGATCTAAGTATTTTGTCAACAACTTATCAATAGTGATACATCTTTAGTAGATCACACTAAAGGATTATTTAATAGAGATTTTTGGTCATAATAATTAATAGATTTATTTAAGTACTTTTGATTTAATTCTTTAAGGATATGTGAACCTCCTAGATATTGATACCCTATTATTTAATTAGCACTATTCTTGGATTAAGTTTCATATGGGTCGATTACTGGTTGGCTTCTAGAAGGAGGGTATCAATATCCTATAATTGTATTTAGAATTTCTTATTTAAAACATGAGATCAATGGCTACTAATTGATTTGAATTAGAAGCCAATTCATGCAAAATCCTCAAAATTTTCATCTTTAAAAACATGAATTTTTGAGCTAATGATTTGGTCTGAACTAAGAGTCAATATCATGCAAAAATCTCAATTCTTCATCCTTATAAACATGGAATATGGAGCCCAATGTTTGATCTGAAATTAGGTACAAATGCATGGAAAAATATCAAAATTTTCATCCTTATAAGCATGAAAACCAGAGCGTAATATTGGTATGAAATTAGGCTCAAATACATGCAAAACACCAATTTTTTCATCCTTATAAACATGAAACCTGGAGCCTAATATTGGTATGAAATCATGCTCAAATACATGCAAAAACACCAAAAATTTCATTCTTATAAACATGAAAACTGGAGCCTAATATTAGTCTGAAATTATGATCAAATACATGCAAAACACCAAAATTTTCATTCTTATAAACATCAAAGTTGAAGCCTAATATTGATCTGAAATTAGGCTCAAATACATGCAAAATACCAAATTTTCATCCTTATAAACATGAAAATTGGACATGATATTGGTCTAAAATTAGTCTCAAATACATGCATGCAAAAATACCAAATTTCAATATGAGATTAGTAGCAAAAAATGATTAGAGTTTCACCCCAATCTTTTTTTCCTTCAAATTCTCTTCAACTTTTCACTATCATTTGCTGATCAAATCAGTAATAGAACATGCATTAGATTGCTGAACTAATCATTATAGAGACATGCATTATATAGCCCCAAATCTCTAATTTTTAATTCAACATATACAATAGCCCAATCATAGCAACAACTTCATGCATTCTTCAATTATTTATCCCAAGAATTATTAGGGAAGAAGATCGTGAGGATAAATCTCAAGGATGACAACGATGGGAGGGCTTGGATGTACCTCCTGGATCTCCAAAATGGAGGAAATGGGAGTAACACCTGCTGCTTTGGAGCAACAACAACACCTCCAGCTGCTTGGGAAGCGGCAACAACTCCTGATCTAACAACAATTGAGGAGGAGAATGGGGCTTTGTTGGGGGGAAAGAAGAGAGGAAGATGGGAAAAGACGGGGAAAAAGAAAGGTGAGGAGGTGATATAAGGAAATGGAGGAGTTGGGGTGTTGACAAGTGGAGAGAAAAAAGGTGAGGTGTCAAATGTGGGGACATGTGTTGTGCTATAAATTATATATATAATTGAAACACCGAAGTCATTTCCATTTTCATCCTGAATCTCTGATTCAGATGATTAATAGCTCATTTCAACCAACTTGGAGTGACGTTCAAATGTGTATAATATTTATATTTTTCTGATCTAAGATGAATTCAGAAAAGGTTGAATTATCAATTTGATTTAAGATTAAAATTTGTGATTTAAATGGGTAAAACGACCTCCGATCGACAAAGATTGTTTCGCATGACCCAAAGAGAGATATCCTGTGATCATTAGTGCTAACCTTACCTTAGAATAGGAGTCTAGGCTTTTAGATGTCTTAGAGCAGAACCACATAGCGATTGGCTAGATAATGTGGATCTCATAGGGATTAACCCCACTCTCTGCTCACACCACATATATGTTGAGGATAATATGAGACGTTCCTGTGAGTTCCAGAGGAGACTTAATCCTAATATGCGAGAAGTAGTTAAGGACAAGATTAAGAAGTGTAAACCAGGATTTATATACCCCATTTCAGATTACAAGTGGTGGCCCCACTCCATGTTGTCTTGAAGAAGTCGGAATTTAGATGGTCTCCAATGAAGAAGCGTAGAGATCACAACACGATTACCCACATCGTGGTGTGTCTGTGTCGACTACATGTACCTGAATGTCGTGACCAAGAAAGACCACTTTTCCTTGCCATTCATTGATCAGATTTTGAGAGACTAGTATGGAAAGCGTTCTTCTATTTTCTTGATGGGTACTCAGGCTACAATAAAGTAGCCATCGCTCTTGAGGACCATGAACAAACCACATTCACATATCCATTCGACACTTATGCATTCAAGCGCCTGCCATTCGTTCTCTGCAATGCTATGGGGGTATTTCAGCAGTGCGTGATCACCATATTTACCGATATGGTGGGAGATTTCCTGGAGGTATTCATGGATGACTTTTTCGATCCATGGTGATTCCTTTGATACATATCTAACGCACTTGAACTGAATCCTCAAGAAATGTAGAGAGGTGAATCTGGTACTCTCCTGGAAGAAAAGTCATTTCATGGCAACGGAGGGTATTGTGTTGGGGCACGTCATCTCCAAAAAAGAAATGACGGTTGACCCTACCAAGGTGGATGTGATCAAGAAGCTTGATCTGCTAACCAATGTAAAGTCACTGATGTATTTCTCAGAGTATGTTGGATTCTATAGGAGTTTCATTAAGTTTTTTCAAAGATTCCCCGCCCTCTGACCGAGATTTTAGGAAAACACAGAATTAATTGTATATCACAAGTATTTTTAGGCCTTTGAGATCTTTAAAAAGAATATTTGTAACTCGCCGATTCTAGAAGCTCTTGACTAGTCTCTTCCCTTCGAGATCATGATTGACGCTTCACATTTTGCTATAGGAGATGTGGTAGGATAGAGGCGAGATGGGATTCTATATGTTATACATTATGTAAAGCAAAGTTTAAGATCATGTGCAAAAGAATTATTCGGTGTCTGAAAAGGAAATGCTTGCAGGAATAGGCCCTTGAGAAGTTCAGATCTTATGTTTGGGCTCTAAGGTGATGATTTTTACTGATCACACAACCATTCGATACTTAATGGAAAAGAAGGATGTGTAGGCGTGTCTTCTTAAATGGATTTTACTACTCCAGGAGTTTGATTTGGTGATTACGAATAAACCTGGAGTGAAAAATGTAGTGTATGATCATTTATCCTGAATTGAATTGAAGGATTCCCCTGAATTTGAGCAGATCAAAGAAACCTTCCTAGATGAGTCAATATGTGTTATTGATTCACTCTTGTGGTACGCCAACATAGTGAACTTTCTTATCTCCAAGCAGGTTCCTCATGGTTGTACTAGGAGTAACATTGATCGATTGAAGTCAGTTTCGAGGAGGTACCACTAGGAGGATCCGTTCCTTTTCTTTGAAGGGTTGGATTGTGTCTGGAGAAGATGCATTCCTCGGGAGGAATATCAGAGTGTCCTCACACATTGTCATTCAGTTGAGTCTGGAGGACATCATTTAGGAAAGAGAACCACACACAAGGTACTCTAATGTGAATTTTATTGGCCGTCCCTATTTAGAGATGCATTTGATTTCGTATGGTAGTGACTAATTTGTAAGAGAATATGAAGGACAGTTGGATATAGAGACGAGATGCCCATGCAACCAGTAACTTTTTGTGGTGTTTTTGATGCATCGGGCATAGATTTTATGGGTATCTTTCCTAATAGCCAAGGACATGAGTACATTTTGCTGGTGGTTGACTATTTTTTTAGGTGGATGGAGGCTATCCCAACCCGAGCTGCAGACAACAAGACTATCTATAAGTTTGTGAATGACGATATTATTGCCAGGTTCAAGATTCCCAAGGTATGATTTCTAATGGGGTTAGCCACTTCATGAATAGAGAAGTCAGATCATGGCTAAGGACTACAAATTTGAGCATAATGTAGATGGTCCTTACCACCCACAGTCTAATGACATGACAGAGATTTACAATAGAGAGGTGAAGAGCATTCTTCAAAAGTTGGTTCGTCCTGATAGGTTTTAATTGATCCCAGCTCTTGGACCAAGTTCTTTGAGCGTATAGGACAACCTACAAGACTGCACTTGGTACTTCACCTTTTACGATGATCTACGACAAGCCATGTCATTTTCCAATGCATTTAATTCACCAATCCTAAAGTATGTTCTATACATACGACCATCTATTATACTAAAGCTAAGTGGCACGCAGTCTACTAGCGGCAATCGACCTTGTACATCGGAGGAAGGCAAGATTAGAAAGAGGGGGGAGGGGAAGGAAGCCTACTGGTGCATATTCAGTTCCCATTGAAAAGAAAGTGAATTGGAGTTGTCACCTAGGGGAATTTTGTCGAGACTTGAACGTGAACGAGCTCGTGGAAACCAGAAATCGGACGTATGATAACAATATGATCTATAAAGACAGGGATAAGAAATGGCATGATCAACACATTAGGGACAAGAACCTTATCTCTAGATAAAAGGTATGGTTGTTCAATGCCAAGTTGAAGGTGTTCCACATGAAACTCAAATCCAAATGGACGAGTCCCCATGATGTTAAAAAAGTGCACAACATTAGAAGTGTAGAGATAGATGATCTCATATATGGTGCACGTTCCTTTCTGGTTAATGGACAACTGTTGAAGCACTTTGTAGATTCCAAAGAGCAGATGTCCAAGTTGTGGTCATCAACTTCATGCATAGAAAGTACAATGAAGATATATTAGACAACTTGATTTGTTCATTCTTTTAGAGCCTAGGTTCCCTCTCTTGTTGATTCTCACTCTTACTTAACTTATTTAAAGCATGAATATAGGAGGAACTGTGGCACCCCCAGGGATCCAGATACTCAACAAATACTCATCCACAGCATATGATTCCACATTCGAAATACCAAGTTGTGACAAACTTGCAGGAGAATAGTAAAAAAGGGAGAACTACATCTTTTTTTCTATTCCATTTTCTTTTCCATTCATATATCATGTCCACAAAAAAGTATACACCATGCTCTAGAAGTGTAGCAACAAGTATACATCACCATGCACTTATAGCCACGCGCATACATCACCATCATGTCTCTCAAAAAGAAGTACATGTACAAGTAAAAATCAAAAGAACGGGAACCTGTTGTACCACAAAATAAGGGCTGCAATAAAGTCAACCTCTTGTTGCCTACCGCTGCGGCTGCTGCTCCTGCAAACCTGTCGAATTCACACAAATAGGTTTATAGGTAAAGTGCTAATACAGATATAAAACAACTAAAAAAGGTAAACAGAAAGTATACAAGAAGCAATTGTGAAAACTTACAATGTATAAAGAACTTCCCTGTTTGCAATATCCACTAAGAAACAACACCTCAAAAAGAACAATCATCCCACGCAAAGCGACTTGTAACAACTTAACTTATAGTTACAATCCATATATAAATATGTATTATACACCAATACCTACTTATAAGATAGTAGGAACATAATAGAAATGTAATCCAAGCTTCATGGATAGTCTGTGGTCTTGGTCCATGTAGGACATCACACTATGATTCTAAGGCAAGAAGAAGGCCTTAAGGTTAGGTGCCTCCGTAGGCATGTGGTGGGGTACAATGCATCCTAACTAAGTTCTCAATATATCCACCAGCTTCGATTAACAAACTATAGTTACCATTCTTAATTCAAGTTTCAACCCGCGAATCATTGCAAACCACCCAAGTCCACAATCAATCAATAGAGTTCACGACAGAAGGGTATGATCGATTCAATACATTTGATCATGGATAAATGTACTAATAACATAGTTTTACGGTTTTTTATTTAAAAGTCTCGGTGTCATTCCTTACAAAGGTGCGTCCGGATACTTATAATGGGGACAACACATATAAGTATTTAGAAGTCACATCGGTAAGGAAAGATGAGCTTGTTAATGCTGCTGAGGGTCACAACTCACACCCCTTGTTAGTAACACATATCCTCAAGAGGAGTTACATAAAGCCCGTAGGCCTCATCGCCAGGTGGAGAACACACACAACCCAAAGCGCAACACAAAGCACAAGGCGCAAACCACTCGATGCCATGACGGAAAAATCATTAAGCGCCAAAAGGAGCACTAAGCAGAGCACACAACACACAGTGAGCTAAAGCAGCATTAATCTATTGACCGGGTTATTTAAGGTTGTCCAAGTCTCTACCCGAGTTTTCAAGGAGGCACGCTTCTCCTTGTTAGTTTATTCTATTTATTATTATATAGTATCATGATTTTGATTTCTTCTTTGTCGTATGATGCGACAAGCCATGTAGACCCACCTATGTTTTTGGTGCAATCCACCACAAACAATATTTCCGTTCTAAACATATATCCAAATCGACCCAAATAATGCTCGACAACGATATCTACCTTGGTCATCATCTATATTTTATGAAATAAATAAAGAAACAAACAAATAATACGATGCACAACTAGCAGTACAAATCACCAAAGACCGTAAAAAAACAAAGACCCACTTCCTATAATCCTCCAAAATGGCCAAACTTGAAAGAAAAGAGGCAACTTGCATCTGGGATCATCACACCAACGAAGGGTAATGGTTTTCTATTTACAACAAAAGGAATCTCCAAATATAAATGAATGTGGTTGTACTTCGGGTTGCTCCTATTAATTATGTCTGTGATTTAAATCCACCCAGAATTTTCAACCCCATGAAACATGATCCAATATCACATTGTATGCAAAAGTCCATTTCCATAATAAAATTCAATAGAAATTACAGAAATGCAGTCTCATATAGACAAAGCTATATAAACGAAACAAGTTTACACCTAGAATGGCTCGGATGACTTTGACAACTTAGAACACAAGATAATAATCTGTTGTAAAAAAAGCAACTACTAATTGTGCTTCTTGCCCTAGCAGAAGATTGTGAGGAATGTGCATCTTGAACAACCATATCTACAAATCCATGAGAAGATGAAGAAACTGACAATGATCTTTTCTTCATTCTTTTCTCCTTCCCTTAACCTTAATCGTTAAGACTCTCTCAAATGATGGAGAGTTTTGATGGTGGCTCTCTGAATCTCTTGATTCAGTGTCTTGCATAATGAGCCATCATGTCTCTTTTATAGGGGTAGAGTTGGAGGGTTCAAAAGGATAACAAATCCTATCGTAACCGACTCCCGACAATCCATTAACCATCAACGTAGATCAAGATAATGCGGTTACGTTTTATCCATTGACTTGGTATAACCCTTATTTACCATCTCATAGATATTTTATATGGATCACTTACGGGATAAATTCCAACACCCTTCCCATATAATATAAAAGATAAAGGAACGGGATAAGACAACAAGTTAACTGATGCTTTGAAGACATCAATGCAATAACCTTTAACATCATCTAGGTTGTCACCTCTGAAAATAATCTACTTAAAACTTGCTCTGTTGGAAATGGCAATGCATTCAGGCTTTCCATTGTTAGGAAACACCCACCTACGTGACTTGGTTGTTGATATATATCACTATAAGGTTGCTGGTCGCTAGCAGAGAAAGTGTGCCCCTGTCCGTACAAAGTTTCAAGAGGAACAACAGAGTGACCAGAGTAACTGCCAACTGGACAAGAAGCCTATCCTCCTCAAGTCTGTTCCATCTATGGTAATTATATCATAGGAAGGATTTATGAGATTCCTATTTGAACCAAACTGGACTTGGCCCATCAAACCTTTAATGTCGGTCATCAATATCTTTTGTAGCAAAGCATTGCTGCTAGAAAGACTATGAAGAGCTAAAATGTGCGATGCGCTTCCATTTAAATCACGAATTTGTGGATATAAAAAAAAGATTGCAAAATTCTCATTCTAAGATTTATTCACAGCCTGGATAACTAACCACACTGAATTGTATGCATAAAATGCATAAGAATTTGGTATTGTTCTTATTTTCCCTTTCTTCCTAAGATCATTCCATCGTGGTGGAAGATCTTGTTTCGATTGAGTATCTGCAATATGCTGTCTAAAGGAAACAACCCCTTGTATAAGATCCATCGTGCTTTGGTTGACTGAATCTAATGAGTTCAAGCATGAAATAAGCCAGTCAGTTGCTGTCGAAACATGTCCATTTCCTAACATTTCAAGACGCTATGCGGTTGAGAGCAAGGCCTGAATCCGATTGACGTTTTACAACAAAAAAACCCGAGACTCCATCATGTTCACTTGAAAGAGCAAACCAACAAGCATGATTTCACTATCGTTTGAGGGGGAAAGCCAGTTTTATATGAAATCTTTGCTCTTTTCTTTGCAAGAGCATCCCCTAATGCAGAGATACCATTCCTCCCATAGTGATCGTCTACAAATATATATTAATAACCTCTCTCTCCACATATAATACTCGATGATATTGTCTATATCACCAACTTGAAATTCATCTGACTGAGTGGCCCCCAAGAAAAAGGGATACTGTAGTGAGTTATGAGTAGGGTCTGTTGCTGTAAAGAAAACTAGTGGGACATGTAGCTTCATGAGCAGTCACAGAAGACTGAGGACCTATCACAATAACCACATCATCTTCTATCATCTTCTAAAATCTCAAGTAATATTACCCCTAATCTATAGATTCCAGTCTCCATGCTTGTATCTTTCATCAACATAACCACACATAAAAACAACAAATGCAGGAGCAATATGCCCATGTATGTGCGACCTTGCGAAACACCAACAAGATCCAACCACGAAATTGAAACTCCATTTGTAGGAAATAAAAATGCAGAAAACAACGTCAAGGAGGGGAGATCCATACTTTGCGGAGGTAAGGAACGAGTTCCTCGCGGTGAGATCTTCGCATCGGTGCCTTCGGCTTCAGGATCCGGCGTCTCCGGCGAACTCGGGCGGTGCTACGGTGGCTCTAGGGCGGAGGAAGGGAGTTGTGAGGGCTGGAGATGAGCCTTGGTCGTTTTGGGAGAGAGGGGTTGAGGTTTAAGGGTGAAAATTTGGATGCGGATCCGGTCCGGATCCGAATAAGACTCGGACTCCTCTTCACTAAAATAGGCGTAACTCGGGCTTTCAAACTCGAATTTTTGCGTTCTTCAGCTCGTTGGAAAGGTCTAGATGAGCACTACGCGTTGGAATCATCAAATGAATTTTTTAGAAACTGGATACGTTCAGAATTTGCAATTAAAGCCAGATCCAGTCGAATTTACAATTAAGCCCATGTTCGGACTGCGGGGTTTTCACAGGAACCCCCTCTCTTTTATGTGCATCCTTGTCATACTCATTCCTTTCTATTCTTCACTCATTAATCCATCTTCTTGGTCCTCTTCTTATACTTAGGTTATTTTTAACCTAAGTATAGGGGGAGACCTGAATCAGTTCCTGTATATCCCTTTGTATTAAGCATGAGCTCTCCATCTTTTTTAATTTGTGTTTTTGTAACTTTGTTGAAGATTGTTGGGGATCCAAATCCCCCTCATAGCGCTGAAGGTGTTGCTGGCACTGCTGATGTTTCTCCTCCTCTTTCGAGTACTCCTCATGTAGATCATCGAGGATGTCCTCCTCATATTCTCGTGCCCAATCAGGTACGATCATGATCC
Organism: Ottelia alismoides; assembly: GCA_037367405.1. Taxonomy (NCBI): domain Eukaryota; kingdom Viridiplantae; phylum Streptophyta; class Magnoliopsida; order Alismatales; family Hydrocharitaceae; genus Ottelia; species Ottelia alismoides. The sequence continues at coordinate 1,209,654 of JAZKJV010000517.1, read as the reverse complement.
TTCCACTCTGGAGGAATATATGATTATTATCATGCAAACGGATCTCACATTCAGATTCATAGAAGTTTGAATGATATACCTGATCTCTGGTCCCCTGTTAACCTTAGCTTGGACCAAAGAGGGAATGGGAGTCCTCGGTGCCATATACTCATCATATTGCTGAGAAACTCGGTTGAAGTCAGACTTCATATCATGAAAATCATTCCTCAACTACCGTATTACGCCGGTCAAAGATTATAATACCGATGTGTTGTCTGTAACTGACCCCTGATCATGCATCGGTGAGGTTTGTTGTTGGGGGTTCAACTATTGTTACCACCGTTGTTGCGAGTATCTTGGTGCTGGTGGGGGGGGGGGGGCGGTACAAGACGTGATGTAGGAACATAGCTAGTGTCCTAATAAGCTGGAGAGTGCTGGTGTTGTTGACCACTCCCTATCCTCGACTTTCTATCGATGGGTTCATGGATGTACTATAGTCCGTTAACCTCCCACACTTGCGGAGGCTCCTCGCAGACTGTCTCAACTTGCGGTTGTGCATTCTGATTCTATTGGGTGTCGTATTACTCCTCAATCAAACTTCTCTGAGGCCCCGACACTTGCTGCTCATGTATTAAATCTCTCACTCCGTGTTTGATAATATCTCATATCTCATCAAATATTCCACATATGCAACGATTTTTATTGCATAATTATTCAGTAAATTAATTCTGAATTGTTTTGTGATAATTTCGATCAAGCCATTGACAATTATGAATCATATTCATCCATCCAATTTAAAATATAAATTGCATTTACACTTAGTTGTTCAATGTGAATCCAATTCACATCAATATTTAATTCATAAATACTATTTACAAATAAATCTCTCCAACATATTTTAAATACATATTATAAATCACATTATATTATTTATGATTATTATGGATAGTGATATCTGCGTTAATCACATCTTTGGCAATTAAATCATATTTAATTATCTTAGATGATTATTCTCATGTGTAAATAATATGAATTGTATCCATATTATTCATGATAATTAAATCACATTTAATTCCTAATGCTCATATACATTATCAGCAATTGAATTATTCTTAAACTCTTTTCAAGAATAATGTGTTTTCTTCGGGGATACTTGGAGATAAGGATAGGATGATTGTGCATTCCATGTATAATGATTTGGATATTGAGATCATATCTCATATCCAAATCTAAGGGACCTCTCAAAGATGTTTGATTAAATCAAACTATAAATCTAATCTTTTTATTGCATGTGAATCACATTCAGATCAATGTCCAATATTTGGACTAAGATTGTATTACTAATCTACTGAGAGGAGTCACTAAAATCCAAACCTATTTCATCACTCTCTCGGAATGGAAGTGTCATTGTCATACAATCATTTACGATCACATCACCCTCGAGTATTCCTAATACGCGTACATCCTGCATACTGAAAGACCTAAAATAAACTTGAAGTTTTATATCATATTTAAACCATCTTCTTTAGGGTTTTTATGATTGAATTTCTCATTCGATCATTGGGAGTTGGTATCGATAATATGCATTCCAAAAGCATGTATCTTACCTACAAATTCTTATAATTCTTCCAAAGTAAGACGATCATGCATGGAATTTGATCGGACCCAATACCTCATGAGTGAGCTCATGTCTTCTTCTTCAGTAGTGAACCTATATGATCCCGTTGAGAAATTATATTACTCATATACCCTTGTGTGTACACTAGCTCATCGGTGTATAGAACTTGATTAGGTCATCAGCCTAATGATATGCCTAATGCACATACTTAGACATTTAGTAATACAACTGTCTCATTACATGCTGGTCGAAAACCTTTTGAGGTAAATGTTTGGTAAGTGGATCAACAACGTTATCGATAGAGGCCACCTTGGAGATGATGATGTCACCACGCTTTTGAATCTCCCGAATGAAGTGGTATTTCCTTTCCAAATGTTTGATCTTTTGATGCCACTGATGAGCTCGAAATTCACCTCTTTAATAATTATGAATTGTAGTATAGGAGGCGAAAATCGGTCAATCAAAATACCACAATCTTTGAATGTTGTGGAATATTTTTACTTGGCAAGTCTACCAAGGTCGAACACATGGAACGGTGATTTTTAGTTGTGTGGTTTTAAATTAAATTAAGTAATTAATTAATGGTTGATCAATTTCTATGTTGGGATAATATAATACAATGCAATTATGAAGATGCGATGCAAAGAAAATAAACATAGAGAATTATGCACAGGATATGTGATTTGAAACGTGTTAAATCCTCAAAGAAATTCATCTGTTAATCCTCAAAAATTGATCACATGTCAAATAAAAGTTCTCAAAAAAATATAATCAATTTAATCCAAATGCAGGTGAAAATCCAGATAGATATATGATTGATCCTGCAATGATTTTATCTCCAAAATATTTCTAATTTTAGTCTCAAGAAACATTTGCAGTTAATATCCACAAGTCACAAAATAGTGACCAATAAATCTAATCAATCTCCTTGATTTAACCCCTGTAAAAATCAAGTCCTCATATATTCGTTCAATTCCTTCATTTTCTTAATCAAATCCCTGCAAAATAAATCGTGAATATCTTAATAAGGCACAAATATGTCAAACTCAACCCTGTAGAATTAGAATAACTCCTCGAATAATGAGTCTTAACAAGTAGCCTCAAATCAGTCCAGAAGATATGTAAAATGAAAGAGCATGAAAAGAGCTTCAAAATGACATATTATGCGCTAAAATCAGAGTTCAAAAGGGGGAAGATATGATAATTTGAATTGCAAGGGACTAAAGTGCAATAAAAATAAAGTTTATCCTTCAAAGATGTCCCTGGAGGGACTTATCTGCAAAATCAAGATGTTGGAGGAGCTCTTCTGCAATTTACCCCAGGCAAGGCTATATTTGCAATTTCAGAAATTGACAGGGGCCTCGTTGCAATTTTTCCACTGCGTACGTGCCTAGCACATACGCCAGGAGGGTCGGGGGCGAAGCGGAGGCTCGGGCGGCCCGAAGCTGAGGTTCGGTTGGCCGAGCGGGAGGCTTGGAGCTCTGACCCAGAGGCTTGACGCCGGAGCAGAAGGCTCAGTCCGAGTCTAAGGCGGATGACCAAACCTCCACATGGTTGGCAATGCGAGGCTCGTGACCCCGAGCCTGGAGGTGCGGGGTGCTGCCAACGTGGCAGGTGAGGAACCGTCGGATCAAAGGCTGATCTTTGATCCTACGGCTGCTGAGCGTCGAGGATGAGGGCGGAGCAGCCAGCGGTGATGGCGTACGGCTTCGAGCGGAGTGGCACGGGCGGAGGCGCGGAGGTCCCGTTGGGCGCTGCTGCGGCAGAAGGCGGAGGACTATGGCGGCGACTCCGCGCGATGGAGGTTGAGGCACAGGGGTCGTGGGGCGCCGACACGTACGACGAAGGGGTGTCGAGTTGCTTGAGGCGAGGGTGGTCGAGGCAGAGTCGGAGGCTCTTGCTGTGCGCAGATGGAGGAAGATCGGGGGAGGAGGTTGGGGGTTCACCTGAAGGGATGAAGGAGTGGGACATCGGCCTATACGAGGCCAACGGTGGAGGTGCGTGATGCGGGCATTAGGGAGATAGAAGGAGAGGAGTTACCTGGGAAGGCGGGGCTCCAGTTATGGCTCGAGTTGCCGGAGTGCGGCGAGCTAAGCAACTCGCTAGGAGGCTGCAACAGAGCTCCTTGAAGCCCTGGATCTCGCCAAAATCTTTGGCCGCTGTCACTGACGAGAGGGCGGATGGAGGTGGAAGGCCGGTGGGGGGGGGCTTTATAGGAGGAGGGTGGCAACAATTACGAGAGGGGGAGGTGGATGGCTGGGCATGGTGGTAACGGTCGTCGAGGGCGGCAGCGTTACGCGCGGGGAAGCGGGTGGCATTACGCGCGGGGAAGGAGGAACGACTGGAGGAAGGGGAAGGTCGGGTCACATGCTGGGCACGTGACCTGGGGGGCCAGGAGAGAGAAAGAAAGTGGGGTGCCACGTGGCACGCCCAGGAGCTGCCACGTGTCACCCCAAAAAAATTCAAAATTTGTAGACAAAGAAAAATATAAAAGAAATAGAAGAAGACCTCAGATCGAAAAAATTCCTTCACAGAAGTTTTTCGTCTCGATGAGATCTACAACTTCCATGAAGGACCTGTGAGGTAAAGAGTTCACCTGTGCGAAGTGGTATTTTTGATGGTTCTCCATGTGTATAGAAAATCAGATTTTTGGGATTTTGTATTTTTTGGTGGTTTTAAAAGGATAAAAATCTAGTAAAAATACGATAAAATACAAGAAAATTAATTACACACTAATCTGATTTTTTTGGATTTTTAATAAATATGAAAATAGGAAAATAAAATAGGAGTATGAATTGTACAGACTCACAACGGACACTTGGACTCAGACAGTTTCTTTGATTTCAGTTTTAATCTGGATTTGGATTTTTATGTCGCTTAATAAAACTTTCATCAAAGAACACAAATGATGAAGAAATAAAATTAAAAGGGTTAATTATGTACATAAAAACTGAGGTCAAAAATAGCAAAAAGTCAAAATGCGCAAAAGAGGCCCAAAACCCAACTTTCACATATGAGCTCCGAATTTTATGAAATTGGTCTTGTTTTTAAGGTATTTGAAAATGGAGTATTTTAAAAGTGAGTAGACCAAAATCAGACACTGTATGAGGGAGATATGCTCGTTTTAGTCCGTTAGATGTGAAATTAGACTTTGGGATTATTTGATACTTATTGGAGTTAGTAATTTTTTATATTTTTTTATTTAATAAGGCTAGTAATATCTAGGGTCGATCGGATTAGGATGAATTAACTAAAAATAAGAGAAGTTAGCGGCTTTTTGGGCTAATTTACACTTGGGATTTTTAATGCAATTATGCACGATGAAATGCAAATATTATTTACACATGTATGAATGCTAATGATGCTCTGTTAATGATTAGATGCATGTGAATTTTGCGAAATCGAGCCTAATTGACCAATTTTAGCATGATGAATACGGGATTCATCATACCCCTATACTTAAACCATGCTCATCCCCGAGCATCAATGAATGAATGACTTGGTTGAATACATCCCTGACTGTACCTGTGAATTTTCAAGGCTCAATTCATAGAAGACCCTTAATTTGAGTGATCCTAAAATTATGGGCTCAACCAAGCTTTAATCAGAAGGAATCCAACTTTTCTAATTTTCAGACTCTCTGTTTGTACATATAATATAAGGATATAATTTTTAGTGTACTGCATTCATGAGAGTCAAGTTGAGACATCACCCAAAGTTCCAATCCAAGAGACTCTCCTCTAGACCCAATCCTCAACACTAGGGAATAAGTCTATTTTTGCTTTAGTCAATCGTCTCATTAGTTTGTCAGACTTGAAAGTATAGATGGACGACCAGATGATGGAGGGCATAGGATTGTGTCTAATTTTCTCTCCCTCACATTGGAACAAGGTGCCTCTCGAGTGCCTTATTAATCACACAAGTATATTTTTATTTTGTTGATCAATGTGTCCATCAAGAGAATTTGGAGTCGCCTGCACTTGTTTTTCTGGGAGTACACCGGGGTGTGTCTCTTTTGAGTATCTAAGATACTTATGACACCCAGACTTGTATCGCTTACGATGCAGAGCCCTTTTATGGCGTCAGCCTGACTCCTTGGTCCTGATTAGAGTTTTGTCCAAGTGGACACTTTGAAAATGTTTGGGAGTGCTCGCCATTGGTGGAAGCTCATTTGGAATTTGACTTTGGATGATAGAGCTTCTATTTGACATTTCTTTTTCTTTTCTTTTGTTGGCTAGATCCACTGCTTTTATCAAAAGTTGGCACACACTGATCAACAATTTTCATTAAGTTTCATCACACTCTGACACATAGGTAGATATCAAAGAGGTAGCATATGAATCTTGTTCACATACTGGCTAGGATTTTGGTGACACTCAGGTTTTCTGAAGCCTTTATTAACTTTATCCCATCCTCGAGCATCATTAGATCGGATCTAAACTCAAATCTCTAGTCCTAGTTCCTCAAGTGATATCTCAACTCGTCTCATCAATCATGCAATTGTGAAAGTGACCGTGTTGATAATATTCTTTTAAGGTAGAGATGAAGAGTGCAATATAGCGCTCAGTCTTTCAAACTAGGGAAGTGTGGATAATTAAGTTCAAAAACCCTAATGACTAAGGCTGGCTAACTCAGAATCTCAAGATCTCAGAAATCAAGTGTCCTAAAAAATCCTCAAGCCTTGAGTGATGGTGAATGTGTCAGGAATATATCATCCAAGGAATGCATGAAATGCCTGATGAAATGCAAGACCATGAGTGATGATTTTTTTATGCAAAAAGTTTTTTTTGTTTTTATAGAAACACGGGTATTATACACATAATATACACCACTTGTACCCATCCCTGATGTTAGATAAAAATGATTAAAGTACGAGCTATGGATAAAGTAGATAGAATATATACAAACACACCCCCTATACTTAGCGTGTGCTATGTCCTCATGGCACAAAGTGAAATGTAGACATAGCTCATACTAAGTATAGATGGGTTAAAAATTAAAGAAGATAAGTGATGTATAAATAATGGTACCGGTCCCCCTATACTTAGGCTCAGGCCAGCCTAAGTATAATCGGATAAATATAGATGGAGAATCGGGTAGATTTGCGGATGTACAAGATCAAGGAGGTTTGCGACGGACCTTCTTGCGGGAGTGTGGAGGGAGATAATATGGAGTTGTGAAGGGCGATGAAGAGGGGGCCGATGAAGAAGACCAGCTATCATCGGAGTCGTCCTCAGGAGAATAGTAGTCGTATGCAGAGGATCTCCAACTATTATCGATCAGAGGTAAGTGCCCTTGGATCAGAGCTGTACTTATTGCACTTATCTGATGAACTACTTCAGGATCAGACAAGGACTCTTCAGAAATCACATGATGTCTAAGGTCAAAGGCGACTTTCTTGGTCGGTTTGTTTTCTTAGGAAGTATTGGGAGGAAGTTGGACAGTCTTCATCTCCCTGTCTTGAGTAACCGATGTGGCATTCATGAGTTCCTCATCAGATGAATCCCCGTAAAAGTCGACCAATTCTTGAAGGGTCATGCACTGCTTTGGTCGAGTGAGATTGTTCCTGGTGATTTTGCGGTTTATGGCTGGGGGTGTTGATGTCACTTCTGAAGATCGTGAATTTTGGTGACATCAGATGTTTCCGGAGTCGGTTTCTTATATGGTTCAAGTATCTCATGAATTACTGCCGACTCAAAGATTAGACCACTCAAATAATCGTGGCGATCCTCAATAATATGGTCCAATTCCTCATAAGCTCCAAAATCTTGATTTTTCCTAGGAGCAGTGATAGGGTGGTGAGAATCCGAAGTTTGTCCAATAGTCAGTCTTTTAGATGACTCTACTAGGGTTTGTATCCATGTGTTATGTGAAGATGTTTGATAATGTGAAATATTTATCTCCTGATCATAACTGTCGGTTTCAAGTTGGTTTTCCTCAGAGCAGGTTGTGTCATTGGGGGTTTGTTCATTGTGGTCCGAGTTCGAGAACTTGATTTCTCGAGCCTTATAATCAAAGATCGCCTTAACGGAGGCTAAGAACGGCTTTCCTAAAATGATAGGAGACTCAGACAACCTTCCGGGGTGCTCAATGTCAAGGACAATAAAGTCCACTTTATGTCTATTACCCTGAAAGTTTACGACGAGCGAAATGATCCCCCGTGGCCTTTTGGTGGATCGATCAGGCAATTGAACGATCACCCTAGTCTTTTTCAGTTGTCCGAGTTTGAGTTTGTCAAAGATGGACTTGGGGAGAATGTTTAATGTAGATTCATCGTCTAACCGAACATGAGTAAATAAGGTATCCTCAATTTCACATGTGATCCGAGTCAACCACTTGACTTTACGGCTTTTGATTTTATGATTCATCACCAAAGAGCTGACCATAGATACAACATGATATTCAGTCCTTGATCTTTTCTTGCCCATCTTTTTGGGGTTTAGTCGACTATTCACAAATCTCTTAAGATCGGACACATATTCTATGGCTTTGATCAATGGAAACTCTAAGATCAGACTCTTGCAAAATGCTTCCATTTCAGAGTTGTCCAATTTTTTTGAATTTTCAAATTTTCCAATTTTTTATTATTTCTGTGATATGGTCAGTAGGGGAGTTAGAGGTCAGTGGTTGTGTCTGATTGTGATTCACATATAATCCAGTGGTTCGCATGGTGGTGGCCTCACTTCTTCTGAATTCTACATAGACTGGATGAGATCATATATTCTCTCAGTTAAATTGTCTTCTCTATTATTAATCCGAGCAATCTCATCCTCAAATATCTCATGACTAGTGATTGAATACTCATTCTCCACCTGTCGTGATTCTGGCATGTAACCTCGAGTAGAGTATTAATTGTTCATCATCATTATGGTCTGGTCATGAGTTATATTTCCTTGACTTTGGTTTTCTCGTGGATTGTCGAAGGAAATTGATTGTACTCAAGAGGATGGTCATCTTGAGTAGGGGATGGTTCAAGAGGCTGTGAGATCATAGTAACCGGAAATCGTGTTCTACTGTTAATATCGGTCACTCTATTGTTCATCCTCAATTCTGGTCTCTCTTTCATGTCCATAAGATTTTCAGAATGTGAGAGAGGGCTATTCCAAGAAGAAGTGTGGTCATAGGATGGGATGTATGGGCGGGAAGAGAATGATGGCTGAGGGGAACTTGATTTTAAAATCAGGTTCCCTCGAGGAGTGTGAGAAGAAGGATATCAGGACATGGTCGTGGAGATCGGGAAAGAAGACCACTGTGCCGACATCTTTCTCAAGAAGGATGGAATGATCAACGAACCACGATTTGCTTGCGATTGCAAGGTCTTTGACGCACACAAATCAAACATAAAACAAACACATAGATTCACCCACTCAACACTGGTGAAGGCACATTAGGGTTCGACCGCTTATCTTTTCAGTTTTAATTTAATGAAAAATAATCTTGAAAATTAAGCGGAGCTGTTAGGTGCCGAAATATTTCACAAAGACTGTCCCGAGTTCATACAACTAGTTGCACCTACTTTCAGCCAGTATAGGTGTAAGTACATGTCGTTTAAAGGGCTACCCGTGTTACTTGAGGACAGAGCCTTCCGCGGTATCATCTAAACCACCTACTCTGCTAAGGGAAGTCAGACCGTGAAATGGCTACCTGAGACCCTCACTGAAAAGTAGCTAATTGTTTTTTAAAATCAGTAGTCTGAATGAAACCTTTCGGTTTTTGGCTCTATCCTAAGGTGTGTGTTCTTGTCCTTACAAACAATGAGTGGGGTTCTCTCCATCAAACACATGTTATATTTTTTCAATTTTATTTACAGTCGCCTTGATTAGCAGTCCCGATTTTAAATTGAGGTTATCATTGAAATTATGTGCACACAAATTCACGCCTAACGAACAGTCCCAGTTCCTTTAATTCTTAAGTTGTAAAACTTGAGGAAGGAGAATCGAAAAAGTCAATGCAAACGTAAATCAATGATGCATGCTTAAGAAGAAGACTTACAGTGAATCCTCGCGTTCTTCATGTGGGATGCAAGACAATGAATTTAAATTACACTAAATGATATGCATATATGAAAAACACCCTAAGCAGATAGTTCTATTAGCGGGAAGAATTGATTTCAAAATTTGGCTAATGTTGAACGATCTACAATGTGTTTAGTTAGTGAGAGTGTGACCTAAGAACTACGAGCATAATCAATGATAAGTAAGCAAGCGTATATGTGCCTACGTCCTACGCCACTCAAGTCGGGTCCCAACCACACAGAAGAGGTTGAAACAGACCCGACACACCACAGAAAAGTTCAGTCTGTAATACAAGGGTTCAAAGAAAGGGACCCTGAGAATAATGCATAGATTTAAACCTAGACTAATCTCTCTCTCACAAAAATCAAAATTCAATCTTCCTAGCAGATTCTCGATTAATATCCAAAATTTGGCTCCCAGTAGTCTTCAAAGAGAGAATTTGCTGTTAGTAGCAAAAGTAAGAGAGAAATGCAAAATAAAATGCAGAAAAGGAAAAAATGACATAAAAATTAACTTCACAAAAATTAATTATAAAAATGATTTAGAACTGCAAATTCGCCATTCTCCGGCAACAACGCCATTTGATGAGCTCGAAATTCACCTCTTTAATAATTATGAATTGTAGTATAGGAGGCAAAAATCGGTCAATCAAAGTACCACAATCTTTGAATGTTGTGGAATGGTCAATCAAAGTACCTCTTTAATAAAAATTCACCTCTTTACTTGGCAAGTCTACCAAGGTCGAACACAGGGAACGATGATTCTTAATTGCGTGGTTTTAAATTAAATTAAGTAATTAATTAATGGTTGATCAATTTCTATGTTGGGATAATATAATACAATGCAATTATGAAGATACGATGCAAAGAAAATAAATAGCGAGAATTATGCCCATGATATGTGATTTGAAACGTGTTAAATCCTCAAAGAAATTCATCACTTAATCCTCAATAACTGATCACATGTCAAATAAAAGTTCTCAAAAAAATATAATCAATTTAATCCATATGCATGTGAAAATCCAGATAGATATATGATTGATCCTGCAATGATTTTATCTCCAAAATATTTCTAATTTTATTCTCAAGAAACGTTTGCAGCTAATATCCACAAGTCACAAAATAGTGATCAATAAATCTAATAAATCTCCTTTATTTAACCCCTGCAAAAATTAATTCCTCAGATATTAGTTCAATTCCATCATTTTCTTAATCAAATCCCTGCAAAATAAACCGTGAATATCTTAATAAGGCACAAATATGTCAAACTCAGCCCTGCAGAATTAGAATATCTCCTCAAATAATGAGTCTTAACAAGTAGCCTCAGACCAGTCCACAAGTTATGTAAAATGAAAGAGCATGAAAAGAGCTTCAAAATGACATATTATGCGCTAAAATCAGAGTTCAAATGGGCAAGATATGGTAATTTGAATTGCTAGGGACTAAAGTGCAATAAAAATAAAGTTTATCCTTCAAAGAGGTTCTTGGTGGGACTTATATGCAAAATCAGGACGTCGGAGGAGATCTTTTGCAATTTACCCCAAGCAAGGGTATATTTGTAATTTCAGAAATCGACATGGGCCTCGTTGCAATATTTCCATCGCGCACGTGTCTAACACGTGCGCCAGGAGGGTCGGGGGCAAAGCGGAGGCTTGGGCGGCCCGGAGCTGAGGTTTGGTTGGCCGGGCGGGAGGCTGGGAGCTCCGACCCAGAGGCTTGATGCCGGAGCGGAAGGCTCGGTCCGAGGCTAAGGCGCGGATGACCGAACCTCCACGTGGTTGGCAATGCGAGGCTCGCAACCCCGAGCCTGGAGGTGCGGGGCACTGCTGACGTGGTAGGCGAGGAACCGTCAGAAAATAGGTTGATCTTTGATCCTACGGCTGCTGAGGGTCGCGGATGAGGGCGGAGCAGCCAACGGTGATGGCGTGCGGCTTCGGGCGGAGTGGCATTGGCGGGGGCGCGGAGGTCCCGTGGGGTGCTGCTGCGGCGGAAGGTGGAGGACTGTGGCGGCGACTCCGTACGATGGAGGCTAAGGTGCGGGGGTCGTGGGGTGCTGACACGTACGGCGAAGGGGTGTCGGGTTGCTTGAGGCGAGGATGGTCGAGGCGGAGTCGGAGGCTCTTGCTGTGTGCATGTGGAGGAAGATCAGCGGAGGAGGTTGGGGGTTCGCCTGAAGGGATGAAGGAGTGGGACGCCGGCCTGTGTGAGGCCGGCGGTGGAGGTGCGCGATGCGGGCGTTAGGGAGATAGAAGGAGAGGAGTTACCTGGGAAGGTGGGGCTCCAGTTGTGGTTCGAGTCGCAGGAGTGCGACGAGCTAAGCAGCTCGCTAGGAGGCTACAACAGATCTCCTTGAAGCCCTGGATATTGCCAAAATCTTTGGCCGCTGTCACCGGCGAGAGCGTGGATGGAGGTGGAAGGCCGGTGGGGGGGGCTTTATAGGAGGAGGGTGGCAGTGGTTACGAGAGGGGGAGGTAGATGGCTGGGCATGGTGGTAACGACCGTCGAGGGCGGCAGCATTATGCGCGGGAAAGCGGGTGGCATTACGCGTGGGGAAGGAGGAATGGATGGAGGAAGGGGAAGGTTGGGTCACATGCTGGGCACGTGACCTAGGGGGCCAGGAGAGAGAAAGAAAGTGGGGGTGCCACGTGGCACACCCAGGAGCTACCACGTGTCACCCAAAAAATTTCAAAATTTATAGACAAAGAAAAATAGAAAAGAAATAGAAAGAGACCTCGGATAAAAAAATTTCCTTCACAAAAAAGTTATTTGTCTCGACGAGATCTACAACTTTCATGAAGGATCCGGGAGCAAAAGAGGTCACTTGTGCGAAGTGGTATTTTTGATGGTTCTCCATATTTAGAGAAAATCAGATTTTTGGGATTTTATATTTTTTGGTGGTTTTAAAAATGATAAAAATCTAGGAAAAATATGATAAAATACAAGGAAATTAATTACACACTAATCTGATTTTTTTGGATTTTTAATAAATAAGAAAATAGGAAAATAAAATAGGAGTATGAAACACACAATTTTTGTACAGACTCACAAAGGACACTTGGACTCAGTCAGTTTCTTTGATTTTAGTTTTAATATGGATTTGGATTTTTGTGCCGCTTGATAAAACTTTCATCAAAGAATACAAATGATGAAGAAATAAAATAAAAAGGGTTAATTATATCCATAAAAACTCAGGTCAAAAATAGCAAAAAGTCAAAATACGCAAAAGAGGCCCAAAATCCAACTTTCACATATGAGCTCCGAATTTTACGAAATTGGTCTTGTTTTGAAGGTATTTGAAAATGGAGTACTTCAAAAGTGAGTAGACCAAAATCGGACACTGTATGAGGGAGATATGATCATTTTAGTCTGTCAGATGTAAAATTAGACTTTGAGATTATTTGACACTTATTGGAGTTAATAATTTTTTGTATTTTTTATTTAATAAGGTTAATATCTACACAATGGAGGTGGTTTGGAGTCAACCGGAGTTAGGATGAATTAAATAAAAATAAGAGAAGTTAGAGGCTTTTTGGGCTAATTTACACTTGGGATTTTTAATGCAATTATGCATGATGAAATGCAAATATTATTTACGCATGTATGAATGCTAATGATGCTCTGTTAATGATTACATGCATGTGAATTTTGGGGAATCGAGCCTAATTGACCAATTTTAGCATGATGAATACGGGATTCATCAGCCACCTGGGTTCCTTCACCTGAGCTATGGATCTCGTGTTATCGCAGAGCAACAAGATGAGAGTATCAGAGGAAACTACGCCAAGTTTCAAGATGAACTTACGTAACCACACTTCCTCCTTTGCAACATCTGATGCGGTAACGTATCCAGCTTATGTTGTTGAATCACCATTGTGTCCTGCTCTTGCTTCTCCATCTCACAGCACCACCTTCAATAAGAACACAAACCCTGAGTTGACTTGCGGTCATCTATATCAGATTGGAAGTATGAATATGTGTATCCTAATACTTGGAGATCACCATCTCCATAGACCAAGACGTAATCTTGCTTCTGTCTTTGATCCTTTAAGATGTTCTTCACTGCATTCCAGTGTTGTTCTCCATAGCAGGATTGATAACGGCTTACCACTCCCACTGTATGGCAGATATCTGACCTTATGCACATCATGGCCTACATTAAGCTTCCCACATCTGATGCATAAGGTCATCTAACCATGGCTTTATCCTCAATACTTTGAGGAGCCATCCCTTTAGATAGGTGTATACCATGTCTTAATGGAAGGAAGCATTTCTTAGAATTCTTCATATGGAAACCTTCCAAGATCTTCTTAATGTATCCATGTTGTGAGAATCCTAAAATCTTCTTTTTTTTGTTTCTGAATAGCTTCAGACCCATGATATAAGATGCTTCTCCAAGATCTTTCATCTCGAAGACATGAGACAACCAAATCTTAACACTAGTCAGTATCCTTGTATTATTACCAATGATAAGTATGTCATCTATGTAAAACACGCTGAACACAATGGCGCTCCCACTAAGCTTCTTGTACATACATGGTTCATCAAGATTCTGAACAAAAATCATAACTCTTTATGATTTCGTCAAATCTGATATTCCAACTACGATAAGCTTGTTTAAGCCCATAGATGGATTCCTTCAGCTTGCATACTTGCCTTCATCAGTTATGAAGCTCTGGGGCTACTCCATATAGATATCCTCCTCGAGGTATCCATTAAGGAATGCGGTCTTGGCGTCCATCTTCCAGATGTCATAGTCAAGATATGCAACTATAGCTAGCAGTGTCCTAATGGATTTTAGTATATACACATGAGATAATGTCCCATCGTAGTCTATGCCTTCTCTCTCTATGTAGTCCTTGGATACGACCCGTGCCTTTAAGGTCTCTACCTTCCCATCAAGTCCCCTCTTTCTCTTGAAGATTCATTTACACCCAATGGGTTTTACCACTCTAGGTGGATCCTCTAGGGTCCATACACTGTTCTTGTACATGAAGTTTATTTTAGACTTCATTGATAGCATCCATCTATCCATATCATGATCCGTAAGTGCTTCATCAAATCTAGTTGAATCATTGTCAGTTTCACCCGACACATGGAATCCACCCATTTTTGGTGATACAAAGACCCTCAAACTCCTTCAAAGAGGTACATGTGTTTCATCTTTATTTACATCTTTAGTTTTTGGTTCAGGAAGCTTGATATCCTTAGGGGATTCATTGAGTTCATTTACTTCATCTTTATCTTGACTCTTATGGAAGTCATCCTCTAAGAATTTTACGTCACTAGAGATGAAAACCTTTTGAGTCTCAGGGTGGTAAAGTTGGTATCCAATACCATCCTTTACATACCCAATGAAGTAGCACTCTCGAGTGCGAGATTCTAGCTTACTTGCCTCCATGTTCTTCGCATGGACCAAGAAACTCCAAATCCTCAAGTGTCTAACATCGAGCTTTCCAAACTAAAGCTCGTGAGGGGTTTTGGGTACATATTTGCTAGGAATCTTGTTTAGGATATATATTGTAGTCTTTATTGCATATCCTGAGTAATTAAGAGGTAAATATGTGTTGCTCATCGTTGAATGAACATCTCTTTTAGATTCATCATTATATCATGGGCATTCTTTATGTCCATATATTGCTTCCAAAGCACATTAGACATGGACCTCAGAATATAACATCGAACAATCAAGCATTTCCTATTAAAACTTTAATTAAATTTTAATTCTTCCATTGACATAGGGTTTGTGTGGTTATTCTCGGTGAGCACATAATTGATGCGCTTTGCAGAGATAACAACCTCAAAATTACAGATATAATCTGAATAATTTGGTCTGATAAACTATTGACCTTCAGTAGCCTGCTGAGCAGGTTAATGACTTTCATATCTTAGATTAAGAATGTACTTATTAGAACAAATAAATAGTTATATTTTAAATTTAGATTCTTTGATTAAGTTTTTTTAATCAAGTTATTATTACCTTTTAAACTTTGACAATCAATTACCTTATTAATTTTCAAAGCAAGAGATATAGTTCCTGTTATATCTCTATCAAGATCTGGGATCTCCATTTTACCTTTGTTACATCTCAATTATATGAGACATTGCAACTTGGGTAAAAAGAAGACGGAACTCATTTCTCCTTGCAAGTCCGACTTGCATTTCTCAATTCAGTCTTTACTACTCGAGTCCACCACCCCTAATGTGGTGTTGACCTATTGTTATTTAAATCAACCATCAACAAGAATCGAACTCGTTACGTACAATCCAATATCACCTCAATTATATGATGAACAATATTGGGGTCACTACGCATACAACCGTACTCTTTCGAGAAGCAAAGAGCCCGATCCATGTGCGCTTGTACACCAAAGCTATGACTTCACATAAGCATATCCAGTGTACACTTCATGGCGACAAAACCCTTCATCTTGATGAGAGATCATGGATTCATTTATGTGATCATCCGCATCTCATTCAAATTATTAACTAATCATTATGAATCATATTGATTCTGATTAATTCTTCCAAAGGAATCACAACTTTATTTAAAATAAACTATTTATTTTAATTAGATATAATTAATTTAATCATATTAAATTAATCAACAATCTAATTCAACCAATAAACAATTAGGTTTTGGTTGATATTACTATGTAGTATACACCCTCACAATGTACAATTGTATTATTCTAATTAGTAGTTTAAAGTATGCAGAGGTTTCTCATGCTACCCATCCTTGAAATGGATCGCCAAGCAAGGTCGAACATATAATGCTAACAGGGAGCGCTTCTACTGCGGTGTAGGGTGCCAATTAAGAAACCCATTAGCATATAGACAACCTAGACACCATCACCGAATCAATTCAAGATACCACAATCGGTACCAATTATACTAAAAGGTTTTATTAGTCATATGATCTTGGTGACCGACATGATACATATATGGTAATTTCTCGAAATTTTAGGCATATTAAAATGTTTTAAAGATATTAAATTTCTAGTCATACAAAGAAACATATTTTGCATGTAAACGTTGACCTGCAACTATTGTAGGTTAAAGTAGGATTTTATCATGAAACAATCATTCAATAGTGATTGATGTTTAATCAAATATTTCCATAAATATTAAACATGAATTTAATCATGGTAAATTCATAATTTCCTTGATATACATTAATGATAAAAACATTAAGAAAGTAATCTTGATGATCCAATTGTCATCCGACCCATCTCCACTGAATATGGAATATCTCGGGCAAACGGAGTCGAAATCATGTGAAAAAATTCGAAGGGTTTGTTGGTTTAATTCTCTACTTAATTATTGTTTATTTCATGTTTTATGATGGGAAAATAATAATAAAAAAATTAATTTGTTATAGATCTGTGAATACATGCAAAAATAATGTTACTGTGGGAGTTTTTGAATTTTAATTTATACACATTCGATGCCAATAATTTTCTAATGAGTTGGGGACATATTTAGACATTATAAATACATTTTATTATCCAAAAATATATCAAAATAGTGCATAAACATTAGCATTTCATTATAGTAAAAAACAATTCAAAACATGCATCTTATTCATAAACTACAAGTCCTCACTCATTCGATACAAGACCTTGTTACATTAAGGTTTGTATCAGATCAAAGACTTTTGAACAACGATCTCTGATACCACTTTAAGGCTAGTTTTTGGGCCTTGACGCATCATAGAAGCATGTAGATCGCATCAAATGTGATCCATGGCAACCAGTCATACTAGTTGCAACAGGTAACAAAATTTAAAAAAATTAATTAGTAGATGAAACCACATGATATGAAAATACTTCTCAAATCATTTCATCAAGACCATAAACGAGTCAAAGTATTACCTCTTGAAGTGTTATTGCGATCGCGTGTCTCTAAACGAAGAGACATCATGTCTCAAGTCCAATCCGACGGAGGATGCACTTGCGGACGCGTAGATGAGACGCATGCTTCCCGCAATCTGAGTTGAAGATCTGAGTGTGGAGTCTCATTATTTTATCTCATGAAATTGGTAGCCTTCCACACGAGAAAGATGCACCGAAGAAGGCAGAGATCCACGAGCAGTCGATCTGACAACATGACGACACATTGACTACGAGGCTCTCTAGGTCAATATAGTGGATGACCACAATAATGAGAGAGAGAGAGAGATAGCTTGGGCATTTATGAGAATAGAGAGAAAGATTTGTTGCTATTTTATTTTAGTAGAAAAGACTGGACTTTACCTTTTCTTTTAAACTAAATTAGATGTCCATGGATCCCAATCCTTGTGCACATATAACCAATGGTGTTGATTAATTTGTGCTTTTAAATCAGTGGCCATGATTTTATTGCATAACTTTGCAACAACAAATATTTTATATAAAAATAAGTTAAATATATTGAGATCCATCAATACATTCAATTTAGATTAAATCAACCAATATTGAATTACTTGAAGGGAGAGCAACCCTCCTTCCATACATAGGGTGGACGTCCACCAAGAATTAGGACTTGAGGTGGCCACCCACGCTTATTATGGTAAGGAGACTCTCTCATTCCATATTTTATGAGATCTCATATATCATCAAATACTCCACATGTCCAATAACTTTTGTTGCATAATTATGCACCAAAATAATTCCAAATTATTTTATGATAACTTCAATCATGCCATTGACAATTATGAATCATATTCATTCATCTAGTATAAAATATAAATTATATTTACAATTAGTTATTCAATGTGAATCCAATTCACATCAACATTTAATTCATAAATAGTATTTACAATTAAATCTCTCCAACATATTACAAATACATATTATAAATCACATTTATTATATTCTTGATTCTGTATTAATCATATCCTTGATAATTAAATTATATTTAGTTATCTTAGATGATTATTCTCATGTTTCCAAATAGTATGAATCATATTTATATTATTTATGATAATTAAACCATATTTATTCATCAAATTTTCAATGCTCAAATACATTATCAACAATGGAATTATTCTTGACCTCTTTCATGAATAATGCTCTTTCTCCGGGGATACTTAGAGATAAGGATATGGCGATTGTACATTCCATGTATAGTGACTTGGATATTGAGATCATATCTCATATCCCGATCTCTGAGATCTCTCAAAGATGTTTGAATAAATCAAACTGTAAATCTAATCTTCTCATTGCATCCAAATCATATTCGATCAATGTCTAATATTTGGACTAAAATCAGAAACTAATCTACTGAAAGGAGTAACTAAAATCCAAACCTGTTTCATCACTCCCTCGGAATGGAAGTGTAATGGACTATGGTTATACAATCATTTAAGATCACGCCACTCTCGAGTATTCCTAATACTCGTACATCCTGCGTACTAGAAGACCTAGAATAAACCCAAAGTTTTATATCATATTTAAATTGTCTTCTTCATAGTTTTTATCATTAAGTTTCTCACTCAGTCATTGGGAGTTGGTATGGATCATATGCTTTCCAAAAGCATATATCATACCTAGAAATTCTTGTCATGCTTCCAAAGCAAGACGACCATGCATAGAATTTGATCGGTCTCAATACCTCATGAGTGAGCTCATGTCTTCTGGTTCAATAGTGAACCTGTATGATCCCTTTAAGAGACCGTACTACTCATATGACCTTGTATGCACACCAGCTCGCTGGTGTATAGACCTTGATTATGTCATCAACCTAATGGTCTGCCTAATATACATACTTAGACATATAGCAATACATATATGTACGATCGTGATAGCATACAACATAGGTCTTGGTTATCTCGATCTCGTTAAATCAACTCTTTAATCTAACTTATCTGATACCTTCGAATATCTACTCCTACTTGGAGAACCTACATTAGAGGTCGATTAGATATCATCCTTTAGAGAGGGATTGCCATCTCCTTATCTGGCTGGAGATCCTTTCTTAATAATCATTTGACAGTGCTTGATGAGTCCTCAATCTAACTCTTTTGATATCATCTAAGCACCAGCCTTTATGATTCAACCATTGAATCAACAACTGTATGATTATTAAGATGGTCATTGTACATAACCCCAATTGTACTAAGGGACCTTATAAATGCATTCATTAATTTAATATTAGATAAGGAGTGAAATAAATCAATAACCTCTGTCGATATATCTAAGATTACAATGACATTATTGTAGGAATGATTTTCCTAGGCTCACATGGCTAACAAAGGCCGATTTGTATGGGAGGTGAGGACGAAGTCTTGACTATTCGATCAGCCAAGGTCAAACGAATGAGATGCTGACACGTGGAGGGGAAAAAGAAATAAAATAAAAGGAAATAAAAAAGAAATAAAGGGCATGATCAAGATAGTTGGATCATTGATGATCCAATAATTAGACAGAGGGAGCATCTAGAATATGTGGGGGAACATGTGATAGCTCCATGAGCTGCCACATTGTTGCCATCATAAATTCAAACAATAAAATCAATCAAAATACAAAATAAAATAGCAAATGGACTCAAATGGAAAAATTCTTCAGGAGAGTTGTTCGTCTCAAATTTTTGTGATTTCTAATTAAGATAAATTTCAAAAGAAAATTAATTATAATAAAAGTGATATATTTACACCTAATCTATTTTTGGTATTTTTAATAATGAAGAAAAAAATAAAAAATAAAAGGACTTATGTATAGATTCTATATACATACTCAAAACATTTCTTTTTCTTTAATTTCTAAAGTATTTTGAAATAAATTTTTTTGCACAACACAAATCAAAATAGATAAAAAGGAATAAATTAAAAATAGTTAACTACGTGCATAAAATTATATCATCAAAGTTAATAATATTTACAATATACTATGAGAACCCAAAATCCAAATTTCACATATGAACTCTGATTCTTTAGAATTTGGTCTTGAATTGTAGGTATTTGAATGTACATCATCTAAAAGTGAGTACGAATTCGCATGAGATTGTATGTGAGAACTATTTTCATTTACGTCCTTTTGTCTCGGAATTAGGATTTAGTTTTATTTCACATATATACATGTTAGTGTTTTTTTGTTATTTTTCTGTGTCAATGTTAACGATATGTGCACAATAGAGTTGATTCTATATACATTAGAGTTAATATAAATTAATAAGAAATAGGCAAATTTAGGCCAATATACATGTGAATATATACAAAATCACGGTAGGGCTTTATTAGGAATTTAATATACAACAATTAGTCTTAATTATTCACAAACTATGGATTGATTACTTCATTATTTTAAGGGGTTTATTGATTGAATTATCTTAGGAATTGAGTTAATATCAAAAAATAAGGTAGATGAATTGTGGATTCAACAGGTCGGCGACATGAGATTGTGGGAGAGAGAGAGGGCGAGCAGAGGAGAAAGAAGAAACCACAACCATTGGACCTACACATGATGGAGGGCTGCGGCACGCCCACGTCACCAAAGCGATGGGCAGATGTAAATCATTGTATCAGATGAGATCCAATGGTAGCGGGGAACCATGCATGAGAATGAAGGAGTACCATTGGATCAGATGGATCCAATGACTGGGGCGATAGTGGGGTGTAAAGAAGGACCAGGTCATGTGCCTTGCTCATAAGCGACCATGTGACCCAATAGGAAACTTAGAAAAATAAGAAAATAATAAAAATATTTAAACAACTAATAAATGAACTTAAATGAAAAAATACTCAACATAAAGTTGTTCATCTCGATGAGGCAACTTGCATGAAAAATAAGAATATAAAAGAAACGATTTGTACAAACTTATATTTTTGGAGATTTTTGATGTATATTATATATATATATATCTGTGATTATTATATTATTCTATATTTTTAATAAGGACTCTATATATGTACAAATGTATTTACAAATTTAATCTAATTTTTAGGGATTTTTATAGAATGAAAAATAAGATAAAATATGCACAACATATACAGGGATAGAATATGATTTTTATTGAGAACATAGTACAAATTAATTAACAATTGAGGTACTGCTCGGAGCCTCAAGAGAGCGATCGGTGATTTATTGAGGACATTTAGCTCAGAATGAGCAATAAGGTGGCTGAATCATAGTTTCATTAAGGGGTTGGTTTTTTTATTTTATTAATGATATTTGGACTGAACACATGTTAGACTACCTCAATGGTATGGTTGACTTAATGGACTAAACTATCGAAGGGTTATGGATGTTAAGAAGGAGTATTATTCAAGATTTTGGATGTAATTCGTGATTATCGAGGGTTATGTTCTTAAATATAAAACTATTCTGAATTATGGGTTTAAATATCCCTTTCATAATTTCTATAAGCATCCCATTCATATACTTCATGTTTTCAATATTCTCTAGAATTTTCTGTTATAAATTATGTTTTGCTTTGGTTTGTAATATGAACTGATTCTATACAAAGAACTTTTTTTGACTTAAATATATGGATCATTCAAGACTTATCGAAGTCGTTGTTGGCGAGCCATTTTTTTAAAGTTTTTTTTGTGAATTGTATATATTGTTAGAGAAATCATCATTTTTTTGAGAAGACCAAAGTTCATTGAAACCAAACAAGCAAAATTTAGTTTAATACATGCCAAAAAATTACCAGACCGCGCATGCATGATGTAATAAAGATTATTAGCATAGTTTAGACAAAAAGGCATGCTTACTATCAATTTCTCCTCCTCTCAAAATGCCATATCTATTCCCCTATCGCACTGATCAAGTTGGCCAGATTGACTTCATGGATGCTTACTCGACGGGATAACACGGGTTTCTTTAAACAACCCCCGGTGACGCAGGCCTTAGCGAGATCGGCGGGCTCTCTACTTTCTCGTTTGGCGAGTTGATATCTGAAATGAAAAGAGACCAACACCATATAGCATATCAGAATAATAGGGATAACATTTCAGAAGTTTTCAGCTAGTTTTTTTCCTTGTTTTGTAGGTTACTTTGTTAAGAATGACTTTGACTTTTGAACCAATTGTTTCTACCCCTCCATGATTTAAGACCATCAACTATCAAGGCTTCCCTTTTTTTCTCTTCTTGATAGAAGGCCAAATGAGTGGAAATTTTAATTTTAATGGTGGAGCTTCTTTAAAGAATCCAACCATAAGGAGGATCGTCTTCCTGATTTGACAATTTTTTATACGATCATCAACAGTTTGTCAAATCCTTTTCCAATCGTTATCCATATTGGAGAAAAATCTCTTTTGTTTGAGGTGGCGAAATGTATAAGATCCCCCTTGAAATAGCAAGCCCTTATCAAATTCGAAATCCACGATTTTTGGTTTTCCATGATGTGTATCACTGATTTTGAGAGGAGGGCTTCATTGAAATCTTTAAGCTCTAAGATGTCCCAACCATCATTTTCTTTCGATATTGTAACTTTGCCCCAAGCAACCTTCGTCACTTCCTTTGATTGGATGTTTCTGCACTAGAGGACTTTCCTTTTAATGTTATCAATTTTTTTGATACCTACATAGATTTTTAAGCAAGACATCATATGAGTTGCGAACAGTGCAAGTGAAATCTTCAGAAGGTATATCCTTTTTAGTGATGGGGATTTTTCTTTCCATCTTTGTAGTTTATATGCAAACTTGTGCAGTAGAGGAATCCAATCTTCGGCTGATAAGTTTTTCACTGTTAAGGGAAAACCTAGATAAGATATCGGGAAGTTTCGACTTCGGCTACCTCAGATTGCTCTAGATTTAAAGTGTAGAACTCCGATTTATTACGATTTATCTGAAGCCAAGATAGTTTGAAGAATAGATTGAGTGTCGCTACTGTTTTCCTTAAGATTCTTCTTCGTATCCCATGAAGACGATGATCGTCTTCAAATTGGACACTTGTGATCTGTGCTTCCATTTCTTCCCTCACACAAAACCTTTTATGTGATCCTCTCGGGATAGTTTGGCTAGCAATTAATCCAAAATAGACATAGCATGGAGAGATGGTGAAGAGAAGGGGTCGGATCCCCTTGTCTGACCCCTCTATGGTCTAATGAATCCCTCCGAAGATCCATTCAACTTGAAAACCGCTCTTGTTGTATATAGGAGAACCTTGATACAATTGACAGATGCTCGGAGAGATTGGATATTAGCGACCATTTTAGAGTATTAAAAGCCTTTTCTGTTGAGGACGCCTCGATGTGACCTGTTGTGGCATTTTCAAAAAGGAGTAACGGCGCAGCTTGTTGCCCGCTTGTCTCCTGTTCGAATATGATAATTACGTTTCATGTATCGGTTTTATTGTTTGGACTTTTCTTTACTATAGAACCGGTTTTTCCACCAAGATGATTTCTTTCTGCAATTCAGGCGAGTGGTTCCTACACCATTTCTTAATATCTTCGTCTAATCTCTTTATTTTTTTTGCCCACGGTGGAAATGGTCATCAGCTAAGACCACAATTCCTCAAAATGTCTCCATCCATCTTTGAATGAATGATGGTTTAGATAGCAACATTGACTCTATTCGGGATAAGGAACCCGTTCTAGACCCACTTCCACACGATAGAACTAGAGGGTTGTAATTCAAGAAAGTCTTAGCTAGAGTCTTCATTATCGTTAATTGGTAGAGGTTCCTTATTTCGAGATTTGCCAGTATTCTATCTAACCTAATCAGGGTCGGCCCTAAGCATACTTTTGAAGTGCAATAGTCCATGGTCCATTAACTTAAGGGCCCAGCTTTACATGTGATCTAATTTTTAGTTTAGGAATAATATAATATGTCCTGGTGGGCCCTTATAGAATCAAATTTTCGGTGAACAACTCAATGTTAAAATTAAAAATTTAATGAGATTATATAAGGGTCAATTATTCCCGAAAATAGAATCTTTCATTTTATACTTAATGATAAACATACTCGAGACAATTCACTTTTGAATTTGATTTTTTATTGTAGGTATTTGAATGTACATTAATTTAATAGTGAATACAGATTCACAGGAGATTGTATGTGAGAAATATTTACCTTTACATATACACATTAGTATTTTTCTGTTATTTTTCAATTGTTAATGTTAGCTATATGCGCATAATAGAGTTGATTTTATATACGTTGGAGTTAATATTGATTAGTCAGAAATATGTAAAGTTAGGCAAATATACATGTGAATATATATAAAATCACGACGGGGTTTCATTAGGAATTTAATATACACCAATTAGCTCTAATTATTCACACACTATGGATCGGTGATTTTATTATTTTAAGGGGTTTATTGAATTGTCTCAGGAATTGAGTTAAGATCAAAGACTAAGACAAAGGAATTGTGGATTCATCACGTCGGAGACATGAGATTTGAGAGAGAGAGAGAGAGGGCGGGCAGAGGAGAAAGAGGAAGCCGTAGCTGTTGGATCTGTGCATGATGGAGGGCTGCGACACACCCACATCATCGAAGCGATGAGCGTGTGGAGGCCGTTGTATCAAATAAGATCCAATGGTAGTGGGGCATTGTGCATCAAAATGAAGGAGTGTCATTGGATTAGATGGGTCCAACGACTGAGGGCGTCAATGGGGTGTAAAGAAGGATAGGGTCATGTGCCTTGCCCATAAGTGGCCTCATGACCCAACAAGAAAATAAGAAAATAACTTTTTTTAAAACAATTAATAAATGAACTAGAAAACATTCAACTTAAAAGTTATTCATCTTGATGAGGCAACTTTCATGAAAAAAAATAATACAAAAGATATCATTCGTACAAACATATATTATTGGTTGGCTTTTAATGTATATTAAATACATATTTATATGATTTTTGCATTTTTTATATTTTTATTAAGGACTCTATATATGTACAAATGTATATACAACTTGATCTAATTTTTAGGGATTTTTATAGAATGGAAAATAAGATAAAATATGTAAAATATACACAATATATACAAGGATAGAATATGATTTTTATTGAGAACATAGTACACAATAATTAACCTTACTTATGTGCAATGTGTACTTTATTTATTTGAGCTTATTAGAGAGTTTATTTGGCTATTTATTGAGGAGATTCAGCCAAGAATGAGCAATAAGGTGGCTGAATCATGGATTCGTTAAGGGGTTGGGTTTTTTAATTATTAATGACCTTTGGATTGAACACATGTTAGATTACCTCAATGGTATGGTTGAGTTAATGGACTAAACTAACGAAGAGTTATGGGTGTTAAGACGGAGTATTATTCTGTAACGTCCCGGGCTTAGGTCCCCGGTCCGTTATCGAAGCATTACTGGCCCTGACAACCTCTTGGGATCGGGCCCATACGGGGTCGATTAACCACCCCCAAAATGCTTAAGCCGGATTGTCAAGTAGTAATCTCGTCACTATTTATCCCACCCGGGAACTTATTGTTCCACGATGTGGGACTATGTTGGGGTTTTACAACCTCCCCCACTTATATTCGCAACGTCCTCGTTGCGACATGGCACATTACTTCTTCCCAGTGACAGTGGCGGCTGCACGCTCCGGGTAGCCATTTCCTCCAACCTCTTGTAGGGGCGGCTCCACCTCTCGGGTAGCCCTTTCCACTGTCAGAGGGCGTTCGGCTCTGATACCATTTGTAACGTCCCGGGCTTAGGTCCCCGGTCCGTTATCGAAGCATTACTGGCCCTGACAACCTCTTGGGATCGGGCCCATACGGGGTCGATTAACCACCCCCAAAATGCTTAAGCCGGATTGTCAAGTAGTAATCTCGTCACTATTTATCCCACCCGGGAACTTATTGTTCCACGATGTGGGACTATGTTGGGGTTTTACAACCTCCCCCACTTATATTCGCAACGTCCTCGTTGCGACATGGCACATTACTTCTTCCCAGTGACAGTGGCGGCTGCACGCTCCGGGTAGCCATTTCCTCCAACCTCTTGTAGGGGCGGCTCCACCTCTCGGGTAGCCCTTTCCACTGTCAGAGGGCGTTCGGCTCTGATACCATTTGTAACGTCCCGGGCTTAGGTCCCCGGTCCGTTATCGAAGCATTACTGGCCCTGACAACCTCTTGGGATCGGGCCCATACGGGGTCGATTAACCACCCCCAAAATGCTTAAGCCGGATTGTCAAGTAGTAATCTCGTCACTATTTATCCCACCCGGGAACTTATTGTTCCACGATGTGGGACTATGTTGGGGTTTTACATATTCAGGGTTCTAATGTAATTCGTGATTATCGAAGGTTATACACCTAAATATAAAACTATTCAAGGTTATGGGTATAAGAGTCCCTTTCATAATTTCTATACTTCATGTTCTCAATATTCTCTAGCATCTTCTGTTATAAATTATGTTTTGCTTTGGTCTAACTATGTATTGATTCTATATAACGAGCTTTTTTTGACTTAAATATATGGATCGTTCAAGACTTATCGAAATCGTTGTTGGCAAGCCATTCTTTTTTTTTTAAGTTTTTTTTTATGAATTGTATATATTGTTAGAAAACGCATCATTTTCTTGAAAAGATCAAAGTTCATTGAAACCAAACAAGCAAAATTTAGTTTAATACACGCCAAAAAATTACCAGACCGCACATGCACGATGTAATAAAGATTATTAGCATAGTTTAGACAAAAAATGCATGCTTACTATCAATTTCTCCTCCTCTCAAAATGCCATATCTTTTCCCTATCGCACTGATCAAGTTGGCCAGATTGACTTCATGGATGCTTGCTCGGCGGGATAACATCGAGTTTCTTTAAACAACCCCCGGTGATGCAGACCTTAGCGAGATCGGCGGGCTCTCTACTTTCTCGTTTGGCGAATTGATATCTGAAATGAAAAGAGACCAACACCATATAACATATCAAAATAATAGGGATAGCATTTCAGAAGCTTTCAGCTAATTTTTTCCTTGTTTTGTAGGTTACTTTGTTAAGAATGACTTTGGATACGAGGATCAAAACCCTATCTCACTTGGCAAATGAATGCCACCTCTTTTGCCACATTAGTGATGTTTAGTGGAATGTTTTAGTAGAGGAGTCCACAACCAGGGACGGAGGGAGGGGGGAGGGGCGGGTGGGGGCTAAACCTCCCCAACCCGTGGAGATTTGTTATATATCCCTATATACTAAACCAATAGAGTAAGACTTCTTTTGAGTCCCTAAAAGCTATCACCAGTGATCACGTCAGAATTTTTCTATTCTGGAAAAGCAGCAAATGGCCATCCCTAATGTTGAAATCAGAGAAGCAGAATCGGAATCGATAAATAAACATAAGAACACAGATGATTTACGTGGAACTCTACTCCCTAAGGAGCGGGATGAAACCACGGGAGAAGCCCTCTAGGGGCGGATATTCTATTGGAATTTCTCAATGAGTACAGGGGGTATTGGGATCCTTATATAGGTATAGAATATTCTCTATAGAATATTCTCTTAACAAATAGGCACACAAAATATTCTCTAACACTCCCCCTCAAGCTGGAGCTGAGAAAGCTGCAGCTTGCAACAAAATAAAGTATACAACACATCTTCACACGATACAACACAAGAACACATGTCCGCTGCTGGTAGAGGACCACGAACGAGGACGGGTCTGCGGCTTTCAGGTCATCGGAACGTATCTCTGTCATGCCTGTAGAACCGCTGCGATATCAGATCACCGGAACGTATCTTTGTCGTGCCTGCAGGTCATCGGAACGTATCTCTGTCGTGCCTGGAGTAGAATCACTGCAGAAGAAGTCCAGCGCAGGAACTGATCGGGTCGTAAAAGAAGAAGTATACGCCTCGAGGAAGAAGTTGATGCTCGGTGAAGACGGATGATCATGTAGAAATATGGAGTGTCGGTCTGTTGTGCAGATGTCGTGAAGAATATGTCATTTCTGACTCCCCCTTTCTCCCATACTTGATAGAATAAAGATTGTGGATCAAGTTGGGAGAAACCGATGAACAACATGCAACTTTTTTTTAAAAAAAATCATTCATTTTTTTACTTTTTTTCTTGCGCTTCATCCTTTTTTTTGCACAATTCTTTTTTTAGCCTTTTTTTCTCGGCTATTCTCTTCTCAATTTTTTCACTCTCTTTTTTTTGATTGCGTACAGCTTTTCTTTTGTACACATTTTTTTCTTTCTCTCTTCTTCCTCTTCCTTTTTTTTAACAAAGAAACTTGACACACACACACACACACACACACATATATATATATATATATATATATATATATATATATATATGCCCAAACTGTAGCCTAAATATGCAACAAAAAAATCCTTTTTTTAACAGAAACGGACCGGGCCTTCCTATCTCTCTTTTTTTCACAAGATATGACCTAGTTGGGCCTTGAAATGTCGTTGCTGTCTCCTTTTAAAAAATAGTAACGGTAGCACTTGGGCCCTGCCCAATTGAAATGCTTTCTTTTTTATCACCATGCTCGTTGGGCTTTAAATGGAAAGAAGGGGGGCATCCCTATTTAGGGTTCCACGGGAACCCCTCTCTAAGAACGCCGCTGGAGCACGAGGGGCGCCACCACGCTTCGGAGGCGCCACTGGAGAGTATGCACAGGAGAAGCCCCGCTGGAGGAGCGCTGTCTGGCTTCGCGTGAGGGGGTGGGGTGGGCGCTGAATCGCCGTCGCCTTCTTCTCTCAATCTAGAGGGTTGCGAAGGAGGATGGTACGCGAGAAGGAGGAACCGCGAGCGAGATGCGGCATGGGGATCTCGCCGCTATTGCTGCGGCTCCGCGTGAAGAGGGGGTGTCGCTCAGAGGGGAAGATGTATCGCGCGCCTTCACGAGCGGGAGGAGAGGGGCGAGATGCGTGCCGCCTGCTCTGCCGACAGCCTGGAGAGGAAGAGCCGTCATCGCCATCAGGAGATCCCGCGCGGCACTATCGAGTGAGGAGGAAGCTCAGGGCGTGCGGGGTTGATGTCGCTGAAGGTTGAAGTGCCGCTTGTGCGTGAAGAATGGAACCTTGCCCATGGGCAAGAGCATCGCATCAGGGTGTCGCCGCTAGATGCTGCTGCGTTGAGGAGGAGAGAGGCTGCGCCGCCGCCCAATGTTGTTGTACGTCTGAAGGGAGCGGTGTCAGATTGGCGGCGCGCAGCTGCATCTGGAGTTGAGGGAGAAGGATCACTGCTCCAATTTGGAGACGATTTAGGGTTTTGGAACCCTTGCACCACTTCGGCCTGCAGAGGCACCTGCGCGACTGTGCGCTTGGAGAACGATGCAGGTCCCCGCCTGGGGGTGCCTCCAAGGTTGTGCGTAGCACGTATTGCTAGCGTCGCTGAGAGATTGATGCGAACCTAAGAAAGGATCCTTCCTAAGATGACCGCTCATGTGATACACAGAACGAATTTTCAGAATATTGAATCCAATGAATCGAATCTGGAACTTGAAAAATCTTGAACAAATTAAAAATTAGTCTTCAGGAATAAACTTCAAAAATCGACCAAGAACGACCTGCTCTGATACAATGTTGAAATCAGAGAAGCGGAAGCAGAATCGATAAATAAACATAAGAACATAGAGGATTTACGTGGAACCCTACTCCCTAAGGAGCGGGATGAAACCACGGGAGAAGCCCTCAAGGGGCGGATATTCTATTGGAATTTCTCAATGAGTATAGGGGGTATTGGGATCCTTATATAGGTGCTCAAGGGAGAATATTCTATAGAATATTCTCTATAGAATATTCTCTTAACAAATAGGCACACAAAATATTCTCTAACACCTAAAAAATAGGGACAATTAAATAGGCGAGAGAAAAAATAACAGAAATTAAGAGAGACGTGGCGGATTTGAAATCAAGTCCTCTTTATTTGGGACTTTCTCATTATCACGATTCTAATTCCAGCAAAATCATGACAAATTTTATTGCCAAAAATGCAATCTCTTTCTCTATATTACGACATTCATACCATTAAAAATCGCATACTCCTTTCTTCTTCAACAATTTCTGAAATCTTGAATCCAATATTTCCATCATATCTTGTGATGTTCAAGAAGTCGTAGTCACCAACATCAAAATTTCATCTTCCGTCAGCATCGCGCTCGCAAGCTGCAATCATCGTATCATCGTAAGCTACGATGCCGTTGTCATAATTTGATATCCGACCTCCTGATCCTAACTCCTGCCTTCACCGAGCCTATCAGGTCTACTACTCGTACTTGTTATCGTCCGAATATTGGTAGTATATGTTCATTTTTTTCATAAAAATATGTTTGTTAATATGAAATTTCCTTCTATATTGTGCATTGTTTTCGTTTTAGACTTTGGATAAGTTTATTGGAATTTGTTCAAATTGCTACAATCGTTGTATCATTTATTCTACTTTTCCTATATAAGCATACACGCATTTTTTAATTCTATTAGAGGTATCAATATAAGAAAAATACATTATTTTATATTCTTAAGAATGAATCATGTTTAAATATAAATCATAGGGATTTTTACACCAATAACCCTGAGTAATTTCACAATAACATTCATAACCCCGCATAATCGTGAATTACATCAGAAACCTCGGATAGTCACTCCGTCTCACACCCATAACCCTCCGTTAATTTAATACGGTAACTCAACTATATGAGTGAGTTAATCTAACCAGTATATAATCTAACGGGTAGGATTAGCCAAATTAAAAAAATTAAAGGGAAAAAATAAATGATATTGCTGGAGGGTTGCATGCGGCAGGGAGCAGGGACACACGAGCGGGGCTGGGGGGAGGGCTTTCATAGGGTTGTTGAGGAGGTGGTGGGGCAGAGGCTTGCAGGACCAGGTGGGGGGGCATCGAGAGGGCGACGGAAGCTAGGCGTGGAGATCTCGGCTGCAAGACTCAGGAGGCGGCTCGAACATGGGAGGAGAAGAGCTGGGCGCGGAGAGGGGGGTGTGGAGCTCGATCAGGGGACGAGAAGAGCTGGGCGCGGGGATACCTGGGCGGTGGTGCGACAGGAGCTTGGCATGGGCAAGACATGGGGGGGGCAGGAGCTGGGCGCAGGGCTCTCGGCGGCAAGGCTCGAGGAGCTTGGTGCGGGCAAGATGCGGGGGTGGGTTCTGAGCAGTTGGGGGCGCTCCAAGCAGCCGGGGGCAGGGAGCTTGGGGACGGCACTGCGGGGGGGGGGGGGGTGGAGGGGGGCGTTGCTGTTACGGGAGGAGCTCGGGCTTCGAGCAGGGGCGGCGGGGGTCGTTCCCGCTGGCATGTTATTGTAAATAATAATGAACTTTATGGGTAATTTTGTCTTTTTCAACAGAAATCGTCAAATGTAACAAGCCTCTTAAATGGAATATGACACAGGGTTATGTCATGTAAGAGTTAACCATTACTCGGGGTTTCTCATGTAATTCATAATTATGTAGGGTTATGAATGCTATTGTGAAATTACTGAGGGTTATGGGTGTTAAAATCCCTAAATCATATTATAATAGATATAATTTTACTATTATCAATATTATGATTAAGAACATGATATTACCCGTACGGAATCTATTTCTGATTATGAAATTAGCTACTTAAGTTAAATGCCTCCACTTTTTATAATTTCTAGGATAGCCCACATATATAGTCAGAATGATATATATATATATATATATATATATATATATATATATATATATATATATATATATATATGCAAATTTATCTTAACGAGTCAGCAAAATTGTATCTCATATTAATCAAACTTTGCACCAAGACTCTTAAACTTGTCCAATAACACCATAACTCTTACATTCTTTGTGATTTCACCGATCATAACTCATGTAACACATACTGCAATGTTCAAGGGTTATTTTGAAATTTCTTATGGTTATGATATAATCATAAATGAAATATTACAAGGATTATAGTGTAATTGAACAAATAATGAATACTAAATATAGGTTGTTAAATAATAGGTGAATAAATATGTTCAACTTATAATTTTTTATGAGAAAATATTGCATGAGACAAGTATTTTATTGATATTACGCTATCTTGCAATCATAATTTAAAACTTTTCTTTTTATGCAAACTACTTTTCCCCTTTAAAAAGATTAAAAAGAAAAATTACCACATATTTCTCTAAGAAGATGAACGAGAATAATTCTCAAGAACATCTGCATGATTTTGGTGATCCTAAAGATGATGATAATCCACAATATAAAATTCCACGGGTGAGAACTCCAAATATTGATGTTACATTAGTAGGAAGAGACCTGGGTTTGCGTCAAATGATATGGGATTATCCCTCAGACAAAAGAGAAGATATAATCCGAGCATATATTAATCTGGGACCTTATCAGTTTATTATGGAACATTATCCATATAATTGCTGTGGAAGGCAACGTCAGCGATTTCAAGCATCATGGTTTAAAAATCATTCATGGTTAGAGTACTCTCCATCAAAAGATGCATCGTTTTGTTTCTCTTGTTATCTTTTTTGTTGTAAAGCTAATTCCAAGCATGGCACAAATGCCTTTGTTATAGATGGATTTCAAAATTGGAAGAAGGTTAATGATGGACAAAATTGCTCCTTTACCAGTCACGTGGGAGGAAAAGGATCAACACATAACATGACTGAAGAACGTTTGAGGAATTTGATGACCAAATCACAGTATATTGAACATGTATTTCAAAAGAAAGATGATAAGCAGATACAAGAAAATTGATTATGGCTAAAGACTACTATTGATACTGTTTGATGGTTGACATTTCAAGCATGTGCATTTAGAGATAATGATGAGAGACCATGTTCAAGTAATCGTGGGAATTGTATTGAACTAATAAAATTAATTGCATCTTATAATGAAGATGTGGATAAGGTTGTCCTAAAAAATACATCGAAAAATGCTAAATACATGTCCCTTGATGTTTAGAAGGAGATTCTTCAAATTAAAACTAACAAGTTTAGAAATGCTATTCGAGAAGAGATCAGGGATGCATCATTTTGTGTGATAATTGATGAAGCTAGAGATGAATCAAAAAGAGAACACATGACAATTGTGCTTAGATTTTTAGATAAAAAAAGTATCTTACGTGAGAGATTCTTTGAACTAATTCTTATTCCTGATACAAGAGCTACGACATTAAAAGGCAGGTTGTTTGAAACTCTGATGCAAAACAATCTTAATTATAAATGAATAAGAGGACAAGGTTATGACGGAGCAAGTAACATGCTTGGTGAATGGAATGGCTTGCAAGTTGCAGGCTTTGGTTATGAGAGACAACAACTATGCCTATTATATTCATTGCATGGGCCCATCATCTTCAATTGGCTCTTGTTACAACTTCAAAAGAAGTAATTCCTATTTGCAAAATTTTCAGTAAATTGAATATAGTAGTCAACATTGTCAACGGATCTTCAAAATGTCATGATGAATTACAAGTTGCGCAAATAGAAGATGTCAAATATCTACTTTCTATTAATGAAGTTCAATCAGGTACTGGACTTAATCAGATTGATACCTTGCAACGTCCAACTGAAACTCGATGGAGTTCTCACTATAGATCAGTATGCAGTTTTATAAAAATGCATAGTGCGATGTGTAAAGTACTCTTGGCTATTATAAATGAAGGTGATAACTACTTACAACGAGGAGAGGCGGATGAAGCATATGAAGCAGTGACATCTTTTAAATTTATTCTTATCATGCATATAATGGGCTATATTATGGGAATTACAGAAGATTTGTGTCAAGGTATTGCAAAGGAAAAATCTAGATATATTGAATGCATTACAACTTGTTTCATCTACAAAAGAGCCCCTTCAAAAAGCATGAGAAGATGACTGGAAATCATTATATGAAAGATTGTACTATTTTGTCAAAAATGAAATATTGATGTCCCAGATGCAAATTCTCATTATACTCGAAGCCGAATAAGATCTCGTGGTCAGGTACAACAAATTACATTGCTTCATCATTTTCAAATAGATATATTTACTGCAACAATCGACTTCCAATTAGCAGAACTAAGCAGTCGATTCAACGAGAATGCTATTAATCTCCTTACTCTAAGTATTCCTCTAGATCCTAGAGATGATTACAAGCAGTTCAGTAGTATGGGATATACGCAAATTAGCATGGGATTTTTATCCACCTGATTTCACAAATCACGAGATATTACTTTTAGAGAAACAATTGATGCACTATGAATCAGATGTCATTACGCATCATATTCTCAAGAATGTCTCAAACCTTGTAGATCTTTGCCAACAATTTGAAACAAGAAAGGCAGAAGTATACTATTTGATTTTTAGACTGATACGACTTGTCTTGATACTTCTTATCTCAACTGCAATGATATAGAGAGCATTTTCAGCAACGAAGAGCATAAAATCCAGACTTCGTAATAAGATGGAGGATGATTTTCTTAGGAGTTGTCTATTAACTTACATCGAGAAAGATATCACATAGAAGTTTACAATAGAATCAATTATTGATGAGTTTGATTTGAAGTCGCGACGAGCACGATTTAAGTAATTTAATATTCATGTATGCTCAATATCATTTTATTCTCTTCAAATTTTATTTTTGGTAACAAGATTATGGAAATGCATTTTTTTAGTTTTTTGAAGTTCAAATTATTCATTATTCTTTATCTTCATCATGTATTTTTTTTTGACATAGTTTGAGAATTCTACAAATTAAAAAAATCTTGCATGAAAGAACTGACATTGTATAGCATACAACCCAATCCAATCTAGTCTAGTCTCCGACTAAAAAAAGTCTAGCTTCGTCCCTGTCCACAATGGCCTTTCCAGATCTACCACCAAAGAGACGCTTTGGCGCAAATCATTTGCCAACGCAAATTTATATCTTCAGCTTGTGTGACTAAACTCCTGATTTTTTTTTTAATTTAATCTGGTCATGGTTGAAATCAAACAACTCAAATATTTTCCTTGCAATCGGGCAATGCTCGAAGATGTGGATATATAGAGCTTTCCATATCCAATTTACAAAGTTGACATCTGTTTGTCAAAGAGATTTTCATTTTGAATAAGAGATCTTAAGTTATCAATTTCTCATGCGCCAAAATCCATGCAAAGTAATTCACCCTTTGGGTCTGTTTGGTTGCAGGGTTGGGCAGGGTTGGATTGGACTGGGTGAATAGTAATCTGTGAGGAGGAAGTACCCTTGTGAATAATAACCAAGGTTGGGCCAATCCTGCAACCAAACATGTCCTTTGGCTCGAATAAATTTGACCAAAAACTGGGGTGAATTTTTGAGACCCCCGCTGTCTTAACATGGAGTGGATTTCATGGTTCACCTTTTTTCCTATTTGAATTCATGCTTGCTGGGATGCCATGCTGTTGTGTAAAGTTTTTCTAGGAGTATTTTTAGCTTATTTGAAGCTGTGAAGTACCTTAAAGACAATAAGCTTTTGCATTCTTTTGAACCAATTGCTTCTACCCCTACATGATTTCAGACCATTTACTATCAAGGATTTCCTTTTTCTCTCCTTGGTAGAAGGCCGAATGAATAAAAATTTTAACTTTAGTGGTGGAGCTTCATTTAGGGCCCGTTCGGTAGGAGAATAAGCAGGAATAAGGATGGGGAATAAGGGGAATAAGGGTCTATTCTCCGTTCGGCTGGAGGATAAGAATAAGGAGAATAAGGTGGAATAAGGCTTATTCTCTGTTCGGTGGGTTTTGTGGGATAAGGAATAAGGTTTGAAAGTTAGTTGAAGTTGTTGGTTTTTATTAGGAGTGATGGGTTATAATATGTAATTATAGTTGGCATATAATTGTCGTTAACCAATACAGAAAAAACGACGATAGTGACGATATATAGGAGAAAGTACCAATATAGGAAAAATACCAAAACGAAATAATGAAAACAACGAATAAAGAAAAAATTAAAGACGTTATATAGATTTCCCTCAGATTTCAATTTCCACATGGAAAATAACGACGACAGTGCCGTAGGTTAAGCCACGCCACTACTGTGGCTGCTCAGCCAAGATCGACACTGCATGATTAAATCATAAGTTGTGACGGTGGAATCATCATAGGGACGTTGCACGAATTTTAGGCTTTACCTTATTAAGAAAT
This sequence comes from Ottelia alismoides, assembly GCA_037367405.1. Taxonomy (NCBI): domain Eukaryota; kingdom Viridiplantae; phylum Streptophyta; class Magnoliopsida; order Alismatales; family Hydrocharitaceae; genus Ottelia; species Ottelia alismoides. Next base: position 1,173,076 of record JAZKJV010000517.1, on the reverse strand, counting down.
CACGATAACAATCCATGGAAGGGGGTTTAATGTACAGCACTGCGCGATGCCTCGTAGAAAAGCCAATAACGTTGTACGAAGTAGTAGGTGCATGCGGGTCAAATTTAACAGAGGGTACACGTAATTAACATAAATTCAACGTTGCGCATTCTCCCACATGGCCGTTGCCAAAGCATCACGTAACAATAATCTCTGTTCTGAGACCCTGACGTCGCTACCTGCAGCGGTGTTGTCGAACTCTTCGTCATTGGTATCCTGGTCTACAGACGTCCCAGTTTGAGCCGATTCAGGAGTGAATGCACTTGATATCTGATCCTCGCCCTGGACTTCACGGATGAAGTTGTTGATGATGCAGCAAGCCATGACAACCAAACTTGCTTTTCGAAACTGTAAAACGGCCGCTCAGTTATGGCCTTGAAGCGGGCCTTCATGATGCCAAAAGTACGTTCGACGTATGAACGGAGCTGGAATGCCTGTGATTATACAACTCCTCCGGGCGTCGATATCCGTGTCCCTTCGAGCCCTGAACTGGGGTAGGTGTGAAATAACGCCACGATATGGGGTGAGGAAGGTCTCTGTGTTTGCATATCCACAGTCGAGCAGGAACTTCCTTCCCGGAGGTACATGAAAGCCTCCCTCATCTATAGCCCATCTCAGCACCTTCATATCTGCAGCTGAACCCTCCCATCCGGCGGCGACGTATGTAAATTTATAACTGAAGTCGACACACGCCATGACATTCTGTGCTATTGTTTGGTGCCTGCTCCGAAACTTCGGAGCGACATTCGTGGCGACATTTTGCGGGGATAAGCGTGCCGTCGATGGCGCCGATGACATCCTGCAAAAATGTCGAATTAACTTCACATTGTTTTGTAAATAAGTTGCATTGTAAATCCAAGGTGCAGGAGTACCTTGAAATAAAGGATAGAAGTTCCTGTTGTTTAGAATAACATCTGGTACCGGACAGTCAGCAGCTGGGAGTCTAATGAACTGATCTCTGAGGGAGACAATGCGAATGAGAATGTCGTTGAGGTGGTTCGAAATTGTATCACCGGAGTGTTGAAAATGTTCGGAAAGCACACGGTTCTTTGCGTTGTGGCCGAGATAATACAAGAAAATGCAGAGGGAATCCTCTGCCTTGAGGTGCCTGGAATCCTTCAGGCCAGCTCGATCCTTTAGCAGAGTGCATAAACGTAGAATCGTATCGGGGTACATCGGAAAATAGAGTACGATCGGGCAACGTGTCCATTCAGCATCTCTCGAATCCAAACATGTCCTGTACGCATCGACGTATGCTGTGGCTGTTTCGGGATGTAACCTGCTCCATCGATCAGGTTGTCCTCATCATCCTCTATCAAGGCACGCAGGTATGTCATGTTCAACATGACCAAATTATACCTCATTGCGGTGATTGCCCCCATTCCCTCCATGTGACCTGTACAAAACAAACATTTCCGTATGGGTTGACATTCAATGATCACCACCAACAACCAAGATACTTGATTTACAAGACAAGTGCGGAGGCAAGACAAGTTTAGCGCGATAAAAAAGTTAATTAATACATGCCGTAGAAAGTTAAATCATAAGTCATTGTTCGACATGAAAATATTATTACATGCCAGGCACACAACTTATGAAAAGAAAATGCGATAACAAAACAAAAGAAATGCATCTAACATAAAGTAGACCAGAAGCACAGTCACACAGATGACGTGTTGAGCATTTAATCCTTGTCCAACTGGATGCTCACCCACGCAGCCAACTTCGCCGGGACAGACTTGGCCCGATTGAATATAATTCGTTCGTATGGGTCACGAAGGCTGTGAGCAAGGCGAATTTGGGCCTCCGCAGGTAAGCCCGGAACGAGTGCCTCGAGCTCATCCAGAAGCTCCTCCACCCCCTGGTGCGGATCTTTCGGCGTCCACGCTTGGATCTGCTCCCGCTGCAGCTCCAACATTTGCGTCGTCAAACGGACGACGTCTTCCCCCAACATTTGTGACGGTAAGGGGGTACCGTCACTGCGCGAACGCTTCGTGCTTGTTGCCTGCGCGCCTGAATCCCGGCGTCGTCTCCTCCGGCTTTGTTGCGTACTTGGGCCAGCAGCTTCCCCTTGTTCGGGGACCTCAGCGGCTTCGTTGTCCCCTTCGAGATCCTCCTCGAATGCTTGTTATGTACCAGCATCGCCCTCAAAGAACGCAGCAAATGAACCAGGGGTTGCTGTCTGCGAGGAGAAGGCAAATGTTCCCTTCGCGGTGTAGTCTCCGATGATGGCTTCAACCATACCGAAGTGGGGGAAAGACTTCCTCCGATATGGCTTGTACGCCTTGTCAATCTGAGTGCAATAGATAGTGAGCATAGTATATTATAATCTATGGAACGTTAAAGTGGGTGCACAGGCAGTTACTCACCGTCACCCAGGCCTCCTCGTCAGGTGCGACCACGGTGCAAGTCAATGGATCCCACCCCCAACCGCTCTTGGACATGAGGTAGACGAAAGCCGCGTAGTCCTTCTTTATGGTTTTCCACCGATTGTTGAGCTTTGCCCTGTCCCAGTTTTTCCCAGTGTGCATGTTAAACTTGTCCACTATACTGTGCCATGCCGGTGATGTAAACGAGCCTCCAACCCAGTCGCCAACATCAAAGTGATGTTTGAACAACTGGAGAAGACATTCATCCATCGCGGGTGTCCACTTCACCCTATGGACTGACGATTCGTCGTCCCTAAGGTGTACCCCAGACGAGCCCGCACCAGCCGTGAACATCCTGTAGTATAAGTCAACTGCAATGAGGACCTACCAATGTGGTCATTATCAACCAATATATAAGGTACAATTCAGCTTAGACCACGACATAAGCCATGCGGCCAAGCGAAGAAGGTTTGTGGAGCACAAACAAAGGTTTCTTCCCACTTTTAAAAATACGTCAGCAACCAAAAGTAACAATCAGGCATCGACCACCACAGTAAATTCAAGACGACTTGTACCAACGCACGAGCACCTAATGGACAGACATGTAGCAAACAGCCGCAAAGCACAGAAGATCACAGCACAGCAGCAGGTAGCAAACAGCCGCAGGTAAAGATCCCAGCAGCACAGAAGATCACTGACGCAAAGCACAAAGTAGGGTGGTGTCCAACAACTGAAATGAAGTAAGGTGTTGCAGTGCTTAAGACATTGCATCATCGAGCACCTAATGGGATGCTCTCAGACCAATCACAGCGCATCGGGCATCATCCACGCGATTAAACCCACAAGTACTTACACCGTAGAGCACCATGTAGGTGCTACATATTTATATTTACATCAGCGAGCACCTACTATATAGCTCTACATCAGAGAAGATTTTGATTGGACATTCAGTAGTAACCATCACAATTACGCATCATCGAGCGGCAAGTACTTAGCTCTCAGTCATCAATTATACATCATCGAGCTGCAACTACTTAGCTCTCAGTCAACAGGTATGCATCATCGAGCTGGAAGTACTTAGCTCTCAGTCAAGAATTACTCTTCGTAGAGATGCAAGCATTAACTAGCAACCATGAGTTTTTCTCAACAGAAATGTACATAAGATTTTGATTGGACATTCAGTAGTAACCATCACAATTACACATCATCGAGCGGCAAGTACTAAGCTCTCATTCATCAATTATACATCATCGAGCTGCAAGTACTTAGCTCTCAGTCAACAGGTATGCATCATCGAGCTGCAAGTACTTAGCTCTCAGTCAAGAATTATTCATCATAGAGCTGCAAGCATTAACTAGCATCCTTGAGTTTTTCTCAACAGAAATATACATCATCGAGCAAGAAATAGCATGCTCTCAGGCTAATTAAAGAAAATAGCGTCATTATTGAATGTAGCTCTCAGGCTAATTATCACAAGGGTTCCATCATTGAGCTGCAAAGAATGTAGCTCTCAGGCCATTATTGGAATGGACAAACATGTATTTATGGTAGCCCAACAATCACCATTTGCGTGCTGAAGTATTGCAACCTACGATCAAGATTAATCATCACCAACGATTACATGGCATTGCAGCAACTATAAGCTCAGCCTCAAAGCCCAGCAGTCAACATCAGTCACGAAAAGGACCCAATTTATCTCACACAATATCATCTTTGTGGTTTTCGCAAGCAAAATTTGAACATCATCGAGCATGGGGTACATTGCTCTCAGCCCATCCCAAAATTAATGACATTGTAGATCACAATGAATGAGTTCAAAAAGTTAAAGTAACATCATCGAGCATCACTGAGGTATAGCTCTCAGTCACGCAATGATATCAAGTGTCAGCAACAAACATCATCCAAGAATCCATGTAAACAAAGTACAATATATGTTGCTGTTAACCCCAAAAAATTGCAGTTGTTGATCAACTTTTGGAATCAATAATCGAGGTATAGCTCTCAGTCACGCAATGATGTAAAAAATTGCAGTTGTTGATTAATGTTATGCAGCCACTTCCAGCCAAGCCTCAAACCGCATCAAGCAACAACCATGGGTTGAAGAGGCAAGCTAAGAAACATTAATCAATATCAGTGTGCAGTTCACACAAAAATATGAAGGACATCATGGAGCTCCAGCTGGGATGCTCTCAGCCACGACTATGACCACACAGGTCATTAGATCACAATTTAGGTCCTCTCAAAACGTAGGTCCTCAACCCACACCCAATTGGCTAATAAGAATAGCATAATCAAAGGAGTGGACATTCAAGAGTAACCATCAGATTAGTGGAAAAAATCAGCTCCCCATCAATAAGCAACCTACGGCCCCCTCCTGTCAGCAGCCAAGGATAACATACCATCTATAAGCTCAGTGAGGCGACCAACCCCTCACGGCCGAGAAAATGATTTTCATGCCAAGTACTGAAGATCCAAGAGCACTTCATAGGTAGCTATTGAACCCAAATCATCATAAAACATAGCAACCCATTTGGAACGACAGTCTATAATCACAGGCAAGAAGCATATAAGGTCATAAAGCAACGGCAAATCATGAAGCCCAGACCCAAATGAAGCATCGACCAGCAAAGCAATGGATATGTAACAGGTAATGATCAGCATAGCACGAAAAAATCGAGGGTTTGCTTTCGAATATACCTGGCGATCCACCACAAGCTAGATGATATGTGAAAACACAATCCCAGAGCAAAATGAACCCCAGCGGCGGCAGACAAGCCACTGGCATTCCTCCTCCGCCCCATTTTATAGCCATGGGAAACCCTAGACTCCATGGACTCCATTGCAACCACAGAGGTCTCGAGGCAACAGTGGCCGATATAATGGCCAATACAACCACCGCCATGACCCATCACACCGCAAGCACAGTGAAAGGCATACCTCGATCGAGAATCACGGAGTAGGTTCCCACAGGGGCCGACCAAAAGCAGCCCTAGCATCGGCGCCTCAGAGGAGCGCGGGGCCCAGAGGAAACGAGGGACCAAGCGACGTCGCACACCGGAGGCTCGCGCGATGGTCGGGCGGGGGAGGGGCAGGGGATGTGCGGCGAACGGAGGGGCGCGGGAGGGAAGGGGAATAAGGTCGGGGGAGAAGCGCGATCGAAAGGCAAAAATGGGGGAATAGCCGTACACATCGGGGACCCCAATTTTCCTTATTCCCCCTTATTCTCAAGCCTCTATTCCCCTACCGAACAACCTCCCCCGCCCGACCATCGCGCGAGCCTCCGGTGTGCGACGTCGCTTGGTCCCTCGTTTCCTCTGGGCCCCGCGCTCCTCTGAGGCGCCGATGCTAGGGCTGCTTTTGGTCGGCCCCTGTGGGAACCTACTCCGTGATTCTCGATCGAGGTATGCCTTTCACTGTGCTTGCGGTGTGATGGGTCATGGCGGTGGTTGTATTGGCCATTATATCGGCCACTGTTGCCTCGAGACCTCTGTGGTTGCAATGGAGTCCATGGAGTCTAGGGTTTCCCATGGCTATAAAATGGGGCGGAGGAGGAATGCCAGTGGCTTGTCTGCCGCCGCTGGGGTTCATTTTGCTCTGGGATTGTGTTTTCACATATCATCTAGCTTGTGGTGGATCGCCAGGTATATTCGAAAGCAAACCCTCGATTTTTTCGTGCTATGCTGATCATTACCTGTTACATATCCATTGCTTTGCTGGTCGATGCTTCATTTGGGTCTGGGCTTCATGATTTGCCGTTGCTTTATGACCTTATATGCTTCTTGCCTGTGATTATAGACTGTCGTTCCAAATGGGTTGCTATGTTTTATGATGATTTGGGTTCAATAGCTACCTATGAAGTGCTCTTGGATCTTCAGTACTTGGCATGAAAATCATTTTCTCGGCCGTGAGGGGTTGGTCGCCTCACTGAGCTTATAGATGGTATGTTATCCTTGGCTGCTGACAGGAGGGGGCCGTAGGTTGCTTATTGATGGGGAGCTGATTTTTTCCACTAATCTGATGGTTACTCTTGAATGTCCACTCCTTTGATTATGCTATTCTTATTAGCCAATTGGGTGTGGGTTGAGGACCTACGTTTTGAGAGGACCTAAATTGTGATCTAATGACCTGTGTGGTCATAGTCGTGGCTGAGAGCATCCCAGCTGGAGCTCCATGATGTCCTTCATATTTTTGTGTGAACTGCACACTGATATTGATTAATGTTTCTTAGCTTGCCTCTTCAGCCCATGGTTGTTGCTTGATGCGGTTTGAGGCTTGGCTGGAAGTGGTTGCATAACATTAATCAACAACTGCAATTTTTTACATCATTGCGTGACTGAGAGCTATACCTCGATTATTGATTCCAAAAGTTGATCAACAACTGCAATTTTTTGGGGTTAACAGCAACATATATTGTACTTTGTTTACATGGATTCTTGGATGATGTTTGTTGCTGACACTTGATATCATTGCGTGACTGAGAGCTATACCTCAGTGATGCTCGATGATGTTACTTTAACTTTTTGAACTCATTCATTGTGATCTACAATGTCATTAATTTTGGGATGGGCTGAGAGCAATGTACCCCATGCTCGATGATGTTCAAAGTTTGCTTGCGAAAACCACAAAGATGATATTGTGTGAGATAAATTGGGTCCTTTTCGTGACTGATGTTGACTGCTGGGCTTTGAGGCTGAGCTTATAGTTGCTGCAATGCCATGTAATCGTTGGTGATGATTAATCTTGATCGTAGGTTGCAATACTTCAGCACACAAATGGTGATTGTTGGGCTACCATAAATACATGTTTGTCCATTCCAATAATGGCCTGAGAGCTACATTCTTTGCAGCTCAATGATGGAACCCTTGTGATAATTAGCCTGAGAGCTACATTCAATAATGACGCTATTTTCTTTAATTAGCCTGAGAGCATGCTATTTCTTGCTCGATGATGTATATTTCTGTTGAGAAAAACTCAAGGATGCTAGTTAATGCTTGTAGCTCTATGATGAATAATTCTTGACTGAGAGCTAAGTACTTGCAGCTCGATGATGCATACCTGTTGACTGAGAGCTAAGTACTTGCAGCTCGATGATGTATAATTGATGAATGAGAGCTTAGTACTTGCCGCTCGATGATGTGTAATTGTGATGGTTACTACTGAATGTCCAATCAAAATCTTATGTACATTTCTGTTGAGAAAAACTCATGGTTGCTAGTTAATGCTTGCATCTCTACGAAGAGTAATTCTTGACTGAGAGCTAAGTACTTCCAGCTCGATGATGCATACCTGTTGACTGAGAGCTAAGTAGTTGCAGCTCGATGATGTATAATTGATGACTGAGAGCTAAGTACTTGCCGCTCGATGATGCGTAATTGTGATGGTTACTACTGAATGTCCAATCAAAATCTTCTCTGATGTAGAGCTATATAGTAGGTGCTCGCTGATGTAAATATAAATATGTAGCACCTACATGGTGCTCTACGGTGTAAGTACTTGTGGGTTTAATCGCGTGGATGATGCCCGATGCGCTGTGATTGGTCTGAGAGCATCCCATTAGGTGCTCGATGATGCAATGTCTTAAGCACTGCAACACCTTACTTCATTTCAGTTGTTGGACACCACCCTACTTTGTGCTTTGCGTCAGTGATCTTCTGTGCTGCTGGGATCTTTACCTGCGGCTGTTTGCTACCTGCTGCTGTGCTGTGATCTTCTGTGCTTTGCGGCTGTTTGCTACATGTCTGTCCATTAGGTGCTCGTGCGTTGGTACAAGTCGTCTTGAATTTACTGTGGTGGTCGATGCCTGATTGTTACTTTTGGTTGCTGACGTATTTTTAAAAGTGGGAAGAAACCTTTGTTTGTGCTCCACAAACCTTCTTCGCTTGGCCGCATGGCTTATGTCGTGGTCTAAGCTGAATTGTACCTTATATATTGGTTGATAATGACCACATTGGTAGGTCCTCATTGCAGTTGACTTATACTACAGGATGTTCACGGCTGGTGCGGGCTCGTCTGGGGTACACCTTAGGGACGACGAATCGTCAGTCCATAGGGTGAAGTGGACACCCGCGATGGATGAATGTCTTCTCCAGCTGTTCAAACATCACTTTGATGTTGGCGACTGGGTTGGAGGCTCGTTTACATCACCGGCATGGCACAGTATAGTGGACAAGTTTAACATGCACACTGGGAAAAACTGGGACAGGGCAAAGCTCAACAATCGGTGGAAAACCATAAAGAAGGACTACGCGGCTTTCGTCTACCTCATGTCCAAGAGCGGTTGGGGGTGGGATCCATTGACTTGCACCGTGGTCGCACCTGACGAGGAGGCCTGGGTGACGGTGAGTAACTGCCTGTGCACCCACTTTAACGTTCCATAGATTATAATATACTATGCTCACTATCTATTGCACTCAGATTGACAAGGCGTACAAGCCATATCGGAGGAAGTCTTTCCCCCACTTCGGTATGGTTGAAGCCATCATCGGAGACTACACCGCGAAGGGAACATTTGCCTTCTCCTCGCAGACAGCAACCCCTGGTTCATTTGCTGCGTTCTTTGAGGGCGATGCTGGTACACAACAAGCATTCGAGGAGGATCTCGAAGGGGACAACGAAGCCGCTGAGGTCCCCGAACAAGGGGAAGCTGCTGGCCCAAGTACGCAACAAAGCCGGAGGAGACGACGCCGGGATTCAGGCGCGCAGGCAACAAGCACGAAGCGTTCGCGCAGTGACGGTACCCCCTTACCGTCACAAATGTTGGGGGAAGACGTCGTCCGTTTGACGACGCAAATGTTGGAGCTGCAGCGGGAGCAGATCCAAGCGTGGACGCCGAAAGATCCGCACCAGGGGTGGAGGAGCTTCTGGATGAGCTCGAGGCACTCGTTCCGGGCTTACCTGCGGAGGCCCAAATTCGCCTTGCTCACAGCCTTCGTGACCCATACGAACGAATTATATTCAATCGGGCCAAGTCTGTCCCGGCGAAGTTGGCTGCGTGGGTGAGCATCCAGTTGGGCAAGGATTAAATGCTCAACACGTCATCTGTGTGACTGTGCTTCTGGTCTACTTTATGTTAGATGCATTTCTTTTGTTTTGTTATCGCATTTTCTTTTCATAAGTTGTGTGCCTGGCATGTAATAATATTTTCATGTCGAACAATGACTTATGATTTAACTTTCTACGACATGTATTAATTAACTTTTTTATCGCGCTAAACTTGTCTTGCCTCCGCACTTGTCTTGTAAATCAAGTATCTTGGTTGTTGGTGGTGATCATTGAATGTCAACCCATACGGAAATGTTTGTTTTGTACAGGTCACATGGAGGGAATGGGGGCAATCACCGCAATGAGGTATAATTTGGTCATGTTGAACATGACATACCTGCGTGCCTTGATAGAGGATGATGAGGACAACCTGATCGATGGAGCAGGTTACATCCCGAAACAGCCACAGCATACGTCGATGCGTACATGACATGTTTGGATTCGAGAGATGCTGAATGGACACGTTGCCCGATCGTACTCTATTTTCCGGATGTACCCCGATACGATTCTACGTTTATGCACTCTGCTAAAGGATCGAGCTGGCCTGAAGGATTCCAGGCACCTCAAGGCAGAGGAATCCCTCTGCATTTTCTTGTATTATCTCGGCCACAACGCAAAGAACCGTGTGCTTTCCGAACATTTTCAACACTCCGGTGATACAATTTCGAACCACCTCAACGACATTCTCATTCGCATTGTCTCCCTCAGAGATCAGTTCATTAGACTCCCAGCTGCTGACTGTCCGGTACCAGATGTTATTCTAAACAACAGGAACTTCTATCCTTATTTCAAGGTACTCCTGCACCTTGGATTTACAATGCAACTTATTTACAAAACAATGTGAAGTTAATTCGACATTTTTGCAGGATGTCATCGGCGCCATCGACGGCACGCTTATCCCCGCAAATGTCGCCACGAATGTCGCTCCGAAGTTTCGGAGCAGGCACCAAACAATAGCACAGAATGTCATGGCGTGTGTCGACTTCAGTTATAAATTTACATACGTCGCCGCCGGATGGGAGGGTTCAGCTGCAGATATGAAGGTGCTGAGATGGGCTATAGATGAGGGAGGCTTTCATGTACCTCCGGGAAGGAAGTTCCTGCTCGACTGTGGATATGCAAACACAGAGACCTTCCTCACCCCATATCGTGGCGTTATTTCACACCTACCCCAGTTCAGGGCTCGAAGGGGACACGGATATCGACGCCCGGAGGAGTTGTATAATCACAGGCATTCCCAGCTCCGTTCATACGTCGAACGTACTTTTGGCATCATGAAGGCCCGCTTCAAGGCCATAACTGAGCGACCGTTTTACAGTTTCGAAAAGCAAGTTTTGGTTGTCATGGCTTGCTGCATCATCAACAACTTCATCCGTGAAGTCCAGGGCGAGGATCAGATATCAAGTGCATTCACTCTTGAATCGGCTCAAACTGGGACGTCTGTAGACCAGGATACCAATGACGAAGAGTTCGACAACACCGCTGCAGGTAGCGACGTCAGGGTCTCAGAACAGGAGATCCGAGCTGGCGAATTGTTACGTGATGCTTTGGCAACGGCCATGTGGGAGAATGCGCAACGTTGAATTTATGTTAATTACGTGTACCCTCTGTTAAATTTGACCCGCATGCACCTACTACTTCGTACAACGTTATTGGCTTTTCTACGAGGCATCGCGCAGTGCTGTACATTAAACCCCTTCCATGGATTGTTATCGTGATTTCTTAATAAGGTAAATCCTAAAATTCGTGCAACGTCCCTATGATGATTCCACCGTCACAACTTATGATTTAATGATGCGGTGTCGATCTTGGCTGAGCAGCCACAGTAGTGGCGTGGCTTAACCGACGTCACTGTCGTCGTTATTTTCCATGTGGAAATTGAAATCTGAGGGAAATCTATATAACGTCTTTAATTTTTTCTTTATTCGTTGTTTTCATTATTTCGTTTTGGTATTTTTTCCTATATTGGTACTTTCTCCTATATATCGTCACTATCGTCGTTTTTTCTGTATTGGTTAACGACAATTATATGCCAACTATAATTACATATTATAACCCATCACTCCTAATAAAAACCAACAACTTCAACTAACTTTCAAACCTTATTCCTTATCCCACAAAACCCACCCGAACAGAGAATAAGCCTTATTCCACCTTATTCTCCTTATTCTTATCCTCCAGCCGAACGGAGAATAGACCCTTATTTCCCTTATTCCCCATCCTTATTCCTGCTTATTCTCCTACCGAACGGGCCCTTAAAGAATCCAACCACAAGGAGAATCTTCTTCCTGATTTGACATTTTTTATATGGACGTCCACAATTTGTCAAATCCTTTTCCAATTGCTTTCCATATCGGAGAGAAATCTCTTTTGTTTGGGGGTGGCGAAGTATGTAGGACTCCCCTTGACATAGCAAGCCCTAATCAAATTCGAAATGCACGATTTTTTGTTTTCCATGACGTGTATAGCTGATTTTGAGGGTTATTCCTTCGGGAATAACTTTGCAAAATATTACATAATATGGGCACGTCTCGAAAATAATTCCCAGAGTAGGCATATATTGGCAAACCGTTTGCTGCTTGGCTTCACTACAAAAAAATATGGTTGTTGCCACGAAAAAGTGGCTACGAATTTTTAGGGCTACGATTATTTGGCATCCACTACTATTACATGTACTGCCACCTAATTTTTAGTTTGTACAGACCGTTGCCACAAAAGACATTAAAATATATAATCTAAAATGAATTTTTTGTAAGGAGATTTTATAAATTTACCCCGATTTGTCATATGCGACCAAAAAAGCCCTAGAGCCGCCCCCACCTAACCCTATCCCTATATATAATATCCGATAGACGTCCGTCCTCTTTCCGCCTTGCATAGCCTCCTCTCTTCTGAACGTCATTCTTCAATCCCAACAATGGGGGGGGGGGATCGATGGTGCTGGCGATCGTGGTGTCGGCACTGACAGAGGTCGTGCACCAGGGCAGAGGTCGACGGTGGGGAATGGCGTTGACGTCGGCAGTGGTACTGGTAGAAATCGATGACAATCACAAAGGACGAGATCGGGGGATGGAGCTAGTGTCGTCGGTGGTGGATGTGCTAGACGTGTTGGTGCTAGCTTTGGCGGCGACGATAATGTTGGTGGTGGCTCTGATGGCAGTGGAGGTCATGGACAAGGTTAGAGGATGAGGGCTGGGAATGGCGCTGGTGTCGCCGACGTTGATGGCACATGCGGTGGTTCTAACAGCAGCAAAGGTCGAGGACAATGGCATAGAGCGAGGTTATCGTATGGTGCTGGCAGTGACAACAGGGGCGATGGTGGTTCTCATGGAGGTCTAGGACAATGGCATATTGCTACCGTTGGGATGACATTTGCAGTGTTGGTGTCGATGGCGTTGGCCTTGGTGTTAACTTTGGAAGTGGATTTGATAGGGGCTTTGATGGTTGCGATGGACCTGATCAAGGACAATGGCATAGAGAAATGGAAGGGTATGGCATTGGCTATGGTGGTGGCATTGGCGGCCAAGGAGACGGTGGTTCTCGCCAAGGTCAGGGACAATGGCAAAGGGCAAACATGAGGGATGGCACTAGTTTCATCAAGGCGATGGCTATTTCAATGGCTTTGGTGGTGTATTTGACTGTGCCTTTGGCGTTGATAGCTTAGGCCGAGGACAATGACAAGCTGCAACGGAAGGGCATATTGTTGGTCATGGAGGTAGTACTGTGTTTATTTTCAAAGTATTGATTTATTGAAAGTAGTACTGTATTTATTTATTTTCATATTTGATTCCAAAGTATTGATATATTTATAATGCTACTATAAAGTAATGATATATTGATAGCACTACTGTACTTGTTTTCCAAAGTTCATGTGTTCGACTTTCGGTTATCATTTTCTTAACTCGAAAATTTAATCAGGAGGACCATTTACATTCAATCTGCAAAACCAAAAATTACTAGTTTAAGTCATTAAAAATCCCAAATATGATCGATCTTTTATAGGAAAAAAGAAAAGTAGAGGCAAAGAGTAGCATAGATAAACAAAACCTAATGATATAAACAATGAACAACTTTAATTTTTTTATGCCATTAGTTCACATCCACATCTAGACTATTCCATTTCCACTAGATACCTTTTTCACTTGAAATGAGAATAATTGAGAAGATCGTCATGACATGTGATTTGTTCTGAGTACTTGTATATTATTTTTCAGGTTTGATTATTTGCTGCAGTAACATAACATTGCAGGACATGTGATTCTTCATTTTTTCTTTTGATGTAATAATAATAGTACCTTTCTATTGATGGCCCAATGTGCCCAACCTATAGACATATGATTTAATTCCTCTTAGTGAAATTTTAATGATGTTGTTCTATGGTATAGGGGTAGATGGATTACTGTACTTAAATATTAATTAAGATACTGAGATTTCTGTTCAAGTTAATGTGATCGTAGATATTGAAGTACCCTGCTCGTCATGGCCATATTTTAGAGCGATGTTCTAGTTTTCTGCCACTTATATAGATACATCAACCTAAATAATCCGGAAAAACCAGTTGTAGATATGCTTGTTTAAAGCTCGTTTGTTTATTGAGTTTTGTTCTAGTCATATTAGTGACATCTTATGCTAAATTTGCAATTATTAAATCTGACCATACTTGACACATGACTTGACCGCTAATCAGAGACCGGCCCACAATTATAAACTGTGCGGGATACACTTCAATATATTGTCCATGGATAACTTGAGCATTCCATTGTTTCCATTATTTTTCATTGTTTTCTTTCCAATGTGTTCCATTATTCTCTTTCAAAGTTAGCAATGAATACTATGTAATGAATAGATGATGTGTAGTCATTATCATGCCAAAAAATCATTTTAACAATGATTATTTTTGTGACAATGTTTACTTGTCCCCTTTGATATTTGTTTGCAGCGTAACATCGTCATGTAGATCACAAGGCCAATGTTCGAATGGTGGTACCTGAAATCAAACTTTATTATATGTGTTGTTGTTGTTCAATGTGCACCAGAGCGATGATCTGATGATAGAGCTTGAAGAAAGTGGATGACACATAGATCACAAGGCCGATGTTCGAATGGTGGAATGTGATGATACTGTGAGGTATTATTTTTGTTTTCCTTTAATTTGTTAGGTATATATATTTATCCATTTGTATATTCATTGGTTAATTATAAGTGAAGGAATTTATTTTTAATATCACTACCTATCATTGTAGTTTTTTGCACTTATTGCAGTATCAACATTTTGATTGATTGTTACATCTACTTATCTAGCTTTTCTATTGCATGTTCTTATAATCCCATGATAGATGGAAGTTGGAAGGTTTAAATTTCATCATATGAATCTCTACTTTTTGGGACATTTAAATTGAGCCCAGTTCATTTGGAGAAAACTTTGAATACAGAATTATTAACCATTCAAACTTTTGAGACATTAGGATCATGATCAGACCCTTTGACAACAATGCTAACTTTTTTTAACTTGATCCATATATATATCACTCCCAGCTATTCATAATTTTTTTCCATGCATATATCACTCCATGCTGCTCATAATTCATTTTATAAATATATGATTGAGTACTAATATTATGCATTTTTTATTCAGTAGAACAATGACATGGGACGACGAATTGTTTGGTTCTAAGAAAAGACACGATTGTCCTTCAACTCCTGTAGATGCATTAAATGTTGTACCTATTAATGTGATACCGATAAAGAAAAAAGGACGTGGATTTAGTAAATTAGAGTTCTTCAAGCATATAGATAAAAACCTTCATAAACTTGAATGAAATAACTATGGCCAAGTAATTGGAGAAAATACATCGAAATTGCATGTTGCACGTACATACTGTGCAAACAGTTATTGGTTGTGGCCTACTGATAAAAAGAGGAAGGATATGCCAAAAATGTGGTTGTACACTTGGGAGCTTCTAAATGTTGTATTTTATTATTTAACATGCAATTTCTCATATAGTTTGTTGTAAAAGAAAACAAAATTTTTGACAGGATGATTTTCATTTGGATGGACATACAAGTGCATATAATTTTGTCTTGGATATTGTTCATGATCACCATAAATATTGGAAGAGTGATGAATCTGTGATTCATCACATCAAAAGTCAAAAATAGAGCCTTGTTCCCGAGAAAATAGAGGCATATTTCCTTTTATCTTGCATAAATAACACTCATGCATGCATCCATAATTCATGCATTTTAGCAGCTCATCTGCATTTAAATAAGAAGCCAAAAATCCCCTGTAAAATACCTCTTCATCAAAATAACTTCTTCTCTATAATATATGTATATATTCCTTAATAATATAGGGAAGATTGCTAAAAATCACCCTTGTAGAATAGCCACAATAGCCGGAGAACCTTTGTACATTAAAATACAAATAAAGCCCTCATACAAACTCCTAATTAGGTCTACTCACTCTTAGAATACTACACATTAAAAGACCTTCGAAATGAGACTAATTTCATTGAAATTGGAGCTTGTATGAGAGACTTGGGTTTTTGGGTCATTCTGTATACTACATATGTATATTTATGTATCCTTGTATTTATATATCATATTTGACCTCATCTCCGTCTTTGGTCAACATGAAACTTGTAGATCTCATTAAGATCTACAACTTTCATGTTTTGAGTTTTTCCAAATTCGGCTTCCTCTTCTCTCTACACGTGTTTCTTCATCCAACCATTCACAGCAGGCCACGTGGCGCCCTCTGGTTGCGTCACGCGGCCCGCTGTCCATCGCCTCATCCGCCCGCGCCTTCCACCGTTGGATCTCGCTTCAGATCCAACGGCCCAGGCCTTTCCACGTACGTGACCATCTCCCAGCCATCAGATCCGCTTCACACTTCATCTCCACCGTCCCTTAGCGCCGCGCTCTCAGCTTTCCACGTGGAAGCACCTGCGCCGCTTGATCGCGCCCTCGATCTTCTCATCACAGCCGCCCATCTCCCCGCGAGTCTCGACCCTCAGATCTCCCCCGCGCTCCATCTGATCCCTCCATTCGCGCCACTCCCTCAGCCAGACACGTGGCGCATCCATCCACCACTGGATCACTCTTCTGATCTTCCATCTCAGCCGACGCTTCCACCTCGATCCTCATCCGCTCGATCGGCCCCCACTGTCCATCACAGCCGTTCGTAACCGCCTGATCCACAGCGCGCCACGTGGCGCTTCCATCCGCTCTGATCGCTCCTTCCCTGATCAGATCTACACCGTCGCTCCACGCTCTGATCTCCACCGTTGGATCACAAGATCCAACGGTGGAGACCTCGTCTCCTACCTCCAGGCGCCCCTCTCCCCCACGTCCCTTGCCTTGCGGGAGGGGCGCCCCCTTTCCTTTTCTGGACACACGTCGGCCATCTCCTCCGGCCGCTGACCTCCCCACGACATCCCCCACTTGTCCCTCTCCCTCGCCAGCTCCCTCGAGCACCACCATCTCCACCACACTCGCCCCACGACGACCACCAACCTCGCCACTCACCCAGCCAGACCACCTCCTTCTCCTTATAAATACTCAGCCACCGGCACCGTTCACCCCCATCCGCCACTCCAGAGAGGTCCCTCGAGCTCCAAGCTACCTTTTGGTGACAACAATTGGTTGAGTTGTCGAGCGAAGACAGAGATCCACTCCGGCGAGATCCACGGCCGCCACCGCCGTGCCGCAGCCTCCTTCGAGCAGCTGCTAGAGCTCGGGACCCTACCGATCCCTGGAGCGACGACCTGGAGCTCAAAGCTGAGCCCCATTCCCCAGGTAACTCCCTCCATCCGTCCACCGATCTTCTTCTCCATTTTCTTGAGTTTTCTCCATTTTTATTCGCCGTCACTGACCATCCTCGCGTCTTCCAATCACCTCGACGAGCTTCGCGTCGAAGCTCCGATCCTCGCGGTATCTTCCGCGCACTCCGACGACAAGTTTCACCTTCCTCCGACCAACAGCTCCGCCATTTGGCTGGAGCTCGTTCGCCGGACCACCTCACTCCGCTGTAGGCCTCGCCGATCACTCCACTCTCCTCCACGAACACCTGCACGCCTCGGCTATACGTCTAACCCTTTGCAGGTCCTAAATTCTTCATTGGTCGGAGCCTCGCCGGTGCTCCCTTCGAGCTTCATCGACATCGAGCTCCAGCACCCCTCCAAGGATCTAAAGGTCACCGGAGGCTTCGCCGTGCACTTCCGCTTCTTCCGAGCTACGTGGGAGCTAACGAAGCTCTTCATCGGCGCTTGGCAACCGAGGCGGAGCTAGGCGACCTTCACCGGAGCACCGCCTCCTCCTCCGCAGGTGGCGGAGGACCGTTCGAGACGAAGAAGCAGCGGCCGTTCGATCATCCGATCGAACGGCCCTCGTCCCGCCACGTATTCCACCACCGCGACAGTCCTCGACCGTTAATCGCGCTTCTGATCCGACGCCTCGCCAGGAGCCACGCATCTTCATCGACAACCCTTGGATTCATCTTGATCCAAGGGCCTTCAGGCTGCCCCGTAGACGAGTCCGAGCCTCGGCCTCAAAGCCTAGGCTCGGTTGACCCGAAGCTGCACCGAGGCTAGTCCGAACCTCCAGAGGACCCGACCCTCGCTCCGAGCCTCCGACGTCCTCCGAACCTAGGTCGCCCACGTGAGGAGCACGTGCGGCCTGGGTTATTTGCACAGACGCCCCTGAAGCTTTTGGAAATTACAAAAAGGTCCCTGTGAAGCAGACCCCACGTGAGGAGCACGTGTCTCGTGGAGAAATTGCATACAAGTCCTGCATATTATCGGTAATTGCATTTTAGTCCCTGTCAGCATATTTATTTATTGAAGTTTCAATTTCCAGTATTGCATTTACACCCTTGTGTTTGCACGTGTCCCTAGAGTGCATTCTTCATCATTTTGAGATTCTAAAAATTGCATGTTGTTGGAAATCTTGTCCTCTATTTGTTAGTACACGTGTCTGGTTTTTGTTGGCTTACTTGAATTATTAATGAATTAATTGGATCATTTGTGACATATTTTGCCCAGTGATGACTTTTGATTTTTAGTTAATTATCTGTGCCTTCAAAAATCACCAAAAATTCACAGTAGCTTAAGGACTTCATTTCTAACACACCATAAAAATTTCATAGCTTTTGCACGCATATCGAGGCCTAAATAAATAGTTTAGTGATTTTCTTGAATTAATTTTAATTAATTCATTTCACAGTAAATTTAAGTCCTGTTAATTTTCCTAGGTCCCTTATCACTAGACCCACCTAGGATAATTTTAGTTCTTGGAAAAATTGTGATTTGATATTTATTAAAAATTAAATACTGAAAATCATTCTGTCTGTTCATTTAATTCACAGAAAATTTATTTTGAGTCAAAAAATTCCAAAAAAATTAGTGCAGATCATTTTCTTCATAAATAATCATCTGGCCAATTTTCATTATTTTTAGACTTCATTTGATACATCAATTAAATTAAACGCTAAATTGGCTCACCTTGTCTGCATATGTCTGCATAAAAATTAAAAAGACCAAAAAAATTTTGATCCTCGAACATCAACACTTGAACGATTGCTGTAATTCACCTAAGGAGACAGATGCCTCCCTGAGATCGACCTTGGACTTAACCCAAGTAAAAAAATTGCCGCTTAAAGTTAACTTCACATTAATCGATAAGTGGTTTTTGATCAACCCCTCGTATCCGACTGCAACGAATCATATCAATTGATTTGGACATTAATCTGCCCGAATTAACATAGGGTACCTGAAGCGTAATCAAAATGGCGCCGTTGCCGGGGAGGCAAACGGCTTAGGATCACTTTAGAAATTTAGATTTGCATTTTCCATTCACTCGGGTAGTCTGATCCCCGAACCATCTTGTAATTATTCCATTTTTTCTTCAATTTTTTTTATTAATTTTTTATCTCTCTAACATTTTTATATCTTTTTGTGCGAGGGCTCGGTGGACTTGGAGCGGCTTTCTTGAAGTCGACGCATCTCGAAGTGCATCGGAGGCCGACGGTTCGTGGATCAAGTCGGCTGTTGAGACGCCAGAAGGATTCTTCATTTTTTTTAACTTGTAAAAAGTGTCCGCATTATTTCCAGCGGTTCCCGTTTGGGTTCTCGCGCGTGTAAATATAGTGAAACTGTGTCCCCGTGTGCTGTGTGGGTGAATTGTAACTTAGCTTGCACTAGCGGCTCCTCGAGCCAATTTAGGATTTGCTTGTGCTCGTAACTTTTAGGACCACACATTGCATTTAAAAGACGTACTTAGACCGCAGAACTTAGCCAAAAATAATCTGTTCTTCACTCGATAATAGAACTGCCTGTCTAGGAGCGGCTTTTCTCATTTGCATTTGCATGTAGTGTAAAATTTCAATTCAGTACTGCATCCTGCATTGTAGAGAGCTGGAGGCACTGTAAGTCTTCTTACTCAAGCATTCATCATCGTTTTCTCGATCGCATCGGCTTTTTCCGATCCTCTCTCTCGGTTTTCTAACCTAGGATAAAGGAATTGGGACTGGACGGTAGACGTGATTGCTTGTGTGGATTAATATCAGTGATAACTAATCTCTAAAATCGAGGCTGGTAATTGAATTGGACCAAAAAAATTAACTAAAATTAACCCTTGTTTGCGGGAGAGTAACCCCGACCTTGTTTTCAGGCTGAGTGAGGGTACTTGAGTGTGTGTGAACACCTTAAGGTAGAGCCCAAATCCCCGCCTTCCATATCACGTTCCGACTGATCCTAGCAAATATCACAAGCCGAATTTTTAAGGTTCATTGACTAGTACCAAGTAGCCTCCGCCTGTCTCAGGTAGATAGGGGCGAAATTGCGGTACTTTGCGACAAGTTGCCAGTAACCCCCTGGGGTGAAGTTCCGGCCTTGTCAGCCTCCGCCTGCTTGCAGGTAGATAGGGGTGTGGTCATTGAATCCATCGACTTGGGATAGGAGCGAAGAAAGTAAGGAGTGGCGGTATCTTAGGCGACAGGCTAAACAGGGAAGACGCATCCGGCTCTGAGCCGACTTCCCTTTAGGCCGCGTAATCCTTGCTATCTTGCTTGAAAACCACACTTAAAATTTACAAGATTAATTGGACTCGGTTTCGGGTCCTTCACCGTGTTGAGTGTGAACTCGGGGTTTTGCTCTTGCGTTTGTCTTTATGTCTGTCGTGTGTGTTATCCTGTGTAATTGCACATTTCTACCTCAATCTTCTTGCATTCATCCTTTCCTCCTCAAGATGTCGGGATTTTGGTCCCCATACCCTGTGACCTCTGGTCACTCCTCCTTGACCATATATCGTTCATCTTCGCTTTCTCCTCCACCATCCACGGGAGACCCTTACCCGTGGTCGACTTCCCCTCAACCCGATCACGAAGTCAGAACTCCGACTGACTTCTCCACTTCTTCGCATTTCTCACCTACTCCATATTCTGACACTCCGGATCCACTTCCTTCTTGGGCTGACTGTCCTTACTCTCGAGAGCTTGCTGGAATCAAAGAATCGAATGAAGAGCAAGCCACTGCTGAGATAGATGATTGGCAAAACTATATGCCCCCACATACTTCATTCTCACCTCAAGTACGGACCATACAATAATTTACATATACACATCCCGACTTGACCTTAGGGCATAACTTAGTCAATCGAACAAACCGAATAGAGGGGCCTGAATATCATGATTTTCCAGACTTGATTGACTTTAGTGATCGAGCCTCCATTAACCAGCCTTCATTCGGAGAGCCTATACATTCACAGGAGTGGACTAATGAGCTAGACTTACTAGTCCCTCGTTCATTGACTCCATAATATGAGGCTATGACCAATATCTGCCATTCGGATGATCCATACTCGACCCAGGAATACATGCCAGAGTATAGGTATGTTGAGTATGAGACCTCAACATCTCAGCAGTCTCCTCCAATTGAGCAGAACTCTCCCATGAATTGTCATGGAAATTTTGTGGAGGATGACATTTCCAGACTTATTGAGAAAAGTGAATCATTCGGTAATGAGTTGAGAAATGTCATGGAAATATTGAACTTAATTTCTGCCAGCTTGAGAATGAAAGTGGAAAAGGATATGAGTAATTTTGAGGTTGAAAGCCAAGCAAACATTAGGGAACCCACACCGTATGTACAGCTGGAGTCCATTCTATCTCCCTCTTCTACTAACCACTTGCCCTCCAATCCAGAGTCCGATCATTCATCTATCCAAAATACCAAAAAATTGAAAAACCAAAAAACCACATAAAAATTGATAATGAAAATGACCTAAAAAAATTAGATCCTGCCCTAAGGGAAGCACTCGATGAAGAACTGATTTTCAAACTTCCCTTAATAAAGGCCATAGATCACTTTCCCGACCTCAAACGATTTGTGAGAAGTAAATTGATGCCCAAGAGGTCGGGTAATAAGAGGACAAGGACTGAAAGACACATAGTGTCTATGGCCACCTCCTTGGTGATGGGGAGAAAGACCAAAAGCCGCAGAGTGAAGCGGTTGCCCCGAGTTGAGTGTGAAATCAAAGATACCATCTTTACCCATACGAGAATCGATGATGACTCACCGATAAATATCCTCCCGACCTCTGTGTTTGACAAGCTCAAACTCAGACCAATCAGAAAGTCAAGAGAGATCGTTCAGTTGGCTGATCGATCTATCAAACGGTCTAGAGGAAATATTTCAGTCATCATTACTTTCCAAGGTGCTCTACTCCAGGTGGACTTCACGATCATTGATATCGAGCACCGAGGAGAGTTTTCCCAGTCTCCGATTATTCTCGGGAAGCCGTTCTTAGCCTTGGCTAAGGTGATTATAGATTGCGAGACTCGGGAAATCGATTTTTCAGCATTGGGAGCGCTTCGACCTCATCCATTCTTTGATAAACTTTACTCTAAGGTGACCCACACATCCGCTGACAGTCATGACCATCGAGAAGTAGATGAGTCCCACCTCTCTGCTACACCTGAGAAACCAACTGTCCGGACGACCGTTGGATTAGAGACTCCCCACACCTCCACTTCATCAACTGCTTGCACCACCACCGTGACAGCTTCTAAGGAGGACTCACGATCAAAAGCTATCATTGAGTCGGACACAACATTTGTGGATTTCCTTGATCATTTCAGTGATCCGACACAAGAGCCTAATAATGCCAAGCCAGCTGAGACCACTAGAACCTTCCCGAGGCATGTGCTGACCCTTCAGGAGTATTACAATCTCTATGGTGACTCATCTGGTGAGGAAACCATAGTCAGCACCACACCACGACCCGGACCTTCTAAGGAAACAACCCAGATAAAATTGACTCCACATAAAAACACGGTTGCTCCCTCTTCTAGTCGGTTATGTAGTGAGAGGAAGTTGAGAATTGATTCCTCGAGGTGTTCCCCCGAACCTCTCAGGGCGCGTCGCTCTCATCTCCCTCTCAATGATTCAGGTTTTAGAAAATCGACTAAGAAAGTCTCCTTCACAACTCCGGAGAAGGAAGCTTCAGAGGAATCCTCATCTGGTCCGGATAAGGTGATTTATATGAGTGAGCTCAGTTCGGCTGTTCTCAAGCCTTATCTGAGCAAGCAACCGTGTGTCGACCCTCGTTGGACAATCCCTACACCTCACTATTATTCATCTGAGGACGATTCCGACAGCGACACATATGTATATTATCCACCTCCTCGTGTACGCAAGAAGGTTCGTCACAAACCTTCTTAATCCTCGTATATTCTCACTCTTTCTTGTACATTCCATCCTCTCTCTTACGCGACTTTAGTAACCCGTCCCCGCATCATTAGATCACTATCTCGGACTATACTTAGGATAACCAGATCCTAAGTATAGGGGGGAAGGGTCACCTAAGTCGGTTCTTTGTACATCCTCCAGATCACATCGGTTCTCATACTCACTCTTGTCCTATACTTAGGCTGAGCAGAGCATAAGTATAGGGGGGACCGATGCCCGCTGTGTATATACTCCTCCATTTCTCCTCTTAACCTCGCCCGCCCCATTTTTGATCTTCTTCTACACTTAGGCTGCCAGAGCCTAAGTATAGGGGGGCGAGACGACTTCTATACTTTTGTAATTTTAGCTCCCCTACGCTTAGCCCGAGCTATGTCTTTTTAGTCTCTTTCGTGCTCTGAGGACATAGCACACGCTAAGTATGGGGGGGCGTGTATAATCGTGTATATACTACATATATACTTTACCCATAGCTCGTACTTTCACGTATTTTCACGTATTTTTGTATATATTTTGCAATAATTACGGGTGGGTAAAAATTGAAAAAAAAATTATATACTTGTATAATACTTGTAAACCTTTTGTAAAAATTTAAAAAAAAATAATAAATTAAAATTGTGTATACTTGTATAATATGTACTATATGTGTAATACTTGTATAAAAAGTTATAAAATTCTTGTAAAACATACCTTTGTAAAATTTGTTGTAAAATAGGATGTATACAAAAAAAAATCGTGTATACTATGTACAAATTGTATCAACTAAAAATTGTTGTAAATAATAAAAAAAGTTGTATACCAGAAAAATAAAACAAAAAGGCTTCTTATTTACTCTTGCATATTATCCTGCATTTTCAAAAAAAAAAATCTTGCATTTCATTCATAGCATGTCATCTGCACATCATCTGCATATCTTGCATATGCAAAGTGAAAAGCTAGTGGGTTCTGAACCAAGTTATGAGTAGATATTAAGGATGGACTTGATTTGACCTTAATCCACCTAATTTCAGAGGAACCTTATAGGAACTGGAGTTAAGATTTCTCAGGTCAAGTGACTTAATTCTTTGAGTCCGCAAGTCTATGTTTACATGTCATCTTGATTAGTCTAAGTAGAATATCTCGTGCATACGCAGGATTCTTTTAGATAATGACCTAACTTGGACAAGCACTATGCACGTAGCTCTACATTGATGAGATGGTAAGGAGGTAGAATCCTTTAGCTTGGAGTAGCGCACGGGTGGAAACATACGTCCTCCTCTAGGGAGGGTAGTGCATCTCAACCTAGTCTGGTGGTGTTGACATCTAAGGACAGGATGCTGTGGGTTGCAATAATGCTTCAAAAGAGGGATAGTCTACTGGCTCAAGAGGAAAAACTCCTGATGTACATGCTGCACCTTGTATATAGTTCCAAAAAAAAGAAAAAGAAAAAGAAAAAAATTGCAAGAAAGAACTCCAAAAGAATCAGACAGGTCCAAGAAAAAAATAATACCTGTCGGAGTATGTATATTAGCAAAGAAAATGCAGCTGGATGACTTGGCTACACTGGTCAGGCATCCCAGGATAGGTAGCTACACTGGCCACCGTCCATTCTTTTCTCTACCCCCTCCTCTTGAGTTGGTCGCACTTGAACTTAGAAGGGAATACCCCGCTCCTCGAGGAAAGAGTTACTATACCGGGTTATTGAGTTACCTTGTTAGAGGAGGCTGGTTCCGAGCCATTTCTGATGTGGAGAGTTGCAAATCACTTACACAGTACAAGTAAGAATCATAGTCATCAGAAATTTGCGTTTGAGGACTTGTTCTGACCTGACTATTGAGGCGTCTTGAATAGAAGACTTGTGGAACTTGAAGTCTGTTAGGTCTTAAGTCCAGGTCCAAATAAGGTTCCGCCACACAATTAATCCAAAGTTTGAGTCAGGCTCCATTTTTCAACTTTTGTTCATGACCTTGGTATGGAACCCAAAATCATTTCACTCTTGCATTTCATTTTAGTTGCTCGGGGACGAGCAAGGTTTAAGTATAGGGGGTTGATGAATCTGTGATTCATCACATCAAAAGTCAAAAATAGAGCCTTGTTCCCGAGAAAATAGAGGCATATTTCCTTTTATCTTGCATAAATAACACTCATGCATGCATCCATAATTCATGCATTTTAGCAGCTCATCTGCATTTAAATAAGAAGCCAAAAATCCCCTGTAAAATACCTCTTCATCAAAATAACTTCTTCTCTATAATATATGTATATATTCCTTAATAATATAGGGAAGATTGCTAAAAATCACCCTTGTAGAATAGCCACAATAGCCGGAGAACCTTTGTACATTAAAACACAAATAAAGCCCTCATACAAACTCCTAATTAGGTCTACTCACTCTTAGAATACTACACATTAAAAGACCTTCGAAATGAGACTAATTTCATTGAAATTGGAGCTTGTATGAGAGACTTGGGTTTTTGGGTCATTCTGTATACTACATATGTATATTTATGTATCCTTGTATTTATGTATCATATTTGACCTCATCTCCGTCTTTGGTCAACATGAAACTTATAGATCTCATTAAGATCTACAACTTTCATGTTTTGAGTTTTTCCAAATTCGGCTTCCTCTTCTCTCTACATGTGTTTCTTCATCCAACCATTCACAGCAGGCCACGTGGCGCCCTCTGGTTGCGCCACGCGGCCCGCTGTCCATCGCCTCATCCGCCCGCGCCTTCCACCGTTGGATCTCGCTTCAGATCCAACGGCCCAGGCCTTTCCACGTACGTGACCATCTCCCAGCCATCAGATCCGCTTCACACTTCATCTCCACCGTCCCTTAGCGCCGCGCTCTCAGCTTTCCACGTGGAAGCACCTGCGCCGCTTGATCGCGCCCTCGATCTTCTCATCACAGCCGCCCATCTCCCCGCGAGTCTCGACCCTCAGATCTCCCCCGCGCTCCATCTGATCCCTCCATTCGCGCCGCTCCCTCAGCCAGACACGTGGCGCATCCATCCACCACTGGATCACTCTTCTGATCTTCCATCTCAGCCGACGCTTCCACCTCGATCCTCATCCGCTCGATCGGCCCCCACTGTCCATCACAGCCGTTCGTAACCGCCTGATCCACAGCACGCCACGTGGCGCTTCCATCTGCCTCCGATCGCTCCTTCCCTGATCAGATCTACACCGTCGCTCCACGCTCTGATCTCCACCGTTGGATCACAAGATCCAACGGTGGAGACCTCGTCTCCTACCTCCAGGCGCCCCTCTCCCCCACGTCCCTTACCTTGCGGGAGGGGCGCCCCCTTTCCTTTTCTGGACACACGTCGGCCATCTCCTCCGGCCGCTGACCTCCCCACGACATCCCCCACTCGTCCCTCTCCCTCGCCAGCTCCCTCGAGCACCACCATCTCCACCACACTCGCCCCACGACGACCACCAACCTCGCCACTCACCCAGCCAGACCACCTCCTTCTCCTTATAAATACTCAGCCACCGGCACCGTTCACCCCCATCCGCCACTCCAGAGAGGTCCCTCGAGCTCCAAGCTACCTTTTGGTGACAACAATTGGTTGAGTTGTCGAGCGAAGACAGAGATCCACTCCGGCGAGATCCACGGCCGCCACCGCCGTGCCGCATCCTCCTTCGAGCAGCTGCTAGAGCTCGGGACCCTACCGATCCCTGGAGCGACGACCTGGAGCTCAAAGCTGAGCCCCATTCCCCAGGTAACTCCCTCCATCCGTCCGCCGATCTTCTTCTCCATTTTCTTGAGTTTTCTCCATTTTTATTCGCCGTCACTGACCATCCTCGCGCCTTCCAATCACCTCGACGAGCTTCGCGTCGAAGCTCCGATCCTCGCGGTATCTTCCGCGCACTCCGACGACAAGTTTCACCTTCCTCCGACTAACAGCTCTGCCATTTGGCTGGAGCTCGTTCGCCGGACCACCTCACTCCGCTGTAGGCCTCGCCGATCACTCCACTCTCCTCCACGAACACCTGCACGCCTCGGCTATACGTCTAACCCTTTGCAGGTCCTAAATTCTTCATTGGCCGGAGCCTCGCCGGTGCTCCCTTCGAGCTTCATCGACATCGAGCTCCAGCACCCCTCCAAGGATCTAAAGGTCACCGGAGGCTTCGCCGTGCACTTCCGCTTCTTCCGAGCTACGTGGGAGCTGACGAAGCTCTTCATCGGCGCTTGGCAACCGAGGCGGAGCTAGGCGACCTTCACCGGAGCACCGCCTCCTCCTCCGCAGGTGGCGGAGGACCGTTCGAGACGAAGAAGCAGCGGCCGTTCGATCATCCGATCGAACGGCCCTCGTCCCGCCACGTATTCCACCACCGCGACAGTCCTCGACCGTTAATCGCGCTTCTGATCCGACGCCTCGCCAGGAGCCACGCATCTTCATCGACAACCCTTGGATTCATCTTGATCCAAGGGCCTTCAGGCTGCCCCGTAGACGAGTCCGAGCCTCGGCCTCAAAGCCTAGGCTCGGTTGACCCGAAGCTGCACCGAGGCTAGTCCGAACCTCCAGAGGACCCGACCCTCGCTCCGAGCCTCCGACGTCCTCCGAACCTAGGTCGCCCACGTGAGGAGCACGTGCGGCCTGGGTTATTTACACAGACGCCCCTGAAGCTTTTGGAAATTACAAAAAGGTCCCTGTGAAGCAGACCCCACGTGAGGAGCACGTGTCTCGTGGAGAAATTGCATACAAGTCCTGCATATTATCGGTAATTGCATTTTAGTCCCTGTCAGCATATTTATTTATTGAAGTTTCAATTTCCAGTATTGCATTTACACCCTTGTGTTTGCACGTGTCCCTAGAGTGCATTCTTCATCATTTTGAGATTCTAAAAATTGCATGTTGTTGGAAATCTTGTCCTCTATTTGTTAATACACGTGTCTGGTTTTTGTTGGCTTACTTGAATTATTAATGAATTAATTGGATCATTTGTGACATATTTTGCCCAGTGATGACTTTTGATTTTTAGTTAATTATCGATAAGTGGTTTTTGATCAACCCCTCGTATCCGACTGCAACGAATCATATCAATTGATTTGGACATTAATCTGCCCGAATTAACATAGGGTACCTGAAGCGTAATCAAAGAGTAATGTCAAGTCAATATGAATTGCTCATGAAAAGAAACCATGACATTTAAAGGAGGAACTTTTAAAGGGCCATCGTATCGATGGGACTCAATTTTCAAATGCTGCTAAAGAATGGTCTATACATGAATCTAAGGTATGATTTTATCCTAAGACATCATTTTTCTCTACTGTTTACTTTGATTTTGTTACTTTAGACCTGATATTGCTGAAATAATTATTATATCTTTTCACTTCCTGAATTATAATATTAATTGGTTAGGTATGCTTGTTTATGGTGAGCTTCAATATCAACTCGTCTCTTTCTGAGCATTTGTGTGATTCAACTTTAGTTTGAGGCGTGTTTCTTCTATAAACACGGGAATTTGATTTGTTAGAAACTTAATGTAGTTTCAGAATGGATGATTCCACAATTCACGCTCATTATGATTTTTAATTACTAAGCAAATAGTAACTAAGTCAATCAAAATACTTCTGAATAAACTGTATTGAACTGGAGATAGTTCTCCAATGCTCTGAATGGTTAAAATCTACTGTGATTTCTATCATCAAATTAGATTCAAGATGACACATGTAGGTATGAGCATATTTGTGAGGCCTCTTAAAGGTCCCCTCATCATAAAGGTACTTTAAAAGTAGGTGGCCATTTTCCCTCATGGGTTAGTATCCAATTGGAGTTGCAGTATTTTTGACATATCTCGAGCTAACTAATATGGTCCTCATTGATTATTTGGGGAACGGAGAGTTGCAGTATTTCTGACATATCTTGAGCTAACCAATTTAGTCCTCATCAATTATTCGGGGAACGAGATTAGATTGGATACTTGACTTAACAACACTATCGGGCTTCTAGGATGGATATTTTATCATCTCCTTTTCTCTTGATCTAAGAGAAGAACATAATTATATTAATGGTAATAATAGATTTGTTGAGATCTGCAAAATGTCCTACCAACGTAAGTAGAAAGACGTTGATCTTTGAGCATGTTGGGAAGCACACTCAAAACACGCTAGATGTGGCATAACATATGAGATTGTGCTCTATAGGTGCACACTAGCACGAGATGCAATGTGAAGACTAGTGATAGTGAGAGGGCATGTGATAACAAGTTAGGTTATGGCCTTGTGGGTTTTTTTGTAAAGGCAATGAGTCAAGTGGTATCATATCACATATATGAGATCGTTGATCAAATATTATGTTGAGAAAAAAAATCCCAAGTGCTTGCATCCACCATTTGAACCCAAGGATTGGGAATTTAATTCTGGTGTTGGGTCTACGACGTCCCAAGATCAAAATTCAGATCTCGAATGTTGGATGAGAATGACACTAGATAAAATAGGAACATAAAAGGAATACATGGAACATAAAATTAAGAAGATTATACACTAAAAAAATAGAGGAAAGTGATATGCTCATTTTCTAGATCAAAGTGACATGTACAACGCCCATGAATAAGAGTGTTCCAACCAATATTATGGCATGTTTTCTGGGATGGTTAGATGCTATATGTGGTGTTGTTTCACAACTTCCAACCTTAATTTCCAATCAACTTTTAGCTTTTAAAAATCTAGATTTAACTGTCCAATGTATGGACCTTATAGAGCCAAGATCTCCTACTTAAATATCAAATCTATAGAGATAAAAGATTTTGTCACCAAATGTTAGTATTCAAAAAACAAGAAAATGATATGAAATGAATATTCTCTCCTACAACATTTGCAAAAGTCATCAAGATCACTAGTAGATGTGTCATAACTAGTGAATATTATTTCTCTTGAATGTATGTTATCACAAGATTTCTTTATTTTCATCTCTTGTTTTTTCAAGCACATGATTACGTGACTTGTTTTATTAAAATACTGTCCATTCATTAAAATTATGGAAAGTTATTTTTTCTAGCTAGTTTATTTTAATCACAAGAATATATACATTTATCTCTAACGGGCCACATCCGTAGAGAAACTACAAAGCAAGCAGACACAATAGCAACACATCACATGTTTTGGCTGAAACTAAAATGCTCTATTGATCACAAATATGAAACCTTGTAGTTTCAATCAAATAAAAATTCTCCAAGCTTTGTATGCAATTAAGCAATCAAACGTGGCCTCCTAATTTTGTTCTTCTCTTTTGTTTCAAGTTCTTAATGGTGGTTTCTTGTTTTTTAGATGTAGGCCCTCCATTTGGCTTGTGAAGGATAATCATGTGCTAGCCTCATCGTCTCGGATATGTGAAGCGTGCCATCTCATGCACTCCATCATATATCAGCCATATATAATATCTCCAGCAAACTGTAACGTCCCGGGCTTAGATCACCGGTCCGTTAGCGGAGCATTACTGGCCCTAATAACCTCTTGGGATCGGGCCCATACGGACCCGATTAATCACCCCCAAAATGCTTAAGCCGGGTTGTTCGGTAGTAAGCTCCTCACTATTTATCCCACTCGGAAATTTTTCTTTCCACGGTATGGGACTTTGTTTGGGGTTTTTACAACCTCCCCCACTTATATTCGCAACGTCCTCGTTGCGACATGGCACATCACTTCTTCCCAGTGACAGTGGCGGCTGCACGCTCCGGGTAGCCATTTCCTCCTACCTCTTTGTAGGGGCGGCTCCACCTCTTGGGTAGCCCTTTTTGTGACATTCAGTTGTGGCATTCATTCTAGATCAAATGTTAAGTACTGGTTATATATATATATACATATGCCAATTTTCATGTACAGAGCCATATGATTTTAGTTGTAGATACATATATTGACTGATGGAGATAAAACGTGACTATAATCATTTCTGATATGGATACAGATCTATATATCCACAGACACTCATATATCAATAAACATAGAAGGGGTAGGGGATGCGATATATGGATATAGTCAATTACTTTTTTCCGTTTATACCGCAAATTGAATGTAATAAGGTTGATCTCTATGCTCTAAATTTAATTTAAATTTTATATTGTTGCAAGGAATAAAATTAGAATTAAAAAGATAGAAGAAGGCACGTTAGATTAATGGGAAGAATGAGATATGCTACAATTAACTTATTTTAATATTAATGAATCCAAAAGATCTAGGGTCATAGATGTAAAATTATTACCTTGAACGAGATATGTAAATTGGACTGAGGTATAAACTAAGAATTTTATATAGAATTGAATAGATGGTATGACCTGTACTGTGTGCACCGTTGTACTGTTGCACGAAATATAAGTCGGCAAGTAGATATGTACTCATGTCTACATCCAACACTGTTCCATGTGACGTGTCAGAGCATGCAGATTATGACACTATGTATATATATAACCTTTCCGGCAATTTCATCTACCATGACCATTCGATAAGTTGGAAGCCTCTTGATAATATAGAAAGACCTCTGCTGAAGTAAACTTTCCGTGACTTCTAACAAAGAGATTCTCAGGTACTGATTTTATAGAAATAGATTTTGATGATGCTCTATGGATAACTTCGTTAGTATAAATATTCTTTGGATTGGATATGGTCCTAACTAACCACGTCTTTTAGATGGGATATGGTAGTGTTTAGATGAGATTTTGAGTAAGTACTGGAATATATGAAAGGAAAACATAGAGACGATGCTTTTACTAAGCAAAATAGTTAGTGGAGATATAGATAACGTAGGTGTAATTCTGGTAGAGGTATATTTTGCACTCTTAAAATCGTTAGTCCTGAGAAGATAATACATATGGTTATCATATTGTTAACCCTCGTATGTGGTTCAAGAAGAGAGAATCTGATCTTGGATAATATTTTAGTAACATGAAATTTTTCATCCAAGCATTTGGTTTAGTTTTCAACGGGCCATCCTTAAATTTCATGGCTATGGGAGATAATTACACTTCACTCTAGTGACACTGTGCATATTATACATCGCAAGTCATTACATGGAATAACTTAGGATAAGTTGTTAAAAGGAGATATCTAGTTCGTTGGTAGGGTTGGTTTCATTGTGGATAGTTTGAATGGTATAAGTCCCCTATCAAACCATGCTAGTGAGTTGTCATGGGTTGGCATAAACAAAAAGCTCCTGACTAATGAATGTACGAAAATATGAACTAGGCATGATATTCTGATATCTTTCTATTTATCTTCGACGCTTTCTACTAGGAAAAAAATATAAATCGGGTGATCGATGGAGGTTGGGCATATGCGAACTGCTGGATACATGCAATAAATAGGTGAGTGGTTTCAAGCCTATTTTAAGATATAACCCCTATATTCATAGTACATTTCAATATTACAGTTTGAAATGACTTTTGATTATGCTATGTACATGTATAGTTTAGTTTGATATTAGATAAGCTGGGTTTTTGTCCAAGATGATGGTAGCTTAGTGAAGTTGGTATTGTACGCAAGCTTAATGTATGGTAGAAAAGCTTAGTTTTACGTTTCAGTATTCAATTATGTTGTTTAATACTACAGAAGTTTTCAGATAAATACAGATAAGTTCAGTATGATGGTATGATTCAGAGAGCATAAAATTTCTCAGCTTACAGTTATATTACTATGGATCGGAAAATATGTCAGAAATAATGACCACCACAGTAGCTCTCAGATATGGTCATGAACTAGCCATCAGATATGGTGACGTCATCAGATATGACCCTGAAACACGCCATCAGATATGGCAACCGTCAGATATGATTCAGAGGACTTTGGGTCCGCATTTTGTATACACATAGGCTTTGGGCCGTATGCAGAGTGTTCTCTAGCCTTTGGGGCTGTCTACGTGTATGACTCAGTTTGTTTCAGTGTTCATGGATGTAGTATGTTAGCCGCAGTGGTGTTGTTATAACAGCTGAAAAATAGAAAATTTCATTTCCGCAAGATTTTTCAACAGCCATATAGTATATTAATTTCAGTTTGTCAATTTGATATTTTAATTTCTGTACCACATCATTATTTTATCCAAAGCTTCATTTTTTTATGAAATTGCCTTATTATAACATTGCACTTTATTTCTACTAGCCAGTAAAGTTATTTTCTCAAAATAGCCAATATATTTTCTTACCGAATGCTTGAGACCCACTCGCTGGGTCTAAGCTCATTTTGAGTTTAGACTCAACCCTCTATTATTAAATACTATTTACAGATACACCTGAGAAGGAGCTGCAGGATGCGCGAAGGAATTAAGTCGTTTGCTGACTGTGGGGACCTTGACTCCATTTTGTGATATTGCAGCAACGTTTTTGGGTTCTTCAGGTAAAATGGTTGGCACTTGGTGTTTTGTGAAATAGAAAGACTTGTATTGAAACTTTAGTAGTAGATAACGGTTGTACATAAGGAGCTAGGGAAATGTGTTTGATATTACAGATACAGAAAATGACTTGGATGGTAGTGTTAGTGAATTATGTGGATTGGTTTATGAATAAGTTTTATAAAGATTGTTTCAGGTATAGGTCAGCGTTTGGGAGTCCATAATATAGAGGAATTGCTGTCGAATTTTTGTTAGACATGCTAATTACGATAAAGATGATCTGATCGATTTAATCTTCGCGCTCGTCCCGGCTAGCGGGGCGGGTCGTGACATTCTGGTGGTATCAGAGCATTGATTTATGAAATTTGATCAAAACTGATATTCGAGGTTGATATATGAATACATTGGTGGTTATGATTTATGTATTGGATTTCGATATAAAGTGAAAATGATATTGGAAATAATGATATTCTTGTTATTGAGGATTTATCTATATTTTGCCGTGAGATTTGAGGATTTATAAATTTGGAAGAGCTAATTAAGAAATTTTATTTATTTAGGACACAATGGAAGCTGAGCAACCTTCTCAGACCTCACAAGGGCCAAGTATGGACATGTTGGGAGTAACAATAATAATATGCAAGAGACATTGGCGTTAATAGCTCAGACCTTGGGAAGCATGGCTGCTCGATCAATGAGACCGCCTGAATTTGAAAATCAGTTGCCATTTGAGCATGTTCGGAGATTAGGTGCAAAAGATTTTGTAGGCACGACGGATCCGAAGGTGGCAAGAGACTGGTTCGAACACATAGAGAAGATATTTGAATTGATGGAGTGTACTGAAGCACAAAAGTTGAGATATGCAATATTTCTGTTAAAAGAAAATGCTGATGACTGGTGGAAATCAGTGAAGATGAAGTACACCAATCCATCTGAGATTACTTGGCAGATATTGAAAAAGAATTCAATGAAAAATATTATCCGAGAGTGTATCAAGAAGATCGATGCAAAGAATTCTTATTTCTTACTCAGGGGAGTTTTTCTGTTGATGAATATGA
The DNA here is from genome assembly GCA_037367405.1 of Ottelia alismoides. NCBI lineage: Eukaryota > Viridiplantae > Streptophyta > Magnoliopsida > Alismatales > Hydrocharitaceae > Ottelia > Ottelia alismoides. The sequence goes on along the minus strand of JAZKJV010000517.1, from coordinate 1,138,521 downwards.
GAAGCGCTTTACGGAATTATTAAAGTTTGCGGCCTCTTTAGTGAAAACCGAAGAAGATAAATGGCGACGTTTCGAGGATGGACTTCATATAGATATTAAGTCAATGATCTCAGCCAATGGATTTACCGAGTATGGTAAATTAGTGGAAGCTGCACGTAGAGCTGAGCGCGTGATGCGGGAAAGACAAAGGTGTAATGATCACAACAGGAAACGATTTGGGGAAAGACCACCATGGAGAGGACCCGAGAATAAAGTTAGAAGAAATTTTAAAAATCCAAGGCAATACAACTTATCTGCTCAAAGATATAAGGGAAATCAAATGGGTGGATTTGCTCGGGAGAATTCTAAAAATGCAGGATTTTCTTATCCACAATGTCCCATATGTGGAAAGCGTCATCCGGGAGAATGTCACAGTGGATCGTCAGGTTGCTATCATTGTGGCCAGACAAGACATATGCGTCGAAACTGCCCAAATTTAACGTCAAACTGGGGAAATGTAAGAAAACCAGCTCAACAATATATTCATGCTAGTGCCCTAACTCAAGAACCCCATCCAAAGAAAGAAGAAAAGAGAAATGATATTCCAAGGAAAGGCAATAAAAATGCACAAAATCAAGGGAAAGTCTTTGCAATGACACTTCAAGAAGCCATCTCTACTGAAGATGTGGTGTCAGGTACTACTGTTATTTTTGGCAAAAATGCCCATACTCTTATTGATTCTGGTGCCAGTCATTCATTTATTTCTCGAAGATTCTCCGTATTTGCGGATAAAGAAATAGGTACACTCGATCATGCATTATCAATCTCCTTACCTAAAGGAGAGCCTGAGATTGTTTGGAATGTCTTTAAAAATTGTTTGATAGAGATAGGAGGAGGTCAGGTTATTGTGAATCTTATCCCTATGGAAATTAAAGAATTTGATGCCATTATAGGGATGGATTGTTTGACATCATACCATGCTTTATTAGATTGCTTTCAGAAGAAAGTTATTTTTCGAATGCCAGGTGAGACAGAGTTCGTATTCTATGGAGAAAGGAGTGTATATCCTACCTGTATCATTTCTAGTCTACTGACACATAAATTACTCAGGAAGGGATATTCGTCTTTTGTTGCCCTTGTATACAATACAAAAGCAGAATCCATATGTTTAGAAAATATCCCTATAGTGAAAGAATTTCCTGAAGTATTTCCTGATGAACTACCGGGACTTCCTCCAGACAGAGAAATTGAATTCAATATTGACTTAATACCTGGCACTACCCCGATTGCATTGACTCCTTATCGAATGGCTTCGGCTGAACTCAAGGAACTGAAGATTCAATTGCAAGAGTTAACAGATAAAGGGTTTATCCAGTCTAGTATTTCTCCATGGGGGGCTCCTGTTCTTTTTGTCAAAAAGAAAGATAGTTATTTGAGACTTTGTATCGATTATCGAAGATTGAATCCAGTGACAGTACGCAATAATTATCCTCTTCCTCGAATAGATGATTTGTTTGATCAATTGCAAGGGGCTTCTGTATTCTCGAAAATAGACTTGCGATCAGGCTATCATCAATTGAAGATTAAAGCCGAAGATGTCCCTAAAACAGCTTTTCGGACTCGTTATGGACATTATGAATTCTTAGTAATGCCTTTTGGATTGACGAATGCCCCTGCTGCTTTTATGGATTTGATGAATCGAGTATTCCGTCCTTTCTTGGATAAATTTGTGATCGTGTTTATTGACGACATTTAGTATACTCAAAGTCAGAGGAAGAGCATAAAGATCATTTGAGGATAGTATTACAAACTTTGAAGGACAATCAATTATTTGCAAAATTTGATAAATGTGAGTTCTGGTTAAATAAGGTTGCATTTTTGGGACACATTATCTCAGGAGAAGGTATATCGGTAGATTCAAGTAAAATAGAGGCAGTTATGAACTGGAAGCAACCAGCAAGCGTATCCGAGATTAGAAGTTTTCTGGGCCTAGCAGGATACTATAGAAGATTTGTGGAGAATTTTTCAACAATCGCAGTGCCATTAACAAAATTAACTCGGAAAGAGGTGAAATTTATTTGGGATGATGAATGTGAAGAGAGTTTTCAGGAACTTAAGAATCGTCTGACCTCAGCTCCCATTCTTAGCCTTCCTTCTGGGAATGGTGGATTTATAATTTATAGCGATGCATCACGTCAAGGATTGGGATGTGTTTTAATGCAGAATGGGAAAGTGATTGCCTATGCCTCTAGACAGCTTAAGCCGCATGAACTGAATTATCCTACACATGATTTGGAATTAGCTGCGGTAGTATTTGCCCTGAAAATTTGGAGGCACTACTTATATGGTGAGACATGTCAAATTTTCACTGATCATAAGAGCTTAAAATATATATTCAGTCAAAAAGAATTGAATCTTAGACAGAGAAGATGGTTGGAATTGATAAAGGATTATGACTGTACTATTGAGTACCATCCCGGAAAAGTGAATGTAGTAGCAGATTCTCTTAGTCGAAAGTCTAATGGTGGATTGTCATATATAAAGATTGGTCGACTCCCATTATTGACACAATTAAGGGGACTACATGCAAATCTGACAGTACATGATGATGGGATTTTATTGGCTACCATACAGGTTAGGCCTATATTATATGATAAAATACGAGAGGCTCAAGAATCTGATCAAGAAATTAAAAGAATACGGGGGAAAGTAGAAAGGGGAGAAATGCCTGAGTTCACGATAAATGAACATGGAATATTATTTTTCAAGCAAAGACTGTGTGTCCCACAACTTGCAGAACTAACAGAAATTCTTGAGGAAGCACATAACTCTATGTACGCAATGCACCCAGGAAGTACGAAGATGTACAGGACATTGAAACCATGCTATTGGTGGTCAGGAATGAAAAGAGAAATTGCAGAATATGTATCTAGATGCCTGATCTGCCAACAAACTAAACCAGAACACATGCGATCAGCTGGTGCATTACAACCTCTCCCGATACCAGAGTGGAAGTGGGAACACATTACCATGGATTTTGTTACTGGATTGCCTAGGACTAGTCGGGGTCATGATGCGATATGGGTAATTATCGATAGATTGACCAAATCCTCTCATTTCTTAGCAGTCAATATGACATATACATTGGATCGCTTAGGTAAAATTTTTGTGGATGAAATAGTACGGTTACATGGAGCGCCAGTTTCAATCGTGTCTGATAGAGATCCTCGCTTTACCTCTAGATTTTGGCCTAGTTTACAAAAAGCAATGGGTACAAAATTAGCATTTAGTACTGCTTTTCATCCACAAACTGATGGACAATCTGAGCGGACTATTCAAACTTTAGAAGATATGCTGAGAGCTTGTGCATTAAGTTTTAAAGATAGCTGGGACGAACATCTATCGCTTATCGAATTTGCTTACAATAATAGCTATCAGGCGAGTATTGGAATGGCTCCATATGAAGCCCTTTATGGCCGAGCATGCAGAACTCCGGTTTGCTGGAATGAGGTAGGGGAGCGTAAGTTGGCACAGCCTGAATTAGTATAGAATATGGTGGAGAAAGTTGAAGAAATTAAAAGAAACTTGAAGGCTGCACAAGATAGACAGAAAAGTTATGCTTATAAGAGAAGAAGAGATTTAGAATTTCAAGTAGGTGATCAAGTATTTTTACGTGTATCTCTTTGGAAGGGTATAATCAGATTCGGAAAGAAGGGAAAACTAAGTCCACGATACATTGGTCCATATGAAGTTATAGAAAGAATTGGCAATGTAGCGTATCGTCTTCAATTACCACCCGAGTTAGCAAGGATACATGATGTTTTTCATATTTCTACCCTTCAAAAATATATTCCAGACCCATCACATGTTATACAACCGCAAGAAATTCAACTGAAGGAGGACCTTTCCTATAAAGAGATTCCAATACAAATTTTAGATTTTAAAGTTCAAGAACTTCGAACGAAGAAGATACCTCTAGTAAAAGTCCTTTGGAGGAGCCATGCAATAGAAGAAGCTACATGGGAAAGAGAAGAGGAAATGCGATCTCAATACCCACACTTGTTTTCAAATTGACTGAGGTACATAAATTTCGAGGACGAAATTTATTTTAAGTGGGGGAAAGTTGTGACATTCAGTTGTGGCATTCATTCTAGATCAAATGTTAAGTACTGGCTATATATATGCCAATTTTCATGTACAGAGCCATATGATTTTAGTTGTAGATACATATATTGACTGATGGAGATAAAACGTGACCATAATCATTTCTGATATGGATACAGATCTATATATCCACAGACACACATATATCAATAAACATAGAAGGGGTAGGGGATGCGATATATGGATATAGTCAATTACTTTTTTCCGTTTATACTGCAAATTGAATGTAATAAGGTTGATCTCTATGCTCTAAATTTAATTTAAATTTTATATTGTTGCAAGGAATAAAATTAGAATTAAAAAGATAGAAGAAGACACGTTAGATTAATGGGAAGAATGAGATATGCTACAATTAACTTATTTTAATATTAATGAATCCAAAAGATCTAGGGTCATAGATGTAAAATTATTACCTTGAATGAGATATGTAAATTGGACTGAGGTATAAACTAAGAATTTCATATAGAATTGAATAGATGGTATGACCTGTACTGTGTGCACTGTTGTACTGTTGCACGAAATATAAGTTGGCAAGTAGATATGTACTCATGTCTACATCCAACACTGTTCCATGTGACGTGTCAGAGCATGAAGATTATGACACTATGTATATACATAACCTTTCCGGCAATTTCATCTACCATGACCATTCGATAAGTTGGAAGCCTCTTGATAGTATAGAAAGACCTCTGCTGAAGTAAACTTTCCGTGACTTCTAACAGAGAGATTCTCAGGTACTGATTTTATAGAAATAGATTTTGATGATGCTCTATGGATAAATTCGTTAGTATAAATATTCTTTGGATTGGATATGGTCCTAACTAACCACAAAGACGATATAATTTTAGATGGGATATGGTAGTGTTTAGATGAGATTTTGAGTAAGTACTGGAATATATGAAAGGAAAACATAGAGACGATGCTTTTACTAAGCAAAATAGTTAGTGGAGATATAGATAACGTAGGTGTGATTCTGGTAGAGGTATATTTTGCACTCTTAAAATCGTTAGTCCTGAGAAGATAATACATATGGTTATCATGTTGTTAACCCTCGTATGTGATTCAAGAAGAGAGAATCTGATCTTGGATAATATTTTAGTAACATGAAATTTTTCATCCAAGCATTTGGTTTAGTTTTCAACGGGTCATCCTTAAATTTCATGGCTATGGGAGATAATTACACTTCACTCTAGTGACATTGTGCATATTATACATCGCAAGTCATTACATGGAATAACTTAGGATAAGTTGTTAAAAGGAGATATCTAGTTCGTTGGTAGGGTTGGTTTCATTGTGGATAGTTTGAATGGTATAAGTCCCCTATCAAACCATGCTAGTGAGTTGTCGTGGGTTGGCATAAAAAAAAGTTCTTGACTAATGAATGTACGAAAATATGAACTAGGCATGATATTCTGATATCTTTCTATTTACCTTCGACGCTTTCTACTAGGAAAAAAATATAAATCGGGTGATCGATGGAGGTTGGGCATATGCGAACTGCTGGATACATGCAATAAATAGGTGAGTGGTTTCAAGCCTATTTTAAGATATAACCCCTATATTCATAGATACATTTCAATATTACAGTTTGAAATGCCTTTTGATTATGCTATGTACATGTATAGTTTAGTTTGATATTAGATAAGCTGCGTTTTTGTCCAAGATGATGGTAGCTTAGTGAAGTTGGTATTGTACGCAAGCTTAATGTATGGTAGAAAAGCTTAGTTTTACGTTTCAGTATTCAATTATGATGTTTAATACTACAGAAGTTTTCAGATTAATACAGATAAGTTCAGTATGATGGTATGATTCAGAGAGCATAAAATTTCTCAGCTTACAGTTATATTACTATGGATCGGAAAATATGTCAGAAATAATGACCACCACAGTAGCTCTCAGATATGATTATGAACTAGCCATCAGATATGGTGACGTCATCAGATATGACCTGAAACACGCCATCAGATATGGCAACCGTCAGATATGATTCAGAGGACTTTGGGTCCGCATTTTGTATACACATAGGCTTTGGGCCGTATGCAGAGTGTTCTCTAGCCTTTGGGGCTGTCTACGCGTATGACTCAGTTTGTTTCAGTGTTCATGGACGTAGTATGTTAGCCGCAGTGGTGTTGTTATAACAGCTGAAAAATAGAAAATTTCATTTCCGCAAGATTTTTCAACAGCCATATAGTATATTAATTTCAGTTTGTCAATTTGATATTTTAATTTCTGTACCACATCATTATTATTATCCAAAGCTTCATTTTTTTATGAAATTGCCTTATTATAGCATTGCACTTTATTTCTACTAGCCAGTAAAGTTATTTTCTCAAAATAGCCAATATATTTTCTTACTGAATGCTTGAGACCCACTCGCTGGGTCTAAGCTCATTTTGAGTTTAGACTCAACCCTCTATTATTAAATACTATTTACAGATACACCTGAGAAGGAGCTGTAGGATGCGCGAAGGAATTAAGTCGTTTGCTGACTGTGGGGACCTTGACTCCATTTTGTGATATTGCAGCAACGTTTTTGGGTTCTTCATGTAAAATGGTTGGTACTTGGTGTTTTGTGAAATAGAAAGACTTGTATTGAAACTTTAGTAGTAGATAACGGTTGTACATAAGGAGCTAGGGAAATGTGTTTGATATTACAGATACAGAAAATGACTTGGATGGTAGTGTTAGTGAATTATGTGGATTGGTTTATGAATAAGTTTTATAAAGATTGTTTCAGGTACATGTCAGCGTTTGGGAGTCCATAATATAGAGGAATTGCTGTTGAATTTTTGTTAGACATGCTAATTACGATAAAGATGATCTGATCGATTTAATTGTCGCGCTCGTCCCGGCTAGCGGGGCGGGTCGTGACACTTTCCACTATCAGAGAGAATTTGGCTCTGATACCATTTTTGTAACGTCCCGAGCTTAGATCTCCGGTCCGTTATCGGGGAAAACTGGCCCTGACAACTTGTTGGATTCGGGCCCAAATGGACCCGTTGGCAACCACCCAAAATGCTTAAGCCTAAGTTGATGTAACCGGGCCATAAGTCAATCTTGGAGAAGACTTCTGCTCGCTGCTATTGATCAAATAGATCATCGATGCGAGATAGCGGGTATTTTTTTATGGTGATTTTATTCAAAGCTATGTAATCAATGTAGAGCCTATGTGATCTGTCCTTCTTTTAACGAATAAGACGGGAGCACCCCAAGGTGAAACACTTGGTCTCAAGAACCCTTTATCTGATTGTTCTTGCAACTACTTCTTTTGCTCATCCAACTAAGCATGAGTCATCCTATATGGTGCTTTAAATATGACTGTAGCACTCGATAATACATCAATAGTGAAGTCAATCTCTCTTCTAGGCAGAAGACTTGGAAAGTCGTCTAGAAAATATCAGAAAAATCTTGTACAACCTCCAAATACTCAAGTCGCATCATAGAGGGGTTTTTGGGTGGTTGTAACACCCCAACCCAAACATAGTGCCATACCTAAAACTCACAAAGTGTGGGTGTGGTATATAAGTGGTGGGGATTACTACTTGACAACTTGGGCTTAAGCATTTTGGGTGGTTGTCAACGGGTCTATTTGGGCCCGTACCCAATAAGTTGTCAGGGCCAGTTTTCCTCGATAACGGACCGGGGACCTAAACCCGGGACGTTACAAATGGTATCAGAGCGGGTTCCCTCTGATAGTGGAAAGGGCTACCCAAAGGGAACTAAGCCGGGAGCGTGCAGCCGCCACTGTCACTGGGAATAAGTGAATGGGCCATGTCAGTGTCAGTTTTCCTCAATAACGGACTGGGGACCTAAGCCCAGGACGTTACACAAACTCTCCCCATTTAATTATTTTTACCCAACTCTTAAATCCTTGATGTACTAGTATTTGTTCGTGCACTTCATATTCGATGAATTTTGCTTGATCGGTCTCTTTTTGTTTTTGTTGTTTTTGTTTTACATGTTCTTAGTGTGGATGATAGTTCTATATAAATGGTTGATTTGTTCATTTAGCTCACTCCACCATTGTTTACATCCTTGTGTGTATATCTTTGCAATTAGTAATGTTGATTTATAAAGTGGACATCATGCTGGTTGTTGACTTGATCTTGCTCTATAATTTACACAGATCCCTGAGCAAATTAGATATGTTTGTAGGTCGAGGTTGTTAACAAGTTCTGTGGCACTATTACTGCCACATATTACTAATATTTTATGGTATTAAATTTGCACTATTACTGCCCCGTTAAATTACTTCCACGTCATCTTAATTGTGGCAATGGACATTTTGTAGCCACAAGTATGTCATTGTGTGGCTTGTGGCCACGAAATAGTCAGGGCCAAATATATTGGCAGCAATTTTATCGTAGCCACAGTCACTGCCGACCAGACTTGTGGCTACGTCAGTTAGTACCGAATATGTTGTAGCCACAATCAATTTTGTAGCCACATGTAACCAAATCAGTGGCCTCAATTCGATGCCTCAAGTGGATTTTGTTGTAGTGCTTGTTTCGAACGGCAAACGGTTTGCCGTGCTACATGGACGGCAGAAACAACCACCTGTGATGATAATTTGAGTCACCGATCCCTCTCATCCGTCCATGTGGTACGACAAACTATTTGCCACACCACGATAAATAATTTGATGATATATACTCATTTTGAGAATTATTTTCACGCCGTACCCATCTGGGTAAATTTTTTTCTGCAGTCCCCCTTCTTGTAAACACCCCGAGGGCTTCGTTGAAAGATTTAAGCTCTAAGATATCCCAACCATCATTTTCTTTCGATCTTGTAACTTTGCCCCAAGCAACCTTCGCTGCCTCCTTTGATTGGGTGTTTCTGCACTAGAGGAATTTCCTTTTAATATTGTTTCGATTTTTTTAATACCTACGTAGATTTTTAAACAAGACATTATATGAGTAGCCATCAGTGCAAGTGAAGAGTTTAGAAGGTACATCCTTGCTGGTAGTGATAGGGATTTTTTCTTTCCACCTTTGTAGTTTAGATGCAAACTTATGCATTAGAGGAATCCGTTCTTCGTTTGAGAGATTTTTCGCCGTTAGGGGAAACCTAGATAAGATATCGGGAAGTTTCCTATTTTCCGTCGTGACACTTCTTCGACTTCGGCTACCTCAGATTGCTCTAGATTTAAAGTGTAGAACTCCGATTTATTATGATTTATCTGAAGCCCATATAGTTTGAAGAATAGATTGAGTGTCGCTACTATTTTCCTTAAGATTCTTCTTCGTATCCCATGAAGACGATGAGATCGTCTTCAAATTGGACACTTATGATCTGTGCTTCCATTTCTTCCCTCACACAAAACCTTTTATGTGACCCTCTTGGGATAGTTTGGCTAGCATTTAATCCAAAATAGACACAGCATGGAGAGATGGTGAAGAGAAGGGGTCGGATCCCCTTGTCTGACCCCTCTATGGTCTAATGAATCCCTCCGAAGATCCATTCAACTTGAAAACCGCTCTTGTTGTATATAGGAGAGCCTTGATCCAATTGACAGATGCTCGGAGAGATTGGATATTAATGACCATTTTAGAGTATTAAAAGCCTTTTCTGTTGAGGACGCCTCGATTTGACCTGTTGTGGCATTTTTAAAAAGGAGTAACGGTGTAACTTGTTGTCCGCTTGTCTCCCGTTCGAATATGATAATTACGTTTCATGTATCGGTTTTATTGTTTGGACTTTTCTTTACTATAGAACCGGTTTTTCCACCAAGATGATTTCTTTCTGCAATTCAGGCGAGTGGTTCCTACACCATTTCTCAATATCTTTTTCTATTTTTTTTGCCCAACCTTGGAAATGGTCATCAGATAAGATCACAATTTCTTCAAAATGTCTCCATCCATCTCTTGAATGAATGATGGTTTAGATAGCAACATTGACTCTATTCGGAACAAGGAACACGTTTTAGACCCCCTTCCACACGATAGAAGTGGAGGGTTGTAATTCAAGAAAGTTTTCGCTAGAGTCTTCGTTATCCCTAATTGGTAGAGGTCCCTTATTTGCCAGTATTCTATCTAATCTAGTCAGGGCCGGTTCTGAGCATAGTTTTGAAGTGCAATTGTTCATGACCCATAAACTTTAAGAGCCCATCTTTACATGTGATCTAATTTTTAGTTTAGGAATAATATAGTATGTCCCGGTGGGCCCTTATAGAATCGAATTTTCGGTGAAACAACTCAGCAAAAAATATACCCTTATAAATTTGAATTTCCAGTGAACAACTCAATGCTAAAATTTAGAATTTAATGAGATTATATAAGGGTCGATTGTTCCCGAAAAATAGAATCTTTCATTTTATACTTGATGATAAACACACTCGGGACAATTTGCTCTTATTAAAATTTTTGTAAGGGCCTCTTTTTTTTCTTTTGCCTAAGGCCAACAAAATGTCAGAAAACCTAGTCCACGAATTGTGGTCACTAGATCCCGACCAAGTTATACGTGGTTCCTTATTTATGAAGTCCACCAAGCCCCTTTCATTTATCCCTGATATCGAACATTTTGTCATGTGTTTATAACAACACCCTCTTGAAATTCAATCATAAGGGATTCTGATTGCGTATTCTATCTAACCTAGCCCATGGGGGAGGACCATAGACACGAATAATCCTGATTGCACGTCTATTCCCAATCCTGTTAAAAGTAAGTATCCAAAGATATTTACCATCTATGACATCAAAAATCTCTTTGTTCCATCTTATATTTTGGTTTGAATGCCAACCAAAATGTACCCAATTCCCCAAGCATCGATATCTATTGATATCATATATCCTTGTTTTGGTTCGAGAATAAGCAGGGACAAGGATGAGGAATATGAAGAATAAGGGTCTATTCTCTGTTCGACTGGAAGATAGGAAGAAGGAGAATAATATAGAATAAAAGCAGATAAGGTGAAATAAAGATATGAATAAGGGCGTAATAAAGTGAAATAATGAGATGCAGATAAGAATAGCCTTACTCTTGGAACTGCACAGGACGAGGGATTGACCCTTATTCCGGTGCTTGTTCTACAAACAAACATGGCCTTAGATTTTCAAGTCTTTCCCATTCTAGTCTATCTCCCATTCCCCTTAGATTTTCAAGTCTTCTCCATTTTAGTCTATCTCCCATTCCCCTTATGTTCCAAGACAAGCAATTTAATCCTATCCAAGACTTTTTGTATGGTCACCTCGTATTTGAGCAATCAATTTAAAGATTTTGGAGAAATAGTTTTTCCCCCCTAAATTTTCAAAGCCAAGTTCTTTTAGTCAAGTTCTTTTGTTTAAGTAACATTTGATCTCGGGATTTAGCTTTGCTTCTGCTAAAACCTTCTGGACAACTTTGTTCCTGTGACTTTTTCAATACATTTTTTTATGCCCGCTCATGCAAAATTTTTTTGATACTCCTCCCTTTTTCATCTTTGATTCTTGCTGACTGTCATTGTTTTCATACGCTTTTTAAAATCTCATGACGAAGAAATTATATGATAAAATCTGACATGTCATCGACGTGAGATGAATTGTTAAGATACTATTGACATTATCTGTTGTTTCTATCTTATTTTGAAGGGAGAGAGCTGCAGGATACAAACTTGGTAAGAGATAAAGTGATGTGATGGGTGGCTGTTGAAATCATGTTAATGGGTTAGTTGGTTGTTGAAGAATTGTAAATTAAAAATTTGTTGGAAGGAGTGAGTACACTTTGCTTCATTCATGGTTGGCCACACGTCGCATTAATGCTTTCCTCCTCATAAAATATCAGCTCTTAATCTTCGTCAATCTTCTCGTCTACCACTTGTGATATAAATAATGATATATATAATTTTGATTATCATACTGTGCGCGACATCTGCCGGAAAATCGAAGGGAGAAAGAAACTTCTATTGATCTACAACATACAAAGATATATCAGAGAAGGAATAAACATATATCTGACAAGGCTAACAGAGGCTAAGTTCTACTCATTATATATCGATACATATTTCTCCTACTTCCCTATTCCTCTAATTATATATACATAATTAGAGAGAGAAGGAAAGAGTCCACGGCATCTATATCTAACCGATGATCTCCGGCTCTTGTGCAAACCGCATCCTTCTCTGCAAGTACATGATAATAATGGAAATGAGATTTTGAAGTAGAGAGCTCAAGGTGACCATTATTTATATATTCATAAATACTTATCGTTCGACGGATAATCAATCCTTTTTACCTTGGAGTAGGCAGCACTTGCAACGAAAGATTGGTGTAATGGACTTGTATAATTATATTTGAGGATTACATATGCTTAGGTCTTCTTCGTTTGGAGAATAAGCACTAGAATAAGTTGTCAATTCTTCGTGTGGCATGGTTCCCAAGAGTACGGCTATTCCTATCCACATCCTATTATTTCAACTTATTCCATCTTTATTCATATCTTTATTCCATCTTACATACTCTTATTCAACCTTATTCTCCTTATTCCTATCTTTCCAGCCGAAAAGAGAATAAACCTTTATTCTCCTTATTCCCAATCCTTATTCCTTCTTATTCACGAATCGAATGCTCCCTTAGGAAATAAATAAGAATATGGATGGGGAATAAGAAGATTAAAGGTTTATTATCTGTTCAGCTGAAAAGATAGGAATAAGAAGAATAAGGTGGAATAAATATAGGAGTAAAGGTAGAATAAGGTGAAATAATATGATGTAGATGAGAATAACCGTACTCTTGGAAACTGTGACGGGCATAGAATTGACCCTTATTTCTGCGCTTATTCTCTCAACTAACATGTCCTAATAATTATAGTCGCAGGTATTACAAAAAAGCTATTGGAAATAGAGTTATTAATATATTCACGTGCCATATACTGTGAATATAACATGATATCACGATAAGTTCAATATCCGTAGGCGACACTTAAAGGAAGACATGTGATTAATTAAGTGCACTTCATTTTCAACTAATACCAATATTAATAAAATTCACTGATGTACATTATAGAACCATAATAACATGTAAACAATCTAATTGTCAAAATTTGAACTTTCTTGAAAGGAAATTTGAAAGGAAAATGAAGACAAATGACACACGTGTTTCTTATTATTTGTACTTGGGTTAAGAACGTCCTTTGAAGATAGAGAATAGATATAAGAGTTGCCGTTGAAGCAAAGGACAATATGATGTGTTTTTTCTTTCTCACGGTCATATTTGGTGATTTTATTTTTTTATTAGAGGCAATACTTATTCAAACCATAGGGAAGAAAATTCCAGTGTTAGGGCCCCATGAAGAGAAGAAAGAACGCAGACAAAAGTTTAGGAGGTGAATGCTTCCAAAATGCTAACGTAGTCATCGTACTTCTATCATTATTTTACAAAGATCTAATGCCTAAAAGGAAGTAGAAAATTCTTATGTTGGACTTGGTTGCGATTTCTACACATAATATACCATGTTTACTGAATCACAATAAATTTTAGCCAACCTTATCTGTATTTAAATGCTTCGTACATATGAACATAGAGACATAGCAAAAGAAAATTTTTAAGTATCTTCGTTATCATGGTGTAAGATCCTTGTAAATTACACTACAACTACTGTTATCTTACTAACGCGGCTATCTCAACATATGGGCATATGCATAAATGGAGTAAGATTGCATAAGTTGTGATGTAACTGCAAAGTTCTAACTCATAATGTAATTATGATGTGACCGCTTCATTTTAAGATGTACTTAATCTAAATGAAGTCCTTTTATGTTAGGATGAATGACCTTTATCGTCATTTAAACATGACAAAAAAAAATAGTGTGAAAATCGAAAAGTTCGAGGCGAAGGTGAAGAATAAGAAATATATACCTCTTTTTTCAAAGAAACAAGTTCCTCGCTTCTCGTCACCATCTCTCCTGTGCCTCTAGGGTTAGGCGCAACACCCCCATTCTTCTTGAGGAAAAGCTCCATGATCTTCTCCGCAGTCTCACTGGAATTGCCACTTTGATCAACCAGCCTTGCTACCTGAGACTTGGGTAATCTCATCCTCACCCTCATACCACCTTCGGCCGATGTTGCACCCTCCTCAGCTGGCACCCTGCTGACCAAGGATGTGATGTCAGACTCTGCCCTTCTCTTGAGCATGAGGGTCTCTAGCCGATCTTTCGCCGTCATGTTCACTCCTGACTGCACCCTTCGTTCGCCGCCGCTAAAACATAGTTCACCATTGAAATAAGTTAAACCACTCAAATATAAGCAACTAGATAAGAAAATAAAATTTCGAATATACTTTATAAAAGGGTTAGTACTGACTATTTTTGGGTTACATAAAAACTTAATAGACAAGCTAAGAAATCAACCCTTCAAACCTAATCAGATCCATAGTATGAAGCGAATCTTGTTTTCTGGTTATCAACACGAGTAAATATGACTTTGGATAGAGATCAATTCCGAAGACATTTGAAGAATCCTTATTAGGGTTTTTTAGTAAAAGATATTGGTGAGTTTTGAATTGGACTTTTTAAATGAAGAGAAAATTACACAAAAGTCCCAGAAATATATACTCGATTTTATTGTGTATATGAACTTCAAAAGGTAGCAATGTAGTAGTCGATCTTTAAATTTTGTCTTAATATAGTCCTTGACTAATAAAATTTAGTTGATCATTTTATCTTTCTGATCATAAATCAGAACATCTTAAAATCACATTGAGACAAATATGAAAGATCGAATACCACATTGTTATCTTTTGAAGTTCAGTTATGACATTAAAACTGGGTCTACAATTTATGGACTTTTGTGTAATTTACTGTTAAATGAGAGATATGCTATGTTCCAGAAGAAGTATATCAGTAAAATCAAACCGGTATATCCCATATTTGCAATTTTTTAGAACAATCTATTGCATCAAATTCCAAATCTTTTATGTTACTATATATTAAAGAGGGGTCGCATCTATTTTTAAAGTATATGAAGTGATTTAAATCCCTATATCATGTTTGTTTTGTAGCCAATTAACAACTCAAAGATTAACTTTATACTTGAAAAGTTATATTAGATATCAAAGATTAATACTACTGTACTGACTATTTTATTTCCTTATTATCCTCCATCATTTATCATTCAATATGTATCACATCAAATACGGATTTGTGTCATTTAACATTATTAACTCCCAACATCTGTTTCCTCTATTTATTATGTTATAAACATTTATTACATGTCATTTTCACATCAATATTTATTACAATATTATTGTTTCCTTTTAAAATCCACGGCCACAAGTGCTAGTCCTCCATCCGTCCTAACCATTAGATATTGATTAAAAGGTTATCATACAAAAGATGATCAAATATAGATACGGATACAAGTGTTACCACATCTTTTTACATTCTAAGTATAAATATGGATTTAGATACTTCGATGTTGATCAATATAAAAAATGTGTTATTATATTTTTAAAAATGAAAAAGGATATGAAACATAGACCAATTGTCTACGAAAATTGGCAGTGCTATTCTTTAAATTAGGTTAAAATAAATATATTAAACACAATTACTTCATAATAATTTAATGAAATATGACGAAAGGGGGCATAGAACACTCACTACAACAAAATTGAGCTATAGTGACGGTTTTTTTAAAATCCGTCACTAAATTAGCCGTTGTTAAATATATAACGACGATATTATTCGTTGTAAAATGAGTTTCGTACTCGAAATTAACAACGAATATCATATCTGTCGTTCTATCATTAGCAACGATCCATATAGCAACGTTTATCCGTTGCTATTTTGAAAATATTAATTAATCGTCACTATTTTTTTAGTTCAAAATTTAGCGACGATTAATTAGAAGTTTGAAAAATAGCAACGGATAAACGTTGCTATATGGACCGTTGCTAATGATAACGACATACATGATATTCGTTGCTAATTTCGAATATGAAAAATCATTTCGCAACGAATAATATCGTCGTTATATATTTAACAATGGCTAATTTACTGACAGATTTTGAAAAAAAAACATTACTATAATTCAATTTTTTTGCAGTGACTGATACGTACAATTGTATATGAACTCACGATTGTATTTATATATTAAAACATGCACACGTATTCAGATACATATAAATCCATATCCGTAATTATTTTAAAAGAATACAGATACGGTATTAACAGATTTAAGCTGCTTTGGTTGTTGGTCAAGAAATTGTATGGAGTCAAAATGAAAGGTAATTTTGAAACCTGAAAGATTTTTCCCGAAAAAAATGATACAGAAAGATAAAGACATTAAAGAGCGTGCGATTTAAGAGGTGAAACGAACTATATCTTCGAATTCTTCAACGAGTGCAATATTTTTACACATAAAACATATGGTAAATATCAGAAATAAACAAAAAAAAAATATCGGATAAGCACAAGCCAATCCAAAGGCATAGGTATGACGGGGGATAGCACTAACCGTGGATAAAAGCGGTCGACCGGAGGAGGCTTCGGGAGCTCGACGAGGAAGTAGAGCTTGTTGGGCTTGAGTGGCTGCGAAGGATCGAGGGGCGGTGACCGGACCCCGAGGCGCTTGACGTCCTCCGCGTCCATGATCACGTGGCCCGGGTACCCGTCCAGGGCCTCGCGGGCGGTCACCGGTGGCTTGAACTTCAGCGTGGTGCCGTCCACCTTCATCACCTTCACGGCCTTCCTCTTCGCCCCGAAGATGTTCCCCATCTCCCCCGCGCGGTGTGGGCACCGGTCCGGCGGTGACTGGAACTGGAGGAGTGTCTGAGGAGGGAGGAGGGAAGGAGGGGTTTGGTCTTTTTGTAAAAGGACAGGGGTAAATATACAGAGAGAGAGAGAGGGGTCAAAGTGGCGACTTTCGTTCTAGAAAGTTTTGAAGGTGGGGGTGTAAAATAAAGAATATGATGGGTTGGTGGAAGGAAGGAAAGTTTTGGGCATTGTCCATTGGGAAGAAATATATGTTTGGTTGGTTGGCCAAAAAGAAAGTACCATATTAAGACCTGCTTTGGTTTCTCCACTAATTTAATCATGTGGACCCACTATTCTTCTTCTTGTTCTTTCTTCTTTCTAATAAGTGAACGTGTCGTCTGCTGTAGCAGCCATTGCAGCAGATTCTGCAGCACTCGCTTGAGCCGCTCGATCGTTATCGAGCGGTTCACACGATTTCACACTTTTTGTGGCCCCCTAACGTGCAAAATCGTGTGAACCGCTCGACGATCCATGCTATTCTAATAAACTTCTGATTTCCATTCCAATAATGATAAAGGTATCATGCCTGCACTTTTTGAGACTATGGGAATTATCCTTTTTTAATAGGAGACTTGTTTAAGAGGTGGACTTGTTAGAAGAGATCCACTCAGGTTGTGATGCAAACGGATATCGCTATGTCCGTATCACATCTGTCAATGCATTTATTGTATATATATTTCAACCTTTTTTATCCATTTACATGATACTAAAATAGATGTCACTTTAGTATTCGTAATTTTTTGTAGATTTTAAATTTATTTTTAACTACATATAACGTAAATTTAAACAATTATCATTCAATATAATTGATATAACAGATACTTACACCCATAACCTTGAGTAGTTTCGCCTCAGGAACTCTCGATAATCACGAATTACACTCAGAACATCGAATAGTGCTAAATCTTTACATGACATAACTGAAGGATATTGAGAATCCTCAAGCGCATCACGGAAGCGTGATGATCGTATCGTATACGATCGGGGCGACTAGTCGTACTAGTCGCAAGGTGCAGCGGAATTTAAAAATTTTAAATCTAACGATGAAACCACATGATCACGAGAACACTTCTCGGATCGTTTCATCAAACCACAAAGTATAAGGAATACCTTTGAAGCGTGGTTGTGATCGCGAGATCCCAAACAAGAGATCCTCCTGTCTCAAGTCCGATCCACGAAGAACGCACTTGCGGGAACGATGATGAGTCGCGTTCCTCCCGCAATCCTCGATGAAGATCCAAGCAATAGGTCCCCTGATTTCGTCAAGCGAAATCCGTCGTCTTCCTTTATATAAAGTAGCCACGAAGAAGAAGGAGATCCTCGAGTCGTCGAAGGCGAAGGCGAGAACTTCTCTCCTTTCTCAACAATGGTGGTCGGCCACCCTATGGAGAGAGAGAGAGCACGAGAATGAGAGGGAGAGAGAGAAGTAGAGTAGGCATCTACTTGGTGTACCTTCAAGGGCTAAGGCCACCCTCTTTATATATTAGTTTGGGATCCAATGGATCTCAATCCATGGCTCTCATGGATCCAACGGTCATTGTAATCCAAGAGCCATCCAACGGCTATGATTGTTGTTGGTTAAAAACCAACAACATTAATTTATATTAAATTAAATATGTGTTGAATTATTATCAACAAAATTTAATTAACATAAATTAATTTATCAAGAGATAATAAGTCAACAAATAAGAGGAGACAACAACCCCTCCTAGAATCAACCACCTATGATTATAGGTGGTTTTGTCTCCTTTTATTTATATTATTATTTCTTGATTATTTGCAATAATCATTATTGTAATAATATCCACCAAATTAATTTCAAATTAATTTGTGAATATTTCAATCATGCCATTGAAAAAAAATGTGAATCATATTCACATCCCAAACTAATTTGTAAATTACATTTCCAATTAATTAACTAATGTGGATCCAATTCACATTAATAATTAACAAATGTTATTTACAATGTTTCTCTCTCTCTCTGATATATTATATACACAGATATTCTGGATATCACTATCCACGATCTGCTTATCCTTGATAATTAAATCCCATTTAATTATCTTGGACAATCATTCTCTCAACATGAATCTTATTCATATTGTACTTGATAATTAAATCTCATTTAATTATCTTGGACACATTCTCACAATATGAATCTTATTCATATTATACTTGATAATTAAATCTCATTTAATCATCAAAATCTTCTTGCTTGGATACTAAATTCATCATAGGAATTATTCTTGAACTCCTTCAAGAATAATGTGCCTTCTCCGCGGATACTTGGAGATAAGGACAGGGCGATTGTATTGTTCCATGTATAGTGACTTGGATGTTGAGATCTCATCTCAAATCCAGATCTAACGGACCTCTCATAGATGCTTGATTAAATCAAGTCCGTATACTTAATCTTCTCATTGCATCTGAATCACATTCAGATCAATGTCCAACATTTGGACTAAGATCAAGTTACTTCTCTAATGATAGGAGTCACTAAAATCCAGACCTGTTTCATCACTCCCTCGGACTGGAAGCGTCATGGTTATACAATCGTTTATGATCACATCACCCTCAGGTATTCCCAATACCTGCACATCCTGCATACTGGAAGACCAATGATCAACCTGAAGATGAAGATCTATTTTATACTGTCTTCTTCAGGGTTTGATCACCAAGTTTCTCAATCTTGGTCATTGGGATTTGGTATCGATCATATGCTTTCCCAAAGCATATATCATACCTTCAAATTCTTGTTATGCTTCCAAAGCACGCCGACCATGCATGGAATTTGATCGGTCCCAATACCTCATGAGTGAGCTCATGTCTTCCGGTTCACAAGTGAACCTGTATGATCCCTTTGAGAGATCGTATTACTCATATGCCCTTGTATGCACACCAGCTCGCCGGTATATAGACCTTGGTTAGGTCATCAACCTACTGGTCTGCCAAATGTACACACTCAAACATATAGTAACACATCTGTCTCCGGTCAAAGGATGTGTGCCTATGCTGTGACAGCATTCAACATAGGACTTAGGTTATCTCGATCTCGCTAAGTCAACCCATTGACCTAACTAATCTGACACCTCTGAATCACCATTCCCATGCAGAGGACCTGCATCAAGAGGTCGGTCAGATATCAACCTATGTGAGAAAGGATTGCCATCTCCTACTCAGGCTGGAGATCATCTCTTAATAATCATTTGATGGTGCTTGATGAGTCCTCTATCTAACCCATTAGATATTCATCCAAGCACCAGCCTCTATGATTCATTTAATGAATCAACAGCTGTATGATCATTAAGATGGCCATGGTACATAACCCTAATTGTACAGAGGGACCTATTATGCAAATTATTTATTCTTCATTTCAGATCAGGGAATGATACGTGCAATAACATTTATTGCATAATGGCTCGCCGTGGGCTCGCATGTCCAACAATCTCCCACTAGCCCAAAGAGCCATTAATGGGCTAATCATTTAAACCCACACTCATGTGACAATCATAGGCTATTTAGAAATAACTAGGTAAGCTGATCAGTCACTCTGTTCCCGCGAGACTACGCCAAGTCCTTTTACGGTACTTGCATATCCCCAGTAACAGTGCTCGCATCTAATGCGAATGTTGCATCTAATGCAACCAATACTCAATCTTGTCAGTCATAGTATCCTTGATACTACAACTCAAAGAAATATGATTATAACCAGCATGTAATTTCTATTATCCTTATCAGAATACCCTTATCCCTGGAGATCTCTATCTCCTAAGGTATTCGCAGTTAAGACCTTTTAGATCTCCATCTAAAAGTCTTAATTTCTTGAAGATAAGACTTAGAGATCACTATCTCTAAAGCCTTATCATCTTTGAAGATATTGTTATTACTGCAATTAAGTGTTCTATCTCCATAGTAGGATTAGTATCAGTTTAGTGCTCCCACTACATGGCAGATATCTGGCTTTTGTACACATCTAGCATACTTTCAGCTTTTCATAACTGATGCACAAAATGGCAACCAGTTTTAGCATTCACTTCCTCAACTCTTTGAGGTGCTATCCCTTTAGATAGGTCAGTACCAAATCTTAAAAGGTAAGAAAGCATTTCTTGGAATTTCCAGAAAATGGAACATGTCCAAGGTGTACTACAAATGTGACAGTCCCAATACCCTCTTTTCTTTGCTTCTGAACACCTTCAGAACTAAGATCTAAGAGGCATCTTTGGGATCATATCTCAAGGTATGGAATAACCAGATCACAAAACACTTATTATCATCCTTATATCATTCCAAATGATTAGGATATTATCTACATTTAGCATGATGAACACAATGGCACTCCCACTAAGCTTCACATGGTTCATCAAGATTCTACTTGAAATTATAACAATTATAATTTCATCAAATCTTATGTTCCAATGACAATAAGCTTATTTGATTCCAAAGATGGAGTTCTTTAGCTAGCACATCTTACATTTCTCAACCATGAAGCCCTGGGGCTACTTCATGTGAATATCCACAAAGAGGTATTCATAGAGGAATACAATCTTGACTTGAAGATGCCATAGTCAAATTGTGTAGCTAGGGTTAGCAATATTTTGATGGGTTTAAGCATGATCATTGAAAAGCAAGCCACATCGCAATCGATGTCTTTTCTTCGGTGTGTAGCTCATGGCTACGAACCGTGCTTTGAAGGTCTCTACCTTCTCATCAGGTTCCCTCTTTCTATTGAAGATCCATTTACACCTTAATGGGTCTAACCCTTATAGGTGGATCCTTGAGGGTCCATATACAACACTTGTATATGAAGTCTACCTTAGACCTTTATTGCTAATATCCATCTTTCCATGTTATGATCCTCAGGAGCTTCATCACATGAAGTCCGATCATTGTCAGACTTAATTGACACAAGGAATACATCCTCAAACTCATTTGAAGAGGTATTAGTGTTTCATCTTTAATTGTCCCTTTTAGTTTCCGATTTCTGGAGCCTCATTATCTTCTCAAGATTAAATGAGTTCCTTTACTTCATTTTCATCTTGATTCTCAAGAAAGTCATCATATAAGAATCATATTCTCAAAGATGAGATATTTTAAGAATCTCAAGGTCATAAAATAGGTATCCAATACCATCCTTTATTTTCCTTATGAAGTAGCACTCTCAAGTGCTAGATTCCAGCTTACATGCATGGAACCTTATTAAGGATATATATATTGTAGTCTCTACTACACATATATACCTAGAAACTAATGGATAATTATGCTAAAATTCATCATTGATCAAATCATGTCACACATGATCTAATTGTATCTTCCTACAACTCCATTGAGTTTAGGCGTGTTAGGAGGATCGTGATAGAAATGATATTCATATCTCCATAAGATATTCTTTGAATTCATCTAATAGGTACTTGCTACCTTGGTTAGATCAAATCCATTTAATCTTCCTTCAAACTTTGGTTCTAAACCAAAATTACGAACTCTTTGAACATTTCAAAGGTTTCTCAGGTGAAGAGAAGAAATCTCATATCATACATGATCATCAATAGATATCACATATCCACAATGTTCACTATGATATAGATGATTCACATACATCAATATGTATGAGATCTCGAATACCTTGACATCTTACACCTTTCCCAAAAGAAGGGTGTATTGGACATTTTACTTTGAATACAATATTCATAAGTATGTAAGATTTGAAATTTTAGACATTCTAAAGTTTCATCTCTTACTAGTCTATTGATCTCCTCAGCAGACATATGTCCGAAACTTGATGCTAAATAATTGCCAAATGATCTTTATCCTCCTATTGATCTTATAAGGTTTAACTTTCAGTATTAGAAATCTCAATGAACCATTCATCAAATTTCTAATTTAGTAGAGTCCACCAGATGCTAGATTATTATCTGAAATATATCCATCATAACTCTTTATGATAGGTTTATTCCAGAATTCATGTTTATTTCCAATATTTAGAAACAAACAATGAGTGTATTCTAATATCTAGGTCATAGAGACATTCTCTAAGACTAAGGCTCTCCCACTGAAATTAAGAAGTCTATCAATCAAACAGAGATTGTTGCAACAATTGCATCAATATCCATGTGGATAACTTTAAACCTTAAGATCAAAATTTTTCAGTCTTCTAAAATATGTGCAACACATTGCAAGTGTTGTTAGAAGATTGAGATACAATTATCAGATTTTATCTTATCAAATAAACAAGTCAATTTCAATGATCAAATGTAGATATAGATTATTACGATGCACTATCTGAGTCCTTCTCTAAGGATTCTAGACAGACTTGATAGTCATACTATCAACACATCAAGTTATTGCATTATAGGCATTCATCCAACTCTTTGGATGTCATATGGAAGTCACAGAAGTACAATCAACTCTTTGACTTTCCTTCTCACAAGGGTCCGACCCACGCTTCCACTGTGCTCTCTTCGTCTATAAACAACCATTGTTCAAGACAAGAATCTTTTATGTTGAATTCATAATATTTCAATACAAGAGGACTTCAACATTTATACATGCTTCATTAAATTCATACAATATGAATATTATGAAGCTTCATGAATGACTAGAGTATAGACAGTAGAATGATGACATTCATCGTATCTACATCCATCTAAATTCTTAGAGACTTAGGTTCAGGTAGGTATTCAAACATTTTGAATACATCATCTCTTTCGAGCCACCATTCTGCATAATGCAGAGAACCACATCATTCATGATTAAATGTCTAGAGCACATATTATGCCAGAACATCTTCTTAGATTTTTATAAGGATTATTTCGACAATTGCTATCATTATCGACATGTCACTTCTAAAGTACACTCGATGAAAGATCAAGACTACAGAGACATACGAACCCTAAGGTGATGTCTTAATGTCTTATTTAATTGTCACTCCTCATCATGTTGAGGAAACTTGCACATTGCAACCACATACATTATGTGTCCAACTGCAAGTACAATATCTGGATCATGAGTCCAATCCATGATATTTTACTGGTTATTATTGAGTATAACATTGAGTGGGTTTAATGAAGGATTACCTGAAATAAGAAATTTGCATAAGGGTATATATATTATATATATACATATTTTACTTTGATTTAGGAATTTTAAATCAAATTTGTCTTGCTATGTCTACTATGAAAGATTATTCCCTAATCCTCTTTCAAAGTAGGAGATATACTTACCACTATATCTCAAGCAATATCTGGGATCTCCTCTCTATCTTTATCACATCCCAATAATATGAGAACCTGTGACTCGAACAAAGAGAAGCGGGAACACATTCCGCCTTGCAAGTCCAACTTGCATTTCCCAATTCGGTCTTTAACACCCGGCCCACCACCCCTAAGATGATGTTGACCCGTTGCTAATTGAACCAACCGTCAACAGGCTTAAAACTCGCTATACGCAATCCAATATTGCCCCAATAATATGAGGACCCGATATTGGGGACACTACGTATACGGCCTTACTCTTTCGAGAAGCAAAGAACCCGATCCAAATAATTGTATATAGGATATGTCACTTCGGACAGGCGTCTCCTATATACAACTTTTGGCGACGAAATTCTTTGCCTTGACGGGAGACCATGGATGTCACTTATGTGATCCTCCACCTCATATTCAAATTGTAATTAATTATCTTGAATCATATTCACATAATTAAATCTTCCAAGGGAAATACACATCTATTCATAATAGAGTGTTTCATAGGATATAATTAATTTAATCATATTAAATCAATCATCAATCCTATTATCAATCAACAAACTTTGAATTTTACTTGAATAGTAGGTATACTCAAAGTACGTATTATTTCGAATTTTAATAATTAGAAATACACTTTGATTTCTCCGGCATTATCCAATCCCTACCCGCTGTCATGGCCAGTACCGGCGAGAGTGGGACGGACCACATACGTTGCAACCCGCTACCCCAGCGATCTCCGACTAGACACCATATCCACCTCAAGAAAGGATAATGCCAGATAGATCATCATGTACTTTGAGATGCTCATCGGTCTTTCAACCGAAATTATACCATATAATATACATCAAAACCTTTTTGATTATATTATAAGGAGATTTGCTAAACAAATCCCCAATCCTATTCAAGTAAGAGGTTTTGCATGAAAAAGTTGTCCTACAACTATTGTAGGATGACCTAGGGTTTTACATGAAAACAATGTTTGTTGATGATTTCAAATTAACCAATGATCAAGATCAACTATCTTATCAATATGGTTTAGTGGGATGTCATTCAAGGAATTGATTATCATCTTTAAATATTTAACAAATATTTATCAATAACTAATTTCAGAAAATTAACAATTAATTTTCATCAACATTTATTTGAATGACTATCACAAGGTTAATGATAAAAAAATGTCAATTTCCAGCAGTGACCCCTTATCACTAAAATTAACTTATCTTGATCAATTTAAATCCAAAATTTACAAAATTAGTGCCCTAAGATTTCCAACTTGATTTACAACAGAACCTAAGTGATATTTCACGCATTTCGAGGGATAACAAAACCGTAATTAACAAATTAATCACGTTCTGTTCTGCAGTTCCCGCAATTGTGAATACATGCATATTCAAAAGGCCATATCTTGAGCAAATTAAATCTAAATTTAATAAACTCAAGTCCTATGGTTTCCTTGTTTAATGGGGAACAAAATCCAATTGAATATTTAGTGTTTAAATAATTAAACAGTGCCGAAAAAATCAATTAGACAGAGTTGCGAAAATTCAAATGCGCCAAAACGTTCGCGACCATTTCAAACCCAAGTCGTCTATGGTTCATGGATCATATCCAAAACCTTTTTCGACCTAAGGCTCTGATACCACTTGAAGGATATTGAGAATCCTCAAGCGCATCACGGAAGCGTGATGATCGTATCGTATACGATCGGGGCGACTAGTCGTACTAGTCGCAAGGTGCAGCGGAATTTAAAAATTTTAAATCTAACGATGAAACCACATGATCACGAGAACACTTCTCGGATCGTTTCATCAAACCACAAAGTATAAGGAATACCTTTGAAGCGTGGTTGTGATCGCGAGATCCCAAACAAGAGATCCTCCTGTCTCAAGTCCGATCCACGAAGAACGCACTTGCGAGCACGATGATGAGTCGCGTTCCTCCCGCAATCCTCGATGAAGATCCAAGCAATAGGTCCCCTGATTTCGTCAAGCGAAATCCGTCGTCTTCCTCTATAGCAAGTAGCCACGAAGAAGAAGGAGATCCTCGAGTCGTCGAAGGCGAAGGCGAGAACTTCTCTCCTTTCTCAACAATGGTGGTCGGTCACCCTATGGAGAGAGAGAGAGCACGAGAATGAGAGGGAGAGAGAGAAGTAGAGTAGGCATCTACTTGGTGTACCTTCAAGGGCTAAGGCTACCCTCTTTATATATTAGTTTGGGATCCAATGGATCTCAATCCATGGCTCTCATGGATCCAACGGTCATTGTAATCCAAGAGCCATCCAACGGCTATGATTGTTGTTGGTTAAAAACCAACAACATTAATTTATATTAAATTAAATATGTGTTGAATTATTATCAACAAAATTTAATTAACATAAATTAATTTATCAAGAGATAATAAGTCAACAAATAAGAGGAGACAACAACCCCTCCTAAAATCAAGGAGGCGTCACCTATGACTAAGTCATAGGTGACGCCACCTATGATTATAGGTGTTTTGTCTCCTTTTATTTATATTATTATTTCTTGATTATTTGCAATAATCATTATTGTAATAATATCCACCAAATTAATTCCAAATTAATTTGTGAATATTTCAATCATGCCATTGAAAAAAATGTGAATCATATTCACATCCCAAACTAATTTGTAAATTACATTTCCAATTAATTAACTAATGTGGATCCAATCCACATTAATAATTAACAAATGTTATTTACAACGTTTCTCTCTCTCTCTCTGATATATTATAAATCTCATTTATAATATACACAGATATTCTGGATATCACTATCCACGATCTGCTTTTCCTTGATAATTAAAACCCATTTAATTATCTTGGACAATCATTCTCTCAACATTAATCTTATTCATATTGTACTTGGTAATTAAATCTCATTTAATTATCTTGGATACATTCTCACAATATGAATTTTATTCATATTATACTTGATAATTAAATCTCATTTAATCATCAAAATCTTCTTGCTTGGATACTAAATTCATCATAGGAATTATTCTTGAACTCCTTCAAGAATAATGTGCCTTCTCCGCGGATACTTGGAGATAAGGACAGGGCGATTGTATTGTTCCATGTATAGTGACTTGGATGTTGAGATCTCATCTCAAATCCAGATCTAACGGACCTCTCATAGATGCTTGATTAAATCAAGTCCGTATACTTAGTCTTCTCATTGCATCTGAATCACAATCAGATCAATGTCCAACATTTGGACTAAGATCAAGTTACTTCTCTACTGAGAGGAGTCACTAAAATCCAGACCTATTTCATCACTCCCTTGGGCTGGAAGCGTCATGGTTATACAATCGTTTATGATCACATCACCCTCAGGTATTCCCAATACCTGCACATCCTGCATACTGGAAGACCAATGATCAACCTGAAGATGAAGATCTATTTTATACTGTCTTCTTCAGGGTTTGATCACCAAGTTTCTCAATCTTGGTCATTGGGATTTGGTATCGATCATATGCTTTATCATACCTTCAAATTCTTGTCATGCTTCCAAAGCACGACAACCATGCATGGAATTTGATCGGTCCCAATACCTCATGAGTGAGCTCATGTCTTCCGGTTCACAAGTGAACCTGTATGATCCCTTTGAGAGATCGTATTACTCATATGCCCTTGTATGCACACCAGCTCGTCGGTATATAGACCTTGGTTAGGTCATCAACCTACTGGTCTGCCAAATGTACACACTCAAACATATAGTAACACATCTGTCTCCGGTCAAAGGATGTGTGCCTATGCTGTGACAGCATTCAACATAGGACTTAGGTTATCTCGATCTCGCTAAGTCAACCCATTGACCTAACTAATCTAACACCTCCGAATCACCATTCCCATGTAGAGGACCTGCATCAAGAGGTCGGTCAGATATCAAACTATGTGAGAAAGGATTACCATCTCCTACTCAGGCTGGAGATCATCTCTTAATAATCATTTGATGGTGCTTGATGAGTCCTCTATCTAACCCATTAGATATTCATCCAAGCACCAGCCTCTATGATTCATTTGATGAATCAACAGCTGTATGATCATTAAGATGACCATGGTACATAACCCTAATTGTACAGAGGGACCTATTATGCAAATTATTTATTCTTCATTTCGGATCATGGAATGATACGTGCAATAACATTTATTGCATAATGGCTCGCCGTGGGCTCGCATGTCCAACAATAACCCTGTACCAAGTTCCATCTCAATTCTCCGTTAACTTTGACGGAAAAAGTTAAATATTAACAATTTTGCCCTTCGAAACAATACATCATATTTATAAAATGATGTCACTATACAGATCAAACAAAATGATGGCATTCTAGAGAGGAGGGAAGAGGAGGAAGCGCATGCTGGCTTCCCTCCCTTCCTCCTGCTCCCCTCGTGTCTCCTCCACCCCTTCCCACAACCACCCCCTGCCACTACCTCCTCCACTTCCGTCGCCACCACCTCCGCCCTCTCCAATTTCCGCCACCACCTCCTCCCTCCCTCCCCCATTATTTACCCCCCCTCCGAGATCTGCTATGCAACCAACAACTTCCTCTCCAATCGCCTCTCCTCCTCTTCCTCCTCATCCTGGCACTGCACCATCCGCAACAAAGACGTTGTCGTCTTCCAGCACGACCTCCATGGAAAAGATCCCTCCCGCCTCCCCGATCTCCTCTCCTCCATCTTCCGCAGCCATCACACCAGCCCCCTACGGGACTCCTTCGAGAGACGGAGGGGGCAGTATAGCGGTGCCAAGGGAGCAACGGAGGGGGCGGCATAGCCGCGTCGAGGGCTAGAGGGGGCGATAGAGTCGTGTCGAGGGAGCAATGGAGGAGGAGGCGGAGGGGACGACATAGCCGCATTGAGGGATGGAGGGGGCGACGTCGAGGGATGGACGGAGCGGAGGGAGGAGGGAGGGGGAGAGGTGGGGAGGGGGAGAGGTGGTTTGGCTAGCTGGGGTGGGGGAGAGAGAGGATGAAGGGGGTTTTATTTTATTTTTATTTTTATTCTTTTGATTTAATTTTAGCCATTAGATAGAAGACATGTTAGATTAACTCAAAGGTCTGGTTGAGTTAGTGGACTAAAGTAAGGGAGGGTTATATGTGTAGGATGGTGCACTTATTCGGGGATCTAGGTGTAATTCGTAATTATCGAGGCTTTTTGGGGTAATTACGAAATATTTCAGGATTATGGGTGTAAATATCCAGACTTTTTTTATCAATAACATTTAATCTAAATTAAATAAATAAACATGGATTTTAAATAATTAACATTTTAGGTATGAATCGGCACCTAAGGAGCCGATTTGGGGAGAAAACCCAAAGCAACACCTCGGGTGCCGATTTTTGAGGGTAGAATTACACCCATGTCCAACCATTTTGTATTTATACCCTTCTCGGCGAAGCTACTATCATAAATAATTATCTAATATATGCTATTAAAGAGATGTATATTTCATTATATATTCTTATTTAATGCATTGATTTTTCTTAAGCTTAATGAAAAATAATTATTTGTCATATGGGATATAGATATTGATATCTATTATTTTGATTCTATGTGTGTACATCATATCGATATATATTATTGTGTGTATAACCATATATTTGAATATGTTACATTTTTTCACCTAATATAGGGAAAAAACACAAAATTTTTATTTGTGTTTTTTAATATCCATATCAATATCCTAAAAAATGAAACAGATTAAGTATTGATTTTAAAACAGATATGATAATATATGTATATAGATTATTTGGTTGCATTTGTAATGGTATAAGGGCTAACACATATAAATCAATAACTAATACTTAGATCTCTGTCCATATCTAAAAAAAATCAAAATGATATTTTTTTATTTTATTATCAGCAAACATAATTATGGTTATTCTTCTTCATATCTGCTTAAAAATGGATACGTCATCGGATAAAAGGGGTTATCCTTATTTATTTTTTTTAAATATGAATACCAATGTGGATATGAATAAGTATCTATGTTTTAGTTGTTGGTTGATTTATGCGTGTTAAGCCCATATCATTACGAATGCAACCAAATAATCCATACACATTTATTATCATATCGGGTTTTAAATGGATATGATATGTATTTTATTCCCTTTATTATGTGAAAAAATGTAACATATTCAAGTATATGGATATACACACAATATATATATGTCAATATGATATACACACATTGATTCAAAATAATAAATATCAATATCTATATCCCATATATAAATAATTATTTTTCATTAAGATTATGAAAAATCAATGCATCAAACAAGAATATACAATGAAATATACATCTCTTTAATAGTTTACATTAGAGAATTACTTATGATAACAACGTGGTGAGAAGGGTATAAATGCAAAATGGTTGGATATGTGTGTAATTCTACCCTTCCAACTCGGCACCTGCCGATTCATACCTAAAATATTAATTATTTAAAATCCATGCATATTTATTTAATTCACATTAAATTGATAATTATTTATAAAAAAGTCTTAAATATCCATTGATATAATTGTTATTAAATATTTATAAGAGATAGTCAAATAGTATGATTGAAATGCGTTATTGATAGATATATAGTACATCCTTCCAAATGATCATCGTTGCTCTGAAAAATAGCATAATATGGGATTACTCTTCTCAATAAAACTTGATATGTATAAGGGTTCAACCTGCTAGCTATCATGTTATCCAATATTTTCCAAAAAAATCATTGTGCTATTCTCACAGGACGTATAAGATTTTGTTTTTTTTGGATTTAAAGACCATTTTGCCTTTAGAAAAACCCCACTTCTAAGCGTCTAACTTCTTCCTTAGGCGAAGGGTACATACTGACATTACTACTCGATGTACTCTATTGAACTCCCTATGCGAAATTAATATATCTCAGGATTTCCGTCATTTGCTTTAAAAAAGTTATCATACCATAAAATGTTTGATTCTTTTCGATCGATTATGTTAAGATGAAAACAATGGAGGCATTAGATTACGTTATTTATTTAACCGGTTTGATTCAAATCATACGCGAACCTCTTTGTAACTCATGCTATCTTTTATTCCTTTCTCAAAGGGTTGTACATATTGAATGCGTTACAGTATTACTGTAACAAATTTGACTTTAGTAGACAACTAAAAATTTATTATTTGTTATTATATATATCTATTTCATTGTTAAATTTAGAATAACGTATATTATTTGTTTGATTGATTTTCCTGGAAAGAGTGAAGATTGGTAGCGTATAGAAGAAGCAATTTTATGATGCCTACTTGGGTATGTTTGTTTGTACGAGATTAAAATATATTATAGGCTAAATCAGACCTTACATTTCCAATCTATTGTGGTGGGCTGAAAGGGAAAGGCCCTATGTAAAAGAAAGAAAAACATTTCAATATTCATTATGCACGAGAAGAGGTGTGCGAATGTTGGTTGGGAGTGATTTTTTTATTTTCTCCTACGTGAACCAATATTCAATAGTTAACCAAACTTTTAATTTATTTCTCTCCTTTTGTTATCAATAAAAAGATAGACAAGATAAACTTTGAAAAACATGCATAATTTATTAGAACTTGATGGAACTCATATAAAATGTTTGTAGCACAAACTATGTTCCAATACATAAAAAAGAAAGAAAGAAAAACCGAAAGGAAAGATAGAAAAAGTAGGAAAAGATTTATTCCCTCGGATATTAAAATCATCATCATCCACGCTAGATGCCCGATGAGAGGGATTCCCTCTTTCTTTGTGATGGAGACTCTCAGAATTGTAGTTGTACTAGAGAGAGAGCCAAACTCATCCGACTCGTCATCATTGTCTTCTTCTTCCTCTTCATGTTCTGGTTGGACAATCGTCTTCCCTTGGGAGGAGGATGGACTGGGAGCTGAAAGTTTGAGGTAGGGGTCAGACAGGTGTAGGAGGAGGAGCTTGGGTAGGAAGAGTAGCGTGGTGAGTAGGGGGTTACCAGGTATGGGGTTTGGATGGAGGAGGGTTCATGGCTATTGTAAGCCATGAACATCGACCATGAGTTTGTAGATGACGTTCGATTGGACATTTACAAAATGAGCATAGTCTTTCGCCTACATAGCCATATTCTGATGATGGCTCATCGTGGTATTCACAGTCTCTCTAATCTGATGTAGCTCCAGGTAATGTACATCAATCACATCTTGTGGAGAAAACTGATCACATGACCAAGCTGATGGTGAAGTATATGGAAATATCCTAACCACAAGTAAGATGTAGGATTACCTTTTGAAGCGTGGTTGCGATCGTAGTCTCTAAGCGAAGAGACCTCCTGTCTCAAGTCTGACCCAACGGAGGAGACACTTGCGAACGCGTCGATGAGACGTAGGCTTCTCGCAATCCAAGATGAAGATCCAAGTACTGGAACTCCTGATTTCGTCGCATGAAATCTAAGGTTTTCTTCACGAGCAAGAAGAAACGAAGAAGATGGAGATCCGCAAGTTGTCAATCCGGCAGCACAATGACATCGCGATGACCACGATTCTCTCTAGCACAAGGTATGGACGACCACACTTGAGAGAGAGAGAGAGAGAGAGAGAGAGAGAGAGATGGGATGTGTGATGAGAATGAGAGAGATGGAGGGATTCACAAGAGATGTCATGTTTAAGAAGAGCTAGAGTTACCTCTTCTTTTATAATATTTTGGGAGTCCATGGATCACAATCCATGTGAAACACAAAATCAATGGTTGAGATTGATATGTGCTTCTATTCAATGACCATGATTTTATTGTAAAAATAAAATAACAATTAATTTAGATTAAATTAAATATATTGAATAATCAATATAATTTAATTCGAACTAAATTAATTAGTATAGAAGGATTAGGAGGGAAACCACCCATCCTCCTAAAAAGGGGGACGACCTTGTGACCGAGTCAATGTGGTGGTCATCCACCATCCATTAAATGGATGGCGTTGGCTCCCCAATCCTTTATATATATTTATAATAACGTTTATTGTAAATTAATTGACAAAAATAATTCTAAAATGATTTTGTGGATATTGCAATCATGCCATTAAATAATTGTGAATCATATTCACAACCTAAAATAAAATGTAAATTGTATTTCTAATTAATTTTCAATGTGAATCGAATTCACATCAATAATTAATTTGAAGATACCATTTACAATAAGCTCTCTCTAATATATTATAAATCACATTTATAATATATATAATATGGATAGTACTATCCATATAATTCATATCCTTGGTAATTAAATATCATTTAATTATCTTGGATCATCATTCTCATGTATTTAAATAATATGAATCGTATTCACATTAGTCATGATAATTAAATCACATTTAGTTATCAATATCTCAATGCTCAGATACACAATTCATCAATGGAATTATTCTTGAAATCTTTTAAGAACAATGCATTTTCTCTGAGGATACTTGGAGATAAGGGCATGGCGATTGTAAGTTCCACATATAGTGACTTGGATATTGAGATCGCATCTCAAATACAGATCTCGAGGACCTCTCATAGATGCTTGATTAAATCAAGATCGTAGATCTAATCTTCTCATTGCATATGAATCTCATTCAGATCAATGTCTAACATTTGGAGTAAGATCAGATCACTTCTCTAATAAGAGGAGTCACTAAAATCCAGATCCGTTTCATCACTTCCTCGGAATGGAAACATCATAGTTATACAATCATTAATGATCACATCACCTTAGGTATTCCTAATACATGTACATCCTGCATACTGGAACATCTAGAACAAACACAAAGATATATATCAATTTACACAGTCATATTTAGGATTTTATCATTAAGTTTCTCATTCGGTCGTTGGGAGTTGGTATTGATCATATGCTTTCCAAAAACATATATCATATGTACAAATTTTTGTCACGCTTCCAAAGCAAGATGACCATGCATGGAATTTGATCGATCCCAATACCTTATGAGTGAGCTCATGTCTTCTGATTTAAAAGTGAATCTGTATGATCCCTTTGAGAGATCGTATTACTCATTTTCCCTTGTATGCACACCAACTCACCTGTATATAGACCTTGATTTGGCCATCAACCTTTCGATCTGCCAAAGATAATACTCAGACATATAGCATTACATCTGTCTCCGGTCAGAGGATGCATGCCTATATCGTGACAGCATATGACATAGGAATTGGTTATCTCGATCTCAATAAGTCAAATATTTGACCTAACTAATATGACATCTTCGAATCTCTATTCCTATCAAGAGGATATGCATCAAGAGGTCGTCAAATATCAACCAAAATAGAAAGGATTGCCATCTCCTACTCAGGCTAGAGATCATCTCTTAATAGTCATTTAACGGTTCTTGATTAGTCCTCAATCTAACCCTTTAAATATTCGTCCAAGCACCAACCTCTATGATTCAACAATTGAATCAACAACTATATAATCATCAATATGACCATGGTACTTAACCATAATTGTACTAAGGGGCCTTATAGTGCATTCATGTAATCTTAGATAGGGAGTGAAAATAGACCAATAACTTTTATGGATATATCAAACATTATAATAACATTTATTGTAGGAATGGTTCACCTTAGGCTCACATTGCTAACAATCTCCCACTAGCCCTCAGAACCATTCAAGTACAATCCTTGAACCCATACTTATTACATGTTGATCGAAAACCTTTTGTGTCAAAGGCTTGATAAGCGGATCAACAACATTGTCGGCAGAGGTCATCTTGGTGATGACGATGTCACAACACTTTTGAATCTCCTGAATGATGTGGTATTACCTTTCCACGTGCTTGATCTTTTGATGCCATATGGGTTCCTTTGCCTGAGTTATAGCTCCCGTGTTATTGAAGAGTAGTCTGATGAGAGTATCAGAGGAATCTACGCCAAGCTCCATGATGAACTTGAGCAACCACACCACTTCCTTTGCAGCATCTGTTGCGGCAATGTATTCAGCTTCTGTTGTTGAATCAGCCCTAGTGTTCTATTTCTTGCTTCTCCAGCTCACAACACCACCGTTCAACAGGAACACAAACCATGATGTCGACTTTCGATCATCAATATCAAACTGGAAGTCAGAGTCTGTGTATCCCAAGACTTGGAGAACACCATTTCCATAGACCAAGATGTAATCTTGCGTCCGTCGTAGATACCTGAAGATGTTCTTCACTGCATTCCAGTATTGTTCTCCTTAGCAGGATTGGTAGCGGCTTACCACTCCCACTACATGGTAGATATCTGATATTGTGCACATCATGGCATACATTAAGCTTCCTACAACTAACGTATAGGGGCATACATCCATGGCTTTCCTTTCCTCAACACTTTGAGGACTCATCCCTTTAGACATGTAGATAACATGCTTAAAGGGAGGAAACCTTTCTTAGAGTTCTCAATATAGAAGCGCTCCAAAATAGTCTTAATTTACCGATGTTGTGACAATCCTAAGATCCTCTTTTCTTGATTTTTGAACAGCTTCAGACCCAAAATATCGGAGGCTTCTTCAAGATCATTCATCTCGAAGGTATGGCATATCCAAATCTTAACACTGTTCATCATCCATGTATCATTCCCAATGATAAGGATGCCATCTACATAAAGCACGATGAACACAATGCCGCTCCCACTAAGCTTTTTTGTACACACACGGTTCATCAGGGTTCTGCACAAAATCATAACTCTTTATGGTTTCATCGGATCTGATGTTCCAGCTACGAGAAACTTGTTTGAGCTCATATATGGATTTCTCCAAGTTGCATACTTTGCCTTCCTCAGTTATGAAGCCCTTCGGCTGCTCCATATAGATATCCTCTTCGAGATATCCATTGAGGAACACCATCTTGACGTCTATCTGTCAGACGTCAAGATATGCAGCTATAACTAGCAGTGCCCTGATGGACTTAAGAATAGCCACATGAGAGAATGCCTAATCGTAGTAGAATGTCCCATCATAGTATATGCCTTCTCTCTATGTATATCCCTTGGCTACGAGCTGTGCTTTAAAAGTCTCAACTTTCCCATCAGGTCCCCTTTTTCTCTTGAAGATCCGTTTACACCCAATGGGTTTTACCCCTCTAGGTGGATCCTCTAGGGTCCATACACTATTCTTATGCATGGAATCAATTTCTGACTTCATTGCTAGCATCCATCTATCCATGTCATGATCCACGAGTGCTTCATCAATAAAGCTAGATCATTGTTAGTTTCACCTGACACATGGAATCCATATCATTGAAGTGGTGCAACCACCCTCAAACTCCTTCGAAGAGGTACGAGTGTTACACCTTCATTTACTTCCTCGGTTTTTGGTTCAGGAAACTCAACATTCTCGGAGGATACTATGAGTTCCTTTACTTCAATGTTATCTTGACTCTTAGGGCCTGTTTGGTTGCTGGGTTGGACTGGGTTGGGTTGGGCTGGGTTGGGGTGGGTGAATAGTAATCTGTGAGGAGGAAGTGCCCTTGTGAATAGTAACCAGGGTTGGGCCAACCCTGCCCAACCCTGGGTTGGGGTGGGTTAGATCTACGGGCATTGTTCATCAGACCTCATGTACTCAATATTAGAATGATTTCCATCCTCCATTGTTCTTTTAGGATTTTTATTAGTGGCATTAACATTCATGACATTTTCATAAATGCACAGTTCATAGAGTCCACCAGAAAGCAGAACACCATCCGCAATACATTTATCATAATGACTTATGATAAGTTTATTACAGAATAGAAACGAATATCCACTTCTAACTAATTTAGATACATATATTAAGTTCCTTCTGACATTTGGAACACAAAGACATTCTTCAATTACTAGGACTCTTCCACTAGATAATGATCATATGCAGGTCCTGACGATGACTGCTTCAACGGTTGCATCAGATCATATCTAGATGACTATCTCCCCTTCATCAAGACTCTTAGTTTCCTGAAATAGATGCAATAAATTGCATACATGAATATAAGCAACAGAATCGATGCCTCAACTACCTTCTCATCCCACGAGAAAATTAGTTTCAATGATGAAAGTAGAACTCATACCTGTTGGGGATTTACCTTTGTCAGCAGACTTCAGGTTATCTGGGTAGTTACGCTTCCAGTGCCTCGATTTCTTGCAATGATAACACAAATCAATCTTCTTTGATGTCACCAGTGCGGAAGCAACAAAAGATGAGCCAACACCTTGACTCTTCTTCTTTCTCTTCTAGACCAGGCACTTCTGAGATCCTAGCTTCCGGCCACACTTCCCTTTGACCTGTGCAACCATTGCACCACCATCACGATTATCTTTCTTCATTATATCTTTTGCAGACTTTAATGAAGCCAATAACTCAGTATTAGACAAGTTCAACTTGTTCATGTGGAATGATACCACAAAGTTATTGAAAGACTAGGGCAGGGACATGAGAATGAAGTCAGACTGCATATCTGCTTCGAGAGTTTCTAGTTAAGACAGGTACCCAAACATTTTGGGTACATGCTCACAAATCGAAGTCCCTTCCTTAATCTTACAGTGAATAAGTTCTTTCATAACATTATAACGGTGAGTGCGGTTGACATCACCGAACATCTCCTTGAGATTCAACATTATATCCTGGCAGATCTCCATCTCCACATGTTGCTTCTGAAACATATTGGAGAGAGACCCCAGAATATAACATCGAGTCAATGTATGATCTTCATCATATTTTTCATTAAACTTTAATTCTTTCAGTGTCTTAGGGTTTGTGGACTTGTTCTTGGATTGCAAGTAAGTGATGCAGTCTGCAGAGAGAACACGGTCCAAATTACGGATGTAATCTGAATAGTTTGATCTGGTCAATTAGTTGACCTCCAAAAGCCTACTGAGTGGGTTTATAGACTTCATTGTCTAAAACTAAGAGTGCATTATATTAGTACATGTAGATAATTATATATTCAATTTAAATTCTTTGATTACGGATTTTTAATCAAATTAGTCTCGCCTTTTCAATTCTGAAAGTTCATTCCCTTAGTCAGTTTTAAAGCAAGAGATATACTTATCGCTATATCTCTAGCAAGAACTGGGATCTCTTTTTCTATCTTTGTTACATCCCAATAATATGAGAACTTGTAACTCAGATAAAAAAGAAGCGGGAACACATTCCACCTTGCAAGTCCAACTTTCATTTCCCTATTCGATCTTTAACTCTTGGTCCCACCACCCCTAAGGCAATGTTGACCCATTGTTAATTGAACTAGCCGTCAATAGGATTAGAATTCGCTATACGCAATCCAATATCACCTAAGAAATACAAGGACTTGATATTGGGGTCATTACGTTTACAACCTTACTCTTTCGAGAAGCAAAGATCCCGCTCCATGTGCACTTGTATGCAAGAGCTGTCACTTCGGATAGCCATCTCCTACATACAATACACGGTGACTGAACTCTTCACCTTGATGGGAGACCATTGATGTCACTTATGTGATCCTCCACCTCATATTTAAATTTTTAATTAATTATTATGAATCATATTCACATAATTAATTCTTCCAAGGGAAATACAACTCTATTCATAATAGAGTATTTAATTGGATATAATTTATTTAATCATATTAAATCAATTATCTAATTCAATCAACCAACAAACAATCTTGATTGTTACTTAAGGATGGTATAATCTCAAATCACATATTATTTAAATTTTAATAATTAGAAAAATACACCACGATTTGTTCAAGCATTATCCTTTCCTTACTCGCTGTCATGGACAATACACACAGGATACGGGACAGACCGCTCATAGAGCAACCTGCTACCCCAACAATCCTCGATTAGACACCATATCTACCTTAGGTCAGGATAATGTGATTTGATCATATTATATTTGAGATGTTATTCGGTACTACAACTGAAGTTATACCATATAATATTTATCAAAATCATTTTGATTATATTATAAGGGGATTTTCTAAACAAATCTTCAATCCTATTCAAGTAATAATTTTCTGCGTATACAGATTATCCTACAACTATTGTAGGATAAACTATGATTTTCATGAAACATTCATTCAATGGCCTATGATGATTAATCAATTATTTTCATAATTAATAGACATCATATTTAATGAAGGTAAATTCATAATTTTCATGATTTCCATTGAATTATAAATACATTAAGTAAAGAGATTTGATGATCTAATCATCTTCCGATCCATCTCCACTAAATATGGAATATCTAGGGAAAACAGAGTCAGAATGATGTGAAATAAATTCGAGCGGTTTGATGGTTTTTCTATACTTAATCTAAGTCTTTATTTCATATTTCATGATGGGAAAACGGTAAGTAAAAATAAATTTCTTACAGATCTGTGAATACATGCAAAATAATTTTCCATCGCGGGAACTATTCGAATCACTTTCATGCACTTTTGATTCTCATTAAAGATTACTATTTTTGGGATATATTCATACATTCTAATATATTTAATTAACAAAAAAACACGTCCAAATAGTGTACAAATAATTGGTTTTTAATTAAGTGAAAAATCGATTCGAATCTTGCATCCAATGCAAAAATAATGATTCACGCGCATCTAAAACTTGAACCTCGATCGTCTAGGATTTTGGATCATATCCAAGACATTGACCAAGGCTCTGATGCAACTTGAAGGTTATAGAAAGATCCTTAAATGCATCATAGAAGCGTGATGATCGCATCATATGCGATCGGAGCGACTAGTCGTACTAGTTGCTCGGTGCAACAGAATTTAAAAAATTTAAATGATGAAATCACATGATCCAAGAACACATGTAGTATTACCTCTTGAAGTGTGGTTGTGCTTGTAGTCTCTAAGCGAAGAGACCTCCTATATGATGGAGGAGACGCTTGCGAGCGTGTTGATGAGACGTGGGCTTCTCGCTATCTAAGATGAAGGTCCAAGCACTGGAACTCCTCATTTCATCGCACAAAATATAAGGTCTTCTTCACGAGCAAGAAGCATCGAAGAAGATGGATATATGCATGTAGCCAATTTGGCAGCATAGTTGCATCACGATTACCACAATTCTCTCTAGCACAAGGTATGGACGAAAACACTTGAGAGAGAGAGAGAGAGATGGGACGTGTGATGGGAATGAGACAGATGGAGAGATTCGCAAAAGATGTTGTCTTTAAGAAGAGCTGGGGTTGCCTCTTCTTTTATAACATTTTGGGAGTCCATGGATCACAATCCATGTGAAACACAAAATCAACGGCTGAGATTAATTTGTGTTTCAATTCAATGGCCATGATTTTGTTGTATAACACAAAAATAATTAATTTAGATTAGATTATATATATTGAATAATCAAAATAATCTAATTTGAACTCAATTAATTAGCATAGAAGGATTAGGGGGGAAGCCACCCACTCTCCTAAAAAGGGAGGGGTGACCACCCTTGTGACCAAGTCAATTGGGTGGCCATCCACCATACATTAAATGGATAATCTTGGCTCCTCCAATCCTTCATACATATTTACAACAACTTTTGTTGTAAATTAATTCACAAAAATAATTCCATAATAATTTTGTGGATATTGTAATCATGCTATTAAATAATTGTGAATTATATTCACAACTCAAAATAAAATGTAAATTTTATTTCCAATTAATTTCTAATGTGAATTAAATTCACATCAATAGTTAATTTGAAGATGTCATTTACAATAAGCTCTCTGTAATATATTATAAATCACATCCATGATATACATATATATAATATGGATAGTACTATCTATATAATTCATATCCTTGATAATTAAATCTCATTTAATTATCTTGGATCATCATTCTCATGTATTTAAATAATATAAATCATATTCACATTATTCATGATAATTAAACTACATTTAATTATCAATATTTCAATGCCCAGATACATAATTCATCATTGGAATTATTCTTGAACTCTTTCAAGAACAATGCGCTTTCTCTGCGGATACTTGGAGATAAGGACAAAGCGATTGTAAGTTCCACGTATAGTGACTTGGATGTCGAGATCACATCACAAAACCAGATCTCAGGGACCTCTCATAGATGCTTAATTAAATCAAGACTGTAGATCTAATCTTCTCATTGCATCTGAATCTTATTGAGATCAATGTCCAACATTTGGACTAAGATTAGATCACTTCTCTAATAAGAGGAGTCACTAAAATCCAGACATGTTTCCTCACTCCCTCAGAATGGAAGTGTCATGGTTATACAATCGTTAATGATCACATCACCCTTAGGTATTCCTCATAGTTGTACATCCTACATACTAGAAGACCTAGAACAAACCCCAAAGATATAGATCAATTTACAATGTCATCTTTATGGTTTCATCATTAAGTTTCTCATTCACGTATTGGGAGTTGGTATAGATCATATGCTTTCCAAAAGCATATATCATACCTACAAATTCTTGTCATGCTTTAAAGCAAGATAACCATGCATGGAATTTGATCGATCCCAATACCTTATGAGCGAGCTCATGACTTCCGATTCAGAAGTGAATCTGTATAATCTCTTTGAGAGATCGTATTATGCGCATGCCCTTGTATGCACACCAACTAGACGGTATATAGACCTTGATTAGGCCATCAACCTATCGGTTTGTTAAATATAATACTCAGACATATAGCATTACATCTGTCTCCGGTCAGTGGATGCATGCCTATATCGCGACAACATATGACATAGGAATTAGTTATCTCTATCTCGTTAATTCAACTCTTTGACCTAACTAATCTGACACCTTCGAATCTCTATTCCTATGTAGAGGACCTACATCAAGAGGTCGGTAAAATATCAACCAAAAGAGAAAGGATTGACATCTCCTACTCATGCTAGAGATCATCTCTTAATAATCATTTAACAGTTCTTGATGAGTACTCAATCTAACCCTTTAAATATTCATCTAAGCACCAGCCTCTATGATTTAACAACTGAATCAACAACTGTATAATCATCAAGAAGACCATGGTATACATCTCAAATCCAAAAATACTTGGAGATAAGGACAAAGCGATTGTAAGTTTGCAGAACTTGATGCAAACATGAATAATTCATTAGAACTTGATGGAACTCATATAAAATTTCAAAGGATGCATGCCTATATAGTAATACATATAGTAATACATCTATCTCCGATCTGAGGATGCATGCCTATATCGTGACATACTCATATAGTAATACATATGTCAAAGGATGTCTGCCAAATGTACATACTCATACATATAGTAATACATATGTCATCGATAGTAATACATATGCCAAAAAATGTCAAAGGATGTCTGCCAAATGTACATACTCATACATATAGTAATACATCTATCTCTGGTCAGAGGATGCATGCCTATATCGCGATAACATATGACATAGGACTTGGTTATCTTGATTGCGTTAAGTCAACTCTTTGACCTTACTAATCTGATACCTTTGAATCTCTATTCCTATATAGAAGACCTACATCAAGAGGTCGGTCAAATATCAACCAAAAGAGAAAGTATTGCCATCTCCTACTCAGGATGGAGATCATCTCTTACTAATCATTTGATGGTGCTTGACGAGTCCTCAATCTAGCTCTTTAGATATTAATCAAAGATCCAACCTCTATGATTAACCAATTGAATCAACAATTGTATGATCATCAAGATGGCCATGGTACATAACCTTAATTGTACTAAGGGACCTTATAATGCATTCATTCATTTAATCTCAGACATGGAGTGAAAATAAACCAATACACTTTTATTGATATATCGAACACTAAAATAACATTTATTGTAGGAATGTTCTCCTCGGGCTCACATGATCCAAATACTCCTGTGTTTAATGAAAGGATGGAGAGGGACGAATAGGAGGTTAGACAAAGGCATTAAAAGGAGGCGTGGGTGTGGGTAAGATAGGGTCGGGTCCAGACGTAGTAGATGGAGGGTGTTTTTCCTCGGAATAAAAGCTAAACCATTGGCTTCTATATCAAACAGTCTGACCCTCTTGTCACGAGTAAGGTCTCAAAGTACAGAGATAGAAAAGTATGCTAGAATGTGGGGGATGAGGATGCCTAGAGAGAGATGATGCACAATATGTTGTGCCAAGAGAGAAATCATGTAACATCACTTTTTAAAAGGACGACACTTGATGAAATTGAAAATCAAGGCAATCATATCGTTGGTGACATGGGTGAGGTTGGTCGTCCTATTCCCGAAACAATAAGAAAATATTCTGTTGAAGAAATGAGGGAGGGGTTTCATGAATAGTGAGGTGAGAGGATGGAGGCCAATGATGTGGTGCATGGGCTTTAGGGTTTCACGAACATCATCGTGATCAAGG
The DNA here is from genome assembly GCA_037367405.1 of Ottelia alismoides. Lineage (NCBI taxonomy): Eukaryota > Viridiplantae > Streptophyta > Magnoliopsida > Alismatales > Hydrocharitaceae > Ottelia > Ottelia alismoides. The sequence goes on along the minus strand of JAZKJV010000517.1, from coordinate 1,095,072 downwards.
TGCTCTATAATGTCATTTAGGTAGGGATGATGTCATGGCAACCTAAGATTTGAGAAATCACAAAAGTGTCAACCATGAAAGTGAGTGAGTTGATGGTGGTTCGGACATAATAGGAATCGTCACGATGTCTACAAGGTTAGCATATAGACAATCAAGACTCAATGCTGACATGGGTTCCTCAGAGGTTTAGGATTTCTTTGACTTCCTTAGTGCCATGACAACAAAGTAAAAGTCCATGGAAAGAGTTACTGTTTAATATAAATTTAATCAACACAAGATTCACAGAAAAGAGACAAATAAAAACTTCAAGAATTGAGCCACCTATAACACTTAAGAAATTACGGTCTTTTTTGGAGCATGTTGGTTTCCACCGAGAATTCATTAAGGATTTTTTTTAAAAATTGTGCAATCTTTAGCTGAACTTCTAGTCAAAGACATCAAGTTTGATTGTGAATGACAAGTGTCTTCATGCTTTTAATTATTTGAAAGATACGGTTACCCAAGCTCCAGTCCAACAACCACTCGATTGGTCACTCCCATTCAAGATCATGATGGGTGCCTTCGATTCCGTAGTCGAAGATGTATCGGGATAGAGGAGAGATGGCATCTCGTTTGTTGTGCACTATGCTAACAAGGTCATGGATGAAGCACATATGAATTATGTGGTCACTGAGAAGGGATAATTTCGACAATGTTTTCTTTGGATATGTTCCAATCACATTTGTTTAAATCTAAAGCCACATTATTTATTGATCACTCTACCGTTAGATACCTTACAGAGAAAAAAAGATGTAAATGCATGTTTCATAAGATGGATTTTGTTTCTCCAGAGTTTGACTTAGAAATAAAAGATAAACCTGGAGTCAGAAATGTTGTTGTCGATCACCTGTCCAGACTCGAGATTCGTGAGAATCCAGAAGGTAGCTATCTTGTCAATTGCTTCATTCCCATGGTATGTTGATGTTGTGAACCTACTTGCCTCTAAGAATGTTCTGCAAGGTTGGCCTGAGGATCACATTAAACAACTCTATTTTAATACTAAGTACTACCACTTGGAGGATCCGACTCTCTTCCGTGAGTGAGTGGATTATGTTTGTAGGAGGTGCGTTCCTTAAGAGGAATACTCCAGTGTCCTCATCTTATACCTTACGCTGGAGGCATGAGGGCATCACTCTAGGAAGCATACAACATAAAAGGTTCTTCAAAGTCAATTTTAGCAGCCAACTCTAGAAGGATGTCCAATCCTCCACCCATAGTTGCCATGTTTGTCAGAAATTGGGAGGAACTCTGGTTCCCAAAGATTCAATGTCGATGAAGGTTGTATTATTTGTGAACTTGGGGTATTAAGTTTATGGGTCTATTTCCTAACAACCAAATCCTTTTAGGAACTTCCCTGTTTTGTATTGTCTTTGAGAAGTCGTGTAATTTGCTAATTGAGATTATGCACAAATCTGAGTGGGAATTAAATTTCAGTGTTTTGGATGCCAAATAAAAGTAAAAATCTTATATCAAGACCTTTGATTAAGGGTATACGGGTTATTTATTTAATGCCAGGTTGTCCCATGTAAATTGACGTACAAATGGGAAGAGCCTTACATTGTCAGAATGGTACACGAGAATAAAAATATTGAGATCTCAGTGTTTTCATCAGGAGGATTTGTTTATTTCAAATGGGTAGATGTTGATGTTATTTATTGAGTCTAAAGATCATCCGGTCTGAGCTGAGAACAATTACTTTGTACATGCCCCAAGAAACTTTGTGCATAGCCTAAAGCAGTTGCATATCATTCGAAGATCACTCTTTTTGTCCTCTCTTTTTAATTTCCTTTTGTATATCATATTCTTTTTTTATACTATATAAATATGTGTATTCTGGTTGGTTTTCCCTATGGCAAGTGTGTGTCACTATACTTTTGATAACTTGAACCTAATTATAGGAGGGGAAACCGACCCGAGTTGATTCAATCTTCATTTGATTTCTTGTGAATTATGGTTCTTATACTTAGGCTAGCCAACGCCAAAGTGTCAGGGGACTGATGCCCCCATTTCCTCATTTGATTCATTATTTGTGACCATACTCTTTTGTACTTAGGGTATTTAAACCATAAGTATAGGGGCAATTACCTATATTTCTTATTCTTTTCATCCTCCCTATGCTCAGTACGAGTGATGCTTATCTTTCTTTGATCTATAATGACATAACTCAAATGAAGTGTAGGAGGTGTCACATATATTTCATATATACTTTTCCCATAACTCGTACTTTTGCTTTTTGTGAGAGTATAGAATACAAAATAATTCCTATTCCTAATTTATAAGCTACAAAACCATAAAAATACACACTTTCGAAAATCCCTAAAAAGATGCATATTTTTTTAATAAAATACCAAAAGGCATATTTTGAAAATTGCATGCTATAAAAATTTCATAATTTTAAACTCCCATATTTTCAAAATTGCATATTTCCAAACATGCATATTTTTGAGAATCACATATTTTCGAACTTGAAGTATTCAAAATCTTAAAATTTCAAAACCATTTAATATTTTTTAAAAAAACTGCAAAATGCATTTTTTTTAAAAATCTTTTATAAAAGTTTCAAAAATTAGAAATCATTTCACAGAAATATGTGTATTTGCATCCCATTTTTGCGTCTCATTCATTATAATTTGTATTTTTATGAAAGTTCTTAGAGTTTGAACATAGTAATGAATGGAATTCAAGAAGTGAGATTGACATGATCTTAGTCCAGTTAATTAAGAGAAACTTATTTAAGAGACTAGATTTTAGAAACTTCAAGTACTTGATTTAATTCTTCAAGTTCTACATTCTTCAGCCTTTAGGGTTTAAGTAGATTGCCACACATCAGAAGTTGAATCATAAGTAGTGAGTTACTATGGACTATTCACAGTTTGCTAGACCTAAATTAAGTGTTGAAAGACCAGATCAATCTGAGTAGGGTATGCAACATGCTACTTTGTTGATGATGGTAGATAACTAAGCCTTGGAGGCTGATAGAACCGATGAATGCCTTACCTTGTCTAGTTGCATGGATATCTATAGACATGAGTAGTGTGTTGAAATAAATCTTGGAATAAGGGATAGTCTTCTAGCACTTAGTTGTTTAGTTGAGTTGGGGACCAATGCAACCATCTTCCATGATTGTTCACTTTTTCTCCCATCCATCAATTAGAGGACAAACCCCCACTTTCAAAAAAATAATAATAAAATAACTAGAGAAAATATTCTAGACCCGGAAAGAGATGTAGTACAAGTATAATATAAAGAGAGAAATTTTGACCCAATGATCCCATGCTTGTAGAAGTGAAGACTTGACTGCACTGGTCAAGCTTCCGAAGAGAAGACTTAGCAGCATCATCCGAGCTTCAAATACCTATTTTGTAATGCTATCAATACTTGAACTTATAAGTGAATACTGACTCCTCAAGGATGAGCAGTTAGGGAAGTTGATTAACTTGTCGTTCATAGCTTCAAGTAGGAAGAGCGAACATACTTTACTCACAATACATTTAATTTCAATATTATGGGATCTGCTCATGAGCTCGTATATCTGAGTTGACTTTAGAGCTAAATTTGAATAGTTACTACTGGAACTTCGAGGTTGTTGAGTCTAGAAATTGAACTCAAATAATTTTTGATGCATCACTAATCTAAAGACTTGGTCAAGCTTAATTTATGTTTTATGTTCATGGGCTCAGTATGGAACTTAAATTCATTTCACAGTTTGCACTCATTCTTCATATAAAGGGACTCATAAATCTTAAGTATAAAAGGGCAATGAAACTGTGTTTCATCCACCTCAAAACTGGAAATTGATCTATAATCCTCAATAAATACAATCATGCATGCTTGCTATTAGTTTTTTTTAATAAATTCATGATTACAAAAGGAAAACATCTTTTTATCACTCAAAAACCATAAAAATATGCAAAACAGAAATCTAAAAATAAATAAGGAAAAAGTAAAATAATAGAAATATACATACATATATATATATATATACCTCAAATATTTATATTATATATAACTCCAATTCAATTATTTTATCTTGAGAAATTTAAAAAATGTATAGAAAAATATAAAAAATGTTAAAATACCAATGTCTTCAAAATACATTTCAATTCCACCAAGTGCTCTCTAGTCCTAAGAAGAAAAAAGAGAAAATAACAGAGAACCCTTCTCTTTATTTTAACCTTTGTTATTCCCCATATACTTAACCATCCATCCCATTAGTCATCCACCTTATAGCCTCTTCTGTTTTCTTCATTAGTTCGCCAATTTCTTTTTCTAAGGAAGTAATTTTAACTTTAAAACTAAGCAAATCATTTCCTTCTTCAGAACATTTAAGTCATTAATCAAGAGATATTCATTCAGTTTCTAATAATCTAGTTCTTTTTCACACTTCATACTTTGTTTTAAAAGATCATTACTTGTTTTAAAAAGATCATCATAAGAGAACCTACTTACTCATCATCTGAATCTGAATCGGATGAGTCAGATGAGTCAGAATCGACTATCCAAATGAGTGCTCACTCATCTTTATCTTATTCACTAGTTCTTGATGTTTCTATGCTTACATCATATAATTTTTCTCTTAGATCCAAATCTCATTGGATATTTCGAAGTGGAAGATATGATCAAACTCTTGATTGGACAAGGCATAGTATATGGCCTTCATGGCTCTCGCATTTAATACAATTTTCTTCATCTTGTCTTTTTTATAGACAAACCCCTTTTCCTCCATACACATTAACTTCTTTTTTACATTGTTATGAATAACAAAGTCACTTTATTGCAGGAAGACACACATCTTATTTTTCCACATTGCATAGTTCATCACATCGAAGAAATATGAACAAGTCAATGAGTATCCTTCAATGTGTAATCCTTAGATGCTAGTCATGTGTGCGCCAGAGCATTACTTCCTGTGCACAAATGAGGCTTTGATTCCAATCATTGATTCTTGCTTGGTTAATGGGGTGCATGTAGATCGGAATGTATGACATAAATCACTGTGATCACTATAAACTAAAACAACAATAATATTATGTAACACTTTTAATCACAAGAATAACAATTAAACCACAAGTGCACACATATTTAATGTTGAATCACTACTAGGTAAAAAACACGATGATAGTCTCCCGACTCAAGCTTTCAACCTGACACACACAGGTCTTCCACTAAACTGAGTTTCTTACGCAAGTAACCCAACCATATTACAAGTTATTTATGTCGACTCACAACCATATTAAAGGTAAACAAACACAACAACATCAACATTAAAATAAATATGCAATGAAACTCTGAGGCAAGCATAAAACGATCTTACAAAGCAAGAAGCGGGCTTGTAAGACTTGATCGTCGAACACTGAGCTTCTAGATTGAGACACGGAACAAAAGATAACTCTTAAAGTTTTCTTTTAGAGAGTAGATAGCGAAGAATAGAGACAATAAGCGACAATTCTTATTATTTTGTGTTATAGAATGAGGTGTGCTATCCTATTTATAGGTCTTGGGTCTCCATAGTCGTCGGCTTCAAAAAAGTAACTATTGAGATAAATCGAGAATGAGATCCCCTTCAAAGTTTTTTTTGTCCAATCAAAATATTCAAGTTGATTGATCAGAATCAAATTGATCTATTAGGTATATTTTGATGATTGATCAGAAGTATAAGTTAATATATTAGTGATTAAAAGTTAGTCGATCATAAATAGTCATTATATAAATGTTGGAATTCAAAACTTAATTAATCAGAAAACAAAAATTAATTGATCAGGTGTGACATATTAATCAATAAAGGTTGACCGATTAGTGGAGTCAAATTGAGCAACTTGAATTGATCGATCTGTCAAGCCATTTGTCGATCATGGTTGATCGATCAGTGTATGAAGGTTGATCGATCAATGTAGGGTTTCTGATAAAAATGCATGATACATGATGATTGAGGTCTTCCCAATCTAAGACAATTACAATATACACGACTCAATAAAAGAAAAGGTCTTTGAATTCTTCTGGAGCTGGAGATTCTTTCTTGAGCTTGAGTTGGAGTTGATTAGCTTTGAACTCCTTCTAGCTTCTTGTCTTCTATTTCCCTTAAAACTCAAGCTCGTCATGCTTGAGCTGCTTCTTGGTCACCTTAAGCTTGAGCTTGCTCTTTCCTAGCTTCAAGCTAATTGCACAAGTTTTGTTATCAACAAAGTACGTATGCTCATGAATAAGTTAATGATCTCTCCCTTTTTGATGATGATAGAAATATTTTGATGTGTTTACAAAAACATGTGCGTGTGCGAAATCAATTTGAAAAACATTTCTCTCCCTGATGCTTTTATTTAAAACATTCTCTCTCTCCCTCTCTCTCTTATTGTAAACATAATGAAAAAAATCAATCGTCAATAAAATATATCAATAGTTGATTAAAGAGATGATTAAAATATCTCTTTCCCATTTTGAAATTATTTTTTTAAATGGATCTCTTCATAAGTTGGAGATTCCTCTTAATCTTTGCTTAAAGGATCCCATTAAAGATAAGTGTGAATGGTTCATCGCCAATGAATGATATGCATGATAACTTAATAAAAAGGATAAGACGTCACCTAGGGATCTTGGTGGTGGACTTCTCCAGTATTGATACCTTTACCATGTTGGTGCCATCCATCCATGATTGTGCATCGAGGAGTAATTTGACAAGGTCCATTTGGGATATTGATTTGGCCTCATCCACTTTCTTTTCCCTTGGTCTTCAACACTTTTAAAATTTTATTTTGTTAACCTTTGTTTTTCATGTCCTTCAGGGTTTGGTTTAGATGCTCCTTTCGATATCCAAATTCATTTACTTCTCTTAAAACTAAAAGATTTAGAGTTGGGTGCATGACTATCTAATTTTTTCTTTTCCTTTTTTCAGAAGAATATACAAAAAGTAAATTTCTTTTTAACTTAACTAATTTCTTTTTATAAGAAAGTAATGTTAACTTTAAAACTACATATATGTAAGCAACTTATTATCTTTCTTCAAAAAATCTAAACTGTTAATCAAGAGAGATTTATCCTTTTTCAAAGAAGCTACTTATTTTTCATACTTCATATTTTGTTTGAAAAAATCTCTTCTTGATTTAAAAGTATCATCATAAGAAAGGTTACTTACCTCATTATCTGAATCTGAATTGGACGAGTTGGATGAGTCAAACTCGACTATCCCAACAAGTGATTGCTCATCTTTATCTTCTTCATTGCTGCTTGATGTTTCTGAGCTTGAATATATGCTTCTTTACTTGGAGTTTACTCATGTATAGATGCAAGGAAACTCTCAATCTCATTGATCATTTCCAAGTAAAAGATATGGTCAAACTCCTCACTGGACATGGCACCGTATATGGCATTCATCTCGCTTGCATTTGATGCTACTTTCTACATTCCATCTTTCATATATCTAAAGACCTTTTCCTCCATACGCAAGAACTTTTGGACAATGTTCCAAAATTCAAGTCACTTGCTTGCAGGAAGACATACTTCTTACCATATCACATTGCTTGTTCCATCAAAGAAAGGTGGGCGACTCACTGAGTTTCCTTTAGTGTGTGATCCTGAGATACTAGCCATGCATGCATTGGAGTGGTACTTCCTCTACACGAATGAGGCGTAAATACTAATGAATCTCCATTTCATTACCTCTATTCTTTCATTTATGCCTTAATCCATAGTTAAATGCATGCAAATAGAATTAATTTGTATAAAATAAAATTCATTATTTACACAAAATATTGTATAAAATACTGTATTTAATGTCAAATAAAAGAATAAATAAAAGGAAAGAAAAAGAAATGGAATACCAAATGTATTGAATGACATTAACCCCAAAAACTAAGTCAATAATTGACTTGGTCAACAAGGAATAAAGTAGGGGGAGATAAGGGCTAAAAACAACAATAAAAATCCTAATTTCTATCCCCGATATATTCATTTTGAGATCCATTTTATTTTCTTGAACATGAAGCTTGTAGATAAACATACAAATAAAATAAAAAATTTATTTCACTTAAAAATCATTCACAGAGTGCCCTGCACACTTAGAATAAAAAGCCATAGGAAAACTTTCTAGACAAGTATCTTCTTCATACGAGCTTGAAATTCACCATACTCACTTTATTATAAAAGTAAATTATCTATTGAATGAAGGTGGTTTCATGCAGTTTGGAGTATGCTGCAAAAGTTAGGTTTTGGGCCCTCATTGTGCAATAGCTGAATAAAATAGTCATTATATTTATTATTTATATTTTTTCACTTTATTATATTTTTATAATTTTATAAATATTATTTATAATAAGTATACATAATTAAAATAAAATAAAATAATTTAAAACACATTAAAATAAATGAATATATTACACTATATAGATGAACTATACATATATATACTTAATATTAATATACATATTTATTTAAGTGTACAAATAACTTCCAAAAAATATAATATATATATATGTATGTATCTATATAAGTTATAATTATATAAATTATGTATATAAAATAATAAAATCTAAAATAGAAAATAAAAATAAAATACATAATATATAGGTATATTATATTAAAAAGTAACACACAATAAATTAACTTGTAAAAAATAAATAAAAATCACCATAAAATTCTACATAAAATAATAAATATTTTTTATGTTTTGATTAAAAATTAATAAAATCATTTAACATTTTAAATCAAATTAATAAGGTTACCCTGATTTATCCTCTAGCACACATACGTGGATCAATGGGAGACCAGTCCTAGTTGACCTCGATCAACTCTCGGCCTCCCTAGGTCTGCCTGTGTTAGATGCTAGTCCCCTATTTTACTCATTTCCACTCGATTCTTTCACCCTTTCGATTCGATTCCTTCACTTCCTTTGACCCTCGATCTTCAATATTTCACGCTAACTCAATTCCTCGGTCGACGGAACACTTGCTGCGAATGGAATCCATGATCGAAGTCACTCCTGTGCATATACCCTTGCTGGAGCTCCTATCACTCTTTAATCCCTCTTCTCATGTTAAAACCCTCAGATCCATAGGCCAGTGTGTTGAGCATGATGACAACTACCTCCATGTCGATCTGTAGCACACGAGAGCGTAGGGAGAGCATGATCCACCATCGTCGGCGAAGCTTCGCCTGGTGGTCCACCCGGTTCCCTCATCTGCATGTTGAGCCATAGTGTAATGGCAATTTTATTGACTTCTCGATTTAATTTTAATATCTAATTTTTATTTCATGTTTTAATTCACTACATTATCTTAGATTTAAAATTTGAAGTTCACCAGAGCTCCTACTCCAGCCACCATTCCACGGTGCCCCTTCCTTGTTCCCCCATGTCTGACCATCCCATCAGAATCCCCTTCTCCTTCTCCACCTCCCGATGCATCTCATTGACCTCAACCCCTTCTGAATCGAGTTATCTGCTCTCTTCCACTGCCCTTCATTTAAGAGCACCGCCCTCGCCCACATCAACCTCCATTCCGCCCAATAACAGGTTGAGATAGTTCGATCTCGACCCTTTCTCTTCCTATGCAAGTACTTGGAGCTCATAGCCAAGCTGGAGGAGATTGTGAAGCCAGAGTAGGTTCCTAGGTCTCCTGAGCTACTACGATCTCCTACGATGCCATCAGTGGTCCTTGGAGCCGTTTGACACCTCCAGTAGCCACGGACAACCATGACGAGCAATCTGAGCATCAGAGAAGTGTCGGAGCAGCTCGAAGGGAGGGGAAACTGAATATCTAAGCTCTTACTCAGAGTTGTTCTTCCCTATTCTTCAAGAATAACAGCAATCATCGGATCGTCCTTCGCCTCCTATTTTGATCACAACCATCATATGGAGTGAGCCTACGATTGTCAGATCTCCCACGAGTTCTAATCTCTACCACTCATCCGCGAAGCGGTATCTAGCCACCAGACGGCACCATATGTCAAATGAAAGCAGTTGCACTGTCGGATCAATCATGTAGGAATATTTTACACTTCCTTCCCCTCGTTTTTTTTATAAATATTTGATCCTAAAACTTTCCTCTACATTTATAAAACTTTCGTATAATTTATATGTTGAACCCTAGGTTTCTATTACTTGTACATAGGTCCCTCGCCACATCACCTAACGTGCACAAACACGTGAGGGGGTGAGCATTTTGCTAGGGACCCCTCTGGGTTTATGTATTTTAATTTAGTTCATTAATTATACAAAGTAGTATAATACTTTTGGATAATTTGCATAATGGACCTTGCATTTTTTGGAAATTACAAAAATACCCCTACCAAGCATATTTAATTGAATTTATCTGGGTATTTTGCGTGATTGACCCTAGATTTCTATAGGGGGTCCAAAATATATGAAAATCTTTTGGGAAGTTACAGAAAGGTCCTTGCCAGCATTGTATTTTCTTTTTATTGATTTTTATTAAATGTATTTATGCTCTAAAAATGTAGAAAATTAGGTTAGATGCCTTAAATTTTATTCCACCACATATATTTTTGTCGAGGCATTTTTCCTGTATTTTTATATTTTTTAAATTTAAAATAGAGCATTTATTCCTTATTTTCCTTTGAAAATACAAAAATATAAAATCATCTTAAAAAATCCAAAACATTAGATATTATTTATTACTGTATTTCCAAACATCACTAAAATTAACACAAGGAAAACACTTTAAATAAGACATAGTATATTAACCCTTATTTTTTTAACTCAGCCATGACCGGTCCCAAGCCCGGGTAAATGAGGAAGGTTGCGTTAGGTAGCTGACAACCAACGTAAAACAGTCGGAGACAACTTCCTAAATAATATATATTTTTTTAAAAAATATTATTTAGGATGTTGCCTCATGACAGTCGGATCTTTTCAACATGGATTTAAGCAAGCATACCGATTTCGTTAGGGCGTTCCCTACTTACGACGCGTTGCATCGCCCGAATGCAATGAAAATTTGGCAAGGACCTCTACATCGCAGCCTGGGATGTAGTTCAAAATTTGCAAGGGTTCTCGCATAAGGAACGCATGCGGGTAATTAAGCTAGTTCCGCTGCATCACTGCCCGGACGCAGTCCAAAATTTACAAGGGTTCTCGCACAATGGACACATGCGAGTAAAGAAGTTAGTCCAAAAGAGATTGCAACGGAAGTTGCGGATTGGTAGTTGGAATATTGGCACTTTGAATGGAAAATCGATGGAGATAGTGGATACGATGGAAAGAAGGAAGATTCATATATTATGTCTTCAAGAGACTAAATGGGTTGGAGAGAAAGCAATGGAGATCGAGAAGTTAGGCTTTAAACTTTGGTATTCAGGTAAAGATAAAGGTAGAAACGGTGTTGGAGTGGTTGTTCATAAGGATTTGAATGATTGTGTGGTTGAGGTGCAAAGATTCAGGGATCAGATTATTTTGCTAAAATTGGTGCTTGAGAAGAAATTCTGAATATAATCTCAGTTTATGCATCGTAAATTGGTTTAAATGAAATGACTAAATAAGCTTTTTGGGAGGGTCTAGATAAGATTTTACAAGGAATCCCACAAAGAGAGATGATTTGCATAGGTGGAGATCTGAATGGATATGTGGTAAAAGATGCTTCAGGGTATGCTAGTGTTCATGGAGGACACGGTTTTGGGGATAGAAATGAAGAGGGAAAAGTCATCCTGGATTTTGTAATGGCATATGATCTTTTCATAGCAAACACTCTCTTCAAGAAGAGGGAGGAGAATTTAATTACTTATAAGAGTGGGCCAATGAGAACACAAATAGATTACTTTTCGTTGAGGAGAAGAGATCGATTGTGTTGTAAAGACTGCAAAGTAATCCTAGGAGAGAGTTTGACAACCAAACATCACTTGTTAGTCTTGGATGTACAAATAAAAGGGCTGGTAAAGAAAAGGAGGGTTCCTAAGATTACTAGAACTAGATGGTGGAATCTTCCATTGAAGCAATCGAGCTTCAGGGAGAAGGTTTTAGAAGATTTATCTTGGGATTGTAGTGGAAGTGCAAACGAGATGTGGGAGGCAGTAGCATCTTGTATCCGAAAGGTAACCAAAGAGATGCTAGGCGAGTCAAAGGGAGGAGCCCCAGGTCAAAAGGAAGCTTGGTGGTGGAGTGAAGGGGTGCAAGAGAAACTAAAAATTAAAGAGCATGCTTTAAAGCTATGTCTAAGGATAGAACAGAGGAAACTGTCACAAACGACCAACTAGAAAAGAAGGAAGCAAAGAAGGCTGTAAGCGAGGCTAAGTCGAAAGCTTATGAAGTTTTGTATAAAAATCTCGACTCTAAGGAGGGCCAGAAGGATACATTCAGGTTGGCCAAAGCAAGAGAAAGAAAGACCAAAGACCATTCTCAAGTGAGATGCATTAAGACGAGGAAGGTCACGTGCTTGTTACTCAGAATGATATAGAGACTAGATGGGAGCAGTACTTACATAAACTTTTCATTGGGGAAGGAAATAGAGAGATCAGTTTGGGTGATCTTGCTAGTAGTGAAAGTTACTTGAAGCATGCAAGCTATAGACGGATACAAAGAAAAGAAGTAGAAGAGGCTTTGAAGGTTATGAGACCTGGAAAAGGTGTAGGACCGGATGACATCCCTGTAGAAGTATGGAAAGTTTTAGGTGAGCGCAGTTTGGCTTGGCTTATGAATCTATTCAATGTTATTTGGCGAAGCAAGAAAATGCATGAAGATTGGAGGAGGAGTATCGTGGTGCTTCTTTATAAGAATAAAGGAGACATTCAAAATTGTTCAAATTATAGAGGTATCAAGATGATGAGTCACACTATGACAATTTGGGAGCGTGTGATCGAGAGAAGGTTGGGGCAAGTTTCCAACGTCAAAGAAAACCAATTAGGATTCATGCCAACTATTGAAGCCATCCATTTGCTGAGGAGAACAATGGAGATTTATAGAGCTAAAAGGAAGAACCTCCATATGATCTTTATTGATTTGGAGAAGGCTTATGATTCTGTCCCACGAGAGACATTGTGGAGAGTTTTGGAGAAGAGACAAGTGACCGTCCTATACATTAACCTCATAAAGGACATGTATGATATGGCTTTATCTTGTGTAAGGACCCCGTCTGGGAAGACTGGATATTTTGACTCATCTTTTGTTTGATTCATCTTTTGTGAGTGGTCACCACAACGATAGTGTTCTTGCCTTGTGAGAATACTTTTGACCCTCGTGAAAAGCATTTCAACATGTCGCGTCGTTGTCGGGGAGAAACAACACATGGATTGCATGTCTTCCTTCTTGCATATTTTCTTTTTCATTATTTATTCCTTCTCCATTTTATTTGATTTTATATAGATCTGTCTATCCCTCTTCTTTGTTTGATCTTATTGCGAGTGACTACAGATCAAGGGAGGCACTCTTAGGAGTCTTATGCAACCAGGTGAAGCTGAGTTGGCTTTTTAGTGCAAGTTGATAGGAGAGAGCAGCAGGAGAGGATGTAGAGATTCTTAAGACATTGTTATTTTTGTATTTTATTTCAATTTAATTTGTAATTTAAGTGTGTAAGAGAGACACATAGGGTCTGTAATAATTTAAACTCTCTAGGACACTACAACACTCTGAGGTCCAGTTCCCAAGTGATTATTCACTTGGGGGCCTCCTCGGGTTTTTCGTGCTTTCGCATTTCTTTTCTTTGTTTCCCGCATTTTTGAGTTTTTTTTCCTTTTATTTTTATTTGTTTTGTGTGATTGAGCCCTGGATTAGGATTGCTTGCTCGATAGATTAAGTCCACATCCCTAATTATTGCATGTACATATAGATCTTCGGTTGGACTTAGTTAAAATTAATTCTTATTTATGCGGGTTTGGAACTGAGCGTCGAGAGAGGCTCTATATAATGCTAGTAGGACACGTTTGTGGCAGGCACCGAAAAGTCTCCAAGACTGGACATTTGGGTTCTATTTCTTAGTAGTTCGCATTGGTTCTTCATGTGAATAGTAGTTCTTGTACTTGGGCGATTTCATCGGATTATTCATCGGATTACATTTGTATATAGTATAGGTTTTAATTCTTTCTAGCATCCTGCACGAAGAGAGATGGGAAGCAAGGTGAGTATTTTTTACTGAGCACGCATTATTAATTTCTCACTTGCATTGCTTTTCAAAATCTCTTCCTCTGATTTTGATCACCATAGGATACTAAAGGAATTGGAATCTAATTAAGCAATGTGTATGAAAAATACCATAAAATAACGATAACTAAATAGAATCGGGATTGTTAATTTATTTGATATTAAAAACAAATGTAATTGGATTCATTGCTTTGGGAAGAGCAATGCCCTCATTGTACACATATTGTATTCAGACTAAGTGAGGCACACACACACTTAAGGACTAGAGCCCCCATCCCTGGACTTATGCCCTAAGCACTTGGGTCGGCTCTTGGACCCTGTTACTTGCTGCAAGCACTTGCCTTTGACCGTATATGAAGTGGTTCCCATGATCTAGTAGGTGTGGTACATCGACTGGAACACAACCACTCTAGGAGACTACACCTGTGAGTGTACATAACTGTTTGAAATTTACCTAAATTCTAAAATTTAAAAATAATTGATCGATCTCTCATGATCTTCATTGTGTCGAGTTGGTGAATTGAAGTTTGCTTTGTGTTTGATAGCCTATTTTGGATCTGAGAGTGTTTCTCTTTAATTCAAGTTATCAGTCTTTGAGTCTTTTTCTTCTTTTCGTCCTTTCTTATTTCTTCTTTTCCTTTCTTGAATACTTTTTCTTGTTCAACATTATCTACATTGTGATCATGGGTTGCCCTTATCTCCAGCCAGATCTTATGGCCTCTTTTCACCCATATCACTGATGTGTCAGCATCCCTGGCCTGGATCAAGATGACTCTCCTTTTGAGCCACGATTTTGCCTCGTCCGATTCAACCTCAATCCTCGTATGGTTGGAGTCCTATCTCGAATTTTGTCTCTTATATCTAGCCCACCCTCTTCGTTACCTCCTGTGTCGCCTTCTTTTGCCCTGAGGCATGTTGTGCTATATAAGGAAGCCCACATCGAGGAGAATGTTGATATTATAAAGATGGGCAGATTTGAGACGAGTGAGTGTGCTTCCTGTGGTGGATTTTGGATATTATTTGTGTGATGTTATTATTGCAGTCTCTTCTTTAGCACACCAGGTTGAGGATGTAATCTCTGAGGTTGTAGAGATTGAGGATGATACCGATGTGGTACGTTTTCATTTCCCAATAGTGACCCTTGAGTCAGTTCTGCACGTCTTGTTTCAAGAGCATGCCATACCACTTCTGTCGGTACATCAGGAGACAGAGTTGGAACCCACATTGTGTCACCCATACTACTCATCGATCTATTTTCCTCCGCTTGATGTCCAGATCCCCGTAGAGCACATTGTAGAATTTAATCAATGCCATGAACGAGTGGATATTGTCGGGTGATGACCGCCATTTTCACATGCTATATATTGTTAGTCCATCCCATCAACCTTACGTCCTCCCGATTGATGAATGCGATGATTTTTTTGAGGATGATAATTTAGATTCTAGCATGACCTCACTTTCCATTGATCAGCTTGCATTACGTCTCTAGGGTTTTCTGCAGGTGGATGCAACACTTTCTATGAACTCGGTCTCACGCACTGACTGTGCAGTCGGTCTGTTGATTGCAGAGATCGATTCATCTAATTCTTGCTTTGTCTTTGAATCCGCTCTCCTCGATGACCCTTGTGAGGATGGACCATGCTTTGTGGCATTCGATGATCTCTCTGATCTTTCGATCATATGTCCAACGTATGCCTAGTTACTTAGAGAGTTTATTGATCTTTACTCTTCATATCATTATGATGATTGACATGGAGGATTCCATCACTGATCCATCTTTCTCCACGTTTGATTTTATAGGTTTCGATCACTCATTCCATCTTTCTAGGCCGATGATTTATTTTGAACCACCTGACCCTGACTTAGTTTTCATTTCTCTTCTCCCAGTGGTATACACCCACTTGATTGCATATACGAGTGTTCTTTTTGATTTCATCATCATTGCGAGATGATGGCAAGAGGATGGCATTCATCTGGCATATGCCGTCCTGAACCTTAACACAATGTTATACCTAACCTTTGCGCTCGTTTAGTGGCGTAAAACCTAGCGCTCGTTGAGAGGTACTTCAACAATCCACACCTCTTGTATATACGTGTTTCGTCTTCCATTCATTCTCTCCCCCATTTTTCCTACATCCCATATCTACTGTCTGATATGTGTTTCTATTCTTAGGACGTACTTTGTCCTAAGTATAGGGGGTGTAGACCGAGTTGTTCTTTCTTTGTTCTGTTTCATCACCCTTGTTGTTGTATATACTGAGGGATCTCTTGCCCTAAGTATAAGGGGAGTGATATGTACATTCTTGCAACGTATTTTTTCTTTTTATCAGTTTCTTGGTCCCCTCACATGTCTCCTCTCTTGTTGATATTCCTGTCTATACTTAGGGATCTTTTATCCTAAGTATAGGGGGAGGCAGACCGAGTGTTGATCTGTTTATTCCCACCGTTGACCGTCCCTGCATGTTGAAAACAATCTGCTATACTTAGGATTAATTGATCCTAAGTATAGGGGGACTGTTGACTTCTTATTCTTTTACTCTTTCGGCATTGTAATCTCTGCTCTTTTATACTCAGTACGAGTTATGTCTTCTTTTCTCTCTGATCTCTGAGGACATAGCTCAAGCTAACTATAGGGGAGACATTACATTGTATATACTTTAGCCATGACTCGTACTTTTGTATTTTTAAATAATATAGCTAAAATACTATATGATTATATGATTAATTATTGGTAAAGAATGAACCAATAAAAATATGTATACAATTCTTCACAATTCTTTGAATATACTGATTAATAAATCAGGTAAAAAAATATTTTGCAAAATGATTTGAAAAATAAATGGAAAATAGTTGAAAATGCTTTTGGAACCATTTGGATTTTTTTGTAAAATATTTTCAAATCTTTGTAAAATTATTTTGGTTGCAAAAAAAATTCTTTACTTGTTTGAATAAAATTTTTGAAAATTTGTTTGCAAATGATTTGAAAAATGATTGCAAAAATATTTTGAAAAATCTATACATACTGTTTGAAAAAATCTTTGCAAATTGATTTTCAAATTTTGTAATATTTTGCAAAATTGTTTATAAAAATTATTTTCAAAATAAAGTTTTCAAAATATTTGTAAAAATATTTTGAAATTATTTTGATAATCATAAACACAATCTTATCAAATAAAACTTCTTCATAAACTTTGTATATACAAGCTTGTAAAAACAACCAACTTTCAACTTGTAAATCCACATTGTAAAATACATCCTGATTTTTGTAAAAAAGATGAACTCACATGTAAATGCTTGCATATACTTCTTTTACTAACTCTTTTATTGTTCAAAACCTATAAAAATGCAAAATATTTTCAAAAACTGCATAAAAATATGCAAAACTTTTCAAAAATCCATAAAAAGTTCAAAATTAGAAAATTACTTCCAAAATATTTTCTTACATTGTATATAGAATTCGTATTTTTCAAAGTGATGATGATAATTGAACTACTCTAAATAAAATCCGAATAATGGAGCTTGGTTGGACCTTAATCCGCTTAATCACGAAAACCTTATTGGAATTGGAATTGCGACACTTCAGGTCTGCTAGACTTAATTATTTGAGACCACACGATTTGATTCAGTGTAATCTTGACTGCTTAAGTAGAATATTTCGGAACACGTGCATGAATCGTATCGACAGTGACCTAATTTGCACACCTGCACCTTACACTTTGCTCAACTCAGTTGAAGTGTTAGAGGGCTGGATTTGCCGGTATGAGACACAAATATATGGAAACATATGAAGTCATAATTCTGTGGCCATTGTGCCCCAACCTGATCCAGTATCCATGAGGTTTAATGATAGGATGTTGTGGGTTGCAATATTCTTTGAAAGAGGGAGAGTCTACTAGCTCAAGAAGAAAAAGTTCTTATGTACATGCTATTATATATAGTATTAAAAAATGTAAAATAAAAAACTCCCTAGAAAAAATAGATGGGCAAAAATCAAGGAAAAATCAATTCTTGTCAGAGTTTGTAGTCAATAAGAAAGCATGAGCTTCAAAGTCAAAGTATCTATGTGAGCCTGCAACCTGATGACTTGGCTACACTGGTCAAGCATCCTAGGATAGATAGCTACACTAGCTATCATCTATTCTCTTTTCCACCTCCTCTTCTTGAGTCAATTGCACATGAACTTACAAGTGAATACCCTGCTTCTCGAGGAAAGAGTTGTTGGATTGGGGAACTAGGATCACCATGTTGGAGAAGATTACTTTTACCACTTCAGTTGAGAGGAGCTACATATCACTGGCACCGTACAAAATAGACTCATAGTCAAAATGGACTATGTATGACATCAACTTGTTCTACCTAGCTTTTGATGAAACTTGAGCAGAGTTTTGTTGGTCTTAGAGGTTGTTGTGTTTCAAGTCCGCTTTCGAATAAGGTTCCAATCACATCTAAAATCCAAAGGTCTGACTAAACTCCAAACTTTGATTTTATGAAGATAGGTTTAAAAGCTAAAATCAATCCAAGTTCTTTCTTTTTCTTTTCTTTATTTTTTCTGCACTTATAGGCATAAGTGTTTGCTAGGGACTAGCAAAGGCAAGTATAGGGGGAGATGAATCTCCATATCTTCATCTTTATTCTTTCATTTTGACCTTTAATCACTATCTAAATGCATGTAAATAGCATTAATTTGTATAATATAACATTCATTATTTACACTATAAATAATGTATAAAATATTGTATATAATGCCAAAATAATAGGATAAAGAAAAGAAAAGAAACATAAATGAAATACCAAAGGTATTGAATGACCCTAACCCTAAAACTATGTCAAGAATTGACCTAGTCGACAAGGAATAAAGTGGGAGAGATAAGGGCCAAAAATAACAATAAAAACCCTAATTTTTATTCCCCCATAAATTCATTTTGGGACTCATTTAATTTTCTTGTTTTTATACATCAAATCAATAAATTTTGAACATGAATCTTTTAGATAAACATACAAAGAAAAATATAAAATTTATTTTAAAATATTGCACAGAGTGCTCTAGACACTCAAAATACAAAGCAACAAGGAAAACTTTCCAGACCTGTATCTTCTCCATATGAATACAAAATTCATCAATCTCACCTTTATTGTTCATAAAAGTAAATTATCTATTGAATGAATGTAGTTTCATGCAATTTGGTGTATGATGCAAAAGTTAGATTTTAGACCCTCATTATGCAATATACCTGAATAAAATAATCATTATATTTATTCTTTATATTTTCACTTTATTATATTTTTATAATTTTGTAAATATTATTTATAATACATATACATAATTAAAATAATAAAAAACACATTAAAATAAATAAGTATATTATACTATATAGATGAACTATACATGTATATACTTATATAATAAATATATATTTATTTAAGTATAGAAATAACTTCAGAAAAATATAATAAAAATATATATGTAAATTTAAATAAGTTATAAGTTTATAAAATATGTATATATAATAATAAGATCTAAAATAGAAAATAAAAAATAAATACATAGTATTTAAGTAAATATACCTATAATATTACATGTAAAAAAGTAACATATAATAAATTAACTTGTAAAAATAAATAAAAATCACCATAAAATACTGCATAAAATAATAAATAATTTTTATGTTTGATCAAAAATTAATAAAATCATTTAGCATTTTAAATTGAACTAAAGAGGGTTATACCCAGATTTGCGGTCTAGCACACATACGTGGACCAATAGGAGATCGGTCCCAGCTGACCTCAATCAACGGCTTCCCTAGGTCTACGTGTGTTAGATGCGAGACCCTTATTTTTCTCATTTTTTCGCACTCACTTCTTTCACCCTTTCGATTTGATTCCATCACAATCTTTGACCCTTCAATGTTCACTCTTTCACATCAACTCGATTCCTCAGTCAACAGATCACTACTGCGAATGGAATCTATGGTTGAAGTCACGCTTGTGCATTTACCCTCGTTGGAGCTTCTGTCACTCTTTGATCCCTCTTCTCTTGTTCAAACCCTCATATCCTTAGAACAACATGTCAAGCAT
The DNA here is from genome assembly GCA_037367405.1 of Ottelia alismoides. NCBI lineage: Eukaryota > Viridiplantae > Streptophyta > Magnoliopsida > Alismatales > Hydrocharitaceae > Ottelia > Ottelia alismoides. The sequence continues at coordinate 1,074,884 of JAZKJV010000517.1, read as the reverse complement.
GGTAAAAGCTGCATGTACGTCGATTTGTAGCGCGTGAGAGCGTGATCCACCATCATCGATGAAGTGCTGCTTGGTGGTCCACTCGACTCCCTCATATGCTGGTTGATCCATAGTGTAACCGCAATTTTAGGTAGTTTATCAGTTTAGTTTTAAATTCCAGTTTTTATTTTGCATGTAATTCACTTCATTAGCTTATGTTTTTAAAATTCAAAGTTCAACGGAGCTCCTACTCCAGCCACCATTCCACAGTGCCCCTTCCTTGTTCCCCAACGCCTGACCATCCCATCAGAATCCCCTTCGCATTCGCCACTCTTGATGCATCTCATTCACCTTGATCCCACCTGGATCGAGTTATCTGCTCTGCACCGTCGCCCTTCATCGAAGAGCGCCACCCCGACCCACATCGACCCCCATTCTGCCCAATAATATGTTGAGGCAGTTTTCCCTAGACCCATTTTTCTTCCTGTGCAGGTACATGTTCATAGCCCAGATGGAGGTGATTTTGATGTCGGAGTAGGTTCTCAAATCAACTGAGCTACTCCAACCTCCTGGGACGCCATCATTGGTCCTTGGAGCCGTTTAATGCCTCCGACAGCTGCAGACAATCGTAAGAAGTGATCTGAGCATCAAAACAACACTGGAGGAGTTCAGAGGGGGGGGATTGAAGATCGAAGCTCTCACTCAGAGCTGTTCTTCCTTGTTCTTTAGGAAAAGCATCAATCGAATCATCCTTCGTCTCCAGTTTTGATCACAATCGTGGATGGAGCGAGCCCATGACCATCAAATCTCCCACGAGATCTAATATCTATCGCTCATCCACGAAGTAGTTTCTAGCCACCAGAAGATGCCACATGTCAAGTGAAAGTAGTTGCGCCGTCACATCCAGGATGTGGGGGTATTTTGCACTTCCTTCCCCTTGGTTTTTGTATTTAATATTCAATCCAAAAACTTTCCTCTACAATTATAAAAGTTTTGTATAACTTATACTTTGATCTCTAAGTTTCTATTATGTAAATAAGTCCCTCGCCACATCACCTCATATACGCATAGATGTGAGGGGCACGTATTTTGCAAGGGACCCCTCCGAGTTCATGTATTTCAGTTTCGTCCATTAATTATAAAATCTAGTGTAATACTTTTTGGATAATTTACATAGTGGACCTTGTGATTTTTGAAAATGACAAAACTACCCCTGTTAGGTGTATTTAATTGAATTTATCTAGGCATTTTGCAAGATTGGCTATGAATTTCTTTAGGGGGTTCGGAAAGCAAGAAACTATTTTACGAAATTACAGAAAGGTCCCTACCAACATTGTATTTTCTTTTTATTGATTTCTATTAAATGTCGTTTTTGCTCTAAAATTCTAGAAAAATTAGGTTAGATGCCTTAAATTTTGTTCCACCATATATATTTTTATTGAGGCATTTTTCTATTTTTTATATTTATTAAAATTTTTAAAAACATTCATTTTTGTCTTTAAAAATAAAAAATTCTAAAAATCATCTTTGAAAATTTCAAAACTAGATATTATTCATTACTATATTTTGTGACCACATAGCAAAAATCACTAAAAATAACAAAAGAAAAATATAAAATTTGAAAGCTCCAAAATCATTATAAAAATTAGAAACAAATATATAAAATCCAAAAAAATATTTATTTTTATTTCTAAATTTTATTTATTATATCTATTATATATTAAAATAATTTTGGAAAATTTTTAGAGTTTTATCTATTTTTAAATTCTAAAACAATTCGATCTATTAATATAACTCACTATTTTAACCTTTTTATTCAATAAAAATCCCAGAAAATAGTAACAATTATAAGAAAATTAACAAAACAAATAAAAATATAAAAAGGAAAAATGTTATATTTTATTATTTTTGAGTATTTAAAGCTATATCTATAAATATATAAGCATACATATGTATTATGCTATATTTCTTTATATTATTATTGAAAATATCTAAAAATACTTTAAAACCTTAAAAAATAAAAAAGACTGCACTTTAGGGTATTTTCCTGATTTTACACATATTTTTTATATTCATTATATGTGGTATCTCTATTATACGTATTATCACATATATATTATCTTTAAAAAACAAAAGAAAATAAAAATTAGAAAATATAAAAGAAAAAAACATAAAATCTAAAATGCATAAATATATAAATATTTAAATCCTATAAAAATAAAATAAAAGAGATAAGACAAGAACATTTTGGATTTCATTGCCCAATCTATCTTGTTTCTCCTGGATTCGACCTCTACAATATTCATTTGTAGAGTTATAAGAAATTTTAACTCCATATTTATATTGCACTTCTTCATCTCTGTTCGTGGGTTAATTACAGTCTGATTCGTCTTTTGTGAGTGGTCGCCACAATGATAGTGTTCTCGCCTTGGGAGAATACTTTTGACCCTCTTAAAAAGCGTTTCAACAGATACCAACTGTTGGTTCCCACATGGATGATAGGGTGCGGGAAGATCGAACTGTATGACCTGGATCGCTGTAAATAACAATAAACTAATACAATCACAAAGTTTCATAACACTTTAAACCACAAGAAAAACATTCAAATCACAAGTATAAATATTTAACATGGAGACACTCCTGGGGTAAAAATCACAACCAGAGTCTCCTTACTTGAGCTTTCAATCTGACACACGGGTATTCCACTAACTTGAGTTGCTTATGCAGTTAACCCAACGTATTACAACAAGATATTTATTTGGACAACTCATAATTGTATTATAAGTAAACAAACCTAGCAACCTCAATACCAAAATAAATAAGCAATGAAACTATGTGGTAAAACTAAAATGATCTTATAGAGCAAGGAGAGGGCTCGTATGACTTGATCATCAAATATTGAGCGGTTTGATTGATGTATAGAACAAAAGGTAGCTTTTATAGTTTTTTTTCATAGAGTATAGAATGAAAAATAGAGAGAAGAAGAGATGATTCTTGTTGTTGTATCTTGGTAGAATGAGATATGGGGTCCTATTTATAGGTCTAGGTTCTCTATATCCATTGGTTTTGAAAAAAGTGACCGTTGTGGGTAAATCATGAATGAGATCGCCTTCAATAATTTCAATGAAACAAATTTGATTGATAAGAATATTCAAGTTGATTTATTAGAAATCAAGTTGACCGACCAAGCAGATTTTAATGATCGATAAGAATGATAAGTTGATCGACCATTGATCAAAAGTTGATTAACATAAATAGATGTTATATATCCCTTGGAATTCAAAACTTGATGATCAGAAAACAAAGATTCATCGAACAAGTGTGATCAATCAATCATAATAGCCGATCGATTAATCAAGGAATTTAAACATCATTAACTGATTGATCAATTAATGTTGTTTAAATCAAGTATGAACTAATACGTCTAATGCAATTATTGTATCTTGTCTAATGCAATTGTTGTATCTTATGCAGTCAATACTCAACCTTATCGAAATAGTAGTGTTGTCTCGCTTCTCACTACTCTAAGCTCACAATACCACCGTTCAACAGGAATATAAACCTTGAGGTTTACTTATGATTGTCCATATCAGATTGTAGGTTTGAATCTGTTTACATTAAGACTCATAGATCACTATCCCCATACACCAAGACACAATCTTGACTTCTTCGTAGGTACTTGAAGATGTTTTTTATTACACTCTAGTGTTGTTCTTCGTAGGTGGATTGATGACTGCTTACTTCTCCCATTGCATGGAAGATATTTGGTCTTATACACATCATGGAGTACATCAAGCTTCCTTTAGTTGATGCATAAGGTCGTCCAAACATAGCCTTCTTATCCTTATCACTTTGAAGATTCACTCCTTTAGATATGTTAATACCCTATCTTAATGTGAAATCCCCACTTATCAAAAATACTAAAACTCAATTTCTGACCTGATCCAGTATCCAAATTCAACAAATAAGCAATCTTACTTGTTCCATGTCTCTATCTAGAAGCTTAGTGTTATTAATTGCTCTTACTCTAAGATCTGTTACTTATTGTTTATATTTTATAATACATATCAAAAATAGTTTTGGAAAATTGCAGACTTATTATCTATTTTTAATCCCCAAAACAATGAGGTCTATCTATATTACTCATTGTTTTGCACATTTTATTACGTTACAAATACCTAGAAATTAGCAAAAAAATATAAAAATCACAAAAATAGAAAAAAAATATAAAAACACAAAGATACTTTATTTTCTAAATTTTAACTCTCTATATATATATTTAAAATTATAAAACCATATATATACTATATATACCTTACAATAATTCTATACTACTTATTATCATTATTATTATTTATCAAAATATATAATATATCTAAACCTTTAATATCATATATATTATTTATAGTCTACATAATATTCTTATTATTTCATATAAATGTATATTATATTCAAAAAATAAAAAATAAAGTAAAAATTTGCAAAATAAAAAAGAAAACAAAAATTACAAATTTAAATAAAAAATAAAAAATAATTAAAACTTTAAAATTTAATATAATTATAAATCCACAAAAATAAAAAAGCAGAAAACATAAAAAATAATTGTTATTGATAATTAATAATTAGTAATAGTTATACACATCCCCCATTCTCTTAGTGATTCGACCCCTACACTTGTGTGCTATACACATTTATTTCACTACATACCATTGGACCTTTTGGGACGATAAATGGAGAAGGTCAACATACAACCGTCTCCTCTGTGATCTGAGGGGACGGTTGTGGCGTAACCATCTCTTCTGATAAGTATAGGGGACGCTTTTTAATTGACCGTCCCTGATGATCCTATCTTTAGGGACAGTTATAGAACTGTCCCTTCCTGTTACACCTTATGGTTGTTTTTTTCCCACAGGGACTTTAAGAGATGTTTATGACCGTCCCCTCTGATTTAATGTTGACGTTGCAAAATATATCCTAGAAGGGACGGTTATGACCGTCCCTTATATATACGTAGACGGGACGATTGTGCTGACCGTCCCCTAAGTTTGTACAAGCGGGACATGTGAAAATATCTGTACCCATAGGAGATGGTCCACTTACAACCGTCCCTGATCATTATTATAGGGGACGGTCGAATGACCATCCCCGATGGTCTTATATCCCATACTCGGCTGAATCCCTTCTTCATTCTGTGACTGATTACTCCCTCTCTGCCCCCACCGTCGCTCGAGCTTGTCGTTCCCCTCAAAGCCTCCATCAACACCACCACCAACTTCGTCGGCTCTCGGTTGATGACACCCACTATCATCTTCTTCGGTTGTGCATTCTTTCTAACTTTTTCTATTTCTAATACATTATGTTTGAAATATGGTTATTTTTAAGTTTGTTTTGTTTTTTTCAAAGTGATAGTATAGTCATGATGATTAATCACAGTCATGATTTTTATCTGTAGTCATCATATTTAGTTGTAATGAAAAGATTTATATGGTTCCTATAGTTTAGTTGAACTCATTATACTCTTGTTTTACTCATGATGTTTTTGAAGTTATAGTTGATGTAGTTGTTATATTTATGATGATCACTTATACTCATGATATATAGTTGTAATGAAAAAATTATTAATCCTAATTAATATTATACATAATGCTTAGAGTATAATGCTAAAATGATTAGAGTATAAAAAAAGATAGTATACAAGAGATCCATACGAGAGATTAACCTTGTTTATTTCTTTATATCTTTACTTTTAGGAAATGGATAAAAGTTGGGTGAACAAAAGATTTGATGATTATCGAACATATAACAAAGGTGTTATCGGATTCCTAGATTAAGCATTTTGGTGCGAGTCACTCTATCATATTGTAGGAGGTGAAGGAGATAAGATTCATTGTCCCTGCATTAGATGCAAGAACACTCTGAGTAACAATCGAAATGTAGTTTACGGGCACCTGATATTAAATAGTTTTTGGCTTCACTATACGAATTGGACATATCATGGTAAAGGATTAATATTTACAGAAGTCAATGGTGCCTCAGTTGATAATGAAAGAGATACGTATGAAACTAATGAGCGTAGCGGTATGTTTGAAATGTTGGGCAATATTCGAGAGCATAACTACGACGAATGGACTGAATCAATTCAGGATACTTCACATTGAAAAGATAAAAGATGCAGAAAGTCCTATATGCAGAGGAATTAAAATATCTCGTTTACGATTTCTTTTAGAGTTGTTTAAGTTAAAAGTGAAGAATTGTTGTACATCAGTTATGATGACAGATGTGTTACAGTTAATTAGGACATTATTAAATAATCATGAAAGTTTCCCAAAAGATCGAAAGGACGATAAGTCAAGATTCCGCTCACTTGGATTAAATTACGAGAAAATTGATGCACGTCCGAACAACTGCATTTATATTGGAAGAAATATTCAAATTTAGATACATCCTGACTGCAAAGCTAGAAGATATAAGAATGCGAGTCATGCTTCGAAGAGGAAAAACACAGAGAAGATTTTATGGTTATTTCCTTTGATTTCCCGATTACAACGATTATATTCATATGAAAGAACAACTAAATTAATGATATGACACAGTACTATCAAAAATAAAGATATAATTAGTGTTATGCGACATCCGTCAGATACCGAGGAGTGGATGAAATTTGATGAAAGATAGCCATCATTCTATGTAAGATTAGTCTTACTTCAGACGGTTTTAATCCATTCGGAAATATGAGTACGAACTACTCTATTTGTCCTGTAATACTTGGTACATATAATCTCCCAGCCTGTATGTCGATGACATCTTCTTTTATGATGATGTATTTATCAATACCCGGTCCAAAAGGACCATTTAATGCAATAGACACTTATATGCAACCTTTGATTGATGAACTTAAAATTTTGTAGAATTCTGGAGTGAGGACGTATGCCGCGGTGAAGAAAGAATTCCTTACAATGTATGCTTCTTTATTATAGACAATTAATGATTTTCCGACGTTTCCTAATTTGTCAGGTTGGAGTACGAAAGGTAAACTCGCGTGCCCAGTTTGCATGGACAAAACACAGTCGACATGGCTAAGTACGAGCATGAAACATTGTTATTTGAGCCACCGTCATTTTTACTGTTGGACATACGAGCCCACAGCGAGCCATTATGCAATAAATGTTATTGCAAATATCATTCCCTGATCTGAAATGAAGAATAACTAATTTGCATAATAGGTCCCTTAGTAAAATTAGGGTTATGTACCATGGCCATCTTAATGATCATACAGCTGTTGATTCAATATTGAATCATAAAGGATGGTGCTTGGATGAATATCTAATGAGTTAGATTGAGGACTCAACAATCACCGTCAAATGATTGTTAAGAGATGATCTCCAGCCTGAGTAGGAGATGGCAATCCTTTCTCAGTTAGGCTAATTTCTGACCGACCTCTTGATGCAGGTTCTCTGCATCATAGGAATAGAGATTCGATGGTGTCAGATTAGTTACGGTCAAAGAGTTGACTTAACGAGATCGAGATAACCAAAGTCCTATGTCATATGCTGTCACGATATATGCACGCATCCTCTGACCGGAGGACAGATGTGTTACTATATGTTTGAGTATGTACATTTCGTAAACCAATAGGTTGATGACCTAATCAAGGTCTATACACCGGCGCACTGGTATGCATATAAGGTCATATAAGTAATATGATCTCTCAAAGGGATCATACATGTTCAGTTACTGAATCGGAAGATGCGCTCACTCATGAGATATTGGGAAGAATCAAATTCTGTGCACGGTCGTCTCGCTTTGGAAGCTTGACTGAATTTGTAGGTTTGATATATACTTTTGGAAAGTATATGATCAACGCCTGGGTATGATATATACTTTTGGAAAGTATATGATCGATACCAACTCCCAATAGTCAAATGAGAAACTTAATGATAAATCCTTGAAGTAGACAGTAAAAACCGATCTTATACTTCGGGTTTATTCTGAGTCTTCCAGTATGCAGGATCTACAGGTATTGGGAATACCTGAGGTGATGTGATTATAAACAGTTGTATAACCATGACGCTTCCATCCTAGGGAGTGATGAAAACATATCTGGATTTTAGTGACTCCTCTAATTAGAGAAGTAATTTGATCTTAGTCTAAATGTTGGACATTGATTCAGAATGTGATCCAGATGCAATGAGAAGATTAGATTTGCGGTCTTGGTTTAATCAAGCATCTATGGGAGGCCTGAGATTTGGATTTGAGATAAGATCTCAATATCCAAGTCACTATACGTGGAACAATACAATCGCCTTGTCCTTATCTCCAAGTATTCGCGGAGAAAGCGCATTATCATTGAAAGAGTTCAGGATAATTTCATTGTTGATATATGTATCCAAGCATTGAGTAAATTGGTAATTAAATATGATTTAATTATCATGATTAATATGAATTCGATTCATATTATAAAGAGAGTTATCTTAAATAATTAAATGTGATTTGATTATTAAAGATGTAAATAATGTGAATGAGATTCATATTATTTGGGCACATGAGAATAGAGATTCAAGATGATTAAAATGTGATTTAATTATCATGGATATCGAATAATGTAGGTAGCACTATCCATATTAATCACATATATTATAAATGTGATTTATAATATATAAGAGAGAGCTATTTGTAATTTACATTTGTTAATTAAATGTTGACGTTGAATTGGATTCACATTGACATTAAATTGAAAATGTAATTTACATTTTATTTTGGGTTGTGAATGTGATTCACAAATTCGAATGACAAGATAGCAATATTCTCAAAATAATTATGAATTATTTTACAACAATTGTTGTTTTAAATATTGGAGATATATGCAATCTTGGAGATTGCATTGGAATCTCCCTTTCCTAATAGGAGAAGGGACGACCACCAATTCCTACAAGGAAAGGGTGGCCGTCCACCCCTCCTATATAGAAGGAGAGATTCTCTTTTCTATTATCTCCAAAATTAGTTGCATTTAATTTGAAGATTAAATTATACTGATTTATCAATATATAATTAATCTAAATTAAATTAATTGTTGTTGGTTTTTACCAACATAAAGTTTGGCCATTAAAAGAAACACAAATCAATGTGAGCCATTGGATTAGTGTTGTCCATGGATTGAGATCTATGGATCCCAAAATATTATAAAAAGGAGTGGCAACCCTTTGCTCTTATTTACACACAAGAGAACATAAGTCTCTCTCTCTCTCTTTCTCTCTCTACACGCCTACTCTCTCTCCCTCTCATATGACCGTCCACCATGGATGCCCTAGAGGGAGTCTCCATCGCTGCAGCGTCGTCGTTATGCTGCCTGATCATTTGCTAGTGGATCTTCGTCTCCTTCGGTGCGCCTGCTCGTGAAGAAGACGTAGATCTCGTGTGTCGAGATCTGGAGATCCACCGCTTGATCATCAACATGGATTGCGAGAAGCACGTGTTTCATCAACACGCTCGCAAGCATCTCCTCCATCGAATCGGACTTGAGACAGGAGGTCTCTTCGTTTAGAGACTCGAATGCAACCACGCTTCAAGAGATAATACTATTACTTGTTTGTGGTTTAGATGAAACTATTCGAAAAGTATTCTTGGATCATGTGGTTTCGTCGCATGAAAAAAATTTAATTTCTGCTTCCTAGAGCAACTAATGCGACTAGTCGCTTCTGATCGCATACGATGCAATCCTCACGCTTTCGTGATGCGCTTAAGGATCTCCCCAATATCCTTCCAAGTCATATCGGAGCCTTATGTCGAAGGTTTGGATATGATCTGTAAACCTAGGACGACTTGGGTACGTTAAGGTTGCGAAAGTTTTTGTCGCATTTTATTTTCGCACATCTGTTTAGTGAATAAATTAGGCACTGTTTAAAATGTAAACACAAATTAATCATTTGGATTTTGTTCTCTATTAAATAAGGAAACCATAGGATCTGAGTTTACGTAATTTGGATTCCGTTTGCTTGAGATATGATTGTTTTAATGAACATGTATTCACTGTTGCAGGAATTGCGAATCTTAACATGATTAATGAGTTAACTATTGTTTTTATCTGCACTGAAATGCGTGAAATATCCATTAGTTATGTCATAAATCAAATTAGCAATCTTAGAAAACTGATTTTGCATAATTTAGATTTGTTTTGATTGAGACATGTTAATTTTAGTAAGTAGGGGTCACCGCTGAAATTGCATTCCTAATCAAGAACCAAGTGATTGTCAATTAGTGAAATTAATTGTTAATTTCATGAAATAATTATGGAAAATATTTGAAAAATATTTAATGGTGATTATTTCCTTAATTGACTTGGCCTCAACCAATAAATGATTAGATTTGATCTAGATCATAATTGGAAACACAATCAACAAACAACTTGCTTGAAAAGGATTGGGAACTTGATTAACAAATTTCCTTACAATCAAAATATTTTGATTATTACTATATGGTATAATTTCGGTTGAAGAACCGATGATCATCTCAAGTACAAAGTGATTGGCTCAGCATTATTTTTTCCCGAGGTGGATATGGTGTCTAGTCAGGGAGCGTTGGGGTAGCAGGTCGCACCAGTTGCGGTCCATCCCACTCTCGCCGGTACTGGCCATGACAGCAGGTAGGGAACGAATGATGCATGAGAGATCATGATGTATTTTTTTAATTATTAAAATTCAAATTAATACATACTTTGAGATAATACCATATATTCAAGTAAAATCAAATTTGTTGATTGAATTGGATTGATAATTATTTAATGTGATTAAGTTAGTTATATCCAATTAAAAACATTCTATTATGAATAGATGTGTATTTTCCTTGGAAGAATTAATTATATGAATATGATTCATGATAATTAATTAAAATTTGAATATGAGGTGGAGGATCACATAAGTGACATCCATGGTCTCCCGTCAAGGCGAAGGGTTTCCGTCGTCAGGGATTGCATATAGGAGATGCATGTCCGAAGTGACAGCTCCTGTATGCAAGCGCATCTGGATCGGGCTCTTTGCTTCTCGAAAGAGTAAGGCCGTATTCGTAGTGACACCAATATCGGATCCTCATGTTATTGGGGCGGTATTGGATTGCGCATAGCGAGTCTATTCCCGTTGACGGTTGGTTCAATTAACGACGGGTCAACATCACCTTAGGGGTCGTGGGCCCGAGTGTTAAAGATCGAATTGGGAATGCAAGTTGGACTTGCAAGGCGGAATATGTTCCCGCTTCTTTTTATCCGAGTTACAGATTCTCATATTATTGGGATGTAACAAAGATAAGGAAGGAGATCCCAGATCTTGCTGAGATATGATGGTAAGTATATCTCTTACATTGAAAGTAATTAAGGGAATGAACTTTCAGTGTTGACAAGGCAAGACAAATTTGATATAAAATTCCTAAATCAAAGTAAAATGTGTATATATATATTTATATATATTTATGCAAGTTTCTTATTTCAGATAATCCTTCATCAAACCCACTCAATAATATACTCAATAATAACTAGTAAAATATCATGGATTGGATCCACGGTCAAGACATTGTACTTGTAGTTGAACACATAATGTATGTGGTTGCAATGTGCAAGTTTCCTCATAATAATGATGAATGATAATTATAATAGACAATATGACTTCAACCCTAGGGTTTGTATGTCTGTATAGTCCTGATCTCTCATCGAATGTACTTTGGAAGAGACATGTCGATGATGATCGCAATTGTCAATTAATCCTTATAAAATCTAAGAAGATGTTCTGGCATACATATGTGCTCTCGACATTTAATCATGAATGACATGGTGGCTCTATAAGAGATGATGTATTCAAAATGTTTGAATACCTACCTAAACCAATGTTTTAGGAGTTTGGATGGATGTAGATACGATGAGTTTCATCATTCTACTGTCTATACTCCGGTCATTCCTGAAGCTTCATATATTCATATTGTATGAATTGCATGAAGCACATGTATAAATGTTGAAATGCTCTTATATTGAAGTCTTTTGAATTTAACATAAGAGATCCCTTATCTTAAGCAATGGTTGTTTATAGATGAAGGGAGCACAGTGGAAGCGTGGGTATGACCCATGTGAGAATGAAAGTCAAAGAGTTGAATGTACTTCTGTGACTTCTATATGAAATCCAAAGAGTTGGATGAATGCCAATACTGCAATAAACTAATGTGTTGATAGTATGAGTATCAAATCTATCTAGAATCCTTAGAGAAGGGCTCGGATAGTGCATCGGAATAATCTACATATAATCATTGAAATTGGCTTTCTTATTTGATAAGATAAAGTCTAATAATTATATTTCAATCTTCTAATGACACTTGCAATTGGTTGCATATGTATTAGAATATTAGAAATTTGATCTTAAGGTTTAATGGTCATACATGTTGGAATTGATGCAATTGTTGCAACAATTTCCATCGGATGAATAGACTTCATATTTTCAGTGGGAGCCCTTAGTCTTAAAGAATGTCTCTGTGACCTGGATATTAGAATACACTCATAGTTTATTTCTAAATGTTGGGAATAAGTATGAATTCTGGAATAGACCTATCATAAAGAGTTATGATAGAGATATTTCAGATAGTAATCTAACATCTAGTGGAATCCAGTAAATTAGAAAATTAATGAATGGATCATTAAGATTTCTAATACTGAAAATTAAACCTTTAAAGATCAATAGGAGAATGAAGACCATTTGACAATAATCTGGCATCAAGCCTTGGACATTTGTCTGTTGATGTGATCAATAGACTGATAAGAGATGAAACTTTAGATTGTCTAAAGGTTCAAATCTTACATACTTGTGAATATTGTATTCAAAAGTAGAAATGTCCAATACACCCTTCCTTGGAATGGTGTAAGATGTCAAGGTATTCAAGATCTCATACATATTGATGTATGTGAATCATCTATATCATAATAAACATTATGGATATGTGATATCTATTGATGATTATTTGTGATATGAGATTTCTTCTCTTCACTAAGAAACCTTTGAAATGTTCAAAGATTTCACAATTTTGGTTTAGAACCAAAGTTTGAAGGAAGATGAAATGAATTTGATCTAACCAAGGTAGCTTGTACCTATTAGATGAATTCGTAGAATACCTTATGGAGATATGTCTTATCTCACTCCTCCTGATAAACCTAAACTCAAGAGATTTGTAGGGAGATATAATTGATCATGTGTGACATGATTTGATCAATGATGTATTTAGAATAATTGCCCTTTAGTTTCCAGGTATATATGTAGTAGAGACTGTAATATATATCCTTAATATGGTTCCATGCATGTATAACACCGGAGAGTGCCACTTCATTAGGAAAATAAAGGATGGTATTGGATACCTACTTTATGACCTTGAGATTCTTAAAAAGATCTCATCTCTGAGAATGTGATTCTTAGTTGATGGGACTCTTAAGAATCAAGATGAAAATGAAGTAAAGGACTCATTTAATCTTGAGAAGATAATGAGGCTCCTGAAATCGGAAACTAAATAGACAATTAAAGATGAAGCATTAATACCTCTTCAAATAAGTTTGAGAATGGATTCCATGTGTCAGTTAAATCTGATAATGATCTGACTTCATGTGATGATGCTTCTGAAGATCATATCATGGAAAGATGGATGTTAGCAATAAAGTCTAAAGTAGACTTCATATACAAATGTTGTATGTAGACCCTCGAGGATCCAACTATATGGGCAAGACCCATTATGGTGTAAATGGATCTTCAAAAGAAAGAGGGAACCTGATGAGAAGGTAGAGACTTTCAAAGCACGGTTCGTAGCCATGAGCTACACACCAAAGAGAAGACATCGCTTGCGATGAGACTTTCTCTTCAGTGACCATGGTTAAACCCATCATTATATTGCTAACCCTAGCTACACAACTTGACTATGGCATCTTCAAGATGTGAGTCAAGATTGTATTCCCTTATGAATACCTCTTTGAGGATATTCACATGAACTAGCCCCAAGGCTTCATTGTTGAGGAAAGCAAGGTGTTCAAGCTAAAGAACTCCATCTTTGGACTCAAATAAGCTTCTTGTAGTTGGAACATAAGATTTGATGAAATTATAAATGTTATGATTTCAGATAGAATCTTGATGAACCGTGTGAAGCTTAGTGGGAGTGCCATTGTGTTCATCGTGCTAAATGTAGATAATATCCTAATCATTTATAATGATATAAGGATTATAATAATAAGTGTTTTATAATCTGGTTGTTCCAAACCTCAAGATATGATCTCAATCTTAGATCTTAGTTCTGAAGTTGTTCAGAAGCAAAGAGAAGAGGGTATTGGGACCGTCACATTAATAGTACACCTTGGACATTTCTATTTTCTGGAAAATTCCAAGAAAGGCTTCTTTTCCTCAAGATATTGTACTGACCTGTCTAAAGGTATAACACCTCAAAGAGTTGAGGATGTGAATGCTAAAACTGCTTTCCCTTGTGCATCAGTTCCGAGAAGCTGGGTGTATACTAGATGTGTACAAAAGCCAGATGTCTACCATGCAGTGGGAGTAGTAAACAGTCACTAATCCTACTATGGTGATAAAACACTTGATCGCATTAATAACGATATCTTCATAGAAGGCAAAACTTTTTGAGATAGTGATCTCAAAGTCTTATCCTCAAGAAATTAAGACTTTATAGATAGTGATCTAAAAGGTCTTAACTACGGATACCTTAGGAGATAGAGATCTCCAGAATTAAGGGTATTCTAATAAGGATGATAGAAATTAAACACTGGCTAAATGATTATTGAGTTGTAGTGCCAACGACACTATAGCTAACAATGTTGAGTATTGATTGCATAAGATGCAATTTTCACATTGAATGCGAGAACTGATACTCGGAGATATGCAAGTGTCGTAAAAGGACTTGGTGTAGTCTCTTAGGAACAGAGTGACTGATCAACTTACCTAGCTATTTTTCTAAATAGCCTATGATTGTCACATGAGTGCGGGTTTAAATGATTAGCCCATTAATGGCTCTTTGGGCTAGTGGAAGATTGTTGGACACGCGAGCCCACGACGAGCCATTATGCAATAAATGTTATTGCAAATATCATTCCCTGATCTGAAATGAAGAATAACTAATTTGCATAATAGGTCCCTTAGTACAATTAGGGTTATGTACCATGGCCATCTTAATGATCATACATCTGTTGATTCAATATTGAATCATAGAGGCTGGTGCTTGGATGAATATCTAATGAGTTAGATTGAGGACTCATCAAGCTCCATCAAATGGTTGTTAAGAGATGATCTCCAGCTTGAGTAGGAGATGACAATCCTTTCTCAGTTAGGCTGATATCTGACCGACCTCTTGATGTAGGTCTTATGCATAGGAATAGAGATTCGGAGGTGTCAGATTAGTTAGGTCAAAGAGTTGACTTAACGAGATCGAGATAACCAAAGTCCTATGTTATATGCTGTCACGATATAGGCACGCATCCTCTGACCGGAGACAGATGTGTTACTATATGTCTGAGTATGTACATTTGGCAGACCAATAGGTTGATGACCTAATCAAAGTCTATACATCGGCGCGCTGGTATGCATATAAGGGCATATGAGTAATACGATCTCTCAAAGGGATCATACAGGTTCAGTTACTGAACCGGAAGACATGAGCTCACTCATGAGATAGTGGGAAGAATAAAATTCCTTGGACGGTCATCTCGCTTTGGAAGCTTGACTGAATTTGTAGGTTTGATTTATACTTTTGGAAAGTATATGATCAACACCTGGGTATGATATGTACTTTTGGAAAGTATATGATCGATACCAACTCCCAATAGTCAAATGAGAAACTTAATGATAAATCCCTGAAGTAGACAGTATAAAATTGATCTTATACTTCGGGTTTATTCTGAGTATTCTAGTATGCAGGATGTACAGGTATTGGGAATACCTGAGGGTGATGTGATCATAAACGGTTGTATAACCATAATGCTTCCATTCCTAGGGAGTGATGAAATTGGTCTGGATTTTAGTGACTCCTCTCAGTATAGAAGTAATCTGATCTTAGTCCAAATGTTGGACATTGATCTGAATGTGATTCAGATGCAATGAGAAGATTAGATTTGCGATCTTGATTTAATCAGGCATCTATGGGAGGCCCGAGATCTGGATTTGAGATAAGATCTCAATATCCAAGTCACTATACGTGGAACAATACAATCGCCCCGTCCTTATCTCCAAGTATTCGCGGAGAAAGCGCATTATACTTGAAAGAGTTCATGATAATCTCATTGTTGATATATGTATCCAAGCATTGAGTAAATTGGTCATTAAATGTGATTTAATTATCATGATTAATATGAATTCGATTCATATTATAAAGAGAGTTATCTTAATTAATTAAATATGGTTTGATTATTAAAGATGTAAATAATGTGAATGAGATTTATATTATTTGGGCACATGAGAATAGAGATCCAAGATGATTAAATGTGATTTAATTATCATGGATATTGAATAATGTGGATAGCACTATCCATATTAATCACATATATTATAAATGTGATTTATAATATATAAGAGAGAGATATTTGTAATTTACATTTGTTAATTAAATGTTGATGTGAATTGGATTCAAATTGGACATTAAATTGAAAATGTAATTTACATTTTATTTTGGGTTGTGAATGTGATTCACAAATTTCCCATGGCAAGATAGCAATATTCTCAAAATAATTATGCAATTATTTTTTTAGGATATTACAACAATTGTTGTTGTAAATATTGGAGATATATGCAATCTTGGAGATTGCATTGGAATCTCCCTTTCCTAATAGGAGAAGGGACGGCCACCAATTCCTACAAGGAAAGAGTGGCCGTCCACCCCTCCTATATGGAATGAGAGATTCTCCTTTCCATTATCTCCAAAATTAGTTGATTTAATTTGAGGATTAAATTATATTGATTTATCAATATATAATTAATCTAAATTAAATTAATTATTGTTGATTTTTACCAACACAAATCTTGGCCATTAAAAGAAACACAAATCAATATGAGTAACTGGATTTGTGTTATCCATGGATTGAGATCCATGGATCCCAAAATATTATAAAAGAAGAGGTACCCCTTTGCTCTTCTTTACACACAATAGAACATAAGTCTCTCTCTCTCTACATGCCTACTCTCTCTCTCCCTCTCATATGGCCATCCACCATGGATGCCCTAGAGGGAGTCTCCATCGCCGCAGCATCGTCGTTATGCTGCCCGATTATTTGCTCGTGGATCTCCGTCTCCTTCGGTGTGCCCCGCTCGTGAAGAAGACGTCGGATCTCTTGTGTCGAGATCAGGAGATCCGCCGCTTGGATCATCAACATGGATTGCGAGAAGCACGTGTTTCACCAACACGCTCGCAAGCGTCTCCTCCGTCGGATCGAACTTGAGACAAGAGGTCTCTTCGTTTAGATACTCGATTGCAACCACGCTTCAAGAGGTAATCCTATTACTTGTTCGTGGTTTAGATGAAACGATTCGAGAAGTGTTCTTGGATCATGTGGTTTCGTCGCATGAAAAATTTTAATTTCCGCTGCCTAGAGCGACTAGTCGCTCCTGATCGCATACGATGCGATCCTCACGCTTCCGTGATGTGCTTAAGGATCTCCCCAACATCCTTCACTTACTTGTGAATCATAGGTGGCTGAAAATGAAAATAATTACAAGTTTGATAATCAGTCATTTGGATGTCGAATAAATTTGGATCGATGATATGGTAGCATGATCTGGAAGGAACAAGAAAAGTTGGGTAACTTCTCTCTAGATTGATTATTTTAGAGGAAGTTATCTGGTGGATGGTGAAAACAAAGTATATTTTTTGAGAATACCCTACTGGCATACCTTACAGGTCCTTCTGATACATATAGAGAAGAATGTTATGGAAAATATTCTAAGAATCCTAAATCCTCTAAGTACCACGAAGGACAATTTGCGAGCTAGACGTGATCTGATACAGTTGGCTATCCGGCCCGAGCTACATCCGATAGAGATAATAATTCTAGAGTAACAATTCCTAAAGCAATTTATACATTATCTAGTGATGACAAAGATAAGATATTCAGTTTTGTTAAATCAATCAGAGTATCAGATGGATTTCCATCACAAATAAGCAGATGTATAAATCGTATAGAAGGAAGATATCATCATTAAAAAGTCATGATTGTCATGTATTAATGCAAGTTCATTTTCCGTTAGCCATCAGGGGAGTTGTACATCCTGATGTTATGCAGCCACTGATCGAACTCAGTCACTTTTTTAGAGTCTTGTGTTCGCAGAATCATGAAGTATTACTCCGATTAGAGACAGATATTATTATCACTTTATGTAAGATGGAATGAGTCTTTCCACCTACCTTTTTTGATATAATGATACATTTAATTGTCCATCTTGCCATCGAAGCTCGAATATGTAGTCATGTGCAATATCGATGGATGCATCCAATTAAACAATATATAAGGAAATTAAAAAAATATGGTGTTTCATAAAGTTGCAACTGTAGGTTGCATTGTTGAGGGATGTTTATGTGAAGAATGTATTACATTTTGTGACATGTATATGGATGATGGCAATAGTATCCGATTCGATCGATTCGAATGAAATAATGATGGTGAGTTGTGGACTGAAGATCCCAACAAACTTTAGATATTTCAACAAAATGGATGAGCTATTCTAAAGAGTATTCGTCGATCTATTTCAGATGATGAAAGAGACCTTATTCATTACTATATATTGATGCAATTAGATGAGGCTGATTGTTTCTTTGAAGAGTATCATTGAACAAGTACTAACAAATCGAACTTTCTTTAATAGTTCAAGGATAGTATTGAACTGTTAAAAGTTACCGAAGATGAATGGTGGAGCATGAATCTTGATATTATCCAACATAGTCCATTCTCAGTATTAGTGTCACCTTTTAGCTATATCGTTAATGGATTCAGATTTCGAAAAAAATCAATTGATGAGAATAAAGAAACACAACTTTCTAGAGTTATAGTGAAGGCCGAACTCTCATCTAGAATTAATGGATACTATGGTGAAATTATTGATATATTAGAAATCCGTTTTACACATGACATAAAGTGTGTTCTATTTCATTGCATTTGGTTCGATGTGGATCGTGCTGGAGTAGGTTACAAGAAAGATAAAAATGAAGTTCTCATTTTAAAGCAAACATGTTGCAAACAAATGAGCCGTATGCTCTTGCCAGGCAGGTGGAGCAGGTCTTTTATGTACCGAACAACTTTGTTAGTGGGGGGATTATACCTATTAGGATAACACTGAGAGACTTCTTTGATGTTAATGAAGAGGAAGATGCAATGAATAATGATGTTGCATATCAGAATATTTCACATGATTTTTTCATTCTGTGGTAGACAAAGACATTGCTACTAGCAACACGAGGTAATGGTAATGTTTGTTTTACATTCAAATAACATGAATTCTTGTAATCGACCTAAATGTATTTCATTTTTTATTTATATTCTATTGATATGCAGAAATGGCTCCTTAACCCAGACGTATTTCAGAAGTTCCCAAACCCGCTCAACAACCACAGGGAGGATCTTCTGATCCCGGCAGTGGCGGATCTCAGAGACGACGGGGACCGTCTTAGTGTAGGTTCCTGGATCGTCTTGCACCTGGACCGACATTACATGTTCGTTTATTGGAGAAGATTCAGTGGGGGAGAATTCTACGGAGTTTCAGAACTACCATGGTCAGGTTGCTCGTGCACGTGTCCCCATCACGACACATGACTTTCGACAGCTTCCTTATATTGTCAAGGTTGCCATACTATCTGTTGGAGGTATTCTATATTTTAATCATTATTTACATTATTTTAATATACTCAGCTATTTTATTCATCTTGGACTAGGCTGTTTTTACTTGGGAACACAATGCAGCTGTCGATGTTCAGATTCTTTTTATGTGTTTGAGATGTTGCGTCGATACACGGGACACATAAAGGCGAAGGTAACAACATTTGTATATATACTTATAAGAAAAGATGAACACTTACAACATTTTTCCCTCTATTTAGTATTACAAGCCCCATATTCTATATGAGCAGCTTGTGCAAAATGCCCCACCAGGTGTTACACCAGATCAATGGAGGGACTTAATCAATTTCTGATCTAGTGAGGAATTCATGGTATGTAATTTTTTCTATTTAATTTATAATTGTACCAACTTTGATTAATAATAGACGGTATCTACAAAAAAATGCTACGAATTGCTCCAAAGGTTTTAGGTCCACCCACAAGATGGGAAGAAATAACACAAACCAGTTGAAGGATAACTTTGTAAGCCTCGACAATTTTAATTATGAGAGTAATTTTGGAAGATAACTTAAAATATGCGTTATTTATGCTATTTTAGTTGTGGGATAAGGATAGAGAGATGATCCGAATAGAGGTTTTTGCAGTATTAAAGAGTAGAGACGTATAAGGAAAAGTGCAGTGGGTTGATGATACCTACACGTCAATTCATGTATGTAAATTATATTATTAATTTTGAGATTAAATGTATTATATTAATTTTTTTAACTAATATATGTAAACCATGCAGGAAGAAATGATTAGGCTCTCTACCAGCACTTCACTAGATAGCTTGGGGACTAGCACAATCCCTCTATCTGTCGATGAAGTCTTCTGCCAAGCAACATATCCGGAACACCATGGGCGCATACGCTGCAGAGGACGTGGAGAAACAATCTATACATGGTAAGAAATGGGTGATGCCAGTGTGTCAATCCTCGTCGCAAGGGAGCCAGAGGGAGAGCGAAATGGAGAGGAAGTTGCGTAATATCAAGGCAAAGATGTTCGTGCAGGATGAGATGGCTAAGATGCGTGCTGACATGGTGAACATTTTGGCATACCTTAACCATCTTCAAAGTCAGATCGAGCCACCAGTAGGCCTATCACAACTCGGTGATGATGAGGAAAGTGAAGAAGAGAGTAACGAAAGTGTGGAATCATGGTAGATTGCTTTAGGATGTAGAATATGTTTGTTATATTCTAGTAGTATCTTGAACATTAAGTTGTTGTATTATGAAGTATGTGGAATCGATACATTATTTTATTTTCAAGCATTAGGAACTTTGATCCTTTTTTAATATCTTGTTGTATTATTTACATAGTTTAGCAGCAGAAGAGAGATATTATAACCAATCAAACAATTATTTTTTTGCTTTAAAAGAGCAGGGCGACGGTCGAAATTGTCCCTTCTATGCCCGTGGAGGGGACGGTCGTGACCGCCCCCTACGTGATCCAGCAGCTCGCTGGCTCTCATTTTGAGCCTCGAGGACTAAAGGGAACAGTTTTAAACCGTTCCTTCAATGATTCTGTGGGTGTCCCCAAAGGTTGGTTTAGTGGAGGGGACGGTTGCAACCGTCTCCTCCGTGACAAAGCAGATAGTTGGCTCTCATTTTGAGCCCCGAGGACTAAAGAAGACAGTTTAAACCGTTCCCTCAACGATTCTGTGGGCGTCACCAAAGGTTGGTTTAGCGGCGGGGACGATCGCAACCGTGTCCTCCGGTTCTTTGAAGGGATGGTCGGGACCGTCCCCTACGTGACCCAGCAGCTCGCTGGCTCTCATTTTGATCCTCTAGGACTAAAGTAGACAGTTTAAACCATTCCCTCAACAATTCTGTGGGCGTCCCCTACGGTTGGTTTAGTGGAGGGGATAGTCGCAACCGTCCTCTCCGGTTCTTTGAAGAGAAGGTTTAGACCATCCCCTCCGTGATAAAGTAACTCGCTGGCTCTCATTTTGAGCCTCGAAGACTAAAGAGGATGGTTTAAACCGTTCCCTCAGCGATTGTGTGAGCGTACCTAAATGTTGGTTTAGCGGAGGGGACAGTCGCAACCGTCCCCTCTAGTTCTTTGAAGGAACGGTGTAGACCGTTCCCTCTATGACAAAGTAGGCTGCTGGTTCTCATTTTGAGCCTTGAGGAGTAAAGGGGACGGTTTAGACAGTTATCCAGCGATTCTGTCGGCGTCACCAAAGGTTAGTATAGCTGAGGGGGCGGTTGTGACTGTCCCCTTAAGTTCTTGGACGGGATGGTTTAGACCGTCTCATCAAAGAATCGACAAAAATGGTTGCGACTACCCCATTGGTGTTTGTTCTTGGGGAAGGTTTCGACCGTCCCTATTGCTTGAACCAAAAGGGACAGTTCTAACCATCCTACAGATTCCAAAAAGGGGACGTTCTTTTTTACGTCCCTTATGGCCAAATGAGATGTGTTATAGTGGACAGACTCACGACCATCCCTTTAGTTAGAAGGGATGGTTTTCATAAGAAAGGGAATGGTTGTTGATCATCCCCTCTGGATACTCTGCTTGTAGTGTTTGTAGGGTATAATAAATTTCATCATGTATTTTATTCATTGTCTAATCTATATCGTGGGTTGTTTGTTTGTTTGTTTGCATTGATTGGATTCCGAGGGTCATGAGAGCGGATGTTACAACGATTGTCGGACCCGATTTATTGGACACTACATGCCCTCCAAGACTGGACGTTAAGAACCTCGGTCTCTGCACGCAACAACCGACATGTTGTGCGACGCTTGGAGATGATGCGATGGCCTAGTGTGCTGCCATCATCATTGGTGGCCTGATATGATGGTCGTATCGCTGCCATCTCCAATCCCAGGCGTCGCTCTAGACATCGTTTATTATCTGCATAAATAATAATTAGGTTTTAAATTTATGCAATGAATTGAATGGAAATAGCATGGGTTGTAACATTCTATTTTTAAAATATGTCAAAAAGAGCAAAATAGATTTTTTCAACAATAAATTAATAAGATCAATATGCAACTAATGATAACCATTTGATTAAAATTAAACGGATGAGATGAGGGCTCACCATGTGGATGGTAAACCCCTATCTCATTTGAAGTTATTTGTATATATAGACACACAATATAATGTGTGTGTGAGAGAGAGAGAGTTCAAATGAGGCGTAGTCCCACCATATCTATGCTGAACCACCATTAGTTTATGCATCTTTCCCATGTTTTTTATAATTTGTTATTCCATGGATTTATTAATAAGTATTAAGATAACATATATAGTGAAATATAACTAATGAAAGTATTATCGCTCAACTAAAAGAGAAAAAAAAAGATAAACCTCACTTATCGCTCACCGAACCTTATTTCTCACTCTCCCACTCTTATCGTCCAAACAAAAATTTATGATTATTCCATCCTTCCTTCCATCTCCCTTTCTTTTATGACATACAATAAATCAAAATAAAAGAAGGCATCCCAACTAATTAATTACACCGATGGTTATAACATGGCCAGATAACAAATGTCCTGCAATAGGGATGCAAACAGTTACGGATATATCCGTATCCGATCCGTCACCGTATCCGTTTTATACAAATTTTGACACTTGTATCCGTCTTAAAATAGATACGGATATGGATATCATTTTGATATCCGTAAGCATCCGTATCCGTATTCGTATATCCGTTTTTGTATAAATATAGTTATAGATTTATTTATAATCATATATAGCATAATTCTATACCTTATTTTACCATATTTGTAAAATTGTTATAATAAAAATACATTTAATAAATTTATATAAGTATTTTCCATCCAATTCGTATATATTTAAGTTGTTTTTATAGAGTATTTATAACATTACTCGTATGCGATTAGTATTCATTTTACATCCGTATATGTTTTTTAAAAAAATGATAAGATAGTTTTAATATCCGTCAATATTCGTATCCCCATCCGTATTCGTATTCAGAAACGGATATGGATACAAGCGGCAGCTTCGGGTTCCCATGGTGCGGCCTTCACGACTATTCACGGTGTTATTTTTTCCCATCTCCGTAGACGATTGTCCTAAAAGACAGCATCTGAAATTAAATAAAAGCCACTGCACATGACCACGACGCCTCGTGCCGCCCCATGTCCTTCGTTCGTATTATTATTTGTCCTAAATTGCCTCGCCAAGTCCGTCCTTTTTTTTGTTTGTGCGCCTTTCGGTGATATGATATGCCCGTGCGTATGGTATTGATCTCGCTTTATGGTTTGGACTTGGGAGGGAGTTATATAAATAAATACTAGTGTGCACCCCGTGCTTCGCACGGGTTGTGCTGGTCATACCAAAATTATACCACGAAGGAAAATAAAACTACTTTCATGATTGATATATTCTTTCTATTATCATGATCACATGGAGGACCTCGAGAAAGTAAAAAATAATTAAAAATATCAAAAAACTTTATTACAAATTGATGCAGTTATTATCATTTGAAATAATATTTTAAAAAAATCTAGACGTACATTTATTCCAACGCAAAGATGGGTTGTAATCTTATCGCTTTAAATATTTATTTGAGGAAGTAAACAGTAGCGTGAATGTGTCAAAATTAAGGATGCAAACAATCGGATACGGATACAGATACATGTATTACTATATCTTTATCCGTTTTCTAATACGAAGACGGATGTGGATACAGATATTGACGCATATTAAAACTATCTTACCATATCTTTAAAAAATAGATACAGATGTAAAACGGATGCTGATCGCACGCGAGTAATGTTATAAATACTCTATATAATGGGCTTAAATATATAAGAATTGGATAGAAAACACATGATATTAATTTAGTAAATATGTTTGTATCATAAAAAATATATCAATATGGTAAGAGGAGGTAGAGAATTACGTTATATATAGTTAAAAATAAATCTACCACTATATTTATATTCTAAAACGGATATACAGATACGGATATGAATGTTTGCGGATATCAAAATGATATCTATATCCGTATCTATTTTAAAACGGATACAAATACGGATGTTAAAATCTATATAAAATGGATACGATTACGGATCGGATATCGAAATATCCGTATCCATTTGCATCCCAGTCAAAACCCGATATTATATTATACCACAGTAGTTGTTATCATTTTTTATATTCCACATGATCGGACGATCATCATATCACAGCCGCATATCGCATGCTTTGTCACGTTAAAAACACACCAAAGACATACAAAAATAAAGAAAAAACACCAGAATCTATAATTAAAATCAAAAGCGGAGATTTAACACGAAGAAACATTAGAATCAATAATACAGAGCAACTGCAAACGGGAAGAAAAATAAAGAGAGGAAAAAAACTCCAATGAAAATATGTAGCTACTCCGAAGTAATACAAATCGCTCGAACCGCCGTTAGCAAAACCCTGATCGGCAGCTGCTGCGCGCTCTGTCGGAGAGGAGCAACTCGCGAAGCTCCGCGGGGTCGACCCCTCCCACACTGTTCGCCGGGCGATAATACCCCGTCACCGGATCCGGCATCCACGGAGAGACCTCCACTGATCCGTCTGTTGTCATCTTCTTCGTTACCAGTGCTGCAGAGGGTATCTCCTCCGCCGCCGCAGGCCTTGCAGCCGCCGATGACGATAACCCGCGCCTGGTGGAAGAGGGGAGGTCAGGGTAGAAAGTGAATCAGGCGCGAGGACATCTGGCGTCTTTCTTGCAAGCATAGGGGGCAGGTGTTGCCGCAGGTCTCCCATCCCAGTGACACTTAAGGGGAGTTGGAGATCGATCTTTAGTGATCGGCGCCGGCTGCATGCGTCGAAGTGGGTGTAGGCAGAGATGGTATGCCTGTGGGCGACATCGAGTTGAAAGGCCGGAGGGAGGGCAGGGCTGGCGGTAGCCACCTTGGGTGATTGGTAATAGTTGGGCAATGCTGAGGGCTTTTTCGGTATGATGGCTGGAAACGTGGGGATGAATGGGTAAAACGGGAATTTTTGGGTGAAAAGTTAATGGGCTTGACGCCCTTTAATATATATATATATAATGGATGTGTATTTAGAACGAGGAAAAATATCTAATAAATCTCTCACTGATAGATGCATGACTAAATCACACTACTATAAATTGCAACTTCTTTTCTGAATGTTTATCCGTCTTTTTCCAAATACCGCCAAAAGTATAGTCCTCTTCATATGGTTTGCCTCTCATATGATAAACATAAATAGAAATCATTACACAAAGACGATTCCATTCCAACATAGAAGCAAAACATCAATTGTTTTACGTTCTTATGCAAACTAAATACCTGGCTCATGTCTAATAAATTTCTTCAATTTTGGATACGGCGTAAGCACACCGGGAACAACCACATCTTCTGCTTACTTTATTTTTTATCTAATGAGCATTTATTCTCCCATCAACCTTCAACTTTTGAACCATAATTTACCCTTACTATCATAATTCCAATGCATCATTCAAGATGAGGTATTGTCCTAAGCAATCCTAAAATTCCACATATGCAACCAAAGAACCATTCATTTGCAAACCTATAGCATTTATTTTATGGAGAGGAACGGCCAAACGATGTTCATCCATATTTAATCATAGAGGAGTCATTCATTGGAGAAATAGACCAAATAAACTTATTTAATATTCACTAATAATCAGATGAAATGTCAAAGAACTTATTTAACTGAGTATTGCAAGAGCTAAATGCATGTCTGATTAATCGTTAATCGGTAATTTTAATAAGTATGTGCTGTAATACTGTCGATTAACTAATTGATCAAAATCAAGCTAAGTATCTTAGTGAATAGAGGTTGGTTTAATTAATCTGGATAAGTCCGGGTTTGAACACAAGGAAACAAGCATATTAGTTTATCTAATTAAAGTTTAGACATCTATGTTACATAATTAAGAGTGTATCTAGGTTAGGTTTGTAACATAATGTGAATGCTTGTTTTTATGCGATTCTAATAATGTAAGTTAGGGTAATAGAATGCTACAAGATGAATTACAATGCACCACTCACGAGAACATATATCACATGAAATAACTCATAAATTAATGAATAGAACTTAAGCTTAAGTAAATTATTCCTAAGTTAATCCAAGTAACCTCCAAATTTTACTTTAATAAATTATATCACTTATTTCTTAAAGCACCTACTTTACTTGGTACACATTTAGTAATTAATCAATTTCTTAATGATATGGAATTGATTAATCAATCACCTAATTAAATTTTAAATATTTCAAGCAAATCATGGCTCAATTATTGCATTAATGGAGCTTGACTAGATTAATAACATGTGAATCAATAAGTAGTAAGCAAGGAACATATCTAATATTTTAAAGACAACATATATGTCACATCTGAGAATTCAACATGCCATTTATAAGAGCATTAAAAGAGCTTTTAAACATGATCAAATTCACATTAATTGGACTTGAGATGAAAAAGATATTCAACAACAAATACATGATCTTATTTGCAACAAGATATAAATTAAAATTTAATTAAACATCACAAATCAGCCGGAATAGGGAACTAGATGCAAATACAATAAACCGGTTGCTTATCTTGTAAATAACCCCGGTGGGGGTATTTCTGGAATTCTTGGAAGCCATCGGGTGCCAGTGCAAATAACCTAGGTGGCGCATGCTGTAGGCATGCAATGATGGGATCGGTGCGAGGTTCGGGTTACGAGGAGGTTTGGGCCATGTGGGTGTCTACAGACGCTTCAAGTATGGCTCGAGTCCATTGAAGCTCTGCAGATCAGGGCTTGGCTCTGATTATATCAATACGGATCCATCTAATCCGATCATACATGCACTCTTCTACTCCTCCACGAAGGTGGCTCCTAGGCAAAGCTTTGGCAAGGATGCTCTTGCTCCTCTGTGGTCCTCTGATCTTGTTGATGGTGGAAGAATGCCAGTAAAGCTGCATTTGATGATAGAGATTTACCGTACGGGTCTAAAGTTATCCTCACGGAGTGCGAAGACAAAGTGTTGTTGAGGCGACCACAAGAAATCTCGAGTCAATCAACAAGTACCCACAACATATAATGAATCAATAAATAAAAAATGTGAAACTTAATTTATTATACTCTACAAACAAGATGTATAACATGTAAGCATGTAGAGGTCGAACCACTAAGAGGAAACTAGGTAGTCTAATGACTATTGATAATCAAAATGAATTATGTACATAAATGTCTTTTCTTTTTTATGTGGGTTTTTATTTTTAATTTTTTATTTGAATTTTCTTTTATATGTATTTTTTATTTTTTAATGTGGTTTCTATAAATATGTACATATAAGGATATACATAATATGTATATCATATATAAGCTATACAAATCATAATAAAAATTAGGAAGTATTAATAAATATAGACCGGATTATATAATATGTATATACATTTTTTTGTTTTTGTTTATAAGATATTTATAATAATTAGAGTAATAATATAAACTAAAGATATATACTCCACATGATATCACATATGTAAAAATAATTAAAAATAATCAAAATATTCGGAATAAAATATTTTTGTGTTTAACATTTTTCTACTAATTTTGTGGTTTTTAGGTATTTTTGCTAATTTTTATGGATTTTTAAAGTATGAAAAAGTAAAAAAAATGAATAAATAAATAGGCCAAATTAAGTTGGGATTTAATAGTAGCAAAATGCCTTAAAATTTTCCCAAATAAATTTTAATATATTCTAATATATAGAAGTAAAAATACAGAATATAAATAAATATTTTTGGAGCTTTTGTCAAATTTCTATATTTTTATAGGATATTGGAGCTTTTAATTTTTTTAATTATTCTCCTTTTCTTTTTAGGGATTTTTGGTCAAGAGTTGTAAAATACTATAATAAACCAACTACACTTTTTTTGGAATTTTTAAACGTGATTTTGTATTTTTTGGCTATTTAATAAATAGGACATTAAATAAAATGTAAAAATAAAAATGTAGCATGAAAGACCAAGCATCCAGGTATAATATCCTATTTTTGTAAATTTTTTGGAGCATGGATGATATTTATAAAAATTAGAGAGCATGCACAAAAATAAACTAAGCTGGAAAGGGCATTTTCGTAAATAAAAATAAGCATAGGGAGGCATATGCAAATAACCTAAAGGTTTACAACTGAATCTAATATTTTATAAATCAATTTACAATATTAAAAACCTACAAGGGCATTTATACAAAATGTCCCCTCACGTGGGGGTCAATGTGAGGTGACCTGGCAAGGACCTAGATGTAATATGCTAAAAACTCAAGGGTTCACTTGCAATTTAGTCACCATATAATTAATTTATTATATTACATGACTAAATAAAAAACTAATAAAAAGAAGGGGGTTGAATGCGTAAATTACCCCCCAATAGCGCCTTATCGTGTGACCCTAGTTTCTCCACTTATCAACATGTCGGCTCTCGCTTGCACGATGATGCTTCGAGCTGCAGCGACTAGGATTAGATCTTCGAGGAAGATCAACGACCCTGGATTCTTCAATCCGACATTAGTTGTAAGCCTAGGGTTTGACTAATGATCAGATGTCGGAGGGACTCCCTAGAAGAACGTGGAAGAACACTTCCCCTTAGAACTTTGATATGCAAGTACTCCACACTTCTTCAATGATTCTATCTTCCAACATGTCTAGGAGATTTCTGGATTGCTTCTGCGCCTGTAGGTACCTGCCAATGGTGTCCAGATCCCAGCGCTAGGGATTTGGAGGTCTTTCTTGCTTCAGACACCTAGAGATTCTGACGAGCCTCGATGCTTCTCTCTAGGGGCTTCCCTTGACCTGGTATCCTACGTAATATGACACAGAGCTCGAGGTGATCCTTATCGACCCGGATTGAAGTTGCAAAGCATAAGGAATGGATAAAACATAAGTGGCTCCGACATGTAGCGATGGAGGAACCAGGATCCTCTGATCTGTGCAAGATCAAAGGGGGAGAATGGGTGCAGGAGGAGAAGAACAGATCCAGGAAAGAGATGGGGGTTTCAGGGGGTCAGTCACTGTCGGAAGCACGATGGAACGGAGTCGGAGCAAGGAACTCTGACAATCGAAAGATTAAAACTATGGTTAAGCTAGTGATATAATTGCGAAATAAAAGGAAGGAACATAAAAACTACGACTAAATCTACCTCAAAATGAAGAAATGCACATCCCATACTTGGTGTACAACAAGGAGCAGAGGTGTCACCGGAGCTCCACCTTGGACCACCTCCTCTCCTCCGAACGTCGCCTCGACCTTTGGGGGGGGGGGTACTCTCTCTGTCACTGGGAGCTCACACACACAAAATGAGGAGTTTTAGGGCTTGATGAAGGATCAAAACTATGTTTGAACGGAGAAGGTTTTATTTATAGACAAGGTGGAGGGCCCTTATTGATCAAGAAGATTGCGGCTGAATCGAGGTTCCTCAATGTGATCTTTGGCTAGGGTGTGATTCAGGGATGTTCAATCTCTATGAAACCCGCATCACACCTAGCCAGAGCATCACGAGCACAAGCGGAAAAAAGGACGAAAACCTGGGTCCTGATAAACTAGCGACTCAAGGAAGAGAAAGGGGGCTATTGACCTGGGGTCAACGACTGGAGGCCTGCGATTGGTCTACCTTAGGCTGCTATAAGACAAAATAGGGTGGAAATAGGAAATAATAAGAAATAAAATAATAAATGAATTAATTAAATAAAAGTTATAAAATAAAAATATTTATAATTTTTCGTAGTATTTAATTATGATTTTTTATTTATTTTAGGACTTAATTTGTTATGAGTTGTTTTTTAAAGGTATATTTATAGGTATATTTACCTATATATTAAGTATTTTATTTTTACTTTGTATTTTTGACTTTATTATTTTATATACATAATTAATATAATTATAACTTATTTAAATATACATAAATATATTTTTATTTTTATTCTGATGTATTTTGTACACTTAAATAAATAGATATTTTTTTATATGTATAATTATAGTATATTCATCTATGTATTTTTGTATATTATCTTGTTGTTTTCTTTATGGTTTTATTATATTCTAAACATGTACATATAGTATAAAAAATATTTATAAAATTATAAAATAGAAAATAATGAAAAGTATAAAGAATGAATAAAATGAATATTTTATTTAGGTATATTGTATAATAGGGTCCAAAACCTAACTTTTGCATATTAGCCATAAATTAAGTGAAACTACCTTCATTAAATAGCTTATTAAAATTTATATAGAATTAAAGGTGATTTTGATGCATTTCGAGTTCATATGGAGAAGATATGAGTCTAAGAAGTTTGGATTTTGGCGTTCCATTCTTAGTGTAGAATGAACATTATTTATTATTTTTGCATGAAATCAATTTTATCTTTTCTATTTATTTTTATATACTACTTTCATGTACAAAGTTTCTTTATTTGAGATATAAATAATAAAGAATAAAATGGGTCCCAAAAGTTAATTATCGGAGAATAAAAATTAAGGTTTTTATTGTATTTTTAGCGCTTATCTCCCCCCTACTTTATTCCTTGTCGACCCAGTCATCATGATGCCTAGGTCTCGAGGTTTAGGGTCATAAAATACCTTTGATAATTTATTTATTTTCCTTTCCTTTTCTTTATTATTTTATTTTGTCTTTAAACAATGTATTTTATATAATATTTATACAATAAATAATGAGTGTTAATTTATGCAAAATAATGATATTTACATGCATTTAGCTAGGGTCTAAAGGCTAAAATGAAAGAATAAAGGTGATGAAATGGAGATTCATCACCTACTCCTCCACGAAGGTGGCTCTTGGGCGAAGCTCTAACGAGGATGCTCCTGCTCCTCCGTGGTCCTTTGATCCTGCTGATGGTTGAAGAAAGTCGGTAGAGCTATGGAGAGGATGGTCGAATGGTGGAGACAATGCGAAATAAGCTAGTGAAGTGGGTCGATGCATGCTTGATGGAGACAAATCGTTAGATCTGAGAGGTGTTCAAACCTCCGATCAATGAAGAATCAAAGTACCTGCAAGGGTCAAAGGGATATTCAAAGAAAGGGAGATGAACTGGAGATGAAATGAGATGGGTTGGAGGGCTTATCGGAGGTGAAGAAAGCCCTAATGGGTTCCTTGTCTTTGTGAGACAAGGAAAGGATCGAAGGTGATCAGGGTTTGGGGGAATGTAATGTGATAGGGAGGGTATAAGCAAGGATGACTGATGATCGTAAAGGTGGACAACTGTTCAAATGTGGAAAATGGGGTGTATGTGTGTGCTATGCCATAAATCAGAAAAAAAGGAACAAAAATGAAGAATGGTGGTATTGTGGTTTACCTAGAGTGATGAAAAAGAAATCAGAGTGGTCCATGGGCCTGGGGATGAGGTTTATGTGACCTATGGTCTTTGCTCTATACATAGGTGAAACATAGAGCTTAAGAAGCTAACCAGAGGTGTTGCAACTTGGTTGAATTTGCCAAGGATCTCGCTTGAGAAGTTCCCTCCATCGTAGCTTCTCTCAATACCTTCTCTCTGTCACCAGAATGTAGAGGAACTAGAGGGCCTCCTCGCGCAAAGGGTGGATCACCTAGAAGTTGCTGGAGATGGGGGTTTTGTTTGCCCTCTCGACATTTGATGGAGGATGTTTCAACAACCTCTAGTTGCCTCACATGAAGAGGACGTTAGAGTAGAAGGTTAAACATGAATAACTGTTGAACGACGATGGCTCAAATACTGGAATCATGGTGAAAAGCTAAGTTGGCCAACGAGAAGAAATAGAGGAAGTTGGGTAGGTTGAAAGGTTGTGTCGCTTGAGGAGGCCAACCTCTAGAGGCAGAAAATGTTAAGTAGGACAGCTTAATGAGTGATCAAGCAGCTGTGGAAGAGGCGAGGATGAGTGAACAAGCACCGTCTGATCTGAAGATTAGACAATGGAGGCCATACGTGGGGTGAGAAGAATTGTCGGGTCACGTGGCCCAATAGAAAAATTAGAAAATAAAAAATTGTTTTAATACCTAAAAATCAAAATAAAATATCAAATGAAGTCAAATGAAAAAATGTTCGACATAAAAATTGTGCATTTTTTAGGACCTATAATTGTAGAACTTAAAGTCAAATTACATTTTATATACATACTTAATATTTTTAGAATTATCTTTAGTGAATAAAAACAATTATTTTATTTTTGTGTGATTTTTTAATATTTTTCTATAAGAAGAATAATGTACAATTAATTGTATACAATCTTATTCTAATTTTTATTTGATTTTTTAATAAAGAAAAACACAGATAATAAAGAAACCATAATCACCAATATTTGATACTTAATATATAAATTAATTAGATATATTTATTTTCTAGGTGTTAGAAGTTAAATATAAATAATTAGTTGTTATATTAATTGAATAGTTTAAGAAAGAATGATAAAAAATCAAAATCATGTTGATGAAACATGGATTAATCAATACTTCT
This sequence comes from Ottelia alismoides, assembly GCA_037367405.1. NCBI lineage: Eukaryota > Viridiplantae > Streptophyta > Magnoliopsida > Alismatales > Hydrocharitaceae > Ottelia > Ottelia alismoides. The sequence goes on along the minus strand of JAZKJV010000517.1, from coordinate 1,041,583 downwards.
AACTCATCTAAGCATATGATAACAAAATTAACATAAGACAACGAACAATTTAATATATTCATTGATATATCTTCCATATCTAAAATTATAACAACAAAATATTATTTTTGTTTGATTGTTTAAACTCACAACCCATATTGTATTCGTCGATAAATTCTTTGAATGAATCTCATATGTAACAATCCTTGAACACTTGCTTTTAGAAGCACCTCTGTCCTCAATGAAAATTATATCTGTAGAGACCAATATTATTATATGCTATGTACATGTTCGTAATTTCTTATTGTTCTCTGGATTACTATGTATTTTACCCGTGAGGTCTCTCCCCAACATGGTATCAGAGCCTAAACCCTAGGGCTCTCCCACCTGCCCCCCTCCTCTCTTCTCTCGTCACCATCACCCGCCTTCTCTCGTCTCTGTCTACCGCCGCTGCCTCTCCGATCCACACCCCCGCCTCCCACCCGGACCCAGGCCCCTAGTCTCCCGCCTCCAGCCCCCGGTCCTAGCACTCGGCCCCAGCCCTGGCCCCGGCCTCGGTCCGGCCCCAGCCCCGGCCCCCGTCTCCAGCTTCCCCGCCTCCCGTGCCGGTCCCGCCCTTCGCTCGCCGGCGTCGGTTCCGTCCCCTCGCTCCGTGCGCCGGTCCCATCTCGCCGGCTTCACCCTAGCCGGTGCCCGCCTTCTCCTGTGCACTCAGCCGTAGCCACCTCCTTCGCCGTATCTATGGATTTGGGTGTGTAATGTCTACATACACACTCAAATCCTATGCAGTTCGTGTAGACACCTGTCTCTTTATCTACAAACCCTAGTACTTTATCTCCGGCGTTATGTCATACTCCAAGGTTGATATGCCCTCCATAGGCGCGTTCAAAGGTCCCGTGCCGATAGTGAAGATGGATGGGATGAATTATGAGCTCTGGGTGATGCATTTCATGAGCCTCATAAAGTCAAACGGTAAGAAGCATATTCTTACCGAGGAAGAGCCGGTAGAGAAGACAGGGATATATGCCTCGTGGGAGGTTGATGATTCGTATGCCAAGGTTTGGCTGTCAGGAACACTGTCGATGGAGATTGCCAATGATGTCCTCCATCAACCCACTGCCAAGGCAATGTGGGATATTCTAGCTGCAATGTATTCCCAAGTGCGGAATGAGACCAAGATGTTATAGCTCCAGCATGATATATTCACGATGAAGCAGAACGGCAAGCCTCTTCACTCCTTGTACACGTGCCTAAGAGGGATGTTTGAGAAGTTATATAGTATCATTCCACTCATAGTGACTCCTGAGCACCAGAAGATATTTCGGAATGCCACCATGGTGGGCATTCTACTTGCAGCCCTAGATCCTGAGTACGAGGCCGCTTGTTCTCAGATTTTGGCCGATGTAGTTATTCCTCCAATGGAGGATGTTTACCGGAGGCTCAGTCGCATATCAGTTTCTTCCAGCTCATCTACTCCACCCCCATCGGCGATGGCAGTATCGCGTAGGAGAGGTGGCCAGTTTTTTGGTCGTGGACGTGGACCCCATGGTAGGGGTGGTCGCTTTCATCAGCCATGTTCGTACTGTCACCGCACAGGCCACTCGGAGGATACATGCTACTCTAAGCATGGCTTCCCAGCATCGGCGCGAGTAGCCGAGCATGCTCTTCCCCAATCAGCATCCAATGCAGACAACCGTTTTGAGGAGTTTGTGGCACGTATACGTGATATTATGCCACAATCATCTACTGATTCTTCTGGTGGACCTTCAGATGTTGCTGCCACAGCTTCTGCCAGTTCCTCTGCTGCTGCTAGTACCTCAGGTAGTGCTACTGCATTTACGTCTTATCATGATATATCTGATTGGATTATAGATTCTGGTGCCACACATCATCTCCGCCGAGATCGAGAGAGACTTGAGTCTTACAGGGACATTTCCCATCGCCGTTCAGTACATATCGCAGATGGTACTCATTCCCCCCTTGTTGGACAGGGGGAGGTCTTCCTATCTCCTTCTATGCGTCTACAGAATGTTCTACATGCTCCTGAGTTCTCCATGAATCTGTTGTCTATTAGTCAGATTACGAAGGACTTGCACTGTCGTGCTATATTTGACCCCTCTTCTCTTATTTTTCAGGACATACTAACGGGCAGGGTGATTGGATGTGGCTCTGAGCAGAATGGTCTGTATCGGCTGGTCCGCAATTCTTATGCTGGCGTCTCTTCTCATTTCGCCGGACCAATATCTCCGTACATCTAGCATCTTCCCTTTGGTCATCTCCTGCTCCAGAAAATGCGACATCTTCTGCCTCAGATCTCTCCCAGTTCTTCCTTTCGCTGTGAAGCATGTCAGTTGGGAAAACATCATCAGTCTAGCTTTCCTAGTCGTCAGAGTGGGAGCACTAGCTCCCCGTTCGAGTTGTTTCACATTGATATCTGGGGTCCAAGTCATGTACCCGATCATCAGGGACACAAATTCTATCTAGAGTGGATGATTTTTCTCGTGTATCTTGGGTCTTTCTTTTAAAGAATAAATCTGAAGCAGGAGATGTGATTAAAAATTTGATTAATGAAGTGCAGAATGTGTTTTCCTCTACTGTCAAATATGTTCGTACATATAATGCTCTAGAATTCTGCACACGGTCTCTCTCTCAATTTCTTTCGTCGAAGGGCATTATTCACCAAACTACTTGTGCTTACACATCTCAGCAGAATGGCATGGCAGAAAGAAAGCATCATCACCTTCTTGACATTACTCGAACTCTCCTTATTCAGAGTTGTGCTCCTATCTCTTTCTGGGGGGATGCTGTTCTTACAGCTTGCTACTTGGTCAATCGTATGCCGTCTTCTGTCCTTGGTGAGAAAATTCCTCTTTCTATCATTTTTCTGACAAGGAATTATTCTCACTTACTCCTCGTGTCTTTGGTACTGTTGCGTTTGTTCATGTCCTGACTCCTGGACTTGACAAACTCTCTCCTAGAGCTGTCAAGTGTATCTTTGTCGGTTACTCTCGGACTCAGAAGGGATATCGTTGTTATGACCCCATAAACAAGAAGTACTTTGTCAGTGCTGATGTCACGTTCTTTGAGTTTGTTATGTATTTTCCCCCTGCAGGTGACAGGCTGGTACCATCCACTACCAACGATGATGTCTATGTCCCTCCGCATCCTAGTTGGAGTTCACCTGAGTTCACTCCTGCTCCTGTTACTACGTCATCTTCACCACCACCACCACCTCCTCCACAACTTCCTATTCCACCTTTACCAAAATTCTATACACGTCGGTCATGTCCTGCTCAGGCTACACGTCAGACATCCATCACGCCTTAGGTATGTTCAGATGGCATTAATACTGATGAGTCAGATATGGTACATGTGCAAGATTCTTCATTGCAGGAGGAAACTACACCATCCAGTACATTGGACAATGATATTGATATTCCTATTGCTATCCGGAAGCAAAAGCGGACGTGTGCATCTTATCCCTTTGCTTCACATGTGTCTTTTCATCGCCTCACATGTGATTCTCAGAGATTTACTGCAGCTTTATCTTCCGTGGACATACTACGGACCTATCAGGAAGCTATGAATATTGATTGCTGGCGAATGACTATGGAAGAAGAGATGTGTGCCTTACAGTCTCGTGGCACATGTACTTTGGTTATTGCTCCTCCTGATGCATCCATTGTTAGCTGTAAATGGGTATTCACAGCTAAATACCATGCTGATGGAAGTCTAGATCGATACAAGGTACGGCTGGTCGCGTGAGGTTTCACACAAACCTATGGCGTTGGCGTGGACTATATGGATACATTTTCTCCGATGGCTCGTCATTCTACTCTTCGCATTCTCTCATCAGCTGTTGTGGTACGTGACTGTACTATATCTCAACTGGATGTCAAGAATGCCTTCTTATATGGAGATATGTAGGAGGAAGTCTACATGCAGCAGCCACCAGGGTTCACTGCTGAGGGGGAGAAGCATATGGTGTGTAGACTTCACAAGGCAATTTATGGCCTCAGACAGAGACCAAGAGCGTGGTTCCAGAAGCATTGACATCTGATTGAACGACAGGGATTCAAGAGGTCAAATGCAGACCACTCGTTGTTTATTCAGAAGTCTTCTGCAGGTACGGCTGTCATCATGGTCTATGTTGATGATATTCTGGTTATAGGAGATGATGTTCAGGGAATAGAGAGGGCAAAGGTATTTCTAGCTCGTCAGTTCGTCACGAAGGATCTTGGAATCGTAAGATACTTTCTGGGATTGGAATTTGCCAGGAATGCACAGGGTCTGGTGATGACCCAAAGAAAGTACATTACATTTTTGACTGAAACAGACATGGCTGGATGAAGACCATCGAGTATTCCCATGGATCCAAGCATGAAGCTATATGATGATGACACTGCTGAAGTGGACAAGAGGAGATATAGAGAAATGGTGGGTAAGCTCCTTTATATTACCATAACTTGACCCGATATTGCCTTTGCAGTAAGCCGGGTGAGTCAATTTATGGAGCAGCCAAGACAAGTTCATATGGATGCCATATACATGATACTGAGGTATCTGAAGTCTTCTCCAGGTTCATGGTTTCTATTTCGAAAGGGCACAGATTTATCTATTTCAGCATGTGCATATGCCGATTATGCAGGATGTCCTAAGGATCGAAAGTCGACCTCATGATTTGCCGTTTTTGTTGGGAGCTCTCTGGTTTCTTGAAAAAGCAAGAAACAAACTGTTGTGGCAAGGTCTAGTACTGAATCTAAATATAGGGCCATGGCGCAAGCAAGCACGGAGATGGTGTGGGTTCGATCTGTGCTAGAGGATTTACATGTAGCCATACCTTTACCCATGTAGCTTCAGTGTGACAATCAGGCAACATTGTTTATTGCCAACAATCCAACATTCCATGAAAGAACAAAGCATATTGAAATTGACTGCCACTACACTAGAGACTTGATCAGAGAGGATTGATATCTACAGCTCACGTGAGCTCAGGGGATCAGACTGCTGACGTACTCACCAAGTCATTGCTCAGAGGACCCTTCCAGAGATGTTCTTCCAAGCTGAGCATGATAGACATCTATGCTCTACCTTGAGGGGGAGTGTAGAGACCAATATTATTATATGCTATGTACATGTTCGTAATTTCTTATTGTTTTCTGGACTATTATATATTTTACTGTGAGGTAATATATCACTCATTTTTCACAACAATATCATATAGAAGTACTACCTATCTTGTCCTTCTAACATGGCTTAATCTTACTATGAATATGTAATATCACAACAATCCGAATGTCTTTTAACAGCTACCACTTCATTGCCCATGAATATGAATTACGAGCTGAATAAGTACAATGAGAGGATACATAACCATTTAATTGATAATTGTCTGAAACATTACACTATAAATAAATGTACATGATGAAGCACAAAAGAAGAAAATTTTAAAAAGATCAATCAAGAACAAATTATGTAGTTAATTCTGTAAAAAAAATTAATAGGAGAATGTAAGTAAGGGGTTTTAATAGTCTACAATTGCTCCGGATTGGTTATACTCGGTTGCTTAGTTTCTATGATGTATTACTGCAACAGAGTAGAATTTGTTTCAGATTAGGGAAATAATCTTAGGGATTTTTACCCGGCAGACCTTATAATCTTTTGCAATTACCTTTACGACCTTTGAAACATCATAATTCCTCCTCCGACCCCGTAAAATTGCTAACCCATACCCTACAAACTCTGTGGTTAACCCCCGTTCATTTATCCGTTAAAAGTAATCATATTTCGTTATGTTCTTTTATATTGTACCCATTTTGTTTATCAAATTTACACAGAGTGCCCCTCCCATCATCCGAGCCCCTCCCCGTCAACACCCCCCTCCCCCCCTTCCCCCCGACCCCCCACACCGTCCAGCCTCCCAAACTCCCTGCTCCTCCTCAGCCGACGGCCCCCCGCCGATGCTGCTGCTACCTGGAGCCCCCCGTCGATGGATCCTACGCCGATCCCCCCCACCGATGCTACTGCTCCCTGCCCCATCCCGCCGATGAAGCCCCCCTGCTCCCCCCGCCTCCGGCCCCCAACCGCTGATGGAACCCCCCCCCCCCCTGACGTGCTTGCTGATGGACCCCCCCCCCCCCCCCCCCGGCCGCTGATGGACCCCTCCCTCCGCGTGCGCCGCTGATGAAGCCCCCTCCCCACCCGCGCCTCTGATGGACCCCTCCCACAGCATGCGCCGCTGATGAAGCCCCCCCCGCGCCGTTGATGGAGCTCCCTCCCTCCCCACCCCCCCCCCGTGCGCCGCTGATGGACCCCTCCCCCCGCGCACGCTGCTGATGAAGCCCCCCCCGCACCATGATGAAACTCGATTTCATCATCTTAGTTTTCCATTATTAACCCCCTTGCTTAAATTTGTGTTAATAAAGACCAGATAGTGTCTTGTAATTATCAGAGTCTTGAAAAAATTAAAAATCATAAAAAAATGATAAAATTAAAATTCGTGGTATTTTTAGCCTTAAAAATATCTTCAAAAATATTTCGAGTCTTCATTTGAGCTCATCTCCATTTTTGGTAGATCTCATCGAGATCTACAACTTTCATGTTTTGAGTTTTCTCAAATTCGGTCGTTTAACCCCTCAAAAATCAAATTTCTTGTGCAATAATCTGATTGGGCCACGTGGCCCTTTCTGGTTGAGCCACGTGGCCCGGTCCCCTGGCCCTTGCCTCCCTCTCTTTCGGCAGTTGGATCTCTGACAAAAGGGATTTTCTATCGGTCTAAAGTATTCCGCACAAGGCAGGATCACAATGCGCTGAGGCGACCGACAAAAGATCCCAAATCAATCAACAATTAACCCACAATAATATATGCAATGAATATCCAAAAATGTGGAGTTAAAATTTATTATAACTCTACAGGCAAGTGTGTATAGGTGTAAGCACAAGTAGAGGTCGAACACTGGGAGGCGAAAGGTTGTATGGTGAAATTTGTTATACAATTATTCAATTCATTGTTCATGTCCAATCTTTATTATTTTTGTGGGTTTTTATTTTTATACTTTTTTTATATTTTGTTTTTATATTTTCATAATTTTTTTATATTCTTTTTTTATTTTTAATTATACAATATAGATATGTGTACATATAGAGATATATGTATATAAAGATATATATATATATATATATATATGAGAAGAGAGAGAGGGGTGTTATAAGGTTAAATATTTATATAAATTCCTAATATATATAATATAATTTTTTTATTATACTTATTATTATATTTTAGATATATAAATATATTTTATTTTTTTATGGAATTTTGCTAATTTTTTTTTGTATTTTAAATTCCAAAAATGTCCCTAATATAGGACTAATTAACTAGGCTGAACATAATTTGGATTTGAAAAATATGAAATAATTCCCAAAATTACCCAATTTAATTTTAATACATTAATAATAATATATAGATAATTATAAAAGAGAAAAAAATATATTTTTGGAATTTTTTAAGGGTTTTTCTATTTTTTTGTTAGATTTTGGAGCTTTCTGATTTTTTATTTTTCTTTTTCTTATTTTAGGGTTTTTCAATTTCTGAACTTAATATATATATAAATATACTATATATAATTTTTTTGTAATTTTTCAAAAGCATTTTATTTTTTTTTGTATTTTATCATTTAAACAGTACAAAAAGGGCTCTTCGTTCATTTTTAATAATTAGGAAATATGCAAAAAAATGCAAAATAAAATATGGGTGTGAAAGATCATTACATGAAGCATCTTTCCTAATTTTCCTGAATTTTTAGGAGCACCATAGGTATTTTTAATAAATAGATAAAAGACACAAAAATCAAACAGCCTAGCCGGGGCATTTTTGCAAATAAAATAATTTCCAGGGGCATCAGTGCAAAACTTCTACAGAAATAAACATTTATTTATATTTTTGGGGCTATTTTTTAATTAACAAAACCCACCAGGGTTAAAGTGCAAAAATCACGCGTCTCACGTGGGACTGCACGTGAGGCGCGGAAGGACCAAAATGCAATTATATAAACTACAGGGGGTTTTCTGCAAATTTTACAATTATTTTAAAATGTGACATTTTATTTACAGAATTAAACATTAAATAAAATAACAGGCGGGGGTACATATGAAATTTACCCCAAACAGGCGCTTCATCCAACGGCTGCTAGGCGTGACTTAAACACGTGGCGTCTCCACGTGAGCCAATGACGGTTCGCGGATCCACGGCGAGGATTAGATCCCCAAGCAAGATCTGACGGCTGAGGCATACGTGATCCGATGACTGGTCTTCAATCTGGGCCTTCGTCTTCATCCAACGACAGGGAGTTTGCGTGGAAGAACAGGGAAGCAGGCTCGCCGGGGCGAGCTTCTTCCGACCAGATCTCGTGCCTCCGCCGGTCTTTGCCGCTCCTGAAGGCCCCAAAAGCTTCCTGGAAGGTTGCTTTACATGTTGGAGGTCTTGGATCGACGAGAGGTACACTGGAGCGTCGCTAGGAGCTCGGAGAAGAAATGGGGCTCCAGGTACCTCCACCAGCTTGTAATGCGTCTCCTGGCGCTTCTTGGCGCACTAAACCTGCACAGAAAGACTACATGGCTCGAGGTCATCACCCTCGACCTGGAATTGAAGCTGTTAGCACAAAAAAATGGGCGAGGTGGTGAAGCTTCCGGCGAGCGGAGGAGATGAAGCTTCGGTTCGCGGATCCAGAAGGGATCTGGTTGGGTTTGAGTGGTCTGGAGGTGGAGAAAGCGGAGGGGGGCAGAATGATGGTGAAAACGAGTCGGAAAACCAGCGGGGGTACGGTGGGGAAGTCGCCGGAGCTGAGCTCCGGCGAACTTCGAATTACCTAAACTAAGCTAATCTAATGATCTAAATGCAAAATAAAAGGCAGAAATGAAATGCGGGAATGAAAACCTACCTAAGAATCGTAAATGCACAGCTCGACTTGGCTGGAGGGCCAAGGAGCAGGACGACTGCCGGAGCGCCGCCGTGGGTGCAACCACCACCATCTCCAGCCGATTCAAGGTGCCGGCGGCGTCCTCCTGTCACGAGGAGCACACCCAGGACCGAATGCAAGGAAGAAAATGGGGAGATGCTGACCAAACTTGGAGAAATGGCGGAGGTTCTTTATTTATGAACAAGGTAGCACCCTTATTTGACCAGGCTGTAGCAGCGAATCGACGATATGTACAAGGGCTCCAAAATCTCGGCGAGAATCTCGGATGATCAGAGAGTGTTTTTCATGAAGGATTCGAGGGCGATGGATGAAAGAGACGCCCATGAAAAAGGGAGGAAAAGCGGGGAAAAGATGGTTCTGACGGGAGTCAGAAGCGCAGGGGGAGTTGACCGGAGGTCAACAATCCATGGCTTTTGATTGGTCCACGTCACAATGACCTTGACCTATTTATTACACGTAATAAATGAATTATTTAGATTTTGCTTATTAAATAAAAAATGTTTATTAAATAATGTAGTATTTATTTATGATTTTTATTTATTTTTTTGATGTGTTTTATTACGGATTTATTTTAATAATGTATTTATAAGTATATTTATATGTATTTGTTTTTATTTTGTTTATTTTTATTTTATTATTTTATTATTTTTTATTTTATAAATTTATAATTTATTTTTGTGAGTGTGGGGGTATTTTTATTTAATTTTTATGAGTTTATTTTCATTTTTAAATAAATAGGTATATGTATAGGTAGGTATACTTATAGGTCTTTTACTTATGTGTTATATATACTTTATTTATTTAATGTATTTTCTTGGTTTTTATTTTGAATTTGTATTTTTAATAAGTTATGTATAATACTTACATTATTATAAGAATATAGATGAATAAAGAATAGAATAATTAAGTCCCCTTTTATTTATGTACATACTTAACATAGGTATTTTGCCTATGTATTACATAAACTTATTTTATTTTACAACTTCTTTTTGGTTTTCTTTTATTCTCAATATGTACATGTATTAAGTCTCCACAATGAGGGCCAAAAACCTAACTTTTGCAGATGGACTCGAAAAATTATGAAACCAATTTTATTAAATAGTTCTTGGAAAGCTATATACAATTAAAGGTGAGTTTGGGTGATTTGGAGTTTTTATTTGCAAGATATGGGTCTGTGAAGTTAAGATTTTGGCTTTTTATTCTGTGTATAAAATGTACACTGAGTATTATTTTTACACAAACCCAATTTTTGTATTTTTATTTACATTATTATCTACAACTTTCATATACAAAGTTTCTTTATTTGATGAATGAATAAATATATACAAAATAGGTGTAAAAAATGCATAAATAAATGCATGAATAAATGAGGTATTTATTGTACACTGGCCCTTATCTCCCCCTACTTTATTCCTTGTCGACCAATTCCATTCTGGCCTTGGTCTCGGGGTTAGGGTCATAAAATATCTGCAATATTTTATTCCTTTTTCTTTTCTTCTCTTTATTCTATAAATTTGGTATTAAACACATTATTTAATGTATAATTAATACAATGAATGATGAATGCTATTCTGTACAATTTGATGCTCTTTACATGCATTTGCTGTGGTTTGTGAGGCCAAAATGATAGAATAAAGGTGATGAAATGGAGATTCATCACCCCCTTATACTTGCCTTTGCTAGTCCCTAGCAAACACTTATGCAATAAGTACAAAAAGAATAAAGAAAAGAAAAAGGAGAGTTAAAGAAGGATAGAGTGAATAGGGGTGCTTTCAGTGCAATGCATGTCTTTATAAAATCTGAATTTGGAGCTCCTGTCAGACCTTGGGTGTAGATGTGTGTGGAACCTAGTCGGGAACCAGTTTTAAAACACAACAGCCTTCGAGAGCCTCAGAACTCGGTTCAACCCACCTCAATAGCCTGGTCAGAACTGGTCTATATCATACGCAAACCCTTATAACTATGAAGCTGACTTGTACAATGTAAGTGATGGTGGCTCTCCCCAACTGAAATGACAAAGGAACTGACTTCTCCAGAATGACAACCCAATGATTCCCCAATTCAACAGCTCTTTCCTCGAGGAGCAGGGTATTCCCTTCTAAGTTCAAGTGGCAACCAACTCAAGAGGAGGGGGTGAAGAGAAGAATGGACGGTAGCCAGTGTAGCTACCTATCCTGGGATGCAAGACCAGTGTAGTCAAGTCATCCAGCTGCAGGCTTACATATTTGACTTTGGAACTCAAGCTTGCTTATTGACTTTACAACATATGTACATACTTTGCAGGCATCTTATTTTTGTACAGGCCTGGCCATTTTTTTTTCAACATACTATTCACAGCAGCATTTACATAAGGTGTTTTTCCTCATGAGCCAGTAGACTATCCCTCTTTTGAAGCTTTATTGCAACCCACAATCTCCTGTCGTTAGACCTCATGGCTACTGGACCAGGTTGGGGTGCACTTCCCTCCCTAGACGAGGATGAATGTTTCCACCCGTGTGCATCTCAGACTGGCATATCCAACCCCCTCACCACTCCAACTGAGTTGAGCCAAGTGAAAGGTGCAAGTGTCCAAATTAGGTCACGACTGACAAGACTCATACGTGTGTTTCGAAAAGTTCTCGTTAGTCCACTGAGGTGACTTGAACCCAGCCCTGATTTCTCAAAGAATTAAGTCTGAATGGACCTGAAGTACCTTAAACCTAATTCCCATAAGGTTCCAGTGCAATTCGGTGCAGTAAGGTCCAACCAAGCTCCAATCTTCGACTTTATTGGACTAGTTCAATCATCAATACTCAATCAAAGAATATGAATGCTATGCAAATGCTATTTACAAATATGCGAAGAATAATTAAATTTTTCAAAGAATTTTGAAAACAAAGAGAGAAATTTTTACATAGAGAAAGAATTTTGGCAAATAAACTATGTACAACTATTTACACGGACGTGCCGCTTTATTTTACAGTACTTAAAGAGTTTTTAAAGAATTTACAGGTTTTAACAAAGTGATTTATTTTAGGCGTGTATACAATTAATAAAGAATTTTATGTATTTTATTTTTTATTGTGTTTTATTTTATTTCTTAGGATGCTTTTATTCCTCAAATTTATTTAGAAAACATTTTGAAAACTATAGTACAAAAGAATTTTTGCAAATATTTACACACATTTGAAAGCTATTTTGCAAAGATTTTTCAAACACTATATACATTTTTCAAAATATTTTTACAAACATTTTCAAAATCATTTGTAAATAGGTTTTCAAATCCTTTATTTCACATAAATAGAAGAATTTTTGCAATCAACATATGTTTACAAAGGTTGAAAATATTTCACAAAAAGTTTTCCAAACAATTCACACCATTCTTCAAATCATTTTGCAAATAATATTTTTAACCTGATTTATTAATCAGTATATGCAAAAAGAATCTGAGGAATAAAAAGCATCTTTTTATTAAGGTTTTTTAATGAATTTAAAGAATTATTAGCCATATTTTTACAAAAGTACGAGTTATGGCTAAAGTATATACAGAGTATATACGACCCCCTATACTTAGCTTGAGCTATGTCCTCATAGATTGGAAAAGAGAAAGAGAAGACATAACTCGTACTGAGTATAGACAAGTCTAAAGAATATACGAATAAGAGATGAAGGAAATAGAATTTGACCTTCCCCCCTATACTTAGGATCGAGTAATTCTAAGTATAGCAGACTGTACACAAAACAGGGAGGGTCAAGGGTGGGAATAAATAGATGAAAGAATTAACAAATCAGGGGTGTACCCCCTATACTTGGGACAAAGTACGTCATAAGTACAGAATACTGACACAAAGGGGTGACACCTTTTATTTAGATACAGAAGATAGAAAAGGAAAAGAAGAAAAGAAGAAAAGAAGAGAAGAGAGATATATACAGATAGATGAAACGATCATGGAGAATATACGCATCACTCCCCCTATACTTAGGATAAAATAATCCTAAGTATAGGCAACAACATGAGTGACAAAATGCAAGAACAACGCGGTGTGTACCCCCTATAGTTAGGACAAGGTACGTCCTAAGTGTAGACACAAAGATATGATGATAGATCTAGGGCACACTTAACATGCGGGAGAAGGAATGAACAAGGCACACATATATACAAGTGATGAATAACTGGTGGAGTACAGGACGGTATCTAACAAGTGAATACCGTACTCGCGCCATTGTCTCCCTGTGAGAACAGTGACGCAGTCAGAAGGTAAAAAGACACCCTGACATGCAGTCAGGTGGGTGTCGGCTACTAGAGACAAATATATCAGAAAGTAAAGCGGGAACCGGTAGCGTGAATCAGTCAATCGGCTCGAAGGGTCATCATAAGGAAATAGAGCTGCTACTATAAGACCGGGAGGAAGACGGAACAGTACAGAGTCCTCCGGTCAATCATAGTCTCAATAAGATATGGAAAGGTAAAGAGCAAGAGACATCGTGGCATTCGGTGGTCATGAGATCGGAAGATCACAGGAGACACACCAAATACCGCAAGACATGGCTCAACCCTGCGAGGGTCGTCAAGGTGAGCAGAATCAGAGAATAATCAGAAGTCTTGGTCCAGTGATTCGCAGATCGGATGCACAATCAGATAGGGGACCAAGTACCCAGCTCAGAAGACTCGGCTTCCTGCTCCAACAGATAGGAGACACCAGAAGTGAAACCGAGTACCTACAAGGTGATGTACCCTCCCGCAGATAACCCTCGGGGAGTAGTACATGCTAGTCGATGAATAAAAAAGACTCGACCTTGCGAGGGTCGTCAAGGCGAGTGGACGCAAAGGCGTCAGTGATCCATCAGACGGATCACCAGGTACGGTCTCGGTAGGCGACATATCGGCTATCAGCAGAAGAGACCAGTAAGTCTAAATAATGTGGCAGCTTCCCGCAGACAACCCTCGGGGAACGTGCTGCCAGCTAGGCATGATAATAGTAGATAGCAGGAGCTCAACCTTGCGAGGACCGTCAAGGCGAGCAGACTCAAAGGAGTCTAATCAGATGGGTCCCATGATATGTAGATCGGATATGCAACTCAGGATGGGACCAAAGATCATTTATATCAGACGACTCGATTCCGTGCTCCGCAGATCGGAGACACAGTCAGCAGTGGGAACCGAGCGTAAAGAAAGTGCCACATCCTTCCGCAGATAGTCCTCGGGAAGTGATGTAAGCTGCACAGTGAATAATCAAGTACATCTCGTCCTTGCGAGGGTCGTCAAGGAGGGAGAATGGCTCAACGGAGCCGGATCCATCAGATGGATCCACAAAGAATATGGTCAGAGTAGGCGGCTGACAGCCTACCAGCAGAGGAGACCATCATAGCTATATTGTGTCATAGCTTCTTGCTGATAACCCTCGGAGGGCTATGAACTAAGCAGTGAATAATTGTAATATCAAGGCTTGTCCTTGCGAGGACCGTCAAGGAGAGCAATCAGTCAGTTGGCCTCATGTACCAACAAGTCGGGTATGCAAGCAGGATGAAGGCCAATCAAGCATATCATCTGACTCAGTTCTGGGTCCCATCACAATGGCGACCCAAGCAGTGGATGAAACCATAGTCCTAGAAATTGTCGCATTCTCTCGCAGATAGTCCTCGGGGAGGAATGCGAGCTATATCAATGTAGGTCAAGGGAATGCTGGCAAGTCATCTCAGGTCCTCAAAAATATTCAATCATTCAATTATCCGGAGGGCATAAGATCATGTGAGGGAGCAAATAATCAGGTCAACCGCAAAACATCCCTTAAGTTACTCCAATCAGATAAGATGGCACGAAAGATAATCAGGAATCCTCAAAGTGCCATAGGTGGATCAAAGAGTCAGGAGATCAAGGAGGGTTTAATCAGGAAGGTGAGAGATCATGCAGGATCCGCACACCTTTGTCAGGCAATCCATATCAGAATAAGCAGTCAATCCTCAAAATCAAGATGGTTGGATCCTCAAGAAAGATAGATCAATCAATACTCATGAAATCATCACCAAATCATTGCAGCATGTCACATCCTCAAGCTGGTGTGCGAGAACTAAATTTCCTCAATAATGCATCACACCTATACTCTATGCATCATAAAAAATCCTCAAGATGCTCGTATGCATGTATCCAGAGTCAAATCCACCAAATCAATCTTAGCATCCTCAACATCATTGGCCCGTCTTACACAGATAATCAAGATAATCATGGAATCCTCGATGCAAGCTGTCGATGTGCACAACATTCCCGGGTAAAGGGAGAGGTGATATAGGGTATACAAGAAGGATGGATAAGAAGGGTAACACAATGAAGTGGAGAAGCTGATTGAGCGTGCATGCCAATATCACTGTGATAGAAGAGTGAAACAGAGGGGACGAGGAGGGCGGGCAAAGGTCGAAACACAGGCAAAATTGGGTGTTCCACACAGGACGAGAACACCGTCAAAATGGTGGTTCAAAGAGCAGGTTCTCCTCGAACCGGAGAAGATGGGGATGATACAGTGGATACGAAGAAGATGGTGAAGAAGAGGGAAACGAAGGACTTGGCGACGAAATGCTTGAGCTCAAGCGCCAATATCACGACCCAATGCAAATGAAGAGGTATATATATAAAAGAGGTAGAGAGACTCAAAGATAAAAATGTATGACTCACACGGGCGGGACCCTCTACTCTAATAGAAGAAAAGCCGAATGGACTCCAAGTCACAATCAAGACACAAGGCAAACCCTCAATTCACCTACTCAGCACAGTGAAGACCGTCAGGTGACAGTCATTTTTCTTTTCAGTTTTAGAGTGATGTGAGAATCACAAAGTTGTACAAACACTTAGGAGGCTTGATGGGATTTAGGCTCTACTCCTTAGTGTGTACGTGAGCAATTTAAAACGCATACAATGAGGGGGTTGCGCTCCCCAAGTCAAGGAATCCATCACGTTTTATTTTTAGGTCCAATAGAGTTAGCAGTCCCGATTTTATTTAGGTTATCACTTTTTTTGGGTATTTTCAATGCACGTGCCTATCGAGGTTCCAATTTCCATTAATCATCCTAGGTTGGCAAAAACAGAGGGAGAAGATCGAAAAAGCCATGCAAGTCGGAAAACGATGATGCATACCAAGTAAGAAGACTTACAGTGCCTCCCAGCTCTCTCCATGCGGGATGAATAACAGAATTTGAAACCTATGCTATATGCAAATGTAGGCCGAAGAAATCGCCCTAGGTTCAGAAATTGCTATTATCGTGAAGCACCACAAGTCGCATAGTCATCTTTAGCCTAAAAAGTCCGGTCTTGGCTCACCCCTCCTCTGCTCAACACACTTGAGTTTAGGAGATAGCGCTTTGCGGGGCTCGCTGTGGCACAAGGGTTAAAAGATGGCGAGGCGACTGTTTAGAGTTTGATCTAGGTCCAAAACGAACTATAGGTACATGCAATTATATATTAGGGTGTTTGGACCTAACTCTACGAGCAAGCAACTCCTATAGCTAAGGCTCATTCACACAAAGTAATAAAAATAAAATATAGAAAAGGAAAAGCGTTAAAATCATCGAGGCCTCCAAGGGAACAATCCCTCGGGCACGGGACCTCGGGAACTGGGGTGTACCTGTGACAGTCCTGAATTATTACAAGTTTCTAAGTGTCACTCTCTCACATAAATATATATATTAAAATAAAATGCATAAAATAGACTGCCTTCAAAAATTCTCCTCCATCTGCCTTCAATGCTCTCTCCTGTTGGCTGGTGTAGAAGAGCCAACTCCGCCTTGCTTGGGTGCATAGGACCTCCTAGGAGGTCCTCCTTCGCTTGGTGGTTCCTCGCATCAAAGACAAATAAAAAGAGATGGGTCAGAACAGTCAATCAATAATCTCAATAAAGATCAAATAAACCAATAAACAATGGACATGAGCAAAGAATTAAATAAATGAACAAATAACCACACAAAATCATACAAAATCCGTTGCCTCCCCGGCAACGGCGCCATTTGATGAAAGGGATTTTCTATCGGTCTAAAGTAATCCGCACAAGGCGGGATCACATTGTCGCTGAGGCGACCGATAAAAGATCCCAAATCAATCAACAATTAACCCACAATAATATATGCAATGAATATCCAAAAATGTGGAGTTAAAATTTATTATAACTCTACAGGCAAGTGTGTATAGGTGTAAGCACAAGTAGAGGTCGAACACTGGGAGGCGAAAGGTTGTATGGTGAAATTTGTTGTACAATTATTCAATTCATTATTCATGTCCAATTTTTATTGTTTTTGTGGGTTTTTAATTTTATACTTTTTTTTATATTTTGTTTTTATATTTTCATCATTTTTTTATATTCTTTTTATATTTTTAATTATACAATACAGATATGTGTACATATAGAGATATATGTATATAAAGATATATATATATATATATATGCGAAGAGAGAGAGGGGTGTTATAAGGTTAAATATTTATATAAATAACCAATATCTATATAATATAATTTTTTTATTATACTTATTATTATATTATATATATATTTTATTTTTTTATGGAATTTTGCTAATTGTTTTTTGTATTTTAAATTCCAAAAATGTCCCTAATATAGGACTAATTAACTAGGCCGAACATAATTTGGGTTTGAAAAATATGAAATAATTCCCAAAATTACCCAAATTAATTTTAATACATTAATAATAATATATAGATAATTATAAAAGAGAAAAAAATATATTTTTGGGATTTTTTTTAGGGTTTTTCTATTTTTTGTTAGATTTTGGAGCTTTCTGATTTTTTATTTTTCTTTTTCTTGTTTTTATGGTTTTTCAATTTCTGGACTCAATATATATATATATATAAATATACTATATATTTTTTTTGTAATTTTTCAAAAGCATTTTATAATTTTTTTGCATTTTCTCATTTAAACAGTACAAAAAGGGCTCTTCTTTAATTTTTAATAATTATGAAAAATGCAAAAAATGCAAAATAAAATATGGGCGTGAAAGATCATTACATGAAGCATCTTTCCTAATTTTCCTGAATTTTTAGGAGCACCATAGGTATTTTTAATAAATAGATAAAAGACACAAAAATCAAACAGCCTAGCAGGGGCATTTTTGCAAATAAAATAATTTCCAGGGGCATCAGTGCAAAACTTCTACATAAATAAACATTTATTTATATTTTTGGGGCTATTTTACAATTAACAAAACCTGCCAGGGTTAAAGTGCAAAAATCACGCGCCTCACGTGGGACTGCACGTGAGGCGCGGAAGGACCAAAATGCAATTATATAAACTACAGGGGGCTTTCTGCAAATTTTACAATTATTTTTAAAACGTGATATTTTGTTTACAGAATTAAACATTAAGTAAAATAACAGGCGGGGGTACATATGAAATTTACCCCAAACATGCGCTTCATCCAACGGCTGCTAGGCATGACTTAAACACGTGGCGCCTCCACGTGAGCCGATGACGGTTCGCGGATCCACGGCAAGGATTATATCTCCAAGCAAGATCTGACGGCTGAGGCGTACATGATCCGACGGCTGGTCTTCAATCTGGGCCTTCATCTTCATCCAACGGCGGGGAGTTTGCGTGGAAGAACAGGGAAGTAGGCTCGCCGGGGCGAGCTTCTTCCGACCAGATCTCGCGCCTCCGCCGGTCTTTGCCGCTCCTGAAGGCCCCAAAAGCTTCCTGGAAGGTTGCTTTACATGTTGGAGGTCTTGGATCGACGAGAGGTACACTGGAGCGCCGCTAGGAGCTCGGAGAAGAAATGGGGCTCCAGGTACCTCCGCCGGCTTGTAATGCATCTCCTGGCGCTTCTTGGCGCACTAAACCTGCACAGAAAGACTACATGGCTCGAGATCGTCACCCTCGACCTGGAATTGAAGCTGTTAGCACGAAAAATGGGCGAGGTGGCGAAGCTTCCGGCGAGCGGAGGAGATGAAGCTTCGGTTCGCAGATCCAGAAGGGATCCGGTTGGCTTTGAGTGGTCTGGAGGTGGAGAAAGCGGAGGGGGGCAGAATGATGGTGAAAACGAGTCGAAAAACCAGCGGGGGTACGGTGGGGCTAAACTAAGTTAATCTAATGATCTAAATGCAAAATAAAAGATATAAATGAAATACGGGAATGAAAACCTACCTAAGAATCGTAAATGCGTAGCTCGACTTGGCTGGAGGGCCAAGGAGCAGGACGACTGCCGGAGCGCCGCCGTGGGTGCAACCACCACCATCTCCAGCTGATTCAAGATGCCGGCGGTGTCCTCCTGTCACGAGGAGCACATCCAGGGCCGAATGCAAGGAAGAAAATGGGGAGAGGCTGACCAAACTTGGAGAAATGGCGAAGGTTCTTTATTTATGAACAAGGTAGCACCCTTATTTGACCGGGCTGTAGCGGCGAATCGACGATATGTACAAGGGCTCCAGAATCTCGGCGAGAATCTCGGATGATCAGAGAGTGTTTTTCATGAAGGATTCGAGGGCGATGGATGAAAGAGACGCCCATGAAAAAGGGAGGAAAAGAGGGGAAAAGATGGTTCTGGCGGGAGTCAGAAGCGCAGGGGGAGTTGACCGGAGGTCAACAGTCCCTGGCTTCTGATTGGTCCACGTCAGAACGACCTTGACCTATTTATTACACGTAATAAATGAATTAATTAGATTTTGCTTACTAAATAAAAAATGTTTATTAAATAATGTAGTATTTATTTATGATTTTATTTATTTTTTTGATGTGTTTTATTACAGATTTATATTAATAATGTATTTATAAGTATATTTATATGTATTTGTTTTTATTTTGTTTATTTTTATTTTATTATTTTATTATTTTATTATTTTATAAATTTATAATTTATTTTTGTGAGTGTGGGGGTATTTTTATTTAATTTTTATGATGTTATTTTCATTTTTAAATAAATAGGTATATGTATAGGTAGGTATACTTATAGGTCTTTTACCTATGTATTATATATACTTTATTTATTTAATGTATTTTCTTGGTTTTTATTTTGAATTTGTATTTTTAATAAGTTATGTATAATACTTACATTATTATAAGAATATACATTAATAAAGAATAGAATAATTAAGTCCCCTTTTATTTATGTACATACTTAACATAGGTATTTTGCCTATGTATTACATAAGCTTATTTTATTTTACAACTTCTTTTTGGTTTTCTTTTATTCTCAATATGCACATGTATTATACACATTATTTACAAAATTCTAAAAATATAATTTAATAAAAATAATGGACAATGAATAAATTGAATATTTTAATCATGCAGTCTACACAATGAGGGCCAAAAACCTAACTTTTGCATAGGGACTCCAAAAATCATGAAACCAATTTTATTAAATAGTTCTTGGAAAGATATATACAATTAAAGGTGAGTTTGGGTGATTTGGAGTTTTTATTTGCAAGATATGGGTCTGTGAAGTTGAGATTTTGGCTTTTTATTCTGTGTATAAAATGTACACTGAGTATTATTTTTACACAAACTCAATTTTTGTATTTTTATTTACATTATTATCTACAACTTTCATATACAAAGTTTCTTTATTTGATGAATGAATAAATATATACAAAATAGGTGTCAAAAATGCATAAATAAATGCATGAATAAATGAGGTATTTATTGTACACTGGCCCTTATCTCCCCCTACTTTATTCCTTGTCGACCAATTCCATGCTGGCCTTGGTCTCGGGATTAGGGTCATAAAATATCTGCAATATTTTATTCCTTTTTCTTTTCTTCTCTTTATTCTATAATTATGGCATTAAACACATTATTTAATGTATAATTAATACAATGAATGATGAATGCTATTATGTACAATTTGATGCTCTTTACATGCATTTGCTGGGGTTTGTGAGGCCAACATGATAGAATAAAGGTGATGAAATGGAGATTCATCAATCTCTTATTGATCCAACGGCCAGATGAGCTCCACGTACGCCTTTCTTCCTCACCGTCAGATCACTCCCAAGACTTCATCATCACCGCCCGTTGCCACCTCGCCCTCATTCTGCCACGTAGCACTCTTTTGTGCCATCCGATTGCGCCCTTGTCCCTACAATCTCAGCCGCTACCTCCGCATCGACTATCAGCCCTTCGATCACAAACCCTACTCCCTCATCGTCGTTCATTTCCGCCTGCCTGAGCGCACGACACGTGGCGACCTTATGACCCTTTGATCGCGTCACCCGAGATTACATCACGACCGCTCTTTAGCGCCTAATTTCTAGCCGTTGGATCTCAAGATCCAATGACCAACATGTCGTCGTCCACCTCCCAACTCCTTCTCTCTCCCACGATCGCAACTTGCGATCCACTTCCGCCCTTCCCTTTATCTCCATCTCCTCCGACTACCTCTCGTCTCGCTAACCGCCTCACCACGAGTCACTCCTCAACCCACGTAGGACCCTCAGTCGCTCGTTATCCCTCGGTCAAACCTCGACCATCTTGACTGAAACCGCCACCTTCAAGCCATAAATACTCCGCCTCCTCCTCCGTATTCAGTCGTCCACCTTTACGCAAGGAACCACCCAGCAAGCCCCCGCCCCCCGATGACAACGAGGGGGCGGCGAGGAGCGCAAAGACGAAGGCTTCCTCCGGTGTCGACCCCTGGCCATGGTAGGTCAGGCCCGCGGAGCTTCGCCTCCGCCAAGCTGTCCCTAGTGGCTGCAGGGATCCAACGATGACCCGAGTTCCATTGAGGAGCTCAATCCCAAGCCTCCACTCTGCCCGATCTCAGGTAAGCACCTCCGACCTCCTCTGTATGTTTTTCCTAATTTGGCATAATTATTTAGGTCACTACACACATCTCCGACCTCCATTAATCGTCCCTTGAGTTCCACCTCTCATTCATCATTCACGCGCTGCCTTCAGACCATCCTCTTCTTCCTCCAGTCCCCAGATTGCCTCCGACCCATCTCCTCCGCCCTCACGGCGGAGGAGCTCCGAGCTCCCACCTTCTTCGCTCACCGAGCTTCCATCCCACTCACGCACACACGTTTTTTTGCTTCGGCTATGTGCCTAACTTTGCAGGTCGATAAACCCTTCAATGATCGAACCTTCACCGGAGCGATCTTCATCAACTCCGTTGCCGACACTTGAGCCTTGACGACCTTCTTCCGAAGCCTTGGCAGCTTATCCCAGCTTCCAGCTACTTCGAGGACCGTTCAAAGAGCTCTGGGGAGGTCCGTCGTGTCAGAGATCGAGCAGCGGAGCTTGGGCTTCTTCGCCGGAGCTCGAACTCCGCCGCCAGCCACGACCGAGGAAGATGCTACAGGCACCGTTGGATGCTCCTTCGCGGAGCTAATCCAATGGTGCAGGAACGCCCACGTCGCCAATCAGCACCTCATCCAGGTACCGTTGGATCTTCAAGATCCAATGGTTTTTGTTCAGCAACGCGTCGATTTCAGAGCTATTTCGAGCCATAGCGTCAGACTGGAGGCTTGGACGTCCCGAGCCTCATCCGAACCATTCCGAGCCTGCTCCGAGTCTCATCAGAGCTTCGATCACTTCCGAGCCTATGCTGAACCTTATCCGAGCCAGAAGCAGCAGCCGAAGCTACTCGGACCTCCTCCGAACCTCCGAGCCGTCCCGAGCCTAGAGAGCACGTGCATAACACGTGCTATCTGGGACAATTGCAAGGAGGCCCCTCTGTCTTCTCCAATTTGCATCCAGGTCCAGAATCACATGCAGCACCATACGTGCCTGGGGTATTTTGCCTTTTGACCCTTGTGGGATTCAATAATTGCAAATATGCCCCCATGCGTGTGGGTTATTTACAGGGAAGGCCTCGTGCTTTTTTTATTGCATTTTAGTCCCTCCCAGGGACCTGTTTGCAATTTTATTTCTTGTTTTCTTTCAGTTATACCCCTGTCTTCTTTTATGCATATCTTGAGCACCGTATCTCAGTTTCAGTTGATTTTAGTCTCATTTCAAAGCTTGCTTGATGTACTTTTTAGTGGCATAATCATTTCTCATTTTGGGCACTATAATTTTGATGTATTATTTTGTTAGCCATGTGTCTCTTAGAGATTTAACATATGCCTTGTTTAAAATAACCATCAAGTTTGTCATTTGAAATTAAACCAGAAATTGATTCATTTCTTGTTGCTCATTATTCTGATCCAGGGCACATTCGTATTGCATTCATTACATTTATTTGCATAATTAAAATGAAGTAAACAAAATGCATGTTTTTTATTCGTTTGTTGCATTGTCTTATCGTATTGCATGATTTGACCTAAGCTTCTTTAACTCATCACTTAATTAATAAGTAGAAATTTAGATATTATGAGAGAGGCTCGTGTCCCTGAGTTCGACCTTGGTTTCTTGCCTAGTAAAGATAAACAAGACCATCTGATTTCTTTCCAAATCCAACTTAGATGGTTTTTGATGAACCCAATTCAGCCCGACTGCAATGACATATTCAGTGATAATTACACATTATTAGAGGGCCGGATTTTGTGCTTCATCAAATGGCGCCGTTGCCGGGGACATGGCTCATTTTTTGTATTATTTGGAATTTTATTTGTTTAATTAAGTGTTTCATAGGTCAATTTGTTCATCTACTTTGCATTACAAAATTTTTCTTTTTTATTTGATCTCTAACCTTTGTTTCTATGGCAGGGCCCTTGATCATTCAAGGAGGTGAGGAGCTGGTGCTTCCTGCTGCGAGGAACCACATAAGCATACTTGGAGCAAATAGAAAAGAAAGAAAAAAAATTGTCGCTCATTTTTATTTCAGTTCATGTAATATTCGTCTTTTACAGTGGTCTTCGATCGAAGACTCGCGAGTGTAATCAAACGAATGTGGTTGTGTTGGGATCGTCCCCACTTGAGTGTCGACCTAGGACCAGGCACGCGGCTCTTTGAGCATACTTTTTTTTTTCATTTTTTACGTGCTTGCTCGTAGGTAGGACACACTAAAAATATAGGCGCACATAATCTTGCTTCACTTAGTCAAATTTAATAGACATTCTCCCCGCTAATAGAAGCATGATTAGGTGCGGCTTTTGAATGACTTGCATACATGATTTTTGCTTTTTAAAACAGCCCAAGTATTCACGTGTTTTTTCCAAGTCGCTGCATATTTTATCGCTTAGCCTAGATCATGTTTTTATCTAATGCATAGTTTTTCTTGATTTCCCCTCCTAGCTTGATCGCCTAGTTTTATGGAAAATAAGAATGAACGGTAGACGATGAATGCTTGGTTTATGTGCTCACATTAAATCAGTGACAACCTTAAGAAAAATTGGGACTGTTAAATTGCAAGTCGACCTAAAAATGGAGTAAAATTTTGTTTTGGGAGAGCAACACCCTCATTTACGCATTGATTCTTATTTGACATTTCCCGCTTAAAGGTATAATGTTTTAATCACCAATAAAACCGACATGATAATAAACTAACTTCGGTTGGTTTCATGTGTGAGTTGGTGAAATTGAGGGTCTTTCATGCTTGATTGAGCCATGTTTGCTTCGATACAATCCTTAGATCCTTAAACACTCCATTCATCTCCGCAGATTCATCCGCTCACTTGTAAATCCATCCTTCTTCTTCGTTCACCTTGGGTCTCTCCCAACATCAAATCTTCATCTTTATACTTAGGCTAATCTCAGCCTAAGTATAGGGGGGACCCGAGTCCCTGTGATTCTCTCTACTCATCTTTCCTTGCCTTTCTACTTAGGTTATTTCTAACCCAAGTATAGGGGGAGTCCCTCTTAGCTCCTGTATATTTCTCTATATTTAAATAGACCTATGGACTTGTATCATCTAGTGCTATGAGGACATAGCAAAGTTTAAGTATAGGGGGGTATACCGTACATACAATATACTTACTTTAGCTATAATCTGGAAAATTTGAAAAATTTAAATTTTTTTGACTAAAGTAAAATTCTTTGGACTAAGTGGACTCAAATATTTTCACGGCTTTTCTAGATTATGTTACACTATTTTTATAAAAATATTTTCGAAAATGATTTGAAAAAAATGAGTTTTTCTTATTTTGAAAAATCTTTTGAAAATGTTTTGAAAATTTTTATTGTGTGACATGGTTTTGAAAAATTTTCTCTCGTTTCAAGGAAAGTTGAGTCTAACCTGTGTTCTAACCTTTTATTAAAATCCATAAAAATGAGAAAATCCAAAAATCCCTTTAAGAGTCATTAGTGACTCCTAAACCCAATTAAGTAGCCGCGTTCAGTGAGGGTTCACCCTTAGCAGATTGGATGGTTTAGAGGATATCGCGTAAGGCCCCGTCCTCAAGCAACGGGCTCCAGCCTGCACTTACATCCATACTGGCTGAATGCAGATGCATCTACTTAATTGAGTTTAGGAAGTCCTAATATCTCTTGAAGATCAGCAAAAAAGTGTGTGTTTTTGAATGAAGGAGTTGGATTAATCCTCTACTTTCACACTTCCACCCAGGATCTGAAATGTTCAAGGAAACTTAGTTTTATTAGGTCTTTGAGATTTTAGGTTAACCGGCCTTAGCCATCAGGGTCTTAGACTTAATCATCCTCATTCCCCTAGATCTCTAGATTTGCATGCTATATTTCATGCTTAGTCTAAGACCATTAAGAATATGATCAGCACATCACATGCACGACTGCGGTTTTGATGAGATGAGTTGACTTTTCACCTGAGGGATTGGGATGAGGGATTCGAGTCTGGACTTGATCTAATAATGCTCAAGGATGGGATAAAATCTTTGGAGGCTTCATGAAACCTGAGTGTCAGCAAATATTAGCCACTATGAGAACCTGGTTCTTATACTAATATCTTGATATTGAACTAAGTGCCAGGGTGTGAATAAATAAAAAATGTTGATCAGTGTGCGCCAACACTTGGTAAAAGCAGTGGAGCTAGCCAAAAATATCATAAAGCAATGAAATTCCAAAGAAAAGCTCATTCCACAAAGTTAAATATCAAAGAGCTTCCACCAAGCGCTCCCAAACATTTCAAAGTGTCCACTTGGACCACCACTATTAGGACTAGGAGTCGGGCTTGCACCAAAAAAGGGATATGCATCGTAAATGCTACAAGTCTGGGTGTCGAAGGTACGATAGGTACTTAAAAGAGACACACCCCGGTGTATTCCTAGGAAAACAAGTGAAGACGGCTTCACCTTCTCTTGACGGACGCACTGATCAACACCAAAAAAAATGTGTTGCGTAAAAAGGCACTAGAGAGAATCCTTGTTCAAATGAGAGGGAGAGAAGAAATGACACAATCCCATGCCCTCCATTACTGGCCTTCCATCTACATTTTCTAAGTCTGACAACTAAAGAGACGGTGGACTGGATGCAAGATTTGATTTATCTCCTACGGTTGAGGATTAGGTCCTGAGGAGAATTTCTTAGACCAAGACTTTGGGTGATGTATTGACTCTATTCTCAGAATCGCAGTCAACACTAAATGTCATACCCTTAATATATATGTACATCAGAGAGAGTCTGGAGAATTAGAGGAATGGGATGCCTCTTGATTAAGGCTGGGTTGAACTCTAGAATTTTGGACCTCTAAAGTTGAGTAGACTTGAACAAATTGGATCTTGTACTCACATGCACAAGGTTGTTAATCCAGCTTACTCATTTTCTTTGATGCTCGAGGACGAGCATAGTTTAAGTATAGGGGGGTGATGAAACTCGATTTCATCATCTTTATTTTCCGTTATTAACCCCCTTGCTTAAATTTGTATCAATAAAAACCAGATAGTGTCTTGTAATTATCAGAGTCTTGAATAAATTAAAAATCACAAAAAATGACAAAATTAAATTTCGTGGTATTTTTAGCCTTAAAAATACCTTCAAAAATATTTCGAGTCTTCATTTGACCTCATCTCCATTTTTGGTCAACATGAAACTTGTAGATCTCATCGAGATCTACAACTTTCATGTTTTGAGTTTTCTCAAATTTGGCCGTTTAATCCCTCAAAAATCAAAATTTGTTATGCAATAATCTGATTAGGCCACGTGGCCCTTTCTGGTTGAGCCACGTGGCCCGGTCCCCTGGCCCTTGCCGCCCTCTCTTTCAGCCATTGGATCTCTTATTGATCCAGCGGCTAGATGAGCTCCACGCACGCCATTATTCCTCACCGTCAGATCACTCCCAGGACATCATCATCACCGCCTGTTGTCGCCTCGCCCTCATTATGCCACGTAGCACTCTTTTGTGCCATTCGATTGTGCCCTCGTCCCTACAATCTCAACCGCTACCTCCGCATCGACTATCAGCCCTTCGATCACAAACCCTACTCCCTCATCGCCATTCATTTCTGCCTGCCTGAGCACACGACACGTGGCAACCTTATGACCCTTCGATCACGTCACCCGAGATTACATCACGACCACTCTTTAGCGCCTAATTTCTAGCCGTTGGATCTCAAGATCCAACGACCAACATGTCGTCGTCCACCTCCCAACTCCTTCTCTCTCCCACGATCGCAACTTGCGATCCACTTCCGCCCTTCCCTTTATCTCCATCTCCTCCGACTACCTCTCGTCTCGCTAACCGCCTCACCACGAGTCACTCCTCAACCCACGTAGGACCCTCAGTCGCTCGTTATCCCTCGGTCAAACCTCGACCATCTTGACTGAAACCGCCACCTTCAAGCCATAAATACTCCGCCTCCTCCTCTGTATTCAGTTGTCCACCTTTACGCGAGGGAACTCCCAGCAAGCCCCCGCCCCCCGGTGATAGCGAGGGGGCGACGAGGAGCACAAAGACGAAGGCTTCCTTCGGTGTCGACCCCTGGCCATGGTAGGCCTGGCCCACGAAGCTTCGCCTTCGCCAAGCTGTCCCTAGTGGCTGCAGGGATCTAGCGATGACCCGAGTTCCATCGAGGAGCTCAATCCCAAGCCTCCGCTCCGCCCGATCTCAGGTAAGCACCTACGACCTCCTCTGTATTTTTTTCCTAATTTCGCATAATTTTTTAGGTCACTACACACATCTTCGACCTCCATTAATCATCCCTCGAGTTCCACCTCTCATTCACCATTCACGCGCCGCCTTCAGACCATCCTCTTCTTCCTCCAGTCCCCAGATCGCCTCCGACCCATCTCGTCCGCCCTCGCGGCGGAGGAGCTCCGAGCTCCCACCTTCTTCGCTCACCGAGCTTCCATCCCACTCACGCACACGCGTCGTTTTTCTTCAGCTATGTGCTTGACTTGGCAGGTCGATAAACCCTTCAATGATTGGACCTTCACCAGAGCGATCTTCATCAACTCCGTTGCCGACACCTGAGCCTTGACGACCTTCTTCCAAAGCCTTGGCAGCTTATCTGAGCTTCCGACTACTTCGACGACCGTTCATAGAGCTCTGGGGAGGTCCGTCGTGTCAGAGATCGAGCAGCGGAGCTTGGGCTTCTTTGCCGGAGCTCGAACTTCACCGCCAACCACGACCGAGGAGGATGCTACAGGCACCGTTGGATGCTCCTTCATGGAGCTAATCCAACGGTGAAGGAATGCCCACGTCGCCAATCAGCGCCTCATCCAGGTACCGTTGGATCTTCAAGATCCAATGGTTTTCGTTCAGCCATGCGTCGATTTCAGAGCTATTTTGAGTTATAGCGTCAGACCAGAGGTTGGGACGTCTTGAGCCTCATCCGAACCATTCCGAGCCTGCTCCGAGTCTCATCAGAGATTCGATCACTTCCGAGCCTATTCCGAACCTTATCCGATCCAGAAGCAGCAGCCGAAGCTACTAAGACCTCCTCCGAACCTCCATGCTGTCTCGAGCCTAGAGAGCACGTGCATAGCACGTGCTATCTGGGACAATTGCAAGGAAGCCCCGTCATCTTCTCCAATTTGCATCCAGGTCCAGAATCACGTGAACACCATACGTGCCTGGGGTATTTTGCATTTTGACCCTTACGGGTTTCAATAATTGCAAATATGCCCCCACGCGTGTGGGTTATTTACAGGGAAGGCCTCGTGCTTTTTTTATTGCATTTTAGTCCCTCCCAGGGACCTGTTTGCAATTTTATTACATGTTTTCTTTCAGTTATACCCCTGTCTTCTTTTATGCATATCTTGAGCACCGTATCTCAGTTTCAGTTGATTTCAGTCTCATTTCAAAGCTTGCTTGATGTACTTTTTAGTGGCATAATCATTTCTCATTTTGGGCACTATAATTTTGATGTATTATTTTGTTAGCCATGTGTCTCTTAGAGCTTTAATCTATGCCTTGTTTAAAATAACCATCAAGTTTGTCATTTGAAATTAAACCAGAAATTGATTCATTTCTTGTTGCTCATTATTCTGATCCAGGGCACATTCACATTGCATTCATTACATTTATTTGCATAATTAAAATAAAGTAAACAAAATGCATGTTTTATATTCGTTTGTTGCATTGTCTTATCTTATTGCATGATTTGACCTATGCTTCTTTAACTCATCACTTAATTAATAAGTAGAAATCTAGATAATTCGAGAGAGGCTCGTGTCCCTGAGTTCGAACTTGGTTTCTTGCCAAGTAAAGATAAATAGGACCATCTGATTTCTTTCCAAATCCAACTTATATGGTTTTTGATGAACCCAATTCGGCCCGACTGCAATGACATATTCAGTGCTAATTACACATTATTAGAGGGCCGGATTTTGCGGTTCATCACACCGCTATGGAGCCCCCCCCCCCCCCCGCCGCCGCTGATGGAGCGCCCTCCCCCCGCCGCCGTTGATGGAGCAATCCCCCCCCGATGATCCCTGCTGCCCCACCCCGCCGATGGAGCCCCCCAGCCCCCCCTGCTTCCCCTGTCGATGGACACCCCCCCGATCCCCGTCGATGGAGCCCTCCCGCCTCCAACTCAGGATTTTTGTCTATTTTTTTTATTATTTTGGTTAATCCTAACTGTTCGATGGTAAAGTGGTTAGGTTAACTCAAGACTAACCCAAGTAACTGACTCAAATATAGTTAAAATTGACGGTAGGATTTGTTGGGTAAGACGGAGCAAGCTTACGAGGTCGAGGGAGGAATTAGGATGTTTCAAAGGTCGTAGAGATAATTGAAAAAGATTATAGGGTCTGCCAAGTAAAAATCCCATAATCTTATATCCTATGAAGCTGAGAATATGGTGAGAATTTTCAAACTATCATAGGTAATGTAGAGTTGCCTATTTGTTTAAAATTTGTACGAATCATTATATTCTTAGTTTCTTTGAAAAGAGTTATTGTCTAACATGTTCATAATACGGAAAAAATTAAAACTCGTCTCTTAATTTGTGCTTTCATATACCGCATGTTACCAGAGGAAGATGATCCTCTGCTCTAGAGGGGATTGCAGCAGAGGTGTTGTAATCTCCTTTAATTTTTTATGATTTTAATTCCAAAATCCAACCTTATAGATTGAATCTTAGATTAATGTTCTACATATCCTCTAAATTCTCTCCTTTTTTTTCCCGATTCACTAGCTAAGGAAGAAAAAAGAGCCCTTTTCACATCACAGGAATGGAGGCAGGTATTCGATTTGAACCAGAAAAAAGAAAGGTGAACGAAAAACCAAAGGTCATCCCATTTGCTCACATACTCCTGGGAAGACATAACAAAAGAGTCAAATAAATCAAAAAAGTGGAATTCGGATCTCCCGCTTAATTTCAAGATTATTTGCTATTTTATCTTAATGGTTGAAGATTCAGATCTTTTTTAAATGGAGTTTAAGTTGCTTCGATCTTGACCGAATGTTTGACCATTAAGATAAAATAACAATTAATCTTGAAATTATACGAAATTTGGAGGATATGTAGAGCATTAATCTAAGATTCAATCTATAAGGTTGGATTTTGAAATTAGAATCATAAAAAAATTTAAAGAGGATTAAAGTACCTCTGCTACAATCTCCTCTACAAAAGAGGATCCTCTTCCGTCACCAGATAAATCATCTCAACATATCTGGCATGTCAACATGTAGAACATGGCAACATATACTGTCTGTCAACATAAGTCCTATTATTAAACGCTATGTCCTTCCACACACATATATATAGGTTATATTTCAAATGAGGTGCACCTTTCCTGGGTACATGGAAAGCCCGTCATCCTAACCATACGCAATCAATCCGATGGTTGTCATTAATAGCTTGTTATTAATGTATTTTTAATGTTGAAAAATCCATTATGGTCATTTTAACATATTCTAAAGGGATTTTTACCCGGCAGACCTTATAATCTTTTGCAATTACCTCTATGACCTTTGAAACATCATAATTCCTCCTCTGACCCCGTAAACTTGCTAACCCTTACCCTACAAACCCTGTGGTTAACCCCTGTTCATTTATCCGTTAAAAGTAATCGGATTTCGTTATGTTCTTTTATATTATACCACTTTTGTTTATCAAATTTACACTGGGCGCCACTCCCATCATCCCAGCCCCTCCCCGTCAACACCCCCCTCCCCCCTGCCCCCCACGCCGCCCAGCCTCCCAAACTCCCTGCTCCTCCTCAGCCGATGGACCCCCGCCGATGCTGCTGCTACCTGGAGCCCCCCCTGTGGGTGGAGCCCCCCCGTCGATGGATCCTACGCCGATCCCCCCCGCCGATGCTGCTGCTCCCTGCCCAAGCCCGCCGATGAAGCCCCCCTGCTCCCCCTGCCTCCGGCCCCCAACCGCTGATGGAACCTCCCCCCCGGCGTGTCGCTGATGGATCCCCCTCCTGCCGTTGATGGACCCCCCCTCCCCCCCGCGTCACTGATGGACCCCTCCACCCGCGTGCGCCACTGATGAAGCCCCCTCCCTACCCACGCCGCTGACGGACCCCTCCCCCCCTCCCCCCCCCCGCGCCGCTGATGGAGCCCCCGCCCCCCGCCGCCGCTAATGGAGCTCCCTCCCCCCACCGCCGCTGATGGATATTTACCCCCCCCCCCCCCCCCCCCCCTGTGCGCCGCTGATGGACCCCTCCCCCCACGCGCGCCGCTGATGAAGCCCCCTACCATCCCCCTCCCCCCGCACCGCTGATGGAGCCCCCTCCCCCTGCCGTCGCTGATGGAGCACCCTCCCCCCGCCACTGCTGATGGAGCGACCCCCACCCCCTCAAGGCCGATGATCCCT
This sequence comes from Ottelia alismoides, assembly GCA_037367405.1. Classification (NCBI taxonomy): domain Eukaryota; kingdom Viridiplantae; phylum Streptophyta; class Magnoliopsida; order Alismatales; family Hydrocharitaceae; genus Ottelia; species Ottelia alismoides. Next base: position 1,009,598 of record JAZKJV010000517.1, on the reverse strand, counting down.
GCTGCCCCACCCTACTGATGGAGCCCTCCCAGCCCCCCATGCTTCCCATGTCGATGGATCCCCTGGTCCCCGTCGATGGAGCCCACCCGCCTCCAACTCAGGATTTTTGTCTATTCTTTTTTTATTATTTTGGTTAATCCTAACCGTTCGATGGTAAAGTGGTTAGGTTAACTCAAGACTAACCCAAGTAACTGACTCAAATATAGTTAAAATTGACGGCAGAGTTTTTGGGTAAGACGGAGCAAGTTTACGAGGTCGAGGGAGGAATTAGGATGTTTCAAAGGTTATAGAGGTAATTGAAAAAAATTATAGGGTCTGCCGGGTAAAAATCCCTATTCTAAATTTAGAATGCAACAAACACTCCACAATTATCTCCTATCTCCTCTCTCTCTCTTCCTCTCTCTCTCCCCCATCTCTCTCGATCTCGATTGCCACACGCGGTTCCTCTCCTCCATCTCTCTCTCTCGACGACGGCATGAGGAGAGGAGGTTGCTGCTCGCCGCTGATGGCGTGCAAGCGGTGGATGTAACACGCTGCTCTACGGTGACCGATGATGGCGTTCTTCAAGGTTGTTTTCTTGTATGTAATAAAGGCGGCGTCATGTGGGGGTGATGGCTACGCGTGGAGGAGGTGGATCATGGAGGAGAAGGTTGAAGGAGTGCGTGAATGGAGGAGTGTGGGCGGAGGAGGACGTGCATGGAGGAGGTGGGTCGTGGAGGAGAAGGGTGGAGGAGGTGCGGGTAGAGAGGATGCTGGAGATGGAGGGTGTACCCAAGTTTTTACAATCAGAGATCCTATTTTGCAATCTCAAGTATTTTTTACAATTTCAGGTCGTATTTTACAATCTCATATCATTTGTTTTACAAAATTCAGACTGTTTTTTCACATTTATTTAAATTATGTGATATGGCAAAAACTATTTAAATGATATAAATGTTGCCCACGCTACCTACGGTAACATATGGGAGTATCTACCGAGTTGAACGAGTCATGTTAAACTCGAACTCCGATTTATCTCGAAAATACGATTCGAATTCGAATTCAGACTCAGATAACGTTCGAGAGGGGAATTTTACAAACTCAGAGCATAATTTACAAATACCAAGATATTTCCTACATATATGAGACTGTATTTTACAAAGATATTACCAAATTTACAATTACAACAATAATTGTATTACTAATGGTGATCTTATTCTACAATACAGGATACAAAATTACAATATGGATTCGAATTTTACAAAGATGCTTGGTATTCTGCAGGGCGCGAAAGTACCGTACATTTTTTTGAAAAACGCACATAATTATGAGTGTGGATTTACAATCTTCATACATATTTTACAAAACGTGCATGATTTTTTACAATAGTGTTATCAAAATTACTATTATCATAATATAACTGTTACTAATTGTGATTTTATTTTACAATACAAGATACAGTTTTACAATATCAACTTTTACAAAAAGATCTGCTATTCTACATTGCGCGGAAATACCACCACGTTGGCGAAACTTCATTAACTAAAAGGCAACAAAAAATACCAAATCAGACACGCTAAAAATGGAAAAATATAAGGGCAAAAAAAATTTCAAATTCGAAATTAAATTCAAATTTAAAACGAAAATGTATGGACTAAAATACCCTTTTGGATGAAGAACCGCTAGATCGAGATCTAACGGATCTCGTGATGGGCTTTCCATGCACCCAGGAAAGGTGCACCTCATTGAAAGGGTCCTATATATATATTTAGCTACGACAACATATTTAACACACAGGGAGCTATGGAGCTTGACAACACGGGATAGGATGTCAACCATCGTAAGAAAACGTCATGGCGATAAAAAATGACGACAGATAAACATGGATACCTTCTTCCTGACAAAGTGGATCGTCTGCTGCAGGATCTGCTATAGCAGACACTGCAGTAGACCTGTGAGCCGTTCGATCATGATCGAGCAGTTCACACGAATTCATCCTTTTTGTGGGTCCATACTGGACAAATTCGTGTAAACTGCTTGATGACGATTGAGCGACCCACTGGTCTACTATAGTGTCTGCTGCAGCAGACCCTACGACATACGATCCACTTCCTTTTCCTGAAAGGTGACTGACGTATAAACACCTTCCTGACAATCAATGAGTTCTTATGTAGGATCGGTGCCTTCAGACATTGTGGTTGTGCTGACTGTTAGAAAATGAGCCTGGGAGAGTAAGAAGGAAGGAGGGGGGGTGTGGGAGGGCACATACATGGTATAATGTGGCACGCAAGTTTGCCTGCAAATAGATATCCTTCAACAAACAAGTGGTGAATGAAAAATACAAGAACTTTCCAGCTTTTGGTAAAAAAAGATCCCATAGTTTTGGGAACAACCTAAGATCATGTTCGGCTAGGGGGTTAAACCCCCCTTTGAGGGTTTATCCCCACAAACCTCCCTTTTTCTCTCTCATGTGGGGTCCACTTTTCCTCTATTTTTTAATATATTAAATAAATCATTTCTCTTTTATCTATTTTAAAAAAATAATATATTATCCCATCATATCATCTAAAAAATATAAACTACTTAACTTTTACCTACTTTTTCAAACTCCAAAACAATCACATCATAATAACTACTCACTTTTCCAAACTTCAATACAATCATATCACAACAAACCCACCCCAGAGGATCCATACCCCAGTTTAATCAGACGGGTACGGATCCTCTAGGTTAATTTACTTTTACCTAGAGTGGGTAAAAGGTTCTAGATGGAAGCCACATCATTTCCATTCCACATGGCTAAAATCTAACCATACATCAAGGATAATAAATGCCAACTAATATTGTATCATTAATCCTCAACACTAAATCCATGACAAACAAACCTAGAGCATTAATCCTTAGACATTAATTCCTTGCAATACAAAATTATGTCCATGCCATGCAAAATTGATTTTATGGAAAATATAACAAGTAATAACTACATGCACATATTTATAGTTAGAGTGAGTTACAATGTTATAAGGTTATTAACGATTCCAAAGGGCTTACACTGTTTATCAACTAGGATGTGTATGTTTTTTTTCCAAATGTATTCGATCTATGCTTTTTAAAAGTTTTTGTCGTTTATTTTCCTGCTTATTTTTTAAATGTAATAATTTTCCCCAATGCTTTATCCCTAATTTTAAGTGTATATACATAGATATACTTATTATCATTAAAATAAAAGTGATGAATATTTTTTCCTTTTAATCATCACACTGTTAAGTTTACAAATGTTTGAATGCAGTAAATATAGAATTTCATAATTTGTATTCACTAAGTGGAAAATTTTATAGGTTATCTAATACACACAAACTTATATATATACATGCGTACAGAGAGTTCTGGGATCTTCTAAAAGGAGAGATAATGGAAGTGTTGGAAGAATTCAGGGAAGGAAACAGGGGCTTCGAGAAGGTGAACAGAGCTTTGATGGTTTTACTCCCGAAGAAAGATCACCCAATAAGAGTAGAGGACTTCAGACCAATAGCTTTGTCGAACGGCGTGTACCTCATTGTGGCAAAGGTCTTGGCAAATAGGCTCAAAGGGGTCATGGACTATATCATTTTAGAAGGTCAATCTGCTTTTATCCCGGGACGTCAGATGGCAAACGGGCTGGTTTTGGCGTCAGAAATTTGTCTTGAGTGGAGACGCAAGGAAGCGAAGGGAGCGATGTGGAAGATAGATTTTGCAAAAGCTTATGACAGTGTGAATTGTAACTTTCTGTGGGCTTCAATGAGGAAAAGAGGCTTCAAAGAAATCTGGATTGCGTGGATGAAAAGATGTGTCACAACATCTTCCTTCTCGATCATGGTAAATGGGCGACCGGAAGGGGGTTATTTTCAGCCTCAAAGGGGGATTCGCCAAGGGTGTCCTCTAGCACCTATGCTGTTCGTGCTAGTGGCAGATGCGTTGGCAGTCATGTTCAAGCAAGCAGTAGATGGGGGGTGGTGCGAAGGCTTCCGTCTTGAGGAGATCTCTATACCGTTATTGCAATATGCAGATGACATAGTGCTTTTCCTGAGAGGTTCGGATGAGATGATAGATCGTGTAGCTCAGTTGCTAGACATCTTCAGCAGTCTATCAGGGCTCAAAAAGAATATGCAGAAATCGGTGGTGGTCCCTTTTGGCTTACAAGATAGTGAACAGATTAGGCTAGCGGAAAGACTTGATTGCCCATTGGGTGAACTGCCGATTACCTACCTGGGTCTTCCCTTGGTGGCTGACGAATTGAGAGCGACAGATTGTGAGGTAGTTATCCAGAAGATAGAACTCAGATTAGCAGGTTGGAAGGCGGTTACCTTATCAAAAGGTGGAAAGTTGATCCTTTTGAAGCACGTCCTCTCAGCCATCCCTATTTTCTTCTTCTCAACTAGGCTGATGCCTGTGGGAGTAAGAAAGAGGATAGAAAAACTGTTGAGAAGGTTTTTTTGGTCAGACGGAAAACAACAGAAATCAGGAATACATTTAGTGGCATGGGATGAAATAACGAGACCCCGCGAGCAGGGGGGTTTGGGGGTGAGAGACTTGGAGTGCATGATTAAGGCATTATTGGCAAAGTGGGTGCTGCGCATATGGGGAGCCTCGATGGATTTGGCTTCAAGATTGTTGAGAAAGATTTATGGAGTTAAAGGAAATTTAGAGGTAGGATCTATTCGTTTTGAATCATCCCTGTGGAAAGGAATACGGGTGGTGTTGAGCACTGTATCTGATAGATTAGTGCCGAAGTTAGGAGATGGGGAAGGTTTTAGATTCTGGAGAGACAACTGGCTAGGGGAGGGTCCGTTGGAGGTTCTCTTCCCGAGACTCTTTGCACTGTCAGAATCAAAGGAGGCAAAGGTGAAGAAGATGGCGCATATGGGGGAATGGAGACTGAATTTAGCGGCGGACACTTCGGCTAGAAGGCAGGAAGAGATACAAAGCTTAAAGGATGTGGCTACATTTCCAGATAGCTTTTCACGAACCAGGGATCATTTTGAATGGTCGGGTAGTAGGTTCTCCGTTAAGCAACTCTATAGGGAGCTACGTAATGCACTGAAGGTCAAGATCAAGACTTATGCAAAGATATGAAGATAATCTGGGCAAGCAGGATCCCGAATAGGATAAAAGTCTTCCTTTGGTGCACGAGGAGGAATAAGCTTCGAGACAAAGACATGAGGGCGAGGCTGCTAGGCCTCCAGGACGCAACTTGTGACAGATGTGAGGAACAGTCAGAGACCTTGGAGCATCTCTTTCTCACCTGTGCTTTCTCGGTGAAGGTCTGGAGTGTATTGGCAATCCCGTGGGTGGATGCAAGTAGTCTACTGAATTTTTGGGAAGGGGTGAGAAGAATAGGAGGAAACTCAACTGACGATGCTGCAAGACCCTTCAGCGCGCCGTGGGCAATATGGCTCGCTAGAAATGACCTTCTTTTTAATAATCAGAGATTTTACCCAGAGAATGTTCTTGCTCACTGTAAGGCATTGATAAGCCTTTGGAATTCAAGGTAAATTTCTGTGTAAAGTTTAGTAATATAATGTTTTTGTGGTGACTCCCACCTTGGGAGGACACCCTCTTTTTCATCAAAAAAATATATACATGCGTACTTCATACAAGCTAAATTTCATTATTCTTTTTATAAGATTGAAATTAACTTGATCTAATCTTTCATGCCAGTTATTAGGTGGTTCTACTATATGTTAAATAGTATAAATAGAAGAAATGGAGTTAGAATTAATTAACAAAATCATTAGTGTGAATACTAATGTAAAATAACGTATCATTACCAGATAAGTATCCTTCACCAAATAATGCTCTATATCTCAAGAATAAAATATTTTGCTATAATTAATATTTAGTAGGAATTTGCAACAAGCACCTTACGATAGTATCCATGCGTCTCCAGAGGTGAAATTCAACTGAGCATATCCAAATCTGCCTTCTTTGAAAATAAAATAGTTTGTGTGGAGTCTTTATATATGTGCATATAGTTATTAGTTGTTATATTTTGTATGAAATTAATTTGGCATGACGTGGACATAATTTTGTATTGCAAGCAATTAATGTCTAAGGATTAATACTCTAGATTTGTTTGTCATGGAATTAATTGTTGAGGATTAATAATAAATTAGTTGGCATTTATTATCCTTGATGTATGGTTAGATTTTAGCCATGTGGAATGGAGATGATGTTGCTTACATCTAGAACCTTTTACCCACTCTAGGTAAAAGTAAATTTACCTAGAGGATCCATACCCGAGCCCTTCTATCTAAACACTAAAACACAAAAGCGGATAACCCCCTACCAGTTTACCCCAAGATAACCCGCATACCAAATGCACCTAAGGAAAGAGTGCATTTTGGGTACTATATTGGAAAAATTATTGGGATACAAAGATAGGATTAGGACGGAAGCATTTACAGCAGGTAGTGTAATGCATGAGAATGTCGGATGAGGATCCGACGATCCTCATAAGGTGTAAAAACCTCAAAATTGTCCCATACCGTGGAAATATAAGATTTCCGGGTGGGATAAAAAGTAAGGAGATTACTACCGAAACAACCCGGCTTAAGCATTTTGGGGGTGGTTAATCGGGACCGTATGGGCCCGATCCCAAGAGGTTGTTAGGGTCAGTAATGTTTCGTTAACGGACCGGGGACCTAAGCCCGGGACGTTACAAATGGTATCAGAGCCAAATTCCCTCTGATAGTGGAAAGGGTTACCCGAGAGGTGGAGCCACCTCTACAAAGAGGTTGGAGGAAATGGCTACCCATAGCGTGCAACCGTCACTATCACTGGGAATAAGTAATGGGCCATGTCGCAACGAGGACGTTGCGAATATAAGTGGGGGAGGTTGTAACACCCCAACCCCAAACATAGTACCATACCTAAAACTCACGAAGTGTAGGTGTGGTTTATAAGTGATGGGGATTACTACTTGACAATTTGGGCTTAAGCATTTTGGGTGGTTGCCAACGGGTCCATTTGGGCTCGTACCCAACAAGTTGTCAGGGTCAGTTTTCCTCGATAACGGACCGGGGACCTAAGCTCGGGACGTTACATAAGGGGTCGGGGATAGTGGGCTCGCATCTTGAGGCCGAGGATAGGTGATCGGACGACCTAAGGGTTCACATCTCGAGGCCAAGATGAGTGATCGGACGGCCTGATCCTCTCTGGGATTAGGACACCTTTGACAACAGGATTAGGACACCTTTGACAACATGCAAATGAGGGGGTATTTCGGGTATTTCACTGAACATGCGAATTAAGAAGGGTAATATGGAAATTTTCTTTTTCTTTTTTACAAAAATTAACTCCTAAAGGGGCCGGAAACACCTGCTTAAAATATAGTGATAGTAACGGAAATGTTAAATTGAATGGAATTCGTTTCTATTTTATGTTTACTCTTTGGTCCAATGTTTTATTAATTTTCTCAGGCTAAACTATCTGCAAAAATCGATGCTCTCTTTTTCATTTTATCTTTGTTATTCGGACCAACATTATATCCTTTGTCTTTATTCGAACTTGGTTTTTAACCACATTTCCGTGAAATGACTGCTCTACAAATATTCTCTAACCATTTACTCTGACCATTAAAAAACATTTTCCCTAACTGCTCTACATCTATTTAGTATTGTTGTTTTCAACAACGGCCAGTGAGTCGATATGGATTATGCATTCCTAACAAAATGTCAGCAACTAATGTTTCCTTGCCGACTTAAGAAACGTAAAGGAAATCTTTATTAATTTACTAATATACCCACATTAAGCCACAACTGATATCATACAAAATGAGCAAACACATTCCACGTATAAATTCTACACCATCATCCTCGAACGGACCTTATTCTCATCCACGCACACAATCCACCACATCATACATACTTGAATGCATCTCATTCTCGTCTATGTATATGTTCAGGGGCAGAACTAGTATACATTATGGGGGAGGGGCATGGCCCCCCCATGATTATTATACGTCACTTATATAATGTATTAAGTTTTTAGTACGGTCCCTCCTTAATTATATTATAATTAATATTGTTAAAAAAATATTGTAGAATGTTAAATGGTCAAGTGATAGTGTGGCAAGGTTATTATTTTGGAGACCATGGCTCAAATGTTATCTCCATCCATTTTACTTTTTTTATATGGTTTATCCAATCACTTCCAAAGTATTAAAATAATTTGATATAAAATTGTATTCGGGTTTATTTATCTCTCCCATTATTTTTATTACTCTTTATAAATAAAATAAATTTTATTGTTTCCTTTTAACCATGAACTTTTTTGTTTTAAAATTTCACTTGAAAATTTAGCCTTTTTAGGATGGATTTAGAGAGACTTAACTTAGTATATTTATCCAATTTTAAAAATATCCACAGAAAATACTAATCTATTTGAAATTCTAACTTTAATAATAGATTTAAATTCTACGTTTATCAAGATTGAAAGAGGTTTATTTTAAAAACATTAGTTCTATTTAAAAATATCGTTCAAATATACATAGATTTTTCTATTTTTGAGCATACATAATAGTTGTATGCTCGGCCCTTCCTTGATTTGGTTCCGCCCCTGTATGTTCTGCACCATACACAAATATGGAGATGTATAAGTTAATGCACACATGACTACATACAAGAAGAGAGTCTATAGTAAATACAATGTTCCAACATGCATGCCATTCGACCAAAAAAGATAGGAAAATAAATCAAATTATAATTATGTTGTAAATCGGAGTCCATTAGCGACACCAAAGGGGTTGCTGTCGTCGTCGCGATCTCGAAAATGTTCGTGCAGATGCGCCGATGACAATCGTGTCAAGTTGACGAGTAATACTCTTATTTCCCTATACTGACGCATAGCTCATTTGTTTTCTCTTTTTATCGATGCTTCTTCTTCAATTTTATGCTCATAGGTAATGACACGGTTAGCTGTTTTTCTGATCTCTTTTTCCTCGAAATAAAAGTAAGATATGAAATAAAATTATATTTAAGAGATAATGACGACTAACATATTATTTGTCTCTTCAGGATAAGCGCAAGGAGTATGCCATAAGCCGTGGGCTTTTTAGGACCTTTTGACCTATCTTGTTTATTTCCATCGCTCATTTTCTGTGAAAGATATCATTGAAGAATTTAACATCCATGAATGATCTAAGTTATATCTAAAGGATCAATATTACAAACTATTTTCATGGCATTCAGAAAGGTCATCCATTAACAAACTTCCCTCCAATCCCTAGGTGCACTCCTTCGAAACATTGTTGAGCTAGTATGCACATTAATATGGTAAGTTAGATACATCAACATATAAGATGTTCAGTAAAAACAATACCTCTCCACGTATAAGGACTATGTCCATGCTTTGTAAAGTTTGCCATGATTGCGCATTATAACCTCTATTATGTTTGGATGTGTACTCGAATTGTAATGTTCAGAGCTTTGGTCTCCAGTCCGTTATCGAGGAAAACTAACCCTGACAATATGTTGGTTTCAGACCCGATTGGACCCATCCAAAAGCTTAAGCCCAAGTTGCTATTTGTAATCCCCATCACTTATAACCCACACCCACACTTCGTGAATTGTAGGTGTGAGACTATGTTTGGGGGTTGAGAGGTTACAACCTCCCCCACTTATATTCATAACATCCTCATTGCGACATGGTCCATCACTTATTCCTAGTGATAGTAGCGGTTGCATACTCATGGCTGATCTCTCTTCGAGTAGCCCTTTCCACTTTCAGAGTGAAGCTTCTCTGATACCATTTGTAACATCCCTAGCTTAAATCACTGTCTTTTATCGAGGAAAACTGGCTCCGATAATTTGTTGGGTTTGGACCCGATTGGACCAATTGACAACCATCCAAAATGCTTAAGTCCAGGTTGTCAAGTAGTGATCCCCATCACTTGTAACTTATGGATTCTTTATGTATTTCACAAACCTCTCCTATCTTTTAATTTTTAAAATAAATTTTATTTTAGCCAGTATTTGTTTTAAGTCGATGCAATTCTCAATTGACACACAAGTTCCTAATCCATTTATGATCTCGGAAATGAAATCCATTAAAGACGGTTGAGCAACCACCTTCTTTCTTTTACATTCAGATTCATTGGTTGTTTAGATAACCGTTTGAGCATTAAATATGTCTCCTTGTTAATGTTGGGTGTGAACAATGATACTATAGGAACTCGTTCATCTCTTATTATTTTAGAGGGAAAAAATGATCCCTTTGGACTTCAAATTAATTGGCAGTCCGTCTATATAAAAGGTTGTACCCTCAACCCTTTTGCATACAACAACAAACCATAACATTCTTCTAGTTCTCTACCACCATCTACCTTTCACTACTTGTGTGCTCATTGTGGATTCACGATGACACATTCTTTATTTTGTTTTCTCTACAATGAAGAGGGTCAACGGACGTTCAATGATGTTCTTTTGCTAGCACTGAGAGGCAACAACCAGCTGAGGGTGATTGAATGTGGGAGCCAGACCGCCATCAAGCTCATGCATAGGTGTCACGATCCCAATTCTAAGCCGTCAGATCCTCCCATATCCGGATATGGTTACTCAGTAATAATTTATTCAGTAATCACAACTAACATTCAGAAACAGACTGCAAATAAAAATACTCAGTAGGAAGTATTTCAACACTTTTTCATTCACAAAATAAAATTTACATAATACATTATCCCACTATAACCATTTACATGTACATCAGCTGGAAAGGAAATATACAAAAAGATTACTAACTATCTTACATAATAAAGCTACTATGATTGGTTGGATGACTATTAGTGTCCTTATGATAGCTTATCGATACCTGTTGAGTTTTACATAAATTATAGGGTAACAATTAACGAATGCTAAGTAATAAAGAAGAGAAAAGCAAACAAATGTGCAATTTTTCAAAATTTGTTATCACAAAAAGTTTCATTCCTTCTCATAGTTTAAGTCCTATTCCTTCTATTCTATGTTAGGGATTAGTTCAGGAGAACCCCACCATTCATGGACTCCGAAGCTGTGGACACTTCGGGATTGGAGATTGTGTTGATCTAATGAGCTTATGCTGCCGCACGTCGCCTCAACCAATCCTCCAATACTACCCTGATAGATTTTTTTCTTTTATTATCTAGGATTTTAGACCCTCAACCTGACAAACAAAGGAGCACACCATCCTCGAGGATCTGATTTCTTAAAACCTCATGGTAACCTTTAATCACATAATCTAGCGGCTTTAAATACATGTTATCGTGACCCAACCGCTATTGAACCACCCGTGCCTTCACATGGCACGAACGCATCTTTCGTCGTTCAACCCGAATATATTGGCACACGGTACCACGTATTGCAAATCATTCATTTTTTGCACTCTTATCATAATAGGGCAACCGTGTACCACCTAGGTAGGGAAACATCAATACGAGTTCCTTCCGACAAACTTACATTGCAAATCATTCATTTCTTGCGCACTTATCATAACAGGGCAACGATGTACCACCTAGGTAAGGAAACACCAATATAGATTCCTTATGACAAACCTACATGTTGCATGTTCGACGTGTAGTTCTACTTCTAGTCATTCTTAACGTAAGACACGATCCTTTTTAGGATCCATCTCAATACACATAAATTCTCATGATGTAATTCCTTCGTTAAGCCTTCAATTTGCATATTCATCAATATTAAGTATAGACTCTCTCTCACACACACATATTAATTCATATGTATAAATACGCTCATATTTATGCTCATTTTAATTCCAAGCTGTAACTTTCCAAGCCACTGCATCAATTTGATCATTAGACATTATTTTATTGGGAATCACAAAGCAACTTTTCATATTTCTCAAAAATAGTCAAATTAGGGTTCTTCATAGCACATAAAATAAAATAAGAAATTTTAACCATCTCGTATGAAAATCCAACAACAAAAGGAATGATTTCGTTACCTAATCGAGTTTTCTCTCACGTATGTAGTGCTTTATCATGATTGTTTTTCAGAAAGGATGACTTATGGCTCCTGAAACGAATCGAATTTCATTTTCATAAAAAAATACTAAGAACGTGCCAACACGTGAAGAACGAGCTAAGAACACGAAGAACGTGAAGAACACGAAGAACGTGGAGACCATATTTTTCTCTTAAAATTTCAGCAGAGTTTTCCTTTATATCGGGATATATTTATATGAAAATTTTGGTAGAATTTCTCCTTGTATCGGGATATATTTTTATGAAAATTTCGGCAAAATTTTCCCTTATATTGTGACATATTGAAAAAAAATGGAAAGAGTTTCCTCTATAAAATCATCGAGAGGAAAACAACAACAAATTTGAAAGAATATAATCAAACTGCAAGAAATGGAGAATAGGTAGACACCACACGTCTTAGATGAGTGAAGGTGTGACGAAAGACAAGGTTCACTGGCGCGCATAGCCGCCCACATCTAAGTAGGGTATTATATAGATTCTCCATCAGAAACAACTATAAAAGCGGAATCGAAAGAATAAAACCATAAACGATGGAGAATCGATAAACACCACGCATCTTATGTGAGTAAAAGTGTGACGAACCACATAATTCACTGACGTGCATAGCCGCCCGCACCTAAGTAGGGTGTTACACAGATTTCTCCTCGAACCACAAAAGAAAATGAATCAGAAAAGGAAGATGAATTGAAAGCTAAGAGATAAAGAAGATGAATCGAAAACCTTTCTTACGAAGCAAACTAAGAGAGGATCGTACTTTCCTCCTCTTCTTTCTCCTGAAAGTGCTTCGCTAGCATTCCTTCCCCGCTCCCTCTCCTCCTTCCGATCTCTTGACCCTAGTCCTTTGGGTAGTGGTGGTAGTGGAAATCATAGAAAATGAATGGGTGGGTGGGGGTATTTATAGGATCCAGAAAATCACTAACCATGGTTAGTAAACCATGGTTCAGACCTTAACCACAGCTAGCAGCCCATGATTTTGGCCAAGTATTATCCAAAACTTAAGTCTTAAGTTAAAACTTTCTAAAAGATTTTAGATTCATTAATGACTCTTAATTAACGCTAATCGTGATTAACTTTCACTAATCACGATTTAACTTTTACAGCTCATACTTAACTTTTGCTAACTATTGATTAGTATTGGCTAATGGTCATTAGCGATATTCAATCCATCATTAGTTTCTTTAATCATGTTTAATTAATCTAATGACGGTCATTATGGGTTAATGATATCTTAAGCCTCCTTACCTCTCTTTCTTCCAAAAATCATAACAATTTGAATGAAGTCCGATTCATACGAAACAAATTCTATTGGTTTCCTTTTGACGAGACAGATCTTATGATTTAGGATGTGATAGACGACCAAGTTCGAGTCTTTACAATAGGAGCGGCAGAATCTGACTTCATGATAATGTCTTCAGGCGTGCCTCCATTTCCTAGGTTGACTCCTTGTAACTAAGATTTCTTTTATTTTATTTTGATCACAATTGATTGCCTATCTAAAATAAAAAATAACCTTACAAACAATACATAGATTACTATCACTTTTCCCAACAATGTGAAGTCAGATCCGCAAGTTTTTAATCTACTATTTGTTATCACCTTTGTTAATTCAACCACTTCTAAAGATGGATCCTAGAGAAATGATGAGCATGGAAGATATTTCTAGTCTTAGACCCAAAAAATTTATAGGTTTACATTTCCATAGATGGAAATCAAAGATGAAATTTTCGCTCACTTCATTGGGATTGGTCCTTATTACAACTCCTTCCGGGGAACTTGAATCTCCTATCAATCCTAGAGATCATGTCAATTCCATTCCTAATTCTTTATTCGCAATAGGTTCCACTTACAGTGATCCACTTGCTTCTCCTACCTCGTATCATCTACAATACCCAAAGAAATAGATTATCTTGATAATGGTAAGATTCTTTTCGGATTATCCGATGAGCTTTACGGCATCTACCATATGCACCATACTGCTCTCGATCTTTGAAAATATTTAGATGATAAGTTTGATATGCTAGATGCAGACTTGGAACGATATGCTTTTATTCAGTGGCTTGACTATAAGATGGTAGAAAATAAGCATGTCTCCGCACAAGTTCTTGAATATCAAAACCTTGTCTCTAAGCCTATTGCTAGTGACTATAAGCTTGAGGAGAATGTGCAAGTAGTAGCTCTAATCGAAAAACTCCCCTCTTCTTGGAAAGACTTTGCTAAATCTCTTCGTCATAGATAAGAAAATATGAACATGTCTTCTCTCGTAAAGTCCCTTCAAACTGAAGATCATTATAGAGAAAAGGACACTTAGTATAACCCTCTTGTCAATCTTGTAGACCATATAAACCACAAAAAGAAACTTCATAAATTCCACATCAAATCTAAACAATCTTTTAAGAAATGCAAACAAACTGATAAGAATAGTAACATTGATTCTAAAGACCCACACATCTGCTATGCATGTGGCAATTCGGGTCACCTTACAAAAGTATGCAAGACCTGCAAGGGACAAAAGAAGCAATCTCCTAAGAATACCGAAGTTAATAAGATTTATGTAGGGGTTGACACTTTCGGAAGGTTAGAAACCAATTTCATTATTCATAATGTTAGTTCTCCCTCACATGATAATTGGTGGTTAGATTCTAGAGTAGCATCTCACGTATGTTATGATCGCTCTTCCTTTTCCACCTATCGGGCCGATAGAAGCCGTGTCATCTCTTGGGGTGATGATGTCTCTGTAAAACACATTGTAGGCTTTGGACGTGTGGACTTGAAGCTCACATTAGGGAAAGTCTTGAAGTTACATATTATTTTGCATGTTTTTGGTTTTAAGAAGAACCTTATCAGTGAAGTTCTAGTTATGTATTTTGGTTACTCCTTATTGAGTCCATGTAATAAAGTTGTAATATCTTGTATTGGTTCTAATATAGGTGTCGGCTATACTTGTAGTTGCCTTATCAATCTTAGTGTTGAGTCTTGTAATGGTTCTTCCCATATTAAAGAGAATTGCATTAGAGCTCTTTCTATTGCCGTGTCATCCAATGTTGGGCATGCTCGCTTAGGATATGTGAATAAAAATATAACGAAGCGTATGATTCACATGAACTTAATTCTCAAAATTGATTTAATGAATAATTATAGATGCAAAATTTGTGCGCAAGCTAAATTGCTTAAGGAACCTTTCAGATCAATAGAAAGAAACTCCATATTACTTGAACTTGTTCATACTGATGTATGTGATCTAGACCATATTGTTACTCATGATAATATACGCTACTTTATGACCTTTATCGATGACTTTTCCAAGTATTGTTATATTTATTTTCTAAGACCTAAAGATGAGCAAGTGGAAAAGTCTAAAGTCTACAAAATCCAAATAGAAAATCAAACTGATAAGAACATAAAAAGGATTAGATCTGATAGAGGGGGTGAGTATACTTCAAATGGACTAAATAAGTTCTGCGAGGGACATGGCCTTATATATGAAACCAATTCCCCATATAACCCTCAGTCTAATGGTGTGGCCAAAAGGAATAACAAAAACCTAATCGATATGGTCAATATCATGTTAGTTGAATATGGTCTTAACCTACGATTGTGGGGGAGGCTCTCTTAACCGCAAACTACGTGCTTAATCATATCCCTTTTAAACACATAGATAAAACACCTATGAACTTTGGTTTAACAGGAAACCTACTTTAAAGCACCTTAAAGTATGGGGATGCTTGACCAAAATCAAGATCTTTGAAAATAAGAAGATGAAGTTAGGTCCTAAAATCATGGATTCTATTTTCATAAGGTATGTAGAAAATAATAAAGCCAATAGATTTCTAGGGATAAAATTTGATATCATAAAAATTAAGATCAATTCTATACTAGAGATCAGACCTGTAGATGCAGTATATTATCAGACCATCTTTCCTCTCAAATCTTCTCTCCCTAGAGTAGTTGGAGAAGGAACTTCAAACTCCGAAACCCTTGAATCCTCTCAAGATATAACTCTAATTATTGAAGAAGCAGAGCCCTTAAACCAATAACTTGTTGAGCCTCCTAAGGACCTAGGTCGAGGTAAAAGGGCTAGAGTGGCTAAGTACTTTGGTCGTGATTTCTACACTCTCTTGGTAGAAGAAGACCCCAAGACCTGTGATGAAGATATGAAATTCATAGATCATAGTTTATGGAAGGAAGCAATTGATAATGAAATAGAATCCATAATGAACATTTACACTTGGATTCTAATCGACCTTCCCACAGGATACAAGACTATCGGATGTAAATGGGTCTTCAAGAAGAAGTTACGGGTAGATGGTTCCATAGATAAGTTTAAGGCTAGGCTTGTAGCAAAGGTTACTAACAGAAAGAATGTGTTGATTATTTCGACACATATGCTCCCATAACAAAAATTATCTCTATTCGAGTTCTTGTCGCTTTAGCCACGATCTATAATCTTGAAATCCATCAAACAAATCTTAAAACTTCTTTCCTAAATGGTGACCTTGAGGAAGAGATTTATTTGGATCAACCTGAAGGATTTGTAGTCCCTGGACAAGCACACAAGGTTTATAGATTAGTAAAATCTTTATATGGTCTAAAAAAGCACATATGCAGTGGAATAATAAATTTGATAAAATTGTTTTATCTGTTGGCTTCACTGCTAATAAATATGATAGATATATTTATTTTAAATCTTATGTGATGGTATTGTAATCATGTGCCTGTTGGTCGATGATATTTTAATCTTTTGATCCAATTCAGCTATTATTTTTGAGAATAAATCATTTATTACTAAAAACTATGATATGAAAGACTTAGGAATAGATGATGTTATACTTCGTATAAAATTGAGTAGATCTACTTCTGGTTATACTCTAAACCAGTCTCACTATGTAGAAAAGGTTTTACATATGTTCTATATGTATCATAATGTGCATGTTAGTACTATGTATGCTCCCTCCTTATATTTTAAGGCAGACACTGGTAATCCGGTGGACCAATCTAGATGTGATCAAGTCATAGGAAGCCTAATGTATCTAGCTAATTGTTCTAGATCTGATATAGCGTATGCTATTAGTAGGTTAAGTAGGCACACTAGCTGTCCTAACGCTGATTGTTGGAAGGCCTTGGTCAGATTTTTTTAGTTACCTTAAGGGTACTATGGAATACAATCTTCAATACAATGATTTTTCAGCTATATTGGAAGGCTATACAAATGCAAATTGGATTGTAGACTCTGATGAAACCAAGTCTACTAGTGGTTATGTGTTTCGTCTTGGTGGTGCTGCAGTTTCTTGAAAATCTTCCAAATAAACTGTTAGAACAAGACTCACAATGGAGGTTACACCCTTGGAGATTCCTACTACATGAGTGTAAACCTAGGCCGGGGTTTATGTGAGTTGGGTATTCTCTCTAGAGCACTCACGAAACCGATCTTGCGAAGGTCGTAATGCGCACACCGATATGAACGTCCTCGTAACCTCATCTATGTTTGCACGATTTATTAAAATCTGAATCAGAGAGTATGATTCAAGACGCAGTTCACCACGGCTCTTCGAATGCAGATGAATCATTGGTAGACAAGGTTCATAGCCACAAGCTGCCTATGTTGAAAGACAGTTCAATCGTATTTTATTTTACTCTAATTTTTTATCTTTTAACTTTTATTTTTTTATTTATTAATAAAGGTTTATGAAATATGTGGGGGAATATTGGATTCGTTGTGTATTTCATCTCCTACCTTTTAATTTTAAAATAAATTTTATTTTAGTCTATATTTTTTTAAGTCGATGCAATTCTCAATTGACGTACAAGTTCCTAATCCATTTATGATCTCGAAAATGAAATCCATTAAAGACGATTGAACAACCATCTTCCTTCTATTACATCCAGATTCATTGGTCGATTGGATAGCCGTTTGGGCATTAAACAAATCTCCTCGTTAATGTTGGGTGCGATCAACGATACTATGGAAACTCGTTCATTCCTTAATATTTTGGAGGAGAAAAAAGATCCCTTTGGGATCCACATAATTGACAGTCTGTCTATATGAAGGGTTGTACACTCAACCCCTTGCATACAACAATAAATTACACCATTCTTCTAGTTCTCCACCTCCATCTACCTTTCACCACTTGTGCGCTCATTGTTGATTCACGATGACACGTTCTTTATTTTATTTTCTCTACGATGATGAGGGCCAATACGTTCAACGTTGTTCTCTTGCTAGTACCGAGAGGCAGCAGGCAGCTAGGGGTGATTGAATCTGGGAGCAAGGTCGCCATCAAGCTCGTGCATAGGAGCGGCGGAATCTGACTTCACGACAATGTCTTCAGACTTGCCTCCATTTCTCAGGCTAGCTCTTTGCAAATAAGATTTCTTTTGTTTTTTTTCCACAATTACTTGTCTATCTAAAATAAAAAAATAACCTTACAAACAGTACATACATTGCTATCGTTTTGTTCAACAACAACTCATATCCACACTTCGTGTGTTTTAGATGTGGAGCTATGTTTGAGGGCTGAAGTGTTACGCTGGTCGTACTCCTCTCAAACTATATATAATTACATTATATTGAAATTAATTGCATGAATGTGTTAATGTTAATTACCTCTAGCTCATGAACGATCTAGGCATGTCACTCCTAAGTAATTTCCCCCTTATAATCGAAGATAAACGGGTTCAACAACCCAAATAATTGCTTAGATCTATCTGTTGAATCCTAGACATTCAGCAACAAATAATATTAGCATATAATATTAGCATATAAGGAATGGTATTTACCTCCATCGTCGAGTTGAATGATGTAGATGTCCTGATTGCAACTTCTCCAATACCAGATTCTTGATACTCCTCGCGAGTCTTCTTTTTGGTGCTTCATAAAGGATTAAATCGGAGATATATTAACAACAAAATTAAACTAAATTAAATGCAATATACACACGCACACGCACTCGATCCTACTTCATTTATGCATAATGTTTAGACGAAATCAAAATCGAAGGCTGAGATGGCACATGTTATATACAGTGGGTTGTACTCAGACAACCTATTGAGCATATTATACCGTAATACTACTGCGAATAAGAACTTTAAAATGGCCTATCCTTGAAGGTTACCAAAGAACTGTTGTCATCCGCTAATTTTTGATGGTCCCCTATACAACCGTTGATCCTAGTCTAAACTGTCATTGGCGGCTAGTCGCCTGATGTCGATACACTAAAATGATTGATGCCACACAATTTTCATGGAGGTTACTACAATTACTTGCGCATAACCTATGATGATAGTTAGAGATCATTCTCAACGGTTAGTAGCCCATCAACACCAGTCTTAAATATATCCCGTCGATCCCTAAATTTTTGAATCTCCACCGCGAAGCCAAGATTTGATGACGATTTTATAACTACAGACGAATTGGGGGGAGGGGGGACAGCTTATGGGGTAAAAACTATAAGGCATATCACGGAACGCAAAAATAATGAATTAAATTCACAAATAAAGGTGTTTATCGTATGAACATTAATGCAATCATATAAAAAAATGCTTGCAAATACAAAAAGACATAGTATAGGAAATATTTTCCAAACTGTTTGCATAACCACAAGAGTATCAAGGAATGCCTTTGAAATATGAGTCTCTAAACGAATAAACCTCTTGAATCAAGTTTGATCCGACGAAGCTTCCTCTCACTGGCATGATGATGACTAGTGATGCTTCCCACGAAGAAGAAGGCGACTCCTCCCACGATTCACCTAACCAACATAGAGTATGAAGAGGTAATAAGGGTGGACAATTAGGGTTTGGGTATGGTGGATGATGGATGACCAAGAAATTGGGAGTCACTCTTAGGAATTCAATTGATGTATTGTAAAGAGAGCCAAGTCTTCCTTAAATTCCCGAGTGGACAACAAAGATGAAGCCTCCAACTTAATTTTTGAATGGCTATGGTGGATTACTAATCCTTCAAGGAGTTGTCTAACCAAAAAGATAATATTATTATCCAAAAATAAATCATAATAGAGTCCTAATAAAGTAGGAAGGAGACCAACAACTTGATCTCCAACAAATATGGTGGACGTCAATGGTGGACCCACCATGTTGGCTCTTTTATTTTAAATTCCATTAATGACTTGACATTTACTTTATTTATCTTTGATTAATTAAATATCAATATTGCGAGATTTATAAAAGCATACCCTCAACAAAAGAACACAATTCGTTATCCAATTCACATTTAATCAAATGAATGTATGTGTGATAACCGTATGCATATATAATAGTTATTATGAATCTCTAATCAATATAATTAATATCCAATATGTGAATCATATCCACCTATTCTAATATCTAGGATAATAAAAATTATTATCTTGATATTAATATCTCAATGTAGGATTCTTAATCCTATTAGGACTTCTGAACAACATTTACAAATATTGGAGATAATGTCAGGGAGATTATATTATCCATGTATAATGACTTGAAAACTATATATCCATCCATTTTCAGGGTTTAACCACTTCATGCATTTTTACTAGGATATTTTTTCAGATGTCCAAAACATTTAGAACCATGTCCAACCATTTCTATGTCCATTTTCATTTCCAACATTTGGATCTAGACATGGACGCTAAAAAATGGGTTCAAAATCCATTTCGATTTCCATTTTCAACATTTGGATCTATAAATGGATACTAGAAATGGGTAATATGTATGTTCCATTTCCAATTTAGATCTAGAAATGGGTTCAATATATTCCATTTCAAACATTTGGATCCAAAAATCGATAGTATTATGGGTTTAATTACTTGAGATTTAATCCAATTAATTCTCAATCATTTAACCATAAAATGAAGTCACTAAAATCTGCATGATTTCATCACTACCTCAAGCATGGAATATAATACACTATGGTCACAACAACCTAGAGTATTCCCAATACTCCATCATCCTACATACATAAGATTTTGATTAATACCGAAGTTCAAATCTATGTCTGGTTGTCTTCTTTGAGGTTATGTCAATATATTTGTCAATCTATAGTTAGGCAAAAATATTAATCATATGCTTTCCAAAAGCATATGTTAATATTTCTAATTTTTTTGTTTGTTTCATATATAAGACGACTATGCTAGAATTTGGTATGACCCCACCATCTCATTAGTGAGCTCCATCTCCCGATTCATAGAATATGAACATGTATGACCCCTTCAAGATATCGTATATCGCATATCTCCTCATATGCACACCATCGTGCTGGTATATAGACCATGTTTAGGTCATCAACCTATTGGTCTGCCAAATGTTAATACTCAAACATATATAAATATATATCAGTCTTTGGTTAGGGAATGGTGTCTGTTCATGACAGTATGATTAAGATCTTTAGTATATCAATCTCGTTATGTCAACATTTTAACTTAACTAATCTGATACCTCCAAATCTCTATTCTTATGCAGAGGATATGCATTAAGAGGTAAGTCGGAAATCAACATTTAGAGAAAGATTGTCATCATTTTATCAGACCAAAGATCATTCTTGAATATCACTTGATGATGTCGGTTCTATCCTAAATCTAACTCTTTAAATCTACAACTCTATGTCAGCCTATATAATCGGATGATACTAAGACGATCTTGGTACACAATCTTAATTGTACTAAGGAACCTTTCATTAAGTGTAAACATAAATATTTAATTCATATAAAGAAATTAATAATTTTTATTTATTAATGGGTCAACAAGGGCTTATAAGTCTAATAGTCTCCCGCTAGTCTTCAGAGTCATTCATGTACAACTCTTAAACCTATGCTCATATTCTAATTATTTGAGTTAAATGGTCTAGTTAGTCGATTACTCACACTATCACCAGATACTATGCCATGTTTTGTTACAAACTTGCAACTTGAGAAAAAGTAGATGCATCTAATGCAGTTGTTGCATCTTATGCATGCAATACTCACCTTTCTCAGAACAACCGTAGTATCATGCTTCTTGCTAGATTTAGCTCCTTGTACTACCATTTAACAACGAATATGAACCTTAACGTTGACTTCCTATCATCCACATCGGATTGGAAGTTTGAATTTTGTGTACCTTAGGGCTTGGAGATCATTACCTCCATAATCCAAGATGTATTCTTGAGTTCTTTTAGGTATTTAAAGATGCTTTTCACTATACACCGGTGTTTTTCTCCATAGCAGGATTGGTAATGGCTTACCACTCCCACTGTATGGTAGATATAGTCTTGTACATCATGACATACATAAAATTTCTTACAACTGATGCATACAGGTATCCATCCACAACCTTCTTATCGTCAACACGTTGAGATGTCATTCATTTAGATAGTAATATCGCGTCTTAAGGGAAGGAAACATTTCTTGAAATTATCCGTATCAATTTTTTTAAGATTTTCTTGATGTATAATTGTTATGACTATCCTAGTAACCTCTTTTCAATATTTGTGCACATTTTTAGAATCAAGAGTAAGAGGCCTCCATGAGATCGTTCATATCAAAGGTATAGGGCAAACAGATCTTAGAACTGATCATCATCCCCATATCATTCCCACTGGTCAGGATGGCATCCACATAAAGCACGGTGGACACAATGGCACTCACACTAAGCTTCTTGTATACATGTCTCATTTGGATTCTGTACGAAATCTTGACTCTTTATGATTTCATAGAGTCGGATGTTTCAACTAAGAAAAGATTATTTAAGCCCATAGATGACTTTATTTAGCTTTCAAACTTTGTCTTCCTCGGCTATGAAGCCCTGAGGCTGCTCCATATGGATATCCTATTATATGGTATCCGTTGAGGAATGTAGTCTTGACATCCATCTGTCAGATGTCATAGTCAAGATGTGACGCTATACCTAGAAATATCATGATGGATTTAGGCATGCCCACATGAGAGAATGTCTCAACGTAGTGGATGCCTTCTCTTTCTATGTAGCACGTGGCTGTAAGCTGTGTTTTGAAGGTTTTACCTTCCTATATGTTGATTAGCTCAGATCACGATACCAAGGTCCGGTCTTGGAGGGTCAGCGGAGTCCAGCAACGGATCCAACAATCATTGTATCGACTGCTTTCACAATGCACGGTACCCGAATCGAACGTAATTCAACATCAATTAATCCACAAATATATAAGCAATGAATGTAAAGCGAGTTAAAATTTATTACAACTCTACAAAAATGTGTACAATGACAAGAAATAGAGGTTGAACCATTGAGAGAAAACAATGGCTAACTTAATTATTAATAATTATCGTCAATTAATAATAATAATTTTTGTAGTTTTTAGCCTTCTTCTTATTTTTATGTGGGTTTTGAATTATATTCAATTTTATGGATTTTTTATTATTTTATTTTATTTATATCTTTATATTTTTAATTTTATATTTTCTTTTTTAATTTTGTAAAAATTTTAATTTCCTTTTGATTTTAAAATAAAATATACAATAATATGTTATAATAATGATATTATATACTATATAAGTAATATTTAAGGTATATAGTATATACAAAACATTATATTTTTTAATGTTCATGGATAGAATACAAGAAATAAAACATTTATGTCATTATTTTATTTTATCTATTTTTAGTATTTTACAAACAATTTATTAATTTTTACATAATTTTAAAGTAATAAATATATCAAAACACTGTACAGATTAATTACTGAACTTATTTTAGGTTCAATAAATATAAATAAGTTCAAAATTAACCTAAAACTATTTTAAATATTTAGTATATATTGTATAGAAAATTTAGAGACTAACAATTATATTTTCAGATTTTCTTTATTTTTTGTTAATTTTTATAAGATATCTAGGTTTTGTAATGTTTATATTTTATATTTTGTGTTTTTAACGATTTTTGGGTACGGTAGGTAATAGAATAATAAAACAAATAAATTTTTGGGAATTTTTGGAAGTATTTTTCTAATTTTTATGGATTTTAATATTTAGGCAGAGAATAAAAATATCCTTTTGGATTTTTAGTAAATAGGAAAATTGATTTTATTGCCAAATAAAAATGGGGCATGTACAAACACAATGTTAGGAACTTAACATAATTTTCCTACTATTTTAGAGCAAGAAAAATGTTTAAAATGTGCAAAATATAAGAAAATGAAATGTTGCAACTAAGAGGGACCTTTTTGCAAACTATATAAATATTACATGCATCTAGAAATAGGTCAAGATAATATAGATACATGATGCAATTTTTACGGGGCATCATATGTAGCTACACGTGAGGCGGAAGAACCATTTTGTAAATACTAGAAACATTGGGGCCCATATTATAAATAAACCTAAAGTTTTTACACATACTACAATATTTACTATATTACAAGCGAACCTAAAGTTTTTACACGTACTATAATATTTACAGTACAATTAGATAGAAAAATCAACAGAGGGGGTTATGCAATATACCCTAGTCGACCACAAGATGGGAACATTATGGCTGGATCAATGGCCGTGATGCATTCACATCACCTTATGATGAACGGATATACATACATACTAGTTCGTAAAATCATCAACAAACCAGATTAGATATAGGCCAACGCTCGATCGGACGGTGGAGGAGGTGCGCGAAAGAACATGGAAGAACACGTTCTTCCTTGAACTTCAATCATTTGATGCTCGCGTCTCTGACCTCCTTCTATTGTTCTTATGGCCTCAATCCACTCCTGGGGTCGTTTTGCGCATGCAGGGAGGCTCTGGATGGTCCATGACTTGTTGGAGGAGGCATGTGGGCTCGTTTTTCTCCAAGGATCTAGCGGACCCGTTCTTCGCTAGATTCTCTATCCCATGTGCGCTCCTGAGGCTCCTTCCTACACAATAACACTAAGGGGCTTGAGACCTATGCTCTCAACCCAATGGGATAGCATGAGAAATGAAGGGGATGATGATGCTTCGACGATAGATGGAGTAGGAGCATCAATTCACTGATCCAAGAGAGATCAGGTTGATCTGGGTGGTCGACGAGATGGAGAAATGAAGGGGGGAAACTATGGATATGTTCAAGCGAGTTAGAGACAAGTCGAAGGAAGGTGATTACAGTGTATAGAGCAGAAGCTCCAACGTACTCTAGCCTTTTGGATTTTGGCTTAATTAAAAGGAAATCAATGAAATTAAAAGATAGAGACACATTAAGAATCATAAATTCAAGCTAAAGATCCTAAAACTAACAGCTCAACAGGGGTTACTTGGAGTACAAGAAACCTTCATCGGAGGTTGTCTGACGATGGATAGATCAGACTCTACTCCACCTTATCCTCACCGACAGGGTCGAGATCCTTGTTGTCACCAAGAATCAGGCTCCATATGGTTCTCTTTGGGGTTACGGTCGAGAAAGAGAGATAAAAAATGCAAAGAAAGGTCGGAGGTCTTATTTATAGACAGTTGTGACCCATCACATTGGGAGGAGGATGGTGTGTGGAGGAGAGGGCGTTGGTGAAGCTTAAGGGACATGCACAGAAGAGTGAGTTGGGTTCTACAGAGAGGAAGGAGCTCGAGGGAGAAGGGAGGCATGAAGAAATAGTGGAAATTTTAAGAAATGGGGGGGGGGGGGGTGACTCTAACAGAGTCAGAAGGAGGAGAGGACAGTTGACCCATAGGTCAACGGTCCCCGGGCTCTGATTAGTCCAAATAGACCAATCTGGATAAAATATATACAAAAATCTTAATTAATTAATTAATTAATAAATAGCAGATGATTTTATTAATTAAAACTCAAAAAATAAAAAATGCTTCTAATTTTAAACTATTTATAATGTTTTTTATTTATTATTACAATCTCATTTATTAGATGTTATTTTTATAAATATATTCAAAGGTATATTTACCTATATTTTAGGTATTTTATTTTAGTTTATATTTTAAATTTTATTATCATATGTACATATTTTATATATTTCTACTATATTAGATACATATTTACATATTTTTGTGTTATTTTTTATTTTATTTATATACTTAAATTATTATATGTATGTACATTATAAGTATATTGTACGTATAGTTTATTGTATTATTCATTTTAATATATTTTTAACGGTTTTATTTTATATTTGTATTTTTATTATATTTTAAATAATATTTATAATTATTTAAAATAATAATAAGGGTAAAAATTTAAATAATGAATTATATGAGTTAATTATACATGTATATAGTACAATGGGACCCCGAAGAGCTGGCTTTTGTATCTTAACCCAATTTTTAACGAAATTATCTTCATTAAATATTTAATTTAATTTTAAATACAATAGAGGAGAGTTTGGTGACTTTTGAGCTTGTACGAAGAAGATATGGATATGTGAAGTTTGGTTTACAACTTTTTCATTTATGTGTCCCAATTGCACAATGCATTATTTTTATATGCAATTATTTTTATAATTTTCTATGTATTATTATGTACAAGATTCATGTTGATAATTTTATTATTTGATGTGTATAAAAGGAATAATAAAATCAAGTAAAAATGGCTATTTTTGAAGAATAAAAATTGGGGTTTCATGTGTATTTGACCATTATCTCTCTCTACTTTATTCCTTGTCAACCTAGTTAATATTGATTCGGTCTTAAGTTTTAGGGTCATTCAGTATCTTTGATACTTCGTTTATTTTTCCTTTTCTTTTCTTTATTCTTTTATTTTGGATTTAAATACATGTATTTGTAAAGTATTTACAGATGAATAAAAATTGCTAATTTGTACAAGTTAGTTATATTTACATGTGTTTTGACAAAGATTTAAATGCAAAATAGAAGAATAATGAGATGAATGCCTATTCATCACCCCCTTTACTTATCTTTTTTGGTCCCTATAAAGCACTTATTAGAAGAATAGGTGATGCAAAAGAGAAAACTAAAGAAAAAGAAAATAAAGAAGGTAGAATGATCACGATTTTAAATTTTTCTTCACAAAATCAAAGTTAGAGCTCAGTTAAGACCTTTAGGTTGTTAGTTTGTTTGGAACCTTATATGGAATGGGATCTAACAACTTAACAACCATCAATTTCCACAAGTCTATGTTCAGGTCTCTTCAATAGCCAGGTCAGAATAAATCTATTCATGTGCAAACCCTTATGACTATGAGTCTTTCTTGTACAGTGAAGTGTATGTAGCTATTCATTTCCTTGATGGCTGGGGTATTCCCTTCTAAGTTCAAGCACAATCAACTCAAGAAGATGTGGTAAAGAGAAGAATGGATTATGACCAATGTAGTCACATATCCTATGGAGCATGGACAGGGTAGCCAAATCTCTTGCTGCAGGCAACCTTGAGATTTGACTCTGAGACATAGTACCTTGCTTATTTCATACATACTCCGACAGGATTAATTTATTTTAACTTTTGCTCATCTATTCTTTTTGGAGTTTTTGATTTTTTTGTTTTTGGTACTATATACAACATCAATTACATAAGGAATTTTTCCTCTTATACCAGTAGATGATGAATCTCCATTTCATCACCTTTATGATATCATTTTAGCCTTAAAAACCCTAACTAATGCATGCAAATAACATTAATTTTTACAAAATAGCATTCATTATTTATTGCATTTATTGTGTAAATAATATTGTTTTTAATGTCAAAGTTATAGAATAAAAAGAAGAAAAGAAAAAGGATATAATACCAAAGGTATTTTATGACCCTAAACCTCGAGACCAATTCAAGAATTGAGTTGGTCGACAAGGAATAAAGTAGGGGGAGATATGGGCCAAAAATACAATAAAAACCTAATTCTATTATTTCCCAATAAAGCATTTTTGACACCCCATTTTATTCTTTATTATTTATACGCCAAATAAAGAAACTTTGAACATGAAAATATAAACAAAAATACAAAACCTAGTTTGTACAAAAATAAGACATAGTGTACTTTTCATACACAAAATAGAAAAGCCAAAATCCCAACTTCACATACCCATATCTTCCCAAATAAAAACTCAAAATGTATTATAATTACCTCTAATTGTATATTACTTTTAATAAGGATGCAATGAAGGTTGCTTCATATTTTTCGGAGTCAAGGTAAGAAAGTTAGGTTTGGACCCTCATTATACAATATACTCGAATAAAATATTCAATTTATTCATTCTTTACTATTTTTACTATTTTATGTTTTTATAATTTTGTAAATATTTTATAACTTATGTTTAAATTGAAACTAAAATAAAACAATAAAGAAAACACAAAACAAAATAAGTATATATAAAACATAGGCAAAATACCTATACTTGCATATAAATAAAAGTGAAATCTATTTTTTATTCTTTTATTCAAGTATATTTTTATACTCTTGTATATATAATTTATATTATATTAAAAATATAAAGATAAAATAAAACCCAAGAAAATACATCAAAATAAAATAATGTATATAATATATAGATAAATATACCACACAATTGCTAATATAATTAATATACCTATTTATTTAAAGATAGAAATAACATAAATAAAAATATAAAAAAAATAAATTTATATATCTAAAAATAGGTTTTAAATATATAAAATAAGAGAATAAATTAATAAAATAAAATATACAAAATAAAAATAAATAGTCAAACATAGATGAATATACCTATAAATAAATCCCTAAAAATTAACAACTAATTAATAACCTAAAAAATAAATAAAAATCATAATAAAATACTACATAACATAATAAAGATTCTTCATTTTATACTCAAAAATTAATAAAATAAATTAATATTTTTAAATAATTATTTTCAAATAAATAGGCAGTTTTGTCTTATAGTGCACCTACTTGGACCAATTAGAACGCACCGATTGTTGACCCCTGGTCAACTCCCCCCCCAGGCATCTGACTTCTGACACCTATCATTTCCCGTGAATGCATCCTATTTTTCTCGCTTGATCCATCGCTCAATCTCATCCGATTCCTTCATGAGGTTTTATCTCTGATCCTCCACGATTCACACCGAGCCTCTAGATTTCGTATACATAGTTACGATTCTCGCCAAATCCCTGATCAATAAGGGTGCATCTCATGCTTATAAATAAAACCTTCTCCTCGAGTTTTTGGGTCATCATCCAAGCCCTAAAGCCCCTAAATCTCGACCAAAGTGCGTATCCTCAAGACAGGGGGAGTCCCATGAGGATTGGAAGGCTTACGGAGGGGGAGGTTCACCCAAGGTTGGCCATCGCCGGCCACTCTGCTCCCTAGTCAGATCCAAGGTACGAGCTGCGCCATTTTGCTTTCTGTAGGTTAGAATTAGTCTTAGGTTTAATTTTGTACTTTTAATTCCATGTTTTAGTTAGTTAATTACCCTAGGCACAAGGTTACCCTCGCTGGAGCTTTGGAGCTCCTGCCGTTCATGTTTCACTGTACCCGGCCGTCTCCGACTACGCACACCACCCCACTCGCTTCCCTATTCATTTCTCCACCTAGTCGCACCATTTCCCCCCTTCGATTAACTCTGGATCGAAGCCTCCTTGCTCCTCTCCTACCACCTTGCTAGAGAAACCCCTTCGACCCATCTCCTACCTATACAGTGCCTAACTGGGTTGAGGCACTTCTCCCTTGACCCGTGAGTTTATTAATGTAGATCCCACACCGAAAGACACATATGGGACGACTTTGAGGCTTGAAGACCACCCCAGGTGTCCTTGCCCTCCGGAGCTCCTCCGTCGAGCTCCGGAGCTCCTCCGTCGAGCTCCGGAGCTCTTTGAGGTGACTAAAGATTCTTCGTCTACCCTACCTAAATCAACCGGATTAATGATCGAATTAAAAGTGTCGTTCGTTGTAGTCGGGTAATCGAGACTGATAAAAAAACACTCAGATCAATATTCAATTAACTACAAGCGGCAAATTTATTTTACTTGGGCAAGCACAAGGTCGAATTCAAGGAGGCAACTTTCTCCATAGGTTAATTTGAAGTTAATTTTAATGTCAGATTTTCAGGAGAATATTTTTGGTGTTTTTTATTTTTTTAAGCAATTAAGGAAAAAGTGCGATGCAATTTCAAGCCAAAATTTAAGGTTAAATCACAAATTATAGTCAAACGAAGTCCAAAAATGATGAAACTTGGCTATAATATGAAGTGCAATGAAACTAAACTACTGCAATATTTTTGGAATTTTTAGACCCTAAATGAATTAAATATGAATTAATTATTGATGCATCATAGTTTTTGCAAAATTAATTTTAATAAATACCAAAGTACATTATTTCCAGTTATAAATATAAAAATTATCCTAGATGTTTCTATGTAAAAGGAATCCAAGAAAATTAATAGACTTAAAAAAGGATGTATATTCGACCTATTAAAAATCAATTTAGCAAAAGACTAATTAATATTTTCTAGCCTCGTGATGCATGCAAATGCTATGATTTTTGGGCACAATATAGATCAACTTAAACTAAACCTATTGTGATTTTATGATGATTTTTGGAGCAACAAATAATTTAATAATGAATTTAAAGCACACAGTGGGCAAACTAAGTCAGTTTCCACAATAAATAATAATATTTAATTCCTTGATGCTCACAAGAATATGACACATGTTCAGAAAGATAAAGCACAAGTTTAACTACAACTTGCAATTTTTAGAATTTAAAATGATGATATATGAATTCCTAAATGAACATACAAGCACAAGGACCAAAATGCAAACAAAAATTAAAATTGATTAATTCTGAAACATGCGTACATGGAATAAAGTGCAAATACCTATAATGTTGGGGGTATGCGTGCAAAATGTCCACAGGAACTTGGGGGCCTCATGTGACGTGCCTGGCAGGATCTGAAATGCAATTCTAGAAACTTGTAGGGGCCTCAGTGCAAATTACCCAGCCCGCACTTGAGGGTAACGTAAGGTGCTAGGCTCGGGAGGCGTCAGAGGCTCGAACGTCGGCTCGGATGCTCTGGAGGGGCGTGCTTCGGGTGCTCCGAGCCTAGGGTCGGGGAAGAGGCTCGGGGAGAGAGCTACGTGGCGCACGATTGATATGTGGCACTCCTAGGACCACGAGATCAAGATCAATCCAACGATGGTGGTAGCGAACGACGTGGCGTGATGCGGGCCGTTGGATCAAGATGGATCCAACGGTATCTGGAGCTGGGCTGGCGATGGCGACGTGGGCGAATGAAGACCATTAGATCCACCTGATCTAATGAAGTCTGAAGATTGTGATGTGGGTCGATCTGGACCGTCTAATCAAGACGATCGGACGGTGGTTGCTTGTCATGTTCCTTCGGGACGTCACCTCCTGTGACGGACTTGGCGGGACTCTAGCAAGGCGCTCCTGGCTCCGCCGCGTTTGCCCGTGGTTGGTGAAGATCGTTGGAGGCTCCTGGATAGCTCGGGATGGTCGTGGAGGCGTGGCGGAGCGAACAACGTGTCTAGACGAAGCTGGGGAGGTCTGTAGGTTGGAGACGATGAAGCTTGAAGGAGCTCTGGCTAAGTTTCTGACCAATGAAGATAGAAACTCCTGCAAGGTTAGCTGATGCCATAAGATGGTGCTCGTGATCGTGTGAAGTGCAGGGAGTGGTGCGAGGCCTGTGGCGTGAAGCGGTGGCCGGGCGAAGGTGTTCTTCCACTGTGACCGAGGAGCGATGGTCAGAGATGGTGCGACTTGTCGTGAAGGTGATCTGAAGGTGCCGCGAAGATGAGAGCTCCAAGGTAGAGCTCAGGCGATGGTTGGTGAGGTGTGTTGTCGACCAGAGAAGGTGGGAAAAATGTGAGAAAATCAAAGGGGACAAAGAAGAAGATCTGAGAAGGAATGGAGGAGGCTACCTGGGATC
This sequence comes from Ottelia alismoides, assembly GCA_037367405.1. Classification (NCBI taxonomy): domain Eukaryota; kingdom Viridiplantae; phylum Streptophyta; class Magnoliopsida; order Alismatales; family Hydrocharitaceae; genus Ottelia; species Ottelia alismoides. The sequence goes on along the minus strand of JAZKJV010000517.1, from coordinate 977,814 downwards.
TGAGACTCGCGGTGGAGACTCGGGTCATTGCTCGAGGGTCGGTAGCAACCCGAGTTCGAGCAGCTCGTCGTAGGAGCTGCTACACGGCGAATATACGTCGCGGATCTCACAGGAGGTGGACCACCGTCATCGCTCGATTTCATGCCTAATCGCTATCACCGATGGGTAGAGGAGAGTTCTGGGGTACCTCGTGCTAGGGTAGATAGCGTCGAAGGTGGTTAGAGGTAGGGTATTTATAGGGAAAAGATGGAGATCCGGGTGATGGAGGTGTGGTATTCGTGGGGTTTGTGGAGCACATGAGAAGGAGATCATGGTGCGCATGGGTGCTGGCGAGGATGGAGGTGTGTGGGCTACGTCGTGGGGTGCTCAATGGGCGGAGATGGTGGATGATATGGTTACGAAAATAGAAAGAGCGGAGAGGAAGCGTGAGGTGGGCGACGTGGGTGAGGCTTCCTCGGGAGGAAGAAGATGACGTCGTGGCCGTTGGATGTCGCGATCCAACGGCCAGAAGATGGGCGTGAGAGAAGGGCTGTGATTAGATCATGTGGGTCAGATGGAAGGGTGTTGGGCGCACCACGTGGCAAGCTGAAAATGAGGTGGAGACGAATGGCATGGATCAACTCTCCAGTGGTATGATCGGATGGCCAAGGAATGTGCTACGTGTCGAGTCCATAAGAGGGTGGAAGCGGACGGGTGAGATCAAATCAAGAGTAGATCGAAGAGTGATGGATTAAGAGTGAGTGATCGGCTGGGATGAGATCATCGAGGCTACGATCCAGCGGTCGTTAGGGGTTGCGGAATGGATGGCTGAGATCTGAAGGAAGGGGAGGCCATCGGGTGGCTATGGGTGTGACTCGTGGCGTTAGGAAGTAGAGGCGCTGGTGATCGGCCCAGATTTGATATGGGCCTTCATCGAACGATCAAGATTTGAAGCGGCAATGGATGGCTAAGATCTGAAGAGGAAGGAGGCGATCTGACGACCAGGAGAAGGGGTGCATGGCAAGCGGATGAGTGGGCCGTGTAGCACAACCAGAGAGCGCCACGTAGCCCAATAAGAATAGCTGAGGAAGAACGTGAAATAAGAGGGAGAAAATGACCAAATTTGGAAAAGCTCAAAACATGAAAGATGTAGATCTCGATGAGATCTATAAGTTTCATGTTGACTAAACATGGAAACGAGGTCGAATAAAGTAATAAAATACAAGGGTAATAATATACATACAAATAATATACAATGGGGGCCCAAAACCCAAGTTTTGCATACGAGCTCCGATTTAAATGAAATTGGTCATTTTGAAGGTCTCTGAATGTATATTATTTTAAAAGTGAGTAGACCTATATCAGAGGCTGTAAGAGAGAGATATGTGCATTTTAAGGTACATGGTCTCAAACATGGATTGGGATTTTATTGATCATAATACATGTTGGCAATATTTTTGGTATTTTTCTTGTATTATTGTTAGTAATATATACAATATAGAGTGAATTTATGGGATTTAGGGTTAGTGTAAACAAAATATATACAGATAAGTGATTTTTACTGGTGATCCTGGCTTCTTATTTCATGCACATGTACATGCTAAAATGCGAATGATATCAATGCATGCGTGAATGCTAATTATGCAATATTGGTGGAAATATGCTTCTAATTACTCGAAAACAAGGCTATATTTTCAACTTTAAGAGTAATGAATCACAGATTCATCAACCCCATATACTTAAACCTTGCTCGTCCCCGAGCAACTAAAATAAAATGCAAGAGTGAAATGATTTTGGGTTCCATACAAAGGTCATGAAAAAAAGTTGAAAATGGAGCTTGACTCGACCTTTGGATTAATTGTGTGGCGGAACCTTATTTGGATCTGAACTTAATACCTAACAGACTTTAATTTCCACAAGTCTTATATTCAAGTCTCCTTAATAGTCAAGTCAGAACAAATCCTCAAACGCAAATTTCTGATGACTTGTATTCTTACTTGTACTGTGTAAGTGTAAAATAGCTCTCCACATCAGAAATGGCTAAAAATCAGCCTCCTCTAACAAGGTAACTCTAATTCCCTAGTTCAGTAACTCTTTCCTTGAGGAGTGGGGTATTCCCTTCTAAGTTCAAGTGCAACCAGCTCAAGAAGAGGGGGTAGAGAGAAGAATGGACGGTATCCAGTGTAGATACCTACCCTAGGATGCTTGACCAGTGTAGCCAAGTCATCCAGCTACATGCTTCTATGATGTGAGGCTTTGAATCACATGCCTTGCAAATATACATACTCCGACAAGCATTTTATTTTCAATCCGGCCTGTCCATTTTTTTGGAGTTCTCTTTTTTCCCCTTTTTCTTTTCTTTTTTTGAACAATATACAAGGTAAAACTTGTGTATCGGGAGTTTTTCCTCTTGAGCCAGTAGATTATCCCTCTTTTGAAGCATTATTGCAACCCGCAACATCCCGTCCTTAGATGTCAACATCACCAGACTAGGTTGAGATGCATTTCCCTCCCTAGAGGAGGACGGATGTTTCCACCCATGTGCTACTCCAAGCCAAATGATTCTACCTCCTCAACACCTCATCAATGAAGAGCTACGTGCATGGTGCTTGTCTAAGTTAGGTCACTGTCTAAAAGAATCATATGTGTTTTCGAAATATTCTACTTAGACCAATCAAGATGACATTTGAACATATACTTGCGGACTCAAAGAATTGAGTTACTCGACCTGAAAATCTTAACTCCAGTTCCTATAAGGTTCCTCTGAAATTAGGTAGATTAAGGTCAAATCAAATCCATCCTCGACATGTATTCATAACTTGGTTCAGAACCCACTAACTTTTCACATTGCATATGCCATATATGCAGATGAGGTGTAGATGACCTGGTATGTAGATGAATGCAGTACTCTCTTTTTTTGGATGCAAGGATGATATGCAAGAGTAAATAAGAAGCCTATTTTTTGTTTTTGTTTTTTTTTGCGTATTTTTTTTAAAATTTGGTATGCCTCCTATGTTACAACAATTTTACAAGAGTTTTATAAGTATTATACAATTTATATATTTGTTATACAATATAAATATTATAAAGTATACATGTATTTTACAATTTTTTTCAAAAGTTTTACAAGTATTATACAATATACTATACAAGTATACATTTTTTCAATTTTTACCCACTCGTAATTATTGCATAGTATATACAAAAAATATGCGAAAATACGCGAAAGTACGAGCTATGGGTAAAGTATATATGTAATATATACACACCCCTATACTTAGCGTGTGATATGTCCTCAGAGTACGAAAAGCAAGGAAAAAGACATAGCTCGTGCTAAGAGTAGGAGAGCTAAAATAACAAAATATATAGAAGTCGCTCCGCCCCCCTATACTTAGGCTCTGGCAGCCTAAGTGTAGAAGAAGATCAAAAATGGGGCGGGCGAGGTTAAGAGGGTAAATGGAGGAGTATATACATGGCGGGCATCGGTCCCCCCTATACTTAAGCTCTGGTCAACCAATTGCGCATAACAAAAGAATATAGATCTCGTCCTAAGTATAGGACACGAGTGAGTGTAAGAACCGATGAGATCTGGAGAATGTACATAGAATGATGAAGAGACTCGGGTCACTCTCCCCCCTAAACTTAGGATCTGCTCATCCTAAGTATAGCCATAAAATGAAATGATATGGAGCCGGGGTGAGTGATTCGAATCACTGGGGAGGGAGGGAAAATATATACAAGGAAGAGTGAGAATATACAAGGATCAAGAAGGTTTGTGACAAACCTTCTTGCGTGAACGGGGGGGGGGGGGGGTGAGGAATATACAAGTGTGTCGCTGTCAGAATCATCCTTAGATGAATAGTAGTGAGGTGAAGGGATTGTCCAACGTGGGTCGACACACGGCTGCTTGCTTAGATAAGGATTGAGAATAGATGAACTGAACTCACTCATATAAATTACCTCATCCGGATCTGATGAGGACTCCACAGAAAATTTCTTCCATGGTATGTTGAAGGAGACTTTCTTAGTCGGTTTTCTAGAACATGAATAATTTAGAGGGAGTGGAGAGCGATGTGCCTTGAGGGGTTCGAAGAAACTCCTCGAGGAATCATTTATCGACTTCATCTCACTAGATAGCTGACTAGAAGGGGGAGCAACCGTGTTTTTATGTGGAGTCAATTTAGTCTTGGTTGTTTCCTTTGAAAGTTCGGGATGTGGTGCGGTGCTAACCATGGGTTCCTCATCAGACGAGTCACCATATAGATTGTAATGTTCCTGTAGGGTCAACACACGTCTCAAGGAGGTGCTAGTGATCTTAGTTGGCTTGGCATTATTAGGCTATTGTGTCAAATCATCAAAATGGTCAAGAATCAACAAAAATCACGTCTGACTCAATGACAGCTTCGGGTTGTGAATCCTCCTTAGAAACTGTCATGGTGGTGGTGCAAGCAGTTGGTGAAGTGGAGGTGTTGGGAGTCTCTGAACCAACGATCGTCTGGATAATCGATATCTCAGGTGTAGTTGAGAGAAGGGACTCATCTATCACTCGATGGTCACGACTGTCAGCAGCTTTGTGGGTCACCTTAGAGTATAATGTGTCAAAGAATGGGTGAGGTCGAAGTGCTCCCAATGCTGTAAAATCGATTTCCCGAGTCTCGCATCAATAGTCGCCTTAGCTAAGGCTAAGAACAACTTCCCAAAAATAATGGGAGACTGGGTAAACTCTCCTCGGTGCTCAAGTTCAATGACTGTGAAGTCTACCTGGAGTAGAGCACCTTGGAAAGTAACGATGACTGAAATGTTTCCTCTTGACCGTTTGATAGATCGATCAATCAAATGAACGATCTCTCTCAACTTTTTAATTGGCCTGAGTTTGAGCTTGTCAAATATAGAGCTCGGGAGGATATTTATCAGAGAGTCATCATCGATTCTTGCATGGGTAAAGATAGTGTCTTTGATTTCACATTCAACCTTAGGCAACCGCTTACTTCTGTGGCTCTTGGTCTCTCTCCCCATCACCAAGGAGGTGGCCATAAACACTATGTGTCTTTCAGTCCTCGTTCGCTTATTGCCCGACCTCTTAGGCATCAATTTACTTCTCACAAATCGTTTGAGGTCGGGGAAGTGATCTATGACCTTTATTAAGGGAAGATTAAAAATCAAGTCTTCATCGAGTGCTTCCCTTAGGACATGATCCAATTTTTTAGGTCTTTTTCATTTTCTATTTTTATGAGATTTTTCGATTTTTCGATTTTTTGATCTTTTTGATATTTTTAATTTTTTGATGTTTTTGGTGGATGCATGACTAGACTCTGGATTGGAGGGTAAGTGGTTAATAGAAGAGGAAGGTAGAATAGTCTCCAACTGTAAATAAGGTGTGGGTTTCCTAATGCTCGCTCGATTTTCAATATCAAATCTACTTACTTCCTTCTCCACTTTCATATCCAGGCTGGCAGAAGTTGAGTGCAATATTTACATGATATCTCTCAACTTGTTACGAAATGTTTCATTTTTCTCAATAAGTCTGGAAATGTCATCCTCCAAAATGTTCTCATGATAAATCATGGTTGAGTTCTGATCAATTGGAGGATACTGCTGAGATATTGGGATCTCATACTCAACATACGTAGACTCTGGCATGTAATTCTGGGTCAAGTATGGATTATCTGTGTGGCAGATATCGGTCATATCCTCATGTAATGGAGTCAATAAACGGAGGACTGGTAAGTCCAGCTCATGAGTCCAAGTCCTTGAATGAGTAAGCTCTCTGAATGTATGATATGAAGGCTAGTCAATGTAGGCATGATTACTAGGGACAATCAAATCAGGAAGATCATAAGGTGCACGCCTCTCCATTCTGTATGTTCGATCGACCATGTTATGCCCTAAGGTCAAGTCGGGATGTGTATATGTAAATTGTTGTCTGGTCCCTACTTGAGGTGAGAATGAAGTATGTGGGGGCACATAATTCTGCCAATCATCTGTCTCAGCAGTAGCTTGCTCCTCATTCGGTTCTTTGATTCCAGCAAGCTCTCGAGAATAAGGACATTCAACCCAAGATGGAAGTGGATCTGGAGTGTTAGAATATGGAGTAGTTGAGAAATGCGAAGAAGTGGAGAAGTCAGTCGAAGTTCTGACTTCATGATCGGGTTGAGGTGGAACCGACCATGGGTAATAGTCTCCCGTGGATGGAGGAGGATACATGGAAGAAGGAGAAGGCGAAGATGAATGGTATATGGTCTAGGAGGAATGACCAGGTATGGGGACCAATATCTCGACATCTTGAGGAGCAAACGCTGAATGTAAGAAGATCGAGGTAAAAAACGTGAAATTACACAGGATAACACATACGGACAAACACAAAGACAAACGCAAGAGCAAACCCTGGGTTCATACTCAACACGGTGAAGGACCCGAAATCGAGTCCGATTAAACTGGTTGATTTTAAGTGTGATTTTTCAGACAAGCAGCAAAGGTTACGCGACCTATAGGGGAGTCAGCTCAATCCGAATGCATCTCCCCTGTTTAACCTGTTGCCTAAGATACCAACGCCCTTCCTTTCTCTGCTCCTATCACCAGCTGAAAGTTCAAGGACCTGCCCCTATCTACCTACAGAGTAGGCGGAGGCTGACAAGGCTGCAACTTCGCCCTTATCTTCCTGCTGGAGTAGGAGGATTCTACTAGCAACTTGTCGCAGTGCACCGCAATTTCGCCCCTATCTACCTACCGGAGTAGGCGGAGTCTACTTGGCACTGATAAGTTGAACCCATAGTTCAACCTGTGATATTTGCTCGGATCGGGGTACGCGATATGGAAGGCAGGGATTTTTGGCTCTGCCTTAGGGTTACACACACACACTCTAGTACCCTCACTCAGCCTGAAAACAAGATCAGGGTTAATCTCACGCAAACAGATTCTCCGATTTTATTTGATTTTTTTGGTCAATTTAGTTTAGTAGTCCTGATTTTAAGTTAGGTAATCACTTGATTAGTTGAAACACAAGGCACGCCTATCGTCCGGTCCCAATTTTCTTTAAACCTAAGTTTGAAAAACTAAGGAAGAAAGAATCGAGAAAAGCTGATGCACGATAAAATAATGATGAATGTCAAGTTTAGAAGACTTACATTGATCCTCGCGCTCTACATGCGGGATGCAAAATAGAATTGAATTCTACACTATATGAATGCAAACAAAAAGCCGCTCCTTTAGAGAATGAAGAACATATTAGATTTGGCTATAGTCATGCGGTCTAAGTGTGTCTTTTAAGTGTGAAGTGCGGTCCTAGAATTTTTACAAGAACAAACTGTCCTAAGAGATCTCTAAGAGCCACAAGTGCATGTCCTATCTGATGAATCTCAGATTCATCACTCTAAATAACATTAATTAAGCTCAAATCCCTAAAAATCATTGCATTTCTTAATTTATTCTGCATAATTAGCATTCGTGCATGTTTTGATAAGAATTGTATTTTATCACTTATTTTCGCACAAAATAAGAAGCCAAAAATCCCAGCCAAAATTGACATGTAAATAGCCTAACTTCTCTGATTTTTAACTAATTCATGCTAACTCCAATTGACCCAAAACTACCTCCGCTGTGTACATATTACTGACAAGAATAAATGAAAAATACAAAAAAACACTAACCTAAATAAGTGGACAAAAAACCCAAACCCGAGTTCTAGCATTCCCGGACTAAAAACCTCAATATCTTCCCCATCCAGTGTCTGTTTTGATCCTACTCACTTTTGAACTAATGTACATTCAATTACCTTCAAAACAAGACCAAGTTCAAGTGAATCAGAGCACATATGTGAAAGTTGGGTTTTGGGCCTCTTTTGTACATTTTGTATTTTAACGATTTTTGACCTATTATTTTATGTACATAATTAACCCATTTTATTCTATTTCTTTTTCATTTGTCTTCTTTGATGAAAGTTTTATTAAAATGCGTAAAAATCTAAATCCAAACTAACCTTGAAATCAAAGAAACTAACTGAGTCCGAGTCTTCACTAACTGTCTGTACAAAAATGGTCTTTATCATCTTTTATTTTATTTCATCCTTTTCTTACTCAATAAAAATCAAAAAAATTATATTAATGTGTAAATATTTAGCTTTGATTTTATCATATTATTTCCGAATTTTCGTCGGGTTTAAAAATAACAAAAAAATTATAAAACCCAAAAATCAAGGTATTCTATGTACATGGGATACCTCAAAAACATCACTTTTCACAAATGATCGATTTTGGTTTTAGTCCCTTCATGAAAGTTGTATATCTCATCAAGAAGAGCAATTTTAGTGAAGAAACTTTTTCGATCCGAGGTCATTTACTATTTTTTTATATTTATTAAGATATCTTATTTTCTGATTTTTTGTGGGACTGACACGTGGCAGCTCCTGGAGCCGCCACGTGTCACCCATTTTTGGGGTTTTTATATTTCGTTTTTTTATAAAAATTAAATTAAAAGCCGCGTACGTGCAGGCCATGTGCCTCCTACGCACGTGCCCAGCACGTGCTCCTCGCACTCCTCTCATGCTGCCACGTGGTGCGTTCAGGGGCGTCCGATCTCGGCTGATCGGACGACCCCAGTGCGTCATCCCCAATCAATTCCCCTTTCCCAATTTATGCCGACCACCGCCCACCATGATTCTTGGTCGATTGCCGCCTATTCCCAAAATCTCTCTGCCACATCTTGTCTTCTCCGCGGATCTCGCTCAATCGCCCGCCACCTCGTCAGATCTTCGTCTCCAACCCTTTCCATCTCCGGCCGATCCGCGATCTCCTATTTAAGCTACATTGCCGCATCCCTCAAAGACCCATATGTGATTCACATCAGAAAAGGGAGCGCCTCCGCCAGAGGTGACAACTTCGGCGACGCACCCCAGCCTGCGGCGAGATCCAAAGCTCTCGAGCTTCATTGCAGTGCGGTCAACCCTGCACAGCTGCTCGCTCCGGCACCGCCGTAGAGCCTACAACATCGACGCTTCATCTCCGACAACGCCAACTTCATCCTTCGCAGTCCAGCAACCTACCACGCCGTCCTTCATCGCCAACGACGCTTCCTAGGCTCCTCGGCGCCTTCATCGCCACCGGCAGCTTCAACGATCTCACGTCTCTGGCCCACTGTCCCCTTGGCTGTGTGTCGGCCGGAGGACGGTCATCGTTGCTTAGCCACGTCTTCCCTGACCGCTACTCGCTACACTGCCAGCAACTGAAGTCACTTCAATGCTCGCGTCGGCCGGAGCAAACCAGGAACAACACCACCACCAACACCTCGCCACCGGGCGTAACGCCCGAGGCCCCTACACACGTGTGAGGCATGTGCGTAGGGGGAACGTCTCCAGCTACCTACAGGTCACGTGCTGGGTACGTGACCGCATTGGAAAATTGCAAAGACCCCCCACGTGACCCTTTTGACATTTTGCAGACATACCCCTAGGGGTTTAAGTAATTACATGCATACCCCTGTTCTGCATTATCTTTATTAATTATTTATTGTAATTTGCATTAATACCCCTGACTTCCTCTATTATTTTGAGCAACATTTTCGTATCATTTCATCTTTATTAGAATAACATGATGTTTATCAATTAATTCTCTACAATATGGCATATGTCTAACATTTTTGTGATTAGTGGTTAATTATTAATTAATTATTTTGTGGGAAATTGCATATTTTGCTCATTCTGTGCTTGAATATTCATAAGTAATTAACCATTTCTCTAAAAATGCCAAAAAATCAAAGATTTTAGAATTAATTGTATGTTACATCGAGCCCAAAAAGAATTGCATTTGCATGCATCATTTGCCCTCTAAAAATCAGTTTGCATATTTTGATATTTAATTTTTAGTAGGTATAAAATCTTGTATTTTCGAGGTTTAGGATTTTTCTGAGATCCATCACCTATTGATAGATCTTGGATAATTTTATCCCTTAAAAATAATTAGGTTTAATATTTATTATAATTAAATATTGAAATTCACTTGTTTGCATTCAAAAATTCATAAAAAATTTATCTTGCATGCAAAAAAAATTACAGTGCATTCATTGCATCATAATTGTAATCTTGGCCAAGTTTCACATTTTTCAGACATCGTTTGATTACTACTCATTTTGTAGTAAAATAAACATAAAACCACTTCATTAAAAAATGACTAAATAATTGTGGTTATTTCTTGACCGATTCTGATTGTCCACCTACAATGAAACGACATTAATAATTTAGCGCACGATAATCCACATTTACTAATTAAGGCATATTCTGTACTTGTCAGATGGCGCCGTTGCCAGAGAGGCAAACAATTTAGTTTTTGTCTAAAAATCTTTTTCAGTTTTCCTCATTCGGGTAGTCTGACCCCTGAATTTTTCACTATAAATTCCATTTTTTCCTGCATTTGTTTTATTTTATTTTCAGCATTTATTTTCTTGTTTTAATTTTTAATATTTTTTGAGTCACTCTCTTATATTTTCTCTCTTACGTTTCTTGCGAGGTACCCGATGTACGTGGAGCGGTTTTTCAAGAACTAACGCATCTTCACCGACTTCCGAAAAGCCACATTAAAAATTAAGATCGAGTCGAGTCGTGAGAGAGCGAAGAGTCTAGGATTTTTTTCTACATTTTATTTTCTGTAATTGCTCATTTATAGCGGTGTCCGTTTGGACTCTCACGTGTGTAAAAAGACCTTTAACTCTTTCTGTGGTGTGTCGTGGCCTGTTTCACTCTCCAATGAGGGTGAGGCCTGACTTGAGTGGAACTTAGGATAGACCTGCTCGTAGAACCTAGGACCACACATCACTTTAATTGAGACGCACATTAAATCGTTCAACTTAGTCAAATTCAACTCAATACTTCCCGGCTAATATAACTTTCTGCTAGGTGCAGTTTTTATCAACTTGCATTCATTTAGATTAATCTTTCAATTCTTGTATTGCATCCCACATGGAGATTGCGAGGAATCACTGTAAGTCTTCTATCTAAGCATACATCATCGTTTTTCGCGTGCATCAACTTTTCCCGAATTTCCCCCTCCTGTTTTATCACATAATTTTAAAGAAAATTGGGACTGGACGGTAAACGTGTATTTGTGCTCACTTAATTCTTCAGTGATCGCCAAATTAAAATTGGGACTACTAAATATAGGCGATTTTAAGTAACACATAAAATCAAGAATTTTGCGGGTGAGTAACCCTGACCTTGGATGCATTTACTTATCTGAGTGAGCGAGAGACGACACGTAAGGTTAGAAGCCAGCTACAAAATTTTCGTTTAGACTACCGATTCTATACGATTAGCTACTTCTCAGTGAGGATCTACGGGTAGCCGTTAAACGGTCCGGATTTCCTTAGAAGAGTGGGTGGATTAAAGGACACTACGTAAGGCTCCGTCCTTAAGTAACACGGGTAGTTGTTTTACGATCGTACTTACACCCATACTGGCTGAAAGTAGGTGCAACTAGTTATAGGAATTCAGGACAATCTTTAGGAAAATTCTCGGCAACTAACAATTAACTAAATTATTTTCGAAGATTGTCTTATCACAACCTAAAATTGAAAAGAAAATAGCCGAACTCTTACGGCTTCATTGTGTGAGTTGTTGACCCTAGGGTTTGATTTGTGTTTACATTGGTGTGCGTAAACCGATTTTGAAGACCAAAAACCGCACATTTATACCATCAATTTCCTTGATAAAAATTTCTTTAGAATATCCCATGCACTTGCACCGAGATCAAACATGTCGATTCATCATCAACCTCCTTTGACAAAATCAGGACAATGGTCCGAGTACCCATCTGATCTATATTATGAAAATGAATTTCTCTCGGTCAGGCCCAAATCGACTAAATCATCTTCTTTCAATAATCCTCCAATATCTACGAGAGATTTTCACTCCCGGATGAATTCAGCCCCGTCAACAAATTCCAAGTCACTCTACTTGAATCATCCGATCAAAGTCACCACAACATCATATTCTCCCACTCCACCACTTGTGACCGCACTATCATCTTGGGATGAATCGACTTATGCCAAATTTCTTTTTGCAACCCAAAAACCATTTAAAAATCAAAACGTCCAGACTCATGATCGGCCGATAGACCAAACTCAACCACCTTCTTTCTTTCATCCCCATCTTGTTGGGACAGGTCCACAATTCACAAAAATGTATTCAGACTAGAACATAGGGAATAATATGAAGGCTTGATCAAACCACAAGGAGAGACCTGCACTTAATGATCATCAGCATTGGATTGATCGTGACGATCAAATCCCTATTGACCAACCTGAGTTCCACTCCTTTGATCAGCCTATACATACATATGACCAGACAGATGATATCAACATATATGAACCCAGTATGACTCCATTATTTGAGGATACGATCAATCATGATCATGGAAGTAGTCTCTACTCAAACCAACATTACATGCCTGGGTCACGGTATGCTGAGTATGAGACCTACAAATTCCCAAAAAATCCTTCCACTAAGCAGACTTCTTCCATAATTTTTGAGGAGAAATTTTAAGAAAATAACAATCATATATTAGAGAATCAAAGAGAATCTCTTCTCAGCTCATACAAGAACATGGAAGATGAAACTACTGAATCCCAAAAACAAGAACATACACTGACTGCTACCATGATTGATCATAAACAGATTTTTAAGGATGATATTTCGAGGATAAATAAGAGATTCTAATTAATGGAGGAAAAATTCAGAAATTTTACTGACCGACTCAGTTTATTTTATGGAAGCTCGGGTACGAAAGTGGAGGATGAATAATTGGATCTAATATTGAGAACCCCGAGGATATTCAAAAACCATAGACAACACTCACCCTATGAATAACTCAGATTCTGATTCTTACTCAGCTAATCAAAACCCCTTCTCATCACGGAACACACCACATCACCACATCACACCGAAAAAACCAAAAAAATCGAAAATCCAGAAAAATTCATAAAATTGAGACAAAAGAAGATATGAAGAATTTGGATCCTGCTTTATGGGAAGCACTGGAGAAAAGATTGATTTTTGAACATCCCTTTATACAGGCCATTGAACACTTCCCCAACCTTAAACGATTTGTAATGGACAAATTAATGATGAAAAAGTCGGGTAGGATAAGAACAAAGACTGAAATACATATCTTGTCAATGGCCTCCTCCTTGGTGTTGAGGAGAAAAACCAAGAGCCGCATAGTGAAATGGTTGCCCAGATATGACAGTGGAATCAAAGACACAATATTTACCCATGCTTGTATTGATGACAATTCACCAATCAATATCCTCCCAACCTCTGTATTTCACGAGCTCAAACTCAGACCTATCATGAAGATACGTGAGATCGCTCAACTGTCTGATCGATCGATAAAGCGATCGAGAGGAACCATTTCTGTCATCATGAAATTCCAAGGTGCTCCGCTCAAAGTAGACTTCACGATCATTGATATTGAGCATCAAGGAGAATTCATCTAGTCTCCAATTATCCTCAGAAAGCCATTCTTTATTATTGGCTAAGACAATTATTGAGTGCGAGACTCGAAAAATCAATTTTACAGCATTGGAGGCACTTCGATCTCACCCAATCTTTGAGAAACCACGATTTTCGGAGGCAACCCACAAAGTCCTCGACAACCGTAACCATCAAGCGGTAGAAGAGCCCTACCCCGTTGCTACACCTGAGATAGTCGTTGTTGATGAGACTATTGGTTTATAGACTCCCCACTGTTTCATTTCTAGCTGCTCTTACCATGGAAAACCAAATAAATGAATCATATGATCCCGAGACTTATGCATGGGAACACTTTGAGTCAAGCTATTCTGACTACCTTGATCTAATCAACTCGACACAAGAATGCTCCAACATCAAATCAATTGAGAACGAACATGTAGAGACTCTCCCCTGTGTTTCTATTCCTACGGATCTCACCATAGATAAATGTTTCTTATATGATCCTGAGACATATGTATGGGCTTACCCTGGGTCAACCTACTCTGAATACCTTGACCAAATCATTCCAACTCAGGAGTGCACCAACATTAAGAAGACTAAGTACAAACACACAGTACAAACACCGACCAAGGAGAAAAAATTCAATGGTTGTTCATATGGAGACTCAAGTGGACCAACAACTTCACGAAACAAAATGACTACTCCTTCATCCAAAAAGAAAGTTACCTTTGACCTTCCGAAAGAAGAATGATCTGATGATCCCTCATCAGGTTCGGAAAAGGTAACCTACATGAGTGAGGTCTGTTCGGCAGTCCTAAAACCATATCTTCATAAGGATCCAAACTTTGATTCCCATTGGACGACTCCTGTTCCTCACTATTATTCATCCAAAGCCGATGCTCCTGGTCTCATCAAATACACTTGAATAATTTCTTATGAGCTGACTGAGACTGGTGCTTCAGAGTATTCATCCGAGGATGAATCACTTAATCCCAAGAAGGAACGATTTCTGAGAAAACAACTGAAGAAGCAACTAAAAGACAAGAATATATGGAGTGCCTCTACTTTCAAATACTATTCCTCTAAGGATAACTCCGATGATGGTTACCTTTCATCTGACTCATACGCTTCATCTACTATCCAACATGATTTATCCGAGGTCAACACTGATAATAGTTGGGAATTATATGCTTGATCTCCTTCTCATCATTACGATCTCCCTCCACAGGCTCACAAGAAGATCGACCGAAAAATGCCTTAATCATCGGCTACCCACCCTCCCTACCAACCACATCACTCTCCTTATACATCTTCTTCCTCTACTTAGGCCAAGGCCTAAGTATTGGGGGGATCGATGCCATCTGTACATACCATTCTCCCCATCTCACGATCGCCTCATTTTCACCCTTCTTCTGTACTTAGGCTGACCAGAGCCTAAGTATAGGGGGAATTGATGCTCATCTGTATATACGCTCCTCATTCACATATTTCAACCACCTCCTCTTCGCTCTTCTTCTATACTTAGACTGTTCACAGCCTAAGTATAGGGGGATGGACCGATCTAGCTTTTTCTTTTTCTTTTACTCTCTTACGCTTAGCCCGAGCTATATCTTCTTTACGCTTCTTGTGCTCTGAGGACACATCACTCGCTAAGTATAGGGGTCTGTCTATACTATGTATATATTTTACCTATATCTCGTACTTTCACGTAAGTCTATATGTATTTACGGGGTGGGTAACCATCTTGAAAAAAAACAAAACAAAATAAAATAAAGAGAAAAAAAGTTTTGCTACTAACACTGACTGTGTCCAACCCAAAAGTTTTAAAAAATGGATACTTATTTGCATTAAAAACTTTTCAAAAAAATCACAAAAAATCCCTTGCATAAAAAATATGTGTCTGCATTTCACGCACCTGCACTTCATCCATCATTACATTCATTTGCATCTGTGAAAAGTCTTTGGGTTCTGAACCGAGTTATGAGAAGAAACTGAGAGTGGCCTGAACTTGACCTTAATCCACCTAATTTTCAGATGAACTTCACCGAGAAATAGGATTTTAGAAGCTTCAGGTCTTTGACATAATTCTTTGAGTTTTACTTGACAATGTGCAACGTTTGACTCTTAGTGTCTAACCCGGTCTCTTCATTCTGGGTACAACTCTGGAATAAGGAATTAATTTGTACTCTCGCACTATGCACTTAGCTCAACTCAGACGGGGTGTTGGAAAACTGTGTGAGTTTCTTTTCTGGTAGCGTGAAAATCTAAAGACCAGAGTATGGGTTGAAATAAAGCTTCTGAAAAGGGATGTATGACCAGGCATAATTTTTCTCAGGCCCCAAAACATGTAAATAAAAGATTCTATATCCGTAGGAGCACAACTAGATCGAAGCAGAACCACCAAAATCCAAATACAAAGAAGCCTACTACCAAATAAATTTCTCACCAAAAAGGTCCAAGCATCAAGAAAACCTGCAGCTCTTGGTGGAGACTTGTCTACACTGGCCAGCGTCACAAGGAGAGGTGACTACACTGGCCGCCCTCCAGTTATTTTCTCCTTCTTCTAACTTCTCCCGCATTTCGATTGTGAATACATCACGACAGACCTTAGAAGGAAATACCTGACTCCCCGAGGACGAGTTACTGGAGAGGAGGTTTGCATGGTAGTGTGGCATTCTGGATGGGAAGAGCTAAAACCTTTCACACACATGAGTCGATTATTCAATGTTCATATGGTATGCTTTGGGAGGAGGATAGATCTAAGATGAATTCTAAGCCGAAACTGTGACAATGATGTGTAGAACTTGAAAGCTGTTGATTTTTAAATTCTAAGTCTCACAGAAGTTCCGCCAAACTAATAATCCAAAGGTCGAGTCTAGTTTCACGTTCACCTTCAGCTCAAGGTCTTGGTATGGAACCCAATCTCATTTCACCTCATGGCATTGCTTTTGATGCTCAGGGACGAGCATGGCTTAAGTATAGGGGGGTGATGAATCTTAGATTCATCACTCTAAATATCATTAATTAATCTCAAACCCCTAAAAATCATTGGCATTTCTTCATTTATTCTGCATAATTAGCATTCATGCATGTTTTGATAAGAATTGCATTTTATCACTTATTTTCGCATAAAATAAGAAGCCAAAAATCCCAGCCAAAATTGACATGTAAATGGCCTAACTTCCCTGATTTTTAACTGACTCATGCTAGCTCCAATTGACCCAAAACTACCTCCACTTGTACATATCACTGACAAGAATAAATGAAAAATACAAAAAATCACTGACCTAAATAAGTGGACCAAAAATCCAAACCCTAGTTCTAGGATTTCCGGACTAAAAACCTCAATATCTTCCCAATCCACTGTCTGTTTTGATCCTACTCACTTTTGAATTAATGTACATTAAATTAACTTCAAAACAAGACCAAGTTCAAGTGAATCGGAGCTCATATGTGAAAGTTGAGTTTTGGGCCTCTTTTGTACATTTTGTATTTTAACGGTTTTTGACCTATTATTTTATGTACATAATTAACCCATTTTATTTTATTTCTTTTTCATTTGTCTTCTTTGATGAAAGTTTTATTAAAATGCATAAAAATCCAAATCCAAACTAAGCTTAAAATCAAAGAAACTAACTGAGTCCGAGTCTTCACTAACTGTCTGTACAAAAATGGTCTTTTTCATGTTTTATTTTATTTCTTCTTTTTCTTAATCAATAAAAATCCAAAAAATTATATTAATGTTTAAATATTTATCTTTGATTTTATCATATTTTTCCTGATTTTTATCTGGTTTAAAAATAACAAAAAATTATAAAACCCAAAAAATCAAGGTATTCTATGTACATGGGATATCTCAAAAATATCACTTTGCACAAATGAATGATTTTGGTCTTAGTCCCTTCATGAAAGTTGTAGATCTCATCAAGACGAGCAATGTTTGTGAAGAAATTTTTTCGATTCAAGGTCATTTACTATTTTTTACATATCTATTAAGGTTTTTTATTTTCTGATTTTTGTGGGGCTGACACGTGGTCCTGGAGCTGCCACGTGTCACCCGTTTTGGGGGTTTTTATATTTCATTTTTTCTAAAAAAATAAATTAAAAGCTGCGCACGTGCGGGGCACGTGCTTCCTGCGCACTCCTCTCATGCTACCACGTGGTGCGTTCAGGGTCGTCCGATCTTGGCCGATCGGACGACCTCTGTACGTCGTCCCCAATCAATTCCCCTTTCCCAATTTACGCCGGCCGCCGCCCCTTGCGATTCTCGGTCGACCACCACCTCTTCCCAGAGTCTCACTGCCGCATCTCGTGTGCTCCACGGATCTCGCTCAATCGCCTGCCACCTCGTCAGATCTCTATCTCCAACCCTTTCCATCTCTGGCCGACCCACGATCTCCTATTTAAGCTACATCGCCACCTCCCTCAAAGACCCATCCGCCGATTCATATTAGAAAAGGGAGCGCCTCCGTCGTAGGTGACAGCTCCCACAACACCCCCCAGCCTACGGTGAGATCCGAAGCTCTTGAGCTTCGTTGCAGTGCGGTCAACCCTGCACAGCTGCTCGCTCCGGCACCGTCGTAGTTCCTACGACATTGACGCTTCATCTCCGACAATGCCAACTTCATCCTTCGCAGTCCAGCAACCTACCCCACCGTCCTTCATCGCCAACGATGCTTCCTCGGCTCCTTCGTGACTTCATCGCCACCGGCAGCTTCAACGATCTCACGCCTCCTCCCCATCGTCCCCTTGGCCGCGTGTCGGCCGGAGGACGGTCATCGCTGCTCAGGAACGTCTTCCCCGACTGCTACTCGCTATGCCGCCAGCAATTGAAGTTACTTCAATGCTTGCGTCGGCCGGAGCAAACCAAGAACAACGCCACCACCAACGCCTTGTGAGGCTCGAGGCCCCCACGCACGTGCGAGGCACGTGCGTAGGGGGAACATCTCCAACTACCTATGGGTCACGTGCTGGGCACGTGACCGCATGGGAATTTTGCAAAGACCCCCCCATATTATCTTTATTTGCATAATAGCCCCCAGACCAGAGGTCACGTGCTATGCATGTGACCCTCTAGACATTTTGCAGACATAAACCCTAGGGGTTTAGGTAATAACATGCATACCCCTGTTATGCATCATCTTTATTAATTATTTATTGTAATTTGCATTAATACCCCTGACTTCCTCTCTTATTTGAGCGATATTTTCGCATCATTTCATCTTCATAAGAATAACATGATGTTTGCCAATTAATTCTCTACATTATGGCATATGTCTGACATTTTTGTGATTTGTGGTTAATTATTAATTAATTATTTTATGGAAAATTGCATATTTTGCTCATTTTGTGCTTGAATATTCATAAGTAATTAACCATTTCTCTAAAAATTGCCAAAAATTCAAAGATTGTAGAATTACATGTATGTTACATCGTGCTCAAAAAAATTGCATTTGCATGCATCATTTGCCATCTAAAAATCATTTTACATATTTTGATATTTAATTTTTAGTAGGTATCAAATCTTTATTTTTGAGGTTTAGGATTTTTCTGAGATCCATAACCTAGTGATAGATCTTGGATAATTTTATCCCTTGAAAAAAATTAGGTTTAATATTTATTATAATCAAATATTGAAATTCACTTTGTTTACATTCAAAAATTCATAAAAAATTCATCTTGCATCCAAAAATTCTAGAAAATTACATTGCATTCATTTCATCGTAATTATCACCTTGGCCAAGTTTCACATTTTTCAACATTGTTTGATTGCTAATCATTTTCTAGTCCTTAAAATTGGCCTAATTTGCATTTTGCATCTCAAATTGCATTAAAAAATTACAAAAAAGACCACCTCAAAAACCGTGCATGAACTTTGATAGACAAAATTCTAGATCGTTCCTCTACCTCCTTGTGTTCAACCTTGGGACTTGCCGAAGTAAAATAAACATAAAACCACACGATTAAAAATTGACTAAATAATTGTGGTTATTTCTTGACTGATTCCGATTGCCCACCTATAATGAAACGACATTCATAATTTAGCGCACGATAATCCATGCTTATTAATTAAGGCATATTCCAGACTCGTCAGATGGTGCCGTTGCTGGGGCGGCAAGCAACTTAGTTTTTGTCTAAAAATCTTTTTCGATTTTCCGCATTCGGGTAGTATGACCCCCGAATTTTTCACTGTAAATTACATTTTTTCTTGCATTTGTTTTATTTTATTTTCAGCATTTATTTTCTTGTTTTATTTTTTATTATTTTTTGAGTCACTCTCTTATATTTTCTCTCTTATTTTTCTTGCGAGGTACCCGGCGTACGTGAAGCGATTTTTCAAGAACCGACGCATCTTCACTGACTTCCGAAAAGCCGTATTAGAAATTAAGATCGAGTCGAGTCATGAGAGATCATAGAGTCTAGGATTTTATTTTCTGCAATTTTATTTTATGTAATTGCTCATTTATAGCGGTGTCCGTTTGGACTCTCGTGTGTGTAAAAAGATCTTTAACTCTTTCTGTTGTGTGCCGTGGCCTGTTTCACTCTCCGGTGAGGGTGGAGCCCGACTTGAGTGACGCTTAGGATAGACCTACACATACGGCTCTTAGAGCTTTTAAATTTTTTATTATGCTCGTAGAACCTTGGACCACACGTCACTTTAATTGAGACACACATTAGATCGTTCAACTTAGTCAAAGTCAACTCAATTCTTCCCGGCTAATATAACTTTTTGCTAGGTATGGTTTTTATCGACTTGCATTCATTTTGATTAATCTTTCAATTCTTGTATTGCATCCCACATGGAGATTGCGAGTAATCACTGTAAGTCTTCTATTTGAGCATACATCATCGTTTTTCGCATGCATCAGCTTTTCCTGAATTTCTCCCTCCTGTTTTATCACATAATTTTAAAGAAAATTTGGATTGGACGATAGACATGTATTTGTGCTCACTTAATTCTTCGGTGATCGCCTAATTAAAATTGGGACTGCTAAATATAACCGATTTTAAATAACACATAAAATCAAGAATTTTCGCGGGAGAGTAACCCCGACCTTGGATGCATTTACTTGTTTGAGTGAGCGAGAGACGACACGTAAGGTTAGAACCCAGCTCTGAAATTTTCATTCAGACTACTGATTCTAAAAATGATTAGCTACTTCTCAGTGAGGATCCACGGATAGCCGATAAATGGTCCAGATTTCCTTAGCAAAGTGGGTGGATTAGAGGACAATGCGTAAGGCTCCATCCTTAAGTTACATCTGTAGCTGTTTTACGGTCTGTACTTACATCCATACTGGTTAAAAGTAGGTGCAACTAGTCGTAGGAATTCGGGACAGTCTTTAGGAAAATTCTCGGCACCTAACAGCTCGCTAAAGTATTTTCCAAGATTGTCTTATCACCAACTAAAATTGAAAAGAAAATAGCCGAACTCTTGTGGCTGCATTGTGTGAGTTGGTGAATCTAGGATTTGATTTGTGTTTGCATTAGTGTGCGTGGACCGATTTCAAAGACCAAAAGCAGCACATTTATACCATCAATCTCCTTGTTAAAAATTTCTTTAGAATATCCCGTGCCCTTGCACTGAGATTAACCATGTCGATTTATCATCAACCTCCTTTGACAAAAACAGGACAATGGTCCAAGTACCCATCTGATCTATATTATGAAAATGAATTTGTCTCAATCAGGCCCAAATCGACTAAACCATCTTCTTTCAATAATCCTCCAACATCTACGGGAGATTTTCACTCTCGGATGAATTCATCCCCCTCAATAAATTCCAAGCCACTCTACTTGAATCATCCGATCAAATTCACCACAACATCATATTCTCCCACTCCACCACTTGTGACCGCACTGCCATCTTGGGATGAACCGACTTATGCCAAATTTCTTTCTGCAACCCAAAAACCATTTAAAAAGCAAAACGTCGAGACTCGTTATTGGCCGATAGACCAAACCCAACCACCTTCTTTCTTTCCTCCTAATCTTGTTAGGACAGGTTCATAATTCACAGAAATGTACTCAGACTGGAACATAGGGAAAAATATGATGGCTTGATTAAACCACAAGGAGAGACCCACGCTTAATGATCATCAACATTGTATTGACCGTGACGATAAAATCCCTATTGACCAACCTGAGTACAACTCCTTTGATCATCCTATACATACAGAGGACCAGACAGATGATATCGACACATATGAATCCTGTATGACTCCATTATTTGAGGATACGATCAATCATGATCATAGAAGTAGACTCTACTGAAACCAACATTACATGCCTGAGTCACGGCATGCTAAGTATGAGACCTACAAATTCCCAAAAAATCCTTCCACTAGGCAGACTTCTTCCAAAATTTTTGAGGAGAAATTTTTCAGAAAATAACAATCATATATTAGAGAATCAAAGAGTATCTCCTCTCAGCTCATACAGGAACATGGAAGATGAAATTACTGAATCTCAAAAACAAGAACACACACTGACTGCTACCATGATTGATCATGAAAATAATTTTTGATGATGATATTTCAAGGATAAATAAGAGATTCGAATTAATGGAGGAAAAATTCAGAAATTTTACTGACCGACTTAGTTTATTTTATGGAAGCTCAGGTACGAAAGTGGAGGATGAAATAATTGGATCTAATATTGAGAACCTCGAGGATATTCAGAAACCCATAGACAACACTCACCCTAGGAATAACTCGTATTCTGATTCTTACTCGGCTAATCAAAACCCCTTCTCATCCACGGATCACACCACACCAAAAACACCAAAAAAATTGAAAATCCAGAAAAATTCATAAAAATTAAGGCTGAAGAAGATCTGAAGAATTTGGATCCTGCTTTACCAAAGCATTGGAGAAAAGATTGATTTTTGAACATCCCTTTATACAGGATATGGAACAATTCCTGGACCTTAAAGGATTTGTAATGAACAAATTAATGATGAAAAAGTCGGGTAGGATAAGAACAAAGACCGAAAGACATATCTTGTCAATGGCCTCCTCCTTGGTATTGAGGAGAAAAACCAAGAGCCGCATAGTGAAACGGTTGCCTAGATTTGACCGTGGAATCAAAGACACAATATTTACCCATGCTCGAATTGATGACCATTCACCAATCTATATCCTCCCGACCTCTGTATTTCACCAGCTCAAACTCGGACCTATCAGGAAGATACGAGAGATCGTTCAACTGGCTGATCGATCGATAAAGCGGCCGAGAGGAACCATTTCTGTCATCATGACATTCCAAGGTACTCCGCTCAAAGTAGACTTCACGATAATTGATATTGAGCATCAAGGAGAATTCAACCAATCTCCAATTATCCTCGGAAAGCCATTCTTAGCATTGGCGAAGGCAATTATTGAGTATGAGACTCGGGAAAATCAATTTTACAGCATTGGAAGCACTTCGATCTCACCCAGTCTTTGAGGAATCACAATTTTCTGAGGCAACCCATGAAGTCCTCGACAGCCGTAACCATCAAGCGGTAGAAGAGCCTTACCTCATTGCTACACCTGAGATATCGATTGTTGATGAGACTATAGGTTTAGAGACTCTCCTCCCTGTTTCATTTCTAGTTGCTCTTACCACTGAGACTTATACATGGGCACACCCTGAGTCAAGCTGTTCTGACTACCTTGATCTAATCAACTCGACACAGGAATGCTCCAACATCAAATCAATTGAGAACAAACATGCAGAGACTCTCCCCACTGTTTCAATTCCTGCGGATCGCACCATAGATAAATGTTTCTTATATGATCCTGAGACATATGTATGGGCTCACCCTGGGTCAACCTACTCTGAATACCTTGACCAAATCATTCCAACTCAGGAGTGCACCAACATTAAGAAGACTAAGAATAAACACACAGGACAAACACCGACCAAAGAGAAAAATTTCAATGGTTATTCATACGGAGACTCAAGTGGACGAACAACTTCACGAAACAAAATGACTACTCCTTCATCAAAAAAGAAAGTCACCTTTGACCTTTCGAAAGAGGAATCATCTGATGATCTCTCATCAGGTCCGGAAAAGTTAATCTACATGAGTGAGGACTGTTCGACAGTCCTAAAACCATATCTTCGCAAGGATCCAAACTTTGATTCCCATTGGATGACTCCTGTTCCTCACTTTTATTCATCCAAAACCGATGCTCCTGGTCTCATCAAATACACTGGAATAATTTCTATGAGCTGATTGAGACTGCTGCTTCAGAGTATTCATCCGAGGGCGAATCGCTTAATCCCAAGAAGGAAAGAATTTTGAGAAAACAACTGAAGAAGCAAATAAAACACAAGAATATCTGGAGTGCCTTTACTTTCAAATACTATTCCTATGAGGATAACTCCGATGATGGTTACCTTTCATCTGACTCATACACTTCATCTACTATCCAACATGATTTATCGGAGGAAAACACTGATAATAGTTGGGAATTATTTGCTTCATCTCCTTCTCATCATTACGATCTCCCACCACAGGTTCACAATAAGATCGACCGAAAACCACCTTAATCATCGGCTACCCACCCTCCCTACCGACCACATAGGTCTCCTTATACATCTTCTTCCTCTACTTAGGCCAAGGCCTAAGTATAGGGGGGACCGCTGCCATATGTACATACCATTCTCCCGATCTCACGATCGCCTCATTTTCACCCTTCTTCCGTACTTAGACTGACCAGAGCCTAAGTATAGGGGGAACCGATGCTCATCTGTATATACGCTCCTCATTCACATATTCCGACCACCTCCTCTTAGCTCTTATTCTATACTTAGACTGTTCACAGCCTAAGTATAGAGGGACGTACCGATCTAGATTTTTCTTTTTCTTTTACTCTCTTACGCTTATCCCGAGCTATATCTTCTTTACGCTTCTTAGGCTCTAAGGACACAACACTAGCTAAGTATGGGGGGGGGTCTGTATATATACTGTGTATATATTTTACCCATATCTTGTACTTTCGCATAAGTCTATATGTATTTACGGGGTGGGTAACTAACTTGAAAAAAAAGAAAACAAAAAAAGAAAAAAAAAGTTTTGCTACTAATACTGACTGTGTCCAACCCAAAAATTTTGAAAAAAATGGCTTCTTATTTGCATTAAAAAAACTTTTCAAAAAAAACAAAAAAATCCCTTGCATAAAAAAATATGTGTCTGCATTTCACACACCTACACTACATCCATCATTACATTCATTTGCATCTGAGAAAAGTCTTTGCATTCTGAACCGAGTTATGAGCAAAAATCGAGAGTGGTGTGAATTTGACCTTAATCCAACTAATTTTCAGAGGAACTTCACCGAGAAATAGGATTTTAGAAGCTTCAGGTCTTTGACTTAATTCTTTGAATTCCACTTGACAATGTGCAGCGTTTGACTCTTAGTGTCTAACATGGTCTCTTCATTCTGGGTACAACTCTGGAATAAGGAATTAATTTGTACTCTCGCACTATGTACTTAGCTCAACTCAGACGGGGTGTTGGAAGATTGCGTGAGTTTCTTTTCTAGTAGCGTGGAAATCTAAAAACCGGAGTACGGGTTGAAATAAAGCTTTCGAAAAGGGATGGACGGCTGGGCACAATTTTTTCTCAGGCCCCAAAACATGTAAAAAATGATTCTATATCTGTAGGGACACAACAAGATCCAAGCAAAACCACTAAAAGTCCAAATACAAAGAAGCCTATTACCAAATAAGTTTATGACAAAAAGGTCCAAACTTCAAGAAAACCTGCAGATCTTAGTGGAGACTCGGCTACACCAGCCATCTTCACAAGGAGAGAGTTGACTACACCGGCCACCCTCCAGTTCTTTTCTCCTTCTTCTAACTTCTCCCCCATTTCGATTGTGAACACATCGCGATAGACCTTAGAAGGAAATACCTGACTCCCCGAGGATGAGTTACTGGAGAGGAGGTTTGCATGGTAGTGCGACATTCTAGATGGGAAGAGCTAAAACCTTTCACAAACATGAGTCGATTGTTCAATGTTCATAGGGTATGCTTTGGGAGGAGGATAGATCTAAGATGACTACTGTGCCGAAACTATGACAATGATGTGTAGAACTTAAAGGCTGTTGTTTTTAAAATTCTAAGTCTCATAGAAGTTCCGCCAAACTAATAATCCAAAGGTCGAGTCTAGTTTCACTTTTATTTTCAGCTCATGGTCTTGGTATGGAACCCAATCTCATTTCATCTCATGGCATTGCTTTTGATGCTCCAGGACGAGCATGGTTTAAGTATAGGAGGATGATGAATCTCAGATTTATCACTATAAATATCATTAGTTAAGCTCTTATCCTTAAAAATCATTGGCATTTCTTCATTTATTCTGCATAATTAGCATTCATGCATGTTTTGATAAGAATTATATTTTGTCACTTATTTTCGCGTAAAATAAGAAGCCAAAAATCCTTGCCAAAATTGACTTGTAAATAGCCTAAACACCCTGATTTTTAACTAATTAGTGCTAACTCCAATTGACCCAAAACCACCTCCACTGTATACATATCACTGACAAGAATAAATGAAAAATATAAAAAATCACTAACCTAAATAAGTGGACCAAAAATCCAAACCCTAGTTTTAGGATTCCCAGAATAAAAACCTCAATATCTTCCCTATCTAGTATCCGTTTTGATCCTACTTACTTTTGAACTAATGTACATTCAACTACCTTCAAAACAAGATCAAGTTCAAGTGATTCGGAGCTCATATGTGAAAGTTGGGTTTTGGGCCTCTTTTGTACATTTTGTATTTTAATGGTTTTGACCTATTATTTTATGTACATAATTAACCCATTTTATTTTATTTCTTATTTATTTGTCTTATTTGATGAAAGTTTTATTAACCAAATCCAAACTAAGGTTAAAATCATACAAAATAAATGAGTCCGAGTCTTCACTAACTGTCTGTACAAAATGGTCTTTTTCATTTTCTATCTTATTTCTTATTTTTCTTACTCAATAAAAATCCAAAAAATTATATTAATGTGTAAATATTTATCTTTGATTTCATCACATTTTTTTGGATTTTTATATTGTTTAAAAATAATAAAGAATGATAAAACCCAAAAAATCAAGGTATTCTATGTATATGTGATACCTCAAAAATATCACTTTGCACAAATGATCGATTTTGGTTTTTGTCCCTTCATGAAAGTTGTATATCTCATCAAGATGAGCAATTTTTGTGAAGAAACTTGTTCGATCCAAGGTCATTTACTATTTTTTACATATTTATTAAGGTATTTTATTTTCTGATTTTTGGGGGGCTGACACGTAGCCGCTCCTGGAGCCGCCACGTGTCACCCATTTTTGGGGTTTTTATATTTCATTTTTTCTAAAAAAATAAATTAAAAGACGTGCACGTGCAGGGCACGTGCCTCCTGCGCACGTGCCCAGCTCGTGCTCCTCGCACTCCTCTCCTGCTGCCACGTAGTGCGTTCAGGGGCGTCCGATCTCGGCCGATTGGACGGCCCCTGTACGTCGTCCCCAGTCAATTCCCATTTCCTAATTTATGCCGGTGCCCCCTCCCCCTCGCGGTTCTCGATCGACCATCGCCTCTTCCCGAAATCTCGCCGCTGCATCTCGTCTGCTCCACGGATCTCGCTCAATTGCCCGCTACCTCGTTAGATATCCATCTCCAACCCTTTCCATCTCCGGCCGACCTGCGATCTCCGATTTAAGCTACATCTCCACCTCCCTCAAAGACCCATCCGCCGATTCACATCATAAAAGGGAGCACCTCCACCGGAGGTGACAGCTCCAACGACGTCCCCCAGCTTGCAGCGAGATCCGAAGCTCTCGAGCTTCGTTGTAGCACGATCAACCCTGCACAACTGCTCGCTCCGGCACCGTCATAGAGCCTACGACATCAATGCTTCATCTCCGACAACCGCCAACTTCATCCTTCGTAGTCCAGCAACCTACCACGCCGTCCTTCATCGCCAACGATGCTTCCTCGGCTCCTCCGCGCCTTCATCGCCACCAGCAGCTTCAATGATCTCACGCCTCCTCCCCACCGTCCCCTTGGCCATGTGTCGGTTGGAGGACGGTCATCGCTGCTCAGCCGCATCTTCCTAGACCGCTACTCTCTATACTGCCAGCAGCTGAAGTCACTTCATGCTCGCGTCGGTTGGGGCAAACCAGGAACAACGCCGCCACCAACGCCTCACCGCCGGGTGTGAGGCCCGAGGCCCCACGCACGTGCGAGGCACGTGCGTCGGGGGAACGTCTCCAGCTATCTATGGGTCACGTGCTGGGCACGTGACCGCATGGGAAATTTGCAAAGACCCCCCAGATTATCTTTATTTGCACAACAATCCCCAGACCAAAGGTCATATTTTGCTCATTCTGTGCTAGAATATTCATAAGTAATTAACCATTGCTCCAAAAATTGTCAAAATTCACAGATTGTAGAATTACATGTATGTTACATCGTGCCCAAAAATAATTGCATTTTCATGCATTATTTGCCCTCTAAAAATCATTTTGCGTATTTCGATATTTAATTTTTAGTATGTATTAAATCTTTTATTTTTGAGGTTTAGGATTTTTTTGAGATCCACCACCTAGTGATAGATCTTGCATGATTTTATCACTTGAAAATAATTAGGTTTAATATTTATTATAACTAAATATTGAAATTCACTTTGTTTGCATTCAAAAATTCATAAAAAATCCATCTTGCATCCAAAAATTCCAAAAAAAATTATATTGCATTCATTTCATCGTAAGTGTCATCTTGGCCAAGTTTCACTATTTTCAGAGATCGTTACATTGCAAATCATTTTCTAGTCCTTAAAATTGGCCTAATTATCATTTTGCATCTCAAATTGCATTAAAAAATTACAAAAAAGACCGCCTCAAAAATCGTGCACAAACTTTGACAGATAAAATTCTAGGTTGTTCATTTGCCTCCTTTTGTTCGGCCTTGGGACTTACCCAAGTAAAATAAACATAAAACCACACGATTAAAAATTGACTAGATAATTGTGGTTATTTCTTGACCGATTTCGATCGTCCGCCTACAACGAAACAACATTCATAATTTAGCACACGATAATCCACGCTTATTAATTAAGGCATATTCTGGACTCATCACTATCCTATGTAAAGCAATCCACACAGCACACGGGGGCACGTTTTATTATGACTTACACGCGCGAGAACCCAAATGGGAACCGTTGAAAAAAATACAAAAAAAATTACAAGTCCTCACAAAAACACTCAGATTATTTTAATGCAGGTTCCTCGGCTCACTTGGCGAAGCACCTTTGACTCCTCGTATTCCTCGCACGATAATAAATGGAGGTCAAATAAAGGACGATACAAAGTAAACAAATAAAAATCAAACAGAAAATAGTCACAAGAAAAGCCAAGAATCAGACTACCTAGGGATGGAAAATTTAAAATCAAAATTTTCTAAAAATTAACCTAAGCCGTGCCTCCCCGGTAGTGGGGCCATTTTGAAGAGCCCTCGTCTGCCCTTCCTAATTCAACCGTATTAATGATCGAACTAAAAGTGTCGTTCGTTGTAGTCTCTTAATCGAGACTAATCAAAAACCACTCAGATCAATATTCCATTAACTACAAGCTACAAATTTATTTTACTTGAGCAAGCCCAAGGTTGAACTCAGGGAGGCAGGTTTCTCCTTATGGTAATTTGAAGTTAATTTGATGTCATATTTTCAGGAGAATATTTTTGGTGTTTTTATATTTTTATGCAATTAAGGAAAAGTGCGATGCAATTTCAAGCCAAATTTTAAGGTTAAATCACAATTTATAGTCAAATGAAGTCCACACATGATGAAACTTGGCCAGAATATGAAATGCAATGAAACTAAGCGACTGCATTTTTTGGAATTTTTAAACTCTAAATGAACTAAATATGAATTATTTATGGATGCAGGCTAGTTTTTGCAAAATTAATTTTAATAAATACTAAAGTACATTATTTCCAGATATAAAAATTATCCTACATGTTTTTATGTAAAAGGAATCCATGAAAATTAATAGACTTAAAAAAGGATGTATATTCGACCTATTAAAAATCAATTTAGCAAAAAACCAATTAATTTATTTAGGCTTCATGATGCGTTGGACATAGTATAGATTAACTTAAACTAAACCTATTGTGATTTATGATGATTTTTGGAGCGAAAATAATTTAATAATGAATTTAAAACACACAGTGGGCAAACTATGTCAATTTCCACAACAAATAATAATATTTAATTCCTTGATGCTCATAAAAATATGACACATGTTCACAAAGATAAAGCACAAGTTTAACTACAACATGCAATTTTTTGAATTTAAAAACGATGATAAATGAATGCCTAAATTAACATGCAAATACAGGGACCAAAATGCTAACAAAAATTAAAATTGACTAATTCTGAAACATGCATACATGGACTAAAGTGCAAATACCTATAATGCTGGGGGTATGTGTGCAAAATGTCCACGGGAACACGCGTGCCTCGCGTGATGTATCTGGCAGGGACTGAAATGCCATTTTGGAAACTTGCAGGGGCCTCGATGCAAATTACCCAGCCCGCATGTGAGCGATACGTGAGGTGCTAGGCTCAGGAGGCATCGAAGGCTCGGACGTCGGCTAGGATGCTCTGGAGGCTCAGGCGTGCTATGATCACATCACCCTCAGGTATTCCCAATAGCTGCATATCCTGCATACTGGAAGACCAATGATCAACCTGAAGATGAAGATCAATTTTACACTGTCTTATTCAGGATTTGATCACCAAGTTTCTCAATCTTGGTCATTGGGAATTGGTATCGATAATATGCTTTCCCAAAGCATATATCATACCTTCAAATTCTTGTCATGCTTCCAAAGCACGACGACCATGCATGGAATTTGATCGGTCCCAATACCTCATGAGTGAGCTCATGTCTTCCGGTTCATAAGCGAACATGTATGATCCCTTTGAGAGATCGTATTACTCATATGCCCTTATATGCACACCAGCTCGTCGGTGTATAGACCTTGGTTAGGTCATCAACCTAATGGTCTGCCAAATGTACATACTCAGACATATAGTAACACATCTGTCTCCGGTCAGAGGATGTGTGCCTATGATGTGACAGTATTCAACATAGGACTTAGGTTATCTCAATCTCGCTAAGTCAACCCTTTGACCTAACTAATCTGATACCTCCGAATCACTATTCCCATGCAGAGGACCTGCATCAAGAGGTCGGTCAGATATCGGCCTATGTGAGAAAGGATTGCCATCTCCTACTCAGGCTGGAGATCATCTCTTAATAATCATTTGACAGTGCTTGATGAGTCCTCTATCTAACTCATTATATATTCATCCAAACACCAACCTTTATGATTCATTTAATGAATCAACAACTATATGATTATCAAGACGACCATGGTACATAACCCTAATTGTACAGAGAGACCTTAGAGTCCATTCATTTATTTAATTTCAGAAAGGGAGTGAAACAATAAATAATATTTATTGATAAAACATATTATTACAATAACATTTATTGTAAGAATGCTTCGCCTCGGGCTCACATGGCTAACAATCTCCCACTAGCCCTCAGAACCATTCAGGAACAGTCTTTAAACCCATACTCATAACATGCTGGTCGAAAACCTTCTGTGTTAGAGGTTTGGCAAGAGGATCAGCAACGTTGTCGGCAGAGGCCACCTTGGTGATGATGATATCACCACTCTTTTGAATCTCCCGAATAATGTGGTATTTCCTTCCACGTGCTTGCTCTTTTGATGCCATCTGGGTTCCTTTGCCTCGGCAATGGCTCTCGTGTTATCGCAGAGTAATGGGATGGGAGTATCAGAGGAAACTACGCCAAGCTCCAGTATGAACTTACGCAACCATACCGCCTCCTTTGCAGCATCCGATGCGGCAATATATTCGGCTTCTGTTGTTGAATCTGCCGTAGTGTCCTGCTTCTTGCTTCTCCAGCTCACAGCACCACCGTTCAACAAGAAAACAAACCCTGATGTCGACTTTCGATCATCAATATCCGACTGCAAGTCTGAATCAGTATGTCCTAAGACTTGGAGATCACCATCTCCATAAACAAGGATGTAATCTTGCGTCCGTCTTAGATATTTGAATATGTTCTTTACAGCATTCCAGTGTTGCTCTCCACAGTAGGATTGGTAACGACTTACCACTCCCACTGCATGGCAGATGTCTGGCCTAGTACACATCATGGCATACATTAAGCTTCCTACAGCTGATGCATAGGGGCATCTAGCCATGGCCTTCTTTTCCTCAACACTTTAAGGAGCCATCCCTTTAGATAGATGGATACCATGTCTTAAGGGGAGGAATCCTTTCTTGGAACTATCCATTCAGAATCGTTCAAGAATCTTCTTGATGTATCCATGTTGTGACAATTCCAACATCCTCTTTTCTCGGTTTCTGAACAGCTTCAGGCCTAAGATGTAAGAGGCTTCTCCAAGATCTTTCATCTCGAAGGTATGAGATAGCCAAATCTTCACACTGGTCATCATTCTTGTTCCCAATGATAAGGATATCATCTATGTAAAGCACGATGAACACAATGGTGCTCCCACTAAGCTTCTTGTACACACAAGGTTCATCAGGATTCTGCACAAAATCATAACTCTTTATGGTTTCGTCAAATCTGATGTTCCAGCTACGAGAAGCTTGTTTGAGCCCATAGATGGATTTCTTTAGCTTGCATACTTTTCCATCCTCAACTATGAAGCCCTGAGGCTGCTCCATATAGATATCCTCCTCGAGGTATCCATTGAGGAAAGCTGTCTTGACGTCCATCTGCCAGATGTCGTAGTCAAGAGATGCATCTATAGCTAGCAGTGTCCTGATGGACATAAGCAAAGCCACAGGAGAGAATGTCTCATCATAGTCGATGCCTTCTCTCTGTGTGTAGCCCTTGGCTATGAGCCATGCTTTGAAAGTCTCCACTTTCCCATCAGGTCTCCTTTTTCTCTTGAAGATCCATTTACACCCAATGGGTTTCACCCCTTTAGGTGGATCCTCTAGGGTCCATACACCATTCTTATGCATGGAGTCAATCTCTGACTTCATTACTAGCATCCATCTATCCATGTCATAATCCGCGAGCGCTTCATCAAATGAAGTAGGATCATTGTTAGTCTCACTTGACACATGGAATCCATACCTTTCAGGTGATGCAACCACCCTCGAACTTCTTCGAAGAGGCATGAGTGTTTCATCTTCATTTATCTCCTTAGTTTCTGGTTCAGAAACCTCAGAATCCATAGGGGATTCAATGAGTTCCTCTATTTCATTTATATCTTGACCTTTAAGGAAATCATCCTCCAGAAATTTTACATCTCTAGAGACAAAAACCTTTTGGGCCTCAGGGTCATAAAGTTGATATCCAATACCATCTTTAACATACCCAATGAAGTAACACTCACAAGTGCGAGATTCCAGCTTACTTGCGTCCACATTCTTCGCATGGACCAAGCAACCCCAAACCCTCAAGTGATTAACACTAGATTTGTTTCCATACTAGAGCTCATGAGGAGTCTTGGGTACATATTTGTTAGGAATCTTATTCAGGATATATATTGCAGTCTCTACTGCATATCCCCAGAAACTGAGGTAAATGTGCTTTTCTCATCATTGAACGGACCATGTCCATGATGGTCATGTTGCGTCTTTCAGCAATACCATTAAGTTGGGGAGTTCCTGGGGGAGTGAGATTGGAGACAATTCCATTCTCTTTAAGATATCCCTTGAATTAATCTAATAGGTACTCGCCACCTCGGTCAGATCGAATCCGTTTAATCTTCCTATCGGTTTGGTTCTCAACTAAAGCCTTAAACTCTTTGAACTTTTTCAAAGGTTTCAGATTTATGACGTAGTAGGAAGATAAACCCGTATCGTGAATGGTCATTGATAAACGTCAAATAATATCGATATCCATTTCGGGTCGCGGTAGTGAAGGGACCACATACATTAGTATGTATTAGGTCAAGAATACCTTTGCATCTCGTAACCTTGTTACGGAAAGGCATCCTGGTTATTTTACCTTGAATGCAATGTTCACAGGTAGGTAAAGATTGGACCTGTAGAAAATCTAAAGGTCCATCCTTTATCAATCTATTGATCCTATCAATAGATAAATGACCAAGACTTTGATGCCAAATCATATTCGAATGATTTCCATTCTCCCTGGATCTTTTAGGATTTTTATTAGTGGTAGTGACATTCATGACACATTCATCAATGCACAATTCATAGAGTCCACCAGAAGTTAAAAACACCATCCGCTGTCATATTGATTAATGATTAACTTATTACAGAAAAGGAAGGAATATCCTTGTCTAACAAGCTTAGATACAGATATCAAATTCCTCCTGACTTCAGGTACATAAAGACACTCATTAATTACTAAGACTCTACCACTAGATAACGATAGTCAGCAGGTTCCAATGGCGACTGCTGCAACACTTGCATCAGATCCCATCTGGATGACTATCTCTCCCTGCTCCAGATTCCTAGTTTCCTGAAACAAATGAAATGAATTACATACATGAACAGAAGCACCATAATCTACAACCCAACGTCCTTCTCGTCCAACGAGAAAGCTAGTTTCAATGATGAAAGTAGATTTCATACCTACTGGGGCTTTACCTTTGTCAGCAGACTTAAGGCATTCAGGGAAGTTATGTCGCCAATGCCTCGGCTTCTTGCAGTGGTGACAGACATCGGTCTTCTTTGATGTCATTAACGTGGAAGCATTGGAAGATGAACCAACTCCTTGATTCTTCTTCTTTCCGTTCTGGGTCGGCCCTTCCGAGAACCTTGCTTCCGACCGCGCTTTCCTTTTACTTGTGCAACCATTGCACTAGCAGAGGGTCCGTATTTCTTCATTACGTCTTCTACAGACTTTAATGCAGCTAACAACCTAGCGTTAGTGAAATCAACTTTGTTCATGTGGTACGACATGACAAAGTTGTTGAAAGACTTAGGGAGCGACAAGAG
This sequence comes from Ottelia alismoides, assembly GCA_037367405.1. Classification (NCBI taxonomy): domain Eukaryota; kingdom Viridiplantae; phylum Streptophyta; class Magnoliopsida; order Alismatales; family Hydrocharitaceae; genus Ottelia; species Ottelia alismoides. The sequence goes on along the minus strand of JAZKJV010000517.1, from coordinate 943,348 downwards.
AATGAAATCAGCTTGCATATCAGAATCCATGTAAGCTCCCAGGGTTTCCAATTCAGAGAGGTTCCCAAACACTTTGAGCACGTGTTCTCTAACAGAGATCCCTTCTTGCATCTTGCAACGAATAAGATCTTTCATCACATTATAACGATGTGTGCGGTTTATTCACCGAACATTTCCTTCGGATTCAGCATGATTTCTTGGCAGTGGTTCATTTCCACATGCTGCTTCTGAAGCACATTGGACACTGAGCTAGGGATATAACACCTTTCCAAGTTATGATCTTCATCATATTTCTCATTAAAAGTCTTATCTTCTAGAGTCTGAGGGTCTGCAATCTTGTCCTTGGTTAGCACATATGAGATGTGCTCCGAGATAGGACAAGATCCAAATTTCGGATCCAATCCGAATAATTTGGTCCGGTCAACTGATTGACCTCCAGGAGCCTGCTTAATGGGTCCATGGACTTCATTTTCTGAAATTAAGAATTCACTATATATAAATAATTATATATTCATTTTTAAAACATTTGATTAAGGCATTTTAAATCAAATTTATCTTGCTATGTCAACTTTGAAAGATTATTCCCTTATTGTCTGTCAAAGTAAGAGATATACTTACCTCTATATCTCAAGCAAGATCTGGGATCTCCTTTCTATCTTTATCACATCCCAATAATATGAGAACCTGTGATTCGAATAAAGAGAAGCGGGAACACATTCCACCTTGCAAGTCCAACTTGCATTTCCCAATTCGGTCTTTAACACCCAGGCCCACCACCCCTAAGATGATGTTGACCCGTTGCTAATTAAACCAACCGTCAACAGGCTTAATACTCACTATGCACAATCCAATATCGCTCCAATAATATGAGGACCCGATATTGGGGTCACTACGTATACGGCCTTACTCTTTCGAGAAGCAAAGAACCCGATCCAAATAATTGTATATAGGATCTGTCACTTGAAACAGCTCCCACTACCCTTGTTAGTTCAATCAAATTAATGCTCAAATCAATTAATAATGTTCGTTGCAGTCAGATAATGAGAGTGAATAAAAAACCACTTTCAATTATAGTCAAATTAATTTCGAGCGACAATTTATTTATTTTTACTTGGGCAAGCCCAAGGTCGAGCTCAGTGAGGCAACTGTCTCCTTAGGTGAATTGTTAGCAAGGTCCAAAGTTTGATTTTCGGGGAAGAATTTTTTGGTCTTTTTTGGTTTTCTATGCGAGACACATGCCAAAACTAGCTAATTTACAAGTTAGACCAGATAAATGTCAAATTAAGTCCAAAAATCATGAAACTTGGCCAGATGATGAAAAGGAATGAAATTAGACTACCCTAATTTTTTTTGGAATTTTCTGACACTAAATTAAATTACTGTGAATTAAAAATAAATGCAGGGTGATTTTCACTAAATTAATTTTAATAATTATCAAATCATAATATTTTTGAGAATAAAAATAATCCTAGATAGATCTAAAGATGAGGAATCTAGGAAAATTATCAAACCTTAATTTTGATGTGAAATGGACCTGTTAAAAATTAATTAAGGAATTCACCAAATGAATTATTTAGCCTCGGAATGCATGCAATTGAGATGAAATTTTTATGCAAGGTAAAGCTAAGTATCCTAGATTTAATGTAATTTTTGAGGAATTTTTGGAATCACGGAGAAATTACTATCAATTAAAAGGTGAAATTGGGAAAAATATAGCAAAAATGAACCAATTAATTAAATGAAAATTCTACGGATATTACAAAAATATGCCACGTGTCACATAATAAGGAGGACAATGTCAGCTACACAATGCAATTTTTCAAACTCAAAAATGAATTAATATGAATACCTAAATATGCGTGCAAAGACAGGGGTATAAATGCAATACATGAATTAAGAATTCTTGAAAATAAAATGTGCAGACAGGGACTATAATAGAATTACCTATAATGCAGAGGGTGGATGCAATTTCTCCACGGAACACGTGCTCCTCACGCGGGGTCGCCTAACAGGGACTAAAATGTAATATTGAAAATCTTCAGGGGCCTTGATGTAATTTGCCCAAGCCCCACATGCGTATCACGTGGGGGGTCCTAGGCTCGGTGGACGTCGGAGGCTCGGAGTGAGGCTCAGGCGGCTTTGGAAGTCCGAATATGGCTCGGGGAAGCCTAGCGGTCGGAGAGGAGGCTCGGATCGGGCGACGTGGGCGAATCTGGACCGTGGGATCAAAGATGATCCAACGGTGTTGCACTGCGGACGTGTGGCGTGTCTTGACCCGTTGGATTAAGATCAATCCAACGGTTGGTGAATACTGGAGACGTGGCAAGATCTGGAGCGTAGGATCTGCCTGATCTTACGGGTACGGGGCGACGTGGATGGCTCCTGGCCATTCGATCTAGTAAAGATCAACGGTTGCTGTTCTTCTTCCTCAACCGCTCCACTGCCTTCTGCGGCGGAGAAGGCTGGGCTCCGGCAAAGGGGGCCTGGCTCCGCTTCGTCCCATGGGCGTCGATGAAACTCGCCGGAGGCTCCCAAGTAGCTGGGAAGACGCGTCGAGGTGTCGGGTATCCTCAGGCGGTCTCAAAAGTGGCTGAATGGCTCTGGGTTGCGGTAGCGGAGAAGCTCGAGGGAAACTCCGATGAGGTTCCAGCCAATGATCGAGAGGGTATCTGCAGGGTGTTAGCAGATAGCCGAAGCGTGCATGGTGACCATGGAGTGGTGCAGATTGAAACGTGAGGCCTGTGGAGGAGTGGGGATGACCGGTGATCGAGCTCCGCCACGTTGGCGGAGCCGGAGTTGGTGGAGGATGAAGTGCGTCATCAGAGGGATCTAAGGATAGCGTGAAGATCAGAGCTCCGTCGCGGAGCTCGGAGGATGCTTTGCGGAGCATGAATGGTCTCGTGGAAGGCGAATTTAATAGGAGAAAACAAAGAAAAAATAAAAAGAAGATTGGGAGGAGAATGGAGGAATCTACCTGGGGTTAGAAGCTCCGAGGAGGCTTCCAGGTCTTTGCTCTAAGGTCAGTAGGAGGCCTGAGCTCGTGCAGCTCATGGAGGTAGCTGCAGCACGACGGAGTTGGACGTGGATCTCGCCGGAGGAATTTCAGCCGTCGTCGCTCTACTTCTTTCCAAATTGCTGTCACCAATAGGAAGACAGGAGCTAGGGGAATCTCTCCTTAGTGGCAGATGGGAGTGAAAGTGGCCGGAGGTGGCTGATTTATAGGACGAGGGTGACGGAAGGGATGACTGGGAGGTGATGTTCGTGGATGTCATGGAGCGACTCTGGGGGATGTCGTAAAGATCGAGGAAGCTGGCGAGGATGAGGGATGAGTGGGCTCCATCGTGGTGGCATTGGTGGTCGGAGAAGGTGGTCATCGTGGAGTCGAAAATAGAAAGGGGGCGAGTGCTGCGTGAAGTTGAGAACGTGGGAGAGAGACGGTCTGAAGGTAGGAGACGAAGTCTCGACCGTTGGATCTTGCGATCCAACGGCTGAGAAGATGGCTCTAAGGAGCGGCTATGATATGATCCAAGGCGATGTGATCGGATGGTAATTAACATGACGCGTGGCGTACGCTTAGACAGGCGGAAATGAACGGTGATGAGGGGGTAGGGCTGGTGATCGAAGGGCTGATATTTGATGCGGAGGTAGCGGCAGAGATTGAAGGGCCGAGGGCACAATCGGATGGCACAAAAGAGTGCTACGTGGCATCTTGAGGGAAAGGCGGCAACAGGCGGTGATGATGATGTCCAGGGATTGATCTGATGGCGGTGAGTTAAGGCGTACGTGGAGACTCTCAAGCCGTTGGATTTTGATGAGGATCCAACGGCTGGCGGTGAGGGCGGATGAGTCAAAGGAAGCGGGCCGCGTGGCGCAATCAGAGGGCGCCACGTGGCCAGCTGTGAGTGGATGAAAGAAGAAGTGAAATTAGAGAGAGAAGGAGGCTGAATTTGGAAAAACTCAAAACATGAAAGATGTAGATCTCGATGAGATCTACAAGTTTCATGTTGACCAAAAATGGAGATGAGGTCAAATATGATACAAAAAATACAAGGATACTAATATACATATGTATAGTATACAAGGAGGCCCAAAAACCCAACTTTTGCCTACGAGCTCCGAATTGAATGAAATTAATCTCATTTTAAAGGTCTCAAGATGTGTATTATTATGAAGGTGAGTAGACCTAATTCGGTTGGTAGGAGAGAGATATGCACATTCTAAGGTCCAGGAGTTTAGGGCTTTATTGGGTATTTTACAAAATAGGGGCTCTGGTCTTCTTCCCTATCTTATTAACTAATGGTGTACACACTATAGGGAAGGTGTTATTTAATACAAGAGAATAGGTGGATATTTTATAGGTGGATTTTATACAAGGATTGGCTTCTTATTTAAACGCATGGAAGAATGCTAAAATGCATATTTTGTGAATTGATGCATGAATGATATTTATGCAAGATAAAGGGAAATATGTTGCTAAATACCCTGGGATAAAACTCTACTTGCAACTTTAAGAGTGATGAATCACAGATTCATCAACCCCTATACTTAAACCTTGCTCGTCCCCGAGCAACTAAAATAAAATGCAAGGGTGAAATGATTTTGGATTCCATACCAAGGTCATGAACAAAAGTTGAAAATGGAGCTTGACTCAACCTTTGGATTAATTGTGTGGAGGAACCTTATTGGGATCTGAACTTAAGACCTAACAGACTTCAAGTTCCACAAGTCTTCTATTCAAGACGCCTCAATAGTCAGGTCAGAACAAATCCTCAAATGCAAATTTCTGATGACTATGATTCTTACTTGTACTGTGTAAGTGATAAATAGCTCTCCACATCAGAAATGGCTCAGAAGCAGCCTCCTCTAACAAGGTAACTCTAGTTCCCCAGTCCAGTAACTCTTTCCTCGAGGAGCGGGGTATTCCCTTCTAAGTTCAAGTGCGACCAGCTCAAGAGGAGGGGGTGGAGAAAAGAATGGACGGTAGCCAATGTAGCTACCTATCCCGGGATGCCTGACCAGTGTAGCCAAGTCATCCAGATGCAAACTTCTTGCTAATATACATACTCCAACAGGTATTTATTTTTTTTCTATCTTGCATGTCTATCTTTTTGGAGTTCTTACATTTTTTCTCTTTTTTTTTGAACTATATACAAGGTGCAACATGTACTTAAGGAGTTTTTCCTCTTGAGCCAGTAGACTATCCCTCTTTTGAAGCATTATTGCAACCCACAGCGTCCCGTCTTTAGACGTCAACACTACCAGACTAGGTTGAGATGCACTACCCTCCCTAGAGGAGGATGGATGTTTCCACCCGTGTGCTACTCCAAGCTAAAGGATTCTACCTCCTCACCACCTCATCAATGAAGAGCTACGTGCATTGTGCTTGTCCAAGTTAGGTCATTATCTAAAAGAATCATGCGTGTGCACGAGATATTCTGCTTAGACTGATTAAGATGACATGTGAACATAGACTTGCAGACTCAAAGAATTAAGTCACTTGACCTGAGAAATCTTAACTGCAGCTCCTATAAGGTTCCTATGAAATTAAGTGGATTAAGGTCAAATCAGGTCCATCCTCAATATCTACTCATAACTTGGTTCAGAACCCACTAGCTTTTCACCTTGCATATGCAAGATATGTAGATGAGATGCAGATGACATGCTATGAATGAAATGCAAGACTCTTTTTTCTTTCTTTTCTGGTGTAGAGATGATATGCAAGATTAAATAAGAAGCCTTTGAATTTTTTTCAATTATTTGGTGTACCTCCTATGTTACAACAATTTATAACAATGTTATACAAATGTAAAAAACTTTTCAAAAATTTTCTCCAAATTTTACCCAGCCCGTAAAATATATACAAAGATACGTGAACATATGAGCTATGGGTAAAGTATATATGTAATATATACACGCCCCCTATACTTAGAGTGTGCTATGTCCTCAGAGCACGGAAAGCGAGGAAAAAGACATAGCTCGTGCTAAGCGTAAGAGAGCCAAAGAGAACGAAAAATGTAAAGAAGTCGTCCTGCCCCCCTATACTTAGGCCCAGGCAGCCTAAGTGTAGAAGAAGAAGAATGGGGCGGACGAGGTCAAGATGAGAAATGGATGAATATACAATGCGGGCATCGGTCCCCCTATACTTAGGCTCAGGTCAGCCTAAGTATAGGATGGAAGTGAGTATGAGGACCAATGTGATCTGGGGGATATACAAAGAACGGACTCCGGTGGCTCCTCCCCCCTATACTTAGGATTTGGTCATCCTAAGTATAGTCAAAGATAGTGATCAATGAGGCGGGATGGGTTACTAGAGTCACGGGGAAGAAGGATAGAATGTACAGGAATAATGGCATATACAAGTGAGTTGGTCTGAATCTTTCAAGATGTTGCTGAGAGCTAGAGCTCACTGCTGCAAGGTCTCATACGTGGCTCGAGGTGTATCTGCTGAATCTGTCTCGCGCATGAATACAATCTCCTCAACATGGACTAACTGCTCATTGGATTCAACGTAGTGTTTCAATAGTTGTCCGTTTACTAGGAATGTCGGTGCGTTATCTGCGAGATCTGAGATCTCGACACATCCACTATGTGCACCGTACGGACGACAAATGGGCATGTCCACTTGGACTTCAACTTGCCTTGGAAGATCTTCAGCCTAGCATTAAACAACCATACCTTCTGTCCAGGAACAAAGGTCTTTCGTCTGATATATCTATCGTGCCAACGCTTAACCTTGTCCTTATACACCAAACTGTTGTCATATGCGTGGTTTCTGACTTCCACAAGCTCATTCAGATCCATATCTCTCTGCTTCTGCCCAAGGTGCGTGTTGCAATTGACCTTATTGATTGCCCATTCTGATTTGTGCACTAGTTCTGTGGGCAAATGGCACGGCTTTTCGAATACCATTCGGAATGGGGAGGTTCCTAACGGTGTCTTGTAAGGTGTCTTATACGCCCATAGGACCTGATCCAAGATCTGAGACCAATCCTTCCTGTCTGGGCGGACAAGCTTTTGCAATATAGTCTTCACCTCCCTATTCGAGACCTCAGCCATACCATTGGTCTGTGGGTGATAAGGACTAGCGACACAGTGTTCGATGCCGTAGTCCTTCAGGAGTTTCTTCACCTCCCAATTTACAAAGTGGCTACCCCCATCTGATATCATCATTTTGGGGATCCCGAACCTAGAGATGATGTGCTCTCTGATGAATTTATAGACATTCCTGCTGTCTGCGGCTCGGGTCGGGATAGCCTCCACCCACCTGGATAAGTAGTCTACCGCAAGAAGGATGTATTCGAACCCATGGTTAACAGGGAATGGGCCCATGAAATCGATGCCCCAGGCGTCAAAGACATCACAAATGATGACAGACTGCATAGGCATCTCATCCTTGGAACCAACGGTTCCTCCCATTCTCTGGCATACTGGAAACGACTTCGCAAAGTTGATGGCATCGCGAAACATAGTCGGCCAGTAAAAGCCACACTGAAGTACCTTCCATGTGGTTCTCTTCCCGGAGTGGTGTCCTCCTGCCTCTAAGCTGTGGCATAAAGAAAGGACACTCTGGTATTCCTCCTGAGGAATACACCGTCTCCAGACACAATTCGGTCCTTCAAAGAAAAGGATCGGATCCTCCCAATGGTAGTGTCTAGCATCCGACTTCAGTCGGTCGATGGGTCTCTTGGGCCAACCTTCGGGAAACTTCTTGGAGACAAGATAGTTCACGATGTTGGCATACCATGGGAGTGAGTCGACAACAAAAATCAACTAGTCAGGGAAGAAGTCTCGTATAGGTGAATCCTGGGAAGTATTGAGATCTTCGAGACGAGAGAGATGATCAGCTACTACGTTCTTCTTTCCAGGTTTATCACGGATATCCAAATCAAACTCCTGGATAAGCAAAATCTACCGAAGAAGACGGGCCTTCGTGTCCTTCTTCTCCATCAGGTATCGCAACGCCATGTGGTCAGTGAAGACAATTACCTTGGATCCAATTAAATGAGATCTGAACTTGTCCAAGGCAAACACTACTGCAAGCATCTCCTTTTCCGTAACTGTATAGTTACACTGAGAGATATTAAGCACTTTGCTTGCATAGTGAATTGCAAACGGGACGCCATCCCTTCTTTGTCCTAACACAGTCCCAATAGCAAAATCTGAGGCGTCCGTCATGATCTCAAAAGGTAGAGACCAATCTGGGGCTTGTAGGATCGGGGCATCCATAATCATTCCTTGTAATAGCTTAAAGGCCTCAAGACATTTGTGATCAACAACAAACTCCATGTCTTTGCCTAAAAGATCAGTTAGCGGTCGGTCAGTCTTAGAAAAATCCTTGATGAATCTCCGATAGAATCCGACATGCCCGAGGAACGACCGCAACTGCTTGACGTTGGTTGGTGGCTGGAGTCGTCTGACCACATACACCTTGGCAGGGTCAACCTCCATTACTCTCTTGGAGATGACGTGCCCCAACACAATGCCCTCTGTCACCATGAAGTGACTTTTCTCCCAGAAGAGCACCAAATTGACCTCACAACAACGTTTGAGGACTCGGTCCAGATTCCTAAGACAGGAATCGAAGGAATCGCCGTACAACAATCATGCACCTTTGAAAAGTACCTGGAGCATTGCATAACCCAAAGGGCATGCGCCTGAAAGCATAGGTACCAAAGGGGCATGTGAACGTGGTCTTTTCCTAGTCCTCCAGAGCTATGGCTACTTGATTGTAGCCCGAGAACCCGTCCAAGAAACAAAAGAACTCTTTCCTCGCTAGTCTCTCTAGGATCTGATCAATGAATGGTAGGGGGAAATGATCCTTCTTCGTCGCAGCATTCATGCGTCTGTAATCCACACAGACGCGCCATGATGTAGGCACTCGCGTCACGATCTCCTCTCCATCCTTGTTGGTGGTCGTCTGAATTCTCGACTTTTTCGGGATCACATGGATCGGGGCCACCCATTTCGAGTCGGAGATGGGATAAATGAAACCCGCGTTGCACCATTTCTCTATCTCCTTCTTCACTACCTCTCGTAAATTTGGATTCAAACGACGTTGGAATTCACGAGAGGGTTTTGCTTCATTTTCCAAGTAGATATGGTGCGAACACAGAGCAGGATTTATCCCGTGGATATCGAAAATGTTCCAGCCTATTGCCTTGTGGTTTTTCTTCAGGATCTCTAGCAAGCGAGATTCCTGCTCCTCGATCAATCGCGAACTGATGATGACAGGAAATTTCTTGTCTTGACCCACAAGGAAGGCGTATTTCAGTGTTGTGGGTAAAGGCTTGAGCTGAGGTATGGTGTGATCGTCTAGGAAATCTGGCTCAATTGAATATGGCGCGGTGTTGGAAGTGGTTGGATCTTTATCTGTAATTGCTGCCACCAAGTTATTAGGCTTTGGAGTCGGATCGTCAAAGGTCTCCTTGCAATCAGTAAAAGCCACGTCCGACTCATCATCCTCATCTTCCGATTTTCCTAAAGAAGGAAGGACTGACAGGCCCAGCTGGGCCTCTAAGACATCGAAGATGTAGGGAGATGCGGGTTCTGAGTTGTACTCGTCTTTGAGGACCTCACAAACTGACTCATGCACGCGATCATCTCCGGAGGGGAGGGACTCATCGGTGATGGTTGGGTTCCGTCTCCATGGCCCAACTGTGTCTACATGGTCGTAGTCTGCTTCAGATAAAGAGTACTCTGTGCTGGATTCGGAATCCGGTCTCTGCCATCTGGTTTGCTTCATCTCAAGTTCCTCATCTCCGCCTGGAGTTTGGAACTGGATCTTCCCGATCTTGTTATCAAACAAGTTCCCTGTTGTCTTGAGGAAGGGCCTGCCTAAGATGATCTGGGAGTCTCTCCAATTACGAGGGGTTTCCATATCTAGGACAGTGAAGTCCACCATGTATTCCTGCCCCTCGGCTTTTATCACAACATTCCTCAATTCTCCTTGGGACCTCTTGGTTGATTTATCAGCAAATTGCAGGAGGGCTCTAGATTTCCTAAGAGGTCTGAGATTAAGCCGCTCATAAAGGGTTGTAGGTAGTAAAATTAATTGAAGATCTGTTGTCTAGGAGAGTGCATGCAAACGTGATGTCATCAACATGACTCACCACATAGTGTGCACCCATGTCTCTTCGTTTCCTTGGAAACGAGTTCTTTATTGCACAAGTCGTGTCTACTGACAGGACGTGTTTCTCAACACGGCTTTTGGTCTCCCTGCTAACCCTAGTAGGTGTGCATCTCACCTTAAGGTACTTCTGAAATGCAGGAGTCATTTCCATGTACTTATCAAAGGGGATTGTGACCTTGATGTATTTGTTACAGAACTCTGCCATCTTAGGATCATCTTTTTGGATTTTTTTAGTTTTCTTCTTTCCACCCTTGAGAGCTCGGGGGAAAGGGATTATTGACTCCAACTCATGTTCTGAAACTGAAATGTTTTCATTGAAATTTGGAACTGAGTTATGTATACGACTCAGACTCTGAAACAGACTCGGACTCTGACTCTGACTAAAAGAAAAATGTTGTGGCGAAACCGGTGATGCGTCTTCCGCGACTTCTGGACAATCCTCCTAAATGGAGGTGCGGGCTCTTCGTCGGTTTCATCGGGACTCAGATGGAGGTACAGGCTCTTCGTCGGTTTCATCGGACTCTCTGCCAGTGCAGGATTGCTGCTTTGAGGACCCAGAAGTCCTCTTCTTCTGCCGATGATGGTGATGGTGGTGTTGTTCCTCTTCTTCCTCCAAGTTATCCTCAGGCAGAGACTTGGCGGCTCCTTCCTCCAGTGCCCGTAACCGATCAGGTATGATCACGATCCTTCCGCTCCTGAGGGACATATAGTTCATATTATCATACGTAAAAATCTCAAGTTCAGATAAAGAATTATCTGAATAATATACCTGATCTCGAGGTCGGTTCTGGCCTAGCGTTAAGCTATTCGGGTTGGCCTGAACTTGGGCAGGAATTGGGGTCTTTGACGCCATTTGTTGATCCTAGGTACGAGAAACACGATTCAGATCGGTTCTCATATCCAGATAGTCATTGTGGATCTGATGGACTCTATCAGACAGGGTCTGGATCACCAAGGTGAGGGACTCCAATTCGGTGGGCTGGGCTAGCTGGTGCAGACTTGCGGATGAGATTCTGTATTGGCCCTGCTGGCCATGCCGATACTGCTGCTGCTGGTGGGATGGTGCCGGTCCCTGCTGGCCAGAGTGGAATGTGCGCTGTTGCTGCTGGTGCTGCTACGGCTGGTACCCTCGTTCGGGCATGGACTGAACATAGCGTAGTGTGGGGACGGAGTTGGTTTCCTGGTAAGCTGGGGAAGGTCGGTGAGGCTTACCATTCCCCATCCCTGACTGTCTATTGACGGGGTGAAAAACGATAAAGCGAGAGCCGCTAAATAGTGGTCTGACAAATCAGACTCACTATCGCTGATGCGACTACTCAAGCCTTCCCGTTCGTCAACAATTAACCCACACAATCAATCATGCAATCAATAGCAAGGATTAAAATTTATTATACCCTACTAAGAATGTATAATGGCAAGCAAGTAGGGGTCGAACACAGGAAACAAAGGTGTAGAGTAGACAAAGTCAAAACCTAGGTCAATTAGACTACTTAGCCAATCTGAATTTTTTGTGGGTTTTTAATTTTTATTATTTTTTTATTTTAATTTTTTAATTTTTTTAATTGTGTATTTTGATTTTTAATTTTCTGATTTTTTTATTTTTTCTTTTATATATTATTTTTCTTTTTCAATATTGGAAATATAAACAAGGGAATAAAAGAGGTGCTATACTATTTATAAAAATATGCAAAAATATCCAAAAATTCAGAAATAAAATATTTTTGTGATTTTTATAATTTTTTACTGTTTTTGTGATTTTTGGGTAATTTTCAGAATGTTTTTAGTATTTTTAAATAACAAAATAAAGCAAAACAATGAATAAGCTGCTGGCTGGGGATAAAATGGGAATTAAAAATATCAAACAGCCACAAAAATTTTCCAAACTAATTTTCAAATAAAGATAATAAAAACAGGAGACTACAGAACTTGAGTTTACAATTTTTGGGATTTGCTACAATATTTTATGTTTTTTTGAACTTTTTAAGTATTTTTGAATTTTTAAGGTTTCTCTTTTGCAATTTTTAGTGATTTTTGGACTGAAACTAAAGTAGGTCAAAATACACAGTAGGGAATATTTTTGGAATTTTTTAAGGCATTTTAATATTTTTTGGTATTTTCTAAGCTAGACAGTGCTGAAATAATATGTTTTTGATTTTAATAAATAATAAAATGTGACAAAAATAAAAAATAAAAATATGGCGTGCAATAGCAAGTTGACAGGAGCTTAAGTCTATTTTTTGAGAACTTTTGGCACTTAAATGATGCGTGAAATAAATGGATCAAGCACACAAAAATCCTAAGCCTGACAGGGGTATATATGCAATTATAAAAACATACATGGGCCTAGGTGCAAATTTCACCAATAGACACGCGTGAGGCACGTGTTCTGTCATTCACAGGGGCATTTTTGCAAATAATAAAAGCCGGGGGGGCAAACATGCAATTATCCCAAAAACATATTTAATTAACTACGCACAAGGGTATAACTGCAAATACCTAAAAGTTCGGGACCAAAAATGCAAAATACCCAAAAGGCACGCGCCCCAGTCACGTGAGGTGACGTGGTCGAGGACAAAAGTGTAAATAAAATAAGTTCAGGGGCCTAAGTGCAATTATTACAAAAACTTTTAAACTGGAACTAAAAGTTTTAGGTCTAAAACGTAAATACAAAAAGACGTGGGTTGAAGATGCAAAATACCCACGGTTCTGATCGTGCGGCTGAGGGAGGTCCACTTATCCACGTGGCGTGCGCTGGTGGCTCGATGACGGTTCGTGTGGACGTCCCAGATCAGATGCGCGGCGAGATCCGACGGTTGCAGGCACTTGAGGATCTGACGGTTGCTGTACGCCTGGAGGTGGCAGCTGATCCAACGGCGGGGAGAGGGTCACGAAGAACACCTCCCCCGGCGAGCTTTGGCTAGCGATTGCGGCCGACACACGGCCTCCACCAGCCCCGGACCGAGGGCAAAATGGTCCCGGGGCTCGTCCGCGTCGATGGAGCTCCTCAGACGAGGCCGAGGTGATCGGAGGTGCTCGGACGAGGAAGGTCGCCTGGAGGTGCTTCCCTGAAACTTCGAGGCTCGATTGGGCCTCCTTTTGACTTCTTTCCTGTAGGGTTAGAAGCACGACAAAAAGGGGATGTTCGGAGGGCTCTCTGATGGTTCGATGGAAGCGAAAGGTGCCTGGGATGAGGAGCTCCGGCGAGCGGCGGAGAGGGGAACTCGGGTGCTCGATCTGGGCGAGATCGAGGTGGATAGAGGGGTTGAGCGGAGCGACGAAGTGAAGGAGAAGAAGATGGAGGTGACGGGTGATCGGATGGATGCGTGGAGTGACCGGAAACGATGGGCGGAGCTCAGCTCCGCCGTGGGCTTCGATCGATGATTCACGGCGATTAACACGAAGGCGATTCAAATTACTCCTAGGATAGGCTATACTACGCTAAAGCTACAAGAAAAAGGAAAAAGAAGAGGGAGAAGCTCACCAGAGACGAAAGTGGATGGCTTCGGGCGGAGCTCCGGTGAGGGATGGATCTCTTCGATTCGACGCCAAACGACTCAAACCCAGGCTCGATTCGATGCCTGCGGTCACCAGGAACATGAAGGGCTAGGGGTTTTAGGGTGGAAATGGCGGAAGAAGGATCAAACTTCAAATCGAAGTCGGGGGGTGTCTTTTGAAGGGTTGACGGGCGGCGTGGAAGACGAGGGTCAGACGCCTCGATCAGTGGTCCACAGCCCAAGGAATCACTTGGATGTGATTCACCATTGATCGAGGAAGAGATTCCATGAAGAGGCCATCACCAATGATGATCGAGGCATCCTCGAAAAAAGGTTGAAACCGGGGTCAACACCACTTCTGACAAGGTTCAGACCTCGGTCAGAGAGTTGACCGAGGTCAACCAGCGGAGCCCTCTGGTTGGTCCACGTGGACCAACCAGACAATTCCGTGGCAAAAATCCTTGTAAAATAAATAAAAAATAGCAAATGAATTAATTAAATTTTGGTTATTAAATAAAAAATGTTTATAATTTTTTAAAGTATTTTATAGTGATTTTTAATTATTTTTAGGAGGTATAATTTGATAAGTTTCCTTTTATGCCCTTTATAGGTATAATACCTATATATTTTAACCTTTTATTTTTATTCAGTGTATTTTAATTTTATTATTGTTATTTATTATTTTCTAAAATTATAGAATACTTTTATATACACAAATATATTTTTATTTTATTTTATTGATATGTTTTGTATATTTAATAAAATATAAGTAGATATTGTATAGGTATTTACATAGGTATAATACGTGTGTATTTTATTTACATTTATTTTTATATTGAGTTTTATTTGGGTTTTTTTCTTCCTGTTTTAATTTACATAAGTTTTATAAATAATTTTCATAAAAATATAAAAATACAAAAATAATGATTAAAGAATAAATTGAATATTTTAAGCTGTGCAAGTATACAATGTGGGTCCAAAACTCAACTTTCAAACCGTAGCTCCGCCAAATGCGAAACCACCACCATTAAATAGATTACTTTATTCTATATACAATTAAAGGTGAGTTTGATGCATTTGGAGTTGTTATTTGAGAGATACATGTCTGGGAAGTTGGGATTCTGGATTTTTATTCAGAACATAACTTTTTATCTGTACATTATTTTTCAGTGAAATCAATTTTATATTTTTCTATATAAAAATATCTACAACTTTTATGTACAAAGTTTCTTTATTTGATGCACAAAAAGTGGAACCAAAAATAGGTCCCAAAATGAATAAAGAATGAATGAATAAATATAGGTATTTGGCCCTTATCTCCCCCTACTTCATTCCTTGTCGACCTATTCATCAAGATGCCTAGGTCTCGAGGTTTCGGGTCATAAAATATTTACAATATTTTATTCTTTTTCTTTTCTTTTCTTTATTCTATAATTTTGGCATTAAAAACAGTATT
The DNA here is from genome assembly GCA_037367405.1 of Ottelia alismoides. Taxonomy (NCBI): domain Eukaryota; kingdom Viridiplantae; phylum Streptophyta; class Magnoliopsida; order Alismatales; family Hydrocharitaceae; genus Ottelia; species Ottelia alismoides. The sequence continues at coordinate 928,269 of JAZKJV010000517.1, read as the reverse complement.
TTATACACTTTTTACACACATATGCATGAATGCTAAATTACTCTATTTAATGCTATTTTCAGGCATTTGCTAGGGTTTTTGAGACCAAAATGATAGAATTAAGATAATGAAATGTGGATTCATCACGGGGTCACGACTGTACCACAGCCCATTGATCTCGAACACCTGCGGAGGCTCCTCGTATCCGGTCTCCACTTGTGGGGGTGCATGCTGGTCCTGCTGGGTGTAAGTCTGATCCTCCACCCAGCCACTCTGAGTCCCCGGTGCCTAATCCTGTACAAGATGGACTCTGTGTACACAGGTGGTGTGGAAGGGGCAAGTAGATTCATTTTAGCTACCTTCTCAATAAGTTCCTCCACTTTCTTCAGTAGACGTGAGAGAGACTCAAGGTCAGTGACCCTCTTCAGGATCTGCTCGACCATAGTTAACTTGTCAGCTATCATCCCCATGCTGGGGATGAGGTCCTCTGTCAGATCTGCTACAGTCCTCCTAGTTGTCTCATTGGATAAGATGGAGGGAGACAACTGGTTGGCCCTGGTGGCCTGCGGCCTGCCTGTTTCCGCAATCTGCTCTAGTATCTTCCATACAACGTTCTCGTTCTTGTTCAGATAGCTTCCTCCACAAGCGGCACTAACTAACCTCTGCATCCCTGGGGTCATGCCACAGAACAAGGTCTGGACTAAGACCACCTTAGAAATACCATGGCAGGGGCATTTCTGAATTAGGTCATTGAACCTGTCCCAGGCTTCATGGAATGGTTCACTGGGTCCCTGGGAGAAACTAGCGATCTTGGTTCTCATTTGATTAGTTCTACTGAGAGGGTAGAACTTCTTCATAAATAAGTCCTTGAACTGCATCCAGGTGGTACATATCACCCCGAGGTTTTTCAGCCAATGTGCTGCCTTATCTCCTAAGGCAAAAGGGGTGGCCTTCAATCTAATGTAATCCTGCCCAACCTTAGGATGGCTAAGGTTGTTGCAAAGCAGCTCGAAGTCTCTGAGAAAGGCATATGGTTCTTCATGGGCATTTCTGTTGAACTTCGGTAGCAGGCTAAGGAAGTGGGGCTTGAGCTCAAATGCTTCTGGGGGAATCACTGGTGCCAACCAACTGTGCATCTTGTTCTCCGCTGGGTTGTAGGCATAAACCATTGGTCGGTTGATTCCTCCTGCTGCAATAATCTGTCCCATCCTAGCTGTGAGATCTGCATTTTGCTGTTCGGCTGTGGCGAGGCGATTAAGAATCTGTCGCAATGGGTCCTCATCCGGTGTCTGCTTAGGTGGCATCTTGTCCTCTAATACTGGGTATGAAACATGGTCTATGTCAGAGGACAAATCAAAGAAGGGATTCTTACCGAGGCTATGGTCTTCCTTGGTAAGCTCGGAGGAGAGGAAAGGGTTGGTTTGAGAGTAACCACCCTGGGTGTGAGGGAATCAGAACTCAAGAGGGTCATGAGTCCTGGGTGATCCAAGGTGCGCTTGGGCCGGTGAAGAGGAGTTTCGTGGGGGGCTCAAAGAGAGATTGGTGAATAAAGAGTCGATATCCCCTCAGTCACTCATCTTGATTTGGCGAGAAGAATCGGGAGTCCTAAGTGAAGATAGGATATGACTCATACCTGAAGCAAACAATTCAATCCAAGACCCTCAGTTCACATTCAAAACCGTGAAGGACCCAAAACCGAGTCCAATTAATCTTGTTAAGTCTAGGTGTGATTTTTCAAGCAAGATAGCAAGGATTACGCGGCCTAGAGGGAAGTCGGCTCAAAGCCGGATGCGTTTTCCCTGTTTAACCTGTCTCCTAAGATACCGTCGGTCCTTCCTCTCTTCGCTCCTATCCTAAGTTGATGGATTCAAAGACCTGCCCCTATCTACCTGCAAGCAGGCGGAGGCTGACAAGGCCGGAACTTCACCCTAGGGGGTTACTGGCAACTTGTCGTGAAGTACCGCAATTTCGCCCCTATCTACTTGAGACAGGCGGAGGCTACTTGGTACTAGTCAGTGAACCTTAAAAATACAACTTGTGATATTTGCTAGGATTAGTCGGAACGTGATATGGAAGGTGGGGATTTGGGATTTGCCTTAAGGTGTTCACACACACTCAAGTACCCTCACTCAGCCTGAAAATAAGGTCGGGGATTAGTCTCCCGCAAACAGATTTTCCCATTTTATTATTTTTTGGGTCAATAATGTTAGCAGTCCCAATTTTAAGTTAAGTTATCACTTTGTTAGTCCAACCACACAGCACGCCTATCGTCCAGTCCCAATTTTCGTTTAATTTAAGTTTGAAAAATAGAGGGAGAAATCGAGAAAAGCTGATGCACGAAAAACTATGATGCGTATGCTGAGTAGAGAATACTTACAGTGATCCCTTCGCTTTTTTTATGCAGAATGCAAAACAGAATTGGAATCTTTTTTATATTACATGCAAATACAAGCGACAAAATCCGCTCCTAGACAAGCAGTTCTATTAGCGAGTGAAGCACATGTTACTTTGACTAAATCTGCAGTCTAGGTGCATCTTTTAAGTGTATTGTGTGGTCCTAGAATTTTACGAGCACAAGCAAATCCTAGAGTGGCTCGAGGAGCCGCTAGTGTAAGCCTAATTTACAATTCAATCCACACAGCACACGGGGATACGGTTTCACTATCTTTACATGCGCGAGAACCCAAACGGGAACCGCTGGAAATGATGCGAAAAAAATAAAAAAATAAAAATACAAATTCTCTCAAATCACTCAAGAAATTAATATGTCGATTCCTCGAAGCGTATTCGACTCCCCGCGTTCCTCGCACATAAATAATTTGAGGTCAGATAAAGAACGACACAAAAAATACAAAAATTAAAAGACAGAAAATATTCACAAGAAAACCAGGGGTCAGACTACCCAAGGATATAAATCAAACAGTCAGAAATTACTGCAAACTAACCTAAGCCGTGCCTTCCCGGCAACGGTGCCATTTTGAAACGGCCCCCACTACCCTTGCTAATTCGATCAAATTAATGCTCAAATTAATTAATAATGTTCGTTACAGTCAGATAATGAGAGCGAATCAAAAACCACTTTCAATTATAGTCAAATTAATTTTGAGTGGCAATTTATTTTTTTTAATTGGGCAAGCCCAAGGTCGAACTCAAGGAGGCAGTTGTCTCCTTAGGTGAATTGTTAGCAAGGTCCAAAGTTTATTTTCGGGGAAGAATTTTTTAGTCTTTTTCGGTTTTCTATGCGAGACACATGCCAAAACTAGCTAGTTTACAAGTTAGATCAGATAAATGTTCCAGATGATGAAATGGCATGAAATTAGACTACCCTAATTTTTTTGGAATTTTCTGACACTAAATTAAATTGTTGTGAATTAAAAATGAATAAAGGGTGATTTTCACTAAATTAATTTTAATAATTATCAAATCACAATATTTTTGGGAAAAAAATTATCCTAGATAGATCTAAAGATGAGGAATCCAGGAAAATTATCAAACCTTAATTTTGATGTGAAATGAACCTGTTAAAAATTAATTAAGGAATTCACCAAATGAATTATTTAGGCCTTGGAATGCGTACAATTGAGTTGACATTTTTTTAAAAGTTAAAGCTAATTATCCTATATTTAATGTGATTTTTGAAGAATTTTTGGATTCATAGAGAAATTACTATCAAGTAAGAGGTGAAATTGGGCAAAATATAGCAAAAATGAACCAATTAATTAATAGAAATTTCTACGGATATTACAAAAATATGCACGTGTCACATAATAAGGAGGACAATATCAGCTACACAATGCAATTTTTCAAACTCAAAAATGACTTAATATGAATACCTAAATATGTGTGCAAATACAGGGGTATAAATGCAATACAGGAATTAAAAATTCTTGAAAATAAACGTGCAGACAGGAACTATTATGCAATTACCTATAATGTAGGGGGTGGATGCAATTTCTCCACGAAACATGTGCTCCTCACGTGGGGTTGCCTGGTAGGGACTAAAATGTAATATTGAAAACCTTCAGGGGCCTCGATGCAATTTGCCCAAGCCCCACGTGCAGATCACGTAGGGGGTCCTAGGCTCGGTGGACGTCGGAGGCTCGAAGTGAGGCTCGGGCGGCTCTGGAGGTCCGCATCTGGCTCGAGGAAGCTTCGGTTGATCCGAGCCTAGCGATCGGGGAAGAGGCTCGGATCGGGCGACGTGGGCGAATCTGGACCGTGGGATCAAAGATGATCCAACGGTGTTGCACTGCGGACGCGTAGCGTGTCTTGACCCATCGGATCAAGATCAATCCAATGGTTGGTGAATACTGGAGACGTGGCGTGATCTGGAGCGTAGGATCCGCCTGATCCTACGGGTGCGGGGCGAGGCGACATGGATGGCTCCTGGCTGTTCGATCTAATAAAGATCAACGGTTGTTGTTCTTCTTCCTCAACCGCTCCGCCGCCTCCTGCGGCGGAGAAGGCTGGGCTCGGCGAATGGGGCCTGGCTCCGCTTCATCCTCTGGGCGTCTATAAAACTCGCCGGAGGCTCCCAAGTAGCTGGGAAGATGCGTCGAGGTGTCGGGGATCCTACGGCGGTCTCAAAAATGGCTGAATGTCTCTGGGATGCGATAGCGGAGAAGCTCGAGGGCAACTCCTATGAAGTTCTGGCCAATGATCGAGAGGGTACCCGCAGGGCATTAGCAGATAGCCGAAGCATGCGTAGTGACCGTGGAGTGGTGCAGATTGAAATGCGAGGCCTGTGGAGGAGTGGGGATGACCGGTGATCGAGCTCCGCCACGGTGGCGGAGGCGGCGATGGTGGAGGATGAAGTGCATCGTCAGAGGGATCTAAGGATAGCGCGAAGATCAGAGCTCTGTCGCGGAGCTCGGAGGATGCTTTGCGGGGCAAGAAGGGTCTTATGGAAGGTGAATTTAATTAGAGAAAACAAAGGAAAAATAAAAAGAAGATCGGGAGGAGAATGGAGTAATCTACCTGGGGTTAGAAGCTCCGATGAGGCTTCCAGGTCTTCACTAAGGTCAGTAGGAGGCCTGAGCTTGTGCATCTCACGGAGGTAGCTGCAACACGGCGAGGTTGGTCGTGTATCTCGCCGGAGGAATTTCAGCCGTCGTCGCTCTACTTCTTTCTGAATTGTTGTCACCAATAGGAAGAGAGGAGCTAGGGGAATCTCTCCGTAGTGGTGGATGGGAGTGAAAGTGGCTGAGGGTGGCTGATTTATAGGACAAGGGTAATGACAGGGATGGTTGGGAGGTGATGTTCGTGGATGTCATGGAGTGACTCTGGGGGATGTCATGAAGATCGAGAGAGCTGGCGAGGATGAGGGATGAGTGGGCTCCATCATGGTGGCGTTGGTGGTCGGAGAAGGTGGTCGTCGTGGAGTCGAAAATAGAAAGGGGGCGAGTACTGCGCGAAGTTGAGAACGTGGGAGAGAGACGGTCTAGAGGTAGGAGACGAAGTCTCGACCGTTGGATCTTGAGATCCAACGGCTGAGAAGATGGTGCTAAGGAGCGTCTATGATATGATCCAAGGCGATGTGATCGGATGGTAATTAACGTGTCGCGTGGCGTACTCTCAGGCAGGCGGAAATGAACGATGATGAGGGGGTAGGGTTGGTGATCGAAGGGCTGATATTCGATGCAGAGGTAGCGGCTGAGATAGAAGGGACGAGGGCGCAATCGGATGGCACAAAAGAGTGCTACGTGGCATCATGAGGGAAAGGCGGCAACGGGTGGTGATGATGAAGTCCAGGGATTGATCTGACGGCGGTGAGTTAAGGCATACGTGGAGACTCTCAAGCCGTTGGATTTTGATGAGGATCCAACAGCTGGCTGTGAGGGCGGATGAGTCAAAGGAAGCGGGCCTCGTGGCGCAATCAGAGGGTGCCACGTGGCCAGCTGTGAGTGGCTGAAAGAAGAAGCGAAATTAGAGAAAGAAGGAAGCCAAATTTGGAAAAACTCAAAACATGAAAGTTGTAGATCTCGATGAGATCTACAATTTCATGTTGACCAAAAATGGAGATGAGGTCAAATATGATACAAAAAATACAAGAATACAAATATACATATGTATAGTATACAAGGAGGCCCAAAAACCCAACTTTTGCCTACGAGCTCGAATTGAATGAAATTAGTCTCATTTTAAATGTCTCAGTATGTGTATTATTATGAAGGTGAGTAGACCAAATTCGGAGTTGGTAGGAGAGAGATATGTGCATTCTAAGGTCCAGGAGTTTAGGGCTTTATTGGGTATTTTACAAAAGAGGAGCTCTGGTCTTCTTCCCTATCTTATTAACTAATGGTGTACACACTATAGGGAAGGTGTTATTAAATACAAGAGAATAGGTGGATATTTTATAGGTGTATTTTATACAAGGATTGGCTTCTTATTTAAATGCAAGGATGAATGCTAAAAAGCATATTTTGTGAATTGATGCATGAATGATATTTATGCAAGATAAAGGGAAATATGTTGCTAAATACCCGGGGATAAAGCTCTATTTGCAACTTTAAGAGTGATGAATCACATATTCATCATCACTTCAGACAAGCGTCTCCTATATACAAGTTTTGGCGACAAAGTTCTTTGCCTTTACGGGAGACCACAGATGTCACTTATGTGATCCTCCACCTCATAATCAAATTGTATATAATTATCATGAATCATATTCACATAATTAATTCTTCCAAGGGAAATACACATCTATTCACAATAGAGTGCCTTTAATAGGATATAATTAATTTAATCACATTAAATTAATTATCAATCCAATTATCAATCAACAAACTTGATTATTACTTGAATAGTAGGTATAATATCAAAGTACGTATTATTTCGAATTTTAATAATTAGAAAAATACACTTTGATTTCTCCGGCATTATCGAGTCCCTACTCGCTGTCATGGCCAGTACTGACGAGAGTGAGACGGACCACAACTGGTGCAACCCGCTACCCCAATGCTCTCCGACTAGACACCATATCCACCTCAGGTAAGGATAATGCCAGATAGATCATCATGTACTTTGAGATGCTCATCGGTCTTTCAACCAAAATTATACCTTATAATATATATCAAAATAATTTTGATTATATTATAAAGAGATTTGCTAAACAAATCCCCAATCCTATTCAAGCAAACGGGTTTTGCATGTAAAAGTTGTCCTACAACTATTGTAGGATAAACTAGGGTTTTGTATGCAAACAATGTTTGTTGATGATTTCATATCAATGTCATTCAAGGAAACGATTATCATCTCTAAATATTTCACAAATATTTATCAATAATCATTTCAGAAAATTAACAATTAATTTTCATCAAATTAATTTGAATGACTTATCACAAGGTTCATGATCAACCAATTTCCAGCAGTGACCCCTAATCACTAAAATTAACTTATCTTGATCAATTTAAATCCAAAATTCGCAAAATCAGTTTCCTAAGATTTCCAACTTGATTTACAACAGAACCTAAGTGATATTTCACGGATTTCAAGGTGCATCAAAACAGTAATTAACTCATTAATCACGTTCAGATTTGTTGTTCCCGTAACAGTGAATACATACTTATTCAAAAGGCCATATCTTGAGCAAATGAAACCAAATTTCATAAACTCAGATCCTATGGTTTCCTTATTTAATGGGGAACAAAATACAATTGAATATTTCGTGTTTAAGCAATTTTAACAGTGCTGAAAAATCCAATTAAACAGAGGTGCGAAAAATGAAATGCGATAAAACTTTCGCAACTCTTTCAAACCCAAGTCGTTATAGGTTTGCGAATCGTATCCAAAACCTTTTCCGACCTAAGGCTCTGATACCACTTGAAGGATATTGAGAATCCTTAAGCACATCACGGAAGCATGATGATTGCATCTTATGCGATCGGGACGACTAGTCGCACTAATCGCATTGTGCAGCGGAATTTAAAAATTTAAATCATATGATGAAATCACATGACCAAAAGAATGTTTCTGGGATCATTTCATCTAACCACAAAGTATTAGAAATACCTCTCGAAGCGTGGTTGCGATCACGAGATCTCTAAAGCAAGAGATCCTCCTGGCTCAAGTCCGATCCACGAAGACAACACTCGCGGGCGCGATGATGAGACGTGTGACTCCCGCAATCCTCGATGAAGATCCAAGCTTCGAATCCCCTGATTTCGTCCAACGAAATCCGTCGTCTTCCTCTAGAGCAAGCAACCCCAAAGAAGATGGAGATCCTCGAGTAGTCGAAGGCGAAGGCGAGAAGGTCTCTCTCAACGCATAAGATGGACGACCACTTTGGAGAGAGAGAGACGGCGAGAATGAGAGAGAGAGAGAGAGAGAGAGTAGGCGTATACTCTTGATGTACTCCAAAGGGCTAGGGTTGCCCTCCTTATACATTAGTTTGGGATCTAATGGATCTCAATCCATGGCATACATAGATCCAACGGCTGGATTGATCTATGCATCAATCAACGACAAGATGATTGTTGGTTAAAAACCAACAACATTAATTTATATCAAATCAAATATATGTTGTATTATCATCAACATAATTTAATTTAACATAAATCAATTATTAAGAGATAATAAGATAACAAAAAGGGAGACAACAAATCACCCCCTAAAATTGGGGGGGGGCGTCACCTATGACTAATTCATTAGTGACGCCAACTCATTTTGGTGGTGATCATCTCCTTTTTATTTTATTATTTCTTAATAAATTGCAATAACCTTTATTGCAATAATGTCCACCAAATTAATTCCAAATTAATTTATGAATATTTCAATCATGCCATTGAAAAATATGTGAATCATATTCACAACCCAAACTAATTTGTAAATTACATTTCCAGTTAATTACTTAATGTGAATCCAATTCACATTAATAATTAACAAATGTTATTTACAAAGACTCTCTCTCTAATATATCATAAATCATATTTATAATATATATACACAGATATTATGGATAGCACTATCCACGATCTGTATTTCCTTGATAATTAAATCTCATTTAATTATCTTGGATAATCATTCTCACAATATGAATCTCATTCATATTATACTTGATAATTAAATCTCATTTAATCATCAAGACCTTCTTTCTTGGATACAAAATTCATCGTAGGAATTATTCTTGAACTCCTTCAAGAATAATGTGCTTTCTCCGCAGATACTTGGAGATAAGGACAGGGTGATTGTATTGTTCCGCATATAGTGACCTGGATATTGAGATCTCATCTCAAATCCAGATCTAACAGACCTCTCATAGATGCTTGATTAAATCAAGTTCGTATACTTAATCTTCTCATTGCATCTAAATCTCATTCAGATCAATGTCCAACATTTAGACCAATATCAAGTTACTTCTCTATTGAGAGGAGTAACTAAAATCCAGACATGTTTCATCACTCCCTCAGACTGGAAGCGTCATGGTTATACAATCGTTTATGATCACATCACCCTCAGGTATTCCCAATGACTGCACATCATGCATCCTGGAAGAACAATGATCAACCTGAAGATGAAGATCAATTTTACACTGTCTTCTTCAGGGTTTGATCACCAAGTTTCTCAATCTTGGTCATTGGGAATTGGTATCGATCATATGCTTTCCCAAAGCATATATCATACCTTCAAATTCTTGTCATGCTTCCAAAGCACGACGACCATGCATGGAATTTGATCCGTCCCAATGCCTCATGAGTGAGCTCATGTCTTCTGGTTCATAAGCGAACCTGTATGATCTCTTTGAGAGATCGTATTACTCATATGCCCTTATATGCACACCAGCTTGCCGGTGTATAGACCTTGGTTAGGTCGTCAACCTAATGGTCTGCCAAATGTACATACTCAGACATATAGTAACACATCTGTCTCCGGTCAGAAGATGTGTGCCTATGCTATGACAGTATTCAACATAGGACTTAGGTTATCTCGATCTCGCTAAGTCAACCCTTTGACCTAACTAATCTGACACCTCCGAATCACTATTCCCATGCAGAGGACCTGCATTAAGAGGTCGGTCAGATATCAGCCTATGTGAGAAAGGATTGACATCTCCTACTCAGGCTAGGGATCATCTCTTAATAATCATTTGACGGTGCTTGATGAGTCCTCTATTGAACTCAATTAGATATTCATCCAAACACCAGCCTCTATGATTCATTTAATGAATCATAACTATATGATTATCAAGACGGTCATGGTACATAACCCTAATTGTACATAGGGACCTTATAGTGCATTCATTTATTTAATTTTAGAAAGGGAGTGAAACAATCAATAAAATTTATTGATAAAACATATTTATTACAATAACATTTATTATAAGAATGGTTCGCCTTGGGCTCACATGGCTAACACGCTGTTGAGACTCTGGTCGTCGCTCGAGGGCTGTTAGCAACCCGAGCTCGAGCAGCTCGTCGGAGGAGCTGCTACATAGCATGCACCATGGATCTCGTCGGAGGTGGACCATCATTGTCGCTTGATTTCGTGCCTAATCGTTGTCACCGATGGGTAGAGGAGAACTCTGGGGTACCTCGTGCCAGGGAGGATAGCGTCGAAGGTGGCTGGAGGCGGGGTATTTATAGCGAAAAGATGGAGATCCAAGTAATGGAGGCGTGGTGTTCGTGGGGTTTGTGGAGCGCATGCGAAGGAGATCATGGTGTGCATGGGTGCTGGCGAGGATGGAGGGAGTGTGGGCTACGTCGTGGGGTGCTCAATGGGCGGAGATGGTGGCTGATATGGTGACGAAAATAGAAAGGGCGGAGAGGAAGCGCGAGGTGGGCGAGGCTTCCTCGAGAGGAAGAAGACGACGTCATGGAGATCCAACGGCCAGAAGATGGGTACGAGAGAAGGGCTATGATTAGATCAGGCGGGTTAGATCAAAGGGCGTTGGGCGCACCACGTGGTGGGCTGAAAATGAGGTAGAGACGAACGACGTGGATGAGCTCTCCAGTGGCATGATCGGATGGTCGAGGAAGGTGCTACGTGTTGAGTGCATAGGAGGGCGGAAGCGGACGGGTGAGATGAAATCAAGAGTAGATCAGAGGGTGATGGAATGAGCGTGAGTGAATGGCTAGGATGAGATCATCGGGGCTATGATCTAGCGGTCGTTAGGGGTTGCGGAATGGATGGCCGAGATCTGAAGGAAGGGGAGGCCATCAGGTGGCTATGGGTGTGACACACGGTGCTAGGAGGTGGAGGCGTTGATGATCGGCCCAGACTTGATCTGAGCCTTGATCATACGGTCAAGATTTGAAGCGATAATGAATGGTCGAGATATGAAGAGGAAGGAGGCGATCTGATGGCCAGGAGAAGGGGTGCGTGGCGAGCAGAAGAGTGGGCCATGTGGCGCAACCAGAGAGCGCCACATGGGCCCAATCAGAATGGCTGAGTAAGAATGTGAAATAAGAGGGAGAAAATGGACGAATTTGGAAAATCTCAAAACATGAAAGTTGTAGATCTCGAAAAGATCTACAAGTTTCGTGTTGACCAAAAATGGAAACGAGGTCGAATAAAGTAAAAAAATGCAAGGGTAAAAATATACATACTTATAGTATACAATGGGGGCCCAAAACCCAAGTTTTGCATATGAGCTCCGATTTAAATGAAATTGATCTCATTTTGAAGGTCTTCGAAAAAAGTATTATTTTGAAATGAGTAGACCTATATCGGAGGCTGTAAGAGAGAGATATGTGCATTTTAAAGCCCATGGTCTCAAACTTTGATTGGGGTTTTATTGGTTAATTATACAGGTTAGCATTTTTTTGGTATTTTCTTGTATTATTGTTAGTAATATATACAATATAGAGTAAATTTATGGGATTTAGGGTTAGTGTAAAAAAATATACAGATAAGTGATTTTTACATGTGATTCTACCTTCTTATTTCATGTAGATGTAAATGCTAAAATGCGGATGTTATCAATGCATGCATGAATGCTAATTATGCAATATTGGTGGAAATATGTTTCTAATTACTCGGGAACAAGGCTCTATTTTAAACTCTAAGAGCAATAAATCACAGATTCATCAGTGACCAACGTGTTAAGGAGGACGTCAGGAACGAGGAGAGACTATCTGCAAGCGTGCAGGTGCCCGGAGCCAGGCGCTTCATCGGATCGAAGCTCGCCTTGGGCGAGTTCTTTGACTGTTCTTCTACTGTGCTCGCATGCCGTTGGATGAAGAAGGTGCCTCCAAATCTTCCAGCTGCCACTGGATCCAGCCACCCTCAGCCGCTAGATCGTCCCACATGATCTAATCTAGAGCATCTATGGCAAAGCGTTATCAAGCGAGGAGCGTGCGACACGTGGATAAGTGACGTGCATCCGACCATCCGCCTCCGCACATTGGGGGTAAATTGCTATATCATTCCCCCGATTTTTTTGTATTGATTTATTGATATTGTAAATAAAATGTGACTTGTAAAATAAAATTGGAATTTTGCTATGCAACCCATGTATTCCTTGTATATTACAGCTGGGTCCTTCCTAGGCCAACTCACGTGCAGTCCCACGTGAGTGGGTAAATTGCATGTAAGCCCCTATCTCTTTTTGGAATTAATTTTTAGTCTAATAAACTTTTATTTACGCTATATAATTTTGGGAAAATTACACTGGAGCCCCTAGACTTTATTTTATTTTCAATTATATCACTGTCAGTTTATGTATTTCTGGTGCTTGGATTACATTTATTAAAAATAGCATCTTAGCTCCTTAAATCGTGTAAAAATAGGATTAGATGCCTAATAGCTTGCACTTTCACGCCACATATTTGTTTTCCATTTTTGGAGCCTATTTTTGTTCTATCTAACTTATAAAATACCAAAAAAATATTATAACGTCTTGAAAAATTCTAAAATGTGTATATGTTGCTTATTCTATCATATATTAACTATAGATAAAAAACCACTAAAAACAGAAAAACAAAACTCGTAAAAATTGAAAACCCCCAAAATCCTTCATAAAAATCTAGAAATTGATTAAAAAACCAAAAATATGTTTTTCATTTTCTTAATTTTCCTTTTATAACTATCTATATGTAAAAAATTATTTGAGTAATTTTAGACCTTATTTACTATTTTTAAATTTCAAATCAATTCCAGGTATTTATTAAATCCCTGTTTTGGGATATTTTTACTTCAAAAATCAATAAAAAATTAGCATAAATTCCAGAAAAATAAAAAAAACATTAGAAAAAGATATAAAAACCAAAAAATTTTATTTTTATATTTTGACTCTTTTTATATTTATGTATAATTATATTTACTTTTAATGTGTTTGTAATCTTATATAGCTATATTATATATATTTAATAGAAAAAAAGAAATGTAAAAATTCCAAAAGTAAAACAAAATAGAAAAACATAAACCAAAAATCCATAAAAAATATATAAAATTGTAAACCCACAAAAATAATAAAAAATGGACAAGAGGATAAGAACAATTTTTATGCGCATTATTTCGACCCCATCTACTGTTTGCTCCCTTAGTTCGACCTCTACACGTGCTTATACTATACACACCTGCTGTAGAGTTATAATAAATTTTAACTCCACATTTTTGTTATTTATTGCTAGATTGGTATTGCGGGTTAATTGTTGATCGAAGTCAGGTTTTCTCGTGGGTCGCCACAATGACTCTATCTTCGCCCTGTGTGAGACATATCTAGACCCCTAGCAAAATCCCTCTTTATCAAATGGTGTCATTGACAAGGAGCAACACCACATAGATTGGGATTCTTTATTTGTCATGTCTCTCTTGTTTATTTATTTATTTTTTCATTTATTTATTCTTGTCATTTATTTATTTTTCATTATTATTTGATATTAATTGTGAACTGTCTGACACTCCTTCTTGTTCGACTTTGTTGCGAGGGACCTCCACGTGAGGGAGGCTTCCTAGGAGGTCCGGTGCACCCAAGCAAGGTGGAGCTAGCTTTCAGACTTAGCTGGCAGGAGAGAACAACAAGGGAAAACTGAGGAAATTTTTGAAGACAGCTTCTTTTTTTATTTTATTTATTTTATTTTGCATTATTATGTATATTCATGTGAGAGAGTGACATTTATTTGTAATAATTTAGACTCTCATAGGTATAGCTACTTTCCGTGGTCTACTGCTCGGGGGATTGTTTCCTTGGGGGTCTCGCCAGCTTTTTCTCGAGTTTTTTATCGCTTTCTTTTCTTTGTTTTTTTGATTTTGTTTTATTTAATTTGTGTGAATAAGCCCTAGCCTAGGAATTGCTTGTTCGATAGATAAAGGTCCAAAGCCTTAATATACTTGCATGTACCTATAGATTCGCTTCTAGACATAGTCAAATAATAAATGGTAGTTGTTTGGATTCAAACCCACGTGCCATGAGAGACATCAAACAACGCTAGCAGGATCCGTTGTGGCGGGCACCGAGATGTCTCCAAGACCGAACTTTAAGGATGATCTCTGAATATTTAACATATGGTGCTTCACGATAACAACATTACTATTCTAGGGAAATTTCATCGGATTACATTGCATATAGTGTAGTTTTCAATTTTGTTCCGCATCTCGCATGGAGAGAGCTGGGAAGCACTATAAGTCTTCTGACTTTGCATGCATCATCGATTTCCAACTTGCATGGCTTTTCCAACCTTCTCTCTCTGATTTTGCAAACTTAGGATGCTAAATAGAATTGAAAACATTGTTAGAAATGTGCATTTAGAAATAATAGAAAAGGTGATAACCTAAATAAAATTGGGATTGCTAGCTCTATTGGACTTTAAAATTAAAATGTAATGGATTCATTACTTTGGGGAGAGCAACCCCCACCTTATCTAATCATTTTATTCCTACATACACGCTAAGGATTAGTGCCCAAATCCTAGGCATGTCTTTAGTTTGTACAACTTTGTTGAAATCACCTAACTCTAAAGATGAAAAGATAAAAAGACCTCCATTTCAGTCTTCAGTGTGTTGAGTATGTGAACTGGGTTTGCTTTGTACATTGATTGTAATTTTGAGTCCATCTACATTTTCATACCTCTTCGAGTTTTCAGTCCCATCAGTGTGGGTCATTATTTTTGGTCATTGAGCCCATCTCCCTCTCTTGTGTATTTACTTCCTTATTTGCATCCGAGTCCTGATATTGGGTTTTGATCTTCACCGTCTTCCCTGGATTTCATGTCTTTTCTCCTTGCCCATATCACTCATATCTGGTTCAAGGAGACCCTCTCCTTGAACCACAATTTTGTCTATGTCTAGTTTGATCTTGCCCACCCTCCTCGTTCTCACCATATCATCCCTTCTTCTACACGGGATTGTTGTGCTTATAGATAGGGCCCGCATCGAGGTTTTCAGATTACATTGATTATTTGAGTAAGTCGGGCACGTTTTGAGGACACTGAGATGGGTGTGCTACTTTGGCTGGATCTGACTTCGATATGTGCATAGATACTGTTGAGGATTTTGATGATCGCATGATCACATCTGTGATTCTTTATTGAGGATTTTTAATCTCACACACCAGATTGAGGATGCGATTTATTTTGATGACTTGGTGATGATTCCATGAGATCTGATTAGACGATTTATTATGGGGTTCTGCCCGTCTTGATTCAGACGCTTGATGTGTTATCTCTTCATGTGCTTCAAAGGGACGGTGCCCGAGAACCCACATGATATCACTCATCTCCCTGACTGATATATCCTCCATCTTCTGATTCTTCCATCCACCTGTAGCACTTAGACAATTCCTGCTGACATCTCCATCCATCTCATCTACTTTGATTGACTTGAGGACAATAATGCGATTGACCTGATTATCTCTTATACTGCCCATGATCTTATGCCCTCCGATCGAGGATGGATTGACTATTTTGGAGGACCTAAGATTTGATGGAAAAAGTCCCACGATCTTCATTGACTTAGATTGCATTCATCCCCGAGGACTATCTAAGGGAGAATGCAATATTTTCTTTACGATCGGTTTCACTCACTGTTTGTGTGTCCATCTTGTTAAAGCATGAAACTAAATCGTCGGATATATGTTATTGGTCTGACTATTTGAGCATGCGCCCAATCTGTCAGAGCGTGAGATCTATTTGTCTGGACTCCTATGAGTCCTCTCTCCTTGATGGTCCTTGTAAGGATGAACCATCTTCCTCTGATTATTCCTTGCCAAGTTGGCAGTATGCTCCCCGAGAGTTTTCTGCGAAACGCTGCCACATTTTCTTGATTTGTTAGACTCTTCTGCTAGTAGCCGATCTGTCGCCTACATAGACCACTTCTGATGATTTGTCTGATGAATTTGACTCCTTTGAGTCACTCACCTTGAGGACCCTTGCAAGGTTGAGCCATGACTTGTGGTATTCGGTGTATCCCTGATCTGTTGACTTTATGTACACCGGATATCCTGCTGCATAGAGAGTCTCTTGTTCTTCACTTTTCGTACCTTCCTAAGACTACGACTAGCATGGAGGATATTGTACTGCTCACTCTTCCTCCATGTCTTACTGTATCGGCTCCGATCTCTCCTTCCTATCTTATGAGCCGATGATGTACTTCACGCTACCGGTTCCTGCCTTACTTTTCGATCTGTTTTCCCCGGTAGCTGACCCTCACTTGAGTGTATATCCGGAAGTCTTTTCGCTTTCTGACTGTGTCACCGTTCTCACAGAGTGGTGATGAGAGTACGGTATTCACTTATAAGATACCGTCCTGCACTTCACCAGTCTTACTTGTTGTATATACGTGTTTTGTCTTACATTCTTTCTCTCTCTCCCGTATGTCATGTGTACACCGGATCATTCGCCATATATGTGTGTCTTTGTTTAGGACGCACTTCATCCTAAGTATAGGGGGTACACCCGTGTTGTTCTTTCTACGTTCTGTTTCATCACTCATGTCGTTGCTTATACTTAGGCTATTTTTACCCTAAGCATAGGAGGAATGATGCGTACATTTTCTACGATCTTTTTATCTATCACCATCTGTCTTTTATTCTTTTCATTTTTATTTTTCTTGTTCTAACAAAAAGGTGTCGCCTCTTTTTGTCAGTTTTTTATACCTAGGACGTACTTTGTCCTAAGTATAGGGGGTGTGCACACCAAGTTCTTTCATTCTTTGATCCCCTCCACTGTCTCCTCTCTTGTTGATTTGCTCTACTATACTTTGGGATATCTAACCCTAAGTATAGGGGGAGACGGACTGAGCTGTGATCTGATTATTCTGACCCTTGACCCTCCCTGCATTGTAAACAATGTGCTATACTTAGGATTATTTGATCTTAAGTATGGGGGGGCGATCAACTTCTTATTCACTTATTTCTTCATTCTTTCGCCGTTGTAGTCTAAGCTTTTCTATACTCAGTACAAGTTATGTCTTCTCTTTTTCTTTTCAATCTATGAGGACATAGCTCAAGCTAAGTATAGGGGGTCGTATATACTCTATATATACTTGAGCCATAGCTCGTACTTTCATATTATGGCTAAAATACTATATATAAATATAAAATTCATTAAATCAATTAATAATGAAAAATGTAGTTTATTCCTCAATTCTTTATGTACATATTGATTAATAAATCATGTTAAAAATATTTTTGCAAAATGATTTGAAAAATGATTTGACTCATTTGGAAAACTTTTTGAAAAAATTTTTTCAACCTTTGTAAAATGTTTTGATTTGTAAAAATTCTTTTCTTTGTGTGAAATAAAAGTTTTGAAAACCTATTTGCAAATGATTTTGAAAATGGTTGCAATATTTTGAAATATATATATATATATATACTGTTTAAAAAATCTTTGCAAAATGGCTTTCAAATGTTTGTAAATATTTGCAAAAATTATTTTGTACTATAGTTTTAAAAATTATTTTCAAATAATTTGAGGAATATATGCATCATTAAATAAATATATATACCTACAAAAAAACTTCTTTACCAATTTATATATACCAATAAAAATGAATAACATTTCAACCTAAAAATTCTTCAAACTTTTAATTCTTGTAAATAAATAAAAAGAGGCATGCACGTGTAAATAGTTGTAAATATTTTACATTCTTGTGCCAATTTTTTTATTTTTAATATCTCTTTGAAAAATTGCATCATTGTACATAGCATTTGCATAGCATTCACATTTTTTCAGATTAAGCTTGATGATTGAACTAGTCTGAGTAAAGTCGAAGATTGGAGCTTGGTTGGACCTTACTGCACCTAACTTCACTGGAACCTTATGGGAACTAGATTTAAGGTACTTCAAGTCCATTGGGACTTAATTCTTTGAGACTCAGGGCTGGGTTCAAGTCACATCAACTAACTAGCTAGAACTTTTCAAGACGCATGCATGACTCTTATCGGTCGTGACCTAGCTTGGAAACTTGCACCTTTCACTTGGCTTAGCTTAGTTGAATGGTGAGGGGATTGGATTTTCCAGTTTGAGATGCACACGAGTGTAAACATTCATCCTCCTCTAGGTAGGGAAGTGCACCCCAACCCATCCACTTGTCATGAGGTCTAAAGACATGAGAGTGTGGGTTGCAATAATGCTTCAAAAGAGAGATCGTCTTTTGGCTAAAGAGGAAAAACTACTTATGTAAATGTTGTTGTATATAATATTAAAAAAACTCCAAAAAAAGTGGACATGCCTGATTGAAAATAAAATGTCTGTCGGAGTATACATATGTTGTATAGTCAATAAGCAAGCTTGAGCCTCAAAGCTATACCACGTGAGCCTGCAGCTGGATGACTTGACTACACTGGTCATGCATCTCAAGATAGGTAGCTACATTGGCTACCATCCATTCTTCTCTTCACCCCTCCTCTTGAGTCGTATGCCACTTGAACTTAGAAGGGAATACCTTGCTCCTTAAGGAAAGAGCTGTTGGATTGGGGTATCATTCAGTTGTCATTCTGGAGAAGTTAGTCCTTTTGTCATTTCAGTTGGGGAGAGCCACTATCACTTACACTGTACAAGTCAACTTCCTAGTCATAAGGGTTTACTATGATGTAGGCTAGTTCTGACATGGCTATTGAGGTGGTTTGAAACGAGTTCTGTGACTCTCGAAGACTGTTGTGTTTTAAATTTGGTTCCCAACCATGTTCCACACACATTCTCATGCCAAGGTCTGACCTTAGCTCTGAACTTTGATTTTATGAAGAAAAGTTCAATAATTAAAGTCAATTTGATTTATTCTTTCTTTTTCTTTTCTTTTGTATTCTTTTTGTACTTATTGTATAAGTATTTGCTAGGGACTAGCAAAGGTAAGTATAGGGGGCGATGAATCTCCATTTCATCACCTTTATTATATCATTTTGTCCTTATAAACCCTATCTAATGCATGTCAATAACATTAATTTGTACAAAATAACATTCATTATTTATTGCATTTATTGTGTAAATAATACTATTTTTAATGCCAAAATTACATAATAAAGAGAAGAAAAGAAAAAGAATAAAACACGAAAGGTATTTTATGACCCTAAACCCTGAGACCAATTGAAGAATTGAGTTGGTCGACAAGGAATAAAGTAGGGGGAGATAAGGGCCAAAAATACAATAAAAACCCAATTCTGTTATTTCCCAATAAAGCATTTTTGACACCCATTGTATTCTTTATTATTTGTACACCAAATAAAGGAACTTTGAACATGAAAGCTGTAGATAATAATGTAAACAAAAATATAAAATTTAGTTTGTACAAAAATAAGACATTGTGTACTTTTCATACACAAAATAAAAAAGCCAAAATCCCAACTTCACAGACCCATATCTTCCAAATAAAAACTCAAAATATATCAAAATCACTCTAATTGTACATAACTTTTAATAAGCTATTTAATGAAGGTGGTTTCATATTTTTCGGAGTCAAGGTGTGAAAGTTAGGTTTTGGACCCTCATTGTACAATATACCTGAATAAAATATTCAATTTATTCTTTATTATTTTTACAATTTTATATTTTTATAATTTTGTAAATATTTTATAATGTATGTCTATATTGAAACTAAAATAAAACAATAGATAAAATACAAAATAAAATAAGTATATATAAAACATGGGCAAAATACCTATACCTGTACATAAATAAAAGTGAAATCTATTATTTATTATTTTATTCAAGTATATTTTTATACTCTTGTAAATATCATTTACATTCTTTTAAAAATATAAAGAAGGAGAACAACACAGAAAGTGCTCCAATTCGACCTATGGTGGCCTACCCTCTTCAAGGATTCTGATGAACTCGTGAAGAGGTGTACTAACTGTCAGAGGATGGGCACTTGTGGGCATCACGATATGATGCCAATGCAGCTCCTTCACTTCTGTAAGGTTTTTGACGCATGGGACATCGATTTCATGGGTCCATTCCCTAAGAGTCAAGGATTCGAGTACATTCTGTTGGTTGTTGACTATGTGAGTCGTTGGGTTGAGGCCATACCCACCTGAACCACAGATGCTAAGACTGCTTGCAATATTTTGAGGAAGAACATCATTTCACAGTTTGGGGTGCCTAGAGTATTGATATATGACGGGGGTCTCACTTTATCAACATCAAGGTAAAGGCCCTTGCTAACGAGTTTAGTATAGACCATCGAGTTGCCACTCCAGATCATCCTCAGACCAATGGTCTTGCTGAAGTATCGAATAGGGAGATCAAGACGATACTGCATAAGGTTGTCCGCTACGAAGGAAAGGATTGGTTATAGCTGTTGGACTTGGTCTTGTGGGCATATCAGACTTCCTTCAAGACTCCTTTAGGTACATCTCCCTTTCATCTCGTTTATGGCAAGCCCTGCCATTTACCTGTTGAGATTAAGCATAAGTCACTATGGTTGTCACTGATATATTATTGGATACAGAGAGTATATGAGATCAAAGGAAGGCAGATTTGGCAGCCCTGGAGGAGCTTAGAGACACAGTCTTCTCAAGAAGCCTACAGTATAAGGAGCAAGTAAAGATATGGCATGATTCTCATATCATCCATAAGCAGTTTGAGCCAGATCATAGAGTATGGTTGTTTGATGCCAGGCTTAGATTATTTCCAGGGAAGTGTAGAGTAAGTGGAAAGGGCCATATTTGGTCTGAAAGGTGCATGACAATGGTAGTATTGACATATCTGAGACATCATCTGAGTCCACCTTTCGTGTTAACGGTTAGCGCCTCAAACCATATCTAGATCATGAGCCGCTGACCATTGATGTCGCCCTGATTTATTTTGCATGAGATGTCGTCTTTGACTCACATCATTTGCATCTCATGCCTGATTATCACTGTCTTCTACCTTGTATAGATCAAGATGTCCATATCATCTCCTCCTTTAGTCTAACACCCCATCCGCATCTTGTAATTATTCTATACTTAGGGTGTGCTTTACCCTAAGTATAGGGGGTGTCAGATTTTTTATTATTCTATTGATTCTTTTTACCTCTGTTTTACTGCCTATACTTGGGGATATTTTACCCTAAGTATAGGGGAGGTAGACTCGATACATTCTCTCACTTGGTTTTCCCATTGTGTACAGTCCGCTATACTTAGGATTGCTTGATCCTAAGTGTAGGGGGGATCATCGAGATCTCTTATTTCTATTTAGTCGTTGTAGTATAGCCTTTGGTTTCACTTCCCTATACTAAGCATGAGTTATGTCTTCGTCATCGCTCTTTGTTCACTCTAAGGACATCGTTCGAGCTATGTATAGGGGGTGTCGTATATATTACATATATACTTTAGCCATAACTCGTACTTTGTGTGAGTGTGTTAAATAAATAAAATGGCTAAAATCACTTATTAAAAACCACAAAAATTTTAAAAAATTTCTTATATCCAAGTATATACAAAATCCTTTTTATGCAAAGTTTTTGAAAATGTGCAAAATTTTTGAAAATGTTTGAATGCATGAATGAATGCAGAAGTTTTGCAAACTATTTACAAACATTTACACAAGTGTTTTTGCAAACTTTTATTTTTCAAACATTTTACGAAAATTTTGTACTATATACATAGTTTTGATACAAAAGTATTTACAAACTTTTTACAAAGAGTTGACATTTAAACTAGCCTAGAATTAAATTTGAAAATGGAGCTTGGTTAAGACCTTAATCCACCTAATTCTAAGAGAAACCTTATAGGATTTAGGGTTGCGACTCTTCAGGTTCATTGGCGACTTAATTCTTTGAGTCCACTAAGCTATGATCGCATGTCATCTTAATGAGCTTAAGTAGAACACTTCACAACACACACATGACTCTCACAGACAATGGCTTTACTTGCACCAGTACCTTACACATAGCTCTCTATGGATGAGGTGGTGAGGAGGCATTTTCCTTTGGCTTGGGGTAGCATACGAGGGTAGTACTTCTAGGTGGAACCTCTCATCTTCCTTTATGGAGGGAAGTGCACCTCAACTTTGTCTGGCGGTGTTGACGTCTAAAGACAGGAGTTATGGGTTGCAATAATGCTTCAAAAGAGGGATAGTCTACTGGCTCAAGAGGAAAAAGTCCTTATGTATATATGTTGCACCATGTAGATATGTTGTACTTATGCACATCAAAAAATGTGCAAAAGAAAGAAAAACTCCAAAAAAGTGGCGGGCCTGATAGAAAATGAAATACCTGCCGGAGTGTATATAGCCAAATAAAGCAAAGCTTATGTTACACCTTCTTGTCTCAAGAAGCTTGCAGCGGGAGACTTAGCTACACTGGTTAGGCTCTCAGGGATACGTGGCTACAGTGGCCACGGTCCATTCTCTTCTTGCCCCTCTTCTTGGGCCGGTTGAACTTGAACATAGAAGGGAATAACCTGTTCCTCGGTGAAAAAGCTACCATACTAGGGCATTAGAGTTACCTTATTGAGGGAGGTTGTTGCCTTGTCATTTCTGAGGTGGGGAGCTACATATCACTTACACCGTACAAGAAAAGATTCATGGTCATTAGAGTTTATGTACGTATACTTGTTCTGAACTGGATAATTGAGGAGTCTTGACCATAGATTAGTGGAACTTGGAGGATGTTGAGTCTTAAACCTAGGTCCAAATAAGGTTCTGACAAACTAATAATCGAAAGGTCTGACTGAGCTCCATACATCAATTTAATGAAGACAAGTTTAAGAATCTACCTTGATTCTCCTTCTTTTTCGTTTCTTTTCTTTGCTATTTCACTTCTTTTTTCAAACAAGTGTTTGTTAAGGGACTGGCAAAGGTAAAATATAGGGGGGTGATGAATCCCTTATTCTCACTCTTTATTCTTTTATTTTAACTATTTATCTTGGCAAATCATCATATAATAGGTGTAAATACAATAAGTTAGCATGCAGCATGCATTTGTTAATATTGCATATTTAGCATGTATTTGTGCAAAAATAAAAGAATAAAGGAAAAGAAAAAGGAAGGGCGTATTTAGAATAAATACAGAGTGACCCGAACCCCAATAGAAGGTCAAGCATTGACCTTGTCGCCAAATAAAATAAGTAGAGGGAGATAGGGCTGACTCTATATTGTACATATTAATTCTATCTAAATAATTATTTTTGTTAAAATAAAAATAAAAGAATCTTTTTACCTCCTTGTATATAGTCCTAAAAATAAAACAAAAATCATAAAAATAAAATAAAAATTAAAATAAAATCCTCTCTTACTTGTACAAAATACATGTATATATGTCTTACTCCCTATTTATTAGACATCTGTAAATAAATAATAAAATAAAATAAAAATTATTTTATACTCCAAAAATGACGTTGTAAATAATTAAAATACAAAATTAAAAATAACAAAATAAAAATATTGGTACAAAATACATAGGTATATTATACCTGTATATAATACATTATACAGTATAGAGGTTAATTTATTTTTCATAAAAAATAAAAATCACAGAAAAATAGTTTGAAAAATAATAAATATTTTTCATTTTATACACTTTCTATTTTCAAGCCATTTACTATTTTTTATTAAATTTGTAAATATTTTGTACATTCGAATTTTCTGATTGGTCCAGGTCATTTTGTTGACTCGGGTCAATGCCCTCTTCCAGGCTTGACTTGACCCGACCCTGTTCGTCGAACCAATTTCTCCCAATTTTACCAGTCGGTTCATGCCAACCCTCGCCCTGATTCTTCGCCCGTGGCTTCTCCTTGGATCCACGACCTTCGCGGATCACTAGGAAGGCGTGGATCTTCCTAGGGTTGCGTGCCTTTTCCCGAGTCTTCCAGCCCCTGGGAATCCTATAAATCGTCTCTTCCACCTCTACTGCAGCTTAGCTCGTTCCTTCCCTCTTCTTCCAGTCCTAGAGACCTCTGGTGTAGTGATCTCCTCTACCCTCTTCGTCGGAGATCGAACTCACCCCTCCCCCCCCGCTTCTTTCCTTTCGTGCTCCAATAACCCCAACCAGAGCTTCGCCCCGAGTCCAGCTTGCCTTCGCAGGTGCTAACTGACGACCGCCCCGCACCCTATGTTAATTCGGTCAAATTAATGTCCAAATTACTTTTAATCGTTCGTTGCAGTTGGATACGAGAGGCTAGTCAAAAACCACTTAAATCAGATTTGAGTCAATTTCAAGCGGTGATTTTTTTTACTTGGTGAAGTCCAAGGTCGATCTCAGGGAGGCATATGTCTCCTTAGGTGAATTTTAGCAAGTATCCAAGTGTGTGATTTTCGGAGAATTATATTTTTTTGGCTTTTTCAATTTCTATGCAGACTTATGTAAAAATGCAGGCCAAATTAACGTTTAATTTAATTAAGATATCAAATGAAGTCCAAAAATTCTAAAACTTGGCCAGATGATTAATTATGATGAAAATGAGTTACCCTAATTTTTTTTGGATTTTTCAGACACTAAATGGATTTACTGGGAATTAAATATGCAGACAGGGTGATTTTCAATATTTAATTTTTAATAAATAACAAACCACAATTTTTTTCAAGAACTAAAATTATCCTAGATAGCACTAATGACAAGGGATCCAGGAAAATTGAAAGATCTGAACTTCAATGTGAAATGAATTAATTAAAATTAATATAAGAAAATCACTCAACAATTTATTTAGGCCTCGATATGTGTGCAAATGACATGAAATTTTGATGGTATGTTAAGAATACTGTCCTTAAGCTACTGTGAATTTTTGATGATTTTTGGAAGCACAGAGAATTAACTACAAATTAAAAGGTGTCACTGGGCAAAATATGTCAAAAATGCACCAATTAATTCATTAATAATTCTACTGAAATTACAAAAATGTGACACGTGGTCCAATAGACAAAGGACAAGTTTCTCAACAAAATGCAATTTTTAGATTTGCAAAATGATGTGGAATGCAACCTAGGGATGCATGCAAACACAAGGGTATAAATGCAATACAGGAAAATAAAAATACAATAAGCAAATATGCGGACAGGGACTAAAATGCAATTACCTATAATGCTGGGGACTCAAGTGCAATTTCTCCAACAAGCACGTGCTCCTCACGTGGGCTCAGCTTCACAGGGACCTTTTTGCAAATATGGAAAGTCCCAGGGGCCTCTGTGTAAATTACCCAGGCCGCACGTGCTCCTCACGTGGGCGGCCTAGGCTCGGATGGTTGCGGAGGCTCGGGGCTAGGCTCGGCGCTTCTGGAGGTCTGGAGTGAGGCTCGGAGAAGCTTCGGGCTGTCCGAGCCTAGGTTCGGGGAAGAGGCTCGGACTCTTTCTGCGTGGCTCGATAAGGACCGTTGGATCAAGCTTGATCCAACGGCGATCTGGGCGTCTATGAAGATGGCGACGTGGCTCGCTGAGGGCCCTTGGATCAAGATTGATCCAAGGGGTGTCGGTGCTGACGCGTGGCTCGATCAAAGATCGTCAGATCTACGTTGATCTGACGGCTCCTGGCCGCTCCAGATGTCGATGACGTGGAGGGCTAAGCGCCATTAGATCAGGAAGGATCCAACGGTACTGGTGAAGCGCGGCTGAGTGCGACGTGGAACAAAGTCTACCGTTCGATCAAAGTGATCGAACAGCAGCTGGAGCTTCTCCTTCAACAGGCCTCCGTCCCCTGCGGAGGAGATGGCTGGGCTCCGACAAAAAGGCGTTAGCTCCGGCCCGTTCCTCCAGATGCCGATGAAGCTCTCCGAAGTGTCGAGATATCCCAGTAGGAGCGTGGCGATGCGGCGAAGGCGCTGATGGTCTCAGGAGCTGGAGAGGGCCGTCAGAGGTTGCTGGTGACGAAGCTCGAAGTCGTCTCTGGCGAAGCTTCCGTTCAATGAACAGAGGTGCTCCTGCAGATGTTAGAGGTAGAGCCGAATCTCGTGCGTGTGCTTGTGGAGAATCGACGGTGATCGGAGAGGCCTAAGGGTAGTGGAGATGGATTGGCGATGGAGCTCCGCCCAAGTGGCGGAGCTGGAGCTGATGGGGGATGCAGTGCGTCGTCGGCGGGCATAGATGTGGCCGTGAAGATGAGAGCTTCGACGCGAAGCCGGCGGAGTGGAATGGAAGCGAGAGGAGGACCGGTGGCAGCAAATAAAAATCGAGAAAAACGAAGAAGAAAAGAAGAGAAGATCGGAGATGGATGGAGGGGTTCACCTGGGGATTGGACCTCCCTCTTGGGGTCCAGGTCGTCGCTCGAGGGACCGGTGGTGTCCCGAGCTCATGCAGCGTCGTGGAGGAGCGGCTGCGACACGGCGAAGGTGCCGTGGATCTCGCCGGAGAAGAAGCCCTTCTTCGCTCAAAGAATCGTCGAATTGCTGTCACCAAATGGAGGATCTGAGCTCAGGGAAGTTCTCTGGAGTGGCGGATAGCCATGATGGTGGCTGGTGATGATGTATTTTATAGGATGGAGGTGGCAGCAGTGTTGGCGACGAGGCGAGGTTCATGGGCGTCATGGAGCGACTCTGGTGGTCGTAGTGGGGAGTGAGGTAGCTGGCGAGGATGAGGGACGAGTGGGTGACATCGGTGGAGGTGGTGGTGCTTGTCTGCGGTGGTCGAGGCGCTGCCAAGAATAAGAAGGGGGCGCCCCTCCCGCAAGGCAGGGAACGTGGGAGAGAGGGGCACCCGGAGGTAGGAGACGAAGTCTCCACCGTTTGATCTTGTGATCCAACGGTGGTGATCGAAGAGGTAATGGCCGGGTAGGATTAGATCGGGGCGCGGTGATGATGGGACGTGATCGCGCCACGTGGAGGGCGCTGGGTGAAGCGCGGGCGAGCGGCTTGGATGAGGAGATGGAGATGATCGAAGGGACGAGGAGCGCCAACAGAAGAGCGGCTATGATGGAGGGATCAGGGGCTTGATCAGATGGTTCATATGCCGCCACGTGGCGAGCTCTGGAAGAGGCGCGGACGGGCGGATCAGATGAGGCCCTGGAGATGATCTACGGCGTGGATTTAAGGCGCACGTGGAAGCAGCTAGGCCGTTGGATCTATAGCGTAATCCAATGGCTGTGGCTGCGGGCGACTGGGGCAAGGGGAGCGGGCCGCGTGGCGCAACCAGAGGGCGCCACGTGGCCTGTTGTGAATGGCTGGAAGAAAATGAATGTGTAGAGAGAAAGAGGGGGCCGAATTTGGAAAAACTCAAAACATGAAAGTTGTAGATCTCGATGAGATCTACAAGTTTCATGTTGACCAAAGACGGAGATGAGGTCAAATATGATACATAAATACAAAGATACAAATATACATATATGTAGTATACAAGGTGGCCCAAAAACCCCAACTTTCTCATACGAGCTCTAAATTGGATGAAATTAGTCTCATTTGAAAGGTCTTTTAATGTGTAGTATTCTAAGAGTAAGTAGACCTAGTTCGGAGTTTGTATGAGGGATTTATGTGCATTTTAGTGTACAGGGGTTCTAGGGCTTTATTGACTAATTTTCAAGGGGGATTTTTGGCATTCTTCCCTATATGATTAACTAAGGAGTACATATTATAAGGAAGAGGTTATTTTAGTGAGTGGATATTTTACAAGGGATTTTGGCTTCTTATTTGAATGCAAATGTACTGCTAAAATGAATGTATTATGTGTGTATGCATGAATGCTATTTATGCATTATAAAGGGAAATATGCCTCTATTTACTCGGGAACAAGGCTCTATTTTTGACTTTTGAAGTGATGAATCACAGATTCATCAACCTCCTATACTTAAACATTGCTCGTCCCTGAGCAACTAAATGAAATGCAAGAGTGAAATGATTTTGGATTCCATACCAAGGTCATGAACAAAAGTTAAAAATGGGGCTTGACTCAACCTTTCGATTAGTTGTGTGGCGGAACCTTACTTAGAGCTGAACTTAAGACCTAACAGACTTCAAGTTCCACAAGTCTTCTATTCAAGACTCCTCAATAGTCAGGTCAGAACAAATCCTAAAACGCAAATTTCTGATGACTATGATTCTTACTTGTACTGTGTAAGTGATTATGTAACTCTCCACGTCAAAAATGGCTCGGAACCAAGCCTCCTCTAACAAGGTAACTCAATAACCCGGTCCAGTAACTCTTTCCTCGAGGAGCGGGGTATTCCCTTCTAAGTTCAAGTGCGACCAACTCAAGAGGAGGGGGTAGAGAAGAGAATGGACGGTAGCCAGTGTAGCTACCTATCCCGGGATGCCTGACCAGTGTAGCCAAGTCATCCAGCTGCATTTCTTTACTAGTATACAGACTCCGACAGGTATTTTATTTTCTCTTGGACCTGTCTGATTTTTTGGAGTTTTTGCATTTTTTTTTTCAACAAAGTGCAGCATGTACATCAGGAGTTTTTCCTCTTGAGTCAGTAGACTGTCCCTCTTTTGAAGCATTATTGCAACCCACAGCATCCTGTCCTTAGATGTCAACACCACCAGACTAGGTTGAGATGCACTACCCTCCCTAGAGGAGGACGGATGTTTCCACCCGTGTGCTACTCCAAGCTAAAGGATTCTACCTCCTCACCACCTCATCAATGAAGAGCTACGAGCATAGTGCTTGTCCAAGTTAGGTCATTATCTAAAAGAATCCTACGTATGCACGAGATATTCTATTTAGACTAATCACAGATGACATGTGAACATAGACTTGCGGGACTCAAAGAATTAAGTCACTTGACCTGAGAAATCTTAACTCCAGTTCCTATAAGGTTCCTCTGAAATTAGGTGGATTAAGGTCAAATCAAGTCCATCCTCAATATCTACTCATAACTTGGTCCAGAACCCACTAGCTTTTCACTTTGCCTGTGCAAAGTATGCAGATGAGATGCAGATGACATGAATGAAAATGCAAGACTCTTTCCCTTTTGAAAATGCAAGATAATATGCAAGAGTAAATAAGAAGCCTTTTTGTTTTATTTTTCTGGTATACATCATGTTTTACAACACATTTTACAAAAGTATGTTTTACACGAATTTTACAACTTTTCATACAAGTATTATACATATAGTACATTTTTTTTCGATTTTTACCCACCCATAATTATTGTAAAATATACAAAAATACGCGAAACATACGCGAAAGTACGAGCTATGGGTAAAGTATATATGTAATATATACACGCCCCCCTATACTTAGCGTGTGCTATGTCCTCAGAGCACAAAGAGCGAGGAAAAAGACATAGCTCGTGCTAAGCGTAAGAGAGTTAAAGTAATAACAGTGTATAGAAGTTCGTCTAGCCCCCTTATACTTAGGCTATGGCAGCCTAAGTGTAGAAGAAGATCAGAAAGTGAGGCGGACGAGGTAGGTCACGGAGACAAGTAGGTGAATATACAATGCGGGCATCGGTCCCCCCGATACTTAGGCTCAGGTCAGCCTAAGTATCGGTAGAGTATGAGGACCAATGTGATCTGGAGAATGTACAGTGAACCGACTCAGGTGACCCCTCCCCCCTATACTTAGGATCTGGTTATCCTAAGTATAGTCCAAGATAATGGTTCGATGATATGAGGATGGGTTACTAGAGTCGCGGGGGAAAAGGATAGGATGTACAATACTGATGTATATACAGATGGGTCAGTCTGAATCTTTCGAGATGCTTTTTTTACTGGGATGCTGGAGTTCACTGTGCAAGGTCTCATACGCGGCTCGAGGTGTATCTGTTGTATCTGTCTCGAGCATGAATACAATCTCCTCAACATGGACTAACTGCTCATTGGATTCGATGAAGTGCTTCAACAGCTGTCCATTCACTAGGAATGTCGGTGCGTCATCTGCGAGATCTGAGATCTCGACACATCCACTATCATGCACCGTACGAACGACAAATGGTCCCGTCCACTTAGACTTCAACTTGCCTTGGAAAATCTTCAGCCTAGCATTGAACAACCATACCTTCTGTCCAGGAACAAAGGTCTTCGTCTGATATATCTATCATGCCAACGCTTCAC
The DNA here is from genome assembly GCA_037367405.1 of Ottelia alismoides. Taxonomy (NCBI): domain Eukaryota; kingdom Viridiplantae; phylum Streptophyta; class Magnoliopsida; order Alismatales; family Hydrocharitaceae; genus Ottelia; species Ottelia alismoides. The sequence goes on along the minus strand of JAZKJV010000517.1, from coordinate 898,019 downwards.
CTTGTCCTTGTATACCAAACTGTTGTCGTATGCGCGGTTTCTGACTTCCACAAGCTCATTCAGATCCATGTCTCAGTGCTTCTGTCCCAGTTGTGTGTTCCAGTTGACCTTCTTTATTGCCCATTCTGATTTGTGCACTAACTCTGCGGGCAAATGGCACGACTTTCCGAATACCATTCGCAATGGGGAGGTGCCTAACAGTGTCTTGTAAGCCGTCCTATACGCCCAGAGGACTTGATCCAAGATCTGAGACCAGTCCTTCCTGTCCGGGCGGACAAGCTTTTGCAATATGGTCTTCACCTCCCTATTTGACACCTCAGTCATACCATCGGTTTGTGGGTGGTACGGACTCGCGACACGGTGTTCGATGCCGTAGTCCTTCAGGAGTTTCTTCACCTCCCGATTCACAAAGTGGCTACCCCCATCTGATATCATCATTTTGGGGATCCCGAACCTAGAGATTATGTGTTCTCTGATGAATTTACGGACAGTCCTGCTGTCTGCGGCTCAGGTTGGTATAGACTCCACCCATCTGGACAGATAATCTACCGCAAGAAGGATATATTCGAACCCGTGGCTGACAGGGAATGGGCCCATGAAATCGATGCCCCAGGCGTCAAAGACCTCACAAATGATGACCGGCTGCATTGGCATCTCATCCTTGGAACCAACGGTTCCTCCCATTCTCTGGCAACTGGGCACGACTTCGCGAAGGCGGTGGCATCGCGAAACAGAGTCGGTCAGTAGAAGCCACACTGAAGTACCTTCCATGCGGTCCTCTTCCCGGAGTGGTGTCCTCCTGCCTCCAAGCTATGCATAAAGAAAGGACACTCTGGTATTCCTCCTGAGGAATACAACGTCTCCAGACACAATCCGGTCCTTCAAAGAAAAGGATCGGATCCTACCAATGGTAGTGTCTTGCATCCAACTTTAGTCGGTCGATTTGGTTCTTGGGCCAATCTTTGGGAACTTTCTTGGAGACAAGATAATTCACGATATTGGCGTACCATGGGAGTGAGTCGATAGCAAAAGTCGACTCGTCAGGGAAGGAGTCTCGAATTGGTGAAACCTTGGAAGTATTAAGATCTTCGAGATGAGAAAGATGATCGGCCACTACATTCTTCTTTCCAGGTTTATAACGGATGTCCAAATCAAACTCCTGGATAAGTAAAATCCATCGAAGAAGACGCGCCTTTGCGTCCTTCTTTGTCATCAAATACCGTAGTGTCGTGTGGTCAGTGAACACCGTTACCTTGGATCCGATTAGGTGAGATCTGAATTTGTCCAAGGCAAACACTTCTGCAAGCATTTCCTTTTCCGTAACTGTATAGTTACGCTGAGCAGTATCAAGCACTTTGCTTGCGTAGTGAATTGCAAACGGGACGCCATCTCTTCTTTGTCCCAACACAGCCCCAATAGCATAATCAGAGGCGTCTGTCATGATCTCAAAAGGTAGAGACCAATCTGGGGCTTGTAGGATGGGTGCGTCCATGATCATTCCTTGTAAAAGCTTAAAGGCCTCAAGACATTTGTGATCTACAATAAACTCCATGTCTTTGCCTAAAAGCTCAGTTAGCGGTCGGGCAATCTTAGAAAAATCCTTAATAAATCTCCTATAAAATCCAACATGCCTGAGGAACGACCGCAACTGCCTTACGTTGGTTGGTGGCTGGAGTCGTCTGATCACGTCCACCTTGGCAGGGTCAACCTTCATTCCTCTCTTGGAGATGACATGCACCAACACTATGCCCTCCGTCACCATGAAGTGACTTTTCTCCTAGGAGAGCACCAGATTACCTCACAACATCTTTTGAGGACTCGGTCCAGATTCCTAAGATAGGAATCGAAAGAATCGCCATGGACCGAGAAGTCATCCATGAAGACTTCCAGGAATTCGCCGACCATTTCGGCAAATACAACAATCCATGCACCTTTGAAAAGTACCTGGAGCATTCCATATCCCAAAAGGCATGCGCCTGAAAGCATAGGTACCAAAGGGGCATGTAAACGTGGTCTTTTCCTGGTCCTTTGGAGCTATGGCTACTTGATTGTAGCCCGAGAACCCATCTAGGAAGCAGAAGAATTCTTTCCCCGCTAGTCTTTTCTAAAATCTGATCAATGAATGGTAGGGGGAAATGATCCCTTCTTCGTCGCGACATTCAGGCGTATGTAATCCACACAGACGTGCCACGACGTGGGTACTCTCGTCACGATCTCCTCTCCGTCCTCGTTGGTGGTCGTCTGAATTCCCGACTTCTTCGGGACAACATGGATTGGGCCACCCACTTAGAGTCGGAGATTGGGTAAATGAAACCCGCGTCGCACCATTTTTCTATCTCCTTCTTCACGACCTCTCGTAAATTTGGATTCAACCGGCGTTGGAATTCACGAGAGGGTTTGGCTTCATTCTCCAAGTAAATATGGTGCGAACACAGAGCGGGATTTATCCCCTGGAGATCGGAAATGCTCCAGCCTATTGCCTTGCGGTTCTTCTCCAGGATCTTTAGCAAGCGAGATTCCTGCTCCTCGGTCAATTTCGAACTGATGATGACCGGAAATTTCTTGTCTTGGCCCGCAAGGAAGGCATATTTCAAGGTTGTGGGTAGGGGTTTGAGCTCAGGAATAGTGTGATCGTCTAAGAAATCTGGCTCAATCTGCTCTGGGTTCAGTGTTGAAAGTGGCTGGATCGTTTTCTGTGATAGCAGCCACCAAGTTCGGCTCTGGAGTCGGATCGTCAAAAGTCTCCATACAATCGGCAAACGCCTCGTCCGACTCGTCATCCTCATCTTCCGATTGTCCTAAAGATGTAAGGACTGACAGGCCCAACTGGGCCTCTACGTCATCGAAGATGTAGGGCGATGCAGGCTCAGAGCTGTTGTTCCTGAGGATCTCGCAGACTGACTCATGCACTGGATCATCTTCGAAGGAGATGGACACATCGGTGCTGGCGGGGGTTCTGTCTCCATGGCCCAACTAAGTCTACATGCTCGCGTCTGTTCCGGTAGAAGAGTACTCGGTGCTGGATTCGGAATCCGGTCTCTGCCATCTTGTCTGCTTCATTTCAAGTTCCTCATCTCCGCCTGGAGTTTGGAACTGAATCTTCCCATTCTTATAATCAAATAAGGCCCCTGCTGTTCTGAGGAAGGGCCTACCTAGAATGATCTAGGAATCTCTCCAATTGCGAGAGGTTTCCATATCTAGGACAGTGAAGTCCACCATATATTCTTGCCCCTCGACTTTGATCACAATGTTCCTTAACTCTCCTTGGGACCTCTTAGTTGATTTGTCAGCGAACTGTAGAAGAGCTCTAGATTTCCTAAGAGGTCCGAGATTAAGCCGCTCATAGAGGGGATGTGGGCATCAAATTGATTGAGGAACCATTGTCCAGGAGAGTGCGTGCAAACGCGATGTCATCAACATGACTCACTACATAATGTGCACCCATGTCTCTTCGTTTCCGAGGAAACGAGTTCTTTATTGCACAAGTTGTGGCTACTGATAAGATGTGTTTCTCAACACGCCTTTTGGTCTTCCTGCTAACCCTAGTAGGTGTGCATCTCACCTTAAGGTATTTTTGGAATGCAGGTGTCATTTCCACGAACTTGTCAAAGGGGATTGTGACCTTGATGTGTTTATTGCAGAATTCAGCCATCGCAAGGTCATCTTTTTGGATTTTTTTAATTTTCTTCTTTCCACCTTTGAGAGCCCGGGGGAAAGGATTATTGACTCCAACTCAGGTTCGGAAACTGAAATTTTCTCATTAACTTCGGAAACTGAGTTCTTAACATGACTCTGACTCTGATACAGACTCGGACTCTGACTCTGACTGAAAAGAAAATGTTGCGGCGAGACCGGTGATGCTTCTTCCGCTTCTGCTGGACGATTCTCCTCAGATGGAGGTGCGGGATCTTCATCGGTGTCGTCTGACTCTATGCAAAATGCGAGAATGCTGCTTCGAGGACTCAGATGTCCTCTTCTTCCGCCGGTGTTGGTGGTGGTGATGCTCCTCCTTTTCTTCCTCCGAGTTCTCCTCAGGTAGAGTCTCGGAGGTTCCTTCCTTCTGCGCCCGTGCCCGATCAGGTATGGTCACGGTCCTTCCGCTCCTGAGGGACATATGATTTACATTATCGTACGAAAGGATCTCATGTTCAGATAAATAATTATCTGAATAATATACCTAATCTCGAGGTCGGTTCTGGCCCTGGTGTAAGCTGTTTGGGTTGGCATGAACTTGTGCGGGAATTGGGGTCCTTGGCGCCATTTGTTGGTCCTGGGTACGAGAGACCCGATTGATGTCGGTTCTCATGTCCAGGTAGTCATTCTGCATCTGTTGGACCTTATCAGACAGGGTCTGGATCGCCAAGGTGAGGGACTCTAATTCGGTGGGCTGGGCTTGCTGCTGTGTAGATGCGGTCCTGTATTGGCCCTGCTGGCCGTGCCGATATTGCTGCTGCTGATGGGACGGTGCTGGCCCCTGTTGGTAGGTGCGCTGCTGCTGTTGGTACCCCTGTTCTGGCCTGGACTGAAAGATGGGCCTGGTTTCTTGGTAAACTGGGGATGGGCGGTGTGGCTGATCCTTCCCTATTTCGATCTGCCGGACTATTGGGTCACGGCTATACCAAAGCCCGTTGATTTCGTACACTGGCGGAGGCTCCTCGTATTCCGTCTCCACTTGTGGGGGTGCATGATGGTTCTGTTGGGTGTAAGTCTGGTCCCAGCTGCACTGAGACCCCGGTGCCTGTTCCTGTACAAGATGGACTCGATGTACAGGTACAGGTGGTGCAGAAGGGGTAGGTAGCTTGATCTTAGCTACCTTTTCAGAGAGTTCCTCCACCTACTTTGGTAGTCTCGAAAGAGACTCCATCTCCGCGACTCTCTTGTGGATCTGCTCGACCATGGTAAGCTTGTCGGCAATCATCCCCATGCTGGGGATGAGGTCCTCAGTCAGATCTGCTACAGTCCTTCGAGTTGTCTCATTGGATAAGATTGAGGGAGACAACTGATAAGCCCTTGTGGCCTGTGACCTGCCGGTTTCCGCCATCTGCTCTAGGATCTTCCATACAGCATGCTCGTTTTTGTTCAGATAGCTTCCTCCACAGGCGGCACTGACTAACCCCTGCATCTCCGGGGTTAGACCACAGAACAAGGTCTGGACTAAGATCGCCTTCGAAATGCCGTGGCATGGGCATTTCTGCACTAAATCATTGAACCTGTCCCAAGCTTCATGGAAAGGTTCACTCGGTCCTTGAGCGAAGCTGGCGATCTTCGTTCTCATCTGGTTAGTCCTACTGAGAGGCTAGAACTTTTTCAAGAAGAGGTCCTTGAACTGCATCCGAGTAGTACATACCACCCCTAAGTTCTTCAGCCAATGAGCAGCCTTATCTCCTAAGGCAAAAGGGGTGGCCTTCAGTCGGATATAATCTTGGCCAACATTGGGATGGCTAAGATTGTTGCACACCAGTTCGAAGTCACGGAGGAAAGTGTATGTTTCTTCACTGAGGTTTCCGTTGAACTTCGGAAGCAGACTAAGGAAGTGGGGCTTCAGCTCGAATGCCTGGGCGGGAACTGCGGGTGCTAACCAGTTCTGGATCTCGTTCTCCGCCGGGTTGTAGGTATCGACCATTGGTCGGTCGATTCCTCCAGCTACAATAATCTGTCCCATTCGCGCCGTAAGATCTGCATTCTTCTGTTCGGCTTCGGCAAGGCGAGCAAGAATCTGCCGTATCTGGTCCTCATCCGGTGGCATCCTTGGTGGCATCTTGTCCTCTAATTTTGGGGATTGGGAAATAAGATCTGTGTTAGAGGGCAAATTAAGGAAGGGATTACCGAGGCAATGGTCTTCCTCGGTAATTTCGGAGGAGATGGAAGGGTTGGTTTGAGAGTAACCACCCTGAGCATGAGAGAACCAGGACTCAAGAGGGTCATGAGTCCTGGGTGGTCCAAGGTGCGCTCGGACCGATAAAGATGAGTTACTTGGGGGACTCATAGAGAGATCGGTGAATAATGCGTCGAGATCTCCCCAGTCACTCATCTTGATGAAGCGGGAAGAAGATAGGATTTTACTCCTACCTGGAAGCAAGCAAAAAGAACAATCCAAGACCCTGGGTTCACACTCAACACAGTGAAGAACTCGAAGTCAAGTCCAATTAATCTTGTAGTTTTTAAGTGTGATTTTCAAGCAAAAATAGCAAGGATTACGCGGCCTATAGGGAAGTCGACTCAGAGCCGGATGCGTCTTCCTTGTTTATCCTGTCGCCTAAGATACCGCCGCTCCTTCCTTTCTTCGCTCCTATCCCAAGCCGATGGATTCAATGACCACACCCCTATCTACCTGCAAGCAGGCAGAGGCTGACAAGGCCAGAACTTCACCCCGGGGGGTTACTGGCAGCTTGTCGTAGAGTACCGCAATTTCGCCCCTATCTACCTGAGACAGGCGGAGGTTACTTGGTACTAGTCAAAGAATCTGAAATTATTCGGCTTGTGATATTTGCTAGGATCAGTTAGAACGTGATATGGAAGACGGGGATTTGGGCTCTACCTTAATGTGTGCACACAAACTCAAGTACCCTCACTCAGCCTGAATACAAGGTCGGGGATTAATCTCCCGCAAACAATTTTCAAATTTTATTCCTTTTTTTTTTGGTCAATACTGTTTAGCAGTCCCGATTTTAAAGTTAGGTTATCACTTATTAAGTCCACCACAAAGCACGCCTATCGGACAGTCCCAATTTCCTGTTTAATTTAAATGAGAAAATCAGAGGGGGAAATCGAGAAAAGCCGATGCACGAAAAATCGATGATGCTTATGTTGAGTGAAGAATACTTACAGTGATCCCTTAGCTTTTTTATGCAGGATGCAATACAGAATTGAAAGCTTTTTACTCTAAATGCAAATGCAGGCGATGAAAGCCGCTCCTAGACAGGCAGTTCTATTAGCGTGAAGAACAGTTTAATTTGACTAAGTACTGCGGTCTAGGTGCGTCTTTTAAGTGTATTGTGTGGTCCTAATGATTACGAGCACAAGCAATTCCTAGATTGGCTCGGGGAGCCGCTAGTGCTAGCTAAGTTACAATTCACCCACACAGCACACGGGACACAGTTCCACTATCTTTACAGACGCGAGAACCCAAACGAGAACCGCTGGAAATGATGCAAAGAAAAGAAAATAATAAAAAAAATACAATGCCTCTCTTTCACTCAATAAAGTTAAAATGCTAGATCCTCGAAGCGTCGTCGACTCCTCATGTTCCTCACACAGAAACAAATTAAGGTCAGAGAGTGACATAAAAATAATGTAAAGAAATAAAGGAGAGAGAAAAATAATTACAAGAAAACCGGGGGTCAGACTACCCGGGGAAGGAAAATCAAACACTCAAAAATTTGCTAAAATTTAACCTAAGTCGTGCCTCCCCGGCAACGGCGCCATTTGACGACCGCCCCGCACCCCTATGTTAATTCGGTCAAATTAATGTCCAAATTACTTTTAATCGTTCGTTGCAGTCGGATACGAGAGGCTAGTCAAAAACCACTTAAATCAGATTTGAGTCAATTTCAAGCAATGATTTTTTTTTACTTGGTGAAGTCCAAGGTCGATCTCAGGGAGGCATCTGTCTCCTTAGGTGAATTTTAGCAAGTATCCAAGTGTGTGATTTTTGGAGAATTATATTTTTTTGGCTTTTTCAATTTCTATGCAGACTTATGTAAAAATGCAGGCCAAATTAACGTTTAATTTAATTAAGATATCAAATGAAGTCCAAAAATTCTAAAACTTGTCCAGATGATTAATTATGATGAAAATGAGTTACCCTAAATTTTTTTGGATTTTTCAGACACTAAATGGATTTACTGGGAATTAAATATGCAGACAGGGTGATTTTCAATATTTAATTTTTAATAAATAACAAACCACAATTTTTTTCAAGAACTAAAATTATCCTAGATAGCACTAATGACAAGGGATCCAGGAAAATTGAAAGATCTGAATTTCAATGTGAAATGAATTAATTAAAATTAATATAAGAAAATCACTCAATAATTTATTTAGGCCTCGATATGTGTGCAAATGACATGAAATTTTGATGGTATGTTAAGAATACTGTCCTTAAGATACTGTGAATTTTTGATGATTTTTTGAAGCACAGAGAATTAACTACAAATTAAAAGGTGTCACTAGGCAAAATATGTCAAAATGCACCAATTAATTCATTAATAATTCTACTGAAATTACAAAAATGTGACACGTGGTCCAATAGACAGAGGGACAACTTTCTCAACAAATGCAATTTTTAGATTCGCAAAATGATGTGGAATGCAACCTAGGGATGCGTGCAAACACAAGGGTATAAATGCAATACAGGAAAATAAAAATACAATAAGCAAATATGCGGACAGGGACTAAAATGCAATTACCTATAATGCTGGGGACTCAAGTGCAATTTCTCCAACAAGCACGTGCTCCTCACGTGGGCTCAGCTTCACAGGGACCTTTTTGCAAATATGGAAAGTCCCGGGGGCCTCTGTGTAAATTACCCAGGCCGCACGTGCTCCTCACGTGGGCGGCCTAGGCTCGGATGGCTGCGGAGGCTCGGGGCTAGGCTCGGCGCTTCTGGAGGTCTGGAGTGAGGCTCGGAGAAGCTTTGGGCTGTCCGAGCCTAGGTTCAGGGAAGAGGCTCGGACTCTTTCTACGTGGCTCGATAAGGACCATTGGATCAAGCTTGATCCAACGACGATCTGGGCGTCGATGAAGATGGCGACGTGGCTCGCTGAGGGCCCTTGGATCAAGATTGATCCAAGGGGTGTCGGTGCTGACGCGTGGCTCGATCAAAGATCGTCAGATCTACGTTGATCTGACGGCTCCTGGCTGCTCCAGATGTCGATGACGTGGAGGGCTAAGTGCCGTTAGATCAGGAAGGATCCAACGGTACTGGTGAAGCGCGGCTGAGTGTGACGTGGAACGAAGTCTACCGTTCGATCAAGGTGATCGAACGGCAGCTGGAGCTTCTCCTTCAACGGGCCTCCGCCGCCTACGGAGGAGATGGCTGGGCTCCGACGAAAAGGCGTTAGCTCCGCCCGTTCCTCCAGATGCCGATGAAGCTCTCCAAAGTGTCGGAGATATCCTAGTAGGAGCGTGGCGATGTGGCGAAGGCGTTGATGGTCTCAGGAGCTGGAGAGGGCCGTCAGAGGTTGCTGGCGATGAAGCTCGAAGTCGTCTCCGGCGAGCTTCCGTTCAATGAACAGAGGTGCTCCTGCAAATGTTAGAGGTAGAGCCGAAGCTCATGCGTGTGCTTGTGGAGAATCGACAGTGATCGGAGAGGCCTAAGGGTAGTGGAGATGGATTGGTGATGGTGCTCCGGCCAAGTGGTGGAGCTGGAGCTGATGGGGGATGCAGTGCGTCGTCGGCGGGCGTAGATGTGGCCGCGAAGATGAGAGCTTCGACGCGAAGCTCAGCGGAGTGGAATGGAAGCGAGAGGATGACCGGTGGCAGCAATAAAAAATCGAGAAAAACGAAGAAGAAAAGAAGAGAAGATCGGAGATGGGTGGAGGGGTTCACCTGGGGATTGGACCTCCCTCTTGGGGTCCAGGTCGTCGCTCGAGGGACCGGTGGTGTCCCGAGCTCGTGCAGCGTCGCGGAGGAGCGGCCGCGACACGGCGAAGGTGCCGTGGATCTCGCCCGGAGAAGAAGCCCTTCTTCGCTCAAAGAATCGTCGAATTGCTGTCACCAAATGGAGGATCTGAGCTCAGGGAAGCTCTCTGGAGTGGCGGATAGCCATGATGGTGGCTGGTGATGGTGTATTTATAGGATGGAGGTGGCAGCAGTGTTGGCGATGAGGCGAGGTTCATGGGTGTCATGGAGCGACTCTGGTGGTCGTAGTGGGGAGTGAGGTAGCTTGCGAGGATGAGGGACGAGTGGGTGACATCGTGGAGGTGGTGGTGCTTGTCTGCGGTGGTCGAGGTGCTGTCAAGAATAGGAAGGGGGCGCCCCTCCCGCAAGGCAGGGAACGTGGGAGAGAGGGGCACCCGGAGGTAGGAGACGAAGTCTCCACCATTGGATCTTGTGATCCAACGGTGGTGATCGAAGAGGTAATGGCCGGGTAGGATTAGATCGGGGCGCGGTGATGATGGGTCGTGATCGCGCCACGTGGAGGGCGCTGGGCGAAGCGCGGGCGAGTGGCTTGGATGAGGATATGGAGATGATCGAAGGGACGAGGAGCGCCAACAGAAGAGCGGCTGTGATGGAGGGATCAGGGGCTTGATCAGATGGTTCATATGCCGCCACGTGGCGAGCTCTGGAAGAGGCGCGGACGGGCGGATCAGATGAGGCCCTGGAGATGATCTAACGGCGTGGATTTAAGGCGCACGTGAAAGCAGCTAGGCCGTTGGATCTATAGCGTAATCCAACGGCTGTGGCTGCGGGCGACTGGGGCAAGGGACGGGCCGCGTGGCGCAACCAGAGGGCGCCACGTGGCCTGCTGTGAATGGCTGGAAGAAAATGAATGTGTAGAGAGAAGAGGGGGCCGAATTTGGAAAAACTCAAAACATAAAAGTTGTAGATCTCGATGAGATCTACAAGTTTCATGTTGACCAAAGACGGAGATGAGGTCAAATATGATACATAAATAGAAAGATACAAATATACATATATGTAGTATACAAGGTGGCCCAAAAACCCAACTTTCTCATACGAGCTCCAAATTGGATGAAATTAGTCTCATTTGAATGGTCTTTTAATGTGTACTATTCTAAGAATAAGTAGACCTAGTTCGGAGTTTGTATGAGGGGATTTTTGTGCATTTTAGTGTACAGGGGTTCTAGGGCTTTATTGACTAATTTTCAAGGGGGATTTTTGGCATTCTTCCCTATATGATTAACTAAGGAGTACATATTATAAGGAAGAGGTTATTTTAGTGAGTGGATATTTTAAAAGGGATTTTGGCTTCTTATTTGAATGCAAATGTACTGCTTAAAATGAATGTATTATGTGTGTATGCATGAATGCTAATTTATGCATTATAATAGGGAAATATGGCTCTATTTACTCGAGGAACAAATCTATTTTTTACTTTTGAAGTGATGAATCACAGATTCATCACTAACGCACACGGAGAGCCTGGTTCACGCCTCCAGAGGATCCGCCGAAGCTGCTCCAGGTCCCTCTCCACTGCTACGCACATCCGGTGGTAGCTTCTCCATCGGACCCGTCCATTCGACGCGGGGGTTCTTCCATGACCTTGCCGGACCTTTCCTATCGATCATCAGAGTCGAGGATTCCATCTGAGATTCTGGTGAAGGTCGCCAGGTCTTGTTCTTCCAGGACTGCTCTCTGCTATTGAACCGGCCCACCCCTGCCAGATCTGATCAGAGCCACCAACCGAGGTAGCTTTTGGGCCATTGGATCTGACGCCCTAGCGCATATGCGCCTCACGTCCTCGACATTCTCTGGAGCGTCAGATCTGACACAGCAGACGATCCGCACCGCATGTACCTGCTTCCATCAGAGCACGACATGCGTCCCCCACATGCTCCGCACGCGCCCTACAAGGGTATTTTGTGCTATCTTCCCTGCAGTTTTTATCCTTTATTTCTTAGTCTATTGAATAAACTTGCAGTTCTAACATTTTGCATGAGGATCCTTGCACTTTTCAGTATTTACATTTTAGTCTAGTCTCAGTGAACTCACGTGTCGTCCCACATGGTTTTGTGGTGTTTTTGCAGTACCTACCATGAACTTCATGTATGCTACTGTTTGAGTATAACTTTTTTGATATTGCAAATCTACCCCTGTGCGTGGCTTATTGTGCATGTGCATGAATTTATTGGACTTTTTGAAAATATAGCCATGAATTATTTATGTCTGTTATATTTTGGCCTAGATACTTTTTAGTAATCGTAAGGAGGTCCCTATGTGCTGTGTATTTTGTTTTTAATTAAATAATTATTAAATTGACTACAAAAATACCAAAAAATTAATTTTAGCTCTAGCTAATGTGTAATATTTTTGGTAATTTTTGTGACCCAATTTAATTTTATTTGATATTTTCTAAAAATAAAAAACCTTAAAAGTGTGTCTATCTATTTTATAAAATATCGAAAAAATATAAAAATAGTTCGAAAAATTATAAAAAATTAGGGTTTTCTAATCTTGTTTGTTTCATTCCAGGACCAATTTTATTTCAAAATTCTTTATGAAAACCTCAAAATTGCTAAAAACTCTAAGAATCTTATAAAAATTATAAAAAATTCTATAAAAAAATCAAAAGCCACCGCGGGCCTCCCCTCTCCCGGTGGCCACCGCAGGCCTCCCCCACTCCCGGTGGCCACCGCGGGCCTCCCCCTCCCTACCCGGAGGCCACCGCGGGCCTCCCCCCCTCCCTGGAGGTCACCGCAGGCCTCCCCCCATCCCCGGAGGCCACCGCGAGCCTCCCCCCTCCCCGGAGGCCAATGCGGGCCTCCCTCCCGGAGGCCACTGTGGGCCTCCCCCCTCCCTCCTCCTCCCCGGAGGCCACCGCGGGCCCCCCCTCCCCTCCCCCCTCCCCTGAAGGACACCGCGATCCTGCCCTCCTCTCCTCCCCCCTCCCCCGGAAGGCCACCGCGGGCTCCCCCCCTCTAAGGCCACCGCGGGACTCCCCCCTCCCCGGAGGACACCACGTGCCTCCTCCCCTCCCCCCCCCTCCTCAGAGGACACCGCCTACCTCCCCCTCCCGCCCCCTCTACGGAGGCTACCGCAGGCCTACCGCACCCTCTACGGAGGCCACCGCGGGCCTACCGCCCCTCCCCGGAGGCCTCCAGGACTCCCCCCCTCCCTGGAGGCCACTGTGCGCCTACCGTCCCCCTCCCCGGAGGCCCGTGGGCCTCCTCCCCTCCCCGGAGGACACCGCAGGCCTACCGCCCACTCCCCGGAGGCCACCGCGAAGCTCCCCCCCTCCCCAGAGGCCACCGTAGGCCTCTCCCTCCCCGGAGGCCACCACGGGCCTCCCCCATCCCCTGAGGCCATCGCGGGCCTCCCCCCCACCTCAGAGCCCACCACGGGCCTGTCCCCCTCCCCAAAGCGCACCGCGGGCCTCCCCCTCCCCGGATCCCACCGCAGCCTCCCCCCTCCCTAGAGGCCACTGCAGGCCTCCTCCCCTCCCCGGAGGCCACCGCTGTCCTCCTCTCCGGAGGCCACCGTGAGCCTCCCCCCCACCCCGGAGGCCACGGTAGGGCTCCCCTCCCCCTGGAGGCCACCACTGGCCTCCTCTCTCCCCGGAGGCCACCGCGCCCCCCCCCCCACGGAGGCCACCACGGGCCAGCCCCCCTCCCCTCCTCCCCCTCCCTAGAGGCCACCGCGGGCCTCCCCCCTCCCCGGAGGCCACTGCGGTCCTTCCCTCTCCCTGGAGGCCACCGTAGGCCTCCCCTCCCCCCAGAGGCCACCGCGCCCCCTCCCCCACCAGAGGCCACCACGGGCCTCCCCCCTCCCTTCCCCCTCCCCTAAAGGCCACCGCAGGCCTCCCTTTCTCTCCTCCCCCCTCCCCCCCAGAAGGCTACCGTGGGCCTCCCCCCCCCCTCCAATGCCACCGCGGGCCTCCCCCCTCCCCAGAGGACACCACGTGTCTCCTCCCCCTCCCCCCATCCTCGGAGGACATCGCCTGCCTCCCCCCCTCTTGCCCCACTCCACGAAGGCTACCGTGGGCCTATCACCCCCTCCCCGGAGGCCACCGCGGGCCAACCACCCCCTCCTCGGAGGCCCGCGGGCATCCCCCTCTCCCTGGAGGCCACCATGTGCCTACCGCCCCCTCCCCGGAGGCCTGCGGGCCTCCACCCTCCCCGGAGGACACTGCGGGCCTACCGCGGGCCTCCCCCCCTCCCTAGAGGCCACCGCAAACCTTCCCCTCCCCAGAGGACACCGCGGGCCTCCCCCCCCCGGAGGCCACCACGGGTCTCCCCTCCCTCTCCAGAGGCCACCACGGTCCCCACCCTGGAGGCCACCGCAGGCCTCCCCCCTCCCCGGAGGCCACCACGCCCCACCCCCCAACCGGAGGCCACCGTAGGACCCCCCTCCCTGAGGACACTACGGGCCTCTCCCCCCGTCCCGGAGGCCACCGCGAGACTCCCCCCCCCTCTCGGAGGCCACCACGAGCCTCCCCCTCTCCAGAGGCCACTACAAGACTCCCCCTCCCTCCCTGGAGGCCACCGCGGGCCTCCCCCCTCCTCGGAGGCCACCGCGGGCCTCCCCCTCTCCCCGGAGTCCACCGCGCCCCCCCCCCCTCGTAGGCCACCGCGAGCCTCTCCCCTCTCTCTCGGAGGCCAAGTTGCTTTAGTTAGATCTTATTCTCTACTTTTTCATAAAAATCATAACCAGGACATTTGGGCATTTGTACTATTTTAAATTTTCCTTATAGTCCAGGATGTACATTGTTTTCTTGTTTTGTGTTTGTTTCATTTTTTTAAAATCATATAAAAATCAGAAAAATATCATAAAATCACCAAAAACATCTGCATTTTGAAAAATATAAAAACATTTTTATTTCTAAATTTTTGAGCATTTTAGTCTTAATAAAAATGGTTAAAGCTTGTTTTTATCCTTATCTTCTTATTTGTTTCCTTCTAAAAAATATAAAAAATGCAAATTAAAAACCACAAAAATATGCCTTTTATTTTCTGATTACCAACTACTTCGTAGGTTTTACTCGTGCTCCTTGTGTTCGACCCTGGTCGTTATACCATGTTAAATAAATTGCGAAGACTGCTACATTGATTTTCATGCTCGATTGTTTACTTTATGTGGTCTTGATTTTCTTGATTGACCGAGCCTCGCAATTAGGGTCACAATGACCCTTAGATATTACTTAACCCGAGTTGCCTTGGCGGGTCATCATCCGCCTCCATGCATTGGGGGTAAATTGCTATATCATTCCCTTGATTTTTTTGGGGGTAAATTGTTATTATCATTCCCTTGATTTTTTTGTATTAATTTATTGATACTATAAATAAAATATGACATGTAAAATAAAATTGGAATTTTGCTGTGCAACCCATATATTCCTTATGTATTACATTTGGGTCCGTCCTAGGCCAACATGTGTATAGTCCCATGTGATTGGGAAAATTGCATGTAAGCTCCTGATGCTTTTTTCTATTAATTTTTAGTCCAATAAACTTTTATTTACGTTGTATAGTTTTGGGAAAATTTCGCTAGATCCCCTAGACTTAATTTTATTTGCAATTATGCCCCTACGAGTTTATGTAAATGCGAATTATGGCTAACCTATATATATACACACAAACTTAGCTTGAACTATATCCTCATAGTAATCAGAGAGCAATAAAAGAAGACATAACTCGTGCTAAATATAGAAAATCCAATACTACAACAACTGAAAGAATGAGAAGTCGATCGTCCCCCTATACTTAGAATCAACTAATCCTAAGTATAGCAGATTATACATAAAGCAGGGATGAATGAGGATTAGAATGCACAAATCATCAACTTGGCTTGCCTCCCCCAATACCTAGGGCGAAATAATCATAATTATAGAAAATAAATATCAACAAATTAGGAAGCACATGAGAGAACAAATAAAGAACACCTGAAAACACTCACCCCCTATACCTACGATGAAATATGTCCTAAGTATAACACAAATGAATGAGATGAATGAAATAATGGAAGAATGAAATAAGTAAAAAAGAAATGAAAAGAAGAAAAAAATATCTGCATGCATTGTATGAATCTTATGATGCTGCAGCTTGGAGATATTCACCAAACACAACATTGATTGAATAAACAACAGATATGAATGTATCGTGCTCTAAATATGGCTCCGACAACTGTCCGTTGACTGCAAATGGTTGTGTGTCAGATGACAATTCAGATAAACTATCCCCTCCTACATGATAAAGGATGGGATCCTCCCAGTGGTAGAACTTGGCCTTCGCAAGGGAAGGTCTTAAGTCGCTGCCTGGGCCAACCTTGTGGAACCTCCTTAGCAACAAGATAGTTCACAATGTCGACGTACCATGGGAGCGAGATGATAGCAAGGATCTCCTCATCTGGGAAGGTCTCTGTAATAGGATCAATCTGCTCAGATTCCTCAAGATTTTCCAAAAGGGAGAGATTATCCGCCACCATATTCTTGACCCCAGGTTTATCCTTAATCTCAATATCAATCTTCTAGAGAAGAAGAATCCATCTAGTCAGCCTTGCTTTGGCATCCTTCTTAGTCATGAGGTACCTGACGGCGGTATGGGCGGTAAAGATAGTCACTTTGGATCTAAGAATATATGATCGAAATTTGTCCAAGGGGAAGATTACGGCTAACATCTCTTTCTCTGTAACAGTATAATTATGTTACATGACATCAATGTACGACTAGCTTAGTGAATGGCAAATGGCATTCCATCCCTCCTCTATCCCAGCACATCTCCTACGGCAAAATCGGAGGCATCCGTCATGATATCGAATGGGAGAGACCAATCGGGCGGCTGAAGGATAGGAGCCTCAACAACTAAGCTTTTGAGAGTCTCAAATGACGCAAGACACTTATCATCTACAATGAACTCAGTGTCTTTTGTCAGCAAATCAGTCAATGATCGAGCAATCTTGCTGAAGTCATGAATGAAACGTCGGTAGAAACTAATGTGCCCTAGAAAAGACTATAGCTGTCGTAAGTTGGACGGTGGATTGAGTTTCCTGATGATATCCACCTTGGCCAGATCAACCTCCATGCCCCTGTTGGAGATTATATGAACAAGCATCATCCCCTGAGTCACCATGAAGTGACTCTTCTCCCAAGATAGAACAAGATAGACCTCTATGCAACACTGAAGAACACGGTCTAGGCAGTCAAGGCAAGCATCAAACCTGTCGCTGTAGATCGAAAAGTCATACATGAAGACCTCTAAACAGTCACCCACCATGTCCGAGAATATGGACAACATGCACCTTTGAAATATCGCTGGGGTGTTACATAGACCAAAGGGCATTCGTCTGAAAGTATAAGTCCCAAAAGGACAGGTGAATGTCGTTTTATCCTAGTCTTCGGGCGCTATGGACACCTGATTGTATCCGGAGTACCTGTCAAGAAAGCAGTAGTGACTCTTCCCAGCTAGCCTCTCTATAATCTGATCAATAAAGGCAACAGGAAATGACCCTTCTTGGTGGCCTTATTCAATCTTTTGTAGTCCACACAGACCCTCCAAGAAGTGGGTACCCGGGTAGATATCTCCTCTCCAGACTCACTCACAACTATAGTGATGCCCGTCTCTTGGGCACCACATGCAATGGACTAACCCATTTGGAGTCAGAGATGGGGTAGATAAAATCGGACCTTCACCATTTCGATATGTCCTTCACAACCACCTCTCGACGATTCAGGTTCAACCATCACTGGAACTCACGCGACGGCTTTGCATCCTCTTCAAGATAGATATGGTGAGAGCACATGGCCAGACTTATTCCCTGGAGATCAGATACACTCCATCCTATTGCCTTGAGGTTCTTTTCAAGAACCTCCATCAATTGAGATTCTTGCTCTCCAGTCAAATCTACTGAGATAATGACTGGGTACATCTCATGCTCACCCGCAAGGAATCTATACTTCAGCGACTGTGGTAAAGGCTTCAGTTCTGGGCAACTAGGAACTGGCAAATCTGGCCTCTGAAAGGTCTGAGTGAATGCAACCAGATATGAATGAGAGAACTCTCGCCGATCATACAAACTGGTGAAGACTGCCCCGCTGGTGTATCTACAGTCGGTGTTGGCACGATCTCCACCCTAGCTGTTGGCTCTGTGGAAATCAAACAAGGTAATAAATCGTCAAACTCTGCCCAATCTATGTTTGAATCCAAGGGATCTAAATTGGAATCATAAGATACAAAATTTGCCTCGTTGTCCTGAACGCAGTCGTAAGCCTCAAGAATGTCCATGGCTAGGAGTGTGCTCTCTAAACTCTCCTATGCTAGAAACTGCAATTCTACAGCATATGAAGGTGAGAGAAGGGCTCGTGAAATGGGATCAGACCAAGCAACTTCATCATCAGTGATCACAAAGTCACACTCCTGGTGGACATCTTGTTCTACCTCTGTCGTCTGCTCTGCATCACTAAACTGCTCTGAGCAAGCTGAGTCTCACGCTCTGGTCTCATCGATCATCTCTATTTGTATACTCTCACCCTCGACGCAAAAGTACACCTTCCCACTATCATGGTCGGACACTGCCTTGGTTGTGGCCAAGAATGGATAGAATGATGGGGGTATCAGTCACAGATTCGGAGATCTCCATGTCCAACACAACGAAGTCCACGGGGAATTTTAGGCCCTGAATTGTGACGACCACGTCCTTCAACAACCCCTTCAGCCTCTTGACAGATCTATCGGCAAACTGAAGGAATATCCTACTCTGTCGCAGAGGGCCAAACTCAATCAGTCGAGTAAGGATGTCAGAAGGAGGTTGATAGAAGAGTCGTTGTCTAATAGAGTGCGGTCAAACCTCTTCTCATGAATATGGCATCTGACATTGGGAGCTCTTGCATATGGCTTCTTGGCTGGCAGATGGTTCTGGATATCAAAGCAGGTGGCATGGGTCAGCACATGGATCTCTGCTTGATGGTTCCTCTTCTTCCTACGGATAGTGGTCTTCTCTCTCAAGTTCTTTTGGAAGAGAGGGATGTGCTTGAGTGCCTCCTGTAGAGTCAGTTGGATATGGAATCTATCAATCATCTGCTGGCTGAACTCTAGCTGCTGATCATTTTTTGGATTTTCTTTTTTATTCCTCTTCGCCAAGCGGAGTGCTTGGGGGAAGGGGATGGCTAGCCCCTCCTCAGATAGAAGGTTAGGAACAGGTTCCTGCTGCTACGAAGGCATGGAATCCATACAAGTATCATCAATCATCACATATGGATTCGAAAATGAAGAAACCTTTCCTTTATTAATTTTTTGGGTGTTTTTCATATAGTCATGGGGTATAGAAACTAGAGAAAACATTACTGGAATGGAAGGGGTGGCCTTAGTACTACCAGCAAAATCAAGTGTTACGGCATCAACACTGCACACTGCATTATGGCTCAACTTCATGGAATCTGGTGGCATCAGTACCACCCTCTACATCTGGTGAAGCGACGGCCTCAGTACCGTCAGCTGGATCACAGTCCTTGGTGGTGTTAACAACACCATCATTATCGTCATCCTTAGCAGCATCAACACTACTATCCTCCTCATCTGGCACTCCTGCATCCTCGTGGTATCATCGCTCAGACGAGGTGACACCGACTGGCATCCTACCGCTCTTAAGTGTAACAAAGTCAGCATCAAAAGTATATGAAGCAATGTCACCCAATAAATCACTAGGAGTGGTAGTCTCTGTGAACTGTACCGGCTCATATTTTCTTTTTAAGTTATTTAGGTTGGACTCTATCGGGTATGGCAACCATTCCTTTGATGATCTCCATCATCTCCTAGAGGAACTCATCCATCTCCTGCCTGAATGTGTCTTGCTTGTCTGAGAGTAGACGGACTGGATCATCAAGAGCAGGGTTCTCATAGTTGACCCATGAGAACCAGACGGGTTTCCTCACTGAAAGGGAGGCTATTGTTGGAACTGGTGAGGGGGAGGCTGAGAATACTGTTGCGGAGGCTGCTGCTGGTGCTGCCTCCACTATTGTCCCTGCTGGTAGGGACGAGGACCTGGCTGGAAATGCTGTTGTTGTGGCTGGTGAGAGAACTGGGGCTGCTGCTGTGACTGCTGGCTGAACTGTCCAGCCTGAGTTGGAGGTTGCTGCTGGGATGAGGCACCTCCAGTCGACCACCTGAATCCGGGATGATATCGACGGATCCTAGGTTGTTGCCGGTTGTACTAAATACCGTTGACTTCCATCAACGCCTCCTGCTCTTAGGGGGATGGGGGAAGAACTGCCAGTGCCTGATCCTGTTGATACACCACCATCTGAGTATCCTGAGATGGCAGTGTCTGAGGGTACTGGTGCTGCAGCTATTGGTATGGCTCCGCTTGTATGTGGTGAACCTGTATGTACTGGGCGGAATGTTGGGATGACTCGTTGCTGCCTGAGACGAGGCTGAGAAGCCGTTTGTGCCTCCTAGAGATACATGATCTGGGTCTTCAGGTCACTCAAAGTCTGTGCCAACTGATCGATCTGAGTTATGCCCTGGCACTACTTCTCCTCGATGATCTCGATGTGGTCCAGCTTGTTGCTGATGATGCCCATATCAGCAGCCGGACGACTCTACCTGTGCTGCGGCTTTTGAAGATGAGGTAGATGGACCCATATCATCCTGTGACATCCTGTGATAGGTCATGGCATGGGGTGGAGGCTTCCCCTGAGTGTACAGCCTGGTCTGAGAAATCACTGTATAGATCTCAGCCATTTCCTCATAGATGGCCCAGACCTGGTCTTCGTTATTGGCAAAATAGGAGCCCCCACATGAAGCATTCACTAGCCCATACAGTTCCAGTGTCATCTTACAAAAGAAACTCTAGACTAAGTTGGGCTTGGATATGTCATGATGTGGACACCGGTCAATGAGCTCACGGAAACGATCCCACGCCTCATGGAATTGCTTGTTGGGGATTATGGAGAAATTGTTGATCAGAGCCCGTGCTGCGTCCGTGCCGCGTGGATAATACTTGTTCAAGTACTCGATGCGAAGCTGCTCCCATGAAGCGACATATCTCCCTAAATATTTCAGCCAGTAGGTTGCTCTATCAACCAGGGAGAATGAAAATGCCATCATCTTTATGGTGTCCTCGTCCATATATTTATCGCGGATAATGTTGCAGATCATCTCAAATTCCTGTAGGTGCAGATGCGGCTCCTCGGTGGAAAGCCCATGGAACTTAGGCAAAAGCTGAATGGTCTGAGGGGGGAGCTTGAAATCTCAGAGAATCGCTGGAAGCTGAATCCAACGGTGTGTAAGAGTTGACCTAGGGTTGTACAACTCTCTCATCGGTCTAGCTAGTCGGACTGGCTCTTATGGCTCCTCTGGATGCCCTATGTCTCCTCATCGAAACTCGGGTATCTCTCCATTGCCTGATATGTTTGTCTCTCCTCTGTCTGCTCGCATCTGTGCCATCTCTCAGCGCACCTCTGCCATGAAGGCTCTGTGGCCTCTAATCTGCCTCTGCATCATAGGGAGGCTAATAGTGTGTTGTTTATGGCTCCCTGATCTAGAACATATGTGGTACTCTGGGGATGCCCATCGGTGCGCTCCTCGCTGCTGGTCATCTCTTGGGTCTCTGTAAAGGAAAATACCCGAACTCAGGTGCCGTCAAATGAATGAATATCTGTATTGGTCTCTGCTCGGTCACCTCAGGATTGGAAGAAGGGTGATCGATGGGGAACATGGCGGAATCGAACTCGGGTTCGGAGAGTGGATCTAAGCTCTCTCAAACCTACCTAGATGAATGGGACGGAGTGCTCGAAAGCGGTGCAGCCAAAGGCTGCCTAAGAGACCTCCGGCACATCATCGTGATCTAGAAGAAAGGTGGATGGGATCTAGAAACAAACAAGATCGACAGTCAAACCCTCAATTCACCTATGCAATGCAGAGCTGATGACCGTGAAAGCCGATCTTTTATCTTGTCAATTTTATTTAAGTGATAATGGCGTCTAACAAGGTAATTAAGCGAGCTGGTAGGAACCCGCTGCTCTCAAGAGACTGGCCCAATCCCAAAGATATATCTTTCCCAGCCAGTACAAGTTGCGGACCATTTACCGGCTACCCGATCAACTCGCTCTGTTAAGGATATCGTGGCCCGCTTTACCAGAGACCGGAGCGATCCTCACTGGAGAACGACTAACCCCAAGACAATAGTCTAACGAGAGTTCAGGTATGACTCTAGCCTAGTGTGCGGGTCACTCTCTCGCGCAAGAAAACCACACAATGAGGGGGAGACTCTCCCAAGATAAAAAAATTTTTGGTGAGGTGTCTTTTAGGCTCAAGTTTATTTAGCAGTCCCAATTTTATGGTTATAATTTTTATAGTACTTTTCAATAATCAAACAAATGCCTAACAAATTTTTCGATCTCCTGATTATTTAGAGTCCAAAAACAAGGGGGAGATGTCGAAAAAGCTGATGCGTGATCAAACGCGATGATGCATGCAAAGTAAGAGATGCATACCTGTCGCAAGCACTCTACATGTAAGGTGATCCATGCATAAATTAAAGAAAGAGATGTAAACTAATCTAAGCAATTTCTAATCGCGAAGAACTGTAGCTAACTGGTGAGAGAGAGAGGTCTAAGTCCGGTCTTTGATGCTGATCGGTGTCCACCACAACAGATCCTGCACATGCTGTATACGGCCTCTTGCGGCACGTGACCTCTCAAGCGACCAAGTTTACTTTTTATTAATGATTTATTAAGTAGGTCCAATTATGAACTATACGTGCAGGCAAATAGTTAGGGATTGGGCCTTAATCAGTTACGTCACAATCACAGAAATTCCTACATCTAGGGGCCATATTCTTCGAGAATCAAAGAAGAATAAAAAGCGAAGGAAATCAAAACTGGTGAAAAACCACGGTGAGGTCTCCCGAGCACATCGGTGCTCAGCAAAACAGACCTCGATATATTCCAAGTATCTGAGTGTCCCTGTGTTATTACAATAATAATAAGTCTGCTGAAAAATAACCAAGCTACTCTACTCTCTAAAAGCTATAACTGTTCTCTGCTCATGCTTCTGCTTCTCCTCGTGTACGGGTCTCCTCCAGAGCATCCTCAGTGGTTCCTCGTGTACGGATCTCCTCCAAAGCATCCCTAACGGGTCAGAAAGCAGTTATAACATATAGAGATGAAAATAATAAAAAAAAAAAAAGAAAACTGAAAAGCGACTACTAAGCTGTGCTCCCAGCAACGGTGCCATTCTGATGACCTGCCAAGGCAACTCGGGTTAAGTAATATCTAAGGGTCGTTGCGACCCGAATCACGAGGCTCGATCAATCGAGAAAATCAAGACCACATAAACTAAACAATCGAGCATGAAAATCAATGTAGTGGTCTCCGCTATTTATTTAACCTGGTATAGCGACCAGTGTCGAACACAAGGAGCATGAGTAAAACCTCTGAAGTATCGGTAATCAAAAAATAAAATGCATATTTTTTGTAGTTTTTAATTTGCATTTTTTTATAATTTTTTTAGAAGGAAACAAATAAGAAGATAAGGATAAAAACAAGCTTCAACAATTTTTATTAAGATTAAAATGCTAGAAATTAGAAATAAAAAATTATATTTTTCAAACATGCAAATGTTTTTGGTGATTTTATGGTATTTTTCTGATTTTTATATGATTTTATAAAAATGAAACAAACACAAAATCGGAAAAATAATGTACAGCCTAGACTATAAGGCAAATTTAAAATAGTAAAAATGCCCAAATGTCCTGGTTATGATTTTTAAGAAAAAGTAAAGAATAAGATCTAACTACACCAATAGAAATCCTATTTTTTATTTTTGTAGAATATTTTATAATTTTTATAAGATTTTTTAGAGTTTTTAGCTTTTAAAGGTTTTCATAAAGAATTTTGAAATAAAATTGGTCCTGGAATGAAAATACAACAAGATAAGACAATTCTAATTTTTTATAATTTTGGAACTATTTTTATATTTTTTTTAATAAAATAGACAGACACATTTTTAAGGGTTTTTTATTTTTAGAAAATATCAATAAAATTAAATCGGGTCGCAAAAATTATCAAAAATATTACACATTAGCTAGAGCTAACGATAATTTTTGTGGTATTTTTGGAGTCAATTTAATAATTATTTGTTAAAAAACAAAATACACAGCACACAGGAACCTCCTTGTAATTACTAAAAGGTATCTAGGCCAAAATATTGCAGATGTAAATTGTTCAGGTTATATTCGCAAAAAGTCCAATAAATTCACGCACATGCACAATAAGCCATGCACAGGGGTTGGATTTGCAAATATCGGAAAAGTTATACTAAAACAGTAGCATACATGAAGTTCAAAATAGGTACTGCAAAAATACCACAAAACCATGTGGGACAGCATGCGAGTTCACTGAGACTGGACTGAAATGTAAATACTGAAAAGATCAAGGGTCCTCATGCAAAATTTTTAAACTACAACTTTATTCAATGGACTAGGAAATAAAGCATAAAAACTGTAGGGAAGATAGCACAAAATACCCTCGCAGGGCGCGTACAGAGCGTGTGGGGGACGCATGGCGTGCTCTGATGGAATGGAAGCGGGGACGTGCGGTGCGGATCATCTACTGTATCAGATCTGACGCTCTAGAGAATGTAGGGGACGTGAGGTGCAGATGTGTTAGGGCATCAGATCCAATGGCCTAAAAGCTGCCTCGATTGGTGGCTCTAATCAGATCTGGCAGGGGTGGGCCGATCCAATGGCAGAGAGCTGGCTTGGAAGAACAAGACCCTAGCGACCTTCACCAGAATCTCAGATGGAATCCTCGACTCCGTCGATCGATCAGAAGGGTCCGGCAAGGTCGTGGAAGAACACCCGTCGAATGGATGGGTCTGATGGTGAAGCTACTGACCGGATGTGTGTGGCTGTGGAGAGGGACCTATAGCAGTTCCAATGAATCCTCTAGAGGTGTGAACTGGGCTCCCTGTGTGTGTTAGCACCTGCGAAGGCAAGCTAGACTCGGGGCGAAGCTACGGTCAGGGTTATTGGAGTACGGAAGGAAAGAAGCGAAGGGGGGGGCGAAGTTCGATCTCCGATGAAGGGGATAGAGGAGATTCGTGCCTCAATCTCGGCCTAACGGTGAATCCTAAGGGTGATCAGATTGCGGGGAAAGATGGAGAGCGATGCGGTGCATCGATCTAAATAGATGGGTTTGTATATCGGGGCTCCGACTCACTGGTCGGAGTAGGTGGATGTGCGACAGTGCTAGATGGAGCGAATGGAGTAAACAGGGAAATGGACGGGAAATGATGGGTACCTAGAGGTGAGAACGTGTTCCTGAGCTCCAAGCGGAGGGGGTCGATGAGATGATGGCCTCAACCATGCTGTGGAAGATGGGGAGGCTGAACGCGGCATCACTCGCCGGCCACATAGTTGAGCTACGTCTCCTAGCCACCAAACTCCAATCCGAGGGGTTCCTCCGGTAGCTGTTAACCACATGAGGTCTCTCGGGCTGGAAGAAGAGGTGAGGAATGAGCTGAGCTGCAGTGGAGGTGGAAGAGATGATTTATAGGATTCTTAGGAGGCTGGAAGACTCGGGCAAAGGCACGCAACCCTAGGAAGATCTGCACCTTCGTAAGGATCTGAGAAGGTTGTGGATCCAAGGAGAAGCCACAGGCGAAGAATCAGGGTGAGGGGTGGCATGACCCAACCGAGAAAATTGGGAGAAATTGGTCCGGTGAAGAGGGTTGAGATGGGTCAAGCCTACAATAGGGTGTTGACCCGAGTCAACAAAATGACCTGGACCAATCAGAAAATTCGAATGTACAAAATATTTACAAATTGAATAAAAAATAGTAAATGGCTTGAAAATAAAAAGTGTATAAAATGAAAAACATTTATTATTTTCAAACTATTTTTCTGTGATTTTTATTTTTTTATGAAAAATAAATTAACCTCTATACAGTATAATGTATTATATATAGGTATAATATACCTATTTATATTGCACCATTATTTTTATTTTATTATTTTACATAAATACCCAATTTCTTATTTTAGTTATTTACAACATCATTTTTGGAGTATAAAAAAATTTTATTTTATTTTTATTATTTATTTACAAGTGTCTAATAAATAGGGAGTAAGACATATATATACATGTATTTTGTACAAGTGAGAGAGGATTTTGTTTTAATTTTTGTTTTATTTTTATGATTTTTGTTTTATTTTTAGGACTATATACATGTAGGTAAAAAGAATATTTTATTTTTATTTAGAAAAATAAGTATCTATAGACAGAAGTAATATGTACAATATAGAGTAAGCCCTATCTCCCTCTACTTATTTTATTTGGCGATCATGTCAATGCTTGACCTTCTCTTGGGGTTCGGGTCACTCTTTATTTATTCTAAATACCTCCTTCCTTTTTCTTTTCCTTTATTCTTTTATTTTTTCACAGATACATGCTAAATAAGCAATATTAACAAATGCATGCTATGTGCTAACTTATTGTATTTACACCTATTTAGATGATGCTTGCCCAGATAAATAGCTAAAATAAAAGAATAAAGAGTGAGAATCATAGATTCACCATCGGACGGTCACTTATCCACATGCCGCATGCTCCTCGCTTGATGACGCTTCATCGTTGATGCTCTAGATTAGATCATGCAGGACGATATATCGGCTGAGGGTGGTTGGATCTAATGACAGCTAGAATATCCGGAGGCGTCGTCTTCATCCATCGGCAGACGGGCATGGTGGAAGAACAATCGAGGAACTCACCCAAGGCGAGCTTCAATCCGATGAAGCGCCCGACTCCGGGCACCTGCACGCTTGTAGATAGTCTATCCTTGTTCCTGACGTCCTCCCAAACACGTTGGTCACCTCAATGAGTTTCGAAGCTCGACGGAGGAGCTCTGAAGAGCAAGGACACCTAGAGGTGGTCTTCAAGCCTTAAAGTCATCCCAGATGTGTCTTTCGGCATGGGACCTGCATTCATAAACTCACGGGTTGAGGGCAAAGTGACTCGACCCAGTTAGGTGTTGAATAGGTGGGAGATGAGTCGAATGGGGTGCTCCAGCGAGGTGGTGGGAGATGGATCACGACGGTTTCGATCCAAAGTGAATCAGAGGGAGAAAATGGTGCAGCTAGGTGGAGAAATTAATAGCGAAGCAAGTGGGGTGGTGTGCGTAGTCAGAGACGATCTGGTACAGTGAAACACGAACGGCCAGAGCTCTAGAGCTCTGGCGAGGGTAAACTTATAACCTAGGGTAATTAACTGACTAAAATATGGAACTGAAAGCACAAAATAAAATCTAAGACTAATTCTAACCTACGGAAAACAAAATGGCATAGCTCGTATATGGGATCTACCCAGATAGCAGAGTTGGCCAGTGACAACCGCCTTGGGCGCACCTGCCCCTCCGCTAGCCTTCCATACCTCAGGGGACTCACTCTATCACGAGGATATGCACTTTGGCTGAGATTTAGGGTCTTTAGGGCCCGGATGACGACCCAAAAATTGAAGGATGAGAAGATTTTATTTATAAACATGAGACACGCCCTTATTGATTAGCGATTTGGTGAGAATCGAAACTATGTACACGCAATCTAGAGGCTCGGCGTGAATCATGGAGGATCAGAGATAAAATCTCATGAAGGGATCGAGCGTGATTGAGCGATGGATCAAGCGGGAAAATAGGATGAATCACGGGAAATCATAGGTGTCAGAAGTCAAATGCCTGGGGAGGGAGTTGATCAGGGGTCAACCTTCGGTGTGTTCTGATTGGTCCAAGTAGGCACACTACAGGACAAAACTGTATATTTATTCGAAAATAATTATTTAAAAATAGCAGTTGATTTTATTAATTTTTGAATATAAAATAAAAATGTTTATTATTTTATGTAATATTTTATTATGATTTTTATTTGTTGTTTAGAGTAATTTATTAGTAGCTAATTTTTAGGGGTTTATTTATAGGTATATTCAATTATGTTTTGACTATTTTAATTTTATCTTGTATTTTTTTATTATTTTATTCTCTTATTTTATATATTTATAACTGATTTTTAGATATATAAATATATTTTAATTATATTTTTGTGATGTTATTTACATCTTTAAATAAATAAGTATATAAATTATATTGGTATATGTGTTGTATATTTATCTATGTATTATATACATTAATTTATTTTGATGTATTTTATTGGGTTTTACACACAATTTTTGCAATGAATGGCCATGTCCATTTTCTTTTGAGCTTGCTCGAGCATATCGTTAACTTCACATCAAACAACTACGCCTTATGTCAAGGCTCAAAAGCCTTTCACTTGATATGCTTATCATGCCAATGTTTGAATTTCTCTTTATAGATAAGGCTATTATCGAATGTAGAGTCTCTAAATTCCGAAAATCTGTTCAGATCAGTCTTTCTTTTCCGACCAACTATTTATGAGTCCAAATTACAAATGTTAATTGCCCATAAATATTTGTGAATCAATTCAACTGGAAGATGGCATAGCTTTCCATAACTGGATGATAGGGAGACATACTGAGTGGAGACTTGTATGTGGTTCGATATGTTGGACATGTGAGCCCATTATGAACTATTATGCAATAAATGTTATTGCAATTCACTCCTTAATCTGAAGTAAAGAATAACTAATTTGCATAATAGGTCTCTTAGTACAATTTGGGTTATGTACCATGGCCATCTTAATAATCATATAGATGTGGATTTAATGGTTGAATCATAGAGGTTGGTGCTTAGATGATATGTAAAGAGTTAGATTGAGGATTCATCAAGCACCGTCATATGATTGTTAAGAAAGGATCTCCAGCCTAAGAGGGAGATGACAATCCTTATCTAAAGGTTGACATCTAATCGACCTCTTGATGCATGTATTCTACATAGGAATAAAGATTCGGAGGTGTTAGATAAGCTAGGTCAACGAGTTAACTTAGCGAGGTCAAGATAGCCAAGACCTATGACATATGTTGTCATGATATACTGATCGGAGACAGATGTATTACTATATGTCTGATATGTACATTAGACATACCATTAGGTTGATGACATAATCAAGATCTATACACCGACAAGATAGTGTGCATACAAGGGCATACGAGTAATACGATCTCTCAAAAGGATCATACAGGTTCACTATTGAATTGGAAGACATGAGCTCAATCATGAGGTATTTGGACCGATCAAATTCCATGCATGGTCGTCTTGCTTTGGAAGCATGACAAGAATTTGTAGGTATGATATATGCTTTTGGAAAGTATATGATCGATATCAACTCCCAATGATCAAATGAGAAACTTTATAATAAAATCCTGAAGGAAACAATTCAAATATGATCTAAAACCTCAGGCTTTTTCTAGGTCTTCCAGTATGCATGATGTACATGTAGTAGGAATAATCAATGGTGATGTGATCATAAATGATTGTATAACGATGACACTTCCATTATGAAGGAGTGATGAAATAGGTTTGGATTTTAGTGACTCCTCTCAGTAGAGAAGTAATCTGATCTCAATCTAATTGTTGGACACTGATCTAAATATGATTCAGAAGCAATGATAAGATTAGATTTACAGTTTTAATTTAATTAAACATCTTTGAGAGGTTCGTAAGATTGGATTTGACATATGATCTCAGATCATATCCAAGTCACTATGCGTGGAATGTACAATCGTCATGTCCTTATCTCCAACTATCCGTGGAGAAAGAGCATTATTCTTGAAAGAGTTCAAGAATAATTCCATTATTGATAATGTATCTAAGCATTGGGAAATTATGATTAAATGTGATTTAATTATCACGAATAATGTGAATATGATTCATATTATTTGGATACATGAGAATAGTAATATAAGATAATTAAATATGATTTAATTATCAAGGATATGATTAATATGTATATTATTATCCATAATAATCATAAATATTTTAAAATGATTTATAATATGATGGAGATATTTAATTGTAAATAATATTTATAAATTAAATGTTAATGTGAATCAGATTCACATTGAGCAATTAATTGTAAATCTAATTTAAATTTTATATTGGATGTATGAATATAATGCATACTTGTTGATGGCATGATTGAAATAATAACAAAATAATTTGGAATTATTTTGGTGAATAATTTTGCAACAAAAAATATTGCACATTTGAAAAATTTGGAGAGATATGAGATCTCTCATTCATAGAATAAGAGAGCCATCTTTCGCCTTTAAGAGGATGGATGACCATGGAGTCCTACTCCAAGTATGGTCGTCCACTCTATTAAGGGAAGGAGGTTGTTCCTCATTCCTTTATTTCCACATGAGATTGATTTGAATTAAATTGAGTGTGTTGTAAATTATTTACAACAAATTTAATTTATTTTAAATAGATTATTTGTTGTTGCAAATTTATGCAATAAAATCTTGGCCATTGATTGAAAGCACAGAATAATACAAAACCTTGATTATGAGTGCATATGGATTGAGATCCATGAACTTAGTACGAAAAAGGAGGGGTAGCCCTAGCCTTTTCTACATACGTAAATTTGAAGAGAAATAACTCTCTCTCTCTATCTCTCTATATTTCCATAAAAAGTATCTCGCACTTGTCCTCCTCCGTTGTAACATGTAGCCTGCACTTTTTGTGGTCCTTGTAACCCTTCCTGGATCCTTAGTCAACCAAAGAATAAGAGAGGAAGCCAGTAGGCAAAACCAATACTTCGGACCTCTCTCGCAATGGAATCTCCCGTGAACATGCAAGGACCTACCGGATGCAAATCGATGAGACAGACACACATGTAAGGGCATGGCCTAAGCTTAGTACTTCTGACCAAATCGGATGCTCCACACAAGGTGGAAACACCGTGCTCGACGAAGTCCTACTCGGCCACGTACGATAGAAGCGCCAATACTTTGGTAATCCATGCGATACACAAGGCAGTTACAAATTGGGTTTAGCTCTAATCCTTAGCGAGTCACGCCTCACTCTGTCTGGAATGTACCTGAAATAATGTGGGCTTTATGAACCCCAAACAATGAATGGCTCGCTATGGATTTTAATTAATGTCAAGTTTATTTAGCAGCCCTTTTTTAATTTTTGGATTTTCAATTTTTTTAAGTATTTTTAGATCAAGCCGCCTAATAATTTTTTGGAATTTTCTTCTTGTCGTAAATGCGATATAAACATAGCGGGAGAAATCGGAAAAGCTGTGCAAGTTGCCACTAAGATGGAAATCTCACCTTAGTGACTAATGATGCATGCCAAGATAAAAATATTTACAATGCTTTCTAGCCCTCTCCATGTGGGATGCAAGACAAAATTGAAATATTTACACTATATGGCGATATGCAAAAGCGAGAAAACAGCTTAAACAGTAGTTGCTTTTACCGGGAAGAAACAAATGCTGACTACTCAAAAATTGATACTAAGTGTCTGATTACACAGACTTAACCAAAGTCAAGTCAATCCACAAGGCGGATCGACAGTCTTCAAAGCGACCTCAGACGAAACCCGGGTTAATCAACAATTAATCCCACTAGATATGTCAAGCAATGAATAGCAAAAAGGGGAGTTACAATTTATTATAACTCTACAGAAAATGTGTATAGGTGTAAGCATGTAGAGGTCGAGCCATAGAGAGTAAAATTGCTAGCCTATGATTATTGCTAATCAATGTAGATTATGTACTAATATGTCCTTCATACATACATATATATATTATTTTTTGTGGGTTTTCAATTTTATATACCTTTTTTAATTTTTAATTTATATATTTAATATTATTATTGTATATAAATATTTTTTGATTTTATATTTTTTTTGCATTTTCTTTTTATAGTTTAGTTTTTTAATTTCTTTTTCTTTTAAATATATAATACAAGACTATATAAGATTATATATACAATATAGGGCAATATAGATATAAATACAATTAAAAATAACTAAAAATTACATAATTGATTATTTTTGGAGTTTTAACAATTTTTTACCATTTCTGTTTATGTATTTTTGCTAATTTTAATATTTTTTAAAGTCAAAAATACCCCAACACATGGACTTAATAAATGCTCGAAATTGAAATGAAGATAAGAAATAGCAAAATTGGTCCAAAATTCTTTAAATCAATTTTAGTATATATATAATAATATAAAGAAAATTTCTAGAAATAGAAATCGCTATTTTTGGGGTTTTTAAGAATGTTTTGGATTTTTATAGGGATTTTCGGGCTTTTTCCTTTTTTAAGAGTTTTCTTTTTGTATTTTTATGGATTTTTGGTCTGAAGGATCGAAATACATAAATAAACAAACTATGTTTTTTGTTATTTTTCAAAACGATTTTATATTTTTATGGGGTTTTAAGCTAAAAAAGGAATATTCGTGCTCTTTTTTTAGTAAATACTAAAATATCCTAACTGGTAACAATAAAATTAAGGCTTGAATGTGTGTGCAATCAGGAACCTACACATACCTTTTGGTGATTTTTAGAGCACAAATGATATATTTAATAAATACAACAAACATCAAAAAATACATGCACTGACAGGGGTATAGTTGCAAATAAAATAAATATCAGGGACATACATGAAATTTTCTAGAAATATACAACTTATATTTAAACTTATTGGACCAAATAAAAATACAACAACCCGCAAGAGTACTCGTGCAAATTCGCAATCTCGAGTGCATGACACGTGAGGTGACGTGGACCGGACCCAGAGGCAATTGACAATTAACACAAAGGTCGATCAACAAAATGTCCACATTTATTTACACTATAGACTTTATTTATAGAACTAATAAATAAATACTACACATTTCAGGGGAAGATGTATAAATTACCCCAATGCACACAGAGATGGACGACCGGATGAACTCCACTTATACACGGGGCGTGTTGTCGTTTCTCAATACCCCTTCGTCGATTGATGCCCAGGATCTGATCTTGACTCTGCATAACCGGTCGAGGGAGGCAGGGCGTGGACGGCTGAGATTAAAACTACGATCGCCCCCTTTAGCGGATGGTAGTTGCTTCACATGAAGAACAGGGAAGAAGGTGGCCTTCCCTAGATTTTACGCCGCAATTCCACCTTCCACTGGCGACTTTTGATGGATTTCTTTGGCTCTACATCTCCGGGGAACTCGTCCATGTCGATCGAGGTACTTCAGAAGATCCAGGACCCAACGATGGGGTCCTGGCATGTCGGGGAAGAAGAAGTACCTGGGAACCCTCGTACAAGTGCGATTGAGCTCTAGAATGAGTCTTCGCCTTGGCACCTGCACGAAGAGGTTCTCTGGCTCGGAGCAAATCACCTCGACCAGTTGTGAAGCAGGGAAGTGCTATGGATGGATGGAATGGTGATTCCGCGACGTACAATAGAGGAGGGACATCAATTTCCAGATCACCAGGGTGATCTCGTAGAATAGAGTGTGGGAAGTCACGGAGAAATGAAAGGGAAATATAATGCCGTGGAAAGGTAGGTCGGAGATCATGCGGTTCACAGTGAGAACATGGCTGGAGCTCTAGAGCTGCGGCGAGTTGATTAGCCCTAACCTACACTACTGAAGCGATTAAAGGCAGAAATAAAAGACGTAAATGGAAAGTTACAAGCTACAGCTAACTACTGATACTATAAGACACAGCTCATACCTAAGGATTCTTCAGGGTGCAGAGGTGGCCGGAGGAGCACCTTGGATCGCTCCGCCTCACCCAAGCAGCTCGCGCAAAGCTCGGGGATGCTCCAGCTGTCAACAGGAGCATGCTCGCACTTGTTATGGAGGACTTCCATGCTTGGAGAAGGATAAAAATGAGTGAGGAGGCGGAGGGGCTTATTCATAAACAAAGCTAAGGACCCTTATTGACCGGTGCTTAGGGAAGAATCAAAGATATGTACAAGGGATTTAGGGCTTTGGCGTCGATCAATGATGTTTGAGGGCGATCTTTACGTGAGTAATCAATGAAAAGGATGGATGAGAAGCCTAGGAAAAAGGGCAGAAATTGCGAGACTCTACAGGTCTAGCGGAGTCAGAGGCGCTAGGGGTAGTTGACCTGGGTCAACAATCCCTAGGCTCTGATTGATCCACGTGGACCGCTACAAGATAAAATAGGTCCTTTTATATGAAAATATATAATTAAAAATAGTAATTGATTTTATTAATTTTTTATTATAAAAATTTTGATATGATTTTTATTTAATTTTTTGGTTTTATTTATTACAAGTTGCTTTTTAGGGGTGCATTTATATGTATATTCATATATGTTTTGGTTATTTTATTTTTAATTTGCATTTTTGATTTTATTATTTTATTCTCTTATTTTATATATTGATAACTTATTTTTAGATTTGTAAATACATTTTTATTATATTTTATGATATTATTTGTACACTTAAATAAATAGGGGTAAAAATTATATAGGTACAAATATAGGTATTTCATCTATGTATTTTTGTACACTATATTATTTTATTTCATTTAAGGTTTTCTCTAGTTTTAATATATACATATGATATAAATAATATTTACAACATTATAAAAAATATAATATTATAAAAATAATAAAGAATAAATAAAATGAATATTTTATTCAAGTATATAGTATAAAGGGGTCCAAAACCTAACTTTCATATATTAACTCCAAAAAATATGAAATCACCTTCATTAAATAGCTTATTAAAAGTTATATACAATTAAAGGTGATTTTTATACATTTTGAGTTTTTCTTTGAGAGATATGGGTCTGGGAAGTTTGGGTTTTGGCTTTTATTCTGTATTACAAAAGTACACTGTATATTATTTTTGCATGAAATCAATTTTGTATTTTTCTATACATTATTATGTACAACTTTTATGTACTTTGATGAATAAATAATAAATAATAAAATAGGTCCCAAAATACTTTATTGAAATAATTGGGTTTTTTTTGTATTCTTGGCTCTTATGTCCCTCTACTTTATTTCTTGTCGACCAATACAATTCTTGACTTGGTCTCCATATTTAGGTTCATAAAATACCTTGTATTTTATTCGTTTTCTTTTCTTCTCTTTATTCTATAATTTTGGCAATAAAAATAGTATTATTTACACGATGAATGCAATAAATAATGAATTTTATTTTGTAAAAATTAATGCAATTTACATGCATTAGATAGGGTTGGTAAGGCCAAAATGATAGAATAAAGGTGATGGAATGGAGATTCATCACCCCACTATGCTTACCTTCGCTAGTCCATAGCAAACAATTATGCAATACATGTTTAAAATAAAAAGAAAGAAAGAAAAAGAAAGAAGTGTATTAAATTTAATCTTCAAACTTGTCTTCACGAAATGAAAAATTTGGAGCCTAAGTAGGACCTTTGGAATTTTAGTACGGGTGGAACCTTATTGGGAATTGGCTTTGAAACACAACTACCTTCGAGAGTCCCAAAGATCTGCTCAAGTTTCCTCAATAGCCATGTATGAATATTTCAACTCATACACAAACCCTTAATACCATGAATCTCACTTGTACAATGTATGTGATGGTGGCTCCCCTCAACTAAAATGACAAAGAGAATGACTTCTCCAGCATTACAATCTAATGATTCCCTAATCTAGTAACTCTTTCCTCGAGGAGCAGGGTATTCCCTTCTAAGTTCAAGTGGCAACCAGCTCAAGAGGAGGGGTGAAGAGAAGACTGGACGGTAGCCAATGTAGCTACCTATCCTAGGATTTTTTATTATAAAATAAAAAAATGTTTATTATTTTATTTGGTATTTTAATATGATTTTTATTTAATTTTTTGGTGTTATTTATTACAAGTTACTTTTTAGGGGTGCATTTATAGGTATATTCATCTATGTTTTTGGTTACTCTACTTAGGCAGTCAAGAATCGATTGAACCATGTCTCGTGATTCTCAATGAATTAAGTCAACCATACATGAAGTACCTCAATTCCAGTTCCTATAAGGTCCCTATGATTAGGTAGATTTAAGGTTCAACCAAGCTCCAATCTTCGTATTTTACTTAGACATGTCCAATTATCAAAACTTAATCTGAAAAATGTTAATGCCATGCAAATGTATAATGCAGAAAATATTTTTGTGATTTCAATGTTTTGTCCTTTTTATGGATTTTCAAAACAATATTTTCCAAATTTTTATGCAATTTTTGAAAAATTTTGCGAATGTTTTTGGGATTTTTCAAATCAAAAGATTTTGGGAATAAAACTAGGTACAATCACGAGAATGCATCCGACGTTTACAAGAGTTGGTTTCTTAAGAATTTACAGGTGACATGTGATCATTCTTATAGATACATATATATAGTCAGTAAAGAATTTTTTGTGTAATGTATATAATCCTCAAACTTATTTGAAACTGATTTTACAAACAACTTCGAAAACTATAGTCCAAAATAGTTTTTGCAAATAATTTTTACAAACATTTACAAGCATTTGAAAATCATTTTGCAAAGGTTTTTCAAATAGTATATATATAGATTTTTAACATATTTTTGCAACCATTTTCAAAATAATTTGCAAATAGTTTTTCAAAACATTTTTATTCACACAAAGAAAAGAAATTTTTACAAGCAAAATATTTCTATAAAGATTGAAGATATTTTGCAAAATAAATTTCAAACAGTTTTCAAACTCGGACTGAGTATAGAAAAACCTAAAGAATAAATGAATGAACGAGGAAATAAATGAATGAGAAGTCGACCATCCTTCATATGCTTAGGATCAAATAATCCTAAGTATAAACAAATCACAACTCTGACTGTCCCCACCCTACACTTAGGGTAAGATATCCCTAATTATACACAAGAAGAGGAGATAGTGGAGGGGAACAAAGAATAAACGAACTCGGGGTGCACACCCCCTATACCTAGGATAAAGTACGCCCTAAGTATAGAAGCCTGACAAAAGGGGTGATACATACACACATTTTTTTTAGATAACGAAAACTGAAAATGAAAAGAAGAAAAGAAGAAAAAAAATAAAATATGAAAGCTTAAAGGAATTTTTTTCAGTGACATTATCTGAGTCTTGTGATGTTGTTATTGTTGTGGATGTTCCTTCAGTGCATAGTACTTGGATAGAGTCGACAACGGTCAGGAAAGTGTCATGCTCGAGGTAGGGTTTCGGTAGCTGACCATTGATGACAATTGGTTGCGCATTAGGAGACAATTATGATATCACAATACTTTTGTTGTCACACACTTCTTGAACTCTGGATGGCCCTTTCCATTTGATCTTTAATTTACCCAGGAAGATCTTCAACTTTGCATCAAATAGCCACACTTTCTATCCAGTCTCAAAGGTCTTTCGTCTGATGTGCCGGTCATGCCAGCATTTAACCTTCTCCTTGTACATCAATGTGTTATCATATTCATAGTCTCTGATTTCTAGGAGCATGTTCAGCTCCTCTTTTTGTTTCTGACCACCTTGTTGTGAGTCCAAATTACAAATGTTGACTGCCTACAATGATTTATGAATCAATTATATGGGCAGATAGCATGACTTTCCATATGCAAGATGGTAGGGTGACATGACCAATGAAGATTTGTAAGCGGTTTACTATGCCCAAAGGACTGAGTCCACGAGCTAGGACCAATTTTTCCTGTCCGACTTGACAAGCTTCTAGAGGATCGTCTTGATTTCTCTGTTTGATAATTCCGCCATGTCGTTGGTCTGGGGATGGTAAGGAGATGCGACTCGATGCTCGATGTCGTATTCCTTCGTTAATTTCTTGACCTCTCTATTGATGAAGTGACTACCCCCGTCTGATATCAGTATTTTGGGAATCCCGAACCACCAGATGATGTTCTCCTTTAGAAAGCGACAAATGTACGACTGTCAGCAGCTCGAGCGAGGATATCTTCAACCCAACGACTCATATAATTAACAACAAGAAGGATGTGCTCGTATACATGAGTGTTAGGGAAGGGTTCCATGAAATCAATGTCCCAAGAATCGAATACATCTGCAATCTGAAAGATCTTCAGGGGCATGGAATCTTTAGCTATAAGGGTGCCTTTCAATCTGTGACAATCAGTGTAGCGCTTGACATATGCTGCGACATCCTTAAATAGTATAGGCCCCCATAGGCCACACTGCAATACTTTTGTTGTCGTTCTATCTCCAGAGTGGTGCCCACCAGATTTGAGCGAATGACAATGCTCGAGGACACTATGTTGCTCCTCCTGAGGGATACACCTATGCCAAATAAAATCTGCTTCTTACTGAATAATAGAGGGTCTTCCCATTGGTAGAAATGGATAGTTGACAAGAATTTGTCCTTTTGATCTTCGTCCAATCTTGTGGAACTATGCCTGAGACGAGGTAATTTACAATATCGACATACAAAGGGAGTGAATCCATGACCAGAATTGACTCATCAGGAAAGGTGTCTGTGATGGGTGCACTGCTCAGTGGGGGATCTTGCTGCTCAATTCTGGAGAGGTGATCTGCTACCACATTCTGAACCCCAGGCTTGTCCTTGATCTCCAAATCAAACTCTTGGAGGAGAAGGATCCATCTAATCAATCTAGGCTTGGCATCCTTCTTCTAATGTAAATATCTGATAGAAGAGTGGTAAGTATAGATAGTGACTTTTGATCCAATAAGATATGACCTGAACTTCTCAAGGGCGAATAACACAACCATCAATTCTTTCTCTGTCACGGTGTATTTTCATTGAGCTTCATCTAGTGTTTTGATGGCATAGTGAATGGCATAGGGTCCCTTGTCTTTCCTCTATTCTAGAACAACCCCAACTGCAAAGTTTGACGCGTCCATCATGATCTCAAAAGGAAGAGATCAATCTGGTGGTTGTAGGGTCAAAGCTTGAGTGATTAGATCCTTTAGCTAATTAAATGACAAGAGAACCTACTGATCAGCATTGAACTCAGTCTCCTTACACAACAATTCAATAAGAAGTCGGGAAATGCGACTGAAATCCCGAATGAATCTTCTGTAGAATTCCACATGCTCCAGAAATGACCTCACATTTTTTATTATCTAAGGTGGCTTTAGATTGGCAATCACATCCACCTTTTTCAGGTCGATTTTCATGCCACGTTTGGAAATGACATGACCCAGCATGATCCCCTCTGTAACCATGAAGTGGCTCTTTTCCCAAGATAACACCAGATTGACTTCACGTCATTTCTGAAGTACTCTTTCCAAGTGCTTTAGACAAGAATCAAAACAGTCATCATAGACGGAGAAATCATCCATAAACACCTTGAGAAAACTGCCTACCATCTCGGCAAAAACTGCACGCATGCATCTTTAGAATGTTACCGGTGCGTTGCACAGTCTAAAGGGCATTTTTCTGAAAGCATAGGAGCCGAACGATCAAGTGAAGGTAGTCTTATTTTGATCCTCAAGGGTGATTGCCACTTGGTTGTACCCGGAGTACCATCTAGAAAGTAGAAGAACTCATTGTCAGCTAGTCTTTCCAATACTTGATCTATGAATGGCAAGGGGAAGTGGTTCTTCTTGGTTACCGCATTTAGATGACAGTAGTCAACATATACACGCCAGGATGTTGGTACTCGAGTAGGGATCTACTCTCCTCTATCATTTGTAACTACAGTGAGCTTTGATTTCTTCGAAACTACATGCAGTGAGCTCACCCATTTGGAATAGAAGATGGGATAAATGAAACATGCATCACACTATTTCGTGATTTCATTCATGACGACGTACCACGGATTTGGGTTCAGCCTTCTTTGAAATTCTCTGGATGGTTTGGCATCTTCTTCCAAATAAATGTGGTGTGAACACAGAGTAGGATTTATCCCACGGAGATCCGAGATGTGCCAAGTGCGGTTTTCTCTAGAACCTCGAGAAGTTGAGATTTTTGCTGCGGGGTCAGCCTGTTGCTTATGATTTCTGGATACATGTTCTCTGCACCTGCACGGAAAGCATACTTAAGGCCTATAGGGAGTAACTTTAATTCAGGTTCTGAACTGGCTTGCTTCTCGACCACCTCTGAAACTATGCTGGTTTGGGGATAATCTACCTGAATCTTGGTGGAAATTCTGCTCACCTCAGTTAATTTTTGTTCAACTAACAATGTGCCAAATAGATCTATAGTGAATTCATCATGTTCGGGTTGGAATGAATCATCAGAGTCGAAGAGATGCATCAATGAATTGGACTTTGTCTCCCATGTGCCATCGGAGCTTGTGTCGAGTGTGCTTCCCCAGTCATCCTCAGGAGGGAGGATTTCTAGCATCCACGTGCCATTCAAAGAGAGATGTGTATCTCGTATCTCTGCAGTGAAATCACAGTCAGCTTCAGACGGTGTTGCATGACTTTCATCAGATATGATTTTGGACTTACTAACCATGTTTACAGTAGTTCTGTGTTTGCTCTAGCAGACCATGATCTTGACAGACCCGTAATCAAGTACGACCTTCGTGGTATGCAGAAATGGTCGTCCACGGATAATGGGGGTCTGGAGAAAGGGTGCAAGAGAGTCCATACCAACGACCACAAAGTCGACAAGAAACTGCTTATCATGCACTTTTACCACAACGTCTTCCAACAAACCTTGGGGTCTTTTGACAGATCGATCTGCAAACTACACGATCATACGTGTTTGCTTCAATGGACCCAGCCTGAATTCTTACAGTATTGGCGAGGGCAAGTGGCTGATGGAAGAAACGCTGTCAAGGAGAGTCCGCTTGAAGACTTGGTCAAATATCTCACATCTGATCAAAGTTGCTCCTTTGTATACCTTCTTTTGAGGGAGATTGTTGATGGTTGCAACTATGGCCATGGTGAGGACATGCTTCTCTACATGCTGACGTCTTTTGTTGTGTGTTGACCGACGCTTGTTTGTACATGCCTCTTTCAATCTTTTCTTCACAGCGGGTATGTATTCCATGGCTTTCATCAATGGTATCTCAAAAGTCAAATTATTAATCCACAACTCCATGAACAGATAATGCACTTTTTCTATTGGCAATCTTTTTGGAATTTTCCAATTCATCAAGAAAAGGAATATTTACATTACCAAAATCAAAAGCAGTGTTCTTATTTACAATAACATTCATGTTCACAAAATTCTGTACATTCGGATCACAAAAAGGTGTACAAGTTGGAAGTGAAGATTCTGCCACTAGTGGACAAACAAAAGATGTTGTCTCTGCTCCATCGGCTAGCGTAGGATCAGTTGTTGTCGACGGCTCCTCCATGGTTAGCATGGCTTCACGTCGACTGCGGACATCTTTTTGGTCTTTTTGAATTTTCTGATTTTTTTGTTGTTTTTGTTGGTGATGGTGGAGATGGATGGCAGCTGGCAGGGCTGCTCCTTCTTCTTCTTCCTCACCCAAATCGAAAGCTAGAGAGGCTAATGCAGAGGATAACGATTCACCTGTCAAATCTTTATTCTTCCCTTGGTTTGCGGCAGATGGAGGCAAAGTCTTGCTGCTACTAAGAGTAACATCATTAGATAAAAGAAAATCATGGCTATCTAACTTGATAGGCACAGACGGGACATCACATTCTACCTGCTCTTTTCTTTTAAAATTATTAGGGTTGGCTTTGACATGTGTCGGTATGGGAGTTTTGGTGGTGTTCAGGTCATCGAGATTCTTCGTCATTTCTGCAAGACCCTTCACAAGTTGGGCCAAGCAGCCCAGGGTCGGGTTCACTAGAGTCACCTCAGAAGTTTCAGTGTGCAGACCACATTATTGTTGACTGTTGGGGAGCTGAGGCTGTGACGAATTATAGTGTTGTGGAGGAGGCAGAAGCCGATATTGATGATACGGAGGAGGGAGATATTGTTGTTGACCAGCCACATACTGATGATACGGCTGCTTATGGCAGTACTGTGACTGGGGTTAAAAAGACTGTCTCCAGTTACCTTGATACTGTGGAGACTGGTGATTCTGAAACTGAGGCTGAGGTTGGAATGACTGTCTAAAAACATCCACCCTGAGGTTCGTGGTAATGCCGATTGGCCTGTGGTTGACCCTGGGGGATGGGTCAGTTGTGCATCATTTCTCCATACACCGTTAACTTCCTAAATCAGTGGTGAAGGTGGAAATGCTGGATCCGAAGGAGGAAGGAAGTTTGGCTGGTAAACAACCATCTGCTGCTACGAAGGACCCTGCTCAGGCGTTTGCACATAGTATACTTGCCGGATGTCCAGTGGCTATTGACTCGGTTGAGGTTGATGTGGCAGTGATGGCACGTCTTTCTTCTCGACACGAGTTTCTGAAGATGGTGTTGTCGACTGAACAATGCTGATGGTGCTTACTAGCACCTCCAACTGCTTGGTGATCTGGTCTAGCTTATCCAATTTTGAGCCCTCTGTTCGATCACAACGAGATTTTCAAGATCCTGTGACTGCTTCTCAATGATGTCAGCCTTTAAAAGTTGGCCCCCGATGATGTTGAGGTTGGATCTCTCATTTTTTCTTTGCCTCTGGGCTGCTGCCATGTGCACTGGATTTTGGAGTACCTATGGTTGTCTCTGATATGTGCATGATGAAGAGAAAGCGGACTCTCCTTCGGCCATTTCTTTGAAAATTCACCATACCAAATCTTCATCCATGTTGAAGTGAGATCCTCTGCCTGTAACATCTACTAGCATTTGACTTTCAACATTCAGGCCCCCAAAAAAGTGCTAGACCAGGTTGATCTTTGGTATCTCATGATGGGGGCACTTCTCATGCAGGTTTGTGAATCGCTCTCAGGATTCATGAATAGACTCGTAGGTAGATTGAGAGAAGTTGCTATTCCTGAATCGCATCTGGCTGAGCCGGCAGAGAGGGTATAACTTGTGAAGGAACGTAGATTTAAGTTCCTCCCAGGTCGTCACAACATTTCCAAGATGAGTAACCCAGTATAGGGCCATGTCTTGTAGGCTGAAGGGAAACACCATCATCTTCACTATGTCTAATGGGACATTGGGGTAGTGGGTAGTTTGGTAGATGCACGAGAACTGCTGCAGGTAAATGTATGGCTCCTCATTGTTGTTCCCATGGAATGATGGTAGAAGAGGGAGGAACTGAGGCTTGAGCTCAAAGGGAGCATGTATCGGTGGAATGAGGATCCACTCGATCATCTGGCTGCCTCCAGGATTGTATGTATCCTTTAGAGTGGGTTTTTTCCTCTCAGGTTCATGCTCTTATTCGTCAAGGTCATCTTGAATTCTGTCTCCTCCTCCTTCTAGTATGTTCCATAGATCGTTCATCATGTCTTGAAATGCAGTCTGAACAAGAGCATGTTCTTTCAGCTGATGTTGTATGGCTTGTATGGAATCCAACAACTGAGCGTTGACTTCGTTCTAGTCGGGTCCCTGACCTGGCTCTGTATGTGGAGGCTACTATCCTTTCCCTTTTCCCTGAGGTGCCATCTTTGGGTATGAGTCAGAGGAGATGAATTTTGTATTAGGATCCAGGACCGGGGTTGACTTCTATATGAAAAGTGAAAGAATCACAATGAAACCACTTGAAATTGAATCTCAGCTGCCATGAGAATCTGCGATTAGGGTCAATTCCATATTGTTATGAATGGAGAAAAGATGTAGACTGGAATCGACTCCCATTCACAACGGCCGATATGGGACAAGAGTGGTCCTGATTTAGTGGGTGGTCAAAGAAGATGGAACGAAGACGAGGAGTCTAGAGATCATCCTGCAAGGTCCAGATCGGGTTCTCAGGAATCACCTCGAATTATTGACGATGTTGAGTCCATGGAATTGATGTAGGCATCGACGAGATCTCGACTAAACCATCCATGGATCACCATTGTAGAGCAAAAAGGAGATCAATATAGGAGGAAAGATACGGTGGTCAATGAGGAATAAAAATGAGTGTAAAACAATAAAAAGGCTCGAATTGAGCGGGGAGTCAAAGAGGAAGACACATATGACAGAATTTGCACAAATGCGCGTGACTTTATTTTCGAACATTAATCTTGATCCATACAAACACAATAAAAAATTTGGTTTACCAACTCATGCCATGTGAAGCGGTGAAGGATTGGTAATTTATTATCTTTTCATTTTTAGAGTTGTTATTTCAGTCATATCTTTTAACAAGTCCTTAGCACGCTAATCCTATAGGAGAGAGAATACTACTAGAAAAGTATCGCGTACTTATCCTCCTCCTTTGTAACCTGTAGTCTGCACTTTTTGAGGTCCTTGTAACTCTTCCCGGATCCCTACTCAGCCAAAGAAAGAGAGAGAGGAAGCCCATAGGTGAAACTACTGGTTCGGTACTCACTCGCAACGGAATCACCTGTGAGCGTGCAAGGACCTACTCGGACGCAAACCGATGATACAGACACATCCATGAGGGTGTAGCCTAAGCTCAGTACTTTAGACCATGTCGATGTTCCACACAAGATGGGAACACCATCACTGACGAGGCCCTACTCGGTCACGTATGATAGAAGTGCCATTACTTCAGAAATCCAGACGATACACGAGGTAGTTACGGACTGGGTTTTTGGCTCTAATCCTTAGCGGGTTGTGCCTCACTCATGGGAGGGGTTTTGGTCCCCTCCTAATGTATCTGAAAACAATAAGGGCTTTATTAACCCAAGATAATGAAAGACCATTACAGATTTTAGTTATGGTCAAAGTTTATTTAGCGATCCCCTTGTTTTAATTTTTTTGGGTTTTCATTTTTTGGCTATTTTTCATACAAGCGCCTAAAGATTTTGTAAATTTTCATTTAAGTCTTAGGTGCTCAAAATCAGAGGGAGATAGCAAAAAAGATGTGCAAATCGATTCTATGATGCAAATCTCACCATTGAATCTAATGATGCATGCTAAATTAGAATACTTACAGTGCTTCCCAGCTCTCTCCATGTGGTATGCAAAATAGAAATGTTAAACCGATCTATATGATGTTTTCCAATAGACACAATCGCCCTAAAAAGTAGATGATATTAATTGTGAAGAACCATATGTTAATTATTTAGAAATGAGACCAAGAATCCGGTCTTCGATGCCACTCGGTGCCCGCCACA
This sequence comes from Ottelia alismoides, assembly GCA_037367405.1. NCBI lineage: Eukaryota > Viridiplantae > Streptophyta > Magnoliopsida > Alismatales > Hydrocharitaceae > Ottelia > Ottelia alismoides. Next base: position 853,421 of record JAZKJV010000517.1, on the reverse strand, counting down.
ACTGGTCATGCACGCGTTGTATGCGACCACTTTCGATATGCAGTCTCAATTCCAAATAACTAACATTTATTAATTTGACTAGATCCAAATGTAAGAGACTATAGGTACATGCATTCTTATTAGGGTTTGGACCTACTTACCGATACAAGCAACCTAAGTCTAGGGGATCCATGCACACAAACCAAATAAAAATAAGTCGAAAAACTCAAAACAGTAGAAACAAAAGAAAAGAAGGCGGTAAAACATGGAAAGATGCAGTGAGGCCCCCGGGCGAATAGACACCCAGGCACTGGACCTCATTGTGGAGAGTAGTGTCCAAGTTATTACAAGTTATGGATGTCTCTCTCTCCAGTAAATAAATAAACGTAATTATCTTATATGTTAAATGTTTGTTCCTTGCTTCACTTGCTGCCTATCCAACTGGTTAAAGGGTGAAGACCAGTCTCTACCAAGCTTGGTTGCATCTGCCTCCTAAGAAGTTGTCTTCGCGTAGCAGGCCCTCGCAACAAATTCACAAAGAGATATATGTTAGCACAGATAATCAAATAATGTCATCAAAATGAATTATATGCAAAGAATAATAGAATACGTATGTGCAAGAAAAAATGAGTTGCTAATTACATCAATGAATAAGCAAATGGATGTACAAAATAAACTACAAGATAGGCTACGCACATTTCTCCCAGCAACGGTGCCATTTGATTCTGCAGATTTAGCGAAGTCATGTTAATCCACAAGGCAAATCAATAGTCATCGGAGCGACATCAGACGAAACCCGGGTCAATCAACCTTTAATCCCACTAGATATATCAAGCAATGAATGGAAAAAAGCGGAGTTAAAATTTATTATAACTCTACAACAAATGTGTATAGGTGTAAGCAAGTAGAGGTCGAACCATAGAGAGCAAAATTGGTAGCCCATTATTATTGCTAATCGATGTAGATCATGTACCAACATGTCCTTTATAAATATATATATATATATTGTTTTACGGGTTCTAATTTTATATACCTTTTTTGAATATTTAATTTATATATTTAATATATTTATGTATATTTTTTGTATTTTCTTTTGTATTTTTTGTTTTCTTTCTCTTTTAAATATATAATATAAGAGTATATAAGATTATATATACACTATAGGGCATATAGATATATTACTAAAAATAACTAAAAATAAAGAATAAAATATTATTGGGTTTTGAACAATTATTTACTATTTTTGTGGTTTTTTGAGATTTTACTGATTTTTATATATTTTTAAAGTAAAAATACACAGAATAGGGATTTGATAAATGCTCGAAATTGAAATGAAGATTAGAAATAGAAAAATAGGTCTAAAATTCTTCAAATAAATTTTAATATATTGGTAATAATATAAAGAAAATTATAAATAGAAAACAATATTTGGGGGTGTTTAAGAATTTTTTAGATTTTTATAAGGATTTTTGTGGTTTTTCAATTTTTAAAAGTTTTCTTTTTCTATTTTTATGGATTTTTGATCTAAATATCCAAAATATATAAATAAATAAAATATGGTTTTTGGGGGAATTTTTCAAAACGATTTTATATTTTTATGGGTTTTTTAAGCTATGCAGGGAATATTCATATTCTTTTTTATTTTTAATAAGTATTAAAACATCCTAACTGGAAAAAATAAAATTAAGGCATGAAAGTGTGTGTACTAAGGAACCTACACCTATTTTTTGGGGATTAGAGCACAAATGATATATTTTATAAATACAACAAACATCCAAAAACACATGTACTGATAGGGGTATAGTTGCAAATAAAATAGCACCAGACATACATGTAGTTTTTTCTAAAAATATACAACTTATATTTAAACGTATTAGACCAAATACAAATACAAGAACACATAAGGGTACTTGTGCAAATTTGCCACCTCTGTGGGACAACATGTGAGGTGACGTGAACTAGACCCAGAGGCAATTTAAAATAAACACAGGGGTCGATCGTCAAAATGTCAACATTTATTTACACTACATATTTTATTTACAGAACTAATAAATAAATACCAAAACTTTCAAGGGAAGTTTTGTAAATTACCCCCAATGTGCACGGAGATGGATGGACGAATGTACTCCACTTGTACACATGACGCGTTGTCGTTTCTCAATACCCCTTCGCTGATTGATGCTCAGAATCTGATCTTGACTTTGCATCAACGTCGAGGGAGGTAGGGCGTGGGCAGCTGAGAGTAAAACTGTGACTGCCCCCTTCATCGGACGGTAGCTGCTTTGAGCGAAAAACAGGGAAGAAGGTGGCCTTCCCTGGACTTCGCATCGCGATTCCTCCTTCCACCAGCAGCTTCTAGTGGATTTCTTTGGCTCTACACCTCTAGGGAACTCGTCCACGTCGATCGAGGTACTCCAGAAGTTCCAGGATCCAACGACGGGGTTCTAACACGTCAGAGAAGAAGAAGCACCTGGGGACCCTCGTCCAGGTGCGATTGAGCTCCAGAAGGAGTCCTTTCTCCTTGGCGTTCTAACACGTCGGAGAAGAAGAAGCACCTGGGGACCATCGTCCAGGTGCGATTGAGCTCCAGAAGGAGTCCTTTCTCCTTGGCACCTGCACAAAGAGGTTCTCTGGTTCGGGGCAAATTGCCTCGATCGGTTGTGAAGCTGGGAAGCGCTCTGGATGGAAGGAATGGTGATTCCATGGCGTATGGCGAAGGAGGGACATCAATTTTCAGATCACCGAGGTGATCTGGTAGACTGGAGTGTGTGAAGTTGCGGAGAAATGAAAGGGAAAGATAATGGGATGGAAAGGCGGGTCGGAGATCATGCAATTCACAGTAAGAACATGGCTGGAGGTTTAGAGCTCCGGCGAGCTGATTAGCCCTAATCTATACTACTAAAATGATTAAAGATAGAAAAAAAAGATGTAAATGGAAAGCTACAAGCTACAGCTAACTACTGATAATAAAAGACGTAGCTCATACTTGAGGATTTCTCATGGTGCATACATGGTTGGAGGGCCACCGTGTATCACTCTGCCTTGCCCAAACAGCTCGCCCAAAGCTTGGGGATGCTCCAGCTGTCACCAGGAGCATGCCCACACTCGCTATGGAGGACTTCCAGGCTCGGAGAAGGATAAAAAACGAGCGAGAAGGCAAAGGGGCTTATTTATAAAAAAAAACTAAGGACCCTTATTGACCAGTGCTTAGGGATAAATCAAAGATATGTACAAGGGATTTAGGGCTTTGGCGTGGATCAATGATATTTGAGGGTGATCTTTGCATTATTAATTGACGAAAAGGATGGATGAGAAGCCCAAGAAAGGGCAGAAATCGCGGGACTCGACGGGTCTGGTGGGAGTCAGAGGCATTAGGAGAAGTTGACCGGTGGTCAACATTCCCTGGGCCCTGATTGGTCAACATAGACTGCTATAGGACAAAATTGTCCCTTAATTTGAAAATAAATAATTTAAAATAGTAATTGATTTTATTAATTTTTTATTATAAAAATGTTTATTATTTTATGTAAGTATTTTGATATGATTTTTATTTAATTTTTTGGTGTTATTTATTACAACTTACTTTTTAGGGGTGCATTTATAGGTATATTCATCTATATTTTGGTTATTTTATTTTCATTTTGTATTTTTCATTTTATTATTTTATTCTCTTATTTTATATATTGATAACTTATTTTTAGATCTATAAATACATTTTTATTATATTTTTTTGATATTATTTTTACACTTAAATAAATAGGGGTATAAATTATATAAGTACAAGTATAGGTATTTCATCTATGTATTTTATACACTATTTTATTTTACAATCTCATTTATGGTTTTATTCTAGTTTTAATATGTACATATGATATAAATAATATTTATAACATTATAAAAATATAAGATTATTAAAATAATAAAGAATAAATAAAATGAATATTTTATTCAGGTATATAGTATAATAGGGGTCCAAACCCTAACTTTCACATATTAACTCCAAAAATATGAAATCACCTTCATTTAATAGCTTGTTAAAAGTTATATACAATTAAAGGTGATTTTTATACATTTTGAGTTTTTCTTTGAGAGATATGGGTTTGGGAAGCTTGGGTTTTGGCTTTTATTCTGTATATACAAAGTACACCGTATATTATTTTTGTATTTTTCTATACATTATTATGTATAACTTTTATGTACTTTGTTGAATAAATAATAATAATAATAAAATAGGTCCCAAAATGCTTTATTGAAAGAATTGGGTTTTTATTGTATTATTGGCTCTTATCTCCCCCTACTTTATTTCTTGTCGACCAATTCAATCCTTGATTTGGTCTCCGGATTTAGGGTTATAAAATACCGTGTATTTTATTCTTTTTCTTTTCTTCTCTTTATTCTATAATTTTGGCATTAAAAACAGTATTATTTATACGATGAATGCAATAAATAGTGAATGTTATTTTGTAAAAATTAATGTTATTTACATGCATTGGCTAGGATTTTTAAGGCCAAAATGATGGAATAAAGGTGATGAAATGGAGATTCATTATCCCCCATGCTTGCCTTTGCTGGTCCATAGCAAACACTTATGCAATAAGTGCATAAAATAAAAAGAAAGAAAATAAAAAGAAAGAAGTGTATTAAATTTAATCTTCAAACTTGTCTTCATAAAATGAAAAAATTGGAGTCTAAGTCAAAACTTTGGAATTTTAGTGCGGGCGGAAATGACAAAGAGACTGACATCTTACTTGTACAGTGTATGTGATGGTGGCTCTCCTCAACTGAAATGACAAAGAGACTGACATCTCTAGCATTACAACCCTATGATTCCCGAATCTAGAAACTCTTTTCTCGAGGAGCGGGATATTCTCTTCTAAGTTCAAGTGGCAACTGGCTCAATAGGAGGGGGTGAAGAGAACAATGGATGGTAGCCAGTGTAGCTACCTATCCTAGGAATTATTATTATAAAAAAATGTTTATTATTTTATTTAGTATTTTAATATGATTTTTATTTAATTTTTTGGTTTTATTTATTACAAGTTACTTTTTAGGGGTGTATTTGTAGGTATATTCATCTATGTTTTGGTTATTTTATTTTTATTTTGTATTTTTGATTTTATTTTTTTATTATCTTATTAAATATATATAAATAACTTATTTATATGTCTATAAATATATTTTTATTATATTTTTCTGATGTTATTAGTACACTTAAATAAAGAGGGTATAAATTATATTGGTACAAGTATAGGTATTTCATCTATGCATTTTTGTACACTATTTTATTTTTATGTTTCATTTGTGGTTTTATTCTATTTTTAATATGTACATATAATATAAATAATATTTACAACATTATAAAAAATATAAGATTATAAAATAATAAAGAATAAATAAAACGAATATTTTATTTTGGTATATAGTACAATAGGCATCCTAAACCTAACTTGCACATATTAAGTCCAAAAAATATGAAATCATATTCATGACATAGCTTATTAAAAGTTATATACAACTACAGGTAATTTTTATACATTTTGAGTTTTTATTTGTGAGATATGGGTCTGAAAAAGTTGGGTTTTGTCTTTTTATTCTGTATATAAAAAGTACACTGTATATTATTTTTGCATGAAATCAATTTTGTATTTTTCTATACATTATTATCTACATTTTTTGCATAATATTTCTTCATTTGGTGAATAAATGATAAATAATAAAATAGGTCCGAAAATGCTTTATTGAAAGAATTTGGTTTTTATTGTATTCTTGTCCCTTATCTTCCCCTATTTTATTCCTTGTCGACCAATTGAATCCTTAACTTGGTCTGGGCATTTAGGTCAAAAATACCTTTGGTGTTTCATTCTTTTTCTTTTCTTCTATTTATTCTATAATTTTGGCATTAAAAACAGTATTATTTACACAATGAATGCAATAAATAGTAAATGTTATTTTAAGGCAAAAATGATAGAATAAAGGTGATAAAATGGAGATTTGTCAGTGTCTAGTCTTGCAGACCCCTCGATGACCGTCACAATGGATCCTGCAAACGCTACATGAGGTATCTCACGGTGTGTGGTTCTAAAGTCGAGCAATTAGCAATTAATTATTTGAGAAAATACAAGCGCATATCACAATAGGTGCATGCAATATAATTAGAGATTTGGACCTAACTACTGAGTCAATCAACCTAATGTCTAAGGGCTCACTCACAGAATATAAATAAAAACAAAGGCAGAAAGCTTAAATCTCATGAAACAAGATAAAAGAAAGGTAATAAAACACGAAAAATTATGACGAGGCCTCCAAGTGAACAAAGACCCGAGCACTTCGCTAAGTGTGGTAGTGTCCAAATTAAATACAAATTATTTTGCAAAAATAAATCACTCTCCTCACAAAATAGAAACAAAAACTAAGCCGAGTTGCTCTTCTCCTCTCCTTGCTCCTCTTTCCAGCTCTCTCCTAGTTGAATCGCAAGAGAAGGCCAACCTCCGGTCGTCTCGAGTGTGCCCACCTCCTAAGAGATACCCGTCGCCAAGCGGTCCCTCACAACAAAGATCAACAAGAAAACAAGGATTAGAACAGTCAAATAATCATTAAAACAAAATAAGCAGAAAATAAAGGAAGAGTAATATGAAGCTATGTACAAAATGTGTCGCAATCTGTTGCTCCCCGACAATGATGCCATTTGTTTAACCTCCCATATTAGAGGAGAGAGCTGTACGCTTCACATAGGGTTGGAACGAAGTTGTTGAGTTGATGCCTCACAGAGAGATGGTGATCAAAATAATAATCATCCCACACAATAGATATCAATCAATAGATAAACTATTGTGAATCAAAATTTATTATAAACCCTAGAAATAAATGTGTATAGTGAAAAAAAGAGTATGGTAGCGTAGCACTCAATATTATTTATAATTAAAATAATGAATAAATAATATATGTATAAATGTATATAGTATACACATGATTAATCAAAGAATGTGGGTATTAAAAATTTTTATTTTTTGTTTTTATTTTTTTAAATAATTGTTTAAATTAAATATACATATACATTTGATTAAAATAATTATAAAATATTTATAAGAATAGTAGTATAAGTTATATATTAATATAGATAAATAATACACTATAGGGTATTATAATAACAAATATAGGTAAAAATAGTCAAAAATACCAAAATAAAATGTTTAATGTTTTTTTAAAATTGTTTTACTATTTTTTTGATTTTTCAGATAATGTTGCTAATTTCTAGGTATTTGTAAAGTCAAAAATATCTCAAAATAGGGATTAAGTAAATAGGTCAAATTGATTTGGGGTTTAAAAATAACAAAAAGCCTCAAAACTTTTCCAAATCAATTATATATATATATATTAATATGTATAGATAGAATTACAGAATAAGGGGAAATACTTTTGCAATTTTTGAAGATTTTTTTAATATTTTTTATAGGATTTTGGAGCTTTTGAACTCATTTTATTTTTCTTTTTAAAGGGATTTTTGGTCTGAGGGTACTAGATATATAATAAACGTGCATTATTTTTTTGAGAATTATTAAACATGATTTTATAATTTTGTTGGATTTTTTAAAGCAAATAGGGAGTATCTGTGCAATATTTGATTTTTAATAAATAGGAAAAGGGCATAAAATGCAAATCAAACTACATTGTGTGAAAGAGCAGGCATCCAGGTGCCCCATCCTATTTTTTAACAAATTTGATGCGCGTGTGATATTTATAAAAATTCAAGAAACATACACGAAATACTTAAACTAGGAGGGGTATATTTGCAATTAAAAATAAACACAAGGGACATAGTGCAAATAACCTATAAGTTATAACCAATATTCATAGTTTATATATTAAAAAACAATTAAAAGAACCCAAGAGGGTTTACATACAATTTTTACAAAATTACACGTGTAGGTGCACGTGAGAGGCATGGACTATTACAATATTTAAAACTTTCAAGGGTATACATGCAAATATCCCACTACTTTTTAAACTACAAATAATATTTACAAGAATTTTTAGAAATCACAAAAGGCGGAGGTGGTCTTAGAAATATACCCATTTAAGTGTGTCGATCTAACCGTTCCTTGTGATGTCACATGTCTGATCAAAAAACCAACCTCGCATACCCCTTCGACTTAATTCAATGACTGAGATTAGATATGGGTTGTTTTTCTTGATCGGACGGTCCGGAGAGATGCAGCAAGAACTAGTGAAGAACAAGTCACCGACGAGCTTTGCTTCGTCGATTCCTCGTGCTCTGGCGATGGATGTTTCCGCTAACAAGTCCATCAAAGAGATGGGAGTACTCCACGTGCAAAGGCAGGCTCCAAGGAAGGAAAGAGAGCCTAAGGTGCTTAGGCGAGTTCAAACCACCTGGAGTTGCTCCAGGTGATCATCAAGGCTCCAAACGACTCCTGGGAGTTGTGGATCTATACCAAACAATTCTTGGGACCGAGAGCTAACTCCTCGACCAGGGGGTTAGATAAAAAGATGGGTGTAGTGGAACGAAGGTAGAGCTCCGATGTTGGGTGGCAAAGGGAGCTCGTATCCCCAGATCCACAATGGATTTGGGTATGATGAGGTAGGGGTTCAATGGAGAAGACAATGGGAAGTGAGATGGCATGATGATCGAGGCGAGTTGACCGTCAGATGACAATGAATTAGGCCTGAAGGCTTAGCTCCAGGATTTGGGGGGGTTGATTTTAGGGCTAAAGGAGAAACTAAACTAGAAATTGAAAATGATAACTGAAAATAGGGCTAAGGAATTACCTAATGATGCGAAGAAAATGGGCTAAGGAATTACCTAATGATGCGAAGAAAATGGGCTCAATCAGTGTAAAAGGCCGAGAGTTGAACCTCACGGTGGTGCTCTACTAAAATGGTGGATCTCCTAATCCACTGGTCCTCCTCACTGCAGAAGGCTGCTCCACGAAGCTATCATCTCCATAAAGCTCAAGGGCACATTCTGAGGGTTGTGATAGGCCAAGAAGGGATAAAAAAAATAAAAGAAGTGAAGTAGGTGGTTTTATAGACAAGCTTGGTGGGAGGTGGAGATCACGAGTTTGTTGTCGATTGAGTGTTCGTGCGTGCGATCTAAGTTGCTAGCGAGATGGGGGGAGATGTAGAGCACAATAATGATGAAGAAATCGAGGCGAATTGATGTGTGTATTACCCTCCAAAAATTGGCGAAGAGTGGTTGGTAGGTGGTTAAGGCGACCTAGGTCAGACATACAGTTGACACGTAATATTAAATGATTATATTAATTTTAGGTTCTAAAATAAAAAATGTTTTTTATTTTCTATAGTATTTTAATCTGATTTTTATTTATTTTTATGAGTTTATTTATTATGAGTTACTTTTAGGGGTATAAACATAGGTATATTTACCTATGTTTTGCCTATTTTAGTTTTATTTTGTATTTTTGTATTTATTATTATTTTTATTAATTTATATATTTATAAATTATTTTTATATACATAAAAATATTTTTTATATTTTTCTGATGTATTTTGTACACTTAAATAAATATGTATACTTATTACACAGCTATAATTATTATTTATCCATCTATGTATTTTATATGCTATTTTATTTTTGTGTTTTTTTATGGTTTTATTCTATTATAAGTATGTACATATACCATAAATAATATTTACAAAATTATAAATATAAAATTATAAAAATTATAAAGAATAAATAAAATGAATATTTTATTCAGGTATATGGTAAAATAGGTGTCTAAAACCTAACTTCTGCATCTTAACTTCAAATTAAATGGAACCACCTTCATTAAATAGCTAATAAAAGTTATATACAATTACATGTGATTTTGATTATTTTGAGTCCATATAGAGGAGATACATGTCTGGGAAGTTTGGATTTTGGATTTTTATTTTGTGTGTTCCGGTGCATTATTTTTATGTGAAATAAGTTTTGTATTTTTCTTTATATTTTTTATTTATAATTTTCATGCATAAGTTTATTTATTTCATGTGTATTTAATAAAGTATAAAATAGGTCCCAAAAGTTAATTATTGGCATATTATTATAGGATTTTCAGACTGTGTTTCCTGTACAATTCGTCACACTATCCCCTTCTACTTTATTCCTTATCAACTCAGTCATCATGATGATTGAGTCTCGGGGGCTAGGTTCACTCCCACTGACGGTGTTTCGTATCTTTTTCTTTTTTTCTTCCTTTATTCTTTAATTTTGAAATTAAATATGATAAATGTTCAGATTTTATATAGTATTTTGTACAAGTTAAAGAATGTTTATTTTGACAAATTAAAGATGTATACATGCATTTAGCTAGGGATTTAAGGCCAAAAAGAAAGAATAAAGGTGATGAAATGGAGACTCATCACCCTCGTATATTGCCTTTCTAGTCCCTAGCAAACACTTGTGCCTATAAGTGTAGAAAAGAAAATAAAGAAAGAAAAAGAAATAACTTGGAATAATTTTCTACTTTTAAACTTGTCCTAATAAAGTCAAATTTGGATCTTAGAGAAGGCCTATGGATTAATGGTGTATCCGGAACAACATGGAAGTCAGGAAGTGTGACATAACAACCCTTAGGTTTCATACTCCTATTATCCAGTCCAATTCATAGCCAGGTCAAAACCATCATGTAAGTTGCATACTCTTGCTACTTTGAAATGATATAACCATGTGTGTAAAATTGTTCAAGTATCCCCCGACAAAACCATTGAACTACTAAGGCGTTTGCTCTTCTGTTAACTCGTCCTCGTGGAGACATATTTTCCTTCTAAGGCAAGGTGCTCTCGGTTTTTACAATTGAATGGGGGACGAAGTTAGAAGAATGGGAAGAGAAGTGAGAATGGACCAGTGTAGTCTTCATTCCCTTGTGATGTTAGTCAGTGTAGCTGATTCTTCACCCAGAAGCAGGCTTTTTCTGAAGCTCAATTTTTTTGTGAAATTTTTGGTATAGGCTTCTTTGGACTTTTTTGATTATGTACAGCTTCTCCATTATTGTTTGTACCCTGGTGGATATAACATCTTTCGTTCCACCCATTTTTTAGGGTCTTAGAGGAAGTTACGCCAGTAGACCATTCCACATCTGAAGCATTGTTTCAATCCATCTCAAGTCTTTAGATATCATTGTTATCAAAAGAAATGAGTTAGAGTACAAGTGTCGGCAATCCCCAAGAATGGTTCCTGATTTTTCAACAATCTATTTGAGTTGAGAAAAGTTCTTGGTGCGAGGTTTCCAGTCAAGACACTGTCTCAAGAGTCTTACGGATGATATGAAGGTTTTATTTAGGTACATCAAATTGACTCATGAACATAGTCTTATGGAACCTAAAGAATTAAGTCAAGGTGACCTGAAATATCTCCACTTCTAGTCCTCAATGGGTTCCTCTAAAATTAAGTGTATTAAGGTCTATTCCAAGATCCAATCTTCAGACATTATTTGGACTTTTTCAATTGTCTAGGTTACTCCGAAAATTGCGAATGCTATGTACAATGCAAGAAAATATTTTTCTTGAGTAATTTTCTAATTTTGAACTTTTTATGGTTTTTTTGAAAAAAGTTTTGCAAATTTTTAAGCAATTTTGAAAAGTTTTTGCAAATGTTTTTTTTGGGATTTTTCATTTCACAATTTTTTAGGGATTTTTTTTAAAAAAAATTAGAAAAGAAATAGGTACAAATAAAAAAAGAGTAATATGCAATTATATACAAAATGGGCTACAATCTGTTGTTGCCCGATAATGACGCCATTTCTTTAACCACCCAGATCAGATTAGAGTGTCGTACGCTCCACATAGGGTACGAGCAAAGCCGTTGAGCTGATACCTCACAGAGACCAGGTGATCAAAACAATAATGAACCCACATAATAGATATCAATCAATGAATAAGCATATGTGAATCAAGATTGATTATAAACCCTACAAATAAATGTCTACAGAAGCAAGCAGAGTAGGTTGTTGAACACAAGAAGCAACACGGTGTAGCATTCAATATTATTTACAAATAAATAATGAATAAATAATATATCTATAAATGTATATAGGTATGTACACTATTAATCAAAGAATGTGGGTTTTTAAAATATTGATATTTATTTTATTTTTTAAAAGTATTTTTCAAATTAAATACATATATATTGATTTTAAAATAATTATAAAATATTTATAAGTACGAATAATATTATAACTTATATAATAATACATATAGATATATAATACACTATAGGGTAATATAATTATAAATATAGGAAAAATAGTCAAAATACCGAAATAGATTTTTTTGTGATTTTTTATATTTTTTATTGGTTTTCTGATTTTTCCCAAAACAAGGATTAAGTAAATAGGCCAAATTGATTTGGGGTTTAAAAATAGAAAAAAGCCTCAAAGTTTTTCCAAATTAATTTTAATATATACTAATATATATAAATATAATTAGAGAATAAGGGAAAATATTTTATGGTTTTTGAAAAATTTTTATATTTTTTATACTGATTTTGGAGCTTTTAAATTTTTTCTCATTTCCTTTTGTTTATTTTTAGGGATTTTTGTCTGAGGATACTAGATATTAGAATAAATGCACATTATTTTTACGAGAATTTGTCAACATAATTTATACTTTTTTTGGATTTTTAAAGCAAACATGGAGTATCCATGCAATATTTGATTCTTAATAAATATCAAAAGGGCGTAAAATGCAAATCTAATTATATGGCGTGAAAGAGCAAGCATCCAAGTGCCTCTTCCTATTTTTTTTTCACAATTTAATGCACGGATGATATTTATAAAAATCCAAGAAACATACACAAAAATACTTAAACTAGCAAGGAAATGTTTGCAATAAAAAATAAACACATGGGGCACAATGCAAATAACCCAGAAGTTTATAAATAATATTCACAGTTTATATATTAAACATTAATTAAAAGAACCCGAGAGGGTTTACATGCATTTTTTACAAAATTACATGTGTAGGTGCAAGTGAGCAGCATGGAATACATTGCAATATTTAAAACTTTCATGGGAATACATGCAAATATCCCACTACTTTTTAAACTACATATAATATTTATAGGAATATTTAGGAATTACAAAAGGCAGAGGGAGATCTTAGAAATATACCCACTTAAGTGCATCGATCCAACAATTCCATGTGTCACCGCATGTCTTATCAAACGACCAGCCTCACGTACCCCTTCGACTTAATTCAGCAGCCCATATTTGATATGGGCCACTGTTCTTGATCGGACAGTCTGGAGAGGCACAACAAGAACTAGCAAAGAACAGGTCACCGGTGAGCTTTGCTTTGTCAATTCCTCATTCTCTAGTGATGGATGGCTCAACTAACAAGCCCACTAGAGAGTTGGGAGTACTACGCATGCAATGGCAGGCTCCAAGGAAGGCGGGAGGGCCTAAGGTGCTCAGGCGAGGTCGAACCACCTGGAGCTACTCCACGTGATCATCAAGGCTCCAAACACCTCCTTGGAGTCGTGGATCTGCACCAAACAATTCTTGGGATCGAGAATTAAGTCCTCGACTCGGGTGTTAGACAAAAAGATGGGTGGAGTGGAATGAAGGTAGACCTCCGACATTGGAAGATGGAGGGAGCTTCGATACCCAGATCCACGATGGATTTGGTTTGGATGAGGAGGGGGTTCGATGGAGAAGACGAGCGTGAGTGAGATGGCACGATGATCGAAGCAAGTTGATGGTCGGATGACAATGAATTAGGCCCGGAGGCTTAGCTCTGACATTTGGGGGTTTTGAATGTACGGCTAAAGGAGAAATTAAGCTAGAAATTGAAAATGATAATAGAAAAGAGGGCTAAGAATTTACCTAATGATGTGAAGAAAATGGGCTCAACCGGCCTGAAGAGCTTAGAGATGAACCTCGTGACATTGTTCCGCCGGAGATGGTGGATCCCCTAGGTCGTCGGTCCTCCTCACTACAGAAGGCTGATCCGCGAAGCTGTCACCTCCACGATGCTCAAGGGCACACTCTGAGGGTTTAGATCGGCCAAAGGGATAAGAAACAAAAGAAGCAGATTAGGTAGTTTTATAGACAAGCTTTGTGGTAGGTGGAGATCACATGTTTGTTGTTGATTGAATGTTCGTGCGTATGATCTAAGGTGCTAACAAGATGAGGGGAGATGTGGAGCACAATAACGATCAAGAAATTGAGGTGAATTGATGCCTGTATTATCCTCCAAAAATCGACAAAGAGTGGCGGGTAGGTGGTTCTGACAAGGCGGCATGGGTCAGACGTAGTTGACCCATGTCAACAAATGAAGATCCCTGGTTGGTCCACGAGGACCAACCAGGAAAAAGATACCCAAAAATCCTTATAAAATCGATAACTAATAGTAAATGATTTTTAAAATTTTAATTTATAAAATAAAAACTATTTATTGTTTTCTGTGGTGTTTTAATATGATTTTTATTTATTTTTATGAATTTATTTATTGTGAGTTACTTTTTCAGAGTATAAACATAGGTATATTTACCTATGTTTTACCTATTTTATTTTTATTTTGTATTTTTTATTTTATTAGTTGCTTATATTAATTATATATTAATAAAATATTTAGATATATATATACATATATTTTTGTTATATTTTCTGATGTACTTGTATACTAAAATAAATATGTATACTTATTATAAAGGTATAATTATTGTATATTCATCTATGTATTTTATGTGATATTTTGTGTTTGTGTTTTCTTTATGGTTTTATTTTATTCTAAGTATGTACATGTACTATAAATAATATTTACAAAATTATAAAAATATAAACATATAAACATTATAAAAAAATAAATAAAATAAATATTTTATTCATATATATGGTACAATAGGGATCCAAAACCTAACTTTTACATCTTAATTCCAATTAAATGAAACCACCTTCATTAAATAGATAATAAAAAGTTATATGCAATTAAAGATTTTTATGCATTTTGAGCTTATATGGAGGAGATATAGGTCTGGGATGTCTGGATTTTGGATTTTTATTATGTGTGTTCTGGGTACACTGTGCATTATTTTTCTTTATATTTTTATTTCTAATTTTCTGTACAAAGTTTATTTGATGTGTATTTAATAAAGAATAAAATAGGCCCAAAAGTTAATTTTGACTTATTTGTAGGGTTTTCAAACTGTGTTTCATGTACAATCTGTCGCCGTATCTCCCCCTACTTTATTCCTTGTCGACTAAGTCATCATGATGACTGAGTCTATGGGGTTAGGATCACTCAACACCTATGGTCTCTCGTTTCTTTTTTGCTTTTCTTCCTTTATTCTTTAATTTGGGAATTAAATACGATAAATGTTCAGTATTTTATACAGTATTTTGTACAAGAAAAAGAATGTCTATTTTGATAAATTAATGATTTATACATGCATTTAGCTAGGGATTTAAAGTCAAAATGAAAGAATAAAGGTGATGAAATGGAGATTCATCAGAGTTCCCCCATTTTCTAACAATCAGTGCAACCTTTCACATAAGATGTGACATCCTTGAATAATGTGGGCCACCAGAGTTCACACTGTAAAACTTTCGATAACGTTCTGCTTCAAGAATGATGTCCTCCAGATTCGAGCTTATGATAGTGCTCGAGGACACTGGTGTATTCCTCCTGAGGAATGCACCGATGCCAAATGTAATATGCATATTCCCTAAAAAGGTATCGATCTTCCCACTGGTAGAAATGAATATTAGACAGAAATGTGTCCTTCTTTACTCTTATCCAATCTTGTGGAAGTTTCTCAAAAATGAGATAGTTCACAATATTATCATACCAGGGGAGAGAAGCAATACTTAGGATAGATTCATTAGGAAAGGTCTCTATAATCAGCGCGCTGCTCAAGGGAGTATCTGATAGCTTAATTCTGGACAAGTGATCTGCTAACACTAACTCCAGGTTTACCTCTAACTTCCAAATTATATTCCTGGAGGAAAAGGACCCATCTGACTAACATGATTTTGCATCCTTCTTCTCTTGTAAGTACCAGATAGCAAAGTGGTCAGTATAGACAATAACTTTGGATCTAAGTATATGTGATCTGAACTTCTCAAGGGTGAATACCACTATCAGCAAGTCTTTCTCTGTAATTGTATAATTCTTCCGTGCATCATTAAGTATTTTGCTGGCATAATGAATGGCATAGGGGAGATTATCTCTTGTTTGTCCTAACACAACTCTAATGGCAAAATTAGAGACATCCATCATGATCTCAAATGGGAGAGACCAATCAGGTGGCTGTAGGATGGGAGCATGAGTGACAAGTTTTTTTAACTGTGTAAAGGCTTGGTGAGCTTTCTGATCTACAAAGAAGTTGGTCTCCTTGTCTAGAAGCTTTGTACGAGGTCGGGCAATCTTGCTGAATTTTTTTATGAATCTTCTATAGAATCCTACATGCCCTAAAAATGACCTCACATTCTTGATTGTTCGAGGTGGTTCAAGTTTAGCAATCACATCCACCTTCATCAAGTCGATCTCCATGCCTCACTTATAGATGGCATGGCCCAACACAATTCCTTCAGTGACCATGAAGTGACTCTCTTCTCATTATAGAACCAAATTGACTGCACGGCATCTCGTACACACTCGGTCTATATGAGCATGTCAAGCATAGAAACTATCACCGTAGACTGAGAATTCTTCATAAAAATCTCTAGAAAGCTACCCATCATGTTGGTAAAAACAACCAGCTTGCACCTCTGGAATGTAGCAAGGGCATTTTACAATCCAAAGGGCATCTACTTGGAAGCATAGGTGCTGAATGGACATGTGAAGGTAGTCTTATTTTGATCTTCAGGAGCAATTTCCACTTGATTTTACCCAAAGTACCCATCCAAAAAGCAAAAGAACTCTTTTCTTGCCAATCTCTCAAGCACTTGATCAATAAAAGTCAAAGGAAAGTGATCCTTCGTAGTCACAGAATTCAAGCATCTAGAATCAACATAGATGCAGCATAAAGTGGGTACTCGGGTAAAGATCTCCTCTCGTTGATCATTTGTGGTCATCGTAACTACGTGCAATGGGCTTGCCCATTTTGAGTCAGAGATATGATAAATGAAGTCATCCTCACATCATTTCATTATCTCTTTCACGATAGCATCCCGAAGATTAGGATTTAATCTTCTCTGAAATTTATGGGATGGTTTACAGTCATACTCTAAGTAGATATGATGTGAACACAAGGCATGATTTATCCCTTGGAGATCCGAAACATTCCAACCAAGTGCATTATGGTTCTTCTCTAGAATCTCTAGCAAGCGAGATTCTTGATCTGTGCTCAATCTGCTACTAATGATGACCGATATATATTCGGCTCACCCGCAAGAAACACATACTTAAGATCTTCCAAAAGCGACTTTAATTCAGGTAATTGCTGGGTCAGATTCTTGGACACTTCTGAAAATAAACTGGTAGGTGAATATTCTATTGACAATATGGTGTCGTTAACCTTGATTACTCTAGGCTCTGACAACAATGTCCCGAACATATCTGCAATTATTTATTTTTGTTCGGTGTGACATGAATCTTCTTCAAATAACTCGATCAATACATACACATTATCCTCCCAATTGGCAAAGGAACCAGAGTAGACCATGATGTCTAGGCCCTCCTCTGAAAAGAGGATTTCCCGTATCTTAGTGTCATCCAATGATAAGCTTGGATGTTTGAACTGCACAACAATGTTACAGTCTTCTATATGAAATGTTGGATTTCTTCTCTCAGATGTGCTCTCTGCAGCTTTTGGCTCGATGATCATGCTCATGATGATCTTTGCACTGCAAGAGCAAAACGTGATCTTCCCAAACCCATAATCAACTACCACTTCGATTGATCGAAAGAACGGTCGACCGAGAATAGTAAGGGTCTGTAGTAACGGTGGAGGTGAATCCATGTCCAGGATAACGAAGTCCATTGGGAATTTCACGCCCCACACGATTACAATAATGTACTCCAATAAACCTTTAGGCTTCTTAATAGATCGATCAGCAAACTGAAGAATCATGTGTGTGGGTTTAAGCATACCCAACCCAAATTCTTGAATCAATGATTATGAAAGATGGTTTTGGAAGAACTGCTATCAAGCAGAGCTTTCTCAAATATCTAATAAAAAAATTTCACATCTGATTGAAGGGGCTCCCTTATCTTTTTTTGTTGGTTGGGAGGTCATTGATCCCGTTGAGTGTAGACATGGTTAGGATATGCTTCCCTGATCTACTACGTTGATTTTTATAGGGTTGATGCTTTGATGTACACACTTCTTTCAATCCTTTCTTCACCGAAGGCATGTATTCCATGCCTTTCAATAAGGCATCTCAAGAACAATATTTCGTAAGATATCAACAATTGCTAGATCACACAATGCATTTTTCAATTTTCTAATTTTTTTGGAATTTTCATAGCATCTAGAAAAGGAATATTTGAAGATCAAGAATCATTGTTCTTATTTACATCATTATTTACAAATGACTGGCTAGAAGTCACATAATCATTCAAAATAGGCAGAAAAGAGACTACAAGGGCTTCGACTTCTTCAATCTACACAGGATTGGCTGTAGCTATGATTTTCTCCTTGGTTGGATCGGTTATGCATGGGCTCTTATTCTATTTTTGTTCTTTTTCTTAATTTTTTGATTTTTTTGAATGATCTGGTACGGCTCCTCCTTCCACTTCTTTATCACCCATCCCTACTGATGAATCGACTAATGCCTAAAATGATGATTCGCCAGATGATGCTCTAGTATTCCCCATTGTTGTGGTAGATGGCTGCAAGGTCCTACCGCTACTGAGAGTCACAAAATTAGATGATGTAATAGAATCGTGGATACCTGACTCATTGGATTTGGAGGATACATCACTTACTACATGCTCTTTGTGCTTGTATTGGGGTTTGCCTCTACCTTCGATGGTCTCATCATTTTTGCGGAGGTGAGAACGTTAAGTTTCTAGATCATCTTGCTGCGGCTCTTTACCAGCTGAGCCAAACAATCAAGGGCAGGGTTCATGAACGCGACCTTGGAGGATTCAGCATGCTAACAATGTTAAGGCTGGTAGTGATGCTACGGAGATTGCGACATATTATTCTGGTAATGATACTGAGGAGGAAATTTCTACTTGTAATAATTTGAGGAGGGAGATAGCGGTTGTATTGCTAAGCAGCTGGGTTATGATGAGAGGATTGTTGTTGGCGGTATGCTGGCTGCTGGTGAGATTGTCTCCAAGTGTTGACTTGTCGTAGAGACTGGTGCTGTTAAGGCTGACCCTAGATTAATTTTCCACTGTATGATTGGTGGTATGGCCGAATGGCATTTAAATGACCATGTTGTTGTCTACTAGGATGGTTCAGTTATGCTTCGTTGCTCCAAATGTTGTTTACATCTCGAATTTGGGGTGGAGGTGGGAACAACACCTCTATGAAGGATTGAGGCTTTAGATGATACAGTATCATATGTTGTTGTGGTTATGATGATGGTGGTTCCTAGTCAGGGGCCTACATGTAATATACGTGTTGGAAAGATGACGGTTGCCATGGACTCTGTAATGATGGTGATTCCTTCAACTCTGTAGAAGTCGTGGCGGATGCACTCGTAGACTGGTAGGAGTTGATGGTGCTAACCAAGAGTTCCAACTACTTAGTGATTTGGTCCAATTTGTCCAGGTTTTTTTTAAGTTTGATTATAGATAATTTTTTGAGGTCATGTGATCACTTCTCATTTTTGTTCGCTTTAGATAGGTGGCTCCCAATGGCACTCAATTTGGAGCTCTCGTACATGTCCTCATCATGAGATGATGTCATGTTGATGGGTTTGTGGTGGATCTGTGGTTGCTTTTAGTAGGCGCAGGATGAAGATAATGTGACCTCTTTGGTCATTTTATCAAAAATCTGTCAGACAATGTCTTCGTCCTTGTTAAAATGAGAGCTACTACATGCAGAATATATCAGACTCATGATTTCTTGTGTGGCCTCCAAAAAAGTGTTGGACCTTGGGATATCATGGTGGGGCACTTCTCTTGTAAATCCTCGAATCTCTCCCAGGCTTCATGAATGGAGTT
Organism: Ottelia alismoides; assembly: GCA_037367405.1. NCBI lineage: Eukaryota > Viridiplantae > Streptophyta > Magnoliopsida > Alismatales > Hydrocharitaceae > Ottelia > Ottelia alismoides. The sequence goes on along the minus strand of JAZKJV010000517.1, from coordinate 833,363 downwards.
GTGCGGTCCTTGGGAGAAGTTGGAGATGCGAGCACGCATTTGATTCAGATGATTGAGAGAGATAAAACTTGTGGAGGAATGCTGACTTAAGCCCCTCCCAGGTAATCACTACCTTCCCCGGATGATTTATCTAATATATAGCCTTATCCTGAAGGATGAAGGGAAAAGGAAGTCATCTTGACTATGCCTAATGGGATGTTAGGGTAGTGAGTAGTGCCGCAAATACGGTCAAACTGTTGGACATGGATATATGGTTCCTCATTTATATTCTCGTGGAATGAGGGAAGAAGTGACAAGAGTTGCAACTTCACCTCAAAATGTCTGTGGATCGGTGGAATATGGATCCACTTTGTCATATGGACAACGTTAGGATTCTAGGTTTCATTTGATGTAGGCTTAGGAGCCTCTCTTCTTTCCTCTTTTTCCCTCCACGGGGTCCATTTGCATGTGCTTCATTTCTCCTCCTCCTCCTTTGTTCACTCTGCCCCTCCTCAATTCCAGTAACATCTCCCGAAAGGCAACTTAAGCTTCGACTTGTGCAGTCATTTATATCTAAATCGCATGTATAGCGGCGAGCATCTGAGCATTCACTTCGTTAATGCAATAAAAGTTATTGGTTTATCATGCCCATATGAAATGAAGAGAATAAATAAATATGATTGAACTTTGCTATTAAGGTCCCTTTATGTAATTAGAGTTATATACCATGGTATATTGAATACCATGTAGCTGGGAGGACACAATTGACTTCAAACATGTGATATTCAATAAAGATTTCCAATCTGTGAAAGAGATGGCAATCTTTCTCTATAAATTGATTTCCAACTGACTTCTTGATGTAGGTCATCAGCATAGGAATATAGATTCGGAAGTGTAGGAATAATCAAGTCAAAGAGTTGACTTGATAAGGTTGAGATATAATAAGACTTGAATTGTATCTATCACGATCAGGTACACATCTTTTGATCTAAGACATATATGCATCTATATGCCTGAGTATGCACATTTGACAGACTGATCGATTGGTGACCTAGAAGAAGTCCATAAATCGACATGTTGGTGTGCATATTAAGACATATGAGATGTATGGTCTCTCAAAGGAATCATACAGGTTCATAATTGATGAACCAAGAGACAAAGCTCACTCATAAGATAATTTGGGGTCAAAATGAATTCCATGCATGGTCGTCTTATTTATGAAATAAGACAGAATTCGACATACTAATATATGCTTTTGGAAAGTATATGATTAATATTATTGCTCAAATAGCAAAAGAGAAATCTATTCATTTATTCTAAAGAAGATAGTCAAACTAGGGTTTCAATTTTGGATATATCAAAGTTTTTTTCCAGTCTGAAGGACGAATGAGTATTGGAAATAATCAGGATTAACTCTATCATAATAGATCATCTACTATGACACTCCATTCTGAGGGAGTGATGAAATGGAATGGATTTTAGTGACTCCATTTGGCTTGTTGATTTATGAATCAATGGATAAAATCTCAATCCATTTGAATCCAATCTCCCATTCCAATTTCAATGTCCAAATGTTGGAAACAGAAATGGTCATGGAAATAGAAATATATAAGCTCCTTGAGCTCATTTATAAGCTCCAAATGGTTTGGAATTTGATTAGAAATGGTCCATGAAGTTGGGTTCAACTCAGTGATAGTTTCTCGAGCACACTTAGAGTGGCTTGCATTTTGTTGAGCTCAGTTAGGGTGTGAAATGTTCCACTCGAGCTCAATTGATAAGAGTCTACAATTTCAACTAAAAATGATATAAAGCTCGAAATTGGATTGGTATCTATATTTCAAGTCTGTACATGGATAATATGATCTTCCCGGCATTATCTCCAAGTATCTACATTTGCATCTCGTGAGTCTTAATTGGATAATGACTCATACTTAAAGATGTCAATGTTGTGATAATTATTATTATTACATTTTTCATAAGGGTATTTTTGTGTTTATTCAAAAAAATATATTTCATTAACTAATGTAAATGATGATTCACAATAATTAATATCTATGTGAATATGATTCATGTAAATAATAGATATGTAAATATGATTTGCATAATAATTCCAAGGCATGAAATTATGTGTGAACTGGATTCACAATAATTTCATAGATGTGAATTAGATTTATATTTTTTTGCTTGTGAATATTGTTTATAAGTTATAGGAATTATTTCCATAATTTCTACAATAATGATAATGTGATTATCATGATAATTGATTGATAAATAAAAGGCAATAACCTGGATTATATTTAGTCAAGATAGGGTGTGTACAATAGTTGTACACATAGTGTCATTATATTGAGTTCTATTGAGAATAAGGCTCTTAATATTGTTGCATTATTTATTAATTAATCAAGTAATAAATTAGCAACAATCTCATTCCATATATAGAATTTGTTGGATGTGTGTATTAACACATGGCATCACTAAAAAGACCCCTTGAATTGAACTCTTTATTGATTTGTTGCTTAATTTATTACTTCTATTAGTTGGAGATAAATAAGGAGACAATTTTATTATTGAATAAGGACTTGATATTGATCCCTTGATCAATAATTCATGGACATCATTTCACCCCAACTGCTTGAAGAAAAGACTCTTCAATAGGCGTGTATAATGTGTATAAAAGGAGAGTAATATTCTCTCTTTTATTCACTTGAGTGTTGGAGAGCGTGGTCCCTTAAAAATTTTGTGCCTTAAAGAGAGATAAGAGTATTGAGTGTATACAACTCATACACGTCTCTTCTTGAAGCCATGTTCGTCAAGACGATGTCCAAGTTCGTGGGAAGAAACATGATTCATCTCCACGTCCACAAAAGAGACATTGCAGATCGAACTTGTTTCGGGTCGTCTTTTGCTTTAGAGACTCACATTACCCTGATCTCATCTTAATATATATTAGATTATTAGAGACCTTGTTAGGAAAATAGTTTCCTAAATTTAATGGTTTCACAAAGTACAAATCATTGTGCTGTAATTTCTTGTTCATATTATGTACATACAATAATTTATGCAAATAATTTGCTAATTTTCTATGTTTCCATGATGTAAAGTTTATAAATAGTTTATTAACTTCCTTCAATTGGTATCAGAGACATAGTTTAGAGTACTTGGATTGCATCCAAATTGATAAACAATCGGCTAGATTATCCTGAACAGCGGGTACATTGTCTTCTGATAGTTTTAATGATTCAAATGATTAGATGACTTTAGATGTTGCTACTATTATTAAATACTTTAAACATATTATATATATATATATGAGATCTGTAAGGTTTGGACCCACGTCTAAAAGATGCACCAATAGTTGGTGACATTCGGGAGAAGATCCAGATGTTAAAAAGGATCGCGACTCTGATTTCATCCAAAGACTGTAGCATTAAAATTTTGAATTTTTAGCCACTATTTTTGGATTATATCATGATAAAATACTGACTAATAAGTCATAAATCAAGTCCCTAGTCAGTATGAAAAGGTTTCACACAATTTTGACCATGCGGCCTCGAGAAATTGGATTTCTCCATATGTGGAGTTGGAAGAGGACTCGATTATTTTAATTGATTTATTTTTCATATTTTGTGACTCAAATTTGATGGAAATATATTTTATTTATTCATGACAGGAGTTGTACCTAATATTTTGGAAATATTTGAGATCGCAACAAATATAAAAGTCCAAGTTGTATGATGTTTTCTAATTTGAAGTGTGATGGTCGCAGCTTGCAAATTCGAATCTGAAATCATTGTTTATTTTGGAAATATGTAATAAATTAGATTATATTTTCATTTCATGTTTTCCTTATTAATTATGCACTTGAATATTTACAATACATTGATTTGATTGATTTCACGAATTGTCTAGATTTTTGTACTAGACATCTTTCGCAATTAAAATGGTTTTGATTCGAAAAATTTTCTAGATTATTGCACTAGATTTTTGAAATTAAAAAAAGTTTTTAAATTCAAAAAAGTATCTAGATTATTGCATTAGAAATTTTGAGAAACTAAAAAGAATTTTAAATTCCTAAATTTTCTAAGAGTTACTATATAGTATCATACACGTTCAAAAGATTGACAAAATATCCTTAGTACAATATGTATCGATTGTGGTGTCTCAAATTGAATCACTGATGAAGTATACGCCATGGATATGCGAATGGGTTACATAATTGGCACGCTCTGCCATACTTGTAGTGGAATCACTCCCTGCTGGGATTATCTATCTGACCTGGTTGAATCTGTTTCAAGGAAAGATAGCATGAAGAGTCATGATGTACTTTAACAACTAAATTCGGAACATTAAATTGTACTACGTAATGATGTAATATTATATGTAACATCAAGTTCATAAAAGTATCAAACCATAGCTGGGACCATTTAAGTGTCATTTCTTTAATTGGATTAAAACTAAGACAATGAGCATGTGTCCTAGCACTATCCCTTAGATTAATCATGAGATTATGATTTGAAATGAATTAATCATTAATTTAAACATGATATGGAATGTCATATGATGACATCCATGATTTTCCGTTATTGTGAAGAACTTCATCATTGGGGGCTATATTTTTGGAGACGCTCATGCGCAGTCATGACTCCAGAATATGAATATCCATGGAGATGCGTAATGACTCCAATGTTCTTCCCCATATTATTGAGGCATCATTAGATTGCGCAGAGTGTAAATTGATATTCACTTCCTCATTGGCGGTTGGTTTAATCGATAACATGCTAACTACATATATGTGGAGGGTGCGGGTGCTGAAGACCAAACTGAGAATACAAGTTGGACATGTAAGGTGGAAAGAGTCCATGCTTCTTTCATCATTGTTGCATTTTCTCATATTATTGGGGTGCAATAAAAATTGAAGGAGACTCATATCTCGTAGCGAGCCCTTTGGTTAGCATGTCTCATGCTTTAAAAGCTAATAAGGCTCATAATTGATGATACCCTAACCAAGCCATTGACTTAAAAGGTCTTAGACTAACATGCAATGAACATGGAGTTGTAAGTGAATGAATCTAAAGGCTAGTGGGAGAGTGTTGGACTTCTAAGTCCTTGGAGACCCATAAATGCAATAAAAGTTATTATTCTATCATTTCCATTTGAAATGAAATGAGTAAATAAATATGGATACACTTTATTATTAAGGTTACCTTATACAATTACGGTATGTACCATGACCATAAAGAATACCATGCAGCTGGGAGGACACAGTTGACTTCAAACATGTGATATTCAATAAAGATCTCTAGTCTGAGAAAGAGATGACAATATTTCTCTATAGAGTGATTTCCAATCGACTTCTTGATCTAGGTCTTCTACATAAGAATAGAGATTCAGAAGTGTTGGAATAATCAAATCAAAGAGTTGACTTGATGAGGTCGAGATAAACTAAGACATGAATCGTAACTATCATGACCAGGAACACATCCATTGACCTAAGACAGATACGCATATATGTGCCTGACTATGCATATTTGACATATTAATAGGTTGGTGACCAAGCCAAGTTCCATATACCGACATGTTGGTGTGCATATTAAGACATATTAGATGTATGATCTCTCAAAGGAGTCATACATATTCATAATTGATGAACTGGGAGACAAAGCTCACTCATGAGATAATTTGGTGTCAAAATGAATTCCATGCATGGTCATCTTGTTTATGAAATAAGACACAAATTCGAGATATTATCATATGTTTTTAGAAATATATTATTAATATTATCGCCAAAATATCAAATGAGAAATCTATTCATTTATTCAGAAGAATACAATCAAACTAGGGATTGAACATCAGATATATCAAAGTTTTTCCAGTGTGAATGATGAATGAGTATTAGGAATATGGTTAACTCTATCATAATAGATCATCTACCATGGCACTTCTATTTTGAGGGAGTAGTAAAACATGATGGATTTTAGTGGCTCCATTTAACTTGATGATTTGCGAATTAAATGGATTAAATATCAATTTACTTGAATCCAATTTCAAATTCCAATTTCAATGTCCAAATGTCAGAAACAAAACTAGTCATGGAAATAGAAATATATAAGCTCTTTGAGCTCATTTTAAGCTCTAAATGGTTTGGACTTTGGTTAGAAATGATCAAGGAAGTTGGATTCAACTCATTAATACTTTCTCGAGCTGACATAGAGTAGCTTGTGTCCTTTGAGCTCATTTAGAGCATGAAGTGTTCTACTCGAGCTAAATTGATAAGATTGTGTCAATTTCAAGCTAAATTTGATATAAATCCTTAAATTGGAATGATATACATAATTCAAGCCACTATACAAGGATAGTATGATCTCCACGACATTATCTTCAACTATCTGCATTTGTATCTCATGAGCCCTAATTGGAATATGACTCATACTTAAAGATGTCAATGTTGTAATTATTATTATATTCTTTCATAAGGGTATTTTTGTGTTTGATTCACAAATATATTTCACTAATTAATGTGGATGATGATTCACAATAATTAATATTTATATGAATATGATGCATGTAAATAATATATATGTGTGTGTGTAAATAAGATTTGCATATAATTTCATGGGCATGAATTATATGTGAATTTGATTCAAAATAATTTCGTTGATGTAAATTGGATTTACAATTTTTTACTTGTGAATATGATTCATTATCTATAGGAATTATTTCCATAATCTCTCTAATGATGATAATGTGTTTATCAATATAAATGATTGATAAATAAACAGTAACAACCACAAATATATTTAATCAAGATGGGGTGTGTACAATGGTTGTACACATAGCACTATTATATTGAGTTATATTGAGAATAAGTCTATTAATATTGTTGCATTTTATTGATTAATCAATTAATAAATTAGCAATAATCTCATTCCGTATATGTAATTTGTTCGATGTGTGTATTGATGGATGGTGCCACTATAAAGAGTCGTTCAATCGAACTCTTTGTTGATTTGTTGCTTGAATACTTAAATTAATTGGAGATAATTTTAATATTAAACAAGGAATTAGTATTGAGCCCTGATTAAAAATCCAAGTTCCATCATTACACTCGCCTACTTGAAGAGAAGACTCTTCAATAGGTGTGTCCAATGTGTATAAAAGGAGAGTAAGACTCTCTTTTATTCACTTGAGTTTTGGACAGCCTAGTTCCTTGAGAATTTCATGCCATAGAGAAAGAGAAGATTCTTGTGTGTACAAAACTCATACACGCCTCTTCTTGAAACCCTATTCGTGAAGGCGACGTCCAAGTTCATGGGAAGCAACGTGATTCATCTCCACACCCATGAGAGAGACACTGTAGATCGGACTTGATTCAGGAGGTCTCTTGCTTTAGAGACTCATTCTTCAAAAGGTAACCATAATTCATCTTAATATTCATGAGAATATTATAAACCTTATTAGGAAAATAGTTTCTCTAATTTAATGGTTTCGTAAAGTACAAATCGTTGTGCTGAAATTTCTTGTTCATACAATGAATATACAATGATTTATGCAAATAGTTTGCTAATTTTATACATTTCTGTGATGTTAAGTTCATAAATAGTTTATTAACTTCCTTCAGGTATGTCTCCATATTGTCTTGTCTATGAGAATCCATGTCATATGCTCGTAGAGTTAATTCATAAATCGCTTGAGGCAGTCAACATCTATAATTTGGACATGACAAATAAGTGATCAGAATCGAAAGGTTGATCTGAACAGACTCCTGGAATTCTAAGATTATGCATATGATAAAAGCTTTATGTATAAGGAAAAGGTCAAACAATGACATGACAAGCATATCAGACGAAAGGCTTTCGATCCTGGTCAGTAGGTGCGGTTATTTGACGTAAAGTTGAGGATATTCTTGGGAAAATTAAAGAGCAAATGGAGAGGGTCGTTTGTAGTGAAGACTATACATGACATTGGTAGCATCCTTATATCTGAGTTTTCATATGATGCACAATCGTTCATAGTCAATGGACAATTGCTAAAGTCGTATATAGAGCATGACATATTCTTGTCTGTTGTCGATTCAATTGAAGTGGCATTTCAAGAAGAGCTTTCATCGTTTAAAGATTCAGACAACTGAGCTACAAAAAAATATTTTCATTGTTCTTTTTCATTTCTTTCGTATGTCACTTATTCATTCATCCCTTTCATTAGTCTTATATTTGGATGACTAGATCCTAAGTGTGTAGGGGGTATGAGTGCCATGAGTTTTTCCTTTTTTTCGCTCACTTGTCTCTCAACTTGTTGATATTATGTTCTATGCTTAGGGACTCTTTAGAATTAGTATAGTAGGAGACAAGTCGAGTCGTTGATTTTGTATATTCTTACCCTTGATCATCCCGGTTAGTGTACAATCTTTGATGCTCAAGACTAGTTGATCCTAAGTATAGGAGGATGATTGACTTGTCATTCTTTCATTGAGTCATTGTAGTATAGTATTCTTCTATATTTAGCATGAGTTATGTCTTCCCTTATTGCTCTTTAGTCACTATGAGGACATAGTTCAAGCTAAGTATAGAGGGGTCGTATATATGGTATATATACTTTAGCCATAACTCGTACTTTCTTGTATTTTCAATAATATTTCTAATACATTGGGTAAGGATAATCAATAAAAAGATTGGAAAAACTTGTGTAAATATGTGTAAAAGTGTTGAAGAATGTTTGTAAAATCAGTTTGAAAATATTTTGCAAATGGTTTTGAAAAATGGCTATGAAATGTTTTGAAAAAAAAATCTTTTGAAAACCTTTGAAAAATCTTGGTGAAATATTTGCAAATTGTTGAAAAATACACCTTATATAAATCCCTTGTAAATATATGAAACTTGTTAAAGCTTTCAAAAATATCAAAAATAAATAAAAATCCAAAATCCATAAAAATTGCAAAATTCTCTTCAGAAACTACATAAAAAGTTCAAAACCAAAAAAATCTACTTCATGAAATCATCTTTGCATTATCATTTTTTAGAATGATTTTGACAATTGAACTGATCTGAAATAAAATATTAAGATTAGAGCTTGATTTATGACCTTAATCCACTTAATTTCATATGAATATTATAGGAGCTGGAATTAAGACTTTTTAGGTCAATGTGACTTAATTCTTTGAGTCCACAAGTCTATGTTCGCATGTCACCTTGACTAGAATACGTAGAATATTTCAAGACATACACATGACTCTTGTCAATAGTGGTCTAACTTAGAACTCTGCACATAGCTCAACTCAGATGAGGTGGTGGAGGGCAAAATTCTTTAGCTTGAGAAGCATAGGTATGGAAACATGCGTCATCTCAATAGGAGGCTAGTGCACCCCAACCAAATCTAGTGATGCTAACATCTAAAGACAGGATGTTGTGGCTTGTAATAAAGCTTTAGAAGATGGGTAGTCTACTGGCTCAAGAAGAAAAACTCCTTATGTAAATGTTGTTATATATATATACACAAAAAGTATGAAATAATGACTCCAAAAAATTAGATGGGTAAAAAGTCAATAAAAATCATTCCCGTCGAAGTTATGTTTCAATAAACAAGGCTTATGCTTCAAAATCAAAGTTACAAGGTTTCCTGCATATGGAGACTTGGCTACACTGGACAAGCTCCAAAGGATATGTGACTACACTGGTCACAGTCCATTCTTCTCTCTACTGCCTCTTCTTTGAGCCAGTTGCACTTGAACTTCGAAGGGAATATCCTCTCCATGAGGAAAGAGTATCTAGACTAAGGAATTAACGTTACCTTATTGAGGGAGAGTGTTTCTTTGCCACTTCAGATATGGGGAGATACATTTCACATACATTGTACAAGTTAGTTTCATGGTTATAAGAGTTTGTGTATGAAAAGATGTGTTCTGACCTGACTATCGAGGTGAACTGAACAAAGAATTGTGGAACTGGAGGGTTGTTATGTTTTAAATCATATTCCCAACAAGGTTCTGCCAAACTAATAATCCAAAGGTTGACTAAGCCCCAAACTTTGATTTAATGAAGATAAGTTTAAGAATCATAATCATTCTAGGTTCTTTATTTTCCATTTCTTTTTTCCCTTTCTGCACTTCTTCTCCTAATAAGTATATGCTACGGACTAGCAAAGCTAAGTATAGGGGGTGATAAATAGCTATTCATTCATCTTTATTCTTTTATATTGACATCAAATCCTAGCAAAATGCATGAAAATATCACTAACTTGCATGAATTAACATTCAAACATTGATGTATAAATACTATATAAATACGTATATTTAAACCCAAAATAAAATAGTAAATAAAAAAAGAAAAATAAATGAGGTATCTATGATATTGACTGATCCTAAACCTCGAGACCAAGTCAATCATTGACTAGGTTGACCAAGAATAAAGTAGGGGGAGATAGGGTGCAATAATGTACAAAAAATGCTAGAAATTCTAAGTACAATATACTATGTAAATAGCTCAAACTTATACTAATTTATTCATCATCATATACATTCCAAACAATAATGTCCTGAATATAAAACTCAAAGATAATAATACATAGTAATAAATTTATTAGTGGAAATGAATCATGCACAAGTCACTCAGTACACTTAGTTGAAAAAGTCGTGAACAGAACTTCATTGATCAATATCTTCTCCATATGGACTCAAAATTTATCAAACTCATCTTCATTTTATTTCAAATTAAATTATCTTTAAAATGAAGACGGTTTCATCATAATTAGATTCAAGATGCAAAAGTCATTTAATTGGGGTATGTGGGTATATGAACATCTATATATAAAGCCAATATACTTTACTTTTTATACTTTTAGTCTTTTTATATTTTTAAATGATTGTACATATTATAAAACACTTATAAAAAATACAAATAAATATAAAAGCACTCAAAAATACCAAAAAGAATTAATAAACATTAATATACATGTATAATGAAGCTATGTTGTAAAGATATGTATTTATTTGTACATATAAATAAAGCAATAAAAATCCCATAAAAATATTTATGTATCTATTAGATAATGTTTTTAAATAAATTATTTAAATATGAAAATGCATAGTATATAGATATAAATACTTGTAAATGGTAAGATATAAATAATATACCCTATTAAATAAATTGATAAAAATAAATAAAAATCACCAAAAATAATTTAATAAATAAGAAACATTTTTGTGCTTTGAGTTTGTATTAATAAAATCATTTCCTATTTTATTTAAGCATTATTTATATTTTAAGTTATATTTTATCTTTTAGTGGGGGATGTGGACCTATCGGGGCATGGGAAGGTTTGACACTAGGTTAAACCTCCCTTCCCCATCCAAGTGCCCCCTTCAGACCAGTCTGAAGCCTCCTTCCATTTCTTTACATGAATCCAATCCTTGTCTTGCCTCAATTTCTTCATGAAGCTTGTTGAGTGTAGGACCAAGATTCATGCATGTCCATCCAATCGTGTTTGTCCATGTCAATTCTTGCAAAAACCCTAAGTCAAGGATGCCCAATCATTATTCGCTATAAAACATCTCCAATCACCTCCTTCGAATCCTAATCCATCTCCACGGTGTTGTAACCACTAGAATCATTAATTGGAGTGTTCCCTAGCGACAGGAGGTAAACCCCAATGATCTGAGGCAAGTAGAAGGCTAGGCCAGGTCGATTCCCATCGCAGGAGGTTCTTCTCTAGAGAAGGTTCTGCTCCCATACTTCTGGGTCAGGTGAGCCTCGTATCCTTAGATTTTTCTTTCACTATTTAATATTTAGCATAGAATTGCCTTTTATTTCGTTTGATTTCACCTAATTTTGCATAAAAATCAAAATTTTAGTTTGCTGGAGCTTTAGGCTCCATCTTCTGTCCACCATGACTCAACCATGTTCCAATGCACATGATCACCTCACAGTCTTCCCCTTTGCATCTCCATTTCCCCATACCATCAAATCAACTCGTCCTTAAACATGATGGGAGATCATATCTCCATCTTTTCCCATCATCGGAGATCCTCCAACACCTTCATTTCCCCCTCTTTTTACATATAACCAGGTCGAGGATCTTTGTCCTCGGGCCATGAGTCTTCTTATGCAGAAGTCAAGCTCAATGATACCTTTTGGGATGATTTCAGTCTAGGAGACCAAGTCCTGGGTACATGAGCAAGAATGAGCTCCTGGACTCGATCAACGAGGTCTTGACACATCTGAGACCTTCAGCAGCTGCGGTGCTCCAAAAGGAAGCTGACGAGCCACATCCGAGCTCAATCCATCAGCGGAGCTATGAGAATCGAAGAAGAGAAGGAGCCTGGATGCCCAATTCATTCATGTTATTCGTGAAGAGTGATGAATACTCATTCATCACTCTTTATTCTTTTATTTTAGCTAAATATCTTGGCAAAGCATCATGTATATAGTTGTAAATACAATAAATTAGCAATAAGCATGCATTTGTTAATATTTAATAATTAGCATGTATTTTTGCAAAAATAAAAGAATAAAGAATAAAAGAAAAAGAAGGAAATATTTAGAATAAATATTAAGTGACCTGAACCCAAGAGAGGGTCCAAAATAGACCTGATCGCCAAATAAAATAAGTAGAGAGAGATAGGGCTACTCTACCTTGTACATACACCTTCTTTTATGTATATAATTTATTTTTACAAAAATAAAAATAAAAAAGTGTTTTTATCCCCTTGTATACATTTCTAAAAATAAAACAAAAATTAGAAAAATAAAATAAAAATAAAAATAAAATTCTCTCTCTATCACCTTGTATATAATACATGTAAATATGTATCACTACTTATTTATTTCATACTTGAAAATAACTAATAAAAATAAAATAAAAATTATTTTAGACTCCAAATTTTATGTTGTAAATAAATAAAATATAAATTTGGGTATTTGTGCAAAAATAAGAAAATAAAAATAAAAATACAAAATACATATGTATTTTGTACATGTATATAATATAATATATTGTATATACCATAATTTATTTTTCATAAAAATAAATAAAAATCACAGAAAAACAATTTGAAAAATAATAAATATTTTTTTCATTTTGAACACTTTTAATTTAAAATCATTTTCTATTTTTAATTTATTTTACAATTCTTTTTTACCAGCTATTTTCTGATTGGTCCAGGAGGGATGTTGACCCCGGTCAACTACCCGTCCTGGACCCTCTTGCGTGTGGATCCGACTCGCGCACCCGTTTTCTTCCATTTCTATTGACCGGATCTTACATCTTCCTGCCCCGATTTAGTGCCCGCATCTCCCTAGTGGATCAGTGACCTTCACGGATCCCTAGGGAGGGGCGGGTCGACCTTGGTTCGCGCGCTCAAGCTCCACATCTCTCGGACCCTGCAGAGTATAAAATCTCCTGAAGCTGCACCTTCTTATGCATCTTTGGTTGCACCCTCATTTCTGATGATCTCCACCTCTACCCACGAGTGACAGCGTGCGATAGAGGCTATTGTAGAGAGGATTCGAGCCCTGTAGCCTTAGGTCCGGCGAACATTTCATCGTGCTCTACCGCGAGGAGAGCCCATCCTCTGGAACCGTCGAACCATTGAGGCGAAGACCCCCGGAGGTCCCTGACCTTCAGCCCAGACGACTTCATTCACTAGGTAACCTAGATTTCTCCTTGCTCGTATTTGATTCAAGATTTTCGAGTTTGGGTCAGCTTGCGTTCATCGGCCCCGTTCACCGTGATCGGATCATCCATTCGCCATTCCAACGATTGTATCACCTTCGCCAACCTTCTCCCCATCTTCTACACCCTTCGGTTCATCTCGTTCGCCCAGGAACAAGCTCTAGGTCCTCCTCCATCGTCGCTTCGTCGGAGGGCTATGCCCTGCCTCATCTGCCACCCATCCCGTGTACTGACAAGTCAAGGCAGTTTGCCCTCGACCCAGTAACTCATCTGTGCAGGTTTAGCATCGAAAGAACCTCATCTGGAGGTTCGAATATCAGAGCACAACAGCTCCAGGTCTCCAGCTTCACCGGGCCGTTCTTGACGGTCTTGGCCTCATCGGAGCATCGTCACAGCTGCGGACCGTCGCCAGCATCCTTTTCCCCCATCAGAGCAGCCCCGGAGGACGTCCCTGTAGCACATATCACCTGATCGAAGCTCACCGTCGGTGAGTTCTTCGTCGCTCTTCCAGGTGCCGTCTCCGTCGTCGGATCGAGGCTCCCTCCAGTTCTGATCGCGCCCATTCATCCTCGGGGAGTTCTCGAGCGTCCGATCCATTTGAGGATCCTCTTACAACCGTCCATCGTTGAACCGGTATCCCATGAGCTCAGCCGTCCGATCATAAGTGGATGTTGTTGACCGTTGGATTGCCAATAAAGAAGGGTATTTGCAATTAGGCGCTGCTATCTTTTTGCATGTATTGGTAGTCCTGTAAATATTTTTAGCAGTTGTTTTTATTTTGGATATTTTGCATCTAGGACCTTATGTTTTTAGTATTTGCATTCTAGTCCTTCTGTGTGTGTAGCATGTGCCCCCCCCACGTGACTTCTGGGATATTTGCATGTTTCATCCTGAACTTTATGGTTGTTGTTGAATGAATTTTTATAAATAGGAATGGCATTTATACCCTTGAGTGATTGGTTCACGTGCTATTCACGTGCAGTATTGGACTTTTTGCAAATCGATCCTTGAACTATTTAAATGTGTTACTATTTGGCTTGAACATTTTCGATAATTGCATTCTGGTCCCTGTATGTTGTGTGTTTAGTTTTTGATTTAATAAATAGAAAACCTTGTCCAAAAATCATGAAATTTTAATATATGGCTCCTACCATGGAGTAGGAATTTCTATTAATTTTATGTTTTATTTTGTTTTCGTTTAGTATTTTTAAAAATTCAAAAACCTCAAAAATAGCTCTTGTTTGTTTTTAAAAATCCATTAAAAATATTAAAAACCCTTGAAAAATTCTAAAAAAAATCTTGTTTGTTTGTTTTGAGTTGTTTTTATTTCTTTCCAATTTTCGTTTTATTCCCATTTATAAAAACCATAAACATTAAAAAAGAGTAAAAATCTTCTAAAAATTATTACAAATTTATAAAAATTCAAAAAAAATGTGTTTCTTCTTCTTTAGTTAGATTTTTACTTGTAGTTCCACATAAAATTGTTGCTCGAATTTTATAGTATTTTAAGTAATTTTAATTTGCCTTTAGATTCCAGTTGTACAGGTTGTCATTTTTGGCCTTGTTCGATTTTTAGAGAATTAATTATAAATCAGAAAAATCTAAGAAACAAAAACATATGAATATTTTAAAAACCCAAAAATATTTTTATTTTGAATTTTTTATTATTTTTATGCGTTAAATAGTTGTTGGATTGTGAATTTTTGAGTTCTTTTTCCCTTTTTCTTAATATTAATATTCATAACAAATTTTGAAAAATATAAAAAAACACCATTTCTTTTCTCTTTATGGATTCCCGACTACTTTGTAGCGTTAGCATCACGTGCTCCTTGTGTTCGACCCTGGTAGCTATACCAGGTAAAATAAATTAGTGAGACCTCTTTCTCGATGTGATTGATTGATATTATTATTTTTGTGGTCTTCTTTCTTTTTCTTGATTGAGCCCGATCCGAGTGGTTGAGGTCGCAACGACCATTGATACCATTTTCCCCTTAGTCGCTCGGGTCGCTCTCCATCAAAGAGCATGGACCATCTGATTGAAGTGGCACTCTAGTTTTGATCAGAGTTGTCAGATCTTGCAGAGCCTCAACCATCAAATCAAGATCGAATCTAATCCTAGCCACTAGATCTGAGCAAAGCGGTGCGCAACATCAGTCGTTCGATCAACTTTAGTGGATATGTCACGGCCGTTTGATCAGGAGCCCTGCACACACCATGCATGTAGAGTAGGGGTATTTTGCAACTTTCACCGTTTGTATTTTTTTCTTTATTTATTTAGTACTTAAACTTCCATTTGATGTGCAATAACTTTAGGTTAATTTACACTTGAACCCTTAGCTTTTCTGATGTTAGCATTTTAGTCCCCACTAGGTCACCTCATGTGTCGCTCCATGTGAGGAGCCTTTTGGGCTTTTTGTGGGTACTACCTTATGTTTTGTGGACTGGTTACGAAATGAAAAGAAACTTTCATGTATTTGCATTATAGTCCTTGTGAGGCGCATGTATAGCACATGTTATTGGGTATATTGTATTTGGCCCTGGATCTTATATATGTGTTCTAAAATGCATGAAACGTTTTATATTTTTATGTATTTAATTTTGCAAATTCTTAATTTTCTTTTAGTTTTCTAAATAAGGTAATCATTAATATAACATAGATAATATGTATATATAATATATACGGAAAATGTCTTTTTGAGTTTTTACATCAAATAAATTCAAAATAATTGAAAGAAACTATTTTTTGAGTTTCCTAATATTTTTCTCTATTTGTGGTAAATTTTAGAGTATTTTATATTTTTATGTATTTTAAAAGTTAAAAATATGCAAAATAGTGGATATATTAAATTCACAAACTTGTTTAGGGTTTTAAAAATAGTATCATTTCAAAATTACCTAAAATTATTCTTAATAGAAACTATATATATTAAAGAAAATTCATAGATAGAAATACTATTTTGGATTTTTGGAGAAATTTTACTAATTTTTATAAGAATTTTAGGGGATTTCAGTTTTTAGGGTTTTATTATATATTTTTAATGATTTTTGGATATGTGATAAAATACACTAGAATATAGGTAACTTACTTTTTTGGAATTTTTTTGGAGAGAGATTTTGATTTTTATAGTTTTTTAAATGTTAAACATGGAAAATGGGTATATATTTGTATTTTAAAAATAAGAAAATGATTTTTCTACGTATTTTTTATTAATTAATTCTATTTGCCCAAAAGTTGTAGGAAAAATGAATTAAAGTACCAAAAATCCATAAAATTAGAAAAATAGTATAAAAATTGCCATAAATAGAGAAAATATTAAAAACTCAAAAATTAGTTTCTTTCATTTATTTTGACTTTATTTGACTAAAAATCCAAAAAGACATTTTATGTATATATTATATATATTATCTATATCTATATTAGTAATTACCTTATTTAAAAACGAAAAAAATTGCAAAATTAAAAACATAAAAATATAAAACATTTAAAACCCATAAAAAATTGAATATAAATAAAAAATGACAAAAACAATTAAAAACAAAAACATAAAAATAAGAAAGATAAAATCCAATAAATATTACTAGTTAGTAATAATTAATAATAATTATCTATCCCCATTTTGCTCCATGTGTTGCATTATACATTTCATTGAAGAGTTATAATAAATTTAACTCACACACTTTGATTGATTTATCTATATTATGGTTGAATGTTGATTGATTGAGCACTTAGTCATCACAACAATTATTGTTCCAACCTTGTTAAGAGCAGTAGACTGAGTGTTAATCTAATCAGTCATATTGACGACCTTTCCTCCCTCTTCTTCGCCTAACCACCAAGTCGGCTATCTCCTTCACATGAGGTAATTGGACTGTTTGAAACCACTTCCGTTCAACTACCACTGCCTGAACAAAATTCCCACATCGACCAACATTAAGCCATATCCATTTGTATGCGAGTCTCTCCCCTAGTGTCTCACTCTCTTCTGTAACAGTATGAAGGAGGTTTGAGAGGCCATGACGGAGGAGATCTCTGGTGAGATCCACAGTTGATGGGTCGTGTACGTAGCCCTGCTCAAAGATGCTCGAGCTTTGCACAATTGCCTCATACATCAAGAGAAGTCCATAGGTCTTATAGACCTCTCTCACAAGCAATTCAACCACTGCGACCTCCTTCTCTGTTGCTCTAGGTATACCTCGATTTGTTAATTTTCTTGTTTCTCACATTTTTGCACACACGCACATTCATCTTCTTACATTTCGATCACACCATCGCCTTCCCTAATTAACACTTATCCTTACCGACATCTTCAATCACCCTCTTCCCTTCTCCAGTACCACCTCTGCCTTGACCCTTTCTCCTCATTACATAGAAGGAGAACCCATTAGGGCTCTACCTCCGACCACCCAATAAGCCCTCCATCCACTCCCCTTTCACCCCAGAACGGTCCTATTTGCTTCAACTATGTCTTTTAATGCTTGCAGGTATTCCAATCTTCAATGGTCAGAGCTTTGAGAAGAGCTCTGATCTAAAGCTCTGCCTCTGGCGGGACTTCATCAAGCCGATGATCCAGATACCCTCATCCCTCCTCTGCACTTTGACAACCTTTGCCAGCCTCTCATGGAGGTGCTCTAACCTCCAATGAGGTGTGAGGAGCATGGAGGAGGATGGAAGAATTCGCCAGAGATCCACTACCTCTCCACCATAGCGGAGGTGTTTGGATGCCCATGACGTACAAATATTGTTAGATCTACTATCTGATCTGACAGCCCATACGTGATGCGACCGCCACCCACGAGCTAGCAAACTTGGTGGAACCGAGCCTCATCCCGAAGCACTTGGTCCGCCCACGTGGCCCGAGCCACCTACCCCGACCGGCCTAGATCCATCCCTCAATCGCACGTGCCCCACGCGTGGGTCCTAGGGAAATTATAGTCGAAGCGATCCATAAGTCATGAGCAGCATGTGTCCGCTTGGGATATTTGCACCTAGGCCTCGTCGAGTTTTATTAATTGTAGATATATCCCCATGCGTCTGGTTTTTTTGCAGATAAGACAATGCAGCTTTGTTTTATTACATCTTGATCTATTTTGGACTGAATTGTGATATTTTAATTATTTAAACTTTATGTTTTCTTGCATTCAGTTCCATAGATTGAAACCTAAATATATTTTACGTATTGAATCTTTTTAATGAAATTGACCTCGATTGAAAGCTTGTTGAATGCTCTACACAATGGTGTTATCTATTATCTTATATGGTTTTTATGTGTTGAACTAAAATGTAAAGATATACTCCATTTATAATTGATTGATTTAATTATCACAAATTCATTTTAGCTTAATTTATACCTCTAATTGAACCATTACTTATTCATTTAATTGAGATCTTTATATTATGATTAATCCACTGAATGTAAATCATATCTCCTTGATTAATTATAATGATTATGCATTGAAGGAATTGTTTACATAATTAATTTCATGAAATGATAACTTAGGTTTAGAGCATAAAAATGGTTATTGACTTAGATCAATTGCTTGCTTAAGTTAAGATTCATGTGCAGAAATTAATTCAAGGGCTTAAGTTGTGATGTGGATTATTTAGTATTAGTGAATTGTGCTGCATTTTAAATAATTTTTCATGCATTACGTTGCATTCTCTTAATTTGACTTTCATTAAAAACCCTTAAAAAGGAGCATAAATTCATATTGTTTTGCATAATTAACCTAGATAAGACTTTAATAACGTAACCTAGTTATTTAAAAGCCTAATTGAATATATTAATTACTTGTGTCCTTGAGTTAGACCCTTGTCTTATTCAGGATAGACTAAGCCTTGATTTCTTCAGCGAGATTTGCTCATTGAGGTTCTATTGATAGTTAATCGATTGTATGATGAATGATTAGAATAACTGATTAGTGCTTCATCAGCCACGTGGCCCAATGAAATAAAAGATTATAAAAAAATAAAATCAAATTAAAAATAAATATTTAATGGTGTCAAATAAAAATTTGTCCAACATGAAAGTAATATATCTTTTTGAGACCTACAACTTTCATGTGGGAACTCAAAATCAAAATACATCATATATACATAGTATTATTTTTGTAAGTATTTTATGAATATAAAAATACCAATTTCATTTGTTCTGTTATTTTATATTTTGAGTAATAAATAACATACAATATATTAAGTATAATACTGCACTAATTTTATGGGATTTTGAATATAAATAAAATACATAAAATAAATAGAACAATACACATATATACAATAAATATGGCCTTTAGTTATTTACAATAATTAGCCTTAATTATTTACATGGATTCAAAATTTAATTGTATTTAATTAATAATCAAATTAAATGAAGAGGCTAAGATAAATGGCTAAATAATTAGAATAAAGTTATTGTATCTGAGATTCATTATAGGATGAGCTCAAAAATTATGGGAACTAGGGATCAATCCCTCCTTTGGTTGGTTTAAGAATAAATAAAAAACAACCTCTCAAAAATCATTTTTCCAGCTAATTTGGGATTAGGTGCTTAACAAGAATGTTTTCTATCTCCTATGCCATTAGCACCCTTTCTACTAGGCAAAATTGATCCAAAAATTTAGCTAGAAGTGTGTGAATACTAACGTCATATCTCTCAAAGCTAATCTCGGACACCTAAAAACAACATTACTACTGACTCCCTTGACACCATTTGCTTCCTTGGGAATACGGGGACAAATTACCTAAACAAGTAACTTTACCTTACTCTCACCCATGGATGAACAATAGTGAAACTTCATGAAAAAATTTGATTAAAAATCCAAGAGCTTTTTCTTATCATTTGTTGTACATATAAAACTGATTACTCAAGACAAACTCCATTTTCTTGACAGTTGCTTCGGTAAATGCCTTCCTGCTATGTTTATCTGATGTCAAAAACTGATTGCATTTATTTTTAATATGCTTCTAAAAAACTAAAAGATTTTGTATATGTAGGGCTAAGATAGAACATATGGAGTACGCATTTGATGGAAACAACGGTGAAGGACTTGAGGTGAAGATTCTAGACAATAACTTTCATAAGAAATATTCTTTTAGATACTTTGGACCTATTATGCAACATGATGGGGAAATTGATGGAGATGTTACTCATAGAATAAATGAAGGTTGTCTGAAGTAGAGAGGAGATTCGGTGGTTCTTTGTGATAAGAAATCCCCTTTAAAAATCGAAGGAAAGTATTACAAAGTAGTTATCAGGCCTACTATGTTTTGTGGATCATAATGTTGGCATGTGGACCATAAACATATACAGAGAACGACCATAGCAGAAATGAAAATGCTAAGGTGGATTTATGGAGATACACGAAAAGATCGAATTTGGAATGATGCGATAAGAAGGAAGGTTGGTGTAGCTTCAATAGAGAATAAGATGATAAAAAATCATTTAAGATGGTTTGACCATTTGCAAAGTGGCTGGTTGATGCATCAGTTAGAAGATGCAAGATTTGAGATGTTGAGCCAGTTAAGAGAGGGCAATGAAGGCCCAAGAAGTGTTGGAATGAGATTATCCGAAGGGATATTAGTTATTTGAATTTAATCCAAGAATCACCCAAAATAGATTTGAGTGGAGGTAAAAAAACTCCATGTAGCTGACCCTACTCAATTATAGGAAAGGCTTTGTTGGTGTATGCTTCTTTACTAAAAAAATGTACTTACCCTACTGAATATTAATAATTTTGGAAAATTCTTGGAAAGATTTTTTTTGAAATTATGAGCTTCTACTCGAATCTGTTCTCCTATTGGTAGATGAAAGATAAGTGAGTATGTATTTGTTGGGATGTTTGAGGATCTTCCCGAGTACCTTCCACCCACCATCAAAAATTGCAAAGAATGTGATGTTTATCTTTGAGCATTTAACATAAATCTTGTTTGTTATTGGATCTTTACTTCCCCACTTGTGATTCCCTATTTTGTTTTATATTATATGTTTGATGACAGTTTTGTTATCTTGCAGTCAAGAACTAAAGGATTCACAGGGCTCTCGGCCCTTATTGTTGATGCATTATGAAGGATATCGTTTTTTTGTTGAGCACCTCTTCCAAAGTAGTATATTAAGTCATTGTCCTTGAAATACATTATTATGATATGTTTTGAAATATATTAGGATACATTATTATTATTCCGAAAAAATCAATTATTAATGTAGAAGTTTATTTTATGTTTCTATATCTATTATTTATTGTTCTTTTCATTTGTCTACCATATGTAATTTGCCCATAGACCTCTCCATGTATAAGAGAGTCTAGGGTTCAAGGAACAACAACTCTTATTTTTTCCAACATAGTATCAGAGCGACGGTCCTAGACCGGAGCTCTCGTACTGAACCATAAACCTAGCCCTCCACCTTCAAGCCTCCACACGCACCACCCTCTGTGCGCCGCCTCCACGCGCGCTGCCTCCACGCGCACCACCCCCACGCGTGCCGCCCCCACGCGTGATGACCTACGTGTGTTGCCCTCATGCGTGGTGCCCTCACGCGCAGCACCTTCACGCGTGGTCGTGCGCTGCCCCACGTGCGCTGCCTTCTCGCGCGCCCTCTCCTTTTCCGTGACCTAGGCTTCGGTCGTGGTCTGCAGCCGATATCCCTAGGGTTCCATCGCCCCTAGGGTTCGGCTGTTGTCTTTCTAAGGGGCTCTTCTCTCACTTCCATGTTGATGGGTTTGGTTGCATAGAGGTCTACACGTGCAACTAAACCTAGTCATGTCAGTGTAGACCAAAGCTTATCGTGTCTACAACCCTAGTTTTCTCCAGTCAAAATGTCAGAAAGTAAGATCAAGATCCCCACTACAGGCGCCTTAAAAGGTCATGTGCCTATTGTGAAGATGGATGGATCCAACTATGAGTTATGGACCATGCAGTTCATGAGCCTAATGAAGTGGATGGGTAAGAAACATATTCTTACCGAGGATGAGCCAAAGGAGAAAATAGGGTTGTATGCCTCAGGAGGCTGATGACGCTTATGCTCAGGCCTGGTTGTATGGTACTCTGATTCCAGACATTGCTAATGATGTCTTGCACCAACCTACTGCTAAAGCCATATGGGATATTCTTGCTTCCACGAACTCTCTAGCTAAGAATGAGACAAAAATCTTACAGCTCTAGCATGACATTTTCACGATAAAGTAAAATGGTCGACCCCTACATGCTCACTACACTACACTGAGAGGAATGTTTGAGAGGCTTCATAGTTTCATGCCTCTCACAACTACTCTAAAACAATTAAAGATATATCGGAATGCCACAATGGTGGGAGTCTTTATAGCTTCTCTTGACTCACAGTATGAAGCGGCTTCTTCTCATATTCTGGCAGATGCTACCATTCCTCCCATGGAGGAGGCCTTTCGATGATTGAGCTGAATCAACATCTCAAGCCCTACTACTGTGCCAAATTCTTCTGCTATGGAAGCCTCTCGAGGAAGAGGCAATTCACCTCATTTTCGTGGACGAGGACCACGTGGTAGGGTTGATCGTGGTCGTGGATCACAGTGCGCTTATTGTCATCAGATTGGTCATACAAAAGACACATGCTACTCTAAGCATGGTTTCCCAACATCTGCCCATGTAGCAGAACAGATCAAGCATCATGGTGCTACACCAGTGTCGGATCCACGATATGATGACCTAGTATCTCATCTGCGTGATATTATGCCACCAGCGGGTACTCCTCCACTTGTTTTAGAGAGCAGCTTGGACGTTGTTTCTACTGCAGAAGCTAGTTCCTCAGGTAGTGCTCACACTTCTTCTTTCTACCACGGTTCATGTACCTCAGAATGGATTGTAGATTCAGGTGCCACACATCATCTGTGTGGAGATAGACACCAAATCACATCCTACAAGCAAGTTTTCCCATGAAGGAATGTCGTCATAGCAGATGGGACTCATTCTCCCATCACAGGACAGATCGCCTTAACACCTTCTATGCAGTTGCATAATGTGCTTCATGCTCCTAATTTCTCAATGAATTTATTGTCAATTAGTCAGATTACTAAGGATCTACATTGTCGAGCGATATTTGACCTGTCGTCTCTTGTGTTTCAGGACATTCTCACGGGCAACGTGATTGGACATGGCTATGAGCAAGGTGGGATGTATCGACTGGTCCATACACCTTATGATGGAGCATCATCTGATTCCATCAGACCGATCTCTCCTTACCTATGGCATCTGTGCTTTGGTCATCTTCCATTTCAGAAACTTCATCAAGTCCTTCCTCAAATCTCACCTTGCTCATTGTTCGATTATGAAGTTTGTCAGTTAGGGAAGCATCATCAGTCCATCTTCCCTAGTCGTCAGAGTCGGAGCAGTAGCTCTCCATTTGAGTTTTTTCATATTGATATTTGGGGTCCAAGTCGTGTTCCCAATCATCAGGGACACAAGTTATATTTAGTTATTGTGGATGATTTTGGTTGTTTGTCTTGGGTCTTTATGTTAAAGAATAAATCTGAAGCGGGCAACACTATTATGAATTTTATTAAAGAAGTGTAGAATGTTTTTTCTATTTCTATCAAAATTGTGCGAACTGATAATGCCCTTGAATTATGTACTCGAACATTATCTCAATTTCTTTAATCACATGGTATTCTTCGTCAAACATCTTGTGCCTACACATCTCAACAGAATGGTATCGCGGAAAGGAAACACCGCCACCTTCTTGATATCACTCGTACGCTTCTTATCCAGAGTTGTGCTCCGCACTCATTCTGGGGCGATGTGGTTCTTACTGCATGTTATCTCATTAACCGCATGCCCTCGTCTGTGTTGGGGGAGAAGATACCTTTCTCCCTTGTCTTTCTTAACAAGGAGTTATTATCTCTAACTCCTCGCATCTTTGGGTCCGTGGCATTTGTTCACCAGTTGTCACCATGGATTGACAAGCTCTCTCCTAAGGCTGTCAAATGTGTTTTTGTCGGGTATTCCAGGATTCAAAAGGGATATCGTTGCTATGATCCGTTATGTCGAAGATATTATGTCAGTGCAGATGTTACATTTTTTGAGTCAGTCATGTTTTTCTCTCCTACAGGTGATAGGTTGGTGCCATCAGACATAAATGATGAAATCTATATTCCTCCTCCACCCTTGTATGCACCACAGCAAGCTCCTACATCTCCACCACCATCCCCATCACCACCACCATCTCGACCACCGCCACCACCTCTACCACCTTCCATATCTTTGGTTCCTCCTAAGTATAGAGCTATGGCCCAAGCATGTGCATAAGTGATGTGGGTTCGCGCAATTCTGACAGATCTACATATAGATGTTCCTCTTCCAATGTCACTAAAATGTGACATTCAGGCTGCATTATTCATTGCAAACAACCGGACATTTCACGAGAGGACAAAGCACGTTGAGGTGGATTGCCATTATATCCGTGATATGATCCAGAAAGGTTTCATTTCTACAACCCATGTCAGCTCAGGAAACCAAACGGCAGACATTCTTACCAAAGCAT
The DNA here is from genome assembly GCA_037367405.1 of Ottelia alismoides. Lineage (NCBI taxonomy): Eukaryota > Viridiplantae > Streptophyta > Magnoliopsida > Alismatales > Hydrocharitaceae > Ottelia > Ottelia alismoides. Next base: position 808,215 of record JAZKJV010000517.1, on the reverse strand, counting down.
TACTTCGAGGTTCCTTCCAAAAGTGCTTATCCAAGATGAGCATGATAGATATCTATGCTCCATCTTGAGGGAGAGTGTAGCAGTTTATTTTATGTTTCTTTATCTTTTATTTATTGTTCTTTTCGTTTGTCTACCATATGTAATTTGCCCATAGACCTCTCCCTATATAAGAGAGTCTGGGGCTCAAGGAATAAACAACAACTCTTATTTTTCCCAACAATTAACATGGGGAAAATATTTAGACTTGATGTGTGTCCCTAAAAACATAACAAAGGGGAGAGGAAAAAAAGACAAATCAGAAATATAAATGAGAAAGGAGCACACATCTGTTCATAACGAGTCTATCATCATTATCACGCTATTAAAAAATTCTCTACATCTTTTCATCCAACAAACCCATACTACATTGAGAAATAATGACAATATTTATAGAACTTATGTTGAGAGAAACGGGGTAATTCATGTTTAGAAAATAACAATCAAACAGTAATTGATTAGAAGTCCCCAAACTTTACTCTCAAATGATGAATCAATAGGGAAAAGTTTACATCGAAATAGAAAACAAGCGGGCAACAGAAGGCAATCAAACAGTAATCTAAGGATAGCAAAGTAATTCTTCTCAATAAGGATATACCTAAAAAATAAGAAATCAAGTGTACATATATCTCTATCAATCAAGCTTGTTTCTCATATTTCATATCTCTATCTTGTAATAGATTTGGTCTGAATATATTTCATTAGACAATTTCTTCTTTATCCAATTTGTGGATGGACATATAGTGAATGCTTATTTTTTCGTGCATTCTTTATTGCGACTGAAACCCCTTCTATATAAGTTCTAAGGCAAATTACAAAAAAGAGACTGATCTTTAGATAGATTTCTAAATTAAAGGCTTGTCTTTATTTTGTAACAAATAGGCGACCAAAGTATAACTTAATGTTCCAGTCCCCAACGTCCTAAATGGACGACTCAATTCATGGCTTTACTTGACGAAAGTAACCCTGACCAATAGGGTTTTACTTTTCACTTTCCCCAATTCTAGCCTCAACCAAAATGAGCCAAAGGTCCTCTGCCTCCTCTCCACGACGGACTGCTCCGCCCATCACCGGCTCCAGACGACGTCGTGGCTTGCCAGACGTCGTCCTCTTGGCACTGATGTACCCTGTGGCATGTACTCATACACCAACAGCTTCTCACTACCTTCCATACAGGTTCCATGTAGAGCGACTAGATGTCGGTGCCTCACCTTCGTTATAACCGTGATCTTTGCTTGGAATTATGTCAACCCTTTATTACCCATCTCGCCACACTCCAGCCTCTTCACTGCCACAACCATACCAAATCTGTCTCTTCCCGAAATGTTCCCTTCCCCGAAATTGTTTGTTGCTTGCTGGATTGCCTACATCGACATGAATGTCGCAACATCGTTGATAGCATGGCCACTCCTGCTATCACTGCTACTTTGGCTATGGAGCTCGTTGTGTGATATGCAATTTGCTATGAAACCATGCATGACAATCTTAACATCCTCAGTCTTCCTCGGCAGGCTCTGGACATGAATTTTCCTGAATTTGAGATGTTGCCTTTGTCGGCAGAAGAAGAAAACACACACCACTTTGACAATGACCAAAACATCTGCAACGACTCCCCCATCCACACGGGTGGTTTTGAACCCAATCCACTCGTAGAATTACCACCATGGGGTGAACTCCCGCCAGATCCACCCTCTCCACCAGAGGTTCTCCACCAGAGGTACTGTCGGACGAACTGAATCCTGTACCGAGCTGCTTGTTACCAGAGTAAAACTACACATTCGATTTAAATGGTGGTAAATCACTGGAGAGGTCGTTGTTGGAGACATCAACGGATTCTAGTTGTGGCATTGACGCCAACTCTACGGGAATCGTTCCATGGATATTATCATTACTCAGAAGTCAGAACCAAATCTTTCAGAGAGGTGAGCTTCCCATCTCAAAAAGTCAACATAAAAGTATATTTTAATCTTGAATATATCAGAATAAAATACAAACAGTATCGCAATATTTACTATTCAAAAAGGAGTTGCCTATCTTATTAACTCTTTGACAGAAATTTAAACCTAACTTTGATAGTGTCCCTTTAGATTGTGTTATCAATTTTGGCCGGCGAAAGGTTGAGTTGATCATTTCCGTGTCTATTTAACCCTGCAAAATTGGACATTTAAACAAAACTAAATTGACTCTTTCGATTCTATTCAAAGAAATTCATTTCTCATATATTATATTTTTCCCTGACCTGACTCCACCCGATGCAGTCCGCAACCTAACCAAATGCAGACCCAAGAGCTTGGCTTCGATTATTCTACCTACGATCGATTGTAATAAAAAAATATTCCATCTATTTTATATGAAATAGAATACTTTACATAAATAAACACGCGGTGTTGGACTCGTGCCCTTTGATTTCACACACACCTTCCATTTCTCGTCGATTAGGACAACTCCAATATATTATATTTCATATTTAACTCTAATTTAACTCTAACGTAACCTGCAATTTCTCTATGCATTAGATTCATACCCGAGCTGACATGGGAAAAGATAGGATCTCCTTTTTTATTTGGAAAGAAAACGTAGCTTGTCCAATCCAAGTTGCCGAGGGAAGTGGACGTGGAAGAATTCAAAAAAGACGAACCATTCAAAAATGTCCACGCAGAGCAATAATATCATAGTTACCTATCAGTTCTAATAATACACGCCACAATTTAGCTGACCCTTTCCTCCTCTTCTTCTATCAATCTCCTCGCCTTCCCATCTCTCTCCCCACTCCTCCAGAACCGAGATCATGATCATATCAAAACACCTAGGCACCGTCCTCTTTCTGGGCCTGCTCTTCCTCGGCTTCGCTACCGCAGCGCGCGTCTCCGTCAATACATACGGTGAGGCACCGGGATTCGGGCGTGGTGGTGGGAATGGAACTGCTTTCGGTGGAGGAGGTGGAGGCAACGGGACCTCGGGAGGCTATGGACAGGGCGGAAGTGGTGCAGGCAACGGGACATCCGGAGGTTACGGGCAAGGTGGAGGTGGCGGCAGCGGTGGTGGTGGTGGAGGAGGAGGAAGATTTCCTTTTGGACAATTTGGTCAACATGGAAATTTTTGCTTCTCAGCTGGGGGAGGAGCAGGATATGGAAACGGAGGCGGCGGTGGCGGGGCTGGTGGCGGGTTGACTTTCGGTAATAATTGTGGAAACTACAGCGCGGGTGGAGGTGGGGGTGGAGGCGCTGGTGGTGGAAGTGGACATGGATCGGGATATGGAGGTGGAGCAGGAGGAAGTGGAAGTGGTGGTGGTGGAGGAAGCGGAGGTGGAAATGGTGGTTATGGCTCTGGACATGGAGGTGGAGGGGGAAATGGTGGTTATGGCTCTGGATATGGAGGGGAAGCGGGATATGGAAGTGGAGGGGGTGGTTATGGAGAAGGACGTGGATATGGGAATGGAGGCGGTGGAGGTGGTGGCTATGGCTCTGGATATGGAGGCGGTAGAGGTGGCGGTTATGGTTCTGGAACTGGGTATGGAGGTGGAGAAGGATATGGAGGAGGATATGGTCGTGGTTCTGGTTATGGAGCAGGTGGAGGGTATGGAGGAGGATATGGATCTGGCTATGGGAATGGTGGTGGGTATGGATCAGGAAGCGGCGGGGGTTATGGAAGAGGTGGAGGTGGAGGAGATGGTTATGGATCTGGATATGGATATGGACAGGGTTATAGAGGCGGTAATTATTGATAGCAAATTACATCGTATTTTCCTTAATGGTTTCGTGTGAAACTTTTGTTACACCGAGAGCTTATGTGTTTTGTAATTGCATACTATTTTCTGTTTGATATCTTTCTTGGATCTCCGTATGGTATAGAATAAAGGTATTGCTTGTGAACTCTTACTATATGATTAATCATCATAATGAAGTGAATCAACATTTTCGTGAATAATTAACTTAGTTTATTAGTGTTCCTTCATTGTATATTTTCATTTTCCTTCTATGCAAAATTATATGAAATGAAAATTAACTTGAACCTAGTAGTTCAACAAGCATTGTGCCAATGTCACCATGTATTTTGCATTGAAAGGGGTTGTCAATTCTTCACTTTGTATCAATTTCAATGTTACCTCCCATTTTGTCAAATTCAAAGATATCTTCATATATAATAACCACATAATGTCAATAGAGCAATTGAGTCTTATATCGAGGGGATGTATTTATTCTTTTTGCTCAATAGATGTGTATGTTTTTAGTAGAAGAAAAGTTTTCAACCCTTCTTTCAATGTCTTAAAGTGAAAATAAGATATAGATAAAGTTAAGCATTGCATACAAAAGATGTAGACGATTTTTGAAGCTATAGATTATCTTAAGGAGAAGAAGGATATATTTGGGACTTTTCACCTAAAAGATCGAAAAATTGAGTGAAGAACTGGATGCAAAAAAATCCACTTGTTTAAAATGTATTCTATTAAGTGGAGTGATTTTATTGAACTCTTAGTTGACCTGACAACCTTGAGAATGCAAATGATGTTAATAGACCAGAATCTTTAGACCTTTGATATGGTAATGATATAGTCAAAGAATATATGATAAATTTATGGAACTAGAAAAGTATGAGAAGAGAATATTTGCGAATGAGAAGCAAGTGAATTGCTAGTAAAGTATGACAAGTGATTTGCTAGTTAAGTATTACACAATATACCTAGTTAGTATACCTAGTACATAATCATCTCGGTTAGATTATGAAAAATTATATATTGTCAGGGATTTTCATGATGCCTTCTCAAATGATCATCAAGGATTATCTTCTCATAGTGAAGTTGATTTATCCATTGGTGTAATTCCATAAACTATGCTAATTTCGGAAGTTCATTATAAAGGCTAATTCTAATTGAATGCATCTCAAATAGTTCGGTGATGCGATCCTAAAATAAACAAGTATTTCGCTTTGGAATGAAAAAGAAAGATAGCCACGGTCTCTTTTTCTGAACTATGCATTTATGAAGGATAAATATCTACCACTTCAAATTGATGATTTATTCAATCAATTATAGGGTGAAAAAACCTTTTCAAAAATCGATCTGTGTACAGGTTGCCAGTGATCTTGAATAAAGGAGGAGAACATTTCAAAAATAGTTTCCTGAATAATATATGATCGTTATGAATTTTTAACCATTCCTTTTAGTCTCAGATACTCCTACTACTTTTATAGAGTTTATGCATAACGCAATTTGAGAATACCTGGGAATTTTGTGATCGCTTATGTGGATGATATTTTGATGTACCCCTTGATTTAGAGAAGTGAGTACATCACAATATTGTATTCGAAACCTTATGCAAACAACAATTCTATGCAAAGTTCTCTAAGTGTAACTTATGGATGGACACCGTCATATTTCTTAGTCATGTCATATTTAGAAATGGCAATGAAGCAGACCTAATCAAGATGAAATCTATGTTGCCTTAGAGTCAACTAAGAAATAGATGCTATTAATGCTTAATATAGAAGTTTCTCAAATATTTCCATGAAATGACAAACATCGACAGAAAGGATGTGAAGTTTGTGCATTCGAAGAAGTATGAAAGAGGTTTCCAAAAAAATAAAGTAAAAGTTGACTATGAAGCTAATTTTGAGCTCATTATTGTGTACTAGAGACGTTGTGGTTTACATTGATGCATTGCATGTGAGTCTTTGAGGTATTATTGTGTAGAATAAAAAAAATCATTGCTTATGCCTCTCGTTAACCAAAATATCATGGGAGAAACTATTCCACTCATGATTTAGCATGAGATGTTGTGGCCTTTGCTTAACAATTTGAGGATATTACTTTTATGGTCAATAGTTTGAGGTATGTATCATAAGATCTTCCAATATATTTTCTTCTAGAGGGAACTTATATGAGGTAATTGGGTTAAACTTCCAAAAGATTATGGACTTTCCATCGACTACCATCTCGGAAAAATGAAGGTTGTAGTAGATACCTTAAATAGGAGGTAGGTAGAAAATTTAGGTAGCCTGGAATTTAGTGGACAATAAAAAAAATTTTGAAGATTGGAAGACCTTGTTCATCACCGTTATTTTTAAGTAACATCGAGGAGAAACATATTTAGGAACCGATAGTCAAGACTAGTTAAAGATGTACTGACATTCATTGGCCATGTGATTTCAGATGCGGGTGTAGTAGTTGACCAGGACAAGATTGAGACAGTTATGTCTTAGGGCAGAAGATGGTCATAAAGGTCGGCAATTTCCTTAGTGTACATTGGGTACTATAGGTGATTTGCAAGAGGGTTCTCCTGAAGGATATTGAGAATCCTCAAGCGCATCACGGAAGCGTGACGATCGCATCGAATACGATCGGGACGACTAGTCGTACTAGTCGCAAGGTGCAGCGGAATTTAAAAATTTTAAATCAAACGATGAAACCACATGATCACGAGAACACTTCTCGGATCGTTTCATCAAACCACAAAGTATAAGGAATACCTTTGAAGCGTGGTTGTGATCGCGAGATCCCAAACAAGAGATCCTCCTGTCTCAAGTCTGATCCACGAAGAACGCACTTGCGGGCACGATGATGAGTCGCGTCCCTCCCGCAATCCTCGATGAAGATCCAAGCAATAGATCCCCTGATTTTGTCAAGCGAAATCCGTCGTCTTCCTCTACAGCAAGTAGCCACGAAGAAGAAGGAGATCCTCGAGTCGTCGAAGGCGAAGGCGAAAACTTCTCTCCTTCTCAACAATGGTGGTCGGCCACCCTTTGGAGAGAGAGAGAGAGAGCACGAGATTGAGAGGGAGAGAGAGAGAAGTAGAGTAGGTGTCTATTTGGTGTCCACTCAAGGGCTAAGGCTACCCTCTTTATATATTAGTTTGGGATCCAATAGATCTCAATCCATGGCTCTCATGGATCCAACGGTCATTGTAATCCAAGAGCCATCCAACGGCTATGATTGTTGTTGGTTAAAAACCAGCAACATTAATTTATATTAAATTAAATAGATGTTGAATTATTATCAACAAAATTTAATTAACATAAATTAATTTATCAAGAGATAATAAGTCAACAAATAAGAGGAGACAACAACCCCTCCTAAAATCAAGGAGGCATCACCTATGACTAAGTCATAGGTGACGCCACCTATGATTATAGGTGGTTTTGTCTCCTTTTATTTATATTATTATTTCTTGATTATTTGCAATAATCATTATTACAATAATATCCACCAAATTAATTCCAAATTAATTTGTGAATATTTCAATCATGCCATTGAAAAAAAAATGTGAATCATATTCACATCCCAAACTAATTTGTAAATTACATTTCCAATTAATTAACTAATGTGGATCCAATCCACATTAATAATTAACAAATGTTATTTACAATGTTTCTCTCTCTCTGATATATTATAAATCTCATTTATAATATACACAGATATTCTGGATATCACTATCCACGATCTGCTTATCCTTGATAATTAAATCCCATTTAATTATCTTGGACAATCATTCTCTCAACATGAATCTTACTCATATTGTACTTGATAATTAAATCTCATTTAATTATCTTGGATACATTCTCACAATATGAAACTTATTCATATTATACTTGATAATTAAATCTCATTTAATCATCAAAACCTTCTTTCTTGGATACTAAATTCATCATAGGAATTATTCTTGAACTCCTTCAAGAATAATGTGCCTTCTCCGCAGATATTTGGAGATAAGGACAGGGCGATTGTATTGTTCCATGTATAGTGACTTGGATGTTGAGATCTCATCTCAAATCCAGATCTAACGGACCTCTCATAGATGCTTGATTAAATCAAGTCCGTATACTTAATCTTCTCATTGCATCTGAATCACATTCAGATCAATGTCCAACATTTGGACTAAGATCAAGTTACTTCTCTACTGAGAGGAGTCACTAAAATCCAGACCTGTTTCATCACTCCCTCGGACTGGAAGCGTCATGGTTATACAATCGTTTATGATCACATCACCCTTAGGTATTCCCAATACCTGCACATCTTGCATACTGGAAGACCAATGATCAACCTGAAGATGAAGATCTATTTTATACTGTCTTCTTCAGGGTTTGATCACCAAGTTTCTCAATCTTGGTCATTGGGATTTGGTATCGATCATATGCTTTCCCAAAGCATATATCATACCTTCAAATTCTTGTCATGCTTCCAAAGCACGACGACCATGCATGGAATTTGATCGGTCCCAATACCTCATGAGTGAGCTCATGTCTTCCGGTTCATAAGTGAACCTGTATGATCCCTTTGAGAGATCGCATTACTCATATGCCCTTATATGCACACCAGCTCGCCGGTGTATAGACCTTGATTAGGTCATCAACCTAATGGTCTACCAAATGTACATACTCAGACATATAGTAACACATCTGTCTCTAGTCAGAGGATGTGTGCCTATGCTGTGACAGTATTCAACATAGGACTTAGGTTATCTCGATCTCGCTAAGTCAACCCATTGACTTAACTAATCTGACACCTCCGAATCACTATTCCCATGCAGAGGACCTGCATCAAGAGGTCGGTCAGATATCATCCTATGTGAGAAAGGATTGCCATCTCCTACTCAGGCTGGAGATCATCTCTTAATAATCATTTGACGGTGCTTGATGAGTCCTCTATCTAACCCATTAGATATTCATCCAAGCACCAGCCTCTATGATTCATTTAATGAATCAACAGCTGTATGATCATTAAGATGGCCATGGTACATAACCCTAATTGTACAGAGGGACCTATTATGCAAATTATTTATTCTTCATTTCAGATCAGGGAATGATACGTGCAATAATATTTATTGCATAATGGCTCGCCGTGGGCTCGCATGTCCAACAATCTCCCACTAGCCCAAAGAGCCATCAATGGGCTAATCATTTAAACCCACACTCATGTGACAATCATAGGCTATTTAGAAAATAGCTAGGTAAGCTGATCAGTCACTCTGTTCCCGCGAGACTACGCCAAGTCCTTTTACGACACTTGCATATCCCCAGTAACAGTGCTCGCATCTAATGCGAATGTTGCATCTAATGCAACCAATACTCAACCTTGTCAGTCATAGTATCCTTGATACTACAACTCAAAAGAAATATTATTATAACCAGCATGTAATTTCTATTATCCTTATCAGAATACCCTTATCCCTGGAGATCTCTATCTCCTAAGGTATTCGTAGTTAAGACCTTTTAGATCTCCATCTAAAAGTCTTAATTTCTTGAAGATAAGGCTTAGAGATCACTATCTCTAAAGCCTTATCATCTTTGAAGATATTGTTATAACTGTAATTAAGTGTTCTATCTCCAGAGTAGGATTAATATCAGTTTACTGCTCCCACTGCATGGCAGATATATGGCTTTTGTACACATCTAGCATACTTTCAGCTTTTCGTAACTGATGCACAAAAGGGCAACCAGTTTTAGCATTCACTTCCTCAACTCTTTGAGGTGCTATCCCTTTAGATAGGTCAGTACCAAATCTTAAAGGTAAGAAAGCCGTTCTTGGAATTTCCAGAAAAATGGAATATGTCCAAGGTGTACTACAAATGTGACAGTCCCAATACCCTCTTCTCTTTGCTTCTGAACACCTTCAGAACTTAGATCCAAGAGGCATCTTTTGAGATCATATCTCAAGGTATGGAATAGCCATATCATAAAACACTTATTATCATCCTTATATCATTCCAAATGATTAGGATATTATCTACATTTAGCACGATGAACACAATAGCACTCCCACTAAGCTTCACATGGTTCATCAAGATTCTATTTGAAATTATACAATTATAATTTCATCAAATCTTATGTTCCAATGACAATAAGCTTATTTGAGTCCAAAGATGGAGTTCTTTAGCCAGCACATCTTGCATTCCTCAACCATGAAGCCCTGGGGCTACTTCATGTGAATATCCTCAAAGAGGTATTCATAGAGGAATACAATCTTGACTCACATCTTGAAGATGCCATAGTCAAATTATGTAGCTAGGGTTAGCAATATTCTGATGGGTTTAAGCATGATCACTGAAAAGCAAGCCACATCGCAATCGATGTCTTCTCTTCGGTGTGTAGCTCATGGCTACGAACCGTGCTTTGAAGGTCTCTACCTTCTTATCAGGTTCCCTCTTTCTATTGAAGATCCATTTACACCTTAATGGGTCTAACCCTTATAGGTGGATCCTCGAGGGTCCATATACAACACTTGTATATGAAGTCTACCTTAGACCTTTCTTGTTAATATCCATCTTTCCATGTTATGATCCTCAGGAGCTTCATCACATGAAGTCCGGTCATTGTCAGACTTAACTGACACAAGGAATACATCCTCAAACTCATTTGAAGAGGTATTAGTGTTTCATCTTTAATTGTCCCTTTTAGTTTCCGATTTCTGGAGCCTCATTATCTTCTCAAGATTAAATGAGTTCCTATACTTCATTTTCATCTTGATTCTCAAGAGAGTCATCCTATAAGAATCATATTCTCAAAGATGAGATATTTTAAGAATCTCAAGGTCGTAAAGTAGGTATCCAATACCATCCTTTATTTTCCTAATGAAGTAGCACTTTCAAGTGCTAGATTCCAGCTTACATGCATGGAACCTTATTAAGGATATATATATTGTAGTTTCTACTACACATATATACCTAGAAACTAATGGATAATTATGCTAAAATTCATCATTGATCAAATCATGTCACACATGATCTAATTGTATCTTCCTACAACTCCATTGAGTTTAGGTGTGTCAGGAGGATTGAGATAGAAATGATATTCATATCTCCATAAGATATTCTTTGAATTCATCTAATAGGTACTTGCTACCTTGGTTAGATCAAATTCATTTAATCTTCCTTCAAACTTTGGTTCTAAACCAAAATTACGAAATCTTTGAACATTTCAAAGGTTTCTCAGGTGAAGAGAAGAAATCTCATATCATACATGATCATCAATAGATATCAAATATCCACAATGTTTACTACGATATAGATGACTCACAAACATCAATATGTATGAGATCTCGAATACCTTGACATCTTACACCTTTCCCAAAAAGAAGGGTGTATTGGACCTTTTACTTTGAATACAATATTCACAAGTATGTAAGATTTGAAATTTTAGACATTCTAAAGTTTCATATCTTACTAGTCTATTGATCTCATCAGCAGACATATGTCCAAAACTTGATGCTAAATCATTGTCAAATGATCTTTATCCTCCTATTGATCTTATAAGGTTTAACTTTCAGTATTAGAAATCTCAATGAACCATTCATTAAAATTCTAATTTAGTAGAGTCCACTAGATGCTAGATTATTATCTGAAATATATCCATCATAACTCTTTATGATAGGTTTATTCCAGAATTCATGTTTATTTCCAACATTTAGAAATAAACAATGAGTGTAGTCTAATATCTAGGTCAGAGAGACATTCTCTAAGACTAAGGCTCTCCCACTTAAATTAAGAAGTCTATCAATCCAACAGAGATTGTTGCAACAATTGCATCAATATCCATGTGGATAACTTTAAACCTTAAGATCAAAATTTTCCAGTCTTCTAAAACATGTGCAACACATTGCAAGTGTTGTTAGAAGATTGAGATACAATTATCAGACTTTATCTTATCAAATAAGCAAGTCAATTTCAATGATCAAATGTAGATATAGATTATTATGATGCACTATCTGAGTCCTTCTCTAAGGATTATAGACAGACTTGATAGTCATACTATCAACACATCAAGTTACTGCAGTGTAGGCATTCATCCAACTCTTTGGATGTCATATGGAAGTCACAGAAGTACAATCAACTCTTTGACTTTCCTTCTCACATGGGTCCGTCCCACGCTTCCACTGTGCTCTCTTCATCTATAAACAACCATTGTTCAAGACTAAGGGTCTCTCATGTTAAATTCAAAAGAATTCAATGTAAGAGCATTTCAACATTTATTCATGCTTCATTAAATTCATACAATATGAATATTATGAAGCTTCATGAATGACTAGAGTATAGATAGTAGAATGATGACACTCATCATGTCTACATCCATCTAGACTCCTAAAACATTGGTTCAGGTAGGTATTCAAATATTTTGAATACATCATCTCTTTCGAGCCACCATTCTGCATAATGCAGAGAACCATGTCATTCATGATTAAATGTTTAGAGCACATATGATGCCAGAACATCTTCTTAGATTTTTATAAGGATTATTTTGACAATTGCGATCATCATCGACATGTCACTTCTAAAGTACACTCGATGAAAGATCAAGACTATAGAGACATACAAACCCTAAGGTGATGTCTCATTGTCTTATTTAATCGTCATTCCTCATTATGTTGAGGAAACTTGCACATTGCAACCACATACATTATTTGTCCAATTGCAAGTATAATATCTGGATCATGAGTCCAATCCATGATATTTTACTGGTTATTATTGAGTATAACATTGAGTGGGTTTAAAGAAGGATTATCTGAAATAAGAAATTTGCATAAGGGTATATATATATATTATATACATATTTTACTTTGATTTAGGAATTTTAAATCAAAATTGTCTTGCTATGTCTACTATGAAAGACTATTCCCTAATCGTCTTTCAAAGTAAGAGCTATACTTACCACTATATCTCAAGCCAGATCTGGGATCTCCTCTCTATCTTTATCACATCCCAATAATATGAGAACCTGTGACTCGAACAAAGAGAAGCGGGAACACATTCCGCCTTGCAAGTCCAACTTGCATTTCCCAATTCGGTCTTTAACACCCGGGCCCACCACCCCTAAGGTGATGTTGACCCGTTGCTAATTGAATCAACCGTCAACAGGCTTAAAACTCGTTATACGCAATCCAATATCGCCCCAATAATATGAGGACCCGATATTGGGGTCACTACGTATACGGCCTTACTCTTTCGAGAAGCAAAGAACCCGATCCAAATAATTGTATATAGGATCTGTCACTTCGGACAGGCGTCTCCTATATACAACTTTTGGCGACGAAATTCTTTGCCTTGATGGGAGACCATGGATGTCACTTATGTGATCCTCCACCTCTTATTCAAATTGTAATTAATCATCGTGAATCATATTCACATAATTAATTCTTCCAAGGGAAATACACATCTATTCATAATAGAGTGTTTCATAGGATATAATTAATTTAATCACATTAAATCAATCATCAATCCTATTATCAATCAACAAACTTTAAATTTTACTTGAATAGTAGGTATAATCTCAAAGTACGTATTATTTCGAATTTTAATAATTAGAAATACACTTTGATTTCTCCGACATTATCCAATCCCTACCCGCTGTCATGGCCAGTACCGGCGAGAGTGGGACGGACCACATACGTTGCAACCTGCTACCCCAGCGATCTCCGACTAGACACCATATCCACCTCAGGAAAGGATAATGCCAGATAGATCATCATGTACTTTGAGATGCTCATCGATCTTTCAACCGAAATTATACCATATAATATACATCAAAACCTTTTTGATTATATTATAAGGAGATTTGCTAAACAAATCCCCAATCCTATTCAAGCAAGAGGTTTTGCATGAAAAAGTTGTCCTACAACTATTATAGGATGACCTAGGGTTTTACATGAAAACAATGTTTGTTGATGATTTCAAAGTTAACCAATGATCAAGATCAACTATCTTATCATTATGGTTTAGTGGAATGTCATTCAAGGAATTGATTATCATCTTTAAATATTCCACAAATATTTATCAATAACCAATTTCAAAAAATTAACAATTAATTTTCATCAACATTTATTTGAATGACTATCACAAGGTTCATGATCAAAAAATATCAATTTCCAGCAGTGACCCCTTATCACTAAAATTAACTTATCTTGATCAATTTAAATCCAAAATTCGCAAAATTAGTGCTCTAAGATTGCCAACTTGATTTATAACAGAACCTATGTGATATTTCACGCATTTCGAGGCGTAACAAAACCGTAATTAACAAATTAATCACGTTCTGTTCTGCAGTTCCCGCAACTGTGAATACATGCATATTCAAAACGCCATATCTTGAGCAAATTAAATCCAAATTTAGTAAACTCAAGTCCTATGGTTTTCTTGTTTAATGGGGAACAAAATCCAATTGAATATTTCGTGTTTAAACAATTTAAACAGTGCCGAAAAAATCAATTAGACAGAGTTGCGAAAATTCAAATGCGCCAAAACTTTCGCGACCATTTCAAACCCAAGTCGTCCATGGTTCATGGATCATATCCAAAACCTTTTTCGATCTAAGGCTCTGATACCACTTGAAGGATATTGAGAATACTCAAGCGCATCACGGAAGCGTGACGATCGCATCGAATATGATCGGGGCGACTAGTCGTACTAGTCGCAAGGTGCAGCGGAATTTAAAAATTTTAAATCAAACGATGAAACCACATGATCACGAGAACACTTCTCGGATCGTTTCATCAAACCACAAAGTATAAGGAATACCTTTGAAGCGTGGTTGTGATCGCGAGATCCCAAACAAGAGATCCTCCTGTCTCAAGTCTGATCCACGAAGAATGCACTTGCGGGCACGATGATGAGTCGCGTCCCTCCCGCAATCCTCGATGAAGATCCAAGCAATAGATCCCCTGATTTCGTCAAGCGAAATCCGTCATCTTCCTCTACAGCAAGTAGCCACGAAGAAGAAGGAGATCCTCGAGTCGTCGAAGGCGAAGGCGAAAACTTCTCTCCTTCTCAACAATGGTGGTCGGCCACCCTTTGGAGAGAGAGAGAGAGCACGAGAATGAGAGGGAGAGAGAGAGAGAGAAGTAGAGTAGGCGTCTACTTGGTGTCCACTCAAGGGCTAAGGCTACCCTCTTTATATATTAGTTTAGGATCCAATGGATCTCAATCCATGGCTCTCATGGATCCAACGGTCATTGTAATCCAAGAGCCATCCAACGGCTATGATTGTTGTTGGTTAAAACCAACAACATTAATTTATATTAAATTAAATATGTGTTGAATTATTATCAACAAAATTTAATTAACATAAATTAATTTATCAAGAGATAATAATTCAACAAATAAGAGGAGACAACAACCCCTCCTAAAATCAAGGAGGCATCACCTATGACTAAGTCATAGCTGACGCCACCTATGATTATAGGTGGTTTTGTCTCCTTTTATTTATATTATTATTTCTTGATTATTTGCAATAATCATTATTGCAATAATATCCACCAAATTAATTCCAAATTAATTTGTGAATATTTCAATCATGCCATTGAAAAAAATGTGAATCATATTCACATCCCAAACTAATTTGTAAATTACATTTCCAATTAATTAACTAATGTGGATCCAATCCACATTAATAATTAACAAATGTTATTTACAATGTTTCTCTCTCTCTGATATATTATAAATCTCATTTATAATATACACAGATATTCTGGATATCACTATCCACGATCTGCTTATCCCTGATAATTAAATCCTATTTAATTATCTTGGACAATCATTCTCTCAACATGAATCTTATTCATATTGTACTTGATAATTAAATCTCATTTAATTATCTTGGACACATTCTCACAATATGAATCTTATTCATATTATACTTGATAATTAAATCTCATTTAATCATCAAAACCTTCTTTCTTGGATACTAAATTCATCATAGGAATTATTCTTGAACTCCTTCAAGAATAATGTGCCTTCTCCGCAGATACTTGGAGATAAGGACAGGACGATTGTATTGTTCCATGTATAGTGACTTGGATGTTGAGATCTCATCTCAAATCCAGATCTAACGGACCTCTCATAGATGCTTGATTAAATCAAGTCCGTATACTTAATCTTCTCATTGCATCTGAATCACATTCAGATCAATGTCCAACATTTGGACTAAGATCAAGTTACTTCTCTACTGAGAGGAGTCACTAAAATCCAGACCTGTTTCATCACTCCCTCGGACTGGAAGCGTCATGGTTATACAATCGTTTATGATCACATCACCCTCAGGTATTCCCAATACCTGCACATCCTGCATACTGGAAGACCAATGATCAACCTGAAGATGAAGATCTATTTTATACTGTCTTCTTCAGGGTTTGATCACCAAGTTTCTCAATCTTGGTCATTGGGATTTGGTATCGATTATATGCTTTCCCAAAGCATATATCATACCTTCAAATTCTTGTCATGCTTCCAAAGCACGACGACCATGCATGGAATTTGATCGGTCCCAATACCTCATGAGTGAGCTCATGTCTTCCGGTTCATAAGTGAACCTGTATGATCCCTTTGAGAGATCACATTACTCATATGCCCTTATATGCACACCAGCTCGCCGGTGTATAGACCTTGATTAGGTCATCAACCTAATGGTCTACCAAATGTACATACTCAGACATATAGTAACACATCTGTCTCTAGTCAGAGGATGTGTGCCTATGCTGTGACAGTATTCAACATAGGACTTAGGTTATCTCGATCTCGCTAAGTCAACCCATTGACTTAACTAATCTGACACCTCCGAATCACTATTCCCATGTAGAGGACCTGCATCAAGAGGTCGGTCAGATATCATCCTATGTGAGAAAGGATTTCCATCTCCTACTCAGGTTGGAGATCATCTCTTAATAATCATTTGACGGTGCTTGATGAGTCCTCTATCTAACCCATTAGATATTCATCCAAGCACCAGCCTCTATGATTCATTTAATGAATCAACAGTTGTATGATCATTAAGATGGCCATGGTACATAACCCTAATTGTACAGAGGGACCTATTATGCAAATTATTTATTCTTCATTTCAGATCAGGGAATGATACGTGCAATAACATTTATTGCATAATGGCTCGTCGTGGGCTCGCATGTCCAACATCTCCCACTTGGACATACCTCTTACCCAGTTGATTTAGAAGGATGTGTCATTTTTCTAGAACAAAAAAATGTGATATTGACTCAAGATGAGAAGGAAGACATGGTTAGGGCATGCATGTGGCTTTGCATGTCGAATGGCATTCTTCGCAAAGTATGAAGAAGACCTCCATAAGAACTATAAGGTGGAGCTTGAGAGTCTCTACCATCGTGAAGACCCTCACCAATCGTATGCATCTCAAGAAACATCGGTTTATGCTTCGTGGTTGAAGGTACATCGACTAAATCCCATCTAGATGTCTTTGCTTTCATTATCTCTGAGGTATAAAAAATGAAAGAAAATATTGAATACAAAGATATGTCATTGTTGTCATTATGTTTGATATCCCACTTATATAAGCATTTCAGAGAGACCTTATTACAGGAATGATGAAGTTGCACTAGATGATGTGAAATCATCCCTTCTCTCGAAGGAATTAATGGACCACAACTAATGGATCATGCATCAAGAGACAAGAAGACTGAAGTGCTTACACTGATCGAAAGAAATTTGGTAAGTCATATGATGAAAAGAAAATTGGGCAAAGAGATCTTTGTCAATACTACAATAAGAAAGGGCATACTAAGGAGGAATGTTAAAAACTCCAGAACAAGGTGAAAGATCAGAAGCAATCTGAAAAAGAAATTTTTGTAGCAGAAGCAAGTTATCTGGAAATTGAATGTAGAGATGTAAGATATTTTCTAATGGTCAATACCATGGTTCTCCTCAAATAGATCAATTGTTGGAGGAGTTGTCGTTATGGGTAATGATTCACCATCCAGGGCTATGGGGTTGGGAAGTATTTAATCGAATATGCACAATGGTATAACTATCACCGTAGATGTTTGCGATGTTCCATATTTGAGAAAAACTTTATATCTCTTAGTACTCTAGAAGAGAAATGATGTAAATATGCTATAAAAGGTGATACATTATTTATTTCGAAATACAGACATTTTGTTATGTCTATAATGCAATTTGGAAATTTGTATGCATTGCAGTGAGATACTATTACATGTGTCATAAATGTTTCCACTACTTCAGGGACAAATAACACTAGACTATGGGATATTAGGTTTAGACATATGAGTAAGACATGCATAAGTACCCTCATCAGAAGAGTATTAATTAACGATCATGGCATGGGCAAGTTAGACTTTACGAGCATTGCATTCTTAGAAAATAGACATGGAAGAGTTTTGGCACTACTCAACAAAGGTCATTCTTAATTATATCCACTCTAATCTATGAGGGTGTCTCAAGTTCACTTCAAAGATGATGCATGATACATGTTGACATATATTGATGGCAATTCCATAATGGTCTAAACTTATGCACTTAAATCCAAAAGATGAAGTGTTGGCATAGATTCATCATCTTTATTCTTTCATTTTGGCTAAAATTATTGGTAAAGCACATGAAAATAGTGATTAATATTCACATTTTAACATACTATCATTTGTTAATAATGTATATTAGGTACTGATTTACACCAAACTAAAAGAATAAATGATAAAAAGAAAAATAAAAAAAGAATGCAGTATATATGTACCATAGAGACAGACTGCCCCGAAACCCCAAGATTAGGTCAAGCATTGACCTGATCAACATAGAATAAAGTAGAGGGAGATAGTGCCATTAACTTATAAAAAATCAAGAAAGTATAGAACATCAATGTAAATGTGCTCCTCTATTTTATTTGTCATCAAGATCACCTCAAACTAGATTATATTATTCATCAAACTTGTATATAAAAATGTATACTAAATAGTAAAAAATCAAAAAATAAATATTCCCTAGATAACATGGTAATACTAAATTGAAAAAATCATTAAAACACCATTCAAAACTTTATATCTTCTCTGTATGAACTCAAAAGTCACCAAACTTACTTTCATTGTATTCAAATAAAAATTATCTTTAAAATGAGGGTGGCAACATGAAAATGTTAGGTAAGATGTGAAAGGTGGCTTTTGGGGGTACTATGGTATATGTACAATTGTATATTACATGTATTAAATTTATTCTTAGTATTTTGTCCATATTCGTATTTTAATATTTTCCATGTATTTAATAATAGTGTGGTTGCATATGTACCTAGGGTGCATAATGCACCGATTCATAGAATTGATTCAGTATGCCTGTTGCATAAGCATATGAAGGCCATGTGGCAATTTTCTTAAACACTGGGCCAAGCTATAGTGACATTGGTTAGCGTAGAAAAAAATTCAAAAGCATGAACCTCCGATGACCTACGGGACGAGGATTGAAAAGAGGAGGGGTGTGATCGTCGAGCTCACTGTTATCAATTATTAATAAGAAATTCTAGAAAGGTGAATACCATGCAGTGGTTTTATTGATTCTTATAGACTTACGTAATACAAAAGTTTGTGGATTATTCTATAGGATATGTTGCACATTCTCATCATTTTGTTGTAATATGCTTTGTTCGGGACTTTCATCAAACTCCACATAGTTTTATTCTTCAATTTCTATTATTTTATCAATCCATCCTCGTATAAGAAAGACTCACTAAAAGTAACATCAATGCTTATGTATGTCTTCATGCTCTCCAAATCCCATAGTCTATGTTAGTAGCTATTTACATCAAGACAAAAAAGATGAACTTCCTTGCATTTTGGTAAAGCTTTCCTCTATCTTTGTACTTAATGTGAACATAAGGTGTTTATCCAATTACATAAATGAGGAAGTGTTACCTCCGCTCTTGTCCATGCTTCTTATGGAAGTTCCTCATCTAATGCACCAGATGGACCTCGATTGATTAAGTATGTTATTGTATTCAATGTATCAATCCAATGTTGCTTAGGTAGACATGCATGTATCCTAGTGCTTCTCGTACATTCAAAAAGAGTCATTTTCATATGTTCAACAACACCCTTCTGTTTGGTATTTCTTAGTATTATTCTCAATCTCATGATCCCATTCTTTGCGCAGTAGGATTCAAAATCGTCACTTCTCCCTTGTTGTCTTACTTGAAAGATTTCAACTGTTTTTTTAATAAAAAGTGAATCCACTGTGTAGGTAGGTGCCCAAAATCTTCACAATTAATAATAGATTAAAGTACAACGCTATAAATAGCCAATCATATTTACAAGCACTAAATTTCAGCTAGAGCCCATGCATGTACGATAACATTGTCGCAATAAAATGCTCCCATGAAAAACCACACCATTCCTAGCCAATCATAACACCCAGATAACAATAATTATAGTAGTTCTCTTATGTTTTGGAACACTCCAATTGGTGTCGATGTTCTCCTAGAAAATCTCTAATGATTCTTTGGTTCATCACTCTAATTAGCTGATGAAAATAAAGCTTTGTACTGAGTAATTAAGTGTATTTAGATGTTTATAACTCATAATTAAAATTCATACATTTGTAAATAATTTGCATAAATTATCATCTTCATTTTGTATACATATATTTACTGGCAAAATAGCCTAACTTTACTCAATTTTTATTAATTCTTACTAGCTAAAAATGACATCAAATTAGCTCTACAGTATGCATATAACTAATATTCATCACTGAAAAATCCTAAAAAAATACTAACTCGTATATATGTGAAATAAGCCTAAACCCTACTTTGATACAAAAAAGTTGTAAAGTCAAATATCTATTACATAGAGTCTCATATCTACTTCTCAATGATGTTCCTCTGAAAATTAAGAGGATTAATGTCAGGTCAAGTATGCCCTTGGTTTTTACTCACGACTCAATTCAGAACCCTGTGACTTTTCACTTTACATATGCATGATATGCTAATGAAATGCAGAAATGCAAATGAATGAAATGCAACTGTTTTTTTGACATATTTTTATGCAAGAATGAATGAGAAGCTGTTTTTATTTGAATTTTTTTTGTTATACGCTCAATTTTACAATAATTTACAACACAAATATAATTTCAAGGCTATAAATAGCCAATCGCATTTACAAGCACGAACTTTCATCTAGAGCCCTTGCATGTACGATAACATTGTCATAGTAAAATGCTCCCCATGAAAAACCACACCATTCCTAGCCAACCATAACAACCAGATAAAAATAATTATAGTAGTTCTCTTATGTTCAAGAAGCCTCCAATTGGCATCGATGTTCTCACAGAAACTCGCTAATGAATCTATGGTTCATCACTCTAATTAGCCACTAAAAATAAAGCTTTGTCCTGAGTAATTAAGTGCATTTAGTTGTTTATAATTCAGAATTAGAATTCATGCAATTGTAAATAATTTGCATAATTTATCATCTTCATTTTGCATTCATATATTCACTTGTAAAATAGCCCAACTTCACTCATTTTTTATTAATTCACACTAACTACAAATGACATCAAATTAGCTCCACTGTGTACATATCACTAATATTAATCATTGAAAAATCCTAAAAAATATTAACTTGTATATATGTGAAATAAACCAAAACCCTACTTTGAGATCGAAAAACTGTGAAGTGAAATATCTACATAGATTCTCATATCTACTTCTCAATGAAGTTCCTCTGAAAATTATGTGAAGAAAGGTCAAGTCAAGTCAAGCCTCGGTTTTTGCTCACGAATTGATCAGAACCCGATAACTTTCCATTTTGCATATGCATGATATGCTAATGAATTGCAGAAATGCAAATGAATGAAGCACAAGTTTTTTATGATGATTTTTTTGACATATTTTTATAGATATTAAATGAGAAGCCATTTTTATTTGAATTTTGTTTGTTATACACCCAATTTTACAATAATTTACAACACAAGTATTATTCACAAGAATCTAACAATAATTTTACAAAAAAATATTATTTACACAAACTTATACAAGATTATACATATTTTACAATTTGGATACAATAAACACAATATACAAATTTACTTGTATTTAACATATTCTACAAATACATTTTTTACAATTTTTACAAAGGTTACCCATTCGATATTTATTGAATATTATATATTCAATATGTAAAAGTACGAGCTATGGGTAAAGTATATATTTAATATATATACACCCCCCTATACTTAGCGTATGCTATGTACTCAAAGTACAAAAAATAGGAAAAGGCATAGCTCGTGCTAAGCATAAGAGATTGAAAATAATAGAAGAATAGAAATCAACATGCCCCATATACTTAGGCTCTAGTCAGACTAAGTGTTGAAGAAGAGCAAAAATGAGGCAGTCGAGGTCAAGAGGAGAATGAGTAAATGAGTAAATATACATGATGGGAATCGGTCTCCCCTATACGTAGGCTCTGATCAGCCTAAGTATAGAAGGAGTAAGTGTGAGAACCGAAGGGTTGAGGAATATACATAGAAAGAATGAAAAAGAAAAGAGGGAGCAACTCATGTCACTCACCCCCTATACTTAGTATATGGTCACCCTATATATAGACACAAAATGAAAACATTAGAGAACAAGGGCGAGTGATGCGAATCACGGGAGAGGGGGGAAAGAAAAATTATACAAGATGGATTGAGAATATACAATTATCAAGAAGGTTTGTACCAAACCTTCTTGCATGAACGAGGAGATAGGAAATATACATGTGTGTCCCTATCGAAATCATCCTCAAAAGAATAATAATGGAGTGAAGGAATTGTCCAACGAGGGTCAGCACACGACTGCTTACTTAGATAGGTCTTAAGAACAACCAAACTGATATCACTCATATAGATCACCTCTTCTGAACCCTATGAGGAATCCTCAAAATTAGGGGAACACCTCAAGGAATCAATACTCGACTTCTTTACATTGGATAATCGACTAGAGGATGGGGCAGTCGCTTTCTAGGAAAGGGTCAATTGGGCCTTGGCCATCTCCTTAGTTGAAGGTCCTAGAGGTAATCTAGGTGAGGGGTCAATTGGTTGTGGTAGTATAGGCACGAGAGTCGGATCATCGAAATGGTCAAGACAATTTGAAAAGGGTCGGTCTGACTTAGGGATAGCTTATGGTTATGAGTCCTCTATATAAGTTGTCATGGTGTTGTTGAGGCAAGTAGTAGGCGATGTCACCTTTCATCATTTGGTGTCGTACGAGATCTCATTAGGGGATACGATAAATGGTGTTGGTGATTAGGAATTCCCCTAGTGAATGTGGTGGCCCCAGGGTGTGAGACGTCTCATGACCAATGGTCAACTCGACAGTTAATGTCTCAAGTGTAGCAGAGAGATGGGACTCATCTACCTCTCTATGGGCATGGCTATCTGCGGTTATTTGGGATGCCATGGGTTGACGTGTGTCTTCAGAGGTCATGTGAGATTGGTGTTTGCCCAATGCTGGTAAATCAATCACCTGAGTGTTGCAATATGTAGTCGTCTTAACCAAGGCTAAGAACGACTTCTCAAAAAATAATGGGAGATTGGGTGAACTCTCATTGGCACTCAATATCAATGATTGTAAAGTCCATTCTGAGCAGATCACCTTGGAAAGTAATGATGTCCAAAATTCTCTCTCGATCATTTTATTTCAATCAGCTAGCTAAACGATCACTCTTGATTTTCTAAGTGGTTCGAGTTTGAGCTTGTCAAACACAGAGGTTGGGATGATGTTAATTAGTGAATCACCATCAATCTGAGCATGGGTAAATGCAGTGTCTCTGATTTCACATTCAACTCTGAGCAACCGCTTCACTCTGCCACACTTGGTCTTTCTCCCCATTACCAAGGAGGTAGACATAGACACTAGGTGTATCTCAGTCCTTATTCTCTTATTGCCTGACCTCTTAGGCACTAATTTATTTTTCACAAATCTTTTAAGGCCGGGAAAGTGATCTATGGCCTTTGTTAAGAGAATCTCAAGAATCAGTTACTTAGTGATTGCTTCCCTTATGGCAAGGTCCATATTTTTTAGGTCTTTTTCCTTTTAAATTTTTATGATGTCTCCTGGGTTTTTTTATTTTTTTAAATTTCATTTTTTTATCTTTTGTATGGGTGGAGGAGGAATAGGAGAATGTACAGATTTGAGATTGGAAGGTATGTGGTTGGTAGAAGAGGGAGGTAGAATGGACTCCAGCTACACAGAGTGTGTAGGTTCCCTAGTGTCCTCTAAATTATTAACATCAAATTCACTCATTTCATTCTCCACTTCCATACTCGAGCTGGCAACAAACAAAATTAATTAGTCAGTGATATTTCTCAATTTATTTTCAATTAATTCATATATCTTAACAATTCTAGAAATGTCATCCTCCAAAAAGTTGCCCTAACAAATCATGGGAGAGATCTGCTCAGTTGAAGGATACTGCTGAGAACTTTGAGTCCCATACTCAACATACCTTGACTCTGGCATGTAATGTTGGGTCGAGTATAGACCATCCATATGAAAGAATTAGTCGGAGTTTCATATGGTTGAGTCAATAAACAGGGGGTTTGTAGGTCTAGTTCATGAGTCCAATCCCCTATAAGTGTAGGCTCTTCGAATGTGTTTAATAAGGGGTGGTCATTTCGAGCTTGATCACTGAGGTCAATCAAGTCCAAAAAATCATAAGGTGCAGGCCTCTCCATTCGATTTTTTCTATCAACCAAGTTATATCCTAAGGTCAAGTCAAATTGTGTATGTGTAAATTGTTGACATGCTCCAGCATTCATATGATGATTAAATGAGGAATGATCGGGTAAATAGTTCTACCAGTCATCTGTCTCAATAGTGTTTTGCTCTTTGAATGGTTCTTTGATTCCGGCAAGCGTTCATGAATATGGTGAGTCAGACCGAGATGAAAGTGAATCCAAAGTGTGAGAATATTGGGTAGGTGAGAAATGCGAAGAAGTGGAGAAGTCAGTAGAAGCTCTGACTTCATATTCGGGGTGGCATGGCGATAATAACGATGGTTGAGGAGGAACTATCTCAAAGAGAGGGTTCTGTTGGGATGAATAAGAGGAGGCTAGAAAGTCGTTCGGAGATCCGACTTTGTCATTGGAATGGGGTGGAGGGCTCATGGAGGAGTGAAACGATTAAGATGGTCAGTAATCAGTTAAGGAGAAGTGACATGCAGAGTTTGGGTATGGAGACCAATAAGCTGACATCTTTGGAAAGAACTGAAAGCGGATTGAGGCAAAAATGTCCAAATGTACAGAAAGATAACATACACATACACACATACAAATGCAAGAGCAAACCCTGATTTCACCAACTTAGCACTATGAAGGTCACAAAGGTCTGACTGTTATCTTTTTAATTTTAGCTAAATGATAAGACAATCTTGTTACCTAAGCATACAATGTGAGTCGCCTGATGCCCAGCATACGCTCCCACTATATCCCAATCAAAGAGATGATCTTCCCGAGTTGCCAGGTTATATCATGCCCCTAAGGATAAGAGTGGGACAATGTACCAAAATATCTCACTAAGGTTGAAGGCAAGTGCTTGCAACTCTCAAGCTTGCAAGAGTAGGACCTGGAGACTTAGGGTGCAAGTCCATGGATTTGGGCACTAACCTTAGTGTGTATGTCCTCACCCACTTTGTCTAGAGGTAAGTACCTGCGCACAATGACGGGGTCGCTCTCCCAAAAACAATTGTTAATTTCAGCCAATTCTGTGGTCAAAATTAAATTAATTGCCCTAGTTTTAAGTTGGTTACAACTTGTAATTAATGCATCACTCGGCATGCCTATCGACAAGCCTAATTCCTTTTTATTTTCCTCAGTTATAAAATAGAGAAAGGAGGTCAAAAAAGCGGACACAAAATTGAAAATAACAATGAATGTTAAGTTAGGAGACTTATAGTATTTACCAACTCTCTACATGTGGGATGCAATACAAAGCTGAAATTTTCACTAAATGCAAATGCAAGCAAGGAAACCGCACCTAGGAGGAACTTCTATTAGTCGGGGAGAATTTGAATTTATTATTTGACTAAATCGAACGTTCTTCAGGTGCATCTTATTAAATGTGAAGTGTGGTCCTAGATTAAACAAGCACAAGCAAATAATTTAGCCTAATAAAAAGTCATAAGAGTTGTGAGTGTAGGTCTAACCTACGAGCCACTCAAGTCGAGCCCCGCCCTCAACATGAGAGTGAAACAGGTCTTGACACATCATAAGAAGAAAAATGTCCAAGTTCGGGTACACACGTGAGATCCTTAGCAGGAATTGCTGTAAAAGTATAGTTATTACAAATAATTACAAAAATTAGATAAAATATAGAAATAAAATTTAAGGACTATATACTCTCTCACGACTCGACTCGGTCTTAATTTTTATGATCTTCTAAGCCAGCTCGATCCACAAAGAACCAGCCTCCGATACACCCAAGGTGCTTGGCTCCAATGTAGCTGCTCCAGTCCACTAGATCCTCGTACAAAAATATAAGATGTATGTTAGAGATATATACATAAAAAATGAAAAAATATAGAAAAATAAATAGATTAATTTACATGAAGGCTCGGGGGTCAGACAACCCGGGAGATGGAAACCCTAATTTCTAAATTTTCTAAAAAATCAACCTAAGTCATGCCTCCCCGGCAATGGCGTCATCTGAAGTATGCTAAGATGCCCTCGCTAATCCATGAGGATTAATCGATGTGTTGTTTTAATGTAGATGGAAATCATAATTTTCCATAAAGACCTCTTAAATAATTGATTGATCGATTAAATGTTATTAAAGTGGTCGAATTTATTCTACTTGGACAAGCCCAAGGTCTTAATCAGGGAGGTCACTGTCTCCTTAGGTTTATTTTCAGATCATTTAGGTGCTAGGTTTTCGAGGAAGATTTTTTAGCAATTGTTTAATGCAATTTATGAGTAAAATGCAAGTGCAGAATGACAATTATAAAGTCAAATTAGCCTATGATGGAAAATACAAATTAATATAAAAATAGGCTCAAAAATCCAGAAGGCTATTTTTCCAAAATTATTTATGCAATGATAAATCTGAAGCATCTTTTTTATATTTTGTGGTGTAAAATGCATGCATGAAAAATGGATCTTTTTCAAGGGTTTAATTGTAATTTTTCATGCAAATGCAATACAAAAATTGTGAAAATTTACAGTGGTTTAAAAATGATGAAATTAACTAACTACATTTTTTTGGAATTTTTGGACGCAATTTGAATTTTTTTGTGAATTAAAAAATGCATACTATGTGATTTTCAGTAAATTAATTTTATGATTTTTATCAGTTGTACCCCTCTAAGATATTCCAATAGTAGTTATGCCCCTCCCTTTTTGTGAATATCAGTTGTGCCCCTGACTTCTTGTCAATCTATCACCTGTGTCCATTGGGTTAGTGACCATCCATAACTAATACAAACGGACGTTAACTTTGACGACACAAATGGAAATAAATTTAGAAAAGCTCTGAAAAGTCTAATGAATCCTCATCCTCCTCCACTCTTCGTCCCCCTCCTCCCCCCCCCCCCCCCCCACCCCCACCCCCCCGCCCCAGCTCGCCCTCTTTGTCCCCAGCACCTCCCCTCCACCCCCAGCTCTCCCTCTCTGCCCCTTGCACCTCCCTCCCTCCCCCCATCCCACACCTCCCCCCTCCACCCCCCGCACCTCCCCCAACCTCCCCATCGCCCCCTGCACCTCCCCCCCCCCCCCCCCGCACCTCCCCTACTCCTCCCTCTTCACATCTGTATCCTCCCGTCGCACCTCCCCCCCCCCTCCACTGTGATCTCCTCCACCCCCCCCCCCCCCACCACCACATCCCCTCTGCCCCAGTACCTCCCCTCCGTGCCAAGCTCCTCCCACTGCCCCTGCACCTCCCCTCCACCTCGCACCTCCCCCTCCGCCCCCAGCTCTTCCCCACACCGTGTTGTACCTTGTCGCCTCCTCCTCCTCTACCAAGGGACACCTTGTCATCGCAGACGCAATGAGAAGGCCACTGTTTTAGGTGATTGCAAGGGATGGGCTGGAGGAGGAGGAGGAGGAGGAAGGGGAGGAGAGGAGGAGGTGGAAGCGGAGGGGAGGAGAAGGAAGCTGGGGGGAGGAGGAGGTTGTAGGTTGAAATAGGAGAACATTCATCATTTGTTTAGTTAGGATAAATTTTGATTAATTGATTCATAAAAACTCACCGAAAAAATGAATGAAATTCACCATTCGATTCGTAATGAGTGATATATCCGTGAAAGTGTAAAGAAATTAGCGATTTAATGATTACATGAATGTGTAATTAATATAGAGAAATTATGAAGAGAAATGAAGAAGACCAAATGGAGGAAGAAGAAGTCTGGACAATTATACCCCTCTTAACTATACCATGGTTTTAAAAGACCATGGTTAAGTTCAATTCATTGATGGTTAGACTAACGGAGGGACACAAGTGATAAATTGGCCAGAAGTCATGGGCACAACTGATATTCCCAAAAAGAGAGGGGCATAACAAATATTGGAATATCTTAGAGGGGCATAACTGATAAAAAACCCTTAATTTTAATAATAGAAAATTTAATATTTTCTAGAAATAAAATTATCTTAGATATGTCAACAGACACACAGGAAAAATTCCAAATCCTAAAAGTATTAAGTTTATAGTCAACTAAATATAGATTACAAAAACCACAAAACAGGTCATTTTAAGGAAATTATGTATGCAAATTGAAAATTTTTGTGTAGTTAATTCTACATTCACTGATTTTTCAAGAATTTTTAGAGATAAGATTGATTTATTATGCATTACTGAAGCTCGGATGGGTAAAATAGACAATTTTCACACTTAAATTATTTATAAATTATATAAAGCTCACAAAATTATGAATAAATACTCATATGATTTAGAATTAATCAAGAAATAGAATGCAATTTTATAATAATGAAAAGATGGCAAAAAGAGGTTCAATTCGATGATTAAACACAAGGGTGCTAAATGCAATTTACATGAATCAAATAACTCAAACAACACGCATAAAGGAAAAAAAGGGCATTACTAAAACCCATTGGTGGATTTATGCAAGTATTCAAGGAGAGCATACATCATGCACGTGAAGCAGGGACTACAATGCGAATCCAGGAAGCGCAAGGCCCAGAGTGCAAAAGCATCATGCCTCACGTGGTGTGCGTGTTTTGGTGGGTTGGAACTCGGGCGAAATACACTGAAAACGCATAGGCTTGTCTTTAATTTTTCCAACTGGGTGTGTGGAGCATGTGACGTGTTGAGGCCTCTCTTACTCCTCCATGGTGTTTAAGGATCCTCAAGTTGCTCTCCTTTGATTTGGATCCAATAGTGAAACAAGGTGGAGCTCGAAGTGGACAGGGACCCCGAATGGTTGATTCGTGTTGATGGGCGATGCGGTCATGCATGATCAGTGGTTAAAGCGAGGAGTCTTCATCCAAGGAAGAGCTCTTGGGATCTCATCTCAGAGTTGGAGAAGCTCGAGGAGCTCCCTCTTGATTGTGGTTCCTGATAAGGATGCATCCATGAATGGTGAAGGTCCAAGTATCGATGGGTGATGTTGTTGTAGTGAAGCTGTGTGATGATGGAGATGACTAGGCGATCTGTTGTGCTTCTCTCTTTGAGCGAAAGTTGGTAGTTCTTGAAGATCCCGGAGGCACTCACGTGCGAGGACCCCAAATGGTTGATTCGTGTTGGTGGGCGATGCGGTCATGCCTGATCAGTGGTTATAGCGAGGAGTCTTCATCTAAGGAAGAGCTGTTGGGATCTCATCTCGGAGTTGGAGAAGCTCGGGGAGATCCCTCCTGATTGTTGTTCCTGATAAGGATGCATCCATGAACGGTGAAGGCCCAAGTATCGATGGGTGATGTTGTTGTAGTGAAGCTGTGTGATGATGGAGATGACTAGGTGATCTGTTGTGCTTATCTCTTCGAGCGAAAGTTGGTAGTTCTTGAAGATCCCAGAGGCACTCACGTGCGGGGACCCCAAATGGTTGATTCGTGTTGGTGGGCGATGCGGTCATGCATGATCAGTGGTTAAAGCGAGGAGTCTTCATCCAAGGAAGAGCTGTTGGGATCTCATCTCGGAGTTGGAGAGGCTCGGAAAGCTCCCTCCTGATTGTTGTTCCTGATAAGGATGCACCATGAACGGTGAAGGCCCAAGTATCGATGGGCGATGTTGCTGTAGTGAAGCTATGTGATGATGGAGATGACTAGGTGATCTGTTGTGCTTCTCTCTTCGAGTGAAAGTTGGTAGTTCTTGAAGATCCCGGAGGCACTGACATGCGGGTGGTGGTGTTTGATGGGATCTACTACGGTGTGTCTCCAGCAAGGAAGAAGGACGAGGAGGAGGCGAGCTGTTGTAGATGGTTGCATTGGTTCTAC
This sequence comes from Ottelia alismoides, assembly GCA_037367405.1. NCBI lineage: Eukaryota > Viridiplantae > Streptophyta > Magnoliopsida > Alismatales > Hydrocharitaceae > Ottelia > Ottelia alismoides. The sequence goes on along the minus strand of JAZKJV010000517.1, from coordinate 778,039 downwards.
CTCTAATAGAGGTTGGGGCTGATCGAACTGAACCTGTTGGGTTCTGATTTGCCTTTGCGTGGAGATAAATATGAAGGTGTTTCCTATGACTCCACTTGAATGGCAATGGTAAAAGCCATTGAATCATCCAAGGAATAATGATCTCCTCCATGTGCGGCGAAGATACGATTTTCGGTGCGTTAAAAAGTGTATTTTACAAGTGTCGTGCGCACATGAAAATCGATATATTCAAATAAAATTTCTACAACTACTAGCCAACAAATATTAAAATATGCATAGGTCAAGTAGAGGATCAATCCATATGGACTCGGACATTTTTACGCGAATTTTCTTTCTATTTACATAGGCTTTTTCCACTTTATTGACTCAAATCAAATCCTATTTTTTTATTTTTAGGATTTAAAATGTGTTGAGACCTCTCTCACTAGGTTCTAGACATCACAAGGATTGTACTGGAATTTTTGGGGATTTTTTTGGATGTTTTTGCTATTTTTGATAGATTTTTGAATTACAAGGGGTATAAGTGTAATTTTTGAAGAACTTCGAAGACTAATGGCAGATATATAATCAAAATAAGTTACTAAACAGAAGTGCATATTACCGAATAAATGATAGACTAATGGATAAATTGCATAGAATAAAAAAACTTTAAGAAATTACAAAGAGATCCTCTAAGGACTAGAATGAAGATAATTGATTTTGAATTAAAAAGTGCAAATTTGACAGAATATAAAACTCAAAAAATGGAAAATTTGAATCATTGTATGTTGAAGTTTAATGAAATGGCATAAAGGTCTAAAATAACAAAAAACTAAAGAAAAAGACAAATTGCAAAGGTGTCCTTGGGACCCCTTCTTGGAGACATGTGCGGCGGCGATGAAAAGGGGCATGTGTAGGTACGACAAAGGATGGCGAGGCATGGCAAAGGGGCATCGGAGATGCAGTATAGGATGGCGAGGAACGGAGGAGGCGTGATAGAGGATGGCGAGGCACGACAGAGGGGCTTGATGGGTCTTAGGGCTAGTGCCCAATAATGGGTCTCCCCTCTTCAAGCCCTCCTCCTCCCCTTTTATAGATGAGGCAATGGAGAAGAAGGGGCAAAGGTGGTGGCGTTAACTTGGAGGCCAATCGCCTCCGCAGTGGTTACGCAAAGGAGGAAGAAGAGGGAGAGACGGCACGAGGAAGGAGGAGAGGGGAGTGGTCGCCCGCGCGTGAGATTGAAGAAGATGGGGTGTTGATGTCAGCATGACATCAGCACCCCAATTATTTTTTTTTATTTTTCTTGAAATGTTGACGTCAGCTAATGTCAGCTACTTTGTCATGTAGTGTTTTTTTTCTTTTTTTTGCAAATGAAGAGTGGAGAGGATGAGCCCCCTTGGACCTGTTCTAAAAACATGGAAATTTAGAAAATGAAAATTGTTATCTACTTCAATATGGGCTTGAAGTCCATGTTCAAAAATAAGAATACAATTATTTTTTATTTGATTTATTTTATGAGGAATGTTATGTAATTTTTAGATGATTTCATATGCAATGTATATGAAAATTATGATATGAAAATTATGCGTAAAAGTAAGAAAATACATGGATTAAATATGCATTATTTTGCTCAAGATGATAAAAAACATGATCGATCATATGTTCATTATACCTCCATACTTAACTTTTGCTAGTCCCAAGCAAAATAATGATATGCGAGGAGAAATAGAAAATAATTAAAGAATGCACAAAGAGGCTTTGCAATAGACACACCCACAAAGTCTTGAGATTTTAAGCAAAGATTCAACAAATAACAAACAAATACTAAGTTGACCTTTAGATTAATAATGCGTATGTGCTCCTATTAGATTTGAGTACTGAATTTGACATCAGTCGTGTTCAAACAACTTTATCCATTTTTATTTTTAGGTCAAGACAGATCTTCTTGATCAATAGATATATTCTTTAGCCTTAAGTTGATTTTGAACTATGTATGAAGGTTATAGCTCTTCCCAATTTACGAAACAAAAATATCGTACAACCTTAAGAAAAGTACTAGGAGACTCCAAAATCTAAAGCATCTATTCTCTCTAAGTCTAGGCTTATTTTCATTTCACCTGAATCCGTCAGCAAAAGAAGATGGGTGAAATTGTAGAGAACTTGGACTTTCTAGGATTTTCTGTAGACCGTTTAATTCTGTTTATCTCTTTTTTATTTACAGAACATAACCCTGGGTCTCTTTGGCCTCTTTAAAACTAGTAGCAATAGCGATCTGCTACTTGCCTTATTTGGTAGAGTTGGGTTATTTGAGTAGATTTTTCTTCGGTAGATCTTTGCTTTGCATATGCATTTTTGGAATAGGAATCCCTTATCATACCTTCGTTTTTATAGGATTTTGCGGCATTGGGTATCAAGAGTGTACGTATATAAAATGTGTCTTTCATATACATGTACAAGGTAAGTTTGCTGATAGACCCGCACTTATAGAGAATAAGTGGTTCCTGAGATCATTGAATTTTGCTTGCCCGAGATTCAGAGTCACTCCCTTCCCTTGATAGAGACTAAAACAGTCCCTTGTACACGTAAATAAGATGAACTAATGTATAATATATAATTTATTCAATAATCAATCAAGAGTAGAAGAATATTAAAAATATTAAGATGGCCTATTTAGACACAATTTTTGATCATCGTGTAAATTAGTGAAGCTTGAGGAATTAAATCCAAAATAGACCTGAAGAACCTGAATACTCAAGCCTGAAGAAATCCTCCGAAATTAAGTGAATTAAGGTTTTCTTTGTCAAAGTTAGAAACAAGTAAAAAATAAGACTTCAAATCCCAAAATTAAGAGAAAACTAGGAAAATATCTTTGGATTAAAAAACCTTTTTCTTGGGTTTTTGAAAAAGAATTTGGGAATTTTTGCAATTTTAAAAGGAATTTTGGATATATGCAAATGTTTTTTATATTTTTTAATAAAAAAGATGCAAAATGGATTTTTATGATTTTAAAAAAATAATGCAAATATATATTTTTTTGATTTTTTTAAAAATATAAAAAATGGAATGCATGAAATGAAATGAAAAAATGTGATAAAATAGATATTAAATGCATGAAATGTGATGCACCCCCATGCTTAGATTGAGCCATGCCTCTAAGGTTGTAAAAGAGTGGGAAGATTGGAACAAACATGATTGAAGGGAGTGTAGATGAAAGTGATGAAAGAGTTTTTTTCATTATTTTTCAATTGATTTTGTCCCCTTTTTGTAGGGTTTCCCCCATACAAAGTTGAACTACAATTATATGAAATGAACTAGAAAAGTAAATGCAAGTTAGAGAATATACCTGAAAGAAAATTGTGGGATTTCCCCACGACGTGTCAGTTTTAACGTCCTCGCCCGGGCTCTAGGGATATGAATAACCTATGTCTCAAGTATGCATGGTATCTGTGTTTAGAAAAACCACGATGATGTATACAACTTGGCTCAAGAGATTTTGAGGAGCTAATCATGTGAAGCTCGACGTGGGTGGGTGATACCTGTAGGATAATGCACATAGTGAGTGGTGGTATTGGAATGATGAAAGAGAAAGCTGATCCAAGTGATGATGTTGATGAGAAGGATTGAATTGGTTGTGAAAGAAATATCTCTGATTGCTGCTTGGGAGAGTGATATAGACGAATGACATCAGAGACCAGTGAATCATTGACTGAGGAGTGATATAAAAAATATCGTTATGCTCAAGTTTGTCAAAAGTCAGTTTAATATTTGAGGCATAGGAATGATCATTGTTAAAATCATGCTTCTCAAACATATTTTACAAACATAATTTACTCTTACTTGCAGAATTATCATGCTTATCCCAAAAAAACAAAGATTTGTGCATGCATCTTTTCGTGAAAATCTAAGGGTGGGTGTGTGGGTTTGTATTCAACAATTTTCAATAGCCTCTTTTTCTCATGACCAAGATGTGTACCTTCAATATCAATTGATTTCAAGAATGAAATTATCTTTGTAGTTGCTTGATCATTCTCAAATTTCTCGAGCTTCTTAGTTGCAAAAATTACAGTAATGTCGAATGAAGCACTTAGAGGATGAATTACTAAGCAGGGAGGGTCTTTTCCCTAGAGGTCATTGGATTGGAGTGGGAAATTATGTGTTCGTCCCTGAGAGATTCATCAGAGAGGATTTCTGACATCTGGTCGGGATGGGAGATAGCATAGGTTGTGGTAACTCAATCTCAATTTTCCTCTCTTGGTCAAAACTATCATTGTGTTCATAATCAAGTTTAATTTCATTATCATATTCATCTTTATGTTCATCATCATTCTCATGTTCTTCCTCTAATTCAAAATTGTACTCAAACTCATTTGAAATCTCATCATTAGATTCAACCAAATAATCATTATCGTCGTCAATTTCTATCACAGATTCAATTTCATAGTTATCCTTGGATTCATCATCGTATCCAACTTCAGTTCATTATTAAAATCGTCCTCAAATTCAGATTTAATATCTTCTTTAAGATCAGAACATGAGTTCAATATTTAAAAATTATGCTTGATTCGGACAATTCAACCACAGTAGGACCCAAAAGAGATGAGGAGAGAATTGGGGTTTCACAAAAATCATAAGATTCAAAATCTTTGTAAGTCGATTCATTCATCTACTCTTCCATTTCAGCCTCAAGATTAACCTCATGATCAGTCATTAACCTTAATTATTGAAATTATTGTTCATGATCAAAGGTTAATGTTCGACCTGTTGTTCAATAGGAATCTCCAATAAAACTAGGTTCGAACATTGTGGCAAAGGCATCATCTTGGTTACATAAAAATCATTTGTTGAGCCAGAGGCTAGAAGAATTGGTATCCACAAGTATTTCTCCAAAATTATTCATTAAGATCCTCAATTTGATGTGATTTCGACATTCTTATTTTTTCTATTTCATTAAGTTTTTCGTCCAAAATCTCATCATTTTATCCTCGAATATTTTCCTCATACTTAGATCGATATGTGACTGTGTTTTCCAATTCATCCCAAGATGAGTCAAGTTCGAGAATTCTCTGATTAGAAATCTATTTATTATCAACCATCGAATATGAAACCATGAGTGAGTTGGAAAATAGATGTTCAAGGATTTCGGTGAATTAGCGAGTATTCTCCATCTCAAATTTTTCATTGAATTCAAGAGGGTACTAAATCCATTAAAGATTGTCTCATCAACTTGATTGGCAATAGATTGATGTGGATAATGGGTGCAATAAGTTGATGATATAGACCTATACGAAGATTTGGGTGGGTCATACATCCCCGAGTTGTAAAAATCAGCACTAGGGTAGGTGAACGATTGAGATTGTGGAGGGTATTGAATTTGTCGGTACTCGAAATTTTATTGTAAACTGGCATAGTTTGAGTAAAATCTCCATCATAAGATGATTGATACAGAGAGGAGTAGTCTAGATATTGTGGTGCAGAGTTGCTATTTGACATACTCTTTAAGTAGGCATAGGTTTGTTCACTATGAATCATTTCCAATGAGATCTCAAAACAAACATAAAACAGTATCGATTCACCAAGTGGTTATTTTCTCAATTTTTATTTTTTATTGCAATTTAAAGCAAGCATGCTAATATTCTAGATGAACTTAATTATTAAGTGATGATTGACACGAGTTTTTACGACTAGTTGTATCGACTTTCAACCACTATAGGTGTAAGTACGGACTGTAAAACGGCTACCTGTGTTACTTGAGGATGGTGCCTTACGCATTGTCCTGGAACCACCCAATCTGATATAGCGAGATCGTAGTTCCCTCACTGAGAAGTAGCTAGTCGTTTTAAAATCCAGTAGTCATAAAATTTTCACAAGGATTTTAGCTCTAACCTGGGATTTTATTTGTGTACATGAAATTGCATTCAAAGTGTAACAATTCAATCACTTCAATCTGCTTTCGTTCAAGCCACACGATGACTTTCCAGACCTTATTTGATTTATGTGAACAACAAAGTTGTGATCTTGATTAATTAGGGAGCAGAGGGAGAGAGACCACAGAGATGAATGTAGCAAGAGAACTTGATTTTATGACTTTCATAATTTAAAAAAATACCCAAATTCAAGCACATATAATGCCTATGTGTTTGGAATAATCATACAATGCTTGTCGATTGTGATTCCAAGATAATAAGTATAACGCCTTTAAATAAGAGATAGAGAGATAGAGAGAGCTCATCTTTTTTTATTTTTTACCTAAAAAAAGATAGATAAAATTAGTTTTCAAAAATAAAATAAGAAGATCAAAATGCTAAAATAAATTGCATAAAGTTACAGAGTCCCCAGTAACGACGCTAAAATAAAGAAGCAATTTTTGGTGCGTTAAAAAGTGTATTTGACGAATGACGTAGAGCACACATGCAAAAACCAAGATATTCAGATAAAATTTATACAACTATTAGCCAATAATTATTAAAATATTCATAGGGAAAGTAGAGGATCAATACACAGGGACTCGGACATTTTTACATGAATTTTTATTCTATTTACAAAGGCATTTTGACTTTATTGACTCAAATCAAATCTTATTTTTATTTTTGGGACCTTAAAATGTGTTGAGACCTCTGTCACTAGGTTCTAGATATCATAAAGATTGCACATGGGATTTTTTGCTATTTTTGGTGAATTTTTGAATTGCTAGGGCCGTAAGTCTAATTTTCAGAGAACTTCAGGGACTTAATTGCAAATAAGAACTAACTAATGGCAGAACTGTAATCAAAATAAGTTACTATATATAAGTGAAAATTACCAAATAAAAGATTGATTAATGCGTAAATTGCATAGAATAAAAAAATTTAAGAAATTACAAAGAGATCCTTTGAGGATTGAAATGAAGATAATAGAACTGGAATTTAAAAAGTGCAAGTTTGATGAAAAATAAAAACTCAAAAGATGTAAAATTTGTATGCTAAAGATAAATAAGATTGTATAAAGGTACAAAATAAAAAAACTACAAAAAGGACAAATTGTGAAGAGGTCCTTAGGACCCCTTCTTCTTCTTGGAGTCGCGTGTGGTGGCAACGAAGAGGGGCCCATCGAGAACGGTGAGGCATAGCGGTGGGGCAGCGAAGGCACAACGGAGGATGGAGAGGCACGACAGAGGGGCTTGATGGGTTTTAAGGCTGGTCCCTTTAATGGGCCTCCCCCCTTCAATCCCCCCTCCTCCCCTTTTATATATGAGGTAAGGGAGGAGAAGGGGTAGAGGTAGTGGCATTAGGTTGGAGGACAACCGCTTCTACGATGGTTACACGAAGAAGGAAGAAGAGGGGGTGGGCGGCGTCGGTGCGAGGAAGGAGGAGAAGGGGAGGGGTCGCTCAGCACCTCATTTATTTATTTTCTAAAATGTAGATGTCAGTTGATGTCAGCTATTTTGTCCTGTAGTGTTTTTTTCTTTTTTTGCAAATGAATAGGGGAGAGGATGAGAGACCCATTGGACCTCTTATAAAAAATAGCAAAAATTAGAAAAGAAAAATTGTTAGATACTTCAACATGGACTGAAGCCCATATTCAAAAGTAAGAATGGAATTGGTTTTTTTCTTTGATTTATTTTGTGAGGAATGTTATGCAATTTTTAGATGATTTCATACGCAATGCATATGCAAATTATGAAATGAAAATTATGCGTAAGACTGAGATAAATGCATGGATTAAACATGCATTATTTTGCTCAAAAGGTATAAAGACATGATAAACCACATATTCATCATGCGGTGAGCCAATAAGGATACGGGGAAGGAGCTTGCAGGATTGCACTGTTAAGCGAACAAAAAAGAGCACAAAAATGTGGAGCGATATGGAGATGTTGTGAGGTGAAGTTTAGGTGGGTGGGGAAAGTGGAGGACAAAGATCGAAAGTGATGATATATATGATTAATCAGATTTGGTTGTGCAGTTCTCAAAACAGGAAGAAAAAATATTTTGGGAGAGGAAGGAAATAGCTTGGGATGAAAATTTGCAGAAGAAGGAGAACATCAAATGGAAGAGGAGATTTGGGGGAAAAGGTGGCAGTGATAGAAGAGGAATCAAAGGACGAAGAACCAAAAGGAGGAAGAAGAGTAAAAGGAGAATGATAAGAGGACAATTAGGTTACATGTAGGTTACCAGAACCTACAATGCGTGACGGCTCCTAAGGAACGAGCTCGGGGGAAAGCTCAAGTTCTTTCTCAATGCCTCGGCCATCATGGAGCTCAGCTACGATGGATATATGGCAGCAACAGGAGGTGGTGACCTCTTGGATCTCGCTTGGGAAGGAGTTTGTCGCCCAATCTCACCCTCTCAGTTGTCACCTGAGCTGCTGATAGGAGCTCGCTCCTCTTATCTTGATAATGGTAGATCATGATCGAAGGTGGGTCGTGATTGCTCTTTAAGGGTTGTTAGGGTTGGCCACAAAGGTCGAGGGTTGTTGGAGATTTGTGGAGAAGATGGTGGTGCAGCAACATGGGGAAGGAGATGAAGACGTGGGAGAGAGATGCGAGAGAGGACAGTGGTGTGTGGACATGGTTTCCTTGGGTGAAAAGACCAAGAGGAAGAGGACATTGTGGAGGCAATGAAAGGAAGGTGGATGGGAGATTGAGATTGAGGCACACTGGGCGTTCGGAGAAGGCAAAGGAGATGGGTGGAGGTCCGGGTCGTTGGATTAGCCCAAAATTGAGGATGGAGAAGGTGCCACGTGGCATGGGGAGTTATTAAAAGAAAATAAAAAATTAAATAAATAAATAAATAAATAAAACGATCAGGGTCGTTGGATGAAGGGGTACCACATCTAACAACCCATATCAAGGGCAGATTAAGATGGATTAAGTGGGGGACACGTGGCAGCTTCGGAAGTGGTCATGTGCCGATCCCACAAAAATCTCAAATTTAAATCAAACAAAAAGCAAAATAAAATACTAAACTACCTCAAATCAAAAAGCGATTTTTCATAAAAGTTGTTCGTCTCAACGAGATCTACAACATTGGTGAAGGAACTAAAACCAAAAGAAATCATCTGTATAACGTGTATTTTCGGTGGCCTATGTACATAGAATACCGTATTTTTTAGGTTTGCAATTTTTGTGATTTGTATATGAAGAAAAATTCAAAATAAAATCAAAAAATATATATAACAAAAAAATACTATTAACATAATTTTTAGTATTTTCGATAATCAAGAAAGTAAAGAAATAAAACAAAATAGACTTATGTACTGGCTATATATACAGACTCAGGATGACTATATATACATACTCGGAATGGTTCGTTTTTTTATTTTAAATTCAATTTTGATTTGTATTTTTACATATTTTATTAAAACATAAATTAAATAAAATAAATGAAGAAGATATAAATTAAAAAGAGTTATTTTTTAACAAAAATAATAGGGTCAAAATCAGATACACTGATGTCCCAAAACCCAAGTTTCACATATGAACTGTGATTCTTTTGAATTTGGTCTTGATTTGTAGATAATTGAATGCACATTAATTCAAAAGTGCGTAGAGGTTCATAAGAGAGTGTATGTGAGAGATGTTGGACTTTGCGGCTTTTTGTCTCAAAACTAGGGTTTGGATTTATTTGATAATTATACAAGTTAGTATATTTTGGATATTTTTCATTTATTAATGTTAGTATTATGTACACAAAGGAGATGATTTTCTTTATTTGGACTTAGTGAAAAATAATTAAAAATAGAGGACATTATGGTAATATACATGTGTTAATATACACAGAATTCATGGCTTCTCATTAATGCAATTATGAATAATAAAATGTAGATATTATTTACACATGCATGAATGCTAATAATGCAATTTATATGATTAAATTAAATTAATTAATTGGGATCAGAGCTTTATTTTCAACTTTTAGAGTGATGAATCACATATTCATCATTTGTCGCAGTTTGTGGCCAGTACCCCTAATCTGATCTGGTGGCATGGACATCTACATATAGGGTGATGTGGGTTGCAATAAAGCTTCAAAAGAGGGATAGTCTACTGGATCAGGAAGAAAAATTCCTCGTGTAAATGTCATTGTATATAGTATAAAAAATGTATGAAATAGAAGACTCCAAAGAATATATGGGCAAAAAGTCAAGCAAAAATCATTCCTGTCAGAGTTATGTATCAATAAGCAAGGCTTATACTTTAAAGTCTAATATCTCAAGATTGTCAACAGTTGGAGACTTGACTACACTGATCAAGCTCCATAGGATATGTGACTACAATGATCACAGTCCAATCTACTTCTCTACCCTCTCTTCTTGAGTTGACCGTACTTGAACTTGGAAGGAAATACCATGATTCTCGAGAAAAAAGTAGCGAGATTGGGGAATTAGGGTTACCTTGCTGAGGGAGACTGTTTTTTTTTGCCATTTCTGATGAGAAGAGCTACATTCACATACATTGTACAAGTTACACTCGTTGTCATAAGAGTTTGCGTATGAATAGACTTATTTTGACCTAGTTATTGAGGTGATATGAACAAAGGATTATGGAACATTAGGGATGTTGAATTTTAGATCTTATTCCCAATGAGGTTTCGAACTCATTAACAATCCAAAGATCTTAACTAAGTTCCAGACTTTGATTTTGTGAAGATAAGTTTAAAACTCATTATCATTCTAAGTTCTTTATTTTTCATTTTCTTTATTTTTCTCTTTAACATCACTTATTCTTCTAATAAGTGTTTGCTATGGACTAGCAAAGATAAGTATAGGGGGCGATGAATATCTATTCACCTACCTTTATTCTTCCATCTTATATTTAAATCTCTATCAAATCACTCGTAAATATTGCTAACTTGTACAAATTAATACTCAATATTCATATGTATTTAGTACATTAATACATGTTATTTAAATCCAAAATTACATAATAAAGGAAAGAAATGAAAATGAAGTATCAAAAATAGTGGATGATCCTAAACCCTGAGACCAAGGCAATATTGACTAGGACGACAAGGAATAAAGTAGGGGGAGATAAGGGCTAAAATCTGTATAAAATACATGCAAAAACTCTAATTCTATACTATGTAAATAGTCATTTTTACACTATTTTATTCCCATTTATACATGCCTCAATAACAGAATGTTCTATACTAAACTTGTAGATAATAATGTATAGAAAATTATAAAAATTATAGCCAATATAAATCATGCATAGTGTAACTTGTACACATAGATGAAAAAGTCCCAAACCAAACTTCATTGATCAATATATCATCCTCCTTTATATAAACTCAAATTGAACCAAACTCCTCCATTGTATTCTAAATAAAATTATCTATCCAATGAAGGTGGTTTCATAAAAAATAAAACTAAGATACAAAAGCCAGCTTTTGGGGTACTATTGTACTGAGCATTTGTATATAATATTAATATAATTTAATCTTTACATTTTTGCTCTACTTTTATTTTTAAATTATTGTATATATTATGAAATATTTTAAAAATATAAACACAAATAAAACATTTAAAGCAAACCTAAAATAAATAATAGATCATAATATATAGGCATACTATACCTATAATGTATATATACATGTATTTATTTACACATGTAAATAAAACTATTAAAATATTAAAAAATATTTAAATATGTTCTTAATAATATTATAAATATATAAAATGTGTAAATATGATAATAAGTATTAAAAATACAAAATAAAAATTAAAGATGTAAAATACATGTATATATACTTATATATACACAAGTAAATATTAACATCTTACAAATAATGTTGTAAAAATAAATAAAAATCAGAAAAAATAGGTTATAAATATATAAACATTTTTTATGTTTTGAGTTTTAATTAAGAAAACCATTAACATTTATTATTGAATTAATAAGGATTTAAATTTATATTTTGCCCTTATGGGTCTGATGTGGACCAATGAGGGCTCCGGGTTTGTTGACCTCCCGGTTAACTGTACCCACCCCTACTATGACTTATGTCAGAGCGCTACCCCCCTTCCTTCTCCCATTTTTAATCCATCTTCATCACCTTCTTCTACCTCGATCCTTCCACCTTTCTGATCACACCTCAATCCTCTTACACACCATGACCCTAGCTTCCACCAACCACCGTCCTCTCGCAGCCATCGTCCTTGCAAGATTTCCCACTTCCTTATGCATAAATAAGACACATCCCCTCCATTTTGCTTTTTGATCTATTTCACTCCACTGTAACAGCAAAAAATTGTATGGGCTTGAGATCTTGGTGACAGTAAGAGGCTACAGGTTCTGCGGTGAGGATAAAGTCGACTGAGACGCGATCCAGCCATCATCGGAGTTACTAAGATGAAGGTTCATTCTGCTTCAGGTAACTCATGCTGAGGTACTAGGTTAGGTGCTTTAGCTTGCATTTTTCATTCTTAGCTTAGAATTAGGTTTAATTTCATGCCATTTCATGCTATTTAGCGTAATTTAACATTTCATATTTCACGGGAGCTAGTACTCTGGCCATCTGTTCCACAGTTCTCCGACCCTTGTTTCGACTCGCCAACATGCCCATTAGCTTCCCCCTTCATTCTCCATCAAACCCCACATCCAATCCAACCGGATTCTACAAGAATCAGCGAATCAGTTTCCATCGGTCATCATCACCAGAGATCACTGCTTCCCTCCATCCCCATGTGTTGTAATCTTCAAAATCGGGTCAAGGAGATACCCCTCGAGTCCTTAAGTCTTTTTTTGCAAGAGATAGGACTTGGGAACCGTCTTGGAGCTTGAATCAAAGGAAGAAGAGGTTCCCAAGTTGACCGAACTGAATCAACCTCTAGACCTCTTCCCAGCTAGGTCTGGACTCCATTGTGGCCCATGCAGCTATGAAGTGATCCCAGGAAAAAGAAAAGATGATCGGTAGGATTAGAGATCACCGAAGGCCCGAGCAATCGGCGATCGAAGGAAGATAGGGAAAGTGTTCTTCCTTCCACCTTCAAAGCCATTCGATCGAGCATTGTGCTCATATATAATCTAGGCCCTTAGATTAAAAGACGAAAGGACGCCCTCCATCACCGTTGATCGATAAGTGTCAACACATGGCACCACGAGGACAACACATCTCCACTACATGTTTGCCTCACGCGTCACTCCTGGGTATATTGCACAACTTCCCCTAAACTCATTTTGTATTTCCTTTTGGTACTATAAATATAAAATTAAGTGTAATAATTTTAGTACAAACTACATTTTGGACCTCGAACGTTTTTAATATTGTAATGAGGTCCTTTCACCTCACGTGTAGCGACACATGAGGTGCTATAAAAATTACATGCGTACCCTTTTAATTTATAGACTTAATATTAAATAGATATTAAGTTTGGATTAATTACAAATAGGTCTCTGTGAACTGTGCATTTTATTTTTCTTATATATTATCTTTTAAATATTTTTACTGCTAGAAAAATGTTAGGAAATAAGGAAAAGTGCATGATAAAAATGTTAGGAAATTAAGGAAAAGTATACGATACCATGCTTGTTCAAGCATATTTTTTAATTAAGCATTTATTTCATTTTTTCTATTTTCTAAAAATACGAAAACATGCTTTTATTCTCTGTCTAGATATAAAAACCCATAAAAAGTATAAAATCTTTTCCAAAAATATCAAAAAAATAGATATATTATACTATATTATACCGCATATCCAAAAATCACCAAAAAATGTAAAATATAAAACACAAAAATCATAAAACCCTAAAAACCTTATAAAAATTAGCAAAAATTATATAAAAAGTATATATATTTATTTGTTAATTTTCCTTAATACATCAACGGTATATTAAAAATGATTTTGGGTTTATTTTAGACTTATTTATATTTATCAAACCCCACACAATCTCGGATATTTAATATATTCATTATTTTGTACATTTAATTATATTAAAAATCTATAAAAAAATTAGAAAAACTACAAAAATTACCAAAAACAGAGCACAATGTAAACAATACAAAAAAATAATTTTCTGTAATTACACTATATTTTGACTTAAATAAAATATATATCTATGTTACCTATTTTATACATATTGCTTATATAACATATGTAATATCTATATTAGTATATATTATTAAATATCTTATTTAAAAAAATATATAAAAACAAAATAAAAATATAAAAATATAAAACAAATTAAAAATTTATAAATTTTAAATATAATTAAAACCCCACATAAAAACAAGAAAAAGTAGAAAAAGACCAATATAGTTATTATTAATTAGAAATAATTATTAATCGTTACCTACACCATATTTGCTCCTTGTGTTCATCACTCTACCTACTTCCATTAGACACACATTTAGAGCTATAATAAATTTTAACATGCACATGCATTGATTTATTTATCACATATCATGGGTTGATTGTTGATTGAATTGAGGTTGTTGTGAAACGATGCCTTATCTAGCTTGTTTGGCAGGAGACCGGCTCATTCGATTCACTAAGGAATGAGGATGTGTCGTTCTACAATGTTCAAAGATTTATCGGTGCTTTCGAATGCCACAACTCCAGAACATATACATGGTTTAAGACAAAACGATGTGAAATTGTATAGAAGACACATTTTGAAAGATTGTTTGTTGCATTTGGTCTGTGATGCAGAGCATTTAGAGTTTATCGCCTAGTAATAAATATCGATGGCACACATTTATATCGTAGGTATGCTGGTCATATGTGTGCTGTGACAGCCATCGATGCAAAGAGTGTTTTATTTCCATTTATCTTTACTGTAGCTAAAAAATATGAGAACATTATGGCTTGGAGCTAATTTCTTAATTTATTGAAGTAAATAATTGACCTTTTCAATATTTGATTTATTAAAAATTAGTTTCCTGATTTGAAAGAATTTGTTCGAGGTTTGTTTCCACCAGGGGAGGGATTCAATCATTGTCATTGTCTTCACCATATGCTTGCTAATATGCATCGAGCAGGGCACAATGTCCGTTCTATCATAATATGTTTTATGCAACTGGAGAAGAGCTATGCAAAAATAAATTCAATAGAAAGATGCGAGAAATTTGCATTATTGATAGAGTAGGCTTTGATTGGATTGTGGCACAAAATTATGCTGATCAGATCTATTACGCTTTAAATCAAGATAATGGACATCGTTATGGACACATGAATGCGAATTTATTTAAAGGTTTCAATAATTTGAAGGGAGCTCGTGGATTGCCGATTATATCAATGGTTTTGACTATTTTTTATGAGTTAATGATTATTTTAATGGTCGTCGAGAAGAAACAAATTCAATAACTACAAATTTAACCAAGAAGTACAAAGAATTACTTGAGATTAATACCATAGAAGTAAGATCAAATGCAAGATCGTGATCGATAAGTGTATGAGGATAACTTAAATGGCTCAGATAGCAAATGCATGTGCGGATTTATACAAATAAAGCATTTCACAAGTCATCAAGTTATAATTGTTGTATTAAAATTGTATCTTGGTTTTAATTGGAAAACCTATTAATTACAATTGGCATTAATTTGGTTTCAATTGGGAAACCAAATGTTTGGAGGGAAAGTTGGGAATTCCCAAATTTGAAACATGTTGAGTTTGGATGGAAGTTTAGTACCATACCTTAGAGATCTAAACTTTTGGTGGACTTATATATGAGTCCACACACCAAGCTCTTGTAGCAATAGTAGAGAGGAGGAATGGAGGACCACACACACGCGCGCGCGCTCCGCTCCGTCTCTGGCTCGGGCTCGGGAGAGTCAATTCGGATCTCGGATCTCGATACTTTTGCTGCGGGTTTCATTTGGTTGATCGATTAAATTAACCAGACAAATTAATTTAATCACGATCACATTGGGAATCGAACTTGATCCAAACGGCTCGACTTAGCCGCAGTTTTGGAATCCGAAAAGACACGACCGTTGAGGGGCGTTTTTGGAAACCGAAGGGACTGCGTGCTAGGGCACGCGAGCCCTTCTTTTATATCCCCCACACGACACCGTTTTTCTTTACTCGCAAGGAAAACCTCTCTCTCACGCCGTCTCTCTCTGGTTCTTCCTTTCACGGACGAACGTTTTCTTCTTCCTCTCTCGGCTGCAGTTCTCTGAGGTACAATCGAGGACGATCCCGTTGGTGTGCGCCGACGACGATCGTGAACCGTCGTATTCTGGGAGCGGATCGCCAGCACCCTACGCACCGGTATTGTGGGGGCGATATCTTCTCTAAGGACAGTCCATTTCATGGATGCTTCGGTGATTTCTAAACTGATCTTTATTTTATTTTGGTTGACGCAATATGTTTATTGCTTTACCCTTTCTGGATCATGCCCGTGTTATTTATGTTTCTGTTCTATTAATCGGTTCCTGTTTGCATTGTATAATCGGATAATGATTGGGAAACATACGTTTAATGTATTATTATTCGATGTTGTTTCTCTGTTAACTCATTTGGATCCGATAATTTACTGTTTAATATATGCACTGGAAATCCTATTTACAACAATCTTAGAGAAGATATCTGGAACCGTTTTTAAAATGTCGGAAATAATGTTTAAATCGAGGGTAGATATGACGGGTATGCCTGAAAAATTCGGTGGACAGAATTTTAAGCGTTGGCAACAACGCATGAAGATCTGGTTAACCACCATAGGGTTAATCTCAATGCTTGAAACCGACTGTCCTACGGTGGAGGCGGAAAACCCCTCACCCGATAGCCATAAGGCGCAATCTGCGTGGAAGGAACGCGATCGTATATGTCATGGTTGCATCTTGTTGGCTCTGTCCAATACTTTGTTTGAGGTATATTGTTCGTCCACGCAGACTGCGAAGGGGCTATGGGAAGACTTGGATCGGAAGTATAACACCGAAGACCTCGGTATTGAGAAATACTCCGTAGCCAAATTTTTGAAGTTTTCCATGGCCGAAGGGAAGTCTGTTTCTGAACAGGCACACGAGTTTTTACTCCTGCTCCATGGTTTAGAGGATGCCGAAATGAAACTTCCAGAGAAGTTTCAGGTCATGTGCATCATAGAAAAATTCCCAAAGTCGTGGGAAGACTTCGGTATGACCCTGAAATACAGAAAGGGGAAACTTTCTATGGATGACTTGATGGTGGCAATTGCCATAGAGGAGGAACACAGGAAACAAAAACCTGTGCTTCCTGTTGATATTCAGGCTAAGGTTAATCTTATGACCTCGAAGGGCAAGGATAAGAAGGGAAAGTGTCCTAATAACAATAAAATGAAATCAAAGGGCAAGATCCAGAAAAAGGTAAAGAATAAACCATGCTGGCACTGTAATCAGGTTGGTCATTGGAAGAAGGACTGTCCGTCCTTAAAGGCTCAACCTAAGGCTACAGACGGGAGTCCACAAGTGAACATGATCACTATGGGACTCGGGGCTAGCGAGGGGTATGTCTCTGTAAAACCTGAACTATACCATATCCATGATCCAAATGAGTGGCTCGTGGATACGGGAGCCAATGTAAATATATGTTCTGACAGAACATTGTTTTCTTCTTATCAGACCTGCAGCGGTGGGACTGTGAAAATGGGGAACGATTCTGCAGCCAGGGTGCTAGGGTCGGGACAAGTCAACTTGAGGTTCTCCTCTGGACGTGTCTGGACATTACACAGGGTGCTGCATGTTCCTGACATCAAGAAGAATGTGTTATCTGGCTCTATCTTAGTTAGAAATAGTTTTGAATTAAACTTTAAATGTAATAAAGTTGTTATTCTGAGACATGGTGTCTTTTATGGTAAAGGCTATTTGGCTGAGTTTGATTTGTTATTTAGAATTAGATGTGGTTCAGTAAACATTAATGAATTGAATGTTTTGAATGCTGAATGTTCTAGTTCTGTGTCTCATGTTGTGAATAATCTAGAATCTTGTGATCTGTGGCATGGTAGATTGGGACATGTAAATCTAAATTCAATTAAAAGAATGATGAATTTAGAGTTGATCCCTAAACACACATTTGATAAAACTCAAAAATGTGAAATTTGTGTGCAAGCAAAGACACCTAGGAAGTCTTTTCAGTCTGTCTCTAGAGATAGTGGGATCTTGGATCTAGTGCACACAGATATATGTGAGTTTAATGGTGTGTTGACCTGAGACAATAAGAAATACTTTATCACCTTTATAGATGATGGCAGTAGATACTGCTATGTACATCCAAGGATGAAGCCTTAGAGAAATTTCTTATCTTTAAGAATGAGGCTAAGACACAAAAAGGAAAAGTGCTTAAACGCCTTAGGTCAGATAGAGGAGGTGAATATACCTCTAATTTATTTGATGAACAATGCAAATCGTTTGGCATAGTTCATGAAGTTACGGCCACATATTCACCACAATCAAATGGGATAGCAGAACGGAAAAATAGAACCTTAACTGACATGATCAATGCTCTCCTACAGAGTTCTAGACTTCCAACCTATATGTGGGGAGAAGCCTTGAATACGGCTTGTCATATTCTGAATAGGGTGCCTCCAAGACATATGGAAAAATGTCCCTTTGAACTTTGGAGAAATAGGAAATCGAGTTTAAGATATCTCAAAATGTGGGGCTGTCTCGCTAAGGTTTTAGTCCCAGAACATAAGAGAAAGAAACTTGGTCCTAAAACTGTTGATGCGGTCTTCTTAGGTTACCTAGAAAATAGCTATGCATATAGGTTCTTGGTAATTCGGTCCGAGATACCGGGCATAGATGTCAACACTATTGTTGAACTCCATGATGCTACCTTCTTTGAGGATGTCTTTCCGTTGAAGACTGGGATTCCTCAGAATCTGACCATTGAGAGCGCCTCCACATCAGGATCTATTCCAGATCAAGTGGAAAGGATATCGAATGTGGGGGTTGAGACTCATCCTGAACCCAATGATCTTTCTGAAGAGAATGAGTCAATGAGGAGTAAAAGACCTCGGATAGCCAAGGATCTGGGTAGTGACTTCGTTGTCTACCAAATCGATGGTGATCCACCAAGTTACAAGGAAGCCATGGCTTCGTCTGAAGAAAAACAATGGAAGGAAGCCATCAAATCTGAGATGGATTCCATTATGGCTAATGGGACTTGGGAGTTGGTTGATTTACCCAAAGGATGCTCTACCATTGGGTGCAAGTGGGTGTTTAAGAGAAAGCTTAGACCTGACGGATCAATTGAAAAGTACAAAGCCAGATTAGTTGCCAAGGGCTTTAGGCAAAAAGAAGGTATCGATTATTTTGATACCTATTCCCCTGTGACTAGGATGACCACAATCCAGATGCTCATAGCATTGGCATCTATATATGATCTCTCTATCCACCAAATGGATGTGAAAACCGCCTTCTTGCATGGCGATCTTGAGGAAGAGATCTATATGGATCAACCAGATGGGCTTGTGACTCCTGGGAATGAGGGAAAGGTTTGCAAGCTTGTCAAATCCCTTTACGGATTGAAACAAGCACCGAAGCAGTGACATGAAAAATTTGACAAGACTATTTTGTCATGTGGCTTTAAGGTTCATGAATCCGACAAGTGTGTCTATTCCAAAGTGAAAGGTGATGAGTGTATTGTCTTGTGCCTATTTGTTGATGACATATTGTTGTTCGGATCACATATGAGGATTATTAATGAGACTAAGGCTTTCTTGAGTAGCAAGTTTGAGATGAAGGACATGGGTGTTGCTGATGTGATCTTGGGTCTCAAACTGACAAGGTCAGTTGATGGGATTGTAATTCCTCAATCTCACTATGTTGAGAAGGTACTTGAGAAATTTGGATATCAAGATTGCAAAGCTGTAAGCACTCCTTTTGATTCATCCAAAACGTTGTTTAAGAATAAAAGTGGAGTACCTGTAGCCCAGCTAAGGTATTCACAAGTGATAGGAAGTTTAATGTATCTTGCAAATTGCACGAGACCTGATATTTCATTCTCGGTTGCAAAGCTGAGTAGATACACTAGCTGTCCTGACCGTACTCACTGGGAGGCTCTGGATCGAGTACTGAAGTACTTGAAGGGAACTATTTCCCTAAGTTTGCATTATGGTAGACATCCATCTGTACTAGAAGGATACAGTGATGCAAGCTGTATAGGGAAAATAGAGGAGTCTGGGAGTAATGGTGTTACAGGGTATGTATTTACCCTTGGAGGCGGTGCAGTCTCCTGGAGGTCTGTAAAGCAGACCATTCTAGCTCGATCCACCTTTGAGGTCGAGCTGTGTGCTTTGGACACCACTGGAATAGAGGCTGAATGGCTAAGGGAACTTCTATCTGAAATTCCCATGGTAGGTCAGCCTGTTCCTGCGATCTCGGTACATTGTGATAATATGACCACAATTGCCAAGATCAAGAGTTCAAAATTCAATCAGAAAACAAGGAGACACATACAAATCAGACTTAAGACGTTAAGGGATTTGGTGTCTCGAGGAGTGTTGGCTTTGGATTTTGTTGGATCCAAAGACAACACGGCAGATCCGTTGACTAAGGGACTTGATAGATCTTTAGTCCTAAAGTCTAGGCTTGGGATGGGACTGAGACCCATTGGGAGTTCCTCTACAGTAGCAACCCAACCTATCTGAGTGGAGATCCCACAAAGTAGGTTCAATGTGGTAATAACAAGTTGTTTGGAGAACTGGTTGGCACTTTAAGTTTAATGCGTAAGCATGAGTGTCTTATCCCTGGAAGCCTGAGTGCCATTTAAGCTGCAAGTTTAGGAAGAGCGTAGGCTCTGAATGGGTTCAAGCCTTTGGGCAGGATGTTAGCAGTGCATCCTTGGAGAACGCCACCTATGTGAGTATTACTGTGGGCCGCAGTTAAAGGAAGAGGGTCTTTCCTGAATACACTCATGAAACAGGATAAGGGTGCATGGCCTTTAAGAGCACCAACCCTGAAGATTGTACCAAGAACAATGATTTGTTGTTTCTACCGTATACTTTAACACCAAGGTCTGAAGTTCAAGACGTAGTTCACTTCGTTCCTGTTAAAGTTAAAGTAGTAAACTCAGGTAGAGGTTCAAACCGGAAGGTACCTCTACTGAAAGCAAAGTGTGGGCAGCCGAAAGAAGTCTTTTAAATCCTTTTGAATCTCTTTTTCAAATTGGTGAATTCGTGGGGGATTGTTGTATTAAAATTGTATCTTGGTTTTAATTGGAAAACCTATTAATTACAATTGGCATTAATTTGGTTTCAATTGGGAAACCAAATGTTTGGAGGGAAAGTTGGGAATTCCCAAATTTGAAACATGTTGAGTTTGGATGGAAGTTTAGTGCCATACCTTAGAGATCTAAACTTTTGGTGGACTTATATATGAGTCCACACACCAAGCTCTTGTAGCAATAGTAGAGAGGAGGAATGGAGGACCACACACGCGCGTGCGCGCTCCGCTCCGTCTTTGGCTCGGGCTCGGGCTCGGGCTCGGGCTCGGGAGAGTCAATTCGGATCTCGGATCTCGATACTTTTGCTGCGGGTTTCATTTGGTTGATCGATTAAATTAACCAGACAAATTAATTTAATCACGATCACATTGGGAATCGAACTTGATCCAAACGGCTCGACTTAGCCGCAGTTTTGGAATCCGAAAAGACACGACCGTTGAGGGGCGTTTTTGGAAATCGAAGGGACTGCGTGCTAGGGCATGCGAGCGCTTCTTTTTATATCCCCCACACGACACCGTTTTTCTTCACTCGCAAGAAAAACCTCTCTCTCACGTCGTCTCTCTCTGGTTCTTCCTTTCACGGACGAACGTTTTCTTCTTCCTCTCTCGGCTGCAGTTCTCTGAGGTACAATTGAGGACGATCCCGTTGGTGTGCGCCGACGACGATCGTGAACCGTCGTATCCTGCGAGCGGATCGCCAGCACCCTACGCACCGGTATTGTGGGGGCGATATCTTCTCTAAGGACAGTCCATTTCATGGACGCTTCGGTGATTTCTAAACTGATCTTTATTTTATTTTGGTTGCCGCAATATGTTTATTGCTTTACCCTTTCTGGATCATGCCCGTGTTATTTATGTTTCTGTTCTATTAATCGGTTCCTATTTGCATTGTATAATCGGATAATGATTGGGAAACATACATTTAATGTATTATTATTCGGTATTGTTTCTCTGTTAACTCATTTGGATCCAATAATTTACTGTTTAATATATGCACTGGAAATCCTATTTACAGCAATAATTGTAGCTTCATGCATGTGAACACATCTTGATAATTATGACCTTTGTTTACAGTATTATTCAAGTAAATATTATCATCAAACATACGCATACTATTTTTATCGGATCCTAGATCAACATTATCGGGGAGAAAAGGATACACCCTTTATGTTACCTAGTGAAGATTGACCATGGACGTCTAGTTTAGGGGAAGATAAAAAATGAAATGGATCAAATGTGTCCGCGACAAAAGTTATCTAAGATTTGTAAATAGGCAGGACCAACCGATTAAGTTGTGCGTGTATAGTTGACCATGGACGTCTAGTTTAGGGGACGATCATCCACTCATTTTTTACAAGAAAGTACTTCCTAATATTTAGTTTTTTATTCTAGTAAAGGAGATCATTTTTATTAACACAAGTGATTGTTAAATCTTGGTGGCATCAGTGTTATATTTGTAGAGTGAGCATCTTTCTTCAAAGCCCACTGGATCGATAAATATTTTACACAAATATTGTTCATTTATGTTGTGCTTTTATTTTCAACAGTTGTTGTGATAGATCATCTTTTAGAGTTATTTGATTTCGTGTGATGTGCATATGAGAAGGGTACATATGGATCTGGCATTGTTGTTTAGTACATTGGAGTGTTGGAGGTCTGAAACACATATATTTCACTTAGATTTGGTAAGGAAACGGTTACATTATAGGATATGGGTATAATTAGTGGTCTAAAGGTCAATGGTTTGTCTGTTAATGGCATAGATATTCCGAGTGGAGGGTGGGACGCACTTTGTCAAAAGTTGTTAGGTGTTATATCATGTTCGATAAAGAGTGATAAAGTGAAGTTGATATGGATGCGAGAAACATCCTTTCACCAAGATGACCCTCTACTTAGGATTGACGATGAACAAGAAGCGACAAGTAAAGTTAGAGCACTCATTTTTTACCATCATGGATGTAGTTTGCTTGCAGATAACATCGGAGACTTAGTATGGCTTAGTTAAGGCTTCATTTTGTTTATACTATTTTTTGTATGGTTCTTTTACAATCAATTAATAATTCATTTACTTCTTACATAGGTACTTACTCCATTTAGGAGAATTACAAGACTGTGCACAATTGGCATGGGACGTTGCTTCTTTAGTGCACATGTATTAAGAATTGGGCAGGGTGCGAAGATCAGAACATCACAAATTTACGATTTTTTTCACATTATTGCAAGTATGGTTTGTAATCACTAGCATAAATATATATGAATATTTATCTCAATAAAATTCATAAAATATTTAGTGATACTAGGTTTAGGCATGTGCATATAGTAAGGTCAATTATGAGAGAACAGACTAGTACACGAGGAGGATCACTTGCACTTAAATGGATAGGAGTTAGACGTTTCAGGGAGAATATACAGACCACGACACTTGTCTATTACTGGAATAATATGGATAAGTTAAAAAGTCATCAGGTAATAATCTTACTAATTACATTTTTTAATTCTAATCGAAGGTTTACTTATGATACTATTTTCTATGGTTATAGATGAATTGACATCTTATGACCAAGAAGAATTAGTTCCATTGCATCCAATATATTTGAGTGGGCAACCCATTGGGATGAGCAAAGTTCCTTTAATTTGTGATGATATCATAGCAATGCATCTACTAGATCGAGTGATGCGATAGTTTGGAATGCGGTGGCATATCCTGGCTTTCGTTGAGAGCATACATGTTGTCTCTCGACGAAATCATACACGAGCTATGACATCCTAAATTGATGCTTATTACGTAGAGAATATGTGGAGCAATGGGAGGATATAGAAGATATGGTAGTATTTGAGCATGAAGATGCTAACAATAACCAGTATATGCAATGGTATAGGAGTATAACAAGAAAGTGGATTCAGACGCAGATACGCGTATGAAACCCATGATCCAACAAAAAGAGGCATTGTATATTGTTAGAAAATCGAAAGCGAAAGCGAACATGGAAAAGATAAATAAAGAACAATAAGAACGTAGGATTTTACATGGAATCCTACTCCGTGAGGAGCGGGATGAAACCACGGGAGAAACCCTCAAAGGGGCATGTTATGCATTACACTTTCTCATCTGAAACAGGAGGCCTGGGGCTCCTTATATAGCCTCCACAGGGCCTCCAAGTCCCACCACTGCACGATGTGGGACAAAACTGTTGGATGGGGTAAATGGATCCTGGAGGGATCCATTTACTCATCTCTCTCATACATGACGCATACAACGAAGTACTCTAACACTCCCCCTCAAGCTGGGGCATGTAATGCTCAGCTTGGACAAACAGAAAGAAACTCAACTCAATGCTACATGACACTATGGACAATATCAACCCAACGCGCACAACTGCTGCTGTCGAGGACGTTGCTTCTCATGTCATGCAGGTGAGGAGGACGAACGGGTTGGAGTGTGAGTCTGCTGAATCTCCTCGTCGGAGAGCATGCGCTCTGAACTGCGCTTGTCAGAGTCGCTGCAACTAGAAATGAGTCTCCTCATCGGAGTACTCTAGCCCGCCACAATAATGTGGACAACTGCTCCATCTCTGAAAAAGACCGAACTGAATAAGGGTCATGGTTGTGCAATCCTCGTCGGAGTCCACGGTCGCTGGAGAATGGAGTCTGAAATAGTCTCCTCGTTTGAGAACTGGGTCTCTCCATCTGGCTCAGAGAATGGTACACTACTCTGGTGTCCCTATGATACCACATGAAAACCCTTGCCATCATGGCATAGAGAATCGTCCTCTACTCTGGAGTCCCTATGGCTCACATGAAAACTATGGCCGAAAATAATAAGAAAAGATGGGGACCATAACAATAGATTGCAAACATGTGCTCATCTAAAAATGACCGCAAACATATGTGTGTCTGAAACTGGAGTCTCTCTGGAGAACTCGAAAACTGGGCCTCTCATCATGGAGTGCCTTGAACTTGGGCTCTGACAAATCTGTCGAGTCTGAACAACTGCGCATCACACATGTGGACTCGAAATCTGAACGTCGAGTCGAAACTTGCGTATGGAGAATCTTCATTTGAAAACTTGTAGAGTCTAGAAATCGGCTGGTCTGGAAAATATCTGAATCTGTCATCTGAATATGGAACAAGACTTGTGACTCTACATATACTACCCCTTTCTCCCATACTAGTCGGAATACGTGACATCGACTATGTTGGGAGAAGACAAGGAAATTAGGGGTATAAAACATCAATAAGCCGTTTACATTTTTCCGGCTTCTCAAAACATGGATAGAATTTGGCCGTTTTAATTTTTTTACGGCTCTCTCTCTCTTTTTCGTTGACTTTTTTTCGGCTTTCGCAAATCTTTTTTTTACTTGCGTATGGCTCTTTTTTTGTACGCGACTCCTTTTTTTAACTTCTATCTCTCTCCTTTTTTTTAATTCTCAAACTCCCTTTTTTAACCACGGGCCAAAATTTTTTTTATATAACGGGCAGGACCTCCTCGACCCTTTAAGAAACCTGCGATAACCCCTTAGGGTTCTGCGCCTGTGGAACCAATCACCTATGCATGGAAGGGGGCGCATGCAAGATCAGACCACGTCGTATGTAGGATCGCCGCCTGAGGAGCGTCGCCTTGAGAGCCTGGGAATTGGTGGCGAGGAGGAGCGACTGATATGGAGGAAGAGTGCGTTGGGGTTGCGCGTGGGGTATCAGCTGCCTGGGAGAAGGTCGCCAGGAGGATGCCTTCGTCGCTGTGAGGGTTCCGCCTGGGGTCGGGGCTGTAGATCGCCGCCGACAAGCTGAGGTTGAGTGGCATCACTGCTCTGTGGGAGAGGGCAGGCGGGCTATCACCGTTGTTTGCGCTATCGTTGTTGTTTGCTCTGTGGGAGAGGGCAGGTGGGCTGGGGGTGCGGCTATTGCCGTTGTTTGCACTAAGACTAGGGATGGCTGGGCGCACGCGCGATGCGCGCCTGAGATGCTGTTAGCCTTGAAGTCTGCCTTGAAGAGGTGCCGCATGGAAGTCTGCCTTCGAAGTATGATTGATACTGGCGATGTGGATCTCCTTAGGATTGTGGCCTTGAAGAGATGCCGCCAGCCTTGATGCCCTGGAGAAGATGTTGCAGCTGAAAGATGACGCAAGGCCTGGAAAGAGGATGGCAACGCAATCAGTGCCTCAAAGTCTGTCGAATGGATCTAGAGATCCGGAGATTTAGGCCGAATCAGAACTGCTCTTCGATCTGGATTAGGGTTTTGTGAAAACCCCTAGGGCTTGAATGAACTATGAACATGATCTCGAGAAAACTGATCTTCAAGCATGAACAATAATCGAATTTCGGATAAAAAAATTAACCTTCAAATACAAATCCTCAAGAGTCGAACCCGCTCTGATACCATGTTAAAAAATTGGAAGCAGAAGCGAACATGGAAAAGATAAATAAAGAACGATAAGAACGCAGGATTTTACGTGGAACCCTATTCCGTGAGGAGCGGGATGAAACTACGGGAGAAGCCCTCAAAGGGGCATGTTATGCATTGCACTTTCTCATCTGATACAGGAGGCTTGGGGCTCCTTATATAGCCTCCACAGGGCCTCCAAGTCCCACCACTGGACGATGTGGGACAAAACTGTTGGATGGGGTAAATGGATCATGGACATGACGCATACAATGAAGTACTCTAACATATATTTTATAAAATTAAACCTTTTTTAGTACTTTAATATCTAAATAAATAACCTAATAAATTATCTTCTTATCAGAGGGATACTATTTTCCATGAGAGATAGCTTGGATGAAATTCGTCGATCGACGAAATTACTTTCAAAGTCAGGGATGAAGATTGAATATATTATTGTATATTTCGAGGATGCAATTTACATGTTCTCATTATCGGATCCATTCTATCATTATGAATATGTTCGTATACCACAACAATAAGTTGATACTTACCAACAAAAGCAACAATCAATTGCGGCTTCAGGTTAGAACTTCTTTAATTACTTCCCTTTAGGGGGTAAATGTATTTATCTTAGAAGATCTTAAAGATAGTATGATTATTTTAAGTATGAACCATGTAGGATATGGTGGAGAAAGCATACACAAGATTTGATGGTTCAGTCTCTATTGGATCGACATACACAAGATATTCAAGTCATATGGGAATTTCAGGGGCAACAACCTTTACAGAGGGATATCCAAGATGTCCAAATCGGACACAATTTGCAGGATTATTTCTTTGGAGAGCAGTTTACTGGATTATCAACTCAACAAAACATTGTAGGTCCATCAAGTCAGTTTGACTCTGGACCATCTCCATTGTCACATCTTGCTCAATTTGATTCTGAAGCTCTTCAGGCTACAATTTCATACTTATATGCCAGAGTGCATAATGTTGAGCCAACTAACTTTGAGAGACAATTGTTTGGTATTAATATGGCAATATTACAACATCCTTCATAATCATCTCGAAGACCATAAATAGGGGTAAGGATCAGCGAGCCTACTAAACTTTTGTCAGAGCTACCACGAAGATCGATGATTGAAAGAAGAACCACTGAACAAATGAGTGAAGAAGTAGAACATCCACGAAAGTCGCCATCTACGGCACCATCACCCATGCATGTTCCAACCCATTCTAAATGAAACATTGAGCTGAAGAAATAAAAAAATCTACACATGAAGATAACTAGAAGGCGACAGGAAGAGGTCAAGGAGGAAGTCAAGAAGAAGGTGGTGGAGGTCAAGGAGGAGGTGGAGGAGGAGGCCTAAAACAATTTCTAAAGCCTTGGAATGTTATAGATCAGTTTTTTTTCAAATGATTATGAATTATGAATGTAACATATTTTTTATTAAATTTAGAATATCTAGTGAATTCTTAAAACTGGATGTATAATTGACTTGAGTATTTTATTTATTTATTCAGTTAAACAAATATCCTTGCGATCAATCAAGTTAACCAAGAACCTCAACGTATGTTGCGGTTTTCTGTCTTCAACGTGTTGTGTCTTCAAGGTAAAAATGTATCGGATCGTCAACGTGTTGTGTCTTCAAGGCAAATATCAATTCAATGCAGGTTATTGAAGTCTGCCACTTGGATTGGAAGTATGAACATGTGCATCTGTTCATATTAACCTTTTTAAAGTTGGATCAAAGATTGAACCAAACTTGATCAATAAGCTTGAATTAGTTAGGATCATGGAATCAATTCAATTTCATTGAATGATGATGCTATCAAATATAAAATTGGATTAAGTTAAACCAAAAAAGTAAAAGTAGTTTAACCAATTATTTAAAAATGATCTAATCAAAATATATGAGAATATATTTATTAATATATTTAAACATCAATAAGTGTATACGCACATTTTAAATATATAAAAAAATATTTAAAAAATGAAACTTGTGCATACATGCATATAATTTATTTAAAATAAATAAATGATTTTTTGTTGTTGTTCTAAGATGATAATTTATTTAAAATATATAAATTAGATCAATTGCATCCACTCCAATGGTCCGATGATAGTGTCTACTACTCAAAAGATCAAGGTTCAAATCCCCCTTTATGGGGGTTGCATTAGGTAGCCGGCGGCCAGCATAAAAAATAGTTGGATCTCTCAACATGGATTTAAGCAAAAATCCATGTAGCCAACCATACTTAAAGTAGGAGAAGGCTTCACCATTTTTTTACATAAATTAGATCAATCACAAAAGTGCTAATTAATATATATATATATATTATGGAAAAAAGGATCCTACACCGGCGGGTGCAGGAAATTCCCTACACCCGGCCTAATTTTTCATTATTTTTTGATTTTTTTGAAATGAAACCTTGGGGAATTTAGATCACCATGTATCACCATGTTGTCATTCCAAATTCAACTTAATTCGACACTTCTATCATCTCCATCAAGACTACCAAATTTTAACGGTCTCAGAATTACTGAAATCGACCCCTTTTAAATGAACATGTTAGGAATGTTTATTTTACATGAAATTTGAAACACTTATTCCCCTCAACATATTAAGTAAATCCCCCAAACTTTTAATTCAAAAAAAGTAAAAAAATAATGCGAAAATGGGGTGGGTGCAGGGAGTTTCCTACACCTCTGGGTGCAGGCTCCCTGCCCTCATTTATTATTTATATATTGTTGAAGTATTCATTTACGTTATCATTTTTACTCTAATTGAAAGTATTAATTATATTAATTACAAAGTAGATATATTCTATATAATGCATATTTATTGAAGAAACAAATACATTATTATAAACTCAAAATATATTGGATCAAAAGATGATCAAGAATTTCAAAATGAAGAAAGTTGAAAATAAATTTGATAATGAAGATCAAACAAAAGAGGTGTATACATATGAAATTTGACTAAAGGATGCAACCATTTCCAAATCAACACCTCATAATTTTGAAATTCTAGCTTCCCATGCATTTTTAATTAATTAAGAATATTTAAATATTTGTTTAAAAATGTCCAATGAAATGTATGAAAAAATACAATTGTTGATTTAATGCTTTTGTAATCATTTACTAATATATAATCCATTGTATTTTAGTGGAGATAATACTTCTCATGGCTACATACAAGCACCCATTACCCATTGAATGAAATCGGGTATTGATTTAAGAATCAGGTATCCTTTGGAACGAATCGGGTCACAACCCATGACTCAATAATGATGGTTCCGGACAGATCACACAACAATCAAATGGATCGGGTACCCGTCCTGTGAGCACCCCTTACTACTCCAATAGTTTTTGTCTCGCAACTAAAGCTTTTCCTAAAAATCATTACATTGTCAAATATTCTGTCTCTGTTTTTACATAAACAGGAAAAAAGATGAAAATTCAATTCCCTAGCCACTATGTGCTCGACATATATCTCAATCCTAATTCAAATACAGAATATAATATCAAAAATCTACTCCAGATCAACAGATTTTTACATGGTTGCCTGCAAAGTGATTCCTTTCAGCCCTTGAAGACCCGTTTTGCAAGCTGAATCATGACTAGTTGATGATAAGAATAGGTAAAAAAATTCTCTCAAGCCGCAAGCACTGGGCTTAATGGACATGGGCACGCAGCTGCCGAACCACAAGGGAGCACAGGACAAAAGTTCTTTCTTGATCTCAGAATATATCACTCCAAACTGCTCCCTCTCCTTCACCACACCTTGCATGGACCTCTTTTATCCTATCAACTGATTTGCAGATGCCACTGCAGTTCCAGTCAAATGATGCTATGCACATATTTCCCGCCTGTGCCTTCCACTCGCAGTCTGCATGTCATTAAGATATCAACACTTGCAGGACTGGTTGTAAACAGTCTTGTTTTTTGGATTGATCATACCTGGAGGAGTTCCACAGCACATGTTCCGTTCGTCAATGTGCTCTACTTCCAGGCCGATGAACCAAGATCCCAGGGAGACGTCTTCATTCGCATACTTATGCAATATAGGCCTGCACAGGAATATCAATGTGCAGTGATGTTATAACAACTGAGTAGAGAATCCCAACTTCTCCTAATCACTTCACTGCTTTAACATTTTGACTGGGGGAGTATTTTCTCAGCATAGCCGCCTCATATATGTCATTTGGTTCCAATTTGTGGACAAATCTAATGGATTTATTACAGAGGTTAAATTTCAGCTGATGTCTAATAGTGGCTCTGGGACCATTTGAGAGCATCCAATCCATAATCAATGTTTTTAAATGATGAAATATTTAGTTTAGTGTTGCATTTGTTAACATCTTTAAATGAATGATAATCTCAATGCCATGATGTCTCGAAAATTGGATCAGACCGGAGAATCCGATTCCTTGTAATTTGATAGTGACGACATGTGATATGTCGCGGGCTTAATCTAGCCATGGATCCAACATCCCCAGCAGGCAGCGGATCCTATTCCATTACAATTCTGCCAATATTTCAGTTTAGTTTGCATCGTAACAGGATGAAGCAGATCAAATCAAGCCAGATGTGCCCATTAATTTCCATAATGAAGGCAGGAATGGCAATCATTACAACAGTGCAAGCGATCCCCCACTCAAAATCTGCTAGTAGTGCACAACGCGAGCACTCAAGATCTCAAAATCTATTAATCTTAAAGAACTTGATGAACCCATAGTTCGAGATTACAATATGAGATTGTTGCAATAGGATAAATATAATAAGCAAAATTTTCTTACTGGTTGATTGATATATAGGTGGCCAGATCTTTTGAAATAGCATATATCTGCCCAGTTGCATGACGGAAGTACTTGTTCCCTTCCTCTCCAAACTTCCAGTACTCAGGTTCATGATATTTGACATTCCTGTTGCGATCAAGACAATAGTGTGCATGAAAAGCGACAAAAATGATTGCAGCAAGAGAAAAGACATGAATGAAAGTTTTTCTAGTATTACTTCTGAGAGAGGACTGGACCAGATTTCATACATCCAATATATGTCCTTGGCTTTGATCTATGTCTGGCAAGTGTTGCAGCGAGAGTGCCTGTGACAAACAAAAACCAGTAAGAGGGATCTGAGAAATGGGACATGATATGAAATTCAAAGATGTTAGGATGATGCACCTAAGTTAACATGAACATCATCGTCAACCTTGACGTAAAAATCGGCATCCCATTTGGAAACTGCAGTGGCAAAGAATATCTTTGTTTTAGCAGATAGTTCATGATATCCCTCTACATGGTCCTGCAAAATAAAATTGCCCAGTATAGTGACTGAACATCGATAATATCTACAAAGAATTTTTTGCAATTTGAAGATCATCCACGACATTGTAAGAATGACGGATGGAGGTCATACCAGCCTTAGGAAGTCATTATGAAGAGAGTCTTCTGAATCAATAGCTTTGTCCAAAATACTATTCGATGCCGCGCTGCAGGAATTCAATTTGTTAGCTGATAGTCTGATGTATGATGATACTATCGATCATTTATCAGACAAAATAGGATCACACCGCATGTGTGAGCATAAATACGCACATAAAAGGTGACGAGTAAGGTGGATACATCTTAATGACGTAGAACTGGTGAGCAATGGAGCAGTATCCAATTTGACATCATAATTTTCATTTTATGAACCTTCATTTTACACCTGTGAGTGTTGAAATGAAAAAGCATGCTAACATGTCTAAGATAGAAAAGGATAGACTTCCGATGTTGGTGCAGACTAAATCCAATTTCAATTGTTTCTTTTCTTTTGTAAATCTTAGTTTTGTATATACAAGGGTGAGTCTTACAGTTTAACCTCTGGATTGTTATCGTCACCCCCCCCCCCTCGTCAAAAAAAAATCAAAATTAGAGGTTGTAGACATGAAGCATTATCGCATTGGATCCATCTAATGGGTTAGGTATCAAAGCACCTCAACAAATAGCTACCTTAAAATAAATCCCTTGACGAATATCTATCACTATTAAACTCTGCCTCAGATAATTCTTCAGGCTACTACCAACTGTTAAGATTGAGCAAGTCCAAACAACAATGGGAGCTTTTTGGAGAACCGATTTAGTGAACATATTGGTGGGGATTGTAATTATGTCAAAGTTATTTTCCTTATTCATCTTCACTGATTTGATGAAGCAATATTTACATTAATGCATCTGATTCTTTCATAATAATGCACTTGATACTTAGCTAAGCATATAATACTTTAGCAACCGCAATATACTATAACTTGATCCTATAATAGGCCTAAACCTCCTAGCAACCACTGAACTAGATACCTTGTAGCAGCTTCAGTCAATGCCATGTGTTAGAAAATCGGAAGCGGAAGCGTAACATGGAAAAGATAAACAAAGAATAAAGAACAGCGGGATTTTTACGTGGAACCCTACTCCGTGAGGAGCGGGATGAAACCACGGGAGAAGCCCTCAAAGGGGCGGATACTTTATTCCTTTTTCTCAATGGATACAGGAGGTCTGGGGCTCCTTATATAGCCTCTCCAGAGCCTCCGAGTCCCACCACTGGACGATGTGGGACTAAACACTGGATGGGGTAAATGGATCTCCTCCAGGATCCATTTACCCTGCTACAACACAATAGGCGCATACAACTAATGCTCCAATACTCCCCCTCAAGCTGGAGCATGCAATGCTCAGCTTGGACAAACAGAAATAAACTCAACTCAACACTACAGGACACTACGGACAATATCAACCCAATGCGCACATTGCTGCAGTCAAGGACGTTGCTTCTCATGCCGTGCAGGTGAGGAGGACGACCGGGCTGGAGTGTGAGTAAACTGAAGACTCAGAATCTGACCATCGAGTCTGAAACTGCGCCTGAAGTCTCCTCGTCGGAGAACTGGGTCTCTCCCATCTGGCTCAGAGAATGGTGCACTACTCTGGTGTACCTATGATACCACATGAAAACCCTTGCCCTCAAGGGAATGGTCCTCTGCTCTGGAGTCCCTATGGCTCACATGAAAACTCTGGCCGAACAACGACAAGAATGATGGGGACCTCGAACTGATGATGGCAACATATGCTCATCTGAAAATTGACCGCACACTTGTGCGTGTCTGAAACTGGACTCGGAATCATGATCGTCGAGTCTGAAACCGAACTGTAGAGTCTGGAATCTGAATGGTCTCTGCATGTGAATCTGGAACATCTAAATATGAGTGGAAGAAGACCTGTGACTCGGCATATACTCCCCCTTTCTCCCATACTTATCGGAAAACATGGACGTCGACCAAGTTGGGAGAAGACAACAATGGTGGGGGTAAAGAAATCATCAAAAAGCCGATTTCAATTTTTTTTCCGGCTTTTCAAACATCATCATTTTTTTTTCTTTGGCTATTTTCCATTTTTTTAATAGCCGCGATTTTTTTAAGCCGTTCACCATTTTTTTACGGCCTTTTTTTCTTCTTCTTCTCTTTTTTTTTGAAAATTTTGCGTACGGCTTTTTTTTGTACGTGCCTTTTTTTCTAATGCAAACTTCGGCCCTTTTTTTTAACATGCCCTCTTTTTTTTTACAAACGGCACTCAGCTTTTGAGCCGACATAAATAACACATATTATCATTTTTTTATCAACCATCGCTAACCCCTTAGGGTTCCCACGAGGAACCCTTTCATTCAAACGTGCGCCGCTAATGGGGGACATACGGGATCGTCGCCCCCATCTCTAGGGTTCCCACACGGGGAACTGCAACAACAGCCTACAGGGGCCTCCGCCTGGAGTTCAAGGGAAGAAATGGGTTCTCGCGCGGGGCTCCTGCTGAAGTTCGATGGGGGTCTTCGCTCACTGCTGCTGCGAGGAAGGCGGAGCCCCTGCCTGGGTTGTCGCCTTGCGCCTGGGGGGGAGGGTCGCCTTCGCCTGGAGGTCGTGCAGCAGGGAGGTTCGCGCAGCGGAAGAGTACGCGGGGGCGGGCGCCGCCTTGGAGTATCGGGGCCATCGCCTTGTGTGCCTGGAGCGCGAGGGGGTTTTGCGCTAAGGGGGGGTTGCGCCATCGCCTGAAGCCGGTGCCGTAGCGTGCAGGGTTGTTGCCGCCCGCGTGATCTGGAATCTGCTAGGGCTTGCCGCGGTGGATCAGATCAGGGGTTTTGGAACCTTGGATGCTTCGTGCGCCTTGGAGTCGTGCGCTACCACGTGACTTGCTGGAGAGTGCACGCATTGAGGAAGAGGGTGTTGAATGATGGAGGCACTATTGCCTCCGCCTGCTGGGATTTACGCCTGCGCATTTTTGCACACACAGCCAACGGATCCCCATGTTCTGCTGCTCGATTCTGGAGAGAGGATTCATCGTGCAGCCTGCAGATTTGGGTGCGAAGCCCTAATGGGCTTGTCGTGGCTGCTGGATAACAGAAGGATGAATGTGCGCGAGACTGGGATGCGCGGCCTGGAGAGCGGATCTTCACGAATAAATTTAGGGTTTCAAAAAACCCTAGAACATGACCAATAATAATCTTCAAAAAATAATCTTCAGGAATAAACAAATATCGAGTCTCGAATAAATAAAGAACACGAAATCCTTGAGAATCGAACCCGCTCTGATACCATGTTAGAAAATCGGAAGCGGGAGCATAACATGGAAAAGATAAACAAAGAATAAAGAACAGCGGGATTTTTACGTGGAACCCTACTCCGTGAGGAGCGGGATGAAACCACGGGAGAAGCCCTCAAAGGGGCGGATACTTTATTCCTTCTTCTCAATGGATACAGGAGGTCTGGGGCTCCTTATATAGCCTCTCCAGAGCCTCCAAGTCCCACCACTGGACGATGTGGGACTAAACACTGGATGGGGTAAATGGATCTCTTCCAGGATCCATTTACCCTGCTACAACACAATAGGCGCATACAACTAATGCTCCAACACCATGTACACTTCGTCTGTTAAATATGGAAACAGTTGTACAGCTATATTATGTTGAGATCGAGAAAGATAGAACTGTGGCAGCAGCAAAACTAAGAACATAGGGTATAACATGTTTTACAAGGATCGGGATTACCATCCTACTCCATGCGATAAGCAGCCTGATAACCGTGGTTTTCTATCTCATCTCATTAAATCATGTAGTGCATGATCTTACACACACATATATGAAAATTTTCCAATGATCTCAAAGCTCATTAGGATTGTAATGAGCACCATGAGTGGGACTTAGTCTTACTAGTGGGGCTATATAAGAACTCCACACCACCTACAACAGATGAGAGAGTATTCAATATATAGAGACGGCCCTTGGGAGGCCTTCTTCCGTGGTTTCATCCCGCTCCTTAAGGAAAGGGTTCCATGTTAAATCCCGATGTTCTTCCATTGTTTTTAATTCTTTATTTCTAATATACTTCTGCATTATATTTTTCTACAAGGTATCAGCGCGCGTTCTATTCTTGAGGATTTATTTTCGTGATTTGTTCGAGATTCAATTCTTGGTTATTCTTGGAGATTATGATGAAGATTCAAAGTTATGAAGATTCATGTTCATGATCTAATCTAAGTTCTTGACCACAGATTCCAGTAAAGATCATCAAGACCTGGTACGATTTTGGATTGAAGATTATTATTATTCGTGTTCGAGATTCGTTCAAGATCAAGTTCTATGGTTTCTTATGAAACCCTAATTCTGCGCCGACGCCAACTATCAAGCGAATTTGTTTATGATCAGTTTGTGTTTGCAAAACCCTAGATTCTCCCTCAAGTTATTCTACAAAGACTTTCTTCTCTTATGTTATGTGCAAGTTCTGAAGATATTCAAGGTCTTCTGAAGATCCGGAGATCGTTTTCGTTGCAAAGTTCCAGGAAATCATCAGAAACCCTAATTCGGTAAGCCTACATCGTCCATGAAACTCGAGACAAGCATACATTACCCGGGTGACGCAAATCCCAAGCATCGACGACGGCTCCTTGCGTCGCTCTAAGCCTTTCTCTGGTGATCGACGACAACAGAACCTCCCTCGCATGAGGATCCCCCACGCTGCACCTTTCCAAGCTTCGCCCCTCTCTATCTCAGCGCACGATTACGCCCTCTAGGCAAAAATGGTGATGGTAGCACGTCCCTCCAGGCTCCAGGTGACGATGTGCCTCCACCTTCTCTCTCCAGCACCGCCTCAGCGCACTCACATGGTGGCGATCTCCACCAGTTCAGCG
The DNA here is from genome assembly GCA_037367405.1 of Ottelia alismoides. Taxonomy (NCBI): domain Eukaryota; kingdom Viridiplantae; phylum Streptophyta; class Magnoliopsida; order Alismatales; family Hydrocharitaceae; genus Ottelia; species Ottelia alismoides. The sequence continues at coordinate 741,353 of JAZKJV010000517.1, read as the reverse complement.
ATGGAACCATATTCCAGCAGGGGCGATCGATACCGATTGCAAGGAGCCCTTGGTTGGGCTTTAGTAGACCGTGTGGCCTGCCTTGTATTAAAAAAAGAGAGAAGAAGTGAGAAGTACTCATCCCTGGCAAGTAGCAGGCCCATAAAAAAGCAGAGAAAAAAAAGCAGGCTGAACTAAGCTATGGCTGCAATAAAAAGGTGGGGGAGAGATTTGCATATTTTGGGCCCAGTTTAGGCTGCAGCATTACAAAAAAATGAGTTGCATTTTTGGGCCCAATTGGGCCATGAGTTTAAAAAAATGCAAGTGTACAAAAGAAGAAAAAAGGGGAAAAATGTTCGCAAGAGAAAAAAATATTTTGAGAAGAAAATTTTTCATTTGTAATTGGTTTTTCCCCATATTCAGGTCTTCTCCCAACTAGGTCGATGTCATCAATTCTAACCAGTATGGGTGAAAGAGGGAGTATTATGTAGAGTTCTACATATCATATTTAGATTTTCTAGTTCAGATTCCAAGCATGATTTCAAACTCTAGAGTTCAAATTCAGACTCTACATTCAGATTGTTTTAGAGGTTACAGTTTCATGCACACATGTATGCGATCATTATTTGAGAGATTCCCATCTTTGATTTGGACTCAGGGTTTTCATGTGATCAATAGGGACTCTAGAGTAGAGATCACATTCTCTAATCCATTGTGGGCTAGGGTTTTCACATGAATTCATAGGGACTCTAGAGTAGAAATCACATTCTCTGAGCCAGTATGGTAGAGATCCAGTTCTCCGACGATGAGACTTTCAGGCTCCATTCCCCAACGATCGTGAACTCCGACAAGGATGTTTCCATGATTTTTCCTAGCTTGGTCCTTCAAAGAGATGGAGCAGTTGCGGACCAGAGTTCTCCACGTAGAAACTCATTTCAATTTCAATGATTTTGACAGACGTAGTACAGAGCACACGTTCTCCGATGAGAAGATCCAATTCTCATCTCTTGTTGTTGGAGGCTAGAGTCGGAAGTTGTGAGTTATATGATGAAAATCACGAGAAACCCTAGCAAAATTTGATTTTAGGTTGAATGTGCGCAAGGCGCATTGTGGCACAATGCGTCTGGGCGCAGGTGCACGGGTGCACACAGGCACAGTTGCGCAGATACACAGATGCGCAGACTCGCAGTGCGTAGTGGGGCACAAACGCACAGTGCACGTTCTGTGCAGACTCGCAGTGTACAGACATACAGGGGCGTAGTGCGCGATGCACAGGTGCGCGGCAGTGGTTGGGCGGCGTGGGAGGACTGGTGTGCATGGGGTTGCGTGCGACAGTGTCTGGCGGCATGGAGAAGAAGAAAACTGCCGAGGGGGGGTGTGTAGGGTTAGGGTGGGATACAGGAACCCTGGTCTAGGACCATTGCCCCGATACCATGTTGTGAAAAATGAATTGTGTGTTTATTAGAATGACCTCAGGGCACTCTTATATAGGAGAAAAGCACTGAGTAAATATCATGAGAGGTATATAAGAAAAATAAACTAAGAAATAACACCAAAGATATAACTATTTCAATAGTTTTAATAAAGGCTAAGGCAGTTTTAGCTATGTATATGTTCTTGTAGAAGACTGACCTTTCAAGTTAAGTACTATATTTTAAGAAGGAGAAATTGTGATAATTGCATGTTCTCGTCACAGATAAAAGACTAAAAAGATAAGTCATTGAAGCTCAAAGACATGGAGAACAATGCACGATTGAGGTTTCACATCAAATGCAAGGGTATTCCTGCAAAAACCCAAACTCACAGAAGCGTTCAAGAGAAAGCTCAAGAAGCTCAACAAAAAGCTTAAAATTCTTTATTTTCTTGCATATCTTTTAGTGCACACCAGCTTAAGTTGAGTCAATTAGCTAATTATTTGACTTTTCTAACAACTAATTTCACATTGAGTCGATTGTATGTTTACTCTAGTTGACTATCCGTGACTCAAAACATTGTCTCAAATCATTCCAGTCAACTACCATTAAATCATCAATTAATGTTACTTCAGTCGACCACTATATATAAATTCCCAGTCAACTACTTGTATGCCTTCAACATGTTTAATCACTTCCAAATTCACTAAAACATTATCCCAGTTGGCTGGCATAAAATTTCAGCAGCTTACTTTACTCCAACATTCCTTTACATTATATACTTGATCGTTGTCCATGACTTTCTAATCAGATTAAACTTTATCTCGTTAATTATTTCAGGTGACTAATGACTATCTCTTAGTCGGCTAATCTGAAGTTCCAGCTGACTAATGAATTAACCAGTTAAATTGAAGTTTCTGGAAACCAAAACCAACTTCCAATCGACTAATTATTTGAACAATCATTTGCTTAACTCCTATCTGGCGCTGCTTACTTAGTTATTGTTGGAGAAAAGAATAGAATAGTTATCATTATTGAGACCCTAGGGCTCTCTTATATACGAGAAAAGTCATGAGTAAATTATACAAGAGGTACATGAAAGTAATAGAAATACCAAATAAATATAAAGAGCTATAAATATCTCAACACTCCCCCTCAAGCTGGAGCATACATGCCTATCAAGCTCAGCTTGGAACAACATCTCTGAAAAGGGTCTCTAGCAAGGGCCTTGGTGAAAATATCAGTTGTCGAATCTCCAGTAGAAATATGGGAAGTGAATATGAGACCCTTCTGGATCATGTCTCTGGTATAGTGACAATCGACCTCTATATGCTTGGTTCGTTAATAAAATGCAGGATTATTGGCAATAAAAAGAGTTGCTTGACTGTCACATAAAAGCTGCATGGGAAGAGGAACCTCAACAGTAAGATCAGTCAAGACCGATCTAACCCACATCATCTTTGTACTCCCCTATGCCATAGTTCTGTACTCAGATTCTGCACTTTATCAAGCAACCATTGTCTTCTTCTTGCTTTTCCATGACACGAGAGAGCTCCCAACAAAATTAGCAAAGTCAGAAGTGGACTTCCTGTCTCTAGGGCATCATGCATAATCCGCATTTGCACGAGTTGTCACCTCAAGAGATGTACCTCTGTTGAATATAAGACCAGTACCAGGTGAATTCTTTAAATATCTCAAACCGCATCCACATGAATCTTCCTGGGTTGCTCCATGAACTGGCTCGCCTTGCTCACAGCAAAGGATATGCCTGGCCTGATGATGGTAGCATATAGGAGCTTCCCAACAAGCTCTCAAACTCTGCTTCAGGCCGTAAATTGCCTTGTGGAGTCTACACACTTTCTGAGACTCCCCCTCGACAGCAAACCCTGGTGGTTGTTGCATATAAACATCCTCATGTAGATCTCCGTATAGAAACGCATTATTCACATAAAGTTGGTAAAGAGGTCAGTCCCGTGAAACAGCAACTGATAGAAGATTGTGCAATATCGAATGCCTGACCACTGGAGAAAAGGTATCTTGATAGTCCACCCCATAAGTCTGGGTGAACCCACATGCTACAAGCCTTCCTTGTAGTGATCCACACTGCCATCCACCTATTGCTTCACCATAAAGATCCATTTGAACCCCACAACAAAGGCACCTGAAGGAGCAGAAACAATACTCCAGGTACCACGAGACTACAAAGTGATCATCTCCTCCTCCACAGCAAGTCGTCAACTGCTATGTTGTATGGCCTCCTGATATGTTCGTGGGATAGTAACAGCTGAGAGTCCCATAACAAACCTTATGTACTCTAAAAAAATGATCAAGGAAACATGCGCAGCAAGAGGATAAGTGGCACGGTTATGACGTGAGTCACGTGACTTCCTCAAGGAAATAAGTACATCGAGGTCATCAGCCTCTCTGTTCTCTGGTATCAACTCCTCATGTATAGTATCTTGTGGAACAAGCATATCACCAGTGCCATCAACAGAAACAATGTGTTCATTACATATCTGAGGCATGTTGGATGATGGGGAAGGCGCATGAGAAGCGGGGTGAGTAAAGGGCCTGAGAATGTAAAACCGTGGTAGGAACTGTGTCAGGGTAGACAGAGATGGAGGTGGCGGAGGAGGTAAAGGTGGAGGTGACTGAGACTCAACATGGGGAGTTGTTGGTGGAGATAACGAAGATGGTGGAACAAAGACATCCTCGTCAGAGTCAGCATTAGACAACCTGTCACTTGTAGGAGAAAAATACATAATAGACTCAAAAAATGTGACATCAGCACTCACATTATATTTTCTCCCTACAGGATCAAAAAATCTATACCCTTTTTGGGTACGAGAATAACCAACGAACATACATTTGACAGCTCTGTGAGAGAGCTTATTGCGATCAGAAGTAAAATCGTGGACAAATGCCACAGACCCAAAGACCCTATAAGTAAGGGAGAATATGTCCTCGATAAACGCAATCAAGAAAAGAATCGTTTCTCCAAGGATAGTAGAAGGCATGCGGTTCTCAAGTAACATGCAATGAGAACCGCATCACCCCAGAACGAATGAGGAGCTCGACTCTGAATCAAAAAAATCCTTGTGAATCCAAAAGATGACGGTGTCTGCGTTCAGTAACACTAAGCACAATAAGTCTGATGAACATTCCCAAAATATCTGAGAAAGTCAGACAACTGTAAAGTAGAAAACTCCAAGGCATCGTCAATGCGAATGAACTTTACATTAGTAGAAAAAATGTTCTTAATCTCAATAAGAAATGATTTAATAACAGGACAAGCTTCAAACTTATTCTTTAATAAGAAAACCCAGGACAATCTAGAGAAATCATCCACAACAACCATATAAAACCGATGTCACTGATGATCGGGAACATGACTAGGACCCTAGATATGAAAATGAACTCACTCAAACAATTGACTACTATGACGACTCTGACGACTCGGAAAAGAAGAATGATGGTGCTTCTCAAGATGACATTCCTCACACTCCAAGGTAGTATGAGTAGAGATTTGAGGGAGAACATGGTACATCTTCTGCAGAGGAAGGTGTTCAAAGCGAAGATGCCACATGAATGGAGAGATAGATCCAGATGGAATAGTAGCAGCACAAGCACACTGAAGTTGGACCAGACTGTATAGCCCTCTCTGTTCACGGCCACATCCAATCACCTTACCGTGAGTATGTCCTGAAACACAAGAGAAGAAGGATCAAATATGGCACGACAATGTAAATCTTTTGTAACTGACTAATAGACAAAAGATTCATCTGAAATGCTAGAGCATGTAACACATTCTGCAGACGCGTCGATGTGGCTAGAACAATCTCTCCCTAACCAATAATGGTAGATGAACCCCATTCGCAATCACTACTGATCTACCATGAGGAATAGATATGTAAAAAGTAAACTGAGTCCGATCTCCACACATATGATGAGAAGCTCTGGAGTCCATGATCAAATCAGTCGAATCTGAATTGCTACAACTGGTAAGTGCATAGGCAATACCTGACGAACTCATGGAAGCTATGACAACAGCTGCAACATCTGAAGATCTTGCTGCTGGGGTGGGCGGTGTAGTCATCATCCCTCTCAATCTTGAGACAATATCATCAAACCTCGCATCATGAAAAGAAGTCGGGGTAGTCTCCGTCTGCTCAACTACACGGGCAGATGCTGGATACCCATGATTCGGATAGCATGTCTCCTCTGAATGTCATGGACGGTGGCAATGTGAGCATGAACCACGATGACGTCCTCCTCCTCGACCACGAGATCCGCGCCTGCGAAACTGTGAAGAACCCCCTCTGCCACGAGAAGCTGCCATCGCAGAGGAAGTTTGAGCTATGGTAGCAGACAAAGTAGTGATCCTGCTCAGCCTCTTGTAAACTTCCTCCATCGGGGGTATCGTCTCTCCAGTAAGTAGTTGAGTACGTGTTGCATCATACTCTGAGTCAAAGGATGACAAAAAGACTCCTGTCATAGTGGCATTAATGTATGCATGTTGTTGTTCAGTGCTGGTAGTGATGGGTATGAAGTTATGAAGACACGCAAACATGCCTCAGATATGCGAGAAGTGGGCATGAAGAGGCCGACCATTCTGCTTGGTCGAGAAAATATCATACTGCAACTGGAGGATTTTGCTATCATTCTTCGCTTGCCCAAATGTGTCAGTCAGGATATCCCATATAACCTTGGACGTGGGTTGATTGACGATGTCATTGGCAATCTCTGTGGTGAGCATCCCGGAAAGTCAAATCCGTGCATAGGCATCATCTTGCTTTCATGAAGCATTAGCCCCAATTTTGTCCACCGGCTCTGAGTCAGTTTAAATGTGCTCCTTGTTATGGCACTACATAAGGGTGTGAAACTGCATGATCGACAACTCCTATTTAGTCCCATCCATCTTCACGATAGGAGCCGGACCCTTGAAGTCACCGGACGACAAAAAAATATCACCCTTGTTCTCTGACATGATTGATTAATCACCGAAAATCCGGATCGAAACTGGGGAATAGACTTATTTGAGCAAGTCTACACAATCATATGAAGGAATGGTTGTACGTGTAGACTCATACAACCATCCTCTTCAATCCTTGTAGTCTAGGGCTGGAAAACGTGATTTATATGTCTGAAATCACGTATTTCGGTCAAGATCAGACCCTATAACTCTGCAAGAACACCCGAACTATAGAAGATTGGGCGTGCAGCGACTAGGACGGCCCGCTAGGGCTACAGACCCGGGCGAAAAGGCCGTTTGGGGTGGTCACTAGTATTGCAGTGACAGACGGAGAGGCCGATGTGGCCGGTTGGCGACGGGGTGGAGGGGGGGTTAGGGTTTAGTGAGATGTGGGAAACTCGGTCTAGGATCGTTGCTCCAATACCATGTTGGAGAAAAGAATAGAATAGTTATCATTATTGAGACCCTAGGGCTCTCTTATATAGGAGAAAAACCATGGGTAAATTACACGAGAGGTACATGAAAGAAATAGAAATACGAAATAAAATAAAGAACTATAAATATCTCAACACTTATCCTAAACAACTATTAAATCTTCTCAAGCCTGTGAATAGGACCATTAAACCATTGACTGGGCATCCGTATAAGAAAGACATTCTTATCCATCTATGTGAGATTGTGAACTCAAAATAACACCTGTTTATGTGTTCTTCGCTTGGTCTAAGCTCCCAAGCACTCTCAAGTTCTCATTCTCTATTCTCAAGCTACTCCATGCCTTGTTCCACATGTGCAAAGATGCGTAAGCTTGTGTTTTTAATATTCATATACTAACAAGCCATTTCTTTTCGGATTGTTGTATGTACCTGACGTATGGGTTCCTTTCTCTGCCGGAGATAAAATCCACCTTGGGTGTTGTCTAAGAGAGGATGACTAACACGTGAAGTTGTAATACCATCAATTAAATATATTTGAAAAGTATCATCCTCTACAGAGCAAGGAAAAATCATAAAACAAGATATTTTCGGATGTGATTTTTACCCATGATGTTTTCCATGTTGAAATCGATGTGTACTTACGATTAGTTATTCTTTGATGTATCTCTCAATATTTAATTTGTATTTTTTAATTAGAATTATATATTGCATATCTCAATCCCCTTCTTGTGTTGAATTTTCAATAGATAAGAGGAATGAAGAACACGCGCATACATTCAAGAAAAACAAATGAAAGCACTACAAGTGACATGAGATGTTTTGGATATGGGCAATTCCGATCCTAATACAAGTCAAGTGAAACTACACAGTTGGACGTCATGGCTCTAGAGAACATGGTAAGACGTCATGGCTCTAGAGAACATGGTAAGCGAAGATTGTTAGGAATTTAACAGCCAAAGAAAATATGAGGATATGATGGCAGGACGTCAAACTTTCGGGTGATGGAGTGACTTACCTATGGCCGATCATGAATCGGACGACAATTCCTTTCTCATCTTCTAGCTGCTTTAGCTTCTCTCCTATAAAAACAACAGAGTTAGGAATTGAACTGGCACAAGTAATTTTATCACATGCAATGTGCCATAGAGGTTTAAATGAATTTGCAAAAGGAAAAAGCTTCAACAAGCATGAGCAATGGAACATGGAGACGTGTGTCTGTAATAGAGATACACATCATAGCAAGATCGTAGAGATGCGGTTTAAGAACAGAAGGATCAACACGAAGCATCAAGCTAGGATGCCACGTATAATTGCAGTGAGTGCAGTAAGGCAAAAAATTGCATTTTGAAGCTAAGGTGAACTTCATATTTGTGTATCACGAGGATAAAATGACAAAATTGGGAATTATTCTGAATGGTCAATTTTGTGTCCTTTAAGGATTGTATCTAGCAGCTTCGAATAGCAGATATTAAAAGTTTCAGTAATGAACCTTGAGGCATCCATGTTTCCCTGACTGAATCTCTCCGCTTCCTGCTGCTAAATGCTGTATTTATCCCAATCACCATAAAAGCCTTCTTCCTTTTCGGGCCAGTAGCCACAAAGGAAGGTGATCTTGCCAACTCCTGAGAAGTCCTTGTAGCAGCGATCTCCATCTGCAGTGTGGATATAGTCTTGTCCAGTGACCTAAAGACAACAGCACAACATTAAGTACAGAACAAAAGATTCTTTCTTGTATGCCCTCCTAACAAAAGACTAATCCAAGAAAACTTATAGTAACTAGATATTAGCACTAACTGAATGGCCTCATGAGTCCTTGCAACCTCCCCCATTATATCACTACTGCCGTGAACCTTCTGACAACGTTTTTAGAAGAGAAAATGATTATTGGCAAAAATAGATCATGCAATCCAACAATTGAATCTTTCTGCAATATTGAAACTCACCTTCTTTGTGTTGCACTCTTCTGCCACAAGCTGCAATTCCTGTTCCTGCCGTCTCTTAGTGATAATCTGAGTACCTCCATCTGGGAAACCTGAGAACCTTCAATCCAAAGGCACCCACATTTATTAACAGAAACAACAAAATCTGAATACCAAGAAATCCCCCCGACCGATATTCAACCTTTCTCCTCTAAAACCATGGTTCCAGCCGAGAACCAAATTGCAAGAATTCAAAATACTACTTTCATCTTCAAGTACATAAAACATTAATTCTCTTGAAACAAGCACAACCCACCAAACCAAAACCCTGCTTTAGTCTCAAAAGGGAAGAACTTTGAGTACAAAATAATCCATCTATATATGGAAACATCATTTTATAACTTACAAGTAACAAATAGCACCCACATCTCAAAATCCCACGCTCTCACTTCAAGGTGAAAGATTTCAATATCAAAATTAAATCGTGCACAACTAAATAGCAAAGCCATCATTTCCACTTCAAACGATGAGCAAATATCCACAAACCAAAATGCCATCTTTCCTTGAAATACACAGTTTGCTACACTAAACCCAGACACCAAAACCAAAAGAAAAAACAACAAAGATTCCACAAAGATCTACAAAATCTACCTCTGAGTAAACAGCACTCCCATAAGAAAGCTGCAGATGCAGACCGCAAAGATCCATCCCCTCTGCACCCTCCTCTCCCCTCCACCTCCACCCTTCCCCTTCATCAGCCTCCCGCAACCACAGGATGCAGAAATCCCAGCTGTTAAGAACGATTGGAAGCTCGATACAACACCAAGAAAAAGGAGGGTAAAAGAGGTCGGATCGCCTCCCACTTCACGCACGTAGTCAGAGAATTTCGAGTTAAAATTCCACCCTTTAGCAGCCGAACCGGCAAGAACATGGGAGCAACTACGGATTCGGGAGGTGGAAGGGGCAATGGATCTGGATTTGCTGCATTGAGTCGGGAATGATTGTGGTGGCGCGTCTGGTCTGTGGCTTTTGGGGAGGGGGGAGGGGGGAGGAGGTGGGTCGCACACACTCTCTCTACCGAATGGGGTTTGATGTGGTGATAGATTGCAATTGTTTTTTCGTGGTACAGGAGGAAAGAGTGGTTCTTTCGAGGCTTTTGCGTGAACTCGCGAATTTGGAGACTTTAAATTGTGTTTCCTTTTTTCTTTTTGTCACCTGAAAAATCTCATGTTTGATATTTGATCACGTTCGATTTGATAATACTCCAATTCAATTTTGATTCGTTCATAAAGGAATCGAACCTTAATATAACTTTTAGCTCATTTATATAAACAAATAAAATCTTGAAAGGGTAGATTCGCTCAAGTTCGATTCGTTAATAGTTTGATATAAATATATATAGGGTTAAATGGGGTTGTCCCCTGGGGTGCAACCAACATTGTTGCCCATTTTTAGTCAAATTTTTTATTTTTTTGAAAAATATCGCCATGCATATTCATCCATATATCCCTCATATATGTCATTCGAATTTCATCAAAAATAGAGACTCGTATGCCCTCCATCTAGAACATGTACAATTACAGCAGTTTTCATATCATTAAAATTACATATTCTAGATGGAGGGCATAGGAGTCTCTATTTCTGACGAAATTCGATTGCCATATAGGAGGGATGTAGAGATAAATATACATGGCAATATTTTTCAAAAAAAATAAAAAAAATTGCAGCAAATGGGGTGGGGCAGCCATGTGCAGTCCCATTTTTTCCACATGTGTGTGTCTGTGTGTGTATTATGATTTGAGAAATGGGAGCGCATACAAAGCTCACAGCCCTTATATCTTGATTTATGTTCAATTCTCAGAAATACAAGATCTAATATGAATTTTTTTCCAAAATTTCCTCAAAAATTATTGCTGAGTTGAAACCATAACCTTCCTATCACCCACCCACACACGCCTTCTCCCTCTCCTCTATTCTCCACACGATACCCACCGACGCCGCACCCCTCCCCCTACTAGTGGTCGGCGGACTCCCCTCCTCCTAGCATCTAGCCGCACCCCCCGTCTCCTCCCAAAGGCCAGCCCCTCCCCGCCCCCCCCCCCAAGCAGCCTGCCTGACCCCTCCTTCTCCTACCAGCGGCTCGCAGCTCCTCCTCTCCTTTTCCCAAGCAGCCCACCGCACCCAACAACTTCCTCCCAACGTCCCGTCGCTTCTCCTCTCATTTCCCCAAGTGGCCCGTTGCACCTCGCAACCTCCTCCCAACGGCCCGCCGCTCCTCCTCCCAAGCAGTTGCAACCTGCAACGACACGATGATATCTCAAGGTTTTTGCATTGGATTGTGAATATGTGTTTTCTTTTTCCATTGCTGCATATAGTAGTTAAATTCATAAGTCAGGACTGCAAATTATTATTTTTTTCTTAATGAGTTGTGGATATCTTATTCAAAGAATAAGCTCTAGCATTGCATTAAATTGTAGATGTCACATTTAAATTCCTGATTTGGGAGAATTAGTATCTTAAAATACATAATTTTGTGCTTGAAACAAGGCATTTGTTGTGTTCAGTTTTTGTATTTTGTGCCTATTAACTTAGTATATAATCGAACCTTTAATGAATCAAACCTAACTTGTGTCCATTCACTTTGTAGATAATCAAACCTTTAATGAACCGAACCCCGCGAACTTCAACCAAATCAAACCGAACCGGAACATGATTTTAATCTTATCTGTGACATCCGTCCCCCTAGGATTCATATACTCGGCAAACCGATTCCACGCACATACCATTCGACATTCAAAATACATAATAATATAAAGCAGGAGAAAATGGCATAAAATACTGGGATTAAAAATTTTCCATCCATTCATAACATGTCCATCATTGCATTTCATTACGATCACATCCATATCCACAAAAATATATTACATGTATGCTTTCCAAAAAAAATCCTATGCGTGCATGGTACATCTCATATCTCCCAAAATGCTACAAGTAAAATAAGAACAGTAATAACTATAAGTGACGATACCGCAAAGAGGAAACTATGTAGCTGCATAAAAGAAGTAGCTCCAAGTAAACAAGTGTCGCTCATTTTTACGGCTTCTGTTGAGAACCTGCGGATCCACAAATAGGTATGTTATGAGTACAGTTACTCGGTACGATAAAAAACTTACAGCAAGTATGATATAATTAAAAAGTATGCAAAAGAAACAACTAGGTAAACAGACCTTACAAAGAGATAAATTCTAATTAGTATTATTATTTGATATGGATCAACTAAGCTTCTTGGATAGTATGTGATTTTTTCCGGGTGAAACCTCACACGATGACTCTAAGGCAAGAAGAAGGCCTTAGGGTTGGGGTGCCTCTTTAGGGATGCGGTGGCATACAATGCATCCTAACTAAGTTCTCAATATGTCCACTTGGCTTCACTTATAAGATTTATAACTCTGATTGCTAAAGTGATTTCCAAACTGCGAATCTTCGCGAACCGTGCAAGTCCACTACCCACGTGTAAGAGTCCAACGTGGTGTAGGACATGTGTAAGGACATAGATTGACAAGATTATTTTTACCATAGTCGAAGTCGTCACAACTAACCCAATCCTCCATATGTCCAGGAGATTTTTATTTCAATCCCAACATCATTAACCACATTTCCCGAAACTCCCCTCTTAACGCTCCCACTTGGAATATCAACACATGTGGCATGCACCAGCCAGCACAAGAGTGTTAAATCTAAGAGAACAAGCGAAACACTAGACCATCAACCATGACTATTTGGCCCGCACTCAAAGTATCAGGCTAAAGGCATGCAAGTGCTGAGGCTGAACACCGCGTGGTGACTCATCGATATGCCAAGTGATATGTCCTCCAACCGTCGCAGCTACGTAGTAGTGGTTGGGATTGCGGCTCTCTAGACTTCTACCCGAGACCCCAAGGATGCATGCACAATCCCTTGAAGCACCTAACTCCAACTACTCGATAACAATGAAATCACACCCATCAAGCGATAAATGCAACGAACAAAATCAATACTAAGCTCATGGAAATTTTATCTACTTGAGTTGGTTACCAACCAACACAAATCACTCACATTACTTCAACCCGCAACTTTACTGCCAATAATCGTTATTCTAAAGTAATGCTAAAAAAATTTACTGTGTTCAAAACATTATGAGTTCATTGAATGAGATTTTGAAACTACGTCGACCTACGAGGGGGTGACAATGAAACAATCATCTATTGATGGGTAAAAATTGATTGTACATATCTTCTAAAAAATGAGGTCATAGTATATTTAAATGGTTCGATAAAAATGTAAATTCCCTTTGCTGACTGTCATTTCATAATATCACCATGACTCTTGTCCAAGACCCATATCTGTACCCGAGCTTATTATATACAACGCTCCCTTTCTGCATAAAAATATGTTGGCATTACCTTTTCTTGGTTCGAACTTGTGTGTCTAAAATATAATCAAGAATATGTAACCTAAATCAACTAATGGCATATCTACGGACATACTTACTGGACAGAATGGCAAACGGGCATATAAAAAGAAGAAAAAACTTGTGCAACACAATGCAAAGCAAGACCAAGGTGAAGTTCTATGTCTCGCTTGTTCTACAATCATATCCAAAATCCTCGTTTGAGTAAATTCCCTTTAACTCTTTTTTTTGGGTGCATTCGAAAGTCATGTTCGTTTGGAGAATAAGCACTGGAATAATGTGTCAATTTTCCATCTAGTGTGGTTTCCAAGAGTACGACTATTCTCATCCACATCCCATTATTTCACCTTATTCTACCCTCATTTCTATCTTTATTTCACCTTACCTACCCTTGTTCCACCTTATTCTCCTTATTCCTATCTTTCCAGGTGAACAGGGAATAAACCATTATTCTCATTATTCCTACTTACCCCTTTGAGTATCTATCCTTATCAATCAGTTTACCAAACGCTGGCATGCTCTTTTTCCACCACACCCACACTTAGAATCCATTTCCATATGGGAGTCAAGCTCGTATCAAATCCATCATCCTCAATATACATATGGCTTTCCATTCCATTCATAGATCCTTGTCCTACGAATATCCCAGGAGCATCTTGTAAAGCCTCAAATTTGGTCGTCTCTTAGATCCTATATCATAAGATCCGACTCATCAAGAGGAAATCAACGGAATTTGTTTCGTGTGAATCGAACTTCGGCTCAAATTGTTATGATTTTTGGAAGAAAGAGAAGTAAGAAGGCTTAAGATGACATTAACCCTTAATGACCATCATTAAGACTAATTAAACACGATTAAAAAAACTAATGATAGATTGAGGACCACTAATGACTATTAGCAAATACTAATCAGTTGTTAGCAAAAGTTAAGCATGAACTGCGAAAGATAAATCATGATTAGTAAAATGTAATCGCGATTAGCATTAATTAAGCGCCATTAATGAATCTATAATATACTGGAAAGTTCTAACTTAAGCCTTACATTTTGGATAAGATTTGGCCAAAACCAGAGGCTGCTAACCGTGGATAAGGCCTAAACTATGGTTTACTAACCATGGTTAGTAGTTTTCTAGAGTCTATAAATACCCCTCCCCCCACCCATTCATTCTCTATGATATCCACTACCCCCACTACCCCAAAGGTTAGGGTCGAAAGGTCAGGAGGAGTAGAGGGATGCGGGGGAAGGAATATTAGTGAAGCGCTGTCGGGGGAACGAGGAGGAGGAAGGTACGATCCTCTCTTAGTTTGCTTTGTAAGCTAGGTTTTCGATTCATCTTCTTTTTCCAGCTTTATTTTCGATTCATATTTCTTTCTGATTCATATTCTGTTGTGCTTTGAGGAGAAATCTGTGTAATACCCTACTTGGACGCGGGCGGCTATGCATGTCAGTGAACCATACGATTCATCACACTTTCACTCACCTAAGATGTGTGGTGTCTACCGATTCTCCATCGCTTATGGTTTTATCTTTCAGTTCTGCTTTTATAGTCATTTTGATGAAGAACTTTGTATAATACCCTATTTAGGTGTGGACAGCTATGCACGTTAGTGAACCCTGTGATTTGTCACACCTTCACTCACCTAAGTTGTGTGGTGTCTACCGATTCTTCATCTCTTGCAGTTTGATTATATTCTTTCATATTCATTATTGTTTCCCTCTCGGTGATTTTATAGAAGGAACTCTTTCCGTTTTTCTTTTAAAATATGTCTCGATAAAAGGGGAAACTCTGCCGAAATTTTTATAGAATTATATCCCGATATAAGGGGAAACTCTGCCAATTTTTTTATAAAAATATGTCCTTATATAAGGGGAAACTCAAAATTTTCCTAGAAATATCACCCCATTTAAGAGGAAGATCTGCTAAATATTTAAGAGAAAAATATGTTCTTCACGTTCTTCGTGTTCTTCGTGTGTTCTTTGCATTCTTTGTTTTCTTCATTCCTTATTCGCGTTCTTGGCACGTTCTTAGTATTTTTTATATAAAAATGAAATTTGATCGTTTCAGGAGTCATATATCATCCTTTTTTTGAAAAAGAACCACGATAAAGCACTGCATACACTAGAGAGAGCTCGATTACGTAACGAATTCCTTCCTTTTTGCTATCGGATTTTCATATGAGATCGTTGAGATTTCTGATATTATTCTCATTGTTATGAAGAACCCTAATTTGGCTATTTTTGAGAAAAGTTAGCTTTGTGATTTCAACTAAAATAAGGTCTAAGCATCATATTGATGCAGTGGCTTGGAAGGTTAGGGTTTAGAAGTTAAAATGAGCATAAATATGAGTATATAAATATATGAATTAATATATATATATGAGGCTATACTCAATATTTATTATTATGAAAATCAAAGACTTAACAAAAGAGTTACATCATGGGAGTAGATGTGTATTAAGTGGATCCTGAAAAGGATGATGTCTTATGTTAAGAATGACTGGGAGTAGAGCTACAGGTTGGGCATGCAACCTGTATGTTTGTCGGATGGTACACGGTTGCCTTTTTATGATAAGTGCGCATGAAATGAATGATTTGCAACGCGTGTTACTGGGTTCCAATATATTCGGGTTGAACGACAGAAGATGTGATCGTGCCATGTGGAGGCACGAGTGGTCTAATAGCGGCTGGGTCACGATAACATGTATTTAAAACCATTAGGTTATGTGATTAAAGATTAGCCTGAGGTTTTAAGCAATCGGATCCTCGAGGACGGTGTGCTCCTTTGTTTATCAGGCTGAGGGTTTGAGATCATGATTAATAAACGAAAAAGAAATTGTTATGGTATTATTAGAGGATTGGTTGAGACGACGTGTGCCAGTATAAGTTTACCAGATCAACGCAATCTCCAATCTCGAAATGTCCACAGCTTCGGAGTCCATATAGTGGTAAGGTAATTTCCTATACTTATCACTGACGTGGAATAGAAAGGAATATGACTTAAACTAATGAGAAGGAATGAAAACTTTTGTGATAACAAGTTTTGAAAAAAAATAAATCATTTGTTTACTTTTCTCTTCTTATTTACTTAGCATTCGCTAATTTTATCCTATGATTTATGGAAAAACCCAACAAGTGTCAGTGAGCCATCATTAGCACTTTAGTAATCCGGCCAGCTAACATAGTAGCCATCGAGTCAGTGGTAGTAGCTTTACTCTATAAGGTAATTGGTAATTTTTGTGTATTTCCTTTCCAACTGATGTACATGTAAATGGTTATAGTGGGACAATTTATTCTGTAAACTTTATTTTATGAATGGAAAGGTATTAAATACTTTCTTCTTAGTATTTTTAATTGCAGTCTATTTCTGAATGTTGGTTGTGATTGCTGAATAAATTATTATTGATTAATCAGATCCGGATATGGGAGGATCTGATGACCCAGAATTGGGGTCATGATAGATTGATATCAAAGTCCGATTACTCCAGTAATTTGCTCAGTAATTGATAACTATGAACGGTATTCAAAAACTAAGGTTGTCTTAAGATCCTTTGATATTAATAAGTGGCTGTCGTATCACTCATAAGTCATTGTCCCTTATGTACATCATGCTAAAACATATAGGACCTAATCTTTATCCTTGACTCATCTCAAGATCATGGTAGAACAAGACGTGTTTAGGCATTTAGTGGCTATGATGGCAATGCCACAAGAAAGGGGGCAAAAGTAGCATACATTAGAGGAGAGGCCCAATGCACAAGCTGAGAGACATGAGGCATCCAGACTTGTGGATGCTAAGATTGAAGGTTCTGTACATCTTTTTGATGAAGAATCTAGTTATCATCCTTCCACTGAATCTGCTCCTATCCCAGCTGAAGGAGCAATGGAGAGAGCTTTTCTTATACATCAAAACCACTGGAGAATTACCGAAAGGGAAAGACTCGTCGATTCAAAGGCATAGAGACACCTGCTGAGGCAGAACTATGACTTGATGACGTTAGCAGGATGTTGAGAATAATACACGCGCTAGCAGATACTTGGGTGCACTTTGTTGATTACTTCCTAGCAGATTATGCAATACGATGGTGGAGAGCAACTTCCAGGAAATTAGTAGATCATGTTCCATCGGATATCTTTGAAGAAAGGTTCCAAGCTAACTTCTATCCCTCCCATTGGAAAGAATTGAAAAGGAGGGAGTTGGCTTCTCTGACCTAAGGTTCCAAGAATGTACGAGATTATCATATTCACTTTATAGAGTTATTACGTTACTCCTCAGCTCTAGAAGCTTCACCACAGGAATGTCTTACCAATTTTATTAGTGGGCTTCAGGGAGATCTTAGAGAGAAGCATGCAAGTTTTAGAGCCGCCACTATAGATGAAGTCATGAACATCGCCTCTTGTATTGAAATGGAAAGGGATGAAAGCCGCCAAAGAAGAAGCTTCCATTTTCTGGTGGACTATCTAAACGTAAGGCGAATTATAACCGCAGAGGCGATCGTTATAATCCAATTGGGTCTAGTATAAGCTTGCCACAGACTTTAGGCCAGGAATTATCAAGAAGAGTAGGTTTCTCTAGACCTCCACTATACCCAAGTGACTCAACAACAGGAGCTAGTACTGCTATGATTGGATCTTCAGCACGAATAGGAACACGTGTGTGTTATTACTGTCATCAGGAAGGCCACATAAGGAAAGACTATCCAAAGTTGAGATGTTTGGAGTTTAAATCAACCCCAATTAACAGTATAACATCCACCCCGAGCAATGGAGCAACACGTGGAGGAAGACAGGGTAGAGGTTGTGGCTCAGAAGGAGCGTCTCCTACACAGAAACCACCACAAAGTGTTGCGGGTTCTAGCTTCCCTATTCCTTATGGCCAACTCAATGCAATCATTAAAGAGCAAGCCTACAATTTAGGCACGGTCGTGCGAGGTACCATTACTATTTATGATTTTTCAGTACATGCCTTGTTTGATTCTGATGCTTCACATTCATTTATGGCTCGACGGTTAGTACCCACTTTAGGTAAGATACTGGTAGAAGTACAACAGTCCTATCCGATCAAGGAATCAGGAGGACGGGTATTTATAATCCGAGAAATTCTGGATAATTATGTAGTACTAATAGTAGAACATCTGTTACTTGTTTCGCTACTACTAATTGAAATGGAGGACTTTAATCACATCATGGGGATGGACTAGCTAGAAAGGCATCATGCATGTCTTGACTGTTTTCAGAAGACAGTAACTTTTCACTTCCTAACACGATAGAGTTCCAGTTTATTAGAAAGATATCCATTGATAATGTCAAATACATCTCGACTCTGAAGGTGTAATAGTGGTTAGAGAGAGGGTGCCAAGGATATTTAGCTCATGTAACCACTACATCAGGGTCAGACAAAATGATAAAGATGTACATGTAGTGTGCGAGTTTCCTGATGTATTTCCAAAGGAACTACCTAGATTACCATCTGAGAGAGAGCTTGAATTTGAAATCTCTCTCATACCTGATACTCATCCTATCTCTATCCCTCCATATAGGATGTCATCGGCTGAGTTATGTGAGTTAAAGGTACAATTACAAGAATTGTTAGATAAAAGATGCATTCATCTTAGTACTTCACCATGGGGTGCACTTGTCTTGTTTGTGAGGAAAAAGGATGGGTCAATGTGGATGTGCATTGACTATAGACAGTTAAACAAGAAGACAGTAAAGAACAAGTATCCTCTCAAGAATAGATGATCTTTTTGACCAGTTGCACGGTTCAATTGTGTATTCCAATATTGACTTAAGACCTTGATACCATCAATTGAAGATTAAAGATGCAGATATCACATACCAAGACAGCCTTTCGAACTAGATATGGACATTATGAATTTTTAGTTATGCCTTTTGGACTAACAAATGCCCCAACAGTTTCATGGATCTCATGAATAGAGTATTCAGGGAGTTCTTATATCACTTTGTAGTAGTCTTTATTGATGACGTGCTTATTACTCCAAGGATAAGTACCAGCATGAACACCATCTCTGGCAAGCACTTGAAATACTAAGGAAGAACAAACTATATGCTAAATATAACAATGTGACTTCTGGTTGTTCGAAGTATCCTTCTTGTACCATATTATTTGTGGGGAAGGTATATCAATTGATCCTACAAAGGTTAGTGTGGTGATGAATTGGGAATATCCGAAGATTGTCACAGAAATACGATCTTTTCTGGATTTAGCTGGGAACTATAAAAGATTTGTGAAGGACTTTTCACGACTAGCATTGCAAATGACTAGGCTGACTCAGAAGGAAGTCCCATCCATATGGTCTGACGCATGCGAAGCTAGTTTTCATACACTGAAAGGATGCCTAACGTCTGCACTTATCCTTACTCTACCCTCTGGGAGTGAAGGGTTTGCAGTGTACACTGACACATCTAAAAAGGACTTGGAGCAGTTCTTATGCAACATGCTAAGGTAGTTGCTTATACATCACGACAACTCAGAACACATGAGAGGAACTACCCAACACATGAACTTGAAATAGCTGTCGTAGTCTTTGCTTTAAGGATATGGAGACGCTATCTCTATGGTTTACTTTTGGAATCTTCACCGATCATAAAAGCTTGAAATATCTGTTTGATCAGAATAAGCTCAATATGAGACAGAGACTATGGCTAGATGATGAATCCATGATTCATTAATATTTATGTAGCATTTTATCTTAAAACCCTTAACAAATACATGTAAATATTCATTAATTTCCACCTTTTATCAAAACCTCATTCATGAATAAAAATGCACTTTTATGCATCAAAAACATGTAAATAAATAAAAGAATAAAAATAAAGAAAAGAAAAAAAGGCAGATTGTAAATATGTATATATGTACAATATGACTCAGAAAATATAAATATAGCTGTAAGATATATTTATAACTTGACTCCCGAGACCAAGTCAGCATGGATTGGTCGACAAACAAACAAGTAGGGGGAGATAAGGAAAGAACGTCATAAAATAATTAAAGATACACTCCACATACTCTTCATTATTTATTAAATAAATATCAAATCTTCATTGAGTTTTAAAGTTCATAAAATAATATTCTCTAATTAATGGAGGTGATTTCACTAAAATCGGAGTCCATTTGCAAAAAATCGATTTTGGGATCTAATGACAGCAGGGTTTTTGGGCTATTTATTTTATTTAGAACACACTATTTATAGTTTTATTAATTTTATAATTTCTAATTATTTTTATGATTTTGTATTTTCACTATGATTTATTTCAGAATTTTTGGAGCTATTTATTATTTTAATAAAATCCAAAATCCTAATTTATAGATGAAATTGAACTACATAATACCCAAATTAATATATCTAAACTAACTTATTAAAATCCGAAAAAAATCACAAATGCCTTATTTATTATTATAATAATTAAGAAAATATAAATTTAATATATAATTATTTATTTATTGAATTGAAAATTCAATACCTATTTATTAAGTATTATTTATACATATTTATTAATATAATATTTATATTTCGTATAATATTTATTATTTATAAAAACTAATTACTCCATAATTTAGATAATTTAATTATCTTTACTTTTCATTTTTATACCTATTTAAAATAATGTCATTTACTATTTATTACATAATTTATAATGTAGTTTATCATCTGGCAAACCAGGAGCTGACACGTGTCAGCACCTGGTGTCTTCTTCTCCAAGAAGTCGTTGCAGCTTCTGTTAGAACCGGTCGATCTTCAATAATTTTTCCCGCTCCATTCCTAACCTCCTCGCTCGATCCTAACCCTTCACCTTCTTCCCCTAACTACCTTCATCCACGCCTACCATTGGATCTATCCACAATCCCTGTCATTCCACCTATAAAACCCCCTAAAGTTGGCGCAATCAAACAAAACTCTCCAACTAACCATGAACCCCAATTCTAGTAGTCGACCCTCCTCCCTTCCAAGCCTCGTCCCGGCCGTATACAGTGGTGACAACACCCAAGCGTCCTCTCGCGTGGAAGAGGAACGTCGGAGGAGACGTTCCAGGGCGACAAATCGCCTTGCATCGCAGCCTCGCACTGCGTCAAGCTCCGGCAAGGATCAGCCGCCGAGCTATCACCAGAGGTAATACACCTC
Organism: Ottelia alismoides; assembly: GCA_037367405.1. Lineage (NCBI taxonomy): Eukaryota > Viridiplantae > Streptophyta > Magnoliopsida > Alismatales > Hydrocharitaceae > Ottelia > Ottelia alismoides. The sequence continues at coordinate 720,048 of JAZKJV010000517.1, read as the reverse complement.
TATTCCCAGATATGTTCACCCATTTTTCTGCAATTTTATTTCTCGATTTTTGTGTATCAATTAGGAACTTTAATCACGTAATTAGGTCTGTTGATCATTCTTCTTAGACGCGCACCTCATCCACATCTCAGATTCATTGCGATATCAACCAATTATGCGATTCACTCCCTCTCTTTTTCACGATACTTTTTCATCATCACTGGAAACATTACATTTTAACTTGAAAATCTTATAATTGTTGGCCAATTTCTCTGTAAATCGAGCACCTAGATTTACTTTAAAGGTTTATCTTTCATCTGGAGCGACATCAGAACATCTGGAGCTTCCTAACGCAAAGAAATTCCCAATCAAAGAAGGTGTAACATCATTATCAGCTGCCAGGATAACTGAACCATCATTTTCATCGGCGGAGAACCGTCGCCTTCCGCCACCTACGGAGGAGCTCCACCGCGGGCGAGCTCAAGGGGTGAAGGCATCACCCCTCTGGCCCCACCAGAGGCCCCATGTCGTTGTTGATCGCTGGCGATAATTCGGAGAAGAGAGCCCCGCTGTCAGCCGCACGTCGAAGCTCAAGAACAGCAAGAACACCAGGACGCACAGGTGTGCAACACGTAGCATCCAAGGACGGTCCAGATCGTGCATGGACTTCTAATCCTGACCGTTAAATTCGAAACGGTGGAGAAATTGCACACTAAACCTGGTTAAGTTCTAGATTTTCAGCTGTGCCCCCAAAGTTTTCAGAAATTACATTTAGGTCCCCACGTAGGGACCTAAATGTAATTACTTTAATTTTATTTCCACTTAAGTCCTTTTCAGGGACCTTTTTGCAAGAAAACATTGAATTCTTTTTACAGTTATGCTCCTGGCTTGTAGGGGTTGTTTGGACCTTGATTTTTCCGTATTTTTCCACGATTTTTATACGGTTGGCTGATAACTACCCAAGACATTTTTCTAGTATGTTTCTAATATTTTTTGTCGCTTCGTTGTGTCGTTTTGAATTTTGCCATCTTGAGTTAGTTCTGAGCCGAATTTCTTTTAATTCCTTTCTTTGTAAAATCAAGAATAAAGAGGATTTTTCTGGAATTTCTTTCTTGTGTCAAAAATCGCGGTTTTGATGTTCTGCCTCCTTGAGTTCGACCCAGGCATACTTACCTGGTAAAATAACTAGTGTAAGATAAAATAGGAGAGAAGTCGCTTTATCCGATTCAATATTCTCTCTCTCTCCTATTTTATCGATTTATGTTTGATCAACGCGGTTCTCTCTCTGCGGTTTTTCTCTACATCAACATTTCAACCGCAGGTCGGAACCACGTTATCAAAATGGCGCCGTTGCCAGGGAAGCGTTATTTCTACCTCGATTTTTAATTAGACTTTCTAAAAATTCTTGTTATTCTTGATTTACAAATTTTGATTTCTTTTGCAATTTTCTATTAGTTTTTGATTTACGGCTTTCTCTTCGATTTTTACGTCTTTCGTGTTTCTTTGAATTTTTTTACGGTTTATCTTGTATGTTTCTTTTTCCTAACTGATCTTTGCAGGGTCTGCAGGTTCAACCGGATTCCTTGGAAGCCGAAGCAGTTGAAAGTGTAGAGACTGAGCTTTTCGGTTGTAGAGGGCAAGATTAGTTAGGGTCTTTGTTGCAATCTTCTTTTATTTTGTAAAAAAACAAAAAAAAGAAAGGGCACTTGCCCATGTTTTTGTATTTTCGTAGAAAGGGGCCCCATAAGGGCATCCCAACTTGTACCTCCCCTCCCCTTTTTCTCAAGGTCTGATTCACCGATTGTCGTGCATTCGAGGGATCAGGGTACCCACCGTGGGTTTTTTTCGCATCGATGGTTTTCCACGGCTTTTCACGAGGCTAGGTGCATGTTTAGGTGTTTTTGTTTTTTCTTCCTATTTGATTGCGCCTTCGTAGATAGTCTTAGGACTCGCAACTTAGGTGTATGATTTTTGGATTTATAAAAAAAAGGCATTCATTAGATGCTTGTCTGAAAAATTCCAAAAAAATATATAATCAAAAATAAAATCGGGACTGTTTAAGTATCTGACCATAAAATAAACGTAAGGATCAATTGATTTGGGAGAGTAATCCCCGCACTTCATCTGCAGGTACTTTTCAGATTTTGCGAATGAGAGACGACACTTACAGATAAAACCGAAGTCTGTGTTTCTTTCAAGATACTACTTAGTCTATACACATAATCACTGTTTTTCAGTGGGTACGTTCGGGTAGCCGGAAACGGTCTGAGTTTACTTAGTAGAGTGGGGGGTTTAGAGAACAATGTGTAAGGCTCCGTCCTCAAGTAACATGTGTAGCCGGAAACGGTTTGTACTTACCCCCATACTGGTTGAGAACAAGTGGTTTTCTGTAAAGACTCGGGACAATATTACGGGGAAATTCCGGGCACCTATCAGCTCACGATAATTGGAGAATATACTTGTATACTAAAACAACCCTAAAACCGACAAGATAAATGACCGAACTCTTACGGTCATCATCGGGTTGTGTTGGTGAATACGAGATTTGCTTTGTGTTTACTTGTGGGGCATGAGTTACCGCGTCTTACACGCATCTCCCATCTCTCTTGACTCGATAAACGTGATTTCCTGATTAATCTCTTGACATCGAAGATGATGACTCGATGGCTATTTTGCTCACACTCCGTGAACCCTCGATCTTTCACCGTATGTTGTACATTTTCAAAACTCGAGACGACCCTCTTCCCGAGTTGGTCCCATCCGATCTCGAGGAGAGTCAGACCCAGACTCCCTCGCCTTTCGGCCAGTCTTTTGAGGCAGAACCTTGCCTCAATCTATCATCACTTTCTCCAGCTGATTTTTCACTGAGCTCTTACGAGAAGTTCTCTTTCACAGAAGATCTGAAGCACATGGCTCGTGGAAAAGGACCAGTAGAGGAGAGGCCAGCTGAGGAGCACCGTGCTGATGGAAGACCAGATCCAGCCGTAGATATTACAACAGGGATTCTCGACACATTACAGCAGATGAATCTCCAGATCCGAGAACAATTCAGAACTCATAATGAGTTGCGAGCTGAGATAGCCGCGTTGAGAGAGGAGCCGGGAACGCATTACCACATGTAGTGGTTCCCGCTACTTTACGAGATGAGTATGACCCAGGAGCTAGGATGTCATACTATTGGATTCGGCTACCGCCGAATCAAGGGCATACGAGCTGAGACCATCCTTCATCTCTTTGCTTCCCAAGTTCTATGGGAACACTACAGAGGAGTCGTTTACCTTTCTCCAGCAGTTCGAGATGATTTGTGGTACGACGAGTTATTCAGGGGTTACGCAGGAGGCTGTTCGCCTCAAACCCTTTTCCTTTCGCTTTAGCAGATAAGGCGCTTTACTGGTTAAGCCATTTAGAGAGGGAATTTTCTACATGGGACGATCTGAAGTCTACAATTCTGCGTAAATATTTTCTTCTGGGAAGGACGAACATGATGAGGAGTCAGATCTCCAACTTTACACAATTACCCAATGAATCTTTCCATGAGGCATGGGATCGATTCAAGGATCTTACGGAGAGATGTCCTCATCACGAGATACCGATGAAGGTGCTTGTATAGAATTACTTTGGAGGACTCCGGTCGGATATTCAGGGGCTGGTGAGTGCCACATGTGGCGACAGTTATCTGAATAAGGATGTCGAGTTTGTCTGGTCCATCTTCGAAGGGATGGCGAAAAACGCGAGAGTCGTCAACTCTACTCAGGCATTCCAGAAGGCCCCTCAGCCACCACATCATCGAGAGCATCATAGGGTGGCGAACATTTCAGATTCTGAATACAATACCAACATGGGTTTTATCAGCGAGAAGTTAACGTTGGTGGATGTTATTCGGAAACAAGTTCAGGACTTACAGCCGCTGCGAGAGTTGGAGAAACTCTCATCTCTGCCTCAACAGTTGAGTGATCTTACGAAGAAGGTAACGGAATTGCAACTTCAGTATCAGCAGGCTCAAGCTTCTTCGACTTCACAACATGCACGGAGGTCTTTACTCGCTCCGCCCACCCGATAGATACATTTCATCCAGAGCAAGCAAGAGACTCCGTAGATTGATTGGCATGAGGACCAGTCTCATGCCAATTCTGGTCAGATCACCAGTTCTGTGGATATAGATTTTGAGCCTCAAGCCACTCTTGAGATCAATGGAATATTGTACACTCCGATTCAGCAACCGATTGTACCTCATCATCAGCAGCAGTATAGTCATCCGCAGCATGGACGTCCACACTTTCAACACCGACAGCTTGACGTGCAGCATCAGTCTCACTAGCACATATATCAGAGACCATATTCTTTTCAGTATCCTGCTGTACATTCACAGACACATCATTACCAACAACAGCAACAGTCTTCCTTTACATCTCAGAGAGCTTCTCAGCCTTACACTTCACAGCAACACATGCCAAGGCAAGAGAGATTAGACAGCCAGGGCCACCACACAGAATCTGAGATGTCTTCATAGGCCCTAGCACTGAATGAGATCATGGATATGTTGAGCACACTCCAGACTGCACATAAAACAGAGATGGAGCAGGTTAACCGTCGTCTGGATGAGTTAACCACACCGAAGACCACTCTCCCAGATCAGCCTCAGAGGGTACCCGAACAACAAAAGGAGGCATTCAGATCAGGTAGACATCACTACATGTACGATCTCTTTTCCTGAATTTTTATCAAACTTCATTTGTCTCAGGAGCGGTAGATCACCACGAGCACCTGATGGAGTAGAGGAGAGGGCACATGATGAGGAGCGAGAGCCAATCCATGATCAGACACATTCTGATTTTGAGGAGGAGAATCATCACGATGATGAAGATCGTCTTGATGATCAGAGAGAAGGGAGCGATGCAGAAATAGTTGACATGGACACAGGCGAGTCATATGATGATATCACGCCAGACCATGCAGATACTCCCGATAAAATTTTTTTCTTCCCCTGTTTTAGAGAGTTTTGTACATAATTCTGAAACTCTCGATGTACAAGCTGATTCCAATTCTGATATAAATAAAACGTTTGATTTTGTCATTCCTGATGTTGTTCCTTTTCCCGATGCCTTGTTTGGAAAAGGAAAGAAAAACACCAAAAAGAATGTTGTCACTCTAGAGACCGAGCGGTTATTGAAAGATCACATCTTTTTGAAGATCCCACTTCACGATGCCTTGGATCACTTTCCTATACTCAAGAATCAGTTGAACAATAGATGTACTACGTGTAGGAAAAAGAGATCACGCACAGAAAAGCATGTTTTGACCAAGGCCACATCCTGCGCTATACAGAACAGATTGCCTAAGAAGAAGAAGAAGGATTTAGGAGCACAATACGTCAGATGCGAGATTTCCAATGCGGCATTCGATCGCACTCTATTAGATAACGGTTCCTCGGTAAATTTGATACCATCTTGTTTACTCGACAAGCTCGAGTTAGGTCCTCTTTAAAAATCTCACGCAATCCTTCAGTTTGTTGATAGTTATGTAAAGAGACCTAGGGGCATATTGAGGAACGTTATCGTGACCATGCAGGGCCTGTAGTTCTCAGTGGACTTCATTGTCCTGGACATAGACTGCCCTACACAGTTGCATCTTACCCCGGTCATTCTTTGGAGGCCTTTCTTAGAGACCACAAAGGCTCTCTTCTATTATGATACAGGGAAGGTATCTTTTCGCGCCGAGGGCGAGAATACATATAGAGATGACGAGAAAATCACACACATCCAGTACCACATCTACAACCAATTCAGATATCTTGAGTTCTTTAGCCACCTGTGATTACATGGATGAGGTTCTCCTTGACGACCTTGAGAGGTATCGAGTAGAGACCCAGAATTTCTTAGCAGAGGATGGATCTGAGACTACAGTTGGCAGTTCTTCCGATGGTACTTTATATTTCATTATGGATGATGATAAGTAGATGGAGCAGATACCTGAGGATTTTATTGCAGATATTTCAGATTCAGAGTGCTTACACAATTCCTCTACTTCAGATGATCTAGAGATTGAGTTTCATTTAGCTGATTTATTTTCCTCTAGTCATTCTGAGGATGAGCATAGTAGCGAGTCGGGTGATGTTTTAGACATCTTCTTTAGTCCGACTCTAGAGCATATTGAGATGGTGGATAACCATATTGCAGACACATCTACCACCGATACAGATCCTATTACACATACAGATGAGGTTACAATAGAGCTAGATTCTACCTTATCAGAGCTGAAGACATTGCCACCAAACATGAAATATGCTTTCCTTGCGGGTCCACATCGACAGTTTCCGGTCATTATCAGCTCATCTTTGACTGAAGAGCAAGAATCTCGTTTGATGGAGATTCCTGAAAGAAACCGCAAGGCTATTGGGTGGAATGTATCCGATCTTCGTGGGATCAATCCTGCTTTGTGTTCTCGTCATATATATCTCGATCATGATAGCAAACCTTCTAGAGAATTTCAGCGCAGGTTGAATCCAGTTTTATGAGATGTTGTCAAGAAGGAGATTACAAAATGGTGCGACGCAGGGTTTATTTATCCCATCTCTAACTCTGAATGGGTCAGCCCATTACATGTTGTCCCGAAGAAGTCGGGAATTCAAATGATTAAAGGGATTTTATCACTTGTGCCCCTCCGAGATATCGCAATTTCAGTTATGCCCCTATCTTTTTGGTAATATCAGTTGTGCCCCTCAATTCTTTCTCCGTCATCAGTTGTGCCCTTCCGTCAGGTTGACCGTCAATGAATTGACTTAACCATGGTTTTTTCAAACCTTGGTGCATTTAAGAGGGGTATTATTGTCCAGAGTCCTCTTCTTCCTCCTCCAACCTCCTCCTCCTCCCTCTCTGCCCGGAGTTCGCCTGCACCTGCACCACGCACGACCACACCATGCCCTCCTACTGCCCTAACCATTGATTACAGCCGTCACGTTCTTCCCCACGTGCCCTCCCTTGCTGTGCACGTACAGTAGCCAGGGCGGAGGAGGCGGTGCGGGGCTGGCGGTGCGGGGGAGGGAAGGGCTGGGAGCGCGGGGAAGGGGAGGGCTGGGCGGCGAGGGGGAGGGGTTGGCTGGGCGGCATGGGGGAGGGAAGGGCTGGGCGGCGCGGGGGCGGCACGGTGCGGGGCTGGGCGGCGTGGGGGAGGGGAGGGCTGGGCGGCGCGGGGGTGACACGATGCATGGCTGGGCGGCGCGGGGGAGGGGAGGGCTGGGCGGCACGGGGGAGGGGTTGGCTGGGCGGTGAGGGGGAGGGAAGGGCTGGGCGGTGCGGGGGAGGGGAGGTCTGGGCGGCACGGGGGTGACACGGTGTGGGGCTAGGCGACGCGGGGGAGGGGAGGACTGGGCGGCGCAGGGGCGACACGGTGCGGGGCGGGGTGGCGCGGGGGAGGGGCTGGCTGGGCGGCGCGGGGGAGGGAAGGGGTAGGGGGAGGAGACGTAGGGGGCGGTGCCGTACGGGAGGGGACGGTGCAGGGGAGGGGGTGGAGCCGTGCAGGGCAGGAGGAGGGGGAGCAGGCGGGGAAGGGGAAGGGGGCGGCACCGTGCGGGAGGGGGCGGTGCCGGGCTGGGGAGGAGTTGCGGAGCTGGGGAGGAGTTGCGGGGAGCTCGGGGCGGAGCTGGGAGGAGGTGTGGGCTGGGGAGGAGGAGGTTGGAGGAGGAGGAAGAAGATGGGGAAAGAGGAGGAAGAAGATGATGTAAAATGACGATATAACCTAAAAGTTAAAACTAATTCCGCTTTTGCCCTCAAAGTAACGGCCGTTTGCACTGTGGATGGACGGTCACTAACCCGAGGGGCACAAGTGATAAATTAGCAAGAATTGAGGGGCACAACTGATATTACCAAAAAGATAGGGGCATAACTGAAATTGCGATATCTCGTAGGGGCACAAGTGATAAAATCCCATGATTAAAAATGAGAGTGAAGAGGAGACACCAAAGAGAGTAACCATGTCATGGCGGGTTTGCGTTGATTACAAAAAATTGAACGCCACGATAAAGAAGGATCGCTTCCCTTCACCTTTTATAGACTAGGTCATAGAGAGGTTGGAAGGGAAGGAGTACTTTTGTTTCCTTGATGGTTACTCCGGATACAACCAGGTCACTATTGCTCCTGAAGACCAAGAGAAGATCACCTTCACATGTCCTTTTGACACGTTTGCTTTTAGATGGATGCCCTTTAGATTGTGCAATGCCCCTGCTACTTTGCATAGGTGTATGCTTGCTATTTTTGCAGACATGGTTGGTGATTTTCTAGAGGTCTTTATAGATGATTTTTCGGTGGTGAGTCATTTGACGATTGTTTAGCGCACCTAGATCAGGTTCTTCAGAAATATTGTGAGGTAGATCTCGTTCTGTCATGGGAAAAGAGCCATTTTATGGTTATACATGGGATCGTGTTGGGACATGTCATCTCCAAGCAAGGCATGGAGGTTGACCCTGCCAAGGTGGATGTCATCAAGCGTCTCGAACCACCATCCAACATTAAGTAGTTACAGTCTTTTCTGGACCTTGTTAGCTTTTACAGACGATTCATTCAGGATTTTTCCAAGATTGCCCGACCGTTAACTGAATTATTAGGCAAAGACATCGAGTTTTTGTTAGATGACAAATGTCTTCATGCCTTCCTCACATTGAAAGAGATGATCATCAGTGTTCCCGTCCTACAGCCACCCGATTGGTCTCTTCCTTTGAGATCATGGCGGATGCTTCAGATTTTGCGGTCGGGGTTGTATTATGATAGAGGAGGAATGGACTTCCTGTTGTTATCCACTATGCCAGTCGGACTTTAGATGATGCTCAGCGAAATTACACAGTGACAGAAAAAGAGATGTTGGCAGTGGTATTCACATTAGACAAATTCAGATCTTATCTTCTTGGCTCCAAGATCACAGTTTACATAGATCATTCAGCTATCAGATTTTTGATGAAGAAGAAGGATGCCAAGGTACGCCTTCTTAGATGGATTCTCTTACTTCAAGAGTTTGATTTGGATATTAGAGACAAACCTGGGGTAAAGAATGTGGTAGTTGATCACCTCTCCCGACTGCAGAAAGGACAGCCTTCAGATGAGTACATGCCAGAAATTGCAGAGAGATTTTCAGGCGAGAGTATCTTTGCAGTTACCGAGCTTCCATGGTATGCAGATATAGTGAATTTTCTGGTTACACAGAAAAGTCCACAGGGTTGGCCAAAGGATCGAGTCGACAGACTAGTTTCCAAGGCACGATACTACCATTAGGAGGATCCGATTCTTTTTCACGAGGGATCGGATTGTGTTTACAGGCGATGTATTTCTCAAGAGGAATACAATAGTGTCCTTACTGTGTGTCATTCCTTAGAGGAAGGGGGACATCATTCAGGGAAGAGGACAGTGCAGAAGGTACTTCAGAGTGGATTTTGGTGGCCGACTCTTACTAGATATGCTTGTACATTCGTGAAGAGTTTCCCGGATTGTCAGAGAGCAGTAGGGACAGTCAGTGCTAGAGATGTGATGCCTATGCGACCCGTTATTATTTGCGAGATCTTTGATGCATGGGGCATAGATTTTATGGGACTGTTCCCTTCCAGTAGTAGCTTTGAGTATATTCTTCTCGCTGTGGATTTTGTTAGTAGATGGGTGGAGGTTAAACCTGCATGAACCGTAGACAATAGAATAGTGTGCAAGTTCCTGAGGGAACATATTATTTCACGGTTCATTATTCCACGTATTCTTATTTCAGATGGGGGTAGCCATTTCATTAATAAGGAGGTAAAAAAGGTAGTGAAGAAATATGACATTGATCACAGAGTAGCTTCTCCTTACCACCCACATATGAACGACATGGCTGAAGTTTCAAATAGGGAGGTAAAATCCATTCTTCAGAAATTAGTACGACCGGATAGGAAGAACTGGTCACAGCTTCTAGATCAGGTTCTTTGGGCATATCTGATGAATCCACATTTCATCATCTTTATTCTATCATTTTGGCCTCAAAAACCCTAGCAAATGCGTGTAAATAGGCTTAATTCATGCATCTTAGCATTCATGCATGTGCATGTAAATAGTGTATAAAATACTGTAATTAAAGGTAAAATTATAGAATAAATAAAAGAAAAGAAAAAGAATAAAATATTGTAAATATTTTATACCCGAAACCCCGAGACCTAGGCATCTCAATGAATAGGTCGACAAGGAATAAAGTAGGGGGAGATAAGGGTCAAAATACAATAAAATTCCCTTTGTTTTTATTCATTCTTTATTCATTTTGGGACCTATTTTTGGTTCCACTTTTTATACATCAAATAAAGAAACTGTACATGAAAGTTGTAGATAATTTAATAAAAAAATACAAAATTGATTTCACTGAAAAATATTGTACAGATAAAAAGTTATGGTCTGAATAAAATTCCAGAATCCCAACTTCCCATACCCGTATCTCGCAAATAAAAACTCCAAATGCATCAAACTTACCTTTAATTGTATATAATTAAAAATAAGCTATTTAATGGCGGTGGTTTCGCATTTGGCGGAGCTACGGTTTGAAAGTTGAGTTTTGGACCCCACTTGTATAATTGTACAGATTAAAATAATCATTTTATTATTTATTCATTATTTTTATAATTTTATATTTTTATAATTTTGTAAATATTACTTATAATATATTTGTGTATTAAAATCAGAATAAAAACACAAAGAAAACACAAAATAAAATACTTGTATACTATAATATACATAGGTATAATACCTACAATTATACCTATATAATTAACATTCTATTTTATTAAATGTACAAAACACATCAGAAAAATAAAATAAAAATATTTTTAAGTGTATAAAATTACTTTATAAATTTATAAATTAATAAACAAAAATAAATAAATTAAAAAATACAAAATAAAACTAAATTATTAAAATATATAGATAATATACCTATAAAGGCCATAAAAGGAAACTTACATACCTCATAAAAATAACTAAAAATTACCATAAAATAATTTATAAATTAATAAACATTTTTTATTTAATAACCTAAAAATAATAAAATCATTAACTATTTTAAATTGATTTTACAAATCATTTACCAAGGGTTTTTCTTGGTTGGTCCACGTGGACCAACCAGGTGCCGGCCCCAGTTGCCCCTGGTCAACTGGCCATTCCCCACCCATGTGCCTGTGTCAGACATTGGTTTGACCTCGTTTTTGTCAAATTTCTCAGGCCGCATCTTTCACCAAATCATGCCAAAGCCTTGACGACTTTTGTTCCTCTTCTATCCATGAATCACACCCAAGGATTTTTTTCGGGCATTGGATCATCACAGCGCTCCAGACTCCTTGATCTTCTCGCCCGTTCGTCAACCCCATATAATGTGACCTCCGACTTCGATTCAAAATTCGAACCCCTCATTCCATAGGTTAGCTCCCGTTCTTGCGCCCAACCGCTCGAGGAAGGTGACAACTTCCTCTCGAGCACGTCAGGCTGGTCGAGCAACACCTGAGACGGCTCCACCACCTCCCCCTTCACCGGCGGTTGAGGTACTTCTTCCCTCCGGTCTCCACCGTCGAGGCAGCCCCCTTTTCCCGTTATTTCTTTTGCATTTTCTTTGCCTTAGTCTTAGGATCAAAATCCCCAAAGAAATTTCAAGTTCTATCGATCCAATCACCACATAGACCACCTCACTGGAGTGCACCTCCGGTCGAGTCCCCTTATCGCCACTTCGCGCCGCCACCTCCACTCCGCGGGGTCCAGGCACTTTGCCCTGGACCCTTTCACCATTTTTTGCAGGTCAAAGCTCGTTGACTCGAGCCTGGGAGCATTTTTGTGCCTCGTCAGAGCTCCGTGGAGCTCTCCAGCTCCGCCACCTTCCCTCGCGAGCCTCGGTCGTCGCCGAGGTCTTTTGAAGCTCCCAAGAGATAGACCCGACCGTCAGGAGCCTCCAGCCTCCTTTTGAAGCCCATAAGTTCACCGAAGAAGGAGCAGGAGCTCTGAGAACATCCCCTCGCCGGCGCTCCTCCGATGTTCTTGCTCCGATCTTCGGAGTTGTTAGATTAAGGCGAAGCTCCAGAGCGTCCAGTAGCCGTTGGATCGCGCCAAGCCCCCACCGTCAGATCTTCAGCTGGAGATCTAATCTTCACCGTCCAACGCGAAGCGTCATCGGCCGTCAGATCATCGACACGTGGCAAGTGGATTCACATCAGCCGTCGGATCGCGCACGAGCCCTTTAGGTGGGGGTATTTTGCAAACTGTCCCCCGTCATTTTTGTAATATTTATTTAGTCCTCAAACTTCCATCTGTCGTTTAAATATTTTTATAATAATTGCAACTAGGCCCCTGAACTTTTGATAATTACATTTTTGTCCAGTCCAACACCTCACGTGATCTGTGCACGTGGGGTGTGGTGATTTTGCACTGGACCCCCTGCGGGTTTAGATATTTAGTTTTAGTCCAGGAACTTTCATATCACGTGTAATATTTTTGGACAAATTGCATGATTGCCCCTGGAGTTTTGTAATATTGTATCCATACCCCTGCCAGGTCACGTGTTTATACACGTGGGCTTGGTGATTTTGCAGTGAACCCCTCCCAGATTTGGGTATTTGTAATCAATCCAGGAACTTCGTTATTAGTTGAAAACTTTTGTGAAAATTGCACTTTGGCCCTTGTACTTCCTAATATTTGCATGTATGCCCCTACCAGCTGTGTGATTTTTATTGGATGGTTGTATTTATTCATGCATCATTTTAACTCGAAAAATTCCCAAAAAAATACCATAGGGTCCTGTTTGCTTGCTTATTAATGCCATATTTTTGCATTTCATTTTTATTGCATTTTTATATTTATTAAAAATAAAAAACATGCATTTTTGCCACTTTTGCATTAGAAAATACCAAAAAAATATCAAATCTTCTTGAGAAATTCCAAAAAATTACCTAAGGTCTATTTTAGTGTGTTTTAGTGTCAGTCCAAAAATCATTAAAAATTTCAAAACAAAAACCTTAAAAATTAGAAAACACCTAAAAACTTCATAAAAATCTAAAAAATCCTAGAAAATTCCTAAAAATATAAACTCAGTTTCTGTAGTTTCTCTATTTTATTGTCTTTTATTTAAAATTAATTTGGGAAAATTTTGTTACTGTTTGCTATTTTTCATTCCCATTTTAATTTTGGCAAGCAGTTTTATTCACTGTTTTTTTGCATTTTGACTTTTAAAAATACCAGAAATATTCAGAAAAATTCCCAAAAATCACAAAACTAATATAAAATTATAAAAATACCAAAAACATTTGATTTCCTAAATTTTGAGCATTTTTCCTTATTTTTAAAAATATCGTATCACCCCTTTTCTTAGATTATTTATACATTCTATTTATAAAAAAACATAAAATATAAAAAGAAAATATAAAATCAGAAAATTAAAAATCAAAATAAAAAATTATAAAATTAAAATTAAATAATAAAAAAACTAAAAATTAAAAACCCACAAAATCATTGCATATTGTAGACAATTCATCACATCACATTTTTGTGCATCATTGCTCGATCTATCCTGCTTGCTCCCTGTGTTCGACACTATGCATACTTATACTATACACATTATTGTAGAGTTAAAATAAATTTGACTCCACATTTATTTTTCATTGCTTGATTCATATCTTGTGGGTTCATTGTTGACTTTAGTTGGGATTTCTGCTGGTCGACGCATCGACTGGGTTCCTACCTTGTGTGGAACTTAAGACCACCTAAATCTCGCTAAATCAAATCTCGCTAAATCTCGCTAAATCAAATCGCTACCCGAGTACCCACTTCTTGGAGGGTCTGTGTGGACTACAGACGATTGAATCAGGCCACCAAGAAGGATCATTTCCCACTGCCATTCATTGATCAGATTATCAAGAGGCTAGCTGGAAAGAGTCACTATTGTTTCCTTGATGGGTACTCCGGTTATAATCAAGTGGCCATTGCGCCCGAAGACTAGGAGAAAACGACATTCACCTGTCTGTTTGGGACTTATGCTTTCAGACGGATGCCCTTTGGTCTATGTAACGCCCCGGCGACATTCCAAAGGTGCATGTTGTCCATTTTCTCGGACATGGTGGGTGACTGCTTAGAGGTCTTCATAGATGACTTCTCGGTCTATGGCGATGGGTTTGATGCTTGTCTTGACTGCCTAGACCGTGTGCTTCAGCGCTGCATTGAGGTCAATCTTGTCTTATCTTGGGAGAAGAGTCACTTCATGGTGACTCAAGGGACTGTCCTTGGTCATATCATCTCCAACAGAGGCATGGAGGTCGATCCGGCCAAGGTGGATATCATTAGAAAACTCGATCCACCATCCAATCTGCGTCAATTACGGTCTTTTCTGGGGCATGTCGGTTTCTACCGATGGTTCATTCAGGACTTCAGTCGTATTGCCCGACCGCTCACTGATTTCTTGACAAAAGACACCGAGTTCATTGTAGATGATAAGTGTCTTACATCTTTTGAGACTCTCAAGAGTATGGTTGTCACGGCTCCTGTCCTTCAGCCACCCGATTGGTCTCTCCCATTCGAGATCATGACGGATGCTTCTGATTTTGCCGTTGGGACTGCGCTTGGACAGAGGAGGGATGGTATGCCGTTTGCCATTCACTACGCCAGCCGGACTTTGGATGCCGCTCAGCGAAATTATACTGTGACAGAGAAGGAGATGCTGGCCGTAGTCTTTGCTTTGGATAAGTATAGATCATATATTTTTGGATCTAGAGTGACTATCTACACAGATCATACCGCCATCCGGTACTTAATGACCAAGAAGGATGCCAAAGCACGCCTTACCAGATGGATCCTTCTGTTATAGGAATTTTATATTGAAATTAAGGATAAGCCTGGAGTTAAGAATGTGGTGGCGGATCATCTCTCCCGCTTAGAGAACCTTGAGGAATCTAAGCCCAGCGCACCTGTTACAGAGACATTCCTAGATGAGGCGATCTTGGCTATCACCTCGCTCCCATGGTATGCCGACATTGTGAACTATCTTGTTGTCAAGACGGTTCCACAAGGTTGGCCCAGGCAGAAACTCGAGACCTTCATGACGAATGCCAAGTTTTACCATTGGGAGGATCCCGTCCTTTATCATGAAGGAGGGGATAGTATCTGGAGGAGGTGCATTCCTCAAGAAGAGCATCATAGCGTCCTCACATACTGCCACAAGCTTGAGGCAGGAGGACATCATTCTGGGAGACGGAAAACAGAAAAGGTGCTTCAATCCGGCCTTTGGTGGCCTACTCTCTTCAAGGACTCAGATGAGTTCGTGAAGAGATGTACTGACTGTCAGAAGATGGGTACTTGCAGACAGAGAGACATGATGCTCATGCAACCCATTCACTTTTGTGAGGTTTTTGATGCATGGGGGATTGATTTCATGGGCCCATTTCCTAAGAGTCAGGGGTTTGAGCACATTTTGCTCGTTGTGGATTATGTCAGCCGATGGGTTGAGGCCATCCCCGCCCGAGCCACAGATGCTAAGACCGTGTGTCGATTTTTGAGGAAAAACATCATTTCACAGTTCGGGGTACCTAGAGTCTTGATTTCAGACGGGGGGTTTCACTTCATCAATGACAAGGTTAGGGCCCTTGCAGACGAGTTCGGCATTGACCATTGTGTTGCCACACCGTACCACCCTCAGACTAATGGTCTTGCTGAAGTTTCGAATAGGGAGATCAAGACTATCCTACAGAAGGTTGTCCGCCCAGACCGAAAGGATTGGTCACAACTTTTGGACTCGGTCTTGTGGGTCTATCAGACTTCCTTCAAAAATCCATTAGGGACATCTCCCTTTTGTCTCGTCTATGGCAAGCCGTGCCATCTGCCAGTGGAGATCAAGCATAAGTCATTTTGGGCAGTTACTGAATTATTATTGGATCCCGAGAGTATAGGAGAACAGAGGAGAGCAGAGTTGGCAGCCCTGGAGGAATTGAGAGACACAACCTTTTCTAGCAGCCTATAGTACAAGGAAAAAGTGAAGACATGGCACGATTCCCACATCAGCCATAAACAGTTTGAGCCCGATCAGCGCGTATGGTTGTTTGATTCCAGGCTGAAATTATTCCCAGGGAAATTACAGAGCAAGTGGAAAGGTCCATATGTGGTCAAGAAGGTACATGACAATGGTAGCATTGATATATCCGAACCGTCATCGTCCTCTACCTTCCGTGTTAACGGTCAGCGCCTGAAGCTATATCTAGACCATGATCCGCCGACCATTGACGTTGCCCCCATTCTTCTAGTATGAGATGTGTTCTTTGACTCATATCATTTGTATCTCATACATGGTGATCACTTCCATCTTCCACTGTACATATCCATCTGTCCATATCATTCTTTCATCTGATTAATATCTTTTCTTCTTTTCTTCTTTTCCTTCTTTATTTTCTTTATTTATCAAAAAGGTGTCGCCCCTTGTTGTCAGTTTCTACACTTAGGATGTACTTTGTCCTAAGTATAGGGGGGTGTGCACCCCGAGTTGGTTCTATTCATTTCGATCCTCTCCATTGTTTCCTCTTTTGTCTATACTTAGGGATATCTTACCCTAAGTATAGGGGGAGATAACCTGAGTACGATCTGTTTATTCCCACCCTTGACCCTCCCTGCGTTGTGTACAGTCTGCTATACTTAGGATTATTTGATCCTAAGTATAGGGGGAAGGTCAACTTCTCATTCGTTGATTCATTCCTTTATTTATTTTATTCTTAAGACTTTTCTACACTTAGTACGAGTTATGTCTTCTCTTTTCTCTTCGATCTATGAGGACATAACTCAAGCTAAGTATAGGGGGGTCGTATATACTATGTATATACTTCAGCCATAACTCGTACTTTCATATTTTCTTAATAATATGGATTATTATTCTTTAAAAATCATTAAAAATCTTAATAAAAAGATGCTTTATTCCGCAAATTCTTTATGTATTTACATATTAATAAATCAGGTGAAAATGTTTTTTGCAAAATGTTTGAAAAATAGTTTGAAAATCCTTGTGAAAATCTTTTGAAAACTATTTTGAAAATGTTTTGTTACATGTTTTCAACCTTTGTAAAATTATGTTGTTTGTAAAATTTTATTTTCTTTGTGTGAAATAAAAATGTTTGAAAAATAATTTGCAAATGATTTGCAAAAATATGTGAAAAATCTATCTATACTGTTTGAAAACCTTTGCAAAATGATTTTCAAATGTGTGTACATGTTTGCAAAAATATTTGTGAAAATTATTTTGGACTATAGTTTTTAAAATTGTTTGAAAAGCTTGTGTCAAATAAATTTGAGGAGTACATACATCTGACCAAAATCCTAAAAATCTTTATATACACCTATAAAATTGATCACTTACCCTTGTAAATTCTTAGAACCCACTTCTTGTAAATATAAGAAGCACTCCCGTGTAAATATTTTAACCTAGTTTTTATCCAAAACCTTTTGGTTTCAAAAATCCCAAAAATATTTGCAAAATTAAAATCCAAAAACATTTGCAAAATTAAAATCCAAAAACATTTGAAAAATATCTTTGAAAAATACAAAAAATTCATATACATCATCATCATCTTTTCAAAAACCCATAAAAAGATCAAGATCTTTGAAAATTGCATTAAAAAATATTTTCTGCATATCATTTGCATATCATGAGCATTTTTCGGATTGAGTTTGATAGTTGAACAAGTCTAAGTAAAATCCAGAGATTGGAGCTTGATTGGACCTTAAAATCTACCTAACAACAGTAACCTTATAGGAACTAGGTTTGAGGTACTTCAGGTCTAGTTGACTTAATTCTTTGAGGATCACGGGACTTAGTTCAATGGATTCTTGACTGCTTAAGTAGAGTATTTCGAAACACACGCATGACTCTTGTTGATAATGACCTAACTTGGACACCTGCACCTTTCACATGGCTCAACTCAGTTGGAGTGGTGAGGGGATTGGATTTGTCGATATGAGACACACACAAGTGGAAACACTTGTCCTCCTCTGGAGAGGAAAGTGCACCCCAACCCGTCCAGTGATGAGGAATTCTAAAGACATGAGAGTGTAGGTTGCAATAAAGCTTCAAAAGAGGGATAGTCTACTGGTTTAAGAGGAAAAACTCCTTATGTAAATGCTGCTGTATATAGTATTTCAAAAAAAAGAAGAAAAAAAAGAAAAAAAAAGAGACAGGCCTGTACAAAAATAAAATGCATGTAAAGTATGTGAATATGTTGTATAGAAAATAAGTAAGCTTGAGTTCCAAAGTCATATCTTGTGAGCCTGCAGCTGGATGACTTGACTACACTGGTCTTGCATCCTAGGATAGGGAGCTACACTGGCTACCGTCCATTCTTCTCTTCACCCCCTCCTCTTGAGCTGGTTGCCACTTGAACTTAGAAGGGAATACCCCGCTCCTCGAGGATGGAGTCATTGGATTGGGGAATCATTGGGTTGTCATACTGGAGAAGTCAGCCTCTTTGTCATTCTAGTTGGGGAGAGCCATTATCACTTACACTGTACGAGTCAGATTCATAGTCATAAGGGTTTGTGTATGAGTTGAGATATTTCTGACCTGGCTATTGAGGAGACTGTGAACAGAGTTTTGGGATTCTCAGGGACTGTTGGATTTCAAATTCGGTTCTCATTAAGGTTTTGCCCGCACTTAAATTCCAAAGGTCCGACTTAAGCTCCAAACTTTGATTTTGTGAAGACAAGTTTGATTACCAAATTTAATACACTTTCTTCTTTTTCTTTTCTTTGTCGCACTTATTGCATAAGTGTTTGCTAGGGACTAGCAAAGGTAAAGGATAGGGGGATCACATTTCATTATCTTTATTCTATCATTTTGGGCTCAAAAACCCTACCAAATGCGTGTAAATAGGATTAATTCATGCATCTTAGCATTCATGCATGTGCATGTAAATAGTGTATAAAATACTGTAATTAAAGCCAAAATTATAGAATAAATAAAAGAAAAGAAAAAAATAAAATATTGTAAATATTTTATGACCCTAAACCCTAAGACCTAGGCATCTTGATGAATAGGTCGACAAGGAATAAAGTAGGGGGAGATAAGGGTCAAAATACAATAAAATTCCCTTTGTTTTTATTCATTATTTATTCATTTTGGGACCTTTTTTTGGTTCCACTTTTTATACATCAAATAAAGAAATTTTGTACAAGAAAGTTGTAGATAATTTAATAAAGAAAAATACAAAATTGATTTCACTGAAAAATAATGTACAGATAAAAAGTTATGGTCTGAATAAAATTCCAGAATCCCAACTTCCCAGACCCGTATCTTGAAAATAAAAACTCCAAATGCATCAAACTCACCTTTAATTGTATATAATTAAAAATAAGCTATTTACTGGCGGTAGTTTCACATTTGGCAGAGCTACGGTTTGAAAGTTGAGTTTTGGACCCCACTTGTATAATTGTACAGATTAAAATAATCATTTTATTATTTATTCATTATTTTTATATTTTTATAATTTTATAATTTTGTAAATATTACTTATAATATATTTGTGTATTAAAATCAGAATAAAAATACAAAGAAAACACAAAATAAAATACTTGTATACTATAATATACACAGGTATAATACCTACAACTATACCTATATAATTAACAGTTCTATTTTATTAAATGTACAAAACACATCAGAAAAATAAAATAAAAATATTTTTAAGTGTATAAGAATACTTTATAAATTTATAAATTAATAAACAAAAATAAATAAATTAAAAATACAAAATAAAACTAAATTATTAAAATATATATATAATAGACCTATAAAGGTCATAAAAGGTAACTTATAAAATTATACGTCATAAAAATAATTAAAAATTACCATAAAATAATTTATAAATTAATAAACATTTTTTATTTAATAACCTAAAAATAATAAAATCACTAACTATTTTAAATTGATTTTACAAATCATTTACCAAGGGTTTTTCCTGGTTGGTCCACGTGGACCAACCAGGTGTCGGCCCCAGTTGACCCCGGTCAACTGGCCGTTCCCCACCCATGTGCCTGTGTCAGACATTGGTTTGACCTCGTTTTTGTCGAATTTCTCAGGCTGCATCTTTCACCAAATCATGCCAAAGCCTTGACGACTTTTGTTCCTCTTCTATCCATGAATCACGCCCAAGGATTTTTTTCGGGCATTGGATCATCACAGCGCTCCAGACTCCTTGAACTTCTCGCCCCTTCGTCAACCACATATAACGTGACCTCTAACTTCGATTCAAAATTCGAACCCCTCATTCCATAGGTTAACTCCCGTTCTTGCGCCCAACCGCTCGAGGAAGGTGATAGCTTCCTCTCGAGCACGTCAGGCTGGTCGAGCAACACCTGAGGCGGCTCCACCACCTCCCCCTTCACCGGTGGTTGAGGTACTTCTTCCCTCCGGTCTCCACCGTCGAGGCAGCCCCCTTTTCCCTTTATTTCTTCTGCATTTTCTTTGCCTTAGTCTTAGGATCAAAAGCCCCAAAGAAATTTCAAGTTCTATCGATCCAATCACCCCATAGACCACCTCGCCGGAGTGCACCTCCGGCCGAGTCCCCTTATCGCCACTTCGCGCCGCCACCTCCACTCCGCGGGGTCTAGGCACTTTGCCCTGGACACTCTCAAGATCTTTTGCAGGTCAAAGCGCGTTGACTCGAGCCTGGGAGCATTTTTGTGCCTCGCTGGAGCTCCGTGGAGCTCTCCAGCTCCGCCGCCCTCCCTCGCGAGCCTCGGCCGTCGCCGAGGTCTTTTGAAGCTCCCAGGAGATAGCCCCGACCGTCAGGAGCATCCAGCCTCCTTTTGAAGCCCAGAAGTTCGCCGGAGAAGGAGCAGGAGCTCGGAGAACGTCGCCTCGCCGGCGCTCCTCCGCTGTTCTTGCTCCGATCTTCGGAGCCGTTGGATTAAGGCGAAACTCCAGAGTGTCCAGTAGCCGTTGGATCGCGCCAAGCCCTCACCGTCAGATCTTCAGCTGAAGATCTAATCTTCGCCGTCCAACGCGAAGCGTCATCGGCCGTCAGATCATCGACACGTGGCAAGTGGATTCACATCAGCCGTCGGATCGCGCACGAGCCCTTTAGGCGTGGGTATTTTGCACACTGTCCCCCGCCATTTTTGTAATATTTATTTAGTCCTCAAACTTTCATCTGCCGTTTAAATATTTTTGTAATAAATTGCATCTAGGCCCCTGAACTTTTGATAATTACATTTCAGTCCAGTCCACGTCACCTCACGTGATCTATGCACGTGGGGTGTGGTGATTGTGCATTGGACTCCCTGCGGGTTTAGATATTTAGTTTTAGTCCAGGAACTTTCATATCACGTGTAATATTTTTGGACAAATTGCATGATTGCCCCTAGAGTTTTGTAATATTGCATACATACCCCTGCCAGGTCACGTGTTTATACACGTGGGCTTGGTGATTTTGCAGCGAACCCCTCCCGGGTTTGGGTATTTGTAATCAATCCAGGAACTTTGTTTATTAGTTGAAAACTTTTGTGAAAATTGCACTTTGGCCCTTGTACTTCCTGATATTTGCATTTATGCCCCTGCTAGCTATGTGATTTTTATTGGATGGTTGTATTTATTTAGTGCGTCATTTTAACTCAAAAAATTCCCAAAAAAATACCATAGGCTCCTGTTTGCTTACTTATTAACACCATATTTTTGCATTTCCTTTTTATTGCATTTTTTATATTTATAAAAATAAAAAACATGCATTTCACCACTGTTTGCATTAGAAAATACCAAAAAAATATCAAATTTTCTTGAAAAATTCCAAAAAATTACCTAAGGTCTATTTTAGTGTGTTTTAGTGTCAGTCCAAAAATCATTAAAAATTTCAAAACAAAAACCTTGAAAATTAGAAAACACCTAAAAACTTCATAAAAATCTAAAAAATCCTTGAAAATTCCTAAAAGTATAAACTCAGTTTGTGTAGTTTTTCTATTTTATTGTCTTTTATTTAAAATTAATTTGGGAAAATTTTGTTACTGTTTGCTATTTTTCATTCCCATTTTAATTTCGGCCAGCAGTTTTATTCACTGTTTCTTGCATTTTGACTTTTAAAAATACCAAAAACATTCAAAAAAATTCCCAAAAATAAAAAAAACATTATAAAATTATAAAAATACAAAAAATATTTGATTTCCTAAATTTTGAGCATTTTTTCTTATTTTTATAAATATCTTATCACCTCTTTTCTTATATTATTTATACATTATATTTATATAAAAAACATAAAATATAAAAAGAAAATATAATATAAGAAAATTAAAAATCAAAATACAAAATTATAAAAATTAAAAATTAAATAATAAAAAAATAAAAATTAAACCCCCAAAAAAATATTGCATATTGTAGACAATTAATCACATCACATTTTTGTGCATCATTGCCCGATCTATCATGCTTGCTCCCTGTGTTCGACACTCTACATAGTTATACTATACATATTATTGTAGAGTTAAAATAAATTTGACTCCACAATTATTTTTCTTTGCTTGATTCATATCTTGTGGGTTCATTGTTGACTTTAGTTGGGATTTCTGCGTGGTCGACGCATCGACTGGGTTCCCGCCTTGTGTGGAACTTAAGACCACCTAAATCTCGCTAAATCAATATCGTACTGTGTATAAGACTCCCTTAGGTACTTCACCCTTCAGATGATTTTTGGGAAGCCATGCCGTTTGCCCGTAGAGATCACGCACAAATCTGAATGGGCTATCCGAGAAATTTCACTTGATATGCATAAAGTAGGAGCCAAGAGGAAGATAGATCTGAATGAGCTAGTAGAGATCCGAAATCAAGCATACGAGAACACCCTTATTTATAATGACAAAGTGAAGAAATGGCATGATAGACATATTCGGCACAAGATCTTTGTTCCTGGGTAGAAAGTATGGTTGTTTAATGCACGATTAAGAATTTTTCCTGGAAAACTGAAGAGCAAGTGGGAAGGACCTTACATAGTCAGAACGGTGCACAACAATGGAAGTATAGCTATATGAGATGTGTCACCTGGTGCAGAGCCATTCGTAGTGAATGGGCAGATGCTGAAGCACTTCATGGAGACTACTGATCATCAGGCATGTGTTGAAGTGATCTACTTTGTACATGACTCATGACTACTCTTCCACTTTATCTCATCCTGTGCAAAGACTTTTGAGCCATTCGATTTTTGGAGTACACAGCACTTGTACATTCTTCGTAGACCACAATCGTCCCCATTTTTTGCTCGTCTTTTATGCTTAGGATACTGGATCCTAAGTATAGTGGGGACTGATTATATGATGATTAGCGTTTTCGATTTTGTTCTTTTTCTTGTATATCCTTTCTTTTTCACAAATCACTGGTCCCCAATTTTGGCTACATTCTTTTCTATACTTAGGACGCCTTATCTTAAGTATGGGGGGACCGAGTGATTTCGTTGATCTTGTTTTCTCTAATTCTCTTGTTCCTTCGTTGTATATTCTTTTCCTCAGTCACCCCATTTTTCCTCTTCCATTATACTTACGATGACCTGATCGTAAGTATAGGGGGGTCGACTGACTTTTATTCTTTTATTCTTTTTCACCCACTTTTACTTAACACGAGTTATGTCCTCCTTTTTCTCTTTTGATGCTATGAAGACATAGCACAAGCTAAGTATAGGGGTGCGTATATATTGTATATATACTTTTGTCCATAACTCGTACTTTTATGTATTTTCTATATTTATAAAATCCATAAAAAGTGGGTGAGGGTTAATTTAAGAATCCATCTATTTATTTATCTATTACTTATAAAATCCTTGTAAATAAGTAAAATATGTCTAAAATATGTATTTAAAATACTTAAAATATGTATTTAAAATATGTATTTAAAATATGTATTTAAAATATGTAAGATACTTATTTAAAATCCTATCTATTAAAATATGTGTAAAATTCATTTAATCTTTGTGAAATTCTCTGTATATAAAATTTGTAAAATACATTAGATATTTAATTCAAATAAAATATATCTTGTAAAATTCTTGTACAAATGATTGTTTATAAAAATCAGAAAAATCCATAAAAAATACAAGTCCTAAAATTCATAAAAATTACAAAAGCCTTAAAATCCATAAAAATGAGTAAAATTCATAAAATATACTTCACAAAAACATTGTTGCATTTGCATTCACATTTTTCAGAATAAGTTTGATTTATGGAACTAAGGTTTGAGAATAGTCTGAAGGATGGAGCTTGATTATGGCCTTTAACTTTCGTTGTAAGGAGCCTAGTTAGGATCTAGAATTTAGACTCTTCAGGTCTTTGACTTCAATCTTTGGGTTCCATAAGATCATATTTGGGAAATCAACTCATATGTGCTTAAGTAGAACACTTGGTGTCATCCGTACAAATCTGCACCAGTGAACCAATCTTGGACACATGCACTTTGCACTTAGCTCAACTTGCATGGGGCTGCGAAGGGTAGTACATCTTGGTATTACGTTTCTATCCTTGTCTTTGCAGCATTGACGTCTAAAGACGGGAGAGACTGGGGTTGCGATAGTCGCTTCGGATGAGGGAAGGATATGCTGACACAATTTTTCTAAGACCTCAAAAAAGGGACGAAACAAAAGATGCTATATCCGTCGAGGCATAAAAAGATGAATGCAGTGCAAGCAAATTACAAAGCCAAATCAAAGAAGAAGCCACCAAATACAAATACAACCACAATGGTCCAAGCTTCCACCAAAAATGCATGCACATCTTATTGGAGACTTAGCTACACCGGTTGAGCTTCACAAGGAGATGCGTCTACACTGGTCGTACTCCAATTCTTTTCTCATTCTTCTACTCATTCTTCTACTTTCTCTTTATATTCGATTGTGGACATATCACAAACTGACGTCAGAAGGGAATACCTCCCTCTTCGAGGAAAGAGTAGTTGGATGAGGAATCAATGAAAGTGTATAGCTGGGATGGACGGTTTCTTCGCTTCTTTAAGTAGGAAGAGCTAAATCAATTCACACACTGTACAAATTTTTTCAGGGTTGATAGAGTTTACGATATGAATAAGTGAGCCTGAACTAGCTAATGAGGTGAACTCAAATAAGGATTTGAGGAACTTAAGGACTGTTGAGGATAAAATCCTAATCTTAGTTAAGGCTCCGATAAAATGCTTGTTTTAGGCCCGATCGAGCTCTGTCCTTTGTCTATTCTCATGAATTGGTTTAGGAAAACAAATTCATTCTAACTTTCTTTCTTTTTCACTTACTTTTCAAATAAATGTTTGTTAAGGGACTGGCAAAGTTTAAGTATAGGGGGTTGATGAATCCATGATTCATTAACATTTCTATCGCATTTTATCTTAAAACCCTTAACAAATACATGTAAATATTCATTAATTACCCTCTTTTATCAAAACCCCATTCATAAATAAAAATGCACTTTTATGCATCAAAAACATGTAAATAAATAAAAGAATAAAAATAAAGAAAAGAAAAGAAGGCAGATTGTAAATATGTATATATGTAAAATATAAATATAGCTGTAAGATATATTTATAACTTAACCCTCGAGATCAAGTCAGCATGGATTGGTCGACAAACAAACAAGTAGGAGGAGATAAGGAAAGAACATCATAAAAATAATTAAAGATACACTCCACACACTCTTCATTATTTATTAAATAAATATCAATTCTTCCTTGAGTTTTATTTAATTCATATGTATATATTTTTCACCAAACTCTTTTCCTATTATTGCTAAAAATGTATATAAAAATATAAAAATAAGTTAAAAATATTATCTTGTATATATGCAAAGAAATCCAACTTTTAAATTATCAAATTCTTAACTTCCGAACATCATAACTTTCTCATACGAATCCAATTCCATTCTACTCACCTTTAAAGATCATAAAATAATATTCTCTAATTAATGGAGATGATTTTACTAAAATTGGAATCTGTTTGCAAAAAGTCAGTTTTGGGACCTAATGACAACAAGGTTTCTGCGCTATTTATTTTATTTAGAACACACTATTTATAGTTTTATTAATTTTATAATTTTTAATTATTTTTATGATCTTATATTTTCACCATGATTTATTTCAGAATTTTTGGAGTTTAGTTATTATTTTAATAAAATTCAAACCCCTAATTTATAGATGAAATTGAACTACATAACTTATACCCGTATTTATTAATATATCTAAACTAACTTATTAAAATCCACAAAAATTCATAAAGGCCTTATTTATTATTCTAATAATTAAGAAAATATAAAATTAATATATAATTATCTATTTATTGAATTAAAAATTCAATACCTATTTATTAAGTATTATTTATACCTATTTATTAATATAATATTTATATTTCATATAATATTTATTATTTATAAAAACTAATTACTCCATAATTTAGATAATTTAATTATCTTTACTTTTCATTTTTATACCTATTTAAAATAACGTCATTTACTATTTATTACATAATTTATAGTGTATTTTATCATCTGGACAACCATGTGCTGACACGTGTCAGCACCTGGTGTCTTCTTCTCCAAGAAGCCGCTGCAGCTTCTGTTAGAACCGACCAATCTTCAATAATTTTTCCTGCTCCATTCCTAACCTCCTCGCTCGATCCTAACCCTTCACCTTCTTCCCCTAACTTCCTTCATCCACACCTACCATTGGATCTATCCTAAATCCCTGCCATTCCACCTATAAAACCCCCTACAGTTGGCGCAATCAAACAGAACTCTCCAACTAACCCTGAACCCCAGTTCTGGTAGCTGACCCTCCTCCCTTCCAATCCTCGTCCCGGCCGTATACGATGGTGACAGCACCCAAGCGCCGCCTCATGTGGAAGAGGAACGTCGGAGGAGACGTTCCAAGGCGACCAATCGCCTTGCATCGCAGCCTCACGCCGCATCAAGCTCCGGCAAGGATCGACCGTTGAGCTATCACCAGAGGTAATACACCTCTATTTCCAGATCTGTTCACCCATTTTTTTGCAATTTTATTTCTCAATTTTCGTGTATCAATTAGCGACTTTAATCATGTAATTAGGTCCATTGATCATTCTTCTTAGACCTGCACCTCATCCACATCTCAGATTCATTGCGATATCAAGCAATTCCGCGATTCATACCCTCTCTTTTTCAAGATACTTTTTCATCATCACTAGAAACATTACATTTTAACTTGCACATCTTATAATTGTTGGCCGATTTCTCTGTATATCGAGCACCTAGATTTACTTTGCAGGTTTATCTTTCATCTGAAGAGACATCAGAACATTTGGAGCTTCCTAACGCAAAGAAATTCCCAATCAAAGAAGGTGTAGCATCATTATCAGCTGCCAGGATAACTGAACCGTCACTTTCATCGGTGGAGAACCGTCGCCTTCTGCCACCTACGGAGGAGCTCCACCGAGTGCGAGCTCAAGGGGTGAAGGCGTCACCCCTCTGGCCCCGCCGGAGGCCCCAGGTCGTTGTTGATCGTCGGCGATAATTCGGATAAGAGAGCCCCACTGTCAGCTGCACGTCGAAGCTCAAGAACAACAAGAACACCAGGACGCGTAGATGTGCGACACGTGGCATCCAAGGAAGGTCTAGATCGCGCCTGACCTTCTAATCATGACTGTCAAATCCGAAATGGTGGAGAAATTGCACACTAAACCCAACGAAGTTCTAGAGTTTCAGCCGCACCCTCATAGTTTCCAGAAATTACATTTAGGTCCCCGCATAGGGACCTAAATGTAATTACTTTAGTTTTATTTCCACTTCAGTCCTTTTCAGGAACCTTTTTGTAAGAAAACATTGAATTCTTTTCACAGTCATGCTCCTGGCTTGTAGGGCTGTTTGGACCTTGATTTTTCTGTATTTTCTGTGATTTTTTTAGGGAGCCTGATAACTACCCAAGACATTTTTCTAGTATTTTTCCAATATTTTTTGTCGCTTCGTTGTGTCGTTTTGAATTTCGCCATCTTGAGTTAGTTCTAAGTTGAATTTCTTTTAATTCCTTTCTTTGTAAAATCAAGAATAAAGAGGATTTTTCTGGAATTTCTTTCTTGTGTCAAAAATCGCAGTTTGGATATTCTACCTCCTTGAGTTCGACCCAGGCATACTTACTTGGTAAAATAACTAGTGTGGGATAAAATAGGTGAGAAACCGCTTTATCCGATTCACTATTCTCTCTCTCTCCTATTTTATCGATTTGTTTTTTTATCAATGCGGTTCCCTCTCTGTGGTTTTTCTCTACACCGATATTTTAACCACTAATCGGAACCACGTTATCACTAGAGTTGTTGAAGGACTATGATTGCACCATCTCCTACCACCCTCGTAAAGGGAACATCGTAGCAGATGACCTTAACAGAAGAACTTATTCACCTGTGTTGGTGAGTGTTATCCACTTTTGGGGTTTGCTATCAACGTTGCGTGAATGGAAACTATTTGATAGTAGTACCGATACTATAACTATTCCTCACCGATACATACCGGAGATCTGGGATAGAATAAAGAAAAGATAGGAGGATGATCCAGTTCTGAAAGACTTGAGACAATAACTGGAGAAGAATGAGATAGGGAGATTTCATATACAAGCTGGGTTACTATATAATCATCACAGAGTTTGTGTACCAAAGACACCTGAACTGAGGAAAGACATATTACGTGAAGAGCATTGCTCTAGCTTATCTATTCATCAAGGAATTATGAATATGTATAAGGATCTTCATTTAAACTTTTGGTTGCCGAGAATGAAGAAGTATGTTCTTGAGTTCCTGAATTCATGTTTTACCCGCCAGCAGGTAAAGGCTTCACCAGGATTGTTGCAACCCCTACCTATACCTGAATGGAAATGGGAAAGCATTTCCTTGTACTTCGTTACCGGCTTACCTCAGGCAACTGGTGGTAAAGATAGTAGTTGGGTTATAATAGATCGTCTGATCAAGGTAGCACACTTTATTCCAATAAGCCTATCTTTCACTCCAGACCAGCTTACTGAGTTATATATTACACATGTGATCCGTTTCCATGGTATCCCAAAAGAGGTAGTTTCCGATCGAGATTCACGATTCACCTCACACTATTGGGAGAACTTTATGAAAGCCTTAGGTACACAATTATGCTTGAGCAAAGCATATCATCCGCAAATAGATGGTCAATCAGAACGTACGATTCAGACTTTAGAGGATAAGATACGAGCACGTGCCTTAGAATGGAAAGGATCAATGGTGAAACATTTGCCTCTAGCAGAATTCACCTACAACAATAGTTATTATACAAATATTGGCACGACACCATTTGAAGCACTATATGGACGAAGGTGTACTGCTCCTTTGTGTTGGTAATAGGTCTTCAGATAGACTATAGGAGACACGAGAAGTTGTAGACCTTGCTCAAAAAAGACTAATAATTGCTCAGAGTCGCCACAGAAGCTATAGGGATACCAGGCGAAGAGACCTTGAGTTTGAGGTAGATGACTTTGTATTCCTCAAAGTACCACCTATGAAGGGAGTTCAGAGGTTTGGCTTGTGTGGGAAGTTGGCACCCAGGTCCGTGGGTCCCTTCGAAATTATTTAGCCGATTGGAAAAGTTGCCTATAGACTTGCATTTCCTCCACATCTTTCGGCAATACATAATGTATTTCATGTATCAAATCTGAGAAAGTATATTAAGGATCCGGATCATAAGATAAGCTATGATGATCTGCATGTGGATCCAGACTTGACATACCTAGAAATACCTGTGCAAATACTTGACAGTGATATAAAGAAGTTGAGGAACAAAGAGGTACCTCTAGTTACAGTATTGCGGCAAAACCAAGAGTTTGAAGAAGCCACATGGGAACCTGAGGTAGAAATGAGAGAAAAATACCCCTACTTATTTGAATGACAACACTATGTATTGTGTGTACCTTCATTATAAATGAAATGACGTTCATTCTCTTTAAGGTTATGCATGCATTTCAAGACTCAAGGACGAGACTTCCTTTAAGGTTGTTATAATTGTAAAGCCTCAAACTTGTTCGTCTCTCGGATCCTATATCATAAGATCCGGCTCATCAAGAGGAAATCGACAGAATTTGTTTTTGTGAATCGGACTTCGGCTCAAATTGTTATGATTTTCAAAAGAAAGAGAAGTAAGAAGGCTAAAGATGTCATTAACCCTTATTGATCGTCATAAAGACTACTTAAATACGATTAAAGAAACTAATGATAAATTGAGGACTACTAATGACATTAGCAAACATTAATCATTTTTTAACAAAAGTTAAGTGAGTTGTGAATGATAAATTGTGATTAGTGAAAGTTAACCACGATTAGCGCTAATTAAGTGTAATTGATGAATTTAGAATACTCTGGAAAGTTCTAACTTAAGCCTCAAGTTTTGGATGACTTGGCCAAAATCATGGGCCAAAATTACGGACCGCTATTTGCGCTTAAGGTCTAAACCATAGTTTACTAGCCATGGTTAGTAGTTTTCTAGAGCTTACAGATAACCCCCACCCATTCATTCTCTACGATTTCCACTACCACCACTACCCCAAGGGCTAGGTTCGAGAGGTCGGGAGGAGGAGAGGGAGGCGGGGAAGGAACGCTAGCAAAGCGCTGCCGGGAGAACGAGGAGGAGTAAGGTACGATCCTCTCTTAGTTTGCTTCGTAAGATAGGTTTTCGATTCATCTTGTTTTTCCAGCTTTGTTTTCGATTCATCTTTCTTTTCATCTTTCTTTCCGATTCATTTTCTGTTGTGGTTCGAGGAGAAATCTGTGTAACACCCTACTTAGGTGCAGGCGGTTATGCACGTCAGTTTACCTTGTGATTCGTCACACTTTCGCTCACCTAAAATGCGTGGTGTCTACCGATTCTCCATCGCTTATGATTTTATTCTTTCGATTCTGCTTTTATATTTATTTTGATGGAGAAGTCTGTGTAATACCCTACTTAAGTGCGGGTGGCTATGCACGTCAGTGAACCCTGTGATTCGTTACACCTTCACTCACCTAAGATGCATGGTGTCTACCGATTCTTCATCACTTGCAGTTTGATTATATTCTTTCATACTTGTTGTTTCCCTCTCAGTGATTTTATAGAGGGATCTCTTTCCATTTTTCTTTTAAAATATGTCACGATATAAGAGGAAACTCTGTCGAAGTTTTTATTGAAATATATCTCGATATAAGGAGAAACTCTGCCAAAATTTTTATAGAAATATGTCCCGATATAGGGAAACTCTTCCGAAAGTTTCCTACAAATATCACCCGGTTTAAGGAGAAGCTCTGCTGAAATTTTAAGAGAAAAAATATGTTCTTCACGTTCTTCGTGTATTTTTTGTATTCTTCGTATTCTTCGTTCGTTTTTCGCGTTCTTGGCACGCTCTTAACTTTTTGATCCGAAAATGAAATTCGATCATTTCAGAAGGTATAAGTAATCTTTTTTGAAAAAGAATCACGACAAAGCACTGCATACGCTAGAGAGAGCTCGATTAGGTAACGAAATCCTTCCTTTTTGCTTTTGGGTTTTCATATGAGATCGTTGAGATTTCTGATATTATGCTCCTTGTTACGAAGAACCCTAATTTGGCTATTTTTAAGAAAATTTGCTTTGTGATTTTAAATTAAAATAAGGTATAAGCATCGTATTGATGCAGTGGCTTAGAAAGTTAGGGTTTAGAAGCTAAAATGAACATAAATATGAGTATATAAATATATGAATTAATATATATGTGAGGCTATACTCAATGTTGATGATTATGCAAATTGAAAACTTAATGAAAAAATTAAATCATGGGAATTGATGTGTATTAAGGTGGATCCTGAAAAGGATGGTGTCTTATGTTAAGAATGACTGGGAGTAGAGCTACAGGCCGGGCATGCAACCTATAGGTTTGTCGGAAGGAACCCGTATTGGTGTTGCCCTACCTAGGTGGTACATGGTTGCCTTATTATGATAAGTGCGTACAAAATGAATGATTTGCAACGCGTGGTACCGGATGTCAATATATTCAGTTGAACGACGGAAGATGTGGTCGTGCCATGTGGAGGCATGAGTGGTTCAATAGCGGCTAAGTCACGATAACATGTATTTAAAGCCGCTAGGTTATGTGAAGAAAGGTTAGCCTGACGTTATAAGCAACTGGATCCTCGAGGACAATGGCTCCTTTATTTGCCAAACAGAGGATTTGAGACCCTGATTAATAAAATAAAAGGAAATTGTCAGGGTAGTATTGGAGGATTGGTTGAGGCGACCTCCGGCAGTATAAGCTTACCAGATCAACACAATCTTCAACCCGAAGTGTCCACAGCTTCGGGGTTCATATGGTGGTGAGGTAATCCCTATACTAATCTCTGACGTAGAATAGAAAGGAATATGACTTAAACTAATGAGAATGTATGAATTTTTTGTGATAAAAAGTTTTGAAAAAAATTAAACCATTTGTTTGCTTTTCTCTTCTTCGTTACTTAGCATTCGCTAATTGTTATCTTATGATTTATGGAAAACCCAACAGGTGTCGGTGAGCCACTACAAGGACTTTAGTAATCCAGTCAGCTAACATAGTAGCCATCCATCCAGCCATAGTAGCTTTATGTATTTCATTTCCTGTTGATGTACATGTAAATGGTTGCAGTGGGACAATGTATCCTGTAAACTTTATTTTGTGAATGGAAATATATTAAATACTTCATTCTTAGTATTTTCAATTGCAATCTGTTTCTGAATGTTGGTTGTGATTGCTGAATAAATTATTGTTGAGTAAGCAGATCTAGATGAGAGAGGATCCGACGACCCGGAATTAGAGTAATGACACATCTCAACATATTTCATAAAAAGCTATCCAAAAAAATAATTAAATGTTTATCTAATATCCCCTTGGAGTGCTCCAATACCAATCTACACTCGAATTGAGAGTTTTTTTTATCTTCTAAACTGCTACAAATAAAAATCTAAACTGATGATGGGTAACTCCCAACACAAGTTGGTACGTTATCTTGTGAATTAAAATGGGAGCTTTGGATTAGTCTTGACTTGTGCTCTTTCTGTTTACTATGCAGGAACGGCACCATAACATTTTAAGAGATGCTCCATATGTCATTCATGAATTTGCTATATATACGAGATGGTCCATATGTTATTCCTGAATTTGCTACATATGCAACGATTGTTCACTGTTCTCTCACATTTCATTTCCTCCATTGTTGTACAAACATGACACCAAGCTTCGTATCCTTGCACTTGAGAGGTTCAAGGAATCACACAGTGTGGCCAATGCACTATCTAGGAAGTAAGATTTTTGTTTACTCGTGGATTTAGTTCTTTGAATGTCGTACAAGGTTCGAGATCACATAAGTTCTGTTAAAATGCATGAATATGGCAGTAAGAGGAAAGGAAAAGATCGTACCTAAAAAAATCGCAACCTCGTAATCTCCACCCACGAGAACGACGAGCTCAACGCTTCGTTGATGACGTGATCCACACACGGAGGTGAACTCAACCTCCTCTACGTGGGGGCGGCTTCAAATCGTTGATCCGTCACACTCCGGTGAGGGGGAGGGAGGAGGAAGGGTCTGGAGCTGGAT
The DNA here is from genome assembly GCA_037367405.1 of Ottelia alismoides. NCBI lineage: Eukaryota > Viridiplantae > Streptophyta > Magnoliopsida > Alismatales > Hydrocharitaceae > Ottelia > Ottelia alismoides. Next base: position 686,504 of record JAZKJV010000517.1, on the reverse strand, counting down.
TTTGGACATTTTGGAGGAGAAGAGTTGATTGGGGGGGGGGGGGGGGGGTTATGTGGATCAAAATTCAGATCCGGATCTTAGTTCGGATCTTGATTTGACCGTGACACGGACTCGGTAAAATAGCCGTAACTCGGACTCCCGAACTCAGATTTTTACATTCTTGGACTCGTTGGAAAGGTCTCGACAAGCTCCACGCGATGGAGTGCTTAATCAAAATTTTCTTGATACTGAGAAAGAGCAGTTTTTAGGAAGAAGCTCGGGTATGAATTACTAAGGATATCACATTATCGAACCGAGCCAAATCCGAACCTATATACCTAATAAACGAATCTAACCGGAGCCAGATATGTTCGCTCAGTTTCGATTCCTTTATACCCCTAGTCACGTGGACAATCCTTCAAGTACTCGATATTGCACTAGTGCCCCTATGTTCCATGTAATTTACGTAGCAAGTTCCTTGGTTTGTTTGTTTGCTTGACGTTGTTGTTTGGATGTGATCCACGCTCCTTTTGGATTTATATCAAAACTCAAAATTCTTAAATTGTGTATTTAGGTTAAAGCGTATCCAAAGTTAGGGAAAGACCCCAAGAACTGAATCCCGTCTACATCGCACTACAAGAATAATTGGATTTAGCCACGGAATTGTACCCCCGAAATGTTGAGGCTGCGAACATTTCGTGGGTACAATCAACACAAATCTTCCCCCCAATATTTCGTAGCCACACATAACCCATAAACTACAAATTTATAATATGACATCTCTACGAGAGCATCTTGTATATTTACCCTAATATAGAATAGGGCAAAACCCTCGTACCCTACTCCCGTCCCATAAAAAGAACCCTCTTTCTCAGCCGTCATCTATTTTCTCTCACTTTGCATATCTGATCTCACGATGGCGGGGCTCAGTAGCCCTAGCGATGGCGTCGGCGGTGGCGGAGGCCGAGGGCAACGACAGAGGGCGAGCAATGTGGATGGCACTGGCACTGGTACTGGCGGTGGTGTCGGTGGCGCTAGTAGAGGCCGAGGACGATTGCTGCGGAATAGGGTGGCGGATGGAGTTAGATGCGATGTTGGTTGTGGATCTAATGCTTGTGGTGTCTTTGATGGTGGTGGAGGTAGAGGACAATGGCGAAGGGTAAGGGATAGCGTTGGTCAAGGCTGAGGACACCGGCTGAGGCCGACGACAGGAAATTGCATTGGTTTTGGCGGCTCTGGTGGTGTTAGTGGCGGTGACACTGACTTTGGCATTGGTGGAAGCTCTAGCGCCGGTGGTGGATTTGATGATTGCAGAGGTAGAATACAATGGCGGAGGTCGAGACTATGTGATGGCCTAGGTGACGACAATGATGGCAACGACAACATTGGTGAATGTCGAGAACAATTGCTGAGGGAGAGGATATGGGATGGCATTGGTGGTGGCTGCGCGAGCGGTGTTGGTGGCCCTAGCATTGGTTATGATGGCAGCAGTGGCTCTGGCAGAATTGGTAGTGGCTCAGGCCGAGGACAATGGCATAGGGTGATGGAGGGGGATGGCATTGACAGTAATGCCAGCAAAGGTGATGGTGGAGACCGAGGAAAATGGCAGAGGAAGAGGGTGGGGTACGGTGATCAATGGTTTGAGGTTGATCATGAACAACGACAAAACGATCGTGAATATTACCAGAGGTCAGCAGATCACAATAGATGTGATGATGGACATAGAGCAGGGGCGTTAGGAGATGGATCGAGCACGAAGATAGGTAGTTTTAGAGGTAAAAGTCTAGTAGCTAATAATTGCTTTAATTTTGTTAGGTTAGCAGATCCAAATTTTTGTAATATTTCTGCTCTTTGATTCCATTCATTTTTTGGGTTAGCAGATTCGAGTTTTTGTTTTTATATTTCACTTAGCCTACGTTCATTTGTCTTAAATTTTTATTTTATTTTTGAGTAGCAATGTTCATTTTCGAATTTATTCTTTTATTATACATGCTTCAGTCTTATCAATAAACAAGTTAATTGTTCCTTTTTTAAATAAAAGGTAACCAGTTATTATATACAATCTCTTACCATACTCTCTATCTTACTTTAGTACAAGCTAATGACGGGCATGCTTGTACATTCTAAGATGAAGTATTTTCCCTGTGAATGAACTATTGCTTTGCGTCTTGGGAGAATCATGATGAACTACATATTGTGCAGACTTTGTTTACTGCAGGTTGTTTAGTATGATTTTTTGATTAGAGATCCGGTTCATAAAGAATCCAGGGGAGCCTTTTAACTTGCAGGTACTCAATCATCGGGAGAGTTAAGGGTAAGTCGAGGCAATAAGGAACATTATTCTGAACTCGGGTAGGTAAGAATCAGATATATATATTAGTCAAGCAGTGAGTAGAGATATATTCAAAATCTGGTAGGTCACTGATTCATATGATTTGTTTCGGTTGTGAGGATTGTAATTATTTTGTTGATTGATCAAGGATAATGTTAGTGTTTTCTTGAGATATTTAGTAATGAAAGGCCTAGTATGAGTAACATGATTGTTGTGTTTTCAGGTTATATTGTCAAGTAGATAAATAAATTAGACTCTTCTTTGGTTAATTTTATGATGTTGTCAAGTAGCTTATCTTAAAGCAAGGCTATTCTCTCTAGTTGTGGAATGATTTTGCTTCAATCCCTTGAATTCTATATCTGTTATATTCTAATGTATTTTGTTTTCATTTACCAAAACATCAATGTTCACTAAAGTTATTTATTGTTTTCAATAGTTATTTACCTGGTATGTGTTGCTACTCACCAGATGGAAAGCTTGGAGAGAGTGATGATTTGAACACACAGATTGGAAGAGGTGGACGGCATATGGAATACGATGGAGGTATTCAAAGGATGGAATGCGATGACAATGAGAGGTAATATTTTTTTATTTTCTTTGATTTGTAATTTTGCATTGTTGATTTGTTAATATATTTCGAAGGATTATGGAGTTGGATTTAAGTTGCATCCTATCTTCTCTATGATTCTTCCACTTGCCCCTCCTTAGATATGGAGTTTCGACTGTTAGAGGTTGGGGAGGCCCGACAAGCTCTACTTGAAGTACAGGTGGAAGCCCACTGGATGCGATCTTCCAAGGTCGCCTCCTTTTTTCCTTTTTTTTACTGCCATCTGCTAAGAATTGTGTTAATGTTTTTTAATCCTTTCGGTACATGTCGACCATTAAACGTACGTGCTAATTATGTAGTGATAGTTGACATTGGATTTCATTTACTCTGTAACTTTTTGTCATACCAGTAAAGTTGCATATTACAAGTTGACTACTTGCTATCTCTTGCTTTCATTCAACTTAATCTCACAATCTCTTTTCTATATCTTTGATGGTGCGACATTCCTCTCGAACTAGAGAGGGGATAAGATAATGTTCGTGGGGAACTCCGTCAGCTACAACCAATGGCAGTCCCTGAGTTGCATGCTCCATTCTTCCCTTCCCAACTCCAGGACCTCTCTCTCTCCCCCTCCCAGATAGTAGCCACGGACTATTTGTTACCACATTTAGGACCTTTGGCTACGATAATTTTGGTGCTACAAATAATGTCTACCAAATATTCGTGGCCAATAACTCTGCCAACCAGACTTGTGACTACGGAAATTGGCAACGAATATGCCGCAGCTAGAATTACTTTCGTTGCTACAAGTTCTGAATATGTAGCCACAATCAGTTGCTAGAATACCATTTTGTTGTAGTGTCGATTCAACATTTCAAATCGTAAATCACTTATCAACACGGCTATAATCGTGAAATAATCTACGGCAAGGTTTAAAAAATGGGTAAGCTAAAAAAATGTCTCAATTCAAGTAGAGATCTCATTTTTTTCAATTTTTTTTACATCCACGAACCTGAAAACTTTGTAAACTACCTTCTCAGCCTGTATTCATCGTAATTATCATCTAAACTCACCAAGCTTATTAATTCTTATACTACATACCCTGATGGATTTTGTGGCTAACTCCTGGAAGGATTATGGTGTAACAATTAGCAAGCTTGCAAGGTCTAGGTAATAATAACAAAGAATACATGATCGTGAAGGTAATTTATAAAGTTTTTAGAATTTATGATGTAAAAATTCCTTTTTTTCAAATGCAATAAAAATGTATTGAACTCATAACTTTAGAGTTTAATATCAACGTAAAAGAGTCACCAATGCTTACATAAACACGTATTCGAGATTAAAAAAATAAGATTGAACCCTCTTTTTTACAAGTAATGCATAGTCGGATCTTTTTCGTAATTTATCCACTTAAAAATACGAAACAAATAAATATATCATGCCACAGAGTTATTTGCATGAAAGCATTCTTTTTAGTATAAATACGCAGGGAGCCTTGTAGAGATTGGTTTCTATGCATATGCCTTCTGCTTGGTTTGTGACATTGTTTTGACGAAATATGATTTAATTCTGATTTTTTTCGATCATCATAAAAGTTTATGAAATGGTAAGTGTATTCTAATCTGACATACAAATCGTTACTTTTTAATTGGTTTAAGAAACATGTAATTTTGAACTTCAATAAGCATTCACGATATTGAGAAAAGTAAGGACTTTTGTTTAACGTGGTAAATTACTGGATAGATGATAACTAAAAGGGTTTAATGGGGCAACCCTTATGCCCGTTCGGAAACCAGGATAAACTCTCCTCCTTAACCACTCCCTCTCTCTCTCATGCTTGGGCCTCACTTTATTTCTCTTTTAAAAATTAAATAAAACAATTATCCATAATTAATTCTATCAAAAAAAATATCATACCATTATATCTGAAGGATATGGTTAGATCCTCAAGCGCATCACGGAAGCGTGAGCATCGTATCGAATACGACGAGGAGCGACTAGTTGCACTAGTTGCTCGATGTAGCGGAATTCAAAAATTTTCATGTGACGAAACCACATGATCCAAGAGCACTTCTCGGATCGTTTCGTCTAAACCACAAACAAGTAATAGGATTACCTCTTGAAGTGTGGTTGCGATCAAGTCTCTAAACGAAGAGACTTCCTGTCTCAAGTCCGATCCGACGGAGGAGACGCTTGCGAGCGCGGGGATGAATCACATGCTTCTCGCAATCCATGTTGATGATCCAAGCGGCAGATCTCCTGATCTTAACACATCAGATCCGACGTCTTCTTCACGAGTGAGGCGCACCGAAGGAGATGGAGATCCACGAGCAGATGATCGGGCAGCATAACGACGACGCTGCGGCGATGGAGAACCTCTCTAGGGCATCCATGGTGGACGGCCATGAGAGGGAGAGAGAATAGGCGTGTAGAGAGAAAGAGAGAGAGAGAGAGAGATGTGCTACAATAGCATGTGTGTAAAGAGAGAGCATGGTTTGCCTCTCTATTTATAGGGTTTTGGGATCCATGGATCTCAATCCATGGGACTCATAAAATCAATGGATGAGATTGATTTATGTCAATCCAATGGTCAAGATTGTTGTTTGTAAAAACCAAACAACTTATGATCTAATTTAGATTAAAATATATTTGACAAAATCAAATATAAATCAATCCTAAATTACATCAACAAATAAGGAGAGAATATATATGGAGATCACATCTCCATGTACATTCCATGTGGACGGCCACCCATTCCAATTAGGAATTGGGTGCCGCCCACTTGATTTCCCATAGAGGCAATCTCATGAGATTTCATGAGATTGCATATCTCCATGGAAATCTCTCTCATTATTTATTCTCAACAATTTTTGTTGGGATTTATTCTTCAAAAATAATTCATAATTAATTTTAAGAATATTGCAATCTTGCCATTGGAAAAAAAATTGTGAATCACATTCACAACCCAAAACAAAATATAATTTACATTTTCAATTAATTACACAATGTGTATCTAATACGCATCATTAATTAATTAACAAATATAAATTATAATTAACTCTCTCTAATACATTATAAATCACATTTATAATATATTTATGAATAATATGGATAGTGCTATCTACATTAATCATATCCATGATAATTAAATCACATTTAATCATCTTGGATCTCCATTCTCATGTTCCCAAATAATATGAATCACATTCACATTATTCGCATCTTTGATAATCAAATCATATTTAATTATCTAAGATAACTCTCCTTATAATATGAATCAAATTCATATTATCATGATAATTAAATCACATTTAATTATCCATTTTCTCAATGCTCGGATACATGTATCAACAATAAAATTATCCATGAACTCTTTCAAGGATAATGCGCTTTCTCCGCGAATACTTGGAGATAAGGACAGGGCGATTGTATTGTTCCACGTATAGTGACTTGGATATTGAGATTACATCTCAAATCCAGATCTCGGGCCTCCCATAGATGCTTGATTAAATCAAGACCGCAAATCTAATCTTCTCATTGCATCTGAATCACATTCAGATCAATGTCCAACATTTGGATCAAGATCAGATGACTTCTCTACTGAGAGGAGTCACTAAAATCCAGACACATTTCATCACTCCCTAGGAATGGAAGCGTCATGGTTGTACAATCGTTTATGATCACATCACCTTCAGGTATTCCCAATACCTATACATCCTGCATACTGGAAGACTCAGAATAAACCCGAAGTATTAGATCAACTTTATACTATCTACTTCAGAGTTTTATCAGTAAGTTTCTCATTTGATCATTGGGAGTTGGTATGGATCACATACTTTCCAAAAGCATATATCATACCTAGGTCTTGATCATATACTTTCCAAAAGTATATATCAAACCTACAAATTCAGTCAAGCTTCCAAAGCGAGACGACCGTGCGCACGGAATTTGATTCTTCTCAATATCTCATGAGTGAGCTCATGTCTTCCGGTTCAGTAGTGAATCTGTATGATCCCTTTAAGAGATCGTATTACTCATATGCCATTATATGCATACCAGCGTGCCGGTGTATTGACCTTGGTTAGATCATCAACCTGTTAGTCTACCAAATGTACATACTCAGACATATAGTAACACATCTGTCTCCGGTCAGAGGATGTGTGCCTATATCATGACAGCATACGACATAGGACTTTCGTTATCTCGATCTCGTTAAGTCAACTCTTTGACCTAACTTATCTAACACCTACGAATCTCTATTCCTATGCAGAGGACCTGCATCAAGAGGTCAGTTAGATATCAGCCTTTAGAGAAAGGATTGACATCTTCTTCTCATGCTGGAGATCATCTCTTAATAATCATTTGACGGTGCTCGATAAGTCCTCAATCTAACTCTTTAGATATTCACCCAAGCACCAGCCTCTTTGATTCAATATTTGAATCAACAGCTGTATGATCATCAAGATGGCCACGGTACATAACCCTAATTGTACTAAGGGATCTATTATGCAAATTATTTATTCTTCATTTCAGATCAGGGAATGATATTCACAATAACATTTATTGCATAATGGCTCGCTGCGGGCTCGCATATCCAACAATCTCTCACTAGTCCAAAGAGCCATTAATGGGCTAATCATTTAAACCCACACTCATGTGAAAGTCATAGGCTATTTAGAAAATAGCTAGGTAAGCTGATCAGACACTCTGTTCCTGAGAGACTACGCCAAGTCTTTTTACGGCACTTGCATATCCCCTAGTAACAGTGCTTTCATCCAATGCGAATGTTGCATCTTATGCAACCAATACTCAATTTTTTGTTATAGTGTCCTTGACACTTTAGCTCGATAATTAGTATAACCAGTATGTCCATAATACTTATAAGAATGCCTTTATTCATGGAGATCTCTATCTCCTAAGATATCTACAGTTAAGATCCTTATAGATCACTATCTACAAGGTCTTAAACTTTTGAAGATAAAACTTTGAGATCACTATCTCTGAGTTTCATCATCTTTGAATATATTGTTATTACTGCAATCAAGTGTTTTATCTCCATAGTAGGATTAGTAACAGTTTACTACTCCCACTGCATGGCAGACATCTGGACCTTGTACACATCATACACACAGCTTCTCACAACTGATGCACAACGGCAAGCAGTTTGCATTCACATCCTCAACTCTTTGAGGTGCTATCCCTTTAGATAGGTCAGTACCATATCATAAGGGAAGGAAGCCTTTCTTCGAATTTTCCAGAAAATGGAATAAGTCCAAGGTGTACTACTAATATGACGGTCCCAATATCCTCTTCTCTTTGCTTCTGAACGACTTCAGAACTAAGATATAAGAGGTATCCTTGAGATCATATCTCAAGGTATGGAACAACCAAATTTAAAACACTTATTATTATCCTTATATCATTCCAAATGATTAGAATAATATCTACATTTAGCACGATGAACACAATGGCACTCCCACTAAGCTTCACACGGTTCATCAAGATTTTTATCTGAAATCATAACATTTATAATTTCATCAAATCTTATGTTCCAACTACAATAAGCTTATTTGAGTCCAAAGATGGAGTTCTTTAGCTTGCACACCTTGATTTCCTCAATCATTAAGCCCTGGGGCTACTTCATATGAATATCCTCAGGGAGGTATTTATAGAGGAATGCAATCTTGACTCACATCATGAAGATGTCATAGTCAAGTTGTGTAGCTATGGTTAGCGATATTCTGATGGGTTTAAACATAGTCACTGAAGAGCAAGTCTCATCGTAAGCAATGTTCTTCTCTTCGGTGTGTAGCTCATGGCTACGAACCATGCTTTGAAGGTCTCTACCTTCTCATCAGGTTCCCTCTTTCTCTTGAAGATCCATTTACACCTTAATGGGTCTTACCCATATAGGTGGATCCTCGAGGGTCCATATACAACACTTGTATATGAAGTCTACATTACACTTTTATTGCTAACATCCATCTTTCCATGTCATGATCCTCAGAAGCTTCATCACATGAAGTCCGATCATTTTCAAACTTAACTGACACATGGAATACATCTTCAAACTTGTTTGAAGAAGTATTAGTGTTTCATCTTCAATTATTCTTTTAGTTTCCAATTTCAGGAGCCTCATTATCTTCTCAAGATTAAATGAGTTCCTTTACTTCATTTTTATCTTGATTCTTAAGAGAGTCATCCTCTAAGAATCACATTCTCAGAGATGAGACCCTTTAAGAATCTCAAGGTCATAAAGTAGGTATGCAATACCATCCTTTATTTTCCTAATGAAGTAGCACTTTCCAATGCCAGATTCAAGCTTAATCACATGGAACCTTATTTAAGGATATATATAATGTAGTCTCTACCACATATATATATATATATACTTGGAAACTAAGAGGTAATTATGCTAAGATTAATCATTGATCAAATCATGTCACACATGATCAATTGTATCTCCCTACAACTCTATTGAATTAAGGTTCATTAGGAGGACTGAGATAGGAATGATATTCATATCTCCATAAGGTATTCCTTGAATTCATCTAATAGATACAAGCTACCTTGGTTAGATCAAATTCATTTCATCTTCCTTCAAACTTTGGTTCTAAACCAAAATTGTGAAATCTTTGAACATTTCAAAGGTTTCTTAGGTGAAGAGAAGAAATCTCATATCATACATAATCATCAATAGATATCACATATCCATAATGTTTACTATGATATAGATGATTCACATACGTCAATATGTACGAGATCCTGAATACCTTGACATCTTACACCTTTCCCAAAGAAGGGTGTATTGGACATTTTAATTTGAATACAATATTCATAAGTATGCAAGTTTTGAAATTTTAGAAATTCTAAAGTTTCATCTCTTACTTGTCCATTGATCTCATCAATAGACATATGTCCAAAACATTATGCCAGATCATTGTCAAATGATCTTTATCCTCCTGTTGATCTTTTAAAGATTTAATTTTCAGTATTAGAAATCTTAATGAACCATTCATTAATTTTCTAATTTAGCGGAGTCCGCTAGATGTTAGATTACTATCTGAAATATATCCATCATAACTCTCTATGATAAGGTTATTCTAGAATTCATGTTTATTTCCAACATTTAGAAATAAACTATAAATGTATTCTAATATTCAGGTCTCAGAGACATTCTCTAAGACTAAGGGCTCCCACTGAAAATACGAAGTTTATTGATCCAATGAAAATTGTTGCAACAATTGCATCACTTCCAACATGGATGACCAATAAACCTTAAGATCAAATTTCTAATATTCTAATACAGATGCAACCAATTGCAAGTGTCATTAGAAGATTGAGATACAACTATTAGACGTTATCTTATCAAATAAGTAAGTCAATTTCAATGATTATATGTAAATTATTCTGATGTACTATCCGATTCCTTCTCTAAGAATTCTTAATAGATTTGATAGTCATACTATCAACACATCAACTTATTGCAGTATTGGCAGTCATCCAACTCTTTGGATGTCATATGGAAGTCACAGAAGTACAATCAACTCTTTGACTATACCTTTTACTTGGGTCCAACCCATGCTTCCACTGTGCTCCCTTTATCTATAAGCAATCATTGCTCAAGACAAAGGATCTCTTATGTTGAAATCAAAAATTTCAATATAAGAGTATTTCAACATTTATACATGCTTCATTCAATTCATACAATATGAATATTATGAAGCTTCATGAATGATTAGAGTACAGATAGTAGAATGATGACACTCATCGTATCTATATCCATTTAAACTTAGGTTCAGGTAGGTACTCAAACAATTTTGAATACATCATCTCCTATACAGCCACCATTATGCATAATGCAGAGAACCATGTCATTCATGATTATATGTCGAGAGCACATATGTATGCCAGAACATCTTCTTAGATTTTATAAGGATTATTTGATAATTACGATCATTTTCGACATGTCACTTCAAAAGTACATTTGATGAGATCAAGACTTATAGAGACATACAAACCCTAGAGTTTTAGTCCTATTATCTATTTATTTATCATTCCTCATTATTATGAGGAAACTTGCACATTGCAACCACATACATTATGTGTTCAATTGCAAGTATAATATCTGGATCATGGGTCCAATCCATGATATTCTACTGGTTATTATTGAGTATAATATTGAGTGGGATTAAAGAAGGATTATCTGAAATAAGAAATTTGCATAAATATATAATTTACTTTGATTTAGGATTTTATATATCAAAGTTGTCTTGCCTTGTCAACACTGAAAGTTCATTCCCTTAATCACTTTCAATGTAAGAGATATACTTACCATTATATCTCAGCAAGATCTGGGATCTCCTTCCTTATCTTTGTTACATCCCAATAATATGAGAATCTACAACTCCGATAAAAAGAAGTGGGAACACATTCTGCCTTGCAAATCCAACTTGCATCTTCCAATTCGGTCTTTAACACCCGGGCCAATCACCTCTAAGGTGATGTTGACCCGTCATTAATTGAACCAACCGTCAACAGGAATAGAACTCGCTATGCGCAATCCAATATCGCCCCAATAATATGAGGATCCGATATTACGGCCTTACTCTTTCGAGAAGCAAAAAGCCCGATCCAGATGCGCTTGCATATAGGAGCTGTCACTTCGGATAGGCGTCTCCTACATACAATCCCTAGCGACGGAACCCTTCACCTTGACGGGAGACCATATATGTCACTTATGTGATCCTTCATATCATATTCAAATTCTAATTAATTATCATGAATCATATTCACATAATTAATTCTTCCAAGGGATATAACACAACTATTATAATAGAGTGTTTTTAATTGGATATAATTAACTTAATCATATTAAATTAATTATCAATCCAATTCAATCAACAAACTTGATTTTACTTGAATATATGGTATTATCCCAAAATACTTATTAATTCGAATTTTAATAATTAGAAAAATACATCATGATCTCTCAGGCATCATTCGTTCCCTACCCGCTGTCATGGCTAGTACCGACGGGAGTGGGACAGACCGCATACGTTACAACCCCCTACCCCAACGATCCCTGACTAGACTTCATATCCGCCTCGGGAAAAAATAATACCGAGTCAATCACTTTGTACTTGAGATGATCATCGGTTCTTCAACCGAAATTATACCATATAGTAATAATAAAAAAAAATTTGATTATAAGGAAATTTGCTAGACAAATTCCCAATCCTATTTAAGCAAGGAGTTTGATGATTATGTTTCCAATTTTGATCTAGATCAAATCTAATCAATTTATTGGTTGAGGCCAAGTCAATTAAGGAAATAATCATCATTCAATATTTCTCAAATATTTTCCATAATTATTTTATGAAATTAACAATTAATTTGACTAATTGACAACCACATGGTTCTTGATTAGGAAAGTAGTTTCAGCAGTGACCCCCACTTACTAAAATTAGCATATTTCAATCAATTTAAATCTAAATTAAGCAAAGTAAATTTTCAAAGTTTGCTAATTTGATTTACAACAGAACCTATATGATTTTCACGCATTTCAAGGTATTTCTAAATAGTAATTAACTCCTTAATTACGTTAAGATTCGCAGTTCCCGTAACAGTGTATACATGTTCATTAAAACAACATATCTCGAGAAAACGGAATCCAAATTACGTAAACTCAGATCCTATGGTTTCCTTATTCAATGGGAAACAAAATCCAATCTATTTTTGTTTAACAGTTTAAACATGGCCAAAAAATTACACTAAACAGACATGCGAAAATGAAATGCGATAAAACTTTTGCAACCCTAACGAACCCAAGTCGCCTTCGGTTTTATGGATCGTATCCAAAACCTTCGACCTAAGGCTCTGATACCACTTGAAGGATATGGTTAGATCCTAAAGTGCATCATGGAAGCGTGAGCGTCGTATCGAATACGACGAGGAGCGACTAGTCGCACTAGTTGCTCGATGTAGCGGAATTTAAAAATTTTCATGTGACGAAACCACATGATCCAAGAATACTTCTCGGATCATTTCGTCTAAACTACAAACAAGTAATAGGATTACCTCTTGAAGCGTGGTTGTGATAAAGTTTCTAAATGAAGAGACCTCCTGTCTCAAGTCCGATCCGACGGAGGAGACGCTTGCGAGCGCAGGGATGAATCGCATGCTTCTCGCAATCCATGTTGATGATCCAAGCGGCGGATCTCCTGATCTCGACACACAAGATCCGATGTCTTCTTCACGAGCGAGGGACACCAAAGGAGACGGAGATCCACGAGCAGATGATCGGACAGCATAACGACGACGCTGCGACGATGGAGAACCTCTCTAGGGCATCCATGGTGGACGACCATGAGAGGGAGAGAGAATAGGCGTGTAGAGAGAAAGAGAGAGAGAGATGTGCTACAATAGCATGTGTTTAAAGAGAGAGCATGGTATGCCCCTCTATTTATAGGATTTTGAGATCCTTGGATCTCAATCCATGGGACTCATAAAATCAATGGATGAGATTGATTTATGCCAATCCAATGGTCAAGATTGTTGTTGGTAAAAACCAACAACTTATGATCTAATTTAGATTAAAATATATTTGACAAAATCAAATATAAATCAATCCTAAATTACATCAACAAATAAGGAGAGAATATATATGGAGATCACATCTCCATGTACATTCCATGTGGACGGCCACCCATTCCAATTAGGAATTGGGTGCCACCCACTTGATTTTCCATGGAGACAATCTCATGAGATTTCATGAGATTGCATATCTCCATGGAAATCTCTCTCATTATTTATTTTCAACATTTTTTGTTGGGATTTATTTTTAAAAAAATAATTCATAATTAATTTTGAGAATATTGCAATCTTGCCATTGGAAAAATTGTGAATCATTCACAACCCAAAACAAAATATAATTTACATTTTCAATTAATTACACAATGTGTATCCAATACACATCATTAATTAATTAACAAATATAAATTATAATTAGCTCTCTCTAATACATTATAAACCACATTTATAATATATTTATGAATAATATGGATAGTGCTATCGACATTAATCATATCCATGATAATTAAATCACATTTAATCATCTTGGATCTCCATTCTCATGTTCCCAAATAATATGAATCACATTCACATTATTCACATCTTTGATAATCAAATTATATTTAATTATCTAAGATAACTCTCCTTATAATATGGATCAAATTCATATTATCATGATAATTAAATCACATTTAATTATCCATTTTCTCAGTGCTCGGATACATGTATCAGCAATAGAATTATCCATGAACTCTTTCAAGGATAATGCGCTTTCTCCGCGAATACTTGGAGATAAGGACCGGACGATTGTATTGTTCCACGTATAGTGACTTGGATATTGAGATTACATCTCAAATCCAGATCTCGGGCCTCCCATAGATGCTTGATTAAATCAAGACCGCAAATCTAATCTTCTCATTGCATCTGAATCACATTCAGATCAATGTCCAACATTTGGATCGAGATCAGATTACTTCTCTACTGAGAGGAGTCACTAAAATCCAGACCCGTTTCATCACTCCCTAGGAATGGAAGCGTCATGGTTATACAATCGTTTATGATCACATCACCCTCAGGTATTCCCAATACATGTACATCCTGCGACTGGAAGACTCATAATAAACCCGAAGTATTAGATCAACTTTATACTGTCTACTTCAGAGTTTTATCAGTAAGTTTCTCATTTTGATCATTAGGAGTTGGTATTGATCATGTACTTTCCAAAAGCATATATCATACATAGGTCTTGATCACATACTTTCCAAAAGTATATATCAAAACTATAAATTCAGTCAAGCTTCCAAAGCGAGACGTCCATGCGCACATAATTTGATTCTTCCCAATATCTCATGAGTGAGCTCATGTCTTCTGGTTCAGTAGTGAATCTGTATGATTCCTTTGAGAGATCGTATTACTCATATGCCATTATATGCATACCAGCGCGCCGGTGTATAGACCTTGGTTAGGTCATCAACCTATTGGTCTACCAAATGTACATACTCAGACATATAGTAACACATCTGTCTCCGGTCAGAGGATGTGTGCCTATATCATGACAGCATACGACATATGACTTTCGTTATCTCGATCTCGTTAAGTCAACTCTTTGACCTAACTTATCTAACACCTCCGAATCTCTATTCCTATGCAGAGGACCTGCATCAAGAGGTCAGTTAGATATCAGCCTTTAGAGAAAGGATTGTCATCTCCTTCTCATGCTGGAGATCATCTCTTAATAATCATTTGACGGTGCTCGATGAGTCTTCAATCTAACTCTTTAGATATTCACCCAAGGACCAGCCTCTATGATTCAATATTTGAATTAACAACTGTATGCTCATCAAGATGGACATGGTACATAACCCTAATTGTACTAAAGGACCTATTATGCAAATTATTTATTCTTCATTTCAGATCAGGGAATGATACTCACAATAACATTTATTGCATAATGGCTCGTCGTGGGCTCGCATGTCCAACAATATCATATAAAAATTATAAACTACTTCACTTCTACTCACTTTTCCAAACTTCAATACAATAACATCACAATAACTATTAACTTTTTCAAACTTTAATGCAATCATATCACAACTAACCCATTTCTAACCCACCCTCAGTTTAACCCTCTATCCAAACCAAAAAACAAAAATGGGCTACCCTCTACCAGTTTAACCCGTCCTAACCCGCGTACGAAACACACCTTTAGGGGGCTAACTTGGCTCTCTCCACTCCAATTTTTTTAATTTCTTAAATTATTTTCTGACATCATGTTCTCATATAAATTTTCGACTCAATTCGAGACTCATATCCCATCCATAAAGATTGTCAAATTTTAATGGTCTCAAAACTACTGAAATTGACCTCTTACAGATAAACAGGTTAGGAATGTTTGTTTTATACAAAATTTGAATGGCAATATGTTGTCATCTAGTGGATTAAATCTCCCAGATGTTTTAAAAAAATATCTTTAGAAATTTAAAAAACAATATGAGGTAATCGAGTTGACTCTGTCTGAGGGTAACCCCATTAAACTCTAACTAAAAATATATTTTTCACTAAAAATATTTTTTCATAAAATATGTTTACACGGCGATGGCTTAATATGTACATAAAAAATAAGGTAAATAATATTTATTTTTTAAAAGGCTAGTTATGTTAAAATCTTAAGGTAAAATGTGTATAAGCTCCCTATGTTATCTTTCTGAAGTTCTCATCCTAGTGGACATGTGATCAGATATTCTTAGCATACAATGTTGTCGGATGCATCAATGGTTTTTTGCAAAAATATTATATAGAAGTTGGGCATTTTGATCCTATACTTCCAATAGATAAAGATCATTGTGTATACATTGTACACATTGAGGATTAGAATGTCTTGAGTTGGTTTTATGTTCAATTCATTCCAAAATGTAGCCACTTTTATTATATTTTGTTTTCCTTGGATATTAGATGGTTAAGTGACTTCACTGTGCTTTTAATGAGAAGAAAAAGGTTTTCATTAGATAATTTACATGATGATGGAACTAGAACATTCTCGAGAAGGGGACACGAGCTAAAAGAAATATATTTTTATCTATCATTTTCAATGCTATCGTGATAACTGTATATATACCAATAATATTGTGAAAGACATACTTTCTCATCTTATTTTTCATATAAGTATTAGTATTCATTTCAGTTTTTTTTGAAATCCCAACCTTAGTTCCACATAAGTTTCAAGTGTCAGAGAGTTTTTGTAAATGATATTTATATTATTTATATTTTTCATAAGTTTCTTATATTATAATATGCTCAATAAATTTTTTAAATTAAAATTCAATCTTATGAATTGATTCCTCACGACATGAACATATTTGTTCGGAGCATGTATTAAATTGAAATAAAGAATATGTAGTGTACATTTTTTACTCAAAATTAATAAATATATTAATTAAATGTACATTTATAAAATGCACTATTCAAGGATTACATATTTGGAAAATTTACATTTTAACAGCTTAAATAATGATAATATCTATAAAACTCAATAATGAATCATTATTTTTAAGAAAATTGATAAATTTGAGATTGATTAGATCACGTATTTATTTGCGTGGTAATTTGATTTCTCAATCTCCGACCTATTCATTATGAATCAAGCCTAAATATCCTTATAATTCGATCCTAAATATGTGGATATCTAATAAGAAAATGGGAAAATGGGGCTGCTCTCTTGGGAGGGTTAACTTGGCTCCTCACGCCTCATTTTTCTCATTTTTTTTGAAAAATAATCCGTGAAAATTCATCACTATATCCCTATATTATGACATTCAATTTTTGTGAGAAACATAAACTCCTACCGTCTTCATCTAGACAATTATTTTTTATTGATCAAAGAACTGTTGAAATCGACCCCATCTGGATGGAGGCCGTAGGAGTCTCTGTTTCACAAGATATTTGAATGACATGATATAATGACATAATAACAAAAATCTATAGAAATATTTTTAAAAAAATGAAGAAAATGAGACGGAGGAGCTAAGTTAGCTCCCCATGAGGCAGCTCCATTTTACCCATAAGATAATTAGGATAGCATATCAATTATGCGATGATTCATTTAAGAAATTATATGATATGAATGCTCCAATTAAGGTAAAATATACCAGCGTTAGGGTGGAAATATAATGTTACAAGATAAAGGTTAATAAACCAAAGGTATTATGTATGGGAATTCGTCTTTCTAAAATCATAATGAGCACTATATACAGGGGAGAGTATATGTATTTTTTCCCCAAAAAAATCGAGGGAGGGCATATATGGATTTTCACCTTCCTTCAAACTTCCAAGGGAGGGCATAAATGATGGGTCTTCATGTGATATGTATGGGTATATATGGATTTTCCCCTTCAAACATCCAAGGCTGATGGGTCTTCATGTGATATATATGGATATATATGGATTTTCCCCTTCAAACATCCAAGGCGTGTTTGGTTGCTAGGTTCTGGCATACCCTATGCTAGTCCCTACATTTCTGAGTTGGAATTATTAATTGTATGGATAATACAATTTCTTTGTTATAATATTTTTAATCACATTTAAATAAAAAATTACCATAAAAATGTATTATAATCAATAGAACATAATTAATGTCACATCACATTTATCATTCCAATCCTCTACAACCATCCAAATATCTACTACTCGGCAAATGATACTCCAACTCAACTCAACCCAATCCAACCGAACATGCCTTTTCACTTGGTAACTTGGTGGGTTGGGTCAGGACAACCTCATGCGAATAGTAGATGTTTGTAGTGGTGTGCATAAGGCGGGTACTCGGTCCGTTCAACCATGACCCATCACTACCGGGTCAACGGATCGATTCGATCCATTCCAACGGGTACCCGATTCTAGCGGGTACCCGAATTATTTCAACGGGTAACGAGTACCCGCAAGTACCCGCGGATCGCTACAATAAAAATCTACCCTCATAAAATCCGCACTCGTGATGTAACATTTGATAATATTATGGATTGATGACATAAATAAATTGAGAGATAAACACTTCCTCTTTTTTATCTTGCCGTTTTCGTGTATATTTTATATCGTGCAGCATACCCTTTCTATTTCTGATATTTTGAGCGAGTTTTTTGTTCCAAAAATGCATCGGGGACAACAACATTTAGGAGCCTTTTCGAACAAGAAAATTACATAACATGCAACACAAATAGGACCTTTGTGCAATAAATATAAATAAGAAAAGTAGTTGGGCAATGATGGCGAAAGGTGACTGTGGTCCGTGTACGGCATCCGTATACCCTTTCTATTTCCTTTCCACGAGCATCTAAGTAGGGTGTTACCCAACCGGATACCCGACTCTTCCGATGGGTTTTCCAGCGGGGCACAAAAGTTGAGCGGATCGGGTACCCGACCCATATAGCTTAATCGTGTAGCCGAAAACTTTGGGTCAAAATAACCAGATCAAATCGAGTACCCGTTTGACTCAGATATTTTGAACACCCCTATATATGTTTGGATGGTTAGGAGAGTTGGAATGGTAAATGTGATGTGATGTGACATTGATTATGTATTATATTAATTTTTTTATGATTATAATATGTTTTTATGTTAACTTTTTAATTTAAATATGGATAAAAAGATATTATATCGAAAAATTGTAGGGTCCATACAAGTAATCTCAACCCAGAAATATAAGGATGAAGCTGAGAGTATACCAAGATACCTCAGGATACCTTGGCAACTAAATAGGAGTTGTAACATTTCCAATTTAGTAATGAAAGCGTACATAAAGTACAACAATACTATTATTGATGGCTATGACATTGGACTAAATATCATCACTATTCTTAGGCCTCGCCCTTTTTATTTATTGGCGCATGACTTTGTTACCCTTTTTGTAGGAATATTTTTATGAAAATTGTTGTCTCCAAATATTAGCAGTGAAACCCTTTAATACAATAAAATGAACTTTGACTTTGGACGGTGATATTGAGTGGAATTTTTAGGAAGTTATTTCGTCAATATTATATGATAGTGTTGTTTAAAGAATGCGTGGTTTTTTATGGTCACTAAGATAGTAAAAATATGATTGGGGATTTTAAAATTCAGTTTTTTTTCTCTTACGTGCATCCTTCTAAGGATTGCAATATTTTTTTAAAAAAATAACTTGCATAAAGATCTCCCTATTTGAGTGTTATATAAAATTAGGTCATGTCAGAAATCATGACAGTTTGATGCTGAAACACTTTGTTGGCAACGTTATATTTTTGACAAATCTAATGTTACGAAGTGATATAGAATCCAGGATTTGATAACCAATTAATACGTGTTGAGTTGTATGTTATAGTTATCAATTATGGTATGCTGTGGTATGATGTATCGATTATATTAACAATAAGCACGATAAATAATTAATAATCTGTTCGTTAAAAACTTGTTTACGTGGACCATATTGATAAAGTAATTAGTTTATCATTTTAACAACAACTAATGTCGTTAACAAAGTTATATAGCATTGAAATACTAGACATGATTTTTTTATCACCGTCCTTTTTTTAATGGATCCCAAATCTGCAAACCTGCTGCGTAATTTATTTGATTCGTTTGTTTTAAAATTTAATCATAGAGAAAAATAAATAAATAGGATTTTTATCGTATATTTTTAAACTAGATCTAATTCAGAATAAAACTTTAAGGTAATTAATTGCATTTAAATTAAAATTGGTCGAAGGAGAAGGAAAGAGAGTTGACAAAGATGAAAAAGGATGAGAAAGAGGAGGAACTTATGTCAATGACCGAAATTTAGAGGGGTATATGTTGACTTGTCGAGATTAGTAGACGTAGATATGATATCTGTGTCTAATGGTAAAAATTGTTCTACAAAATTATAATTGATATATTTTTGTTCAATATCGTTGAGAAGTAAATGTTGATAGGCTTTCTTAAACTTTGTTGCATTTTTTTTAGTAATAAGCTCGATATTTGGAATTGGGACTGAAGGGAGGTATAACTTTGCGCATCATAAAAATCCATAATAAATTAGATCTGATCCGAAAATAAAATGCCATTGTAAAAGTATATAGCAACAAGAACTTTTTCTACCATGAAACCATACTGTAAAGGAATTTTTTTGCGTCATTTCTTGAACCACGAGATAAATTGAATCATACGTTCAATGAGGTGAAAATCTTTGAAAATAGAGATCTCCTGTCTTAAATCTGATCCTTCTATCCTATACCCTTCTTATTTTCTTTCCTCTCCATGACAAGGGGAGATACTCGGGAATCTCCTCCTCGTTGCAGATGTCATCACACAACGTCCGCTCCTTCTCCGCGCTTACGAAGTATGTGCAATATGTCTTTCTAGTATAACCACATAGAGGAGAAGATGAGGAAGGGGACATCCTATGGGGAGAGGCAGAGGGAGATGAGATGCATATGGGGAGGCTGCACCAATTGCAGTCCAAAATAAGATTATGTTGGTGTTCGTTATATAAAGAGAGGGGTGATGGCCACCAAGTAGAAGATAGAGTCCTACTCCTTTTCAGATCATTTAAATTTTGAAATGGGATTGAATCTTATTATCCAATTCGATTATTTAACTCAATAATTGAAAATTAAATGAAATGCTTTAGATTCAGCGCAAATAATGCACATCAAATGCGCATTAATCCTTTACATATGTGAATCACGTCCACATACCCAATCCTTGGGTAAGCAATGCACAAATATTTCTATCGTACTATCCTAACTCACAATATTTGGATAATGGCATTCTTAATAGTCTACTAGTAGGAGCCCGTGCTTTGCACAGGTAGAAGGTATTTTTTCTGGACAAACATGTAATGTTTTAATTATATGTTTACCCCGTAAATGCCTATGCCTTGCAATAAACATGAAATAGTAATCATGGGTAGCGAAAATCATTGCTCACCATTTAATTATATGATATAATGTAACTTTGCATTGACTTCAATATAAGGAAGGTATGCGATGTTTAAATTATTAAAATATGATTTGGACAGTTGTCTATGACATATCGATGATCTTATATGCAAGGAATCAAAATAGTACTTACAAAGGAAAATTACAAGAGGAAAGCGAAATAGTATTTATAAAGGAACAAGAAGTTATATCCTTATTCGACCTAGTTGGCAGTTGATCTTCGGGACAACATCAGCATGACATTGGTTCTCGACATTGTTAATCAATCACCATCTACCACCCTAAGGGCCCGTTCGGTAGGAGAATAAGCATGAATAAGGATGGGGAATAAGGGGAATAAGGGTCTATTCTCCGTTCGGCTGGAGGATAGGAATAAGGAGAATAAGGTGAAATAACGGTAGGTAAGGTGGGATAAAGATAGGAATAAGAGTGAAATAAGATGAAATAATGGGGAATAGTCGTACCACGGGGAACCGTGTTGGGGGCTTATTCCCCTTATTCCATTCCCTTTTATCCTCCAAACGAACAAGGCCTAAGGCTATTTGAGGGTATGTACTACAGTCCACTCATGGAAATAAGGATCACATTGTAGTAGTTTATGTTGTTGTGTAGCTGTGACCAATACGAATTCAGTTGGGACCATTTGAAATCAACATGTAAATATAAAGCAATCACCCATTCTATCCTCTACCACTTCTATGGGCCATCCAAGGAGTTTTTCTTTTATATATATATATATAATTGAGATATAGATATGTATTAATATATATATATATAAAATATTTTATGCAATTATTTTGGAATGTTTGGATGTATATAATATATAATAAATGCTTTTGTTTTTGTTTTTAATCTTTTTAGAGAATTGTAGTAACTTTAGATCAATATGCGCTGCGTACAGTTCTGATTTTTTTTAGAATTGTATATGATTTTCATAAGTTTCAAAGTATTTGTGTATTTTTATGGTTTTTACTTTGTATTTATATGATTTCTTATTCTCATTTAATAAATTATAATATCCATCAGTGTACATTTTTGGTTTTTTTTACTACATATATGTGATTATTTATGGTTTTTTAGTTGAAATGTAATTTTATGTATTATTTATTAAAATAAAATATTTTTAACTTTCAAAAATGATATATGCAATATAGTAATTTATTACATATTTAATAATGTTTTTTCTATGAATTTATTTAGTATAGAAATATTAGGTATACTGTTTGTCAATACTCTATATAGGATTACTATGTATTATTATGAAGTTATCCATGTGTGTGTAAATACTTAAATGGTATTTTGTGCTTGTATCCTTTTTTAAGCGATGGATGATCCACACAGAGCGATGGAGGCTGCTCGAAGAGGCTTAGATCAAGCCACTTGGAACGGATCTGAGGGTGGATGAAATGCAGCCTAGCGTGATCCGCTCGTGTGGATCCAATGACTCCACGTAGCGCAAGGATTTACGGTGATTGCTTTGTGATTTTATGGATGAGATTGACCCCGATTTGATGGTTGTATATCAACGATCGAATTTAATCGTGTGGTTATTGTGTGTCGAGAATACTCCATGTGACGAGCCACTGAATTGATCTCCGATGCTCATGGATCTTCGGTCTGTGATTGTATCATTGCATTGCCTCCAGCAATGTTGTAGTATAATGCAAAGCCCCTCGATAGATGATGTTTCAGGTAGTGGGGATTGAAGATGCTGCTAGATTGAAGCTCAAGGTTGATAGTTTTGGGGGTTAATCGTCATATATCATTGACTGAATCTAATCATGCGGTTATTGTGTGTCGAGTTCTTCCCCAATTCACAAGAATACTCCAGACGGCGAATCACTGGTCTAATCTCCAATGCTCTTAGAATTTCGATTGGGGATCGTATCAGTGCAATTCCTTCAGCAATGTTGTACTCTAATGCAAAGACCTAAACTTTCACACGCTTAAATATCTTAGTACCAATCTGAAATCCATCATTGGTATCATGTTTTCATTTATAGGGAGATTGAAAGAAAATGTTTGACCTATGAATTATTTAAGCCAACAATTCATTTAAAGAAAAAGCCATGCAACTCATTACACAACATGTAATCAGGTGGAGGTTTGCGTTGGGTACACAACAAAACTCTCACGATAAAGGTCAATCTCGAAGCTGATCTAGATCCCTTGCATCGAATACTTCACAATATATGGTGATCCAAATACAAACGGTGATTCGGGCCCAAACAACATTTGCAAAATTATGATAGGTAAACGTGACCAAAAAGTAATAATGATATTTTTTTATGATAAAAAAGAGCAGGACACATATGTCATTTTAGAAAAGCCAAACTAATCAGAAGAGGTGTGTCGCCCCTCTATAATATATAGTAATTGATTTGTGATCTATGAGAATACAATTCTCATTATCAACTCAAGATTAGGTGAAAGTGTAACGGACCGTCTCTTTATTAAACAAAAAAAATTGTTATTAAATGTTACAAAGAACTCAACGGCATCTTTAATAGGATAATAAAAAAATAATAATATTAGTAAAGAAGAGATAATGAATTAGGACTATTATCCATTAATTATAAAATAATTATCCCTTGCTTAGTCAAAACTATTATCCATTGATTAATTCAATTTATTATTGTTATTTTATCTCATGATTGGTACCTATAAAAAGGGCATGAAGCCCTCCATTAGTCTCACCACACGTGAGGAAGAGAAATTCTAGAGAGAGAGAGAGAAAGAGGAAGAGTTAGAGAGAGATCGCTGACGGCATTTTTTCGGCAACAACCTTCGTCGTCGGCATCGATGTTGTGATCCGACGAGATTGAAGGAACACAGACGTGGTCGACAACGTCCGGATTGGTGGAGTCTTGGTCGACGAATTTCTTGCGTCGACGAGGTATGTGTCGAACACATAGGATCGTTAAGTGATGTTTTGTGTTGATCATTGATTTAAAATTACGACTTATAGATGCATGTGTCGAACCCATAGGATTATCACGATGGTCTTGATTAATGTTTCCCTCACTCCAAATTGGAAAAACACAGAAACACGTTTTTGTTACATCTACGTCAACCAAACGAAATGAAGAAGTTGGAGGATTGAGTAGTCTTAATCTCGTTTTTCCTCATGTTTTAAAATAAAGAAGTTAACCGAAAATTTAGTAATCTTAATTTAGTGCTGTGGACATCTGGTTGCATGCGTATGAATTCACTGTTGTTACATTATCGGATAATTCTATATATGCAAATCTCACTCCACGCATGCGTATGAATTCACCGTTGCTGCATTATCGGATAATTCTGTATCTGCAAATCTCACTCTTCGGTATTAATGTTAACTTTAGATCACTGACGCCTTTTTCCATAAAATTGGAAACTCTTGTAAACTCTGATAATACAGTATTAAAACTCACGAATACGTGATTAGCATAATCGATGGTTTTTGCTAAGAATATTTTCAGTATTGGAGTGCAACAAATATGTTATTTAAATTCCTTCTATATTTGTCCGATATCTTGATCCCTATGAAGCAAACCTAACAAAATCTGTTTTTATCTTTTCAACGGATAACCTCTTAATAATAAGATGAATGGATAAAAGTTGCCCATTATTGTAATACGAGCCTGGTGGGAGATCCCACACTATTTTCTTAGAAAAAAAGATGTTTTTTTTGTAAACTATACGGGTGGAATTTTGCACACTATAACTTCCTTCATAAATAAATTTGGTTTCTCAGTTCTATGTATAACTTAAGCGGTGTAATCTTGTTTTGAAAACTGAAAGTAAAGCTCTTCTATGTAATACATAACTCGGCTTTATATTATGCAATACGGATCCATGTATCGCTAACTCAAACAGTGAATTAAAATTTAGTAAATACTAGACGGTTCACCATTAAGAAGATACGTCCCTAAGTGTACCTCGTATAAGTATTGGGATCAATAAGGATCATAAAATTATTAAAAGTTGAAACTAAGATTTTCGGCACCGACCCGAACTAAGGGGTCGTAAGGGCCTAAAGGGCCGACGCCTTCCGGGGGCGTGAGGCAAAAGATAAGTCCTCTACAGTGATAGCTACACTGTCATGTTATGTATTGATATGAACCGCTTGTGCCGGCGGTAAGCCATCAAAGCCATCAAAGCCGCCTAAGAAGTAACAATCAAGACCACTCTAAACATGAAAAATGTTACGGGCATACATGCAATATATGTTAATGTTATGTGCATATATGCAATTATGTTACTGTTATGGACATATGTGTAAGTTCTGTTATTGTTAAGTGCATGTGTGAAATTATGCTAATGATATGGGCATACATGCAAATTTATGTTGACATAAGGTCATATATGCAATTATGCTAATGATATGGGCATACATGCAAATTTATGTTGACATAAGGTCATATATGCAATTATGTTAATGATATGGGCGTACAAGTAAAATTGTGTTAAGATAAGGACATATATGCAATTATATTAATGATACGGGCATGTGTGCAAAATAAGTTCATATTATGGGCATTTATGCAATTTACGTTATGTGCATATGTGCAATTTTTGATAAATGTAAGGGTACATGTGCAATTATGTTAATTGTTAAGTGCATATGTGCAATTTATGTGAATATTATGGGCATGCATGCGAATATGGTAAAAACTTCCGGGTATATGCGCAAATATGTTATGTCATTCATGGTTATGAAGAATTTGGTTATATGCATTAAGTAAGTTGATTTATGATTTATATGACAATGACTTTTGTGACTTGTTTCCTACGCTAGCCGGCTTGACCCCAACTCGGCACATACTGAGCGTTATGCTCATACCATGTTTTACTAAACTTTTTTTCAGGGGAACGTGAGGATTAGACCATTAGCAGTTTAAGGGAGACGATAAAGTTTTCAAGAAGTCGGATCGGTATGGATCTACTGCGGGTTCGCTTGGAAGGATGTCTTTTATGCCCACTGGAATAAGGAAATCGTGGATCCGATTTCATCTAGTTTAATTATCTTCTTTTAAATTAAGGAACTCTTGGAATTGTGACCTTTTTATGATTATGGAAAAGTTTTTATTGGTTCTTTACTGCTCTTTTATGCTGATTGATGCTATGAGTAACGTTCCCGGAATGTCCACCGAGTTTCTCGCTTCCGCAACATTCTCGGACGTTCGGGTTCGTTACAGGTGGTATCAGAGCAGGAGTTCCTCTGGGCATGAGATATCCGACCAAATCAAACTTAGATTCATTAGGTTAGAAAATCGAAGTATTCGACCGAACATTTTACACTTCGTCTTTGCTTATGGCCCCTCGTCATAGGAATGAGGCAAACAGAGACCACGACTCTTCATCGACCCATGAGATATCTATGGACATGCAATGGCGCAGTTTTTTTTGGCTAGCTTAATTAGTACAAAATCCTCTATGGCGCAACTTGAGTATTTGGAGGTTGTACCAGATTTTTCTGATATTTTCCAAATAACTTTCCAAGTCTTCCGCCTAGAAGAGAGATTGATTTCACTATTGATATACTACCGAGTACTACAACCATATTTAAAACACCATATAGGATGGCTCCCGCTGAGTTGGATGAGTTGAAAAAGTAGTTATAAGAACAATTAGATAAATGATTCTTGAGATCGGTTATTTCTCCTTGGGGTGCTCCCGTCTTATTCGTTAAAAAAGGACAGATCACTTAGGCTCTACATTGATTACATAGCTTTGAGTAAAGTCACCATAAAAAAAATACCTGCTATCTCGCATCGATGATCTATTTGATCGATGATAGCAAGGAGCAATCTTCTCCAAGATTGACCTACGACCTGATTA
Organism: Ottelia alismoides; assembly: GCA_037367405.1. Taxonomy (NCBI): domain Eukaryota; kingdom Viridiplantae; phylum Streptophyta; class Magnoliopsida; order Alismatales; family Hydrocharitaceae; genus Ottelia; species Ottelia alismoides. Next base: position 659,302 of record JAZKJV010000517.1, on the reverse strand, counting down.
CATCAACTTAGGATTAGGAATGAAGACATATCAAAGACAACATTCAGGACAAGATACGAGCATTATGAATTCTTAGTTTTGACTTTTGGCCTCACAAAGGTGCCTTCTGCATTTTTGAAGTTGATGAATTGGGTATACCTAGACAAGTTTGTGATTGTCTTTATTGATGATATCTTAGTTTATTCACAAGATATGGAACAATATCGAGTGCATCTCAGATTAGGTCTTGATTCATTGTGACAACACCAGCTTTATGTCAAATTATCTAAGTGTGACTTTTGACTTCAGGAAGTTGCATTCCTTAGTCATGTTGTATCCAAGAAGGGTATCTCTGTGGATCCCGCAAAGTAGAGGTTGTTTTTAATTGGAGTAAACCCAAGAATGTCTCAGAAATCTGTAGTGTCCTGGGATTGACAGGGTATTACATGAGATTCATTCAGAATTTTCTCAGGATCCTCCTACCATTGACTTGATTGTTAAGGAAGAATGTAAAGTTTGGATTATGGTCAGAAAAGTACCGACAAAGCTTTCAAGAGTTAAATCAAAGATTGACGATTGTTCCTGTTCTCACGCTGCCATCTAGTAGTGGTGGATTTGTGGTATACACTTATGCGTCAGACATCGATTTGGGATGTGTCCTCATGCATCATGGAAAAGTTGTGACATACGCCTCTCGACAGTAAAGGAAGCTGAAAGAAACTACCCGACACATGATCTAGAGATTGCAATGGTAGTTTTTTTTTGCGCTAAAAAGTTGGCACCATTATTTTATAAGGAGATGAATTTGAGGTATTTACTGATCACAAAAATCTCAAGTATATCTTCTCGCAGAAGGAGCTGAATATGAGACAAAAGATGATTGGAGTATCTATCAGACTATGATATTTCCATTGACTATCATTCAGGAAAGGCGAATGCAGTTGCTGATGCTCTTAGCAGGAAGTATGAAGGGAAGCTCGCAAGTATGACATTGCAATGACAACTGATGAAAGACTTGGAATAATGGAACCCATATATTAAAAGGAATACTAGAGTTGTTATAACAGGAATAGAGATCTACTCATCGTCGATAGAAAAGGTTATATTGGATCAAAAGAATGATAACAAACTACAAAAATTGGCAATTGCTTCTTAGAAAGAAGGATCCGATTCTCTATTGGGTTGGATGGAGCATTGAGGTTCCGTAATAGATTGTGGGTTCCGGATAATGGTGAATTAAGATAAGAGATTCTTGTAGAGGCTCACAAATATATGTATACCATTCATCTCGGCACTACAAAATTGTACAAAGACTTACAACGGAATTTTTGGTGGCTTAAGATGAAGAACGACATTGCAAAATTTGTGTCGGTGTATCTTATTTGTTAACAAGTAAAGATTGGACACCAGAAGCCTGCAGGACCTCTGCAATCACTAGAGATCCCTGAATGGAAATGGGAGCATATCACCATGGATTTGTTTGCGGGTTTCCAAAAATAAAGAAGGGGCGCTTCGACACTATGTGGGTGATTGTTGATCGTTTAACGAAATCGGCTCATTTCTTACCAATCAGATTAGATCAATCTACAGAGAGCCTTGCTGAATTGTATGTAAATGAGATAGTGAAGTTGCATGGTGTCCCGGTATCAATCTGTCAGACAGAGACACGAGATATACCTCCCGATTATGGAAGAGCGTGCAGGATGCTTTGGGTACTAGTTTGAAGTTCAGCACATCTTTCCATCCTCAGACTGATGGACAATCTGAAAGAACAATCCAGACCTTAGAAGACATGTTGAGAGCTTGTGCCCTCGACTTTGCTGGAAATTGGGATAGACATTTGCCTTTGGTTGAATTTGCTTATAATAATAGCTATCATGCAAGTATTAAGATGGCTCCTTTTGAAGCTTTATACGGCCGACCTTGTAGATCTCCTTTGTGCTGGAGCGATGTTGGAAAAAAATACATATTGGGACCTGAATTAGTCCAAGTTTGTACGAAGGGCGTGGAGGTAATCCGGAAGAGACTTTTAGCCGCTCAGAGTAGACAAAAGTCTTATGCAGATTGTCGAAGGCGGAAATTAAATTTTGAGGTAGGTGACCATGTGTACTTAAAGATTTCTCCTACCAAGGGAGTAGTGCGATTTGGTAAAAAGGGAAAATTGAGTTCTAGATATGTGGGACCTTTTGAGATAATATAGAAAGTGGGAGAAGTAGCATATCATGTTGCTCTTCTGCCTCATTATTCCAAGTTACATGATGTTTTTCATGTATCGATGTTAAGGAAGTACAATCCTGATCCATCGCACGTGATCGAGCATGAAGTTCCGGACATTCAGCCGAACCTGACATATGAAGAAAGACCAGTTCGTATCGTAGATCGTAAGGAGCATCAGTTGCGGCGTCGCATAGTCCTGATGGTCAAAGTACTCTGGCAGCACCATCAGAGAGAAGAGGCGACTTGGGAGTTGGAGGACGAAATGCGTCAACACTATCCCCATCTCTTTGGTAAGTGAATTTTTTTTAGTATAAATTTCGAGGACGAAATTTTTTTGAGGGTAGATTGTAACGGACCGTCTCTTTATTAAACAAAAAAAATTATTATTAAATGTTACAAAGAACTCAACGGCATCTTTAATAGGATAATAAAAAAATAATAATATTAGTAAAGAAGAGATAATAAATTAGGACTATTATCCATTAATTATAAAATAATTATCCCTTGCTTAGTCAAAACTATTATCCATTGATTAATTCAATTTATTATTGTTTTTTTATCTCATGATTGGTACCTATAAAAAGGGCATGAAGCCCTCCATTAGTCTCACCACACGTGAGGAAGAGAAATTCTAGAGAGAGAGAGAGAAAGAGGAAGAGTTAGAGAGAGATCGCCGACGGCATTTTTTCGGCAACAACCTTCGTCGTCGGCATCGATGTTGTGATCCGACGAGATTGAAGGAACACAGACGTGGTCGACAACGTCCGGATTGGTGGAGTCTTGGTCGACGAATTTCTTGCGTCGACGAGGTATGTGTCGAACACATAGGATCGTTAAGTGATGTTTTGTGTTGATCATTGATTTAAAATTACGACTTATAGATGCATGTGTCGAACCCATAGGATTATCACGATGGTCTTGATTAATGTTTCCCTCACTCCAAATTGAAAAAACACAGAAACACGTTTTTGTTACATCTACGTCAACCAAACGAAATGAAGAAGTTGGAGGATTGAGTAGTCTTAATCTCGTTTTTCCTCATGTTTTAAAATAAAGAAGTTAACCGAAAATTTCGTAATCTTAATTTAGTGCTGTGGACATCTGGTTGCATGCGTATGAATTCACTGTTGTTACATTATCGGATAATTCTATATATGCAAATCTCACTCCACGCATGCGTATGAATTCACTGTTGCTGCATTATCGGATAATTCTGTATCTGCAAATCTCACTCTTCGGTATTAATGTTAACTTTAGATCACTGACGCCTTTTTCCATAAAATTGGAAACTCTTGTAAACTCTGATAATACAGTATTAAAACTCACGGATACGTGATTAGCATAATCGATGGTTTTTGCTAAGAATATTTTCAGTATTGGAGTGCAACAAATATGTTATTTAAATTCCTTCTATATTTGTCCGATATCTTGATCCCTATGAAGCAAACCTAACAAAATCTGTTTTTATCTTTTCAACGGATAACCTCTTAATAATAAGATGAATGGATAAAAGTTGCCCATTATTGTAATACGAGCCTGGTGGGAGATCCCACACTATTTTCTTAGAAAAAAAGATATTTTTTTGTAAACTATACGGGTGGAATTTTGCACACTATAACTTCCTTCATAAATAAATTTGGTTTCTCAGTTCTATGTATAACTTAAGCGGTGTAATCTTGTTTTGAAAACTGAAAGTAAAGCTCTTCTATGTAATACATAACTCGGCTTTATATTATGCAATACGGATCCATGTATCGCTAACTCAAACAGTGAATTAAAATTTAGTAAATACTAGACGGATCACCATTAAGAAGATACGTCCCTAAGTGTACCTCGTATAAGTATTGGGATCAATAAGGATCATAAAATTATTAAAAGTTGAAACTAAGATTTTCGGCACCGACCCGAACTAAGGGGTCGTAAGGGCCTAAAGGGCCGACGCCTTCCGGGGGCGTGAGGCAAAAGATAAGTCCTCTACAGTGATAGCTACACTGTCATGTTATGTATTGATATGAACTGCTTGTGCCGGCGGTAAGCCATCAAAGCCATCAAAGCCGCCTAAGAAGTAACAATCAAGACCACTCTAAACATGAAAAATGTTACGGGCATACATGCAATATATGTTAATGTTATGTGCATATATGCAATTATGTTACTGTTATGGACATATGTGTAAGTTCTGTTATTGTTAAGTGCATGTGTGAAATTATGCTAATGATATGGGCATACATGCAAATTTATGTTGACATAAGGTCATATATGCAATTATGCTAATGATATGGGCATACATGCAAATTTATGTTGACATAAGGTCATATATGCAATTATGTTAATGATATGGGCGTACAAGTAAAATTGTGTTAAGATAAGGACATATATGCAATTATATTAATGATACGGGCATGTGTGCAAAATAAGTTCATATTATGGGCATTTATGCAATTTACGTTATGTGCATATGTGCAATTTTTGATAAATGTAAGGGTACATGTGCAATTATGTTAATTGTTAAGTGCATATGTGCAATTTATGTGAATATTATGGGCATGCATGCGAATATGGTAAAAACTTCCGGGTATATGCGCAAATATGTTATGTCATTCATGGTTATGAAGAATTTGGTTATATGCATTAAGTAAGTTGATTTATGATTTATATGACAATGACTTTTGTGACTTGTTTCCTACGCTAGCCGGCTTGACCCCAACTCGGCACATACTGAGCGTTATGCTCATACCATGTTTTACTAAACTTTTTTTCAGGGGAACGTGAGGATTAGACCATTAGCAGTTTAAGGGAGACGACAAAGTTTTCAAGAAGTCGGATCGGTATGGATCTACTGCGGGTTCGCTTGGAAGGATGTCTTTTATGCCCACTGGAATAAGGAAATCGTGGATCCGATTTCATCTAGTTTTTTTAAAGGAACTCTTGAACTCATGTTCTTATTAATAATGGAAAGGAAATTTTTTTTGGTCCATTATTTACTGCTCTTATGTTATGATTAATGCTATGAGTAATGATCCCGAAATGTCCGCTGAGTTCTCGCTTCCGCATCATTCTCGGACGATCGGGTTCGTTACAGAAAGTGACTATCCCCTATCACCATTCAGATATCAGAATATGAGATAGTAATATCCGTTGATAAGAAACTCCTAATTAAATCAGGAGTTCTCGAAATTGTACAACAATCGCAGATACTTGAAGATTTAATAATGAGGTGTAATTTATATATCATGAACTGATTTTAGACCATATCTAATATCAGGATATTGATCGCTTGAGTTGTCCAATTGATGATTCCAAAATGAAACCGAAAATGCTAATCAACCTGAATTATTTGAGGATAATTTTCAACTTTTTTGAGCTTGATAAGGTTCCAAGAACTAAGATTTAGTAGATATAAAATGATTAAATCTCATTCATTTTGTCTGTAAGTGGAGTCGTTAAGATCTATCATGTTTCATCATTCCCTCTGAATGGAAAACTTGTGTATACATGATTACATCGACCTCAAGTATTCACAATATTCATACATCATACATACTGGAAGATCTTTCTTAACCTAAAGTATATATTCTCATATTTGTCTATCCTTTCAGAGTTAACCAAGAGATTTCTCAATGATCATAGTTCGACAACATCAATCATAAACTTTCCACAATCATATATTGATATTCTTGAATTCACATTTATGAGTTCATATGGATCACTAAATAAATTGTCATGGCCAACAAATAATTATAACGAATAGTAATTGCCATAGGATATAAATAATCAATCTACATTATTATTACAACTACAAGAGTATTTTAGCGTGGAAATCCTACTAAGTAAAAATCACGGCCCAAGTTCCTTGACTTCAAATTTCTGATTGACTAAATCAAACAAGTATTCCACTATCTTGAGGTATTTCCTCACAGATAGCTCAGTCGCATACAGATGCTTTGAATCACATACAAATAGTTTCCACAACTCGGATCACACACCAAGTTCTTTGTACACCTTGAATCAAACACCAAGTGTTATAGTACATTAGTAATGTAAGGGAAAAGTACACAACCTATAAAACCTGAAATATAGATATGCATTGAATAAGGAGGTTAGGAAATGCACGACATGATAAATAAAGAATTGCAAACTGAGCATGTAGATGAATAGGTCTAAGGATGCGATCTTGAAGTAGAGAGCGAGAGGGATTGCCTAGAGTAGAGCTTTGAGAGAGATCAAATGGATGTATTAAGATGTGTATCTACAACAGAGGTTTATATGTCAATTTATAGTGGTGGGGACGTCCATTCAAAATTACAGTCATCGAAAAAATTGGAATAAAATCAATAAGATTTGATAAATATGATCAATCATATAACAAAGGTGATATATCATTGTCATGTAACAAGGGTGATCTATCATTCTCAAGTTGATTGATCATGTTGATCAAGTTGATCGATCATAAAGGAATCGTCGGTAGTTTGAATTCAAAAAGTAATCGATCAAGTCAAGTAAGTTGGTCGATCAATGATGGTTGATCAAGTCAAACATGGTGATCGATCAGAGACAAATGATCGATCAAATCAGGAAGGTTGATCGGTCAAGATGGCTTGGACCTAAAATTTGAGATGTTTTTAAATATGTCAATAACAAAGGATTATATAGTGTAGGAAGATTTATAATTTATGATATAATGATGATGTGGTCGTCTATCCTGAGTTAACTTGTTGAAGGATAATTTTCTTTTCTATAAGGATAAATGGATTGATACTATATCCAAATAGGCCCATTGGCATAATCATAGAAACAATATGTATTTGACAATAAACTTTATCTTTATCGAATAAACTAAAAATGACAAAGTCATGAATGCTCGTTGAAAAAGAAACCGAATAATAACCGAATCAATAATATACTTGCATTTTTCCTCTTAAATACAATTAATCACGCAACTTTGATCGTGAAACTGATAGCCATGCTTTATTGATAGGTAAATGCACTTTACGACGTTTTGTTAGAGTATCACAAGCTCTACATTTAACTTTGTTCGGAAAAAAAGTCTATGGAACACTGTAGAGTAATTTAACATAGAGCAACGTTTTATATCCTAAAGAATAAATTATAGTAAAGTACCTTAACTTTATCCTCGGTAATAAAATGGTCCATAATCTTTTAAAGTTAACTATTTGATATCCTAAACTACATCATGTGCAGGGAGAAGATGAAGAACATGGCATTGAAGAACATGGCATTATGACTCGGATATTTCTGAACACCCCAAAATTCTACCATTATGACGAAGGTATGTTGCATCTTGTTCCTGCCATCCGTCTATTTTACCATCATCTCCATTGAGACATATCATCTCCCTCCTTCGCCTCCTCATGTAGCTCAATTATCTGGCCAAATACCCATCTCATCTTTACATGACACCTCTACCTTTCTTCCTCGAGGTTCCTCAACTACAATAAGGTGCCAATAAATGGAAAAGAAATGAGAAACAATAGAAATTAAAAAAACCACAAACCACAAGAGATAGAAGTAAAGAAGTGTAAACTACAATGTGCACAACAATTTGAACATAAAAGCCCATAGAGATATAATAATTACAAGATAATTTTCGATAAAATAAAAAAACTACATGAATCATCCCACTTCACAATTCTTACAAAAGAACCGATGCTTCTTCTCTACATGTTTTTGAGTTTCACTAACTTCATTTTTTACTCCATGAGTCAAGGATCTTTGAGTTTGTTTTTGAGTTTTTGAGACTGATATTTTCAAAAACATGCTTCTTCTCTACATGTTTTTGAGCTTTTGAGACTGATATTTTCAACTATAGTACTTATTTGTCTTGATTACCTATGGCTTTGTTCCTTTCTCTTTATTTTAAGCATCAACCATGTAGTCTTTTTTGCTTAAAAAGTCAGTCATACTGCGAAAATAAATATCTAAACAATCTCTCTAACATTATCAAATCTAAGTCACTAACATGTTACGAAACCCCGAAATACTAATTATAATAAAACTCAAATTCACACTTTTTCCAATATCTAAATTAGAAAAATAAGTCATATATTCGATAGTACTCTTTGAGACCTTTCCAACGATTCCGGGAACATCAAAATCAAAGTTTGTATGAGAAAGCTACACATAAAACAAAATGGATTTACAGCTTTTAGGCTTGGAACCGAACCCGAGCCCAAGTCTATAAAAACCCATGGGTCCAACTGATGAATCTCCATTTCATCACCTTTATTCTATCATTTTGGCCTTAAAAATCCTAGCTAATGCATGTAAATAACATTAATTTGTACAAAATAGCATTAATTATTTATTGCATTTATTATGTAAATAATACTGTTTTTAATGCCAAAATTATAGAATAAAGAGAAGAAAAAAGATTAAAATATCCAAAGTATTTTATGACCCTAAACCCCGAGACCAAGTCAAGAATTGATTTGGTCGATAAGGACTAAAGTAGGGGAGGTAGGGGCCAATTAATCTATAAAATTCCTATTTATTAATTCATTCTTTATTCATTTTTTAGACCTATTTTATTTTCTACTTTTTATACCTCAAGTAAAGAAATTTTGTACACGAAAGTTGTAGATAATAATGTAAATAAAAATAAAAAAATGAGTTTGTACAAAAATAATACACAGTGTACTTTTTTATACATAGAATAAAAAGTCAAAACATAACTTCACAGACCCATATCTTCCTAATAAAAAAACTCAAAATATATCAAAATCATCTCTAATTGTATATAACTTTTAATAAGATATTTAATGGAGGTGGTTTCATATTTTTTGGAGTTAAGGTGTGAAAGTTAGGTTTTGGACCCTCATTGTATAGTATACCAGAATAAAATATTCATTTTATTTATTCTTTATTATTTTTTATAATCTCATATTTTTATAATGTTGTAATTATTATGTATAACTTATGTACAGATTAAAACTATATTAAAACCAAAAATAAAATACAAAATAAAATAAGTCTATATAAATACATAGGTAAAATACATATGCTAATACTTGTAAATAAAAGTAAGTGGATCTTATTCTTTAAATATTTGTTCTTTTATATTTTTCTACTCTTGTAAATATTATTTATATTCTAGTAAAAATATAAAGATAAAATAAAACCCAAGAATATACATCAAAATAAAATAATATACAAAATACATAGATAAATATACAATAAATATACCTATAGAATTTGTACCCTAGTTATTTTAAGATAAAAATAACATCATAAAAATATAATAAAAATATATTTATACACCTAAAAATAAGTTATAAATATATATAATAAGAGAATAAAATAATGAAATAAAATATATATAATAAAAATAAATTAGCCAAAAACATATATGAATATACCTATAAATACACCCTTAATAATTAACTACTAATAAATAACCTCAAAAAATAAATAAAAATCATAATAAAATACTAAATAAAACTATAAACATTTTTTATTTTATAATAAATAAATAATAAAATCAATTACTATTTTTAAATAATTATTTTCAAATAATGGGACTATTTTGTCTTGTAGCGACCTGACGTGGACAAATCACGTCAGGTCGCCTATTGACTCCTGGTCAATTGCCTCCCAGACCTTCTGGCTCGTTAGAAGCATCAAATCCCCCTTTTTCTTCCATTTTTCCCGATCTATCCATCCTTCCATCACGTTCGATCCCTTCATGAGATATATTCCCTAACATCCCAAGATCCACGTCGACCACTTTGATCCCTTGTACATACTTTTGATTCTCTCAAATTCGTCCTTGAATAATGGTGCTCATACATGTATTTAAATAAGACCTCCGGTCGCCTCCACCTCTTTTGTCATCATCCAACCCCTGAATCCATTCGACTCTGGCCAAGCAAGCATCCATGTGACAGGTGGAGGTCCCCTGCTGTCTAAAGCGGACGATGGAGGGCGAAGGTGCGCCTAAGGCGGTCGCTGTTGGCCACCTCTGCTCCCTGCCTCGCCGACAGGTATCAATTGCGCATTTCCCTTTTCTTAGGTAGCTTTTGATTCATGCATGTTAGTTCTGCCTTTATTTTAGTATCTAACCAACGATTTAGCCTTAAATTCCCATTTCGTAGTTCACTGGAGCTTCGCTGCAGTAAACTTGTTCACTGTGCCTTGCTGTTGACCGACCCGCCAAGCCACCTCACATCGCTTCCCAATGCCTCCTCCACCCTCGACGCATCTCCACTCCCCTTGACCCTGCTCGGATCAAGCGACCGCTCCCTCCTCCTATGCCGCTCGCTAGAGGGAATCCATCCTGCCGACCTCTCTCCCATTCCTCCACCTGAAGCTCCCTGGAGCTTTGCCTTTTTGTGCCTAACCATTTGCTGGGGGAAAGAAGCTACAAGGGAGCCTCTTCGAGGCCCAGCAGCACTGCACGAACCTCCCAGGTCCTCCTCCATTACCAGATGTAAACGGGGCCCTTCGGGGCATTTTGATACATCTGATCAATGCGGGAGGTACATGGGGGTCTTTTGGGATCATCAGCAGTGATAGAGTATTAGTGTGTGTGAGGATTTTGAAGATTGAAGCTCATCCAAGCCCAGTTCTTGGGTTGTTCGTCCAGACTCTCTCGTTGTCGTCCGATCCTCCACCCACTCCATTTTCACACCGAGTCGTTGGATCATCGCACGCCACAGTCGTAGATCTCTCTCTGGTGATCTAATCTTTGTCGTCCACGGTCGAACTAGTACCAGTCGCGTGGATAAGTGGATCTCATCTAGTCATTCAATCTGTGCGCATAAGGGGTAATTTGCAAACCATGCCCGCCCTTTTTGTATATTTTTTTATTAATGTTGTAAATAAAATGTAACTTTTAAAATAAAATGGACATTTTGCATGTAGACCCCAGTACTTATGCATATTTACTTTTGGGTCCTATCCAGCTCAGCTTACGTGCCATCCCATGTGAGCTAAGCAAATTACAGGGATGTCCCTACAACTTGTATTTATTTTTAGTCCATTAAATTTCAAAATACGATGTATATTTTTGGCAAAAATATTAGTTGAGCCCCTAGACTTTATTTTATTTACAATTATACCCTGCCGGTTTATGAATTTTGGTGCTTGGATTTCATTTATTTAAAATAGCACCATTGCTCTAAAATTAAGCAAAGATAGGGTAAGATGCATGGTAACATGTACTTTTACACCACGTTTTTATTTTTCATTTTTAATCATCTTAAACATCTATTAAAAATCAAAAGGAACCCATTTTTGTTCTGTCTACAATATAAAATACCAAAAATATAAAAACATTTTTGAAAAATCCCTCAAAAATATATGTTGTCTATTTCTATATTTTTAGACTTCAGACCAAAAATCATTAAAAATAGAAAAAGAAAAGTCCTAAAAATTGAAAACCCCCAAAAACTTTATAAAAATCTAAAAATCCACTGAAAATTTCAAAAAAACATTTTTCTATTTTATAATTCTCTTTATATAATTATTTATATATTAAAATTAATTTGGATAATTTTAGACTTAATTTGCTATTTTAAATCTCCAATTTAATTGTGGCCTATTATTTAAACTCCGATTTGATATATTTTTGACTTTAAAAATCCATACAAATTAGCAAAAAATCCATAAAAATAACAAAAAATATTATAAAAATATATAAAAACTAAAAAAAATATATCATGTATTTTATTTATTTATATTAGTATTTAAAGTTATAATTATCATGTATGGCATATATAGCCTTATATGGATTATATGTCTTAAATAAAAAGAACATAAAATATAAAAAAATAAAAATATAAAAAGAACATAAAAATAAAAAAATAAAAATGAAATACAAAAATATAAAATAAAAAATAATAAATAATAAAAGACTTAAAATCCCACAAGAACAATAAATGGGCAAGAGATAAAGAATAACTTTTGTGCATCATTTCGCACAATCTACCATTTGCTCCATGAGTTCGACCTCTACACATGATTGCACTATACACACATTTTGCAGAGTTATAATAAATTTTAACTCCATATTTTTTATATTTATTTCTTTATTTATATTGTGGGTTAATTGTTGATTGACTGAGGTTTCGTCTGAGGTCACTTCGATGACTGTCGATCTGCCTTGTGGATTGGCATGACCTAGGTTAAATCTCTTTCATCACCAACCACTTAGCCTCAGATACCTGAGTTTGTCAGGGTTGCAACATTGTTCGACATCCATTCTATGATCTGATGACAATGTTGCTAGGTGCTCGATGCGAGGATTGACATGGAGGCATGCGTGTGCCACGAAATGCCTAGGAACCATCGTTCTGAGAGAGGAAAAGTCACAAAAGAGAAAAGTCGTAGGTACAATTTCATCCCCTCCTAGTTGTTGGATCTTCATGATTTTTACACCGTGGATTTTGGGCGTTGTGTGCTACCCATGGGAAGGTATTTTTTTATAGCAATCGGATGAGTTTGGGGCGGATTTCTGTTTCATATCGCGTCTCGTTTTGGACAATTTTGAGTGATCTGGTATTGCATGTGGATAAAAATTATGCCACTATGATGTGGGCAGAGTGAGGATCACATCCACATGCTCAGATTGAAGATCTGCGCAGTTCACATGAAGCGTGTTTTGGAGGTATCCAGTTAGTGCGACATGTTTGGAGCAATTTAAGAGAATTTAAGCATAGCATGTCGATAAAAATTATATTACTGTGATGTGGGTTAAAAGAGCATCACATACATGTCCTAGAATCAAGGATCTGGACTATTTCATGAGGGGCATTTTTTGACGGTGTACCGCAAAATCCGAGATCGATTTCCAAGCTATTCGACCATCATATCACAATGAAACTTTTATGTGTGAATAGGGAAAATATAACTACATATGGATATGTTTCCATCCATGATCAATGGCATAAAGTTGTGCATTAAAATGCGGTTGTAGCTAGTCTTATTGACCAACCCGTTAAGTTAAAATCCATGCAATGAACTTCCTAAGTGATAGCATCCTTTAAGGATACAGTATTCAAGATATGACTATTTTTATCAATTACTTGTGTTCACCGAATAAGTTATTCCCACGAGAAATGATGAGGTCACGGTGATTTTCCTTAAGTGATATGTGAATGGGGGTATATCGTGTTTAAATATGATGATTCACATGTATAATGTTATACTTCCCTAGGATGGACTTAAATGTAATTTAGGAGACATTGAGTGGAAATGTGAGTATGCACATTAAAAGCATAATGAGAATAGAAGTATAAACACTAAGATATATGCATAATTATGTATGAGAATTTGTGAAGCCATGGAATGTTGGGAACTTAGTTAGGATGCTTGTACTTCAAATACATACCTATGGAGGAACCCCAACTCTAAAGTATTAAGTACTTTAGAGTCATAGCATGAGACCCGACATGAATCAAGACCGCAGACTTACCACGATACTAAAAAGGACTAATAAAATACATGGAGTGTTGAGAACTTAGTTAGGATACATGTACCTCAATGCATGCCTACGGAGGCACCCCAACCCTAAGGTACCAAGTACCTTGGAGTCATAATGTGAGATCCAAAAATAGGTCAAGACCGCATACTATCCATGATACTAAAGTTTTGATAGCTAAATAGATTTATCATTAGAGGATGAGTGTTAAGGTCCTAGAGGACCAACTGATTAGATTGCACAGAACCCTCATAAGGAGTGGTTTAACTTAAAGAGATAAGTATGATCATATGGATAAACTATGGCAATTGACAAGACATGTGATGATATATTATGAGATGTATGATGACCTGAGGCAGTCCTATGTTCTATCGACAACTTGGGATTGATTGATTGAGATGATTAGTGTGCATGAGTTTGTGCCTTAACTTGTGCCATACACCATTGTGGACCTTCACCGATGGGTAGTGGATATAGGCGGTTCTGCGATGGTTTTTGCATGAGTTGTTTCCTTGCCTCACTTGTTGTTAGCCCAGTGAAAGGATATAAATGTAACAGTTAATTTATAGAAATGTTCCACCTATTAGATTTACTCATGGTAAGATGAGAATAGTCAATAAATGAAACTAACGCTGTATACTGCATTACTAATATTGGTTTTCTTGTGTTATGCTTAGAGGAGTAAGAGTACCCGAGAGTGGGGTGCAGCTCTCATGGTATTAAAGGAACTTAGATGAGTGTTGCTCGGTTCGATAGCTCATGAGGTTAGCCATTGTCCAAACGATGAGATGGCCTACCCGGTCTAGCCTGCACTTAAACGGTTTTACCGGTCTACTGCTACGGTGGGCGGAGCACCCAATCCAAAATCCATACTTTGTCATAAGGATGTGCCCGATGCGGTCATGTCTAATCCATGATGTACTTGTTCTCAAGGTATTTCCTTGTGATATGTAATCTAGGCTTAATTGGTTGAAGTTAGAATTTGGGGTTTTGATTGCTTGAACCGGTTCACCGATGCATAGTATGTAAATGTTGAGGGATTTGTATAAAAGTATGGAAATTCAAAAATTCAAGATGGTGGATGATTTGTATAATACTCTCACTTAAATATATATGTATGTATAGGATTAATACCTAAAGGGATACATGGACAAACATGGAAGCAATGGACTATCGAAATAATGAATATAATGTACTTGAACGCTTATAGAGTATAAGTAGTGAATATTATGAAACATAGATTGAGGAACCCTTGTAGATAAGTTGTATAAGTGAAAGTTTACGAAAGAATGATAGTTTAGAAAACAATATTAGATGAGAAAGTAATATGAGATCGCGAGTAGCTCACCTTTAGCTCCTTTGAGTTTGACATGATTGGAGACTATTTATGACAAGAATCAATAGCCAGATCTTTTTATATAATCATGTACCATTATGAACTCTTACCAATAGGCATTTGAGCTTGGGTTGTTCTGATAGTGACTCTTGTACACTTGAGTAATTCATGTTGTTTTTCCACCCATGGAAGTTATGTTACAGTGTTGGTAGAGTTGCACTTTCTGAGAGAGTTTCATTGTCGTGGCAACATACCCTTCTTACGGCTTTGTACACTTTATGGTAACTTCCTTACACTGCTTAGTTATTTATCTCAACACTGGACAACTTTGCTCATAAGTTCCTATTTTGTGTAGATCCAACAGGTGTTGCTGGTGTTATCGCGGAAGTGGGTGACTTTGCATTTTGGCGTGGTTCTGTTATAGCTACAAACATTCTGAGTACGCCATTATTGTTGTACAGTTGCACGGTTGATGAATCTGTGATTCAACATCTTATTGTCTTAATTTTAGCTTGAACCCCTGAACAAAATGCCAAATAAATGCCCCTAATTGCAATAAATGACAAACTAGTAATTGCAATAAAAATATACTAATGATGTATATTTATCCTATAAAGAAGCCCATGAAACAATTCAAAATAAAATCCATAAAAACAAAAGAGTTGAAAATGTGTACATATTCACTTATAAAAAGTTCAAACTTCCCTATTTTTAATAAATTCATACTAACTCCTTTTTAACTTAATTCTCTCTTACATGTATATAAATATACGAAAATACAAAACATTTTCCACATTGATAAATACTCTTAGATCTTGAACTGAAAAAGGGATAAAGTCCAACTTCACGGCTAAATTCTCGTTCCATATGGACTTCAAATTGACTAAACTTACTTTCAAAGTTTAAGTTATAAAATTATCTATCCAATTAAAGGAGAAATTGGAGCTTGTTCGTAAAAAAGTCTGTTTCGGGACCTAATTATACCTTGTAATCATTTGATAACATTGAGTTATGATTTCATGTATATAAATAACTATTTTTAATTTAGTTAGTTTTACTTATTTTCTCTATTTTATGTTTTAATAAGATACTTAAAATTCAAAATCCAAAAGAATATAAAAATCAAAGAAATTAATATGTTCCGACTTTATATGTATTATATATATATTTCATATATCTATTTTTCGCCTTTTTAATATTTATTAAAAATCCAAAAAAATAATTTAGCGATTTATTCTATTTCTTATGTTTTATATATTTTCTTTTGTAAACAATTTCCATAAAAAAATAAAGATAAATACAAAAGACAAAACCTTCAAAAATATGTGTTTTAATTCATTAAAATACCTTCAAAAATATTTTAGCATGTTTATACTCGTATTTTAGGTATAGTGTATTCATGAAAAGCACAAATGATGTCGAGATCCAAACTTTCATGTTGATGTCTTTTTTATTTAGAGTTTTATTTTATTTGTTTTCAAATCTTCATTGATTTTTCTTCTTTGTTGTCAAAGTTAACCTCCATGTGGAGGCTCTCAATTGGTCCAACTCCTTCTACTTGAACCACCTCACCATTACTCCCACTTATTTGCCTCCTCCTATCAGAGATGCCCAAGAGTTGACCTCAGGTCAACTCTCTAACCCATCCCACTTCTTGTGTAACTATAGAGAAATCCAACTCCCCACTCTCACCCATAACCTCCACCTTGACGCTCACCTCGCCAATTGACGTAGCCACATCGTCGACCTCTTCTCCACTTCCTCCAATCGTAACTACACCCAACAAAACTCCCCTCTCACCTCCATTTCTCGTCATCCACGTCTTCATGCTTTAAACACAAGAAAGAGAGAGTGAACTCAGAGAGTTCAGTTAGTAACGGCGATCGACCTTCATCCTTGAGTGATAAACTTTTCGAGGGCGAGATCCATGGGTCTTTACACACGTTGCAACAACTTCAAGCCTCATTGTCAAGCTTCGAATGTCTGTCTCCGTTGACCTACTGAAGACCTTAATATCTCCTCCACTCCTCCGGTGAGAAACCCAAGTAACCCCTCTCCTTTGCTTGTTTCTTCTTCTCCGTTTCTTCTTCCTTTTTTCTTTTTTCTCTTGTTCTTTCTCTGCTGCTCGTCCTCCCAAAACATATTCTTTCCCCCTAGATCCACATCCCCACCATTTGATCCAGCCCGTAGGAGATCACATCTACCCGATCGCGCTTTGATATGGGCCCTTGGATCTTCTTGATCCACGGCTTCGGTCATCAGCCGATATATAGGGAGAAGTTCGCTAATAATATCTTTTTTATAATGAGAAAAGGAGGGAGAGAATTTTTGGAAAGTAAAAAAGTACTAAATTTTTCTCTAGAGTTATTAAAAACAAAAATAAAGGGGGAGTTAACACTTGAATTTAGAATAAAAATAATTATAGTGAAAGTTTTAAAAAAATAAATAAATTTTGTCATTAACAAAAAGGGAGAGATTGTTAATGACTTAGATTGTGATAATGACTCACGCGTATTTTATTTTTGAAGCTTGATTAATTTTCAGGTAGAAGCTTGTAGAAGCTCAATGATGAGAAGTATGTAAAATCTAGGAGTTGACTCAAAGTCTAAAATTGATTCTAAAAGACTCTGTTTGAAGGTTCAAGATTCAAAATCAAATTAATGAAAGAATCAAAGAATGACTCAATTCTGAAAGCTCAAGTTTTGAAGATTTCGAAGGCTGATGTGACATTTTACATAGTTATTTTAGCTAAAACTAGTAGTTTTTTTGTATATTTTTGATCGACAAGTAATCTTAAGCCAGAATCATCAATTTCACATTTTTTATTTTTGGACATATGATCGATCACCTTAACATCTCTAATCGATCACATATGATCGACCATTTTGTTCTTCATGATACATCAACCCTGATCGACATTCTTTTGAGCATGATCAATCACTTTTTGAAACTCAGACCAACAAGCAAATATGACCGATCACTTTTGTGACATAATCGATCATCCGTGATCGATCACTTTATTTTTATGATTGATTATTTCATTGATTTTATAAATTAAAATGTTGGACTTTCTATTTTTTGACAATAATAGATCTTTTGAGGCCAACTCTATACAAGGGACCCTATGGCGCATTATTTGAGATGCATAATCAATAGAAACATCCTATACTCTTAAAATAAAAGAAAGATAGATCTTTTTGTGCGATATTCAAGTTCATATTTCTGTGCTCTCGAGTTCTCTTCAATCCAAAGCTTCTTGCTACTTAAGTTCTTTGTTCTTTATGTGCTCTACTACGGTCATCTTTATCTTCCTTGAGCTTATTATGTGCTTAAAGTATGTAATCTTGTGAATTCAAGTTTCATTGCTTAACTATATTCTATTTAGCATTCTAGATATTTGAGCTTGTATTTCTTTCTCTATGAGAGATAAAATCTTTCTTTGGGAGTTGTCCAAGGAAGGATACAGGTTGTACAGGAGGTTGTGCAATCCTCGGGTTAAAGTAGCACCAGAATAATGGAAACATGCTTCGTCGAGAGAGAGATAGAGAAGGGTAAATCCTAGAACATGGTTCTAGGTCGTGATTTTCACCCACCTGGGTTTCCACATAAAAATCATTGTGTCTTGGTGGTTTGTTATCTCTCTATCTCTATGGTTTGTGAATTATTTTTTAATTAAATATTTTTATTACAATAATTGTATTCTATACAATTCAACCCCCACCTTATGTTGGACTCACATTTGGTATCATAGCAGGTTCAAGTTTTGCAAGTGTAATAACCTACTGTAGATCATGTATGGCACAAGTGCGATCCATTGCTCTTTCTACCTCATCGGCATAGTCAACCGACTGCCATATTTTAAAGATAAAGATTTTTTATTTGAAACAACAAGTTTAAAGCTTTTGTGCAAACTTATTATTTTAGGATTTGGAGATATGTTTCAAATCCATTCACATTTCCCAAGCTAGAAGATGGGGAAGATGATTTCTCTGAAAAGCAAATCGAAGAGATAGAAATAAACACGAAGGCAATGAATTTTTTATATTGTGACCTTGCACTTGAAGAGTACAAGAAGGTATTCCAATACAATAAAGCAAACGAAATTAGATAAATTGTCAAGTTATATACATTGGAATAGCCTCTGATAGTAGTGATGGAAGATATGAAGATATACGAGGAAGTGATTCAGAAAGTGAAGATGCTCAAGAATCATGTTCAAGGCATAAGAAAGATACAGATGAAGCAGAAATCAACGTGGAAAGAGCAGAAAATAAGTTGACATGGGATGACATTGACTCCGACATAAACCCATGTCATGAAGAAAAAGCGCTTTTTACACACATGACATATCATGATGAAGATTGACATATTGAAGATTGTGACTCTGAAGATCAATCATCCGATGATGAAACAAGTAAGTCCTCTTATGATGAACTTATTGAAGTTCTTAAGGAAATATTTGGCTTTTACAAGAAAAGTGAAAAAAAGGACGAAGTTAAAGCAAGAAAATGAAAGTGTTGTGTTAGAATAGAAAGTTCCTTGTAATGAAGTAGTTTCTTTAAAAATTATAATATGTTTTCTTGCAAATGAAGTTGTTATAATTAAAGAAAATACAAATATATTAGTAGATAATCTAGGCAAGGTTGTGAAAGGAAAAGATAAATTTGTGAACACATCCAAAGATATTTTAGAATGCAGTAAAAATACTTTTGTTGCCAATTCTTTATCCAATGCTCATTTAGTGTTAATTTCTTTTAGTCAGAAGGTTAGGAAGGTATGGATACCAAAAAGTGAATTGAGAAATCTAAGGTCTAACACGGTTGAACTTGAAAATAAAAGGGGACCATATAATTTACTTGCAGGTGAAAGGAGAAAAGATGCGCCACATCATGCATGGAAATATACGAGATTTCCTCGGCAAGAGAATCAACAAAGAAGATACATAAGGCCAAATGAAAATTGTTGGAGGAACAACATAAAATCGAATGAAAAGATCAATATAAGAGAAAGCACACAATGATGAGGAGAAGAAGCTCAGATGGATGGAAGAAGGATCATTAAAGCTTTTTATGGTCAAATGGAAATCAAAGAATGAAGTCTATTGCCCAAGTTGAAGAATCGATGCATCAACATAAATATAGAAGAATTGGTTGGAAATTATCAAAAGGACGATACTATTGACTTAGGCCAACTAGATATAAAATAAACTTCATCTATCCACTATTATATGTAGATTAGGACTTTGTTAACATCTAGTTAGTATCTACAAGATCATTTTTAAAGAAGAAGAGGAGGAAGTCAAGATAGTTTTAGAATGAATTTTTTTATCAATTGAAAAAGTACTTTTCTTAATGGTTATCAGAAAGAGAAATTTTTCAAACAACCATTAGGTTTTGTTGATAAAGATAAACCTGAGTTTCTTTATAAATTAAATAAAGAGATATTTGCACTCATAAACCTGAGTAGTTTTGTAATTACCCCAAGAATCCTCTTCGAAACATAAACCTGAGTTTCTTTATAAATTAAATAAAGAGATATTTACACTCATAAACCTGAGTAGTTTTGTAATTATCCCAAGAACCCGAATAATGCTTAACCTTTACATGACATAACCCTGTCTCAAGGACCGTCTTAGTTCTCCGTTAACTCTGACGGAAAAAGTCATATGCTGACAATTTTTCCCTTCGAAACATATCATATTTATAACATGATGCCATTCTATATATCAAAGGGTATTTTATATTTTACATCCTTTAAATTCTCATTATTTATAAATAAGACCACTATCCCCTCCCTCCTCCTTCCCCATTTGATCCCTCCAGCACCCACCTCCGACGACCTCCTCCGCCCCTTCCTCGCCCCTCCCCTGCCTGCAAGTCTCCAGCAGGCGTCGCCCCTCACCATCGTCAAAGCCCCCCCCTTCGCATTCACGCCCTAGGGTCAGCCATCTGATGGTTATGAATTAGCCCATGTTAAAATGTGCGGAATGGATTGGATTATTGTTCGCTTAAAAATAATAGCGTTTCGTTGTAGGCGGGCAATCAGAATAGGTCAAGAGATAACCACAATAATTTTTAGTCAATTTTTAATCAGGCGGTTATACGTTTATTTTACTTGGGCAAGTCCCAAGGTTGAACACAAGGAGGTGAAGGAACAACCTAGAATTTTGTCTATCAAAGTTCGTGCACGGTTTTCAAGGCAGTCTTTTTTTTGTAATTTTTAATGCAATTAGGAATGCAATATGCAATTTTGGCCTATTTTAGGGACTAAAATGTAAAGATCGATCTAACGATATCTGAAAAATATGAAACTTGGCCAAGATGATAATTACGATGAAATGAATGCTCACTAATTTTTTTTGGAATTTTTGGATACAAGAAGAATTTCTTTATGAATTTTCGAATGCACACAAAGTGAATTTCAATATTTAATTGTAATAAATATTAAACCTAATTATTTTCAAGGGATAAAATTATCTAAGATCTATCACTCGGTGATGGATCTAAGAAAAATTCTAAACCTCGAAAATGTGAGATTTAATACATATTAAAAATCAAATATTAAAATATGTAAAGTAATTTTTATAAGGCGAAGTATACATGCAAGTGCAATTCTTTTTTACTATAATGTTAAACACGATTAATTCTACAATATTTGATTTTTCGGCAATTTTTAGAGCAACGGTTAATCAATTATAAATTTCAAAGCACAAGACGGGCAAAATATGTAATTTTCCACAAAAAGATTAATTTTTAATTAACCACTGATCAACAAAATTGTCCACAACATGTCAGGATGTAGAGAATTAGGAACAAAATGTATTTTTGAATAATAAAATAATGCAATGTAGCCGTTCTAAACAGAGGGGGAACACAGGGGTATTTCTGCAATATATAGAATAAAATAATATAAAGAAAGGATGACTTTGTAATTACTGGAAAGCTGGGGGGTTTGTTGCAAAATTTACAGAGGGTCACATGCGAGGCATGTGACCTCTGGCCGGAGGCTTGTTCTACAAATAAGAGAAAACTCTGGGGTCGCTTCTGATATTATCCCAGTGGTCACGTGCAGAGCACGTGACCCTGGCCTTGGGCGTGAATGTACATTCCTGGCAGGGTGCTTGTGCAAAGCCCCCCCCGGTCACGTGCTGCGCATGCGGGGAGGGGGCCTCGGGAACTGTGCCCGACGGAATGCGGCGGTTGAGGGGTTGTGCCAGACTCCTCTGTGACGGTGAACAGTGTGGCACACTGGCGTCATTTCTGGACGAACTTCCCTTGCTGGTGGCTCGTCGGAGGCGCTGATAGCTTGGAGATTGTTGGCGGAGCGGTGGAAGGGATCCGGCAACGGTGGAGATACCGACAAAGGGTTGCTTCAGATGACATCGCTGGTGGTCGATGGTGGCCCTGGGAGTTGGCGTTGACGTTGAAGATGAAGGCGGAGTCGATGAAGTTGATGAAGACCGCGGAGAAGCGTTGGATCGACGGGAAGGAACCCGGAGCGGAGCAATAAGCCTGGGCAGCGCTGCGATGAGCCAAGAAGGCTCGAATCTCACCGGATATAAGGAGTCCGGCTGTCACCCCGTATAAGTTGAAGGATTTATTCGGCGGATGATCAGACGATGCGGGGTGGTGTTTGTTTTATAGGAGGAGGACGACCGGTCGGAGATAGAAGGGGATCCTCGATGGAAACTTGATAGGGTTTGACGAGATTGGATTGGAGAGGTCACGTGATGGCCGAGATTGCTTGATGGAGGTTCTGAGATGCGGCTACGTGAAATCTACGGAGGCCGGTGGCAATTTGATTGGAGACAGAAGGGGAAGGAGGCCGACGATGGAAAAGAGGAAGGTGACGGCTAGATTGGGAAAGTGCACTGAGGAGGAAGACGATCCAGGGGCCGTCCGATCGGTCGAGATCGGACAGCCCTGGTCGTGACACGTGGCGACTAGAGGGGTTCGGTCGAAGGACATGCGTGGCACGTGCGTGGGAGGCACGTGCCCCGCGCGTGCGGTCCCTTTATATTTTTTATTTTTTAATTTATTATTTTATTAAAATGAATAAAAATAAATCGAAAAATGGGTGACACGTGGCGGCTCCAGGAGCTGCCACGTGTCAGCCCCACAAAAATCAGGAAATAAATACCTTAAAAAATCTAGAATAAATAGCAAAGGACCTCAGATCGAAAACTTTTATTCACAAAAGTTGCTCGTCTCAATGTGATATGCAACTTTCATAAAGACATCAAAATCAAAATCGATCATTTGCACAAAGTGATATTTTTGAGGTAACCCATGTACATAGAATACCTTGATTTTTAGGTTTTATAATTTTTTTGTCATTTTTAAACCAGATAAAAATCAAGAAAAATATGATAAAATAAAAAATAAATATTTACACATTAATTTATTTTTTGGATTTTTATTGATTAAGAAAAATAAGAAATAAAATAAAAAATGAAAAAGACCATTTTTGTATAGACAGATATTGAGGACTTGAAATCTGTTAGTTTCTTTGATTTCGAACTCATTTTGAATTTGGATTTTTGCTCATTTTAATAAAACTTTCATCAAAGAAGACAAATGAAAAAGAAATAAAATAAAATAGGTCAATTATGTACATAAAATAATAGGTCAAAATCCGCTAAAATACAAAATGTACAAAAGAGGCCCACAACCCAACTTTCACATATGAGCTCCGATTCACTTGAACTTGGTATTGTTTTGAAGATAATTGATTATACATTAGTTCAAAAGTGAGTAGGATTAAAATGGACAATGGATGAGGAAGATATGAGGGTTTTAGTTCAGGAATCCTAGAACCAGGGTTTGGCTTTTTGGTCCACTTATTTGGGTTAGTAATTTTTTATATTTTTCATTTATTCTTGTTAGTGATATGTATACAGTGAAGGTAGTTTTAGATCATTCGGAGTTAGTATGAATTAGTTAAAAATCAGGGAAGTTAGGCTATTTATAGGTCTATTTTGGCTGGGATTTTTGGCTTCTTATTTTGTGCAAAAATAAGGGATAAAATGCAATTCTTATCCAAACATGTATGAATGCTAATTATGCAGAATAAATGCATAAATGCCAATGATTTTGGGGGATTTTGAGCTAATTTAATGAGATTTAGATTGTTGAATATGAGATTCATCATCCCCCTATACTTAAACCGTGCTCGTCCCTGAGCATCAAAAAGAAATGCCATGAGGTGAAATGAGATTGGGTTCCATACCAAGACCATGAGATGAAGGTGAAAATGAAACTCGACTCGACCGTTGGATTATTAGTTTGGTGGAACTTCTGTGAGACTTAGAATTTTAAAAATGATAGCCTTCAAGTTCTACACATCATTGTCACAGTTTCGGCTCAGAAGTCATCTAAGATCAATCCTCTTCTCAAAGCATACCCTATGAACATTGAAAAATCGACTCATATGTGTGAAAGGTTTTAGCTCTTCCCATCCAGAATGCCGGACTACCATGCAAACCTCCTCTCCAGTAACTCGTCCTCGAGGAGTCAGGTATTTCCTTCTAAGGTATGTCACGTTGTGTTTACAATCTAATTGGGGGATAAGTTAGAAGAAGGAGAAAAGAACTGGAGGGTGGCCAGTGTAGTCACCTATCCTTGTGAAGCTGACCAGTGTAGCCGAGTCTCCACCAATATCTGCATGTTTTCTTGAAGCTTGGACCTTTTTGGTCAGATATTTATTTGGTAGTGGCTTCTTTGTATTTGAATTTTTGGTGGTTCTACTTGGATCTTGTTGTGCCCCTACGGATATAGAATCTTTTTTCCGTGCATGTTTTGGGGTCTTAGAAAAAATTGTGCCCAACCGTCCATCCCTTTTCCGAAGCTTTATTTCAACACGTACTCCGGTCTTTAGATTTCCACGCTACCAGAAAAGAAACTCACACAATCTTCCAACATCCTGTCTGAGTTGAGCTAAGTGCATAGTTTGAGAGTACAAATTAATTCCCTATTCAAGAGTCGTACCCAGAATGAAGAGACCAGGTTAGACACTAAGAGTCAAATACTGCACATTGTCATGTTGAACTCAAAGATTTATGTCATAGACCTTAAGTTTCTAAAATCCTATTTCTTAGTGAAGTTCCTCTGAAGGTTAGGTGGATTAAGGTCAAGTTCAGACCACTCTCGGTTTCTGCTCATAACTCGGTTCAAAACCCAAAGACTTTTCATAGATGCAAATGAATGAAATGCTGGATGAAGTGCATGTGTGTTAAATGCAGACACAAGTTTTTTCTTTTTGTATTTTTTTGAAAATTTTTTATGCAAAAATGAATAAGAAGCTATTTCTTTCAAAAATTTTGGGTTGGACACCGTCAGTGTTAGTAGAAAAATTCTTTTTCTTTCTTCTTACTAACAAATTCTTTTTCTTTCTTCTTTCTTTCTTTTTTTTTATTTTTTTGTTTTGTTGTTTTTTTCAAGTTAATCACCCACCCCGTAAATACATATAGACTTACGCGAAAGTACGAGATATGGGTAAAATATATACACACTATATATACAGACCCCCTATACTTAGCGAGTGTTGTGTCCTCATAGCACAAGAAGCATAAAGAAGACGTAGCTTGGGCTAAGCATTAGAGAGTGAAAAAGAAAAAGAAAAAGAACGAGGTATATTGGTCCGCCCCCTATACTTAGACTGTAAACAGTCTAAGTATAGAAGAAGAGAGAAAAGATGAAGCGGTCGGGATATGTGAATGAGGAGAGTATATACAGATAGGCATCGGTTCCCCCTATACTTAGGCTCTGGTCAGACTAAGTATAGGAGAAGGGTGTATTAGCAATGTGAGCCCGAGGCGAACCATTCCTACAATAAATGTTATTGTAATAAATGATTTATCAATAAAAGTTATTGATTTTGTTTCACTCCCTTTCTGATATTGAATGAATGAATGCACTATAAGGTCCCTCTGTACAATAAGGGTTATGTACCATGGCCAACTTGATAATCATACAGCTATTGATTTAATGATTGAATTATAGAGGCTGATGCTTGGATGAATATCTAAGGAGTTAGATAGAGGACTCATCAAGCATCATCAATGATTAACAAGTAGTGATCTCCAGTCTGAGTGGGAGATGGCAATCCCATCTCATTAGACTGATATCTGATCGACCTCTTGATGCAGGTCCTCTGCATAGGAATATTGATTCGGAGGTATCAGATTAGTCGAGTCAATGAGTTGACTTGACGAGATCGAGATAACCAAAGACCTATGATGAATACTGTCACATCACAGGCAAATATCCTCTGACCAGAGACAGATATATTACTATATGTCTGAGCTTGTACATTTGGCAGACCAATAGGTTGATGACCTAATCAAGGTCTATACACCGGCGAGCTGATGTGCATGTAAGGGCATATGAGTAATATGATCTCTCAAAGGGATCATACAGGTTCACTTGTGAACCGGGAGACATGAGCTCACTCATGAGGTATTGGGATTGACCAAATTCCATGCATGGTCATCATGCTTTAGAAGCATGATATGAATTTGAAGGTAAGATATATGCTTTTTGAAAGCATATGATCTGTACCATATCCCAAGGACCAAGATTGAGAAACTTAATGATCAGACTATGAAGATGACAGTGAAAAAGTGATCTTTATCTTCATGATGATCATGAGTCTTCCAGTATGCAGGATGTGCAGGTATTGGGAATACCTGAAGGGTGATTTGATCATAAACGATTGTATAAACATGACGCTTCCATTCCGAGGGAGTGATGAAACAGATCTGGATTTTAGTGACTCCTCTCATTAGAGAAGTGACCTAATCTTAGTCCATGTGCTGGACATTGATCTGAATAAGATTCAGATGCAAATGAGAAGATTAGGTTTACGGTCTTGATTTAATCAAGCATCTATGAGAGGTCCATGGGATCTGGATTTGAGATATGATCTCAATATCCAAGTCACTATACGTGGAACAATACAATCGCCCTATCCTTATCTCCAAGTATCTGAGGAGAAATAGCATTGTTCTTAAATGGTTTAAGAGCAATTACATAAGATCTAAGCAAAGAGAAGTTGATAATTAAATGTAATTTAATTATCATGATGTATGAGATATTATCCAATATAATTAAATGTGATTTAATTATTATGGATAAGAATAATGTGGATAGTAATATCCAATTATTCCTAATATATTATAAATGTGATTTATAATGTATTAGAGAGAGGTAAATATAATTTATATTAGTAGATTAATTATTAATGTGTATTGGATACACATTGTTTAATTAATTGAAAATGTAAATTACATTTTGTTTTGGGTTGTGAATTTGATTCACAATAATTCAATGTCAAGATTGCAACATTCCCAAAATTAATTGAGAATTATTTTGGAGAATTAAAATACCAACAAATTGTTGTTGGAAATTGAGTAGAGAGAAAATCAAGGAGATTGCCCCTCCCTTTTGGAAAGGAGGGGGCGGCACCAATTCCTTGAGGGAATTGGTGGCCGTCCCCCCCTTCCAAAGAGGAAGGTGTATCTCCCTTATTTTCTCTCTCTATTTGTGTGATTTAATTTGGTATTATATTTATTTGATTTATCAAATATATTTAATCAAAATTAAATCACAAGTTGTTGGCTTTTAACAACAACAATCTTGACCATTGGATTGTCATAAATCAATCTCAACCATTGATTTTATATGACACATGGATTGAGATCCATGGATCCCAAAACCTTATAAATAGAGAGGCATATCATGCTATCTCTTTACATGCTATTGTAGCACTCTTCTCTCTCTCTCTCTCTTTCTCCATACTCGACAGCCCTCTCTCCCCCTTCCTCTTGGTGGTCGTCCACCTTGGTGGAGAGAATCGTTGTCGCCCTCGCCTTCGCGCTGCCGCTTCGACGCTCTGCGGTTCTCCGTCTACTTCGAATGCTTCGCCCACGAAGGAGACGTTCGATCTCGTGCGACGAGATCAGGAGCAACCGTGCTTGGATCAACTTCTTGGATTGCGAGGACACCGTGGTTCATCCCCGCGCTCGCAAGCGATCTCTCCGACGATCGGACTTGAGACAGGAGGTCTCTTCTCTTAGAGACTCGATCAACCACGCTTCAAGAGGTATTGCATTATACTTGTTGTGGTCATAGATGAAACGATCCGAGAATAGTTCTTGGATCATGTGGTTTCATCGACTAAAATTTTAAATTCCGCTGCACCGAACAACTAGTACGACTAGTCTTTCTTCGTCGTATCCGATACGACGCTCACGCTTCCGTGATGCGCTTGAGGATCTCTCCATATCCTTCAAGTGGTATCAGAGCCTTAGGTTGACGGTTTCGAATAGTGATTCGTTAACCAAGGACGACTTGGGTTCGCTAAGGTCGCGAAAGTTTTCATCGCATTTGATTTCGCAGATCTGTTTAGTAAATAAATTCGGCACTGTTTAAATTGTTTAAACATGAATTGTATACTTGTATTATGTTCCCCATTAAATAAGGAAACCATAGGATCTGAGTTTGCGTAAATCGGATTTCGTATGCTCGAGATATGGTCGTTTTAATGAACATGTATGCACTGTTGCGGGAACTGTGAATCTGAACGTGATTAAAATGTTAATTACTATTTAGACTTGCCTCGAAATGCGTGAAACATCACTTAGATTCTGTCCTAAATCAAATTAGCAAACTTTAGAAATTTACTTTGCTTAATTTGGATTTAATATGATTGAGATATGCTAATTTTAGTAAGTAGGGGTCACTGCTGAAATTGCTTTCCTAATCAAGAACCATGTGATTGTCAATTAATGAAATTAATTGTTAATTTCGAGAAATAATTATGAAAAATATTTGTGAAATATTAGAGAATGATTATTTCTTTAATTGACTTGGCCCCAACCAATTAGTTGATTAGATTTGATCTAAACCATAATTAGAATTACAATCATCAAACTTCTTGCTTGAATAGGACTTGGGAATTTGCCTAGCAAATTTCCTTAAAATCAAAATTGTTTTGATTACTATATGGTATAATTTCGGTGGAAGAACCGATAATCATCTCAAGTACAAAATAATCAATTTGGCATTATCCTTTCCCGAGGCGGATATGGTGTCTAGTCGGGGATCGCTGGGGAAGCGGGTTGCAACGTATGCGGTCCGTCCCACTCCCGCCGGTACTGACCATGACAGCGGGTAGGGCCGGGATAATGTCCGAGGGATTATGATGTATTTTTCTAATTATTAAAATACGAATTAATGCGTACTTTGAGAATAATACCATATATATATTCAAGCATAAAATTAAGTTTGATTAATTGAATTGGATTGATAATTAATTTAATATGATTAAGTTAATTATATCCAATTGAGAATACTCTAATATGATTAGAGTTAATAATTCCCTTGGAAGAATTAATTATATGAATGTGATTCATAGTAATTAATTGAATTTGAATAAGAGATGGAAGATCACATAAGTGACATCCATGGTCTCCCGTCAAGGCGAAGGGTTTCGTCGCCAAATATTATATGTGGGAGACGCCTGTCCGAAGTGACAGCTCCCACATATGATCCGTTTGGATCAAGCTCATCGCTTCTCGAAAGAGTAAGGACGTATGCGTAGTGACCCCAATATCGGGTCCTCATATTATTGGGGCGATATTGGATTGCGCATAGCGAGTTGTATTCCTGTTGACGGTTGGTTCAATTAATGACGAGTCAACATCACCTTAGGGGTGGTGGGCTCGGGTATTAAAGACCGAATTGGGAAATGCAAGTTGGACTTGCAAGGCGGAATGTGTTCCCGCTTCTC
Organism: Ottelia alismoides; assembly: GCA_037367405.1. Taxonomy (NCBI): domain Eukaryota; kingdom Viridiplantae; phylum Streptophyta; class Magnoliopsida; order Alismatales; family Hydrocharitaceae; genus Ottelia; species Ottelia alismoides. The sequence continues at coordinate 629,543 of JAZKJV010000517.1, read as the reverse complement.
TTTATTGGAGTCATAGGTTCTCATATTATTGGGATATGACAAAGATAAAGAGGAGATCCCAGTTCTTGCTTGAGATATAAAGGTAAGTATATCTCCTACATTGAAAGTGAATAAGGGAATAAACTTTCATAGTTGACATAGCAAGACTAATTTGATTTAAAAATGCCTTAATCAAATATCATAAAATTGAATATATGATTATATGTTCTAATATAGTGCATTCTCAATTTCAGAAAATGAAGTCCATGAACCCACTGAGCCCGCTTCTGGAGGTCAACCAATTGACCGGACCGAATTACTCGGATTGGATCCGTAATTTGGAGCTTGTGCTTTCGGCTGAGCGCATCAGCTATGTGCTCTCTAAAAACAAACTCGAAAACCCTAAATCTAAGGAAGATAAAGCATATAATGACAAGTATGATGAAGATCATGTCTTGGCTAGATGCTACATCTTGGGTTCTCTCTCCAATGTTCTTCAGAAACAACTTGTGGAGATGAGTACTTGTCAGGAAATAATGCAGAATCTAAAGGATATGTTTGGTGATATTAACCGCACCCAGCGGTACAATATTATAAAAGAACTGGTTCGCTGCAAGATGCAGGAAGGGACTTCGGTCCGTGAACATGTACTCAAAATGTTTGGGTACTTGTCAGAGCTGGAGACTCTGGGGGCGACGATGGATGCAGACATGCAATCCGATTTCATTCTGCTGTCATTGCCCAAATCTTTCAATAACTTTGTGGTGTCATTCCACATGAATAAGCTGGAACTGACAAATGCTGGGCTTCTTGCTGCATTAAAGTCTGCAGAAGACGTAATGAAGAAAGATGGTCCCACTGGCACTGCAATGGTTGCACAGGTCAAAGGGAAGCGTGGTCGGAAGCAAGGTTCTCGGAAGGGCCCAGCCCAGAAGAGAAAGAAGAAGGGACAAAGTGTTGCCTCATCTTCCAATGCATCCACTTTAATAGCGTCGAAGAAAACCGACGTCTGTCACCACTGCAAGAAGCCGGGGCACTGGAGGCGTAATTGCCCGGATTACCTGAAGTCGATCAACAAAGGTAAAGCTCCAGCAGGTATGAAATCTACTTTTATCATTGAAACCAGCTTTCTCGTTGGACGAGAAGGAAGTTGGGTAGTTGATTATGGTGCTTCTGTTCATGTATTCAATTTGTTGCATTTGTTTCAGGAAACTAGAAAGCTTGAAGAAGGGGAGATAGTCATCCAGATGGGATCTGATGCAAGTGTTGCAGCAGTCGCCGTCGGGACCTGCCGACTATCATTATCTAGTGGAAGAGTCCTAGTACTTAAAGAGTGTCTTTATGTACCTGAAGTCAGAAGGAATTTGATATCTGTATCTAAGCTAGTTAGAAGTGGATATTCATTCCTATTTTGTAATAAATTAGTCATAAATCATTATGATAAATATATTGCAGAGGGTATTTTGACTTCTGGAGGACTCTATGAATTGTGCATTAATGAGCATGTCATGAATGTTACAACCACTGATAAAAACCCTAAAAGATCCAGGAGTAATATAAATCATTCAAACATGATATGGCATCAAAGGCTTGGTCATTTATCTGTTGATAGGATCAATAGATTGATAAAGGATGGACCTTTGGATTTTCTACAGGTTTAGCCTTTACCTACTTGTGAACATTGTATTCGAGATAAAATGACTAGGATGCCTTTCCGTAACAAGGTTACAAGATGTGAAGGTATTATTGACTTAATACATACTGATGTATGCGGTCCCTTCAGTTCGCGACTCGAAATGGATATCGATATTATTTGACGTTTATTGATGACCATTCGCGATACGGGTTTATCTTCCTATTACGTCATAAGTCTGAAACCTTTGAAAAGTTCAAAGAATTCAAGGTTTTGGTTGAGAACCAAACCAATAGGAAGATTAAATGAATTCGATCTGATCGAGGTGGCGAGTACCTATCAGATGAATTTAAGGAATACCTTAAAGAGAATGGAATTATTTCCAATCTCACTCCTCCTGGAACTCCCCAACTTAATGGTGTTGCTGAAAAACGCAACAGAACCATCATGTATATGGTTCGTTCAATGATGAGTAAAGCACATTTACCACTTAGTTTCTGGGGATATGCAGTAGAGACTGCAATATATATCCTAAATAAGATTCCTAGCAAATCTGTACCTAAGACTCCTCATGAGCTATGGTATGGAACCAAACCTAGTGTTAATCACTTGAGGGTTTGGGGTTGCTTGGTCCATGCAAAGAATGTGGATGCAAGTAAGCTAGAATCTCGCTCTCGTGAGTGCTACTTCATTGGGTATGTTAAAGATGGTATTGGATACCAACTTTATGACCCTGAGACCCAAAAGGTTTTTGTCTCTAGAGATGTGAAATTTTTGGAGGATGATTTCCTTAAAGGTCAAGACAAAAGAGAAGTAGAGGAACTCATTGAGTCCCCTGAGGACTCTGAGCTTCCTGAACCAGAAACTGAAGAAGTAAATAAAGATGAAACACCCATACCTCTTCGAAAGAGTTCGAGGGTGGTTGCACCACCTGAAAGGTATGGATTCCATGTGTCAAGTGAAACTGACAATGATCCTACTTCATTTGATGAAGCACTCGCGGATCATGACATGGATAGATGGATGCTAGCAATGAAGTCAGAAATTGACTCCATGCATAAAATTGGTGTATGGACCCTAGAGGATCCACCTAAAGGGGTAAAACCCATTGGGTGCAAATGGATCTTCAAGAGAAAGAGGGGACCTGATGGGAAAGTAGAGACTTTCAAGGCACAGCTCGTAGCCAAGGGCTACACACAGAGAGAAGGCATCGACTACGATGAGACATTCTCTCCTGTGGCTATGCTTAAATCCATCAGGGCATTGCTAGCTATAGCTGAATATCTTGACTACGACATCTGGCAGATGGACGTCAAGACGGCTTTCCTCAATGGATACCTCGAGGAGGATATATACATGGAGCAGCCCCAGGGCTTCATAACTGAGGATGGCAAAGTATGCAAGCTGAAGAAATCCATCTATGGGCTCAAGCAAGCTTCTCGTAGCTGGAACATCAGATTTGACGAAACCATAAAAAGTTATGATTTTGTGTAGAATCCTGATGAACCTTGTGTGTACAAGAAGCTTAGTGGGAGCGCCATTGTGTTCATCGTGCTTTATGTAGATGACATCCTTATCATTGGGAATGATACAGGGATGATGACCAGTGTGAAGATTTGGCTGTCCCATACCTTTGAGATGAAAGATCTTGGAGAAGCCTCTTACATCTTGGGTCTGAAGCTGTTCAGAAACAGAGAGAAGAGGATATTGGGATTGTCACAGCAAGGATACATTAAGAAGATTCTTGAACGATTCCGTATGGATAGTTAGAAGAAAGGATTCTTACCCTTAAGACATGGTATCCACCTGTCTAAAGGAATGGCTCCTCAAACTGTTGAGGAAAAGAAGGCCATGGCTGGATGTCCTTATGCATCAGCCGTAGGAAGCTTAATGTATGCCATGATGTGTACTAGGCCAGATATCTGCCATGCAGTGGGAGTGGTAAGTCGTTACCAATCCTGCTATGGAGAACAACACTGGAATGCAGTAAAGAACATATTCAAATATCTAAGACAGACGCAAGATTACATCTTGGTCTATGGAGATGGTGATCTCCAAGTCTTGGGATATACAGATTCTGACTTCCAATCAGATATTGATGATCGAAAGTCGACATCAGGGTTTGTGTTCCTATTGAACGGTGGTGCTGTGAGCTGGAGAAGCAAGAAGCAGGACACTACGCAGATTCAACAACAGAAGCCGAATAAATTGCCGCATCGGATGCTGCAAAGGAGGCGGTGTGGTTGCGCAAGTTCGTCCAGGATCTTGGCGTAGTTTCCCTCTGATACTCCCATCCTGCTACTCTGTGATAACACGGGAGCCATTGCCCAGGCGAAGGAACCCAGATGGCATCAAAAGAGCCAGCACGTAGAAAGGAAAACCCACATCATTCGGGAGATTCAAAAGCGTGGTGACATCATCATCACCAAGGTGGCCTCTGCTGACAACGTTGCTGATCCTCTTACCAAACCTCTGACACAGAAGGTTTTTGACCATCATGTAATGAGTATGGGTTTAAGGCTTGTTCGTGAATGGTTCTGAGGGCTAGTGGGAGACTGTTAGCAATGTGAGCCCGAGGCAAACCATTCCTACGCTAAATGTTATTGTAATAGATGATTTATCAATAAAAGTTATTGATTTTGTTTCACTCCCTTTCTGATATTGAATGAATGAATGCACTATAAGGTCCCTCTATACAATAAGGGTTATGTACCATGGCCAACTTGATAATCATACAGCTGTTGATTTAATGATTGAATCATAGAGGCTGATGCTTGGATGAATATCTAAGGAGTTAGATAGAGGACTCATCAAGCATCATCAATGATTAACAAGTAGTGATCTCCAGTCTGAGTGGGAGATGGCAATCCCATCTCATTACACTGATATCTGATCGACCTCTTGATGCAGGTCCTCTGCATAGGAATATTGATTCGGAGGTATCAGATTAGTCGAGTCAATGAGTTGACTTGACGAGATCGAGATAACCAAAGACCTATGATGAATACTGTCACATCACAGGCAAACATCCTCTGACCAGAGACAGATATATTACTATATGTCTGAGCATGTACATTTGGCAGACCAATAGGTTGATGACCTAATCAAGGTCTATACACCGGCGAGCTGGTGTGCATGTAAGGGGCATATGAGTAATATGATCTCTCAAAGGGATCATACAGGTTCACTTGTGAACCGGGAGACATGAGCTCACTCATGAGGTATTGGGATTGACCAAATTCCATGCATGGTCATCATGCTTTAGAAGCATGATATGAATTTGAAGGTAAGATATATGCTTTGTGAAAGCATATGATCTGTACCATATCCCAAGGACCAAGATTGAGAAACTTAATGATCAGACTATGAAGATGACAGTGAAAAAGTGATCTTTATCTTCATGATGATCATGAGTCTTCCAGTATGCAGGATGTGCAGGTATTGGGAATACCTGAAGGGTGATTTGATCATAAACGATTGTATAACCATGATGCTTCCATTCCGAGGAAGTGATGAAACAGGTCTGTATTTTAGTGACTCCTCCATTAGAGAAGTGACCTAATCTTAGTCCATGTGCTGGACATTGATCTGAATGAGATTCAGATGCAAATGAGAAGATTAGGTTTACGGTCTTGATTTAATCAAGCATCTATGAGAGGTCCATGGGATCTGGATTTGAGATGTGTTCTCAATATCCAAGTCACTATACGTAGAACAATACAATCGCCCTGTCCTTATCTCCTAGTATCTGAGGAGAAATAGCATTGTTCTTAAATGGTTTAAGAGCAATTCCATAAGATCTAAGCAAAGAGAAGTTGATAACTAAATGTAATTTAATTATCATGATGTATGAGATATTATCCAATATAATTAAATGTGATTTAATTATTATGGATAAGAATAATGTGGATAGTAATATCCAATTATTCCTAATATATTATAAATGTGATTTATAATGTATTAGATAGAGGTAAATATAATTATATTAGTAGATTAATTATTAATGTGTATTGATACACATTGTTTAATTAATTGAAAATGTAAATTACATTTTGTTTTGGGTTGTGAATTTGATTCACAATAATTCAATGTCAAGATTGCAATATTCCCAAAATTAATTGAGAATTATTTTGGAGAATTAAAATACCAACAAATTGTTGTTGGAAATTGAGTAGAGAGAAATCAAGGAGATTGCCCCTCCCTTTTGGAAAGGAGGGGGCAGCACCAATTCCTTGAGGGAATTGGTGGTCGTCCCCTCCTTCCAAAGAGGAAGGTCTATCTCCCTTATTTTCTCTCTCTCTATTTGTGTGATTTAATTTGGTAATATATTTATTTGATTTATCAAATATATTTAATCAAAATTAAATCACAAGTTGTTGGCTTTTACCAACAACAATCTTGACCATTGGATTGTCATAAATCAATCTCAACCATTGATTTTATATGACACATGGATTGAGATCCATGGATCCCAAAACCCTATAAATAGAGAGGCATACCATGCTCTCTCTTTACATGCTATTGTAGCACTCTTCTCGCTCTCTCTCTTTCTCCATACTCGACAGCCCTCTCTCCCCCTTCCTCTTGGTGGCCGTCCACCTTGGTGGAGAGAATCGTCGTCGCCCTCGCCTTCGTGCTGCCGCTTCGACGCTCTGTGGTTCTCCGTCTACTTCGAGTGCTTCGCCCACGAAGGAGACGTTCAATCTCGTGCGGCGAGATCAGGAGCAACCGTGCTTGGATCAACTTCTTGGATTGCGAGGACACCGCGGTTCATCCCCGCGCTCGCAAGCGATCTCTCCGACGATCAGACTTGAGACAGGAGGTCTCTTCTCTTAGAGACTCGATCAACCACGCTTCAAGAGGTATTGCATTATACTTGTTGTGGTCATAGATGAAACGATCCGAGAATAGTTCTTGGATCATGTGGTTTCATCGAATAAAAATTTTAAATTCCGCTGCACCGAACAACTAGTACGAGTAGTCATTCTTCGTCGTATCCGATACGACGCTCACGCTTCCGTGATGCGCTTGAGGATCTCTCCATATCCTTCAGGGTGGAAATGGAATGATCATGAGATGGGGAGAGTGGTATGTACAGATGACATCGGTCCCCCCATATACTTAGGCCTTGGCCTAAGTAGAGGAAGAAGATGTACAAGGAGACTGATGTGGTCGGGAGGAAGGGTGGTTAGCCGATGACTAAGGCGGTTTTCGACCGATCTTTTTGTGAGCCTGTGGTGGGAGATTGTACTGACGAGAAGGAGATGAAGCATATGATTCCCAACTATTATCAGTGTTATCCTCAGAGAAATCATGTTGGATATCAGATGAAGCGTACGAGTCAGATGAAAGGTAGCCATTATCAGAGTTATCCTCAGAGGAATAGTATTTGAAAGTGGACACACTCCAGATATTCTTGTCTTTTTGTTTCTTCAGTTGTTTTCTCAGAATTCGTCCCTTCTTGGGATCATGCTATTTGTCCTTAAATGAATACTCTGAAGCACCATTCTCAGTCAGCTCATAAGAAATAATTCCAGTGTATTTGATGAGAGCAGGAGCATCGGCTTTGGATGAATAGTAGTGAGGAATGAGAGTTGTCCAACGAGAATCGAATTTTAGATCCTTGCGAAGGTATGGTTTTAGAACTGCCGAACACACTTCACTCATGTAGATTACCTTTTCCGGACCTGATGAGGGATCATCAGCTGATTCCTCTTCCGGAAGGTCAAAGGTGACTTTCTTTTTCGATGAAGGAGTAGTCATTTTGTTTCATGAAGTTGTCAGTCCACTTGAGTCTCCAGATGAATAACCATTGGAATTCTTCTCCTTGGTCGGTGTTCGTCCTGCATGTTTGTTCTTAGTATTCTTAATGATGGTGCAATCTTGATTTGGGATGATTTGGTCAAGGTATTCAGAGTAGGTCGCCCCAGGGTGCGACCATGCATATGTCTCAGAATCATACAAGAAACATTCTTCTATTGTGAGATCCACAGGAATTGAAATACTGGGGAGAGTCTTTGCATGTTTGTTCTCAATTAATTTGATGTTGGAGCATTCCCTTGTCGAGTTAATGTGATCAAGGTAGTCATAATAGGTTGACCCAGGGTGCGACCATGCATAAGTCTCCAAATCATATGATTTATATACTTGATTCTCCATGGTGAGAGCAGTTGGGAATGGAGCAGGGCGAGAGTCTCTAAACCAATAGTCGCATCAACAACTGCTATCTCAGGTGTAGCAATGGGGTAGGGCTCTTCTACCGCTTGATGGTTACGACTGTCGAGGACTTCATGGGTTGCCTCAGAAAATCGTGGTTCCTCAAAGACTTGTTGAGATCGAAGTGCTTTCAATGCTGTAAAATTGATTTCTCGAGTCTCACACTAAATAATTGCCTTAGCCAATGCTAAGAACGGCTTTCCGAGAACGATTGGAGATTGGGTGAATTCTCCTTAATGCTCAATATCAATAATCGTGAATTCTACCTTTAGCGGAGCACCTTGGAATGTCATGATGACAGAAATGATTCCTCTCGGCCGCTTTATCGATCGGTCAGCCAATTGAACAATCTCTCGTATCTTTCTGATCGGTCCGAGGTTGAGTGCGTGAAATATAGAGGTCGGGAGGATATTGATCGGTGAATCATCATCAATTCGAGCATGGGTAAAGATCGTGTCTTTGATTCCACAATCAAATATGGGCAACCGCTTCATTATGTGGCTCTTGGTTTTTCTCCTCAACACCAAGTAGGAGGCCATTGATAATATATGTCTTTCAGTCTTCGTTCTTATCTTGTCCGACTTTTTCATCATTAATTTATCCATTACAAATCCTTTAAGGTTGGGGAAGTGTTCAATGGCCTGTATGAAGGGAAGTTCGAAAATTAGTTTCTTCTCCAGTGCTTCCTGTAACGCAGGATCTAAATTCTTCAGATCTTCTTCAATTTCATTTTTATGTAATTTTCAAGATTTTTCGATTTTTTGTCATTTTTGAATATTTCAATTTTTTGGTATTTTCTGTGTGGTGTGTGGATGTGGTGTTTTCTGTAGATGAGCAGGGGCTTTGATCTTCTGAATAAGAGTCAGACGCGTAGTCATTTCTAGGGGAGTAATATGCAGAAGTGTCGCTGTCAGAATCGTCCCTAGGTTTCTGAATATCCTCAAAATTGTCAACATTAGATCCAATCTTTTCCTCATCCAATTTTATATCTGAGCTACCATAGAATGAAATTATTCGGTCATCAAACCTTCTAAATCTACCCTCCATTAAATCAAATCTCTTATTTATCCTCGAAATATTATCATCCAAAATCTTTTCATGACCAATCGTGGGAGCAGTCGGGGTGTGTTTTTGTATTTGAGATTCAATAATTTCATCTTTCATTTTCTTGTATGTGCTAGGAGAAGAGTCTTTAAAATATTCATTATATGATCGTTATTTTCTCAAAATTTCTCATCAAAAATTATGGAAGGAGGCTGCTCATATGATCCATGCATGTGGAGTTGGTCTGAGTACAAGTCAACCCTTTGATCATGAATGATCGGACCTTGATATTGTGGAGTCAACATACAGGGGTTATGTGTTTCTTTGTCGTCGGTCCAGTCCTCTGTATGAGTGTAATGTCTGAATACGGGGTTGTCATAGTCAATCCAAGATGATGGTTGCTCATTTGTGTTCAAGGGTGGAAGATGTGAAGAAGTGTGAAATTCGATCATGTGGTTATAATCTCCCATGAATGATGCATTGATATTTACCGAATATAAAGGGTGAATTGTATGATCGGAGTAGAGTGGATTGACATATGAAGAAGTGGCGATCTTAGTTGGTTGTTGGTTTGTATGATCCGAATACAAAGGGTTGTCATTCATGAAGTAGATCGGATTTGTAGAGAGTGTTGGATCTATTGGTGGTTGGGAGTCTGTTGTGGAAGTTGGATGGTGTGTAGTTGGAGGAGGTTTTGAAGTTTTGGGTCTAACCGATACGAATTCATTTTCTTAGTATAGCTTTGATGGATTCTCGGATAAATGTTCCGCCATTTTTGAAAGAGCTGAAATGAATGATGGTTTGGGTATGTTCGAGACGAATTGATTTTCATGATATGGATCTGAAGAGTTCTTGGACAAAAGTTCCATGATTTTCGAATGAGGTTTACTGGTTGACATATCAAGAAAGGAGAGAGATGGCACAATTATGCAGCTTTTGATTTTCAAAATCAGTTTACGCACGTAAATCAAACACAATATAATCCTAGGTTCACCAACTCACACAATGAAGTTGTAAGAGTTCCGCAATTATCTTTTCAATTTTAGTTGGCGATGAATCAATCTTGGAAAGAATTTAGCGAGCTGTTAGGTACCAGCAATTTTCTTAATGACTGGCCCGAATTCTTACAACTAGTTGCACCTACTTTCAGCCAGTATGGGTGTAAGTACGGATCGTAAAATGGCTACCCGTGTTACTTAAGGACGGAGCCTTATGCGGTGTCCTTTAAACCACCCGCTCTACTAAGGAAATCCGGACTGTTTATTGACTACCCGTAGATCCTCACTGAGAAGTAGCTAATCATTTTTGATAGAATCAGTAGTCAATAAGAAAATATGAGTTTGGGCTCTAGCCTTAAGTGTCGTCTCTCGCTCACTCAGAAAAATAAAAGAATCCAAGGTCGGGGTTGCTCTCCCGCAAAAAATCTCGATTTTATGAGTTGTTTAAAGTCGGCTATATTTATCAGTCCTAATTTTATTTAGGCGACCACTGAAGAACTAAATGAGCACAAATATACGTCTACTGTTCAGTCCCAATTTACATTAAAATTATGTGACAAAACAAGAGGGGGAAATTTGGAAAAAGCCAATGCACGTAAAAACTATGATGTATGCTTAGTTAGAAGAATTACAGTGAATCCTTGCAATCTCCATGTGGGATGCAATACAAGAATTGAAACTTTTATTCTAAATGAATGCAAGCCGATAAAAAACCACACCTAACAGATAGTTCTATTAGCGGGGAAGAATTGAGTTGAGTTTGGCTAAATTGAATGATCTACTATGCGTCTCAATTAAAGTGAAGTATGGCCTCAGGTCCTACTAGCACAATCAAAAAATTTAAATGCTTTAAGAGCCGTAAGTGCATGCCTATCCTAAGCATCACTCAAGTCGGGCCCCACCCTCACCGGAGAGTGAAACATGCCACGACACACCACAGAAGAAAGTTAAAGGTCTTTTACATACGCGAGAGTCCAAACGGACACCGCTAGAAATGATCAATTAATTATAGAAAATAAAATTACAGAAAATAAAATCCTAGACTCTATGCTCTCTCATGACTCGACTCGATCTTAAATTTTAATGCGGCATTTTTCGAAAGTCGGTGAAGATGCGTCGGTTCTTGATAAAACGCTCCACGTACATCGGGTACCTTGCAAGAAAAAATAAGAGAGAGAGAGTGTCTGTAAGAAAGTGACTCAAAAATAAATAAAAATAAAATAAATGATGAAAATAAAATAAAAATAAATGCAAAAAATGGAATTTACAGTGAGATCCGGGGTCAGACTACCTGAATGCGAAAAATCATACAAAAGTTTTTAGACAAAAAACTAAGCCGTTTGCCTCCCTGGCAACGACGCCATCTCACGGTTCCAGAATAGCTGATGTTAAAATGTGCGGAATGAATAGGATTATCATTCGCTTAAAATAATGTCGTTTCATTGTAGGCGTGCAATCAGAATCGGTCAAGAGATAACCACACTAATTTTTAGTCAATTTTTAATCACGTGATTTTATGTTTATTTTACTTGGGCAAGTCTAAGGTCGAATACAAGGAGGTAAAGGAACAACCTAGAATTTTGTCTATCAAAGTTCTTGCACGATTTTCGAGGCATCCCTTTTTTGTAATTTTTAATGCAATTAGGGATGTAACCTGCAATTTTGGCCTATTTTAGGGACTAAAATGTAAAGATCAATCTAACGATGTCCGAAAAATATAAAACTTGGCCAAGATGATAATTACGATGAAATGAATGCAATATATTTTTTTTGGAATTTTTGGATGCAAGAAGAATTTTTTTATGAATTTTCGAATGCACAAAAAGTGAATTTCAATATTTAATTATAGTAAATATTAAACCTAATTATTTTCAAGGGATAAAATTATATAAAATCTATCACTCGGTGATGGATCTCAGAAAAATCCCAAACTTCGAAAATATGAGATTTAATACCTATTAAAAATCAAATATTGAAATATGCAAAATAATTTTTACAAGGCAAACTATGCATGCAAGTACAATTCTTTTTGGGCATAATGTTAAACACAACTAATTCTATAATCTTTGATTTTTCGGTAATTTTTAGAGCAATGATTAATCAATTATAAATTTCAATGCACAAGATGGGCAAAATATGCAATTTTCCACAAAAAATTAATTTTTAATTAACCACTGATCACAAAAATATCCACAATAGGTCAGGATGTAGAGAATTAAGTGAGGAACAAAATGCTATTTTTGGATACTAAAATAATGCATTGTAGCCGTTCTAAATAGAGGGGAACACATGGGTATTTCTACAATATATAGAATAAAAAAATGTCAAGAAAGGATGACTTTCTAATTACGGAAAGTTGGGGGGGTTTGTTACAAAATTGCCAGAGGGTCACGTGCGAGGCACGTGTCCTCTAGATGGAGGGTTGTTCTGCAAATAGGAGAAAACTCTGGGGCCGCTTCTGATATATCCCAGTGGTCACGTACAGAGCACGTGACCCTGGGCTTGGGCGTGAATGTACGTTCCGAGCAGGGTGCTTGTGCAAAGCCCCCCCCCCCCGTCACGTGCTGCACACACGGGGAGGGGGCCTCGAGAACTGTGCCTGACTGAATGCGGCGGTTGAGGGGCTGTGCCAGACTCCTCTATGGCGATGAACGGTGTGGCACATCGGCGTCGCTTCTAGATGAACTTCCCTTGCTGGTGGCTCGGCGGAGGCGCTAGATAGCTTGGAGATAAAAATCTGGAAAAATATGAACTTTTTGTCATTTTTAAACCTGGTAAAAATATAGAAAAATATGATAAAATCAAAAATAAATATTTCACATTAATCTATTTTTTGGATTTTTATTGATTAAGAAAAATAAGAAAAGAATAAAACACGAAAAAGACCTTTTTGTACAGACAGTTAGTGAGGACTTGGACTCGGTTAGTTTCTTTTATTTCAAACTCAGTTTGGTTTTGGATTTTTCCTCATTTTAATAAAACTTTTATCAAATAAGACAAATGAAAAAGAATAAAATAAAATAGGTCAATTATGTACATAAAATAATAGGTCAAAATCCGCTAAAATACAAAATGTACAAAAGAGACCCAAAACCCAACTTTCACATATGAGCTCCGATACACTTGAACTTGGTCTTGTTTTAAAGATAATTGATTATACATTAGTCAAAAGTGAGTAGGATTAAAACGGACACAGGATGGGGAAGATATGAGGGTTTTAGTCCGGGAATCCTAGAACTAGGGTTTGGGTTTTTGGTCCACTTATTTGGGTTAGTGATTTTTTGTAGTTTTCATTTATTCTTGTTAGTAATATGTACACAATGGAGGTAGTTTTGGGTCATTCAAAGTTAGCATGAATTAGTTAAAAATCAGGGAAGTTAGGCTATTTACATGTCAAATTTGGCTGGGATTTTTGGCTTCTTATTTTGTGCAAAAATAAGGGATAAAATGCAATTCTTATCAAAACATGCATGAATGCTAATTACGCAGAATAAATGCATAAATTCCAATGATTTTGAGGGATTTGAGCTTAATTAATGAGATTTAAAGTGATGAATCTGAGATTCATAAAGCCCCCCCCACCGCTTGCCCGCAAGCTCCAAACTAACCCCCTGCGCCCGCAAGTTGCAGCCGCCCCACACCTGCAAGCTCCATATCGTCCACCCCGTGCACGCTGATACCGCTCCCGCTACCCTAGTTAATTCGAGCAAAATCAATGTCCAAATTATTTTGATGTTCGTTGCAGTCGGATAACGAGAGGGAATATCAAAAACCACTTTTAATTTAATCAAGTCAATTTCGAGTGGCATTTTTTTTTTACTTGGTGAAGTCCAAGGTCGAACTCAGGAAGGCATCTGTCTCCTTAGGTGAATTTTCAGCAAAGTTCTAGTGTGTGATTTTCGGGGAATATTTTTTTGGTCCTTTTTCAATTTTCTATGCAAGACACATGCAATATCAAGCCAATTTTGAAGTTAAATCAGCAATATGTTCAAATGAAATCCAAAAATAATAAAAATTGGCCAGATGATGAAATATGGTGAAAATAAACTACCCTAATTTTTTTGGAATTTTCGACACTAAATGAATTAACTATGAATTAAAAATGAATGCAGGGTGATTTAGACTAATTTAATTTTAATAAATATCAAATCACAATATTTTTAGGAACAAAAATTATCCTAGATAGATCTAATGATGAGGAATCTAGGAAAGTTGTCAGACCTTAATTTTAATGTGAAATGAACCTATTAAAAATTAAACTAAGGAAATCACCAAATAATTTATTCAGGCCTCGAAATGTGTGCAAATGAGATGAAATTTTTATGCAATGTCAAGTTAATTATCCTAGAGCTACGGTGATTTTTTGGGAATTTTTGGAGTTATAGAGAATTACCTATTAATTAAAAGGTCCAATTAGGCAAAATATCACAGAAATAAACCAATTAATTAATTAAAAATTCTACTTATACCACAAAAATATAACAAGTGTCACACAAGATCAAGGACAAGTTAAGCTATAACATGCAATTTTTGGAATTTAAAAATGATGAAATATGGACACATAGATATGCGTGCAAAGACAGGGGTGTAACTGCAATATAGAAAATTAAAATTGATAAAATTAAAACATGCTGACAGGGACCTTAATGCAATTACCTATAATGCAGGGGGGTGGAATGCAATTTCTCCACTGACGCACGTGCTCCTCACGTGGGGGCGCTTTACAGGGACTAAAATGTAATTTTTGAAACTTCCAGGGGTCCTCGTGCAATTTACCCAGGCCGCATGTGTTCCTCATGTGGGGCGACCTAGGCTCGGGTGGCGTCGGTGGCTCGGGACGAGGCTCGGGCGCTCTAGAGGTTCGGCTGGAGGCTCGGAGAAGCTTCGGGGATCCGAGCCTAGAGGTCGGGGAAGAGGCTCGGATCGGGGCGACGTGGCGTGATCAATCCCGTTGGATCTCGGATGATCCAACGGCTGCGAAGTAAGGCGACGTGGCTGGCTACGCACCGTTTGATCAAGATGATCGATCCAATGGCTGTTTGACGTGGGCGACGTGGCTGATCAAGACCGTTGGATCGAAGAAGATCCAACGCCCTTGGACTGCTCCGGCTGATGTTGACGTGGCTCGATCCTGACCGTGGGATCACAACCGATCCAACGACTGTCTGCTACTCCGGATGTGGGCGACGTGGCTGGCTCGGCACTGTTCAATCAAGATGATCGAACGGTGACTGTACTTCTTCCCCAACGGCCCTCCGCCACCTGCGGAGGGGAAGGCGGGGCTCCGGCAAAGGGGGGTCTACTCCGCCTCGGTCGCTAAGCGTCGTTGAAGCACTCTGAATGCTCTGAAGTAGCTCGGAAGATTCGCGGCGGTGCAGCGAAGACTCAGGTGGTTTCAGGAGCGGAGGAGGAACGCCTGAGCACGGTGGCGATGAAGCTCGATGGGGGCTCCGGTGAGCTTCCGACCAGTGAAGGAATAAGCACCTGCAAGGGGTTAGCGATAGCCGAAGCACGCGTGTTGCGCGGGGAGGTGTGCTAAGTGAACGGTCGAGGCCTAGGGAGGAGTGTGACTTGTCCAGTGATGGTGCTCCGCCTAGGTGGCGGAGCTGGAGTCAATGAAAGGTGGAGTGCGGTGTTTGAAGGAACGGAAGGGTGCGCGAAGATAGGAGCTCCGTCGTGGAGCTCGGCGAGGTGAAGATGAAGCGAGAGGATGAAGGTGGAGTTCGAATTAAATCAGAGAAAATCAAGAAAAATGAAGAAGAAGATCAAAGAAGGATGGAGGAGGTTACCTAGGGATTGGAGCTCGGTCTTGAGTTCCAGGTCTTCGCACGAAGGATCGGTAGGGTCCTGAGCTCGTGCAGCTTCGCGGAGGGAGGCTGCAACACGACGGAGTTCGCAGTGGATCTCGCCGGAGAAGAAAGCTGTCTTCGCTCAAGGAATCACTCGATTGCTATCATCAATAGGATGTTCTGAGCTCTAGGTTTCTCTCTGGGGTGGCGGATAGCCGTGAATGTGGCCGGAGGTGGAGGATTTATAGAGTGAAGGTGACAGCAGGGCTGGAGGCGAGGTGAGGTTTGTGGTCGTCGTGGGGCGTCTCTGGTGGAAGTCGTGGGAAGAGAGGGGGCTGGCGAGGATGAGGGGAGAGTGGTGAAGGTCGTGGCGGTGTTGGCGGTCGGCAAGGGTGGCTGGAGTGGAGACGAAAATAGAAAGGGGCGAGCCCCTTGCGCAAGGCTGAGAATGTGGGAGAGAGGGACGCCGGAGGTGATCCAACGGCCCAGATCAGAGCGCTAAGGAGCGGGTAGGATCTGATCGGAGGCGCAGCGATCAAGGGGTGTGATTGCACCACGTGGCACGATATGGAAGCGGCGTTGACGAACGGTGGAGATGGGACCATGGGTTTGATCGGATGGCTAAGGATCTGGCGCAAAAGAACGGTAGGGATCAAGAGATGTGGAGAGATCGGAAGGCGCACAATGTGCCACGCGTCAGGCGCATAGGCAGGCGGAGACGGGCGGCTGAGATGGAAGAGGGGAAGTGATATGACGGTGGAAGTAAAAGGTGCACGTGGAGAACAACTGGCCGTTGGATCCAGAAGAATATCCAACGGCTGAGAGCAGGGGCGGCTAAGGCAAGGGGAGTGGGCCGGTGGCGCAATCAGAGGGCGCCACGTGGCCAGCTATGATTGGCTGAGAAGAGAAATGAGTGTAGAAAGAGAAGGAGGCCGAATTTGGAAAAACTCAAAACATGAAAGTTGTAGATCTCGATGAGATCTACAAGTTTCATGTTGACCAAAGACGGAGACGATGTCAAATATGATACAAAAATACAAATATACAAATATACACATATATAGTATACAAAGAGGCCCAAAAACCCAACTTTTCCATACGAGCTCCAAATTGGATGAAATTAGTCTCATTTTAAAGGTCTTTGAATGTGTATTATTCTGAAAGTGAGTAGACCTATTTTGGAGGTTGTATGAGGGAATTATGGGCATTTTGTGGTCCAGGGGTTTTAGGGCTTTATTTGTGCTTTTACAAAGGAGATCTTGGCTTTCTTCCTTATATTATTAACTACAGGTGTACAGGTTATAAGGGAGATGTTATTTTTATAGGTGGAAATTTTACAAGTGATTTTGGCTTCTTATTTAATGCAAAATGTAAATGCTAAAATGCATATTTTGTGAATGCATGTATGAATGCTAATTGTGCAAGAAAGAGGGAAATATGTATCTATTTACTCGGGAACAAGACTCTATTTTCAACTTTTAGAGTGATGAATCACATATTCATCAACCCCCTATACTTAAACCTTGCTCGTCCCCAAGCAACTAAATGAAATGCAAGAGTGAAATGATTTTGGGTTCCATACCAAGGTCATGAACAAAAGTTGAAAATGAGGCTTGACTCGACCTTTGGATTAATTGTGTGGCGGAACCTTATTGGGACATGAATTTAAGACCTAACAGACTTCAAGTTCCACAACTCTTCTATTCAAGACTCCTCAATAGTCAGGTCAGAACAAATCCTCAAACGCAAATTTCTGATGAATATGATTCTTACTTGTACTGTGTAAGTGAAATGTAACTCTCCACATCAGAAATGACTCGGAACCAGCCTCCTCTAACAAGGTAACTCAATAACCCGGTCCAGTAACTCTTTCCTCGAGGAGCGGGGTATTCCCTTCTAAGTTCAAGTGCGACCAACTCAAGAGGAGGGGGTAGAGAAAAGAATGGACGGTAGCCAGTGTAGCTACCTATCCCGGGATGCCTGACCAGTGTAGCCAAGTCATCCAGCTGCATTTCTTTGCTAATATACAGACTCCGACAGGTATTTTATTTTCACGGACCTGTCTGATTTTTTTGGAGTTTTTGCATTTTTTTCAAACTCATACAAGGTGCAGCATGTACTCAGCAGTTTTTCCTCTTGAGCCAGTAGACTATCCCTCTTTTGAAGCATTATTGCAACCCACAGCATCCTGTCCTTAGACGTCAATACTACCAGACTAAGTTGAGACGCACTACCCTCCCTAGAGGAGGCCGGATGTTTCCACCCGTGTGCTACTCCAAGCTAAAGGATTCTACCTCCTCACCACCTCATCAATGAAGAGATACATGCATAGTGCTTGTCCAAGTTAGGTCACTGTCTAAAAGAATCATGCGTGTGCACGAGATATTCTACTTAGACTAATCAAGATGACATGTGAACATAGACTTGCGGACTCAAAGAATTAAGTCACTTGACCTGAGAAATCTTAACTCCGGTTCCTATAAGGTTCCTCTGAAATTAGGCGGATTAAGGTCAAATCAAGTCCATCCTCAATATCTACTCATAACTTGGTTCAGAACCCACTAGCTTTCCACCTTGCATATGCAAGATATGCAGATGAGATGCAGATGACATGCTATATAGATGATTTGTAAATGCAAGACTCTTTTTCTTTTCTTTTCAGATGTAGAGATGATATGCAAGAGTAAATAAGAAGCCCCTTTTTTTGGTGTACCTCCAATTTTACAACAATTTACAAGAGTTGTATAAGTATTATACAAAATTTACAAGTGTTATAAAATATACAAGTATACATTTTTTTCATCTTTTACCCACCCGTAATTATTGCAAAAAGTACGTGAAAATACACGAAAGTACGAGCTATGGGTAAAGTATATATGTAATATATACACGCCCCCTATACTTAGCGTGTGCTATGTCCTCAGAGCATGAAAAGCGAGGAAAAAGACATAGCTCGTGCTAAGCGTAGGAGAGCTAAAGAATGGAAAATGTATAGAAATTGACCGACCCCCCTATACTTAGGCTCTGGCAGCCTAAGTGTAGATGAAAGTCAAAAAGTGGGGCGGACGAGGTTAAGAAGAGAAGTGGATGAATATACAATGTGGGCATTGATGAATACCCATTCATCACTCTTTATTCTTATATTTTAGCTACAAAAACCTATGCAAATGCATGTAGATATGTGTAAATAGGAATAATTAGCAAAAGCATGCATGTTTGTAAATACCTATAATTAGCATGTTTTTGTGCAAAAATAAAAGAATAAAGATGAAAAAGAAAAAGAGGGAAATATTTAGAATAAATATTGAGCAACCTAACCCAAGGGAGGGCTCAGCATGGGCCTGACCGCATAAAAGCCAAAGTAGAGGGAGATAGGGGCTCATGTGTAAATATTTATGTAAATAAATAAAATTATATTTTCCTCACCCAAAAATATGCTTGTATATATTGTGTATGTATTTAGAAACTATTAAAAACAAAATAAAAATTTAAAAATAAAAAAAATTCAAAAATACTCCTTCACCTTGTACATAGACCATATTCCTATATTTATTTAACCTTATAAATAAATAAAATTGTTTTCAAATTTTTTTGTAAATATTCTATGTTATATTGTAAATAAAATAAATAAAAAGAATTAAAACAAAAATCAAATAAAAATAACAAAAATTAAAAATACAAAAATATCTTGTACATGTGCCATGTACATAGTTGTACATAACTAATTATTTCCTCTATCTATATAAATAATAAAAATAAAATAAAAATATCTTTTTATTCCTCATTTTATACTATAAATAAATAAAATATAAAATAGGAATAAAATTGTATAAAAATAACTAATTAAAAATCAAAATTAAAAACCATATATTGTATATATACCTATGTATAGCTATACTATGTAAATACCTTATTTTTATTTCCAAAAATTAATTAAAAATCACCAAAAAATATAAAAAAATAAAATAAAAATATTTTGTGTTTTAAGTTTTTGCTAAATCCATTGTTATCTAGCCCAAATTAAATAAATAAGAAAGAAAATACGTGGCAGCTTCCAATTGGTCCACGGGGGATGTTGACCCCCCGGTCAACTCCCCCCTGTGGACCACTTCACACGGGTCGTGACGCCCGACCCGACTTCCCCGATTTTTCGCGTCACGACCCGGCTTCCAAATCCGCAAATCTCGAGCTCCGATCATTCCCCGTGCATCCGGGAACCTCGCCCGACACCTTGCCTAGGGGTCCGTGCTCCATCGAGCCGGACCCGAGCCCTTCTTCCCGGACCTGCACCCATATAAAGTCTGAGCTCCGCCGCATTCCATTTCCATCTTTGGCTATCCACCCTTCGTCCCGTGACCTCCATAGCAATCCCTGAGGTGACAGCTCGCGATTGCCCTTGTAGCAGTGAGGAGGGGGTGGCCGGACCACTGATCCGGCGACTCTGCGCCGCCGTGCTCCGCCCAGTGCAGGAGCTCGAGCCTCAGGCCTTGGCGACCTTCGAGGCAACGACCAGGAGCTGCCTAATCTTCAGCACAGTCTTCCACACCACCCAGGTAACCTTCTAGCCTTCCTGTTTAGCTTAATTTTGAGTTACCCCCAAATCATAGTACCGCCGAGTTCCGTCGATTCCGGCTATATCGCACATCTTTTCGATCATCGGAACCCACGCTCACCTTCGCCATCCCTCCGCGC
The DNA here is from genome assembly GCA_037367405.1 of Ottelia alismoides. Lineage (NCBI taxonomy): Eukaryota > Viridiplantae > Streptophyta > Magnoliopsida > Alismatales > Hydrocharitaceae > Ottelia > Ottelia alismoides. Next base: position 609,192 of record JAZKJV010000517.1, on the reverse strand, counting down.
ACATTCTTCGCCCATTCGTTCAACCCAGCTCGCACAGGAGCTGGGGTTCGAGCTCCACCGTCCTCCGCTCGCCGGAGCTCGCTCGTCCCGACCCACAGCTCACCTTCACGCCGCTTCATCGGGTCGAGGCACTTTGCCCTCGACCCGCGAAGCTTCTGGGTTACTTTGCAGGTCAAGAGGAGCCCGTCTGAGGCCCCCTCACATCCAGGCCAGGAGCTTATCTCCGTCGACCTCGCCGGACCCCCTCCAGGGCTCGGCTGGGCCATCGGAGGCCACCACCAGCTGCGGGACTCCAGTGCGGACCTGCTCCGATCTTCAGAGGCAGCTGAGGAGGACCACAGCACGCGCACGAGGCCGGTGAACCTCGCCGGCCACCTGTTCTTCGAAGGTCTTCCACCACCGTCCGATCGCCCTCCGCTCCAGTTTCCATCGTGGCCGTCCATTCATCGAGGAGCAGACACCGTTGATCGTTTCGAGGGTCGATCCGGACCGTTAGCACAGAGGAGAGAGGCACCAGCACCTGACCCGTCAGATCTTCCACGTGGCCCCCTCTGAGGCGTCGATCAGGCCCACGTGCGGAAGAGGAGAAGCGCCCGCCGTCCGAGACCGTTGGATCAACTACGTGGCGCACATCCAGCCGTCGACGTAATAAAGGGGTAAATTACCTTAGGCCCCTCGTAGTTTGTGCTTTACATTTCAGTCCTGTAAATATTTTATGCTCTTTATTTACGTTTGGACAATTGCACATTGGACCTCGTGCTTTTTAGTATTTGCATTTATGCCCCTGTATGTGTGAGCCACGTGCGTCGTCACGTGTATATCTGGTGTATTTGCAATATTAGTCCTGTAGTTCTGGGTGCTTTCTGAATGAATGAAAACTTTTTAGGAATCGCATATCTACCCCTGTGAATGTTTTAATTGCACATGTGCGTGTATTGTAGGGTAAATTGCATCTGGGGTCCCTGGACTTTTGGTACGTGTTACCAAATAGTCCCCGGACCTTAGTTTCTTTACAAAAAGGTCCCTGAGTGCCCCAGGCACGCGCCACGCGCGTGACTTGCTGGGAAAATTGCACCTGGACCCCCAGAGCTTCGGGTATTTGCACTTAAGTCCCTGTGCACAGTGCCCTCTTTTGATTTTTGAACAAAATATCAAATCACCTCCAAATTCGATGAAAATTTGACACATGGCTCCTGCCATGTTGTAGGATTTTTGAGAATTTTTGAGGACATTTTTTATTTTATTTGTTATTTTTAAAAATTCAAAAACATCTATTTTAGCTACTGTCTAGAATTAAAAATCCCAAAAAATATAAAAACTCCCCCAAAAATTCTAAAAAAATTAGTTACTGTTCTTTGTGTGTTTCTTGATTGTCTAGCCAATTTTGGCTATTTTTCATTGCTTAAAAACCCTAAAAATTCAAAAATACCTAAAAACTCATAAAAATCATAATAAATAAATTAAAAACCCAAAAACAATAATTTTGGTGCTCAAATTTTCCTCATTTTCTCTAGTATACAGGAAAATTACCTCCAGGTCCCTCTGAGATCCTTAGATATTTTATCTTTGGGGTTTTGGGCCTGGCTGGACAGTACCTTGTCTGTTTAGTACTGTTTGATTTTTAGAAAATAAAATACACCTTATAAAAATCCCAAAATTCACCAAAAACACTAAAAAACCTAAAAAACATAAAAATATTTTTTCTTGAATTTTTGCTTGATTTTTGGTGCTTTTAATAATTAGCTAAAGTTTGCTTTTATTTACTTTCTTTTATTTTCTTCACTTTTTAAAAATCCAAAAAAATATAAAAATTATTAAAAACCACTAAAAAATCCTTGTATTTTATTTTATTTTATTTTTACTACTTCGTAGGCCTCTGGCCAACCCGTGCTCCTTTTGTTCGACCCTGGGTGCTATACCAGGTTAATCTCATAGCAGGACCGCTCTCTTTTGTGCTTGATTGATTTTACATGTTTTGAGTGGTTGATTTTTCTTGATATACCCATCCTCTGAGATCCGGGTCGCAACGACCCTTGTATTATTACCTTCATCCGGGTCTTGGGGATTTTTAGGGTTATCAGAATGGCGCCGTTGCCGGGGAGCACGGCTTAGTAGTTCTTTTTGCTTTTATTTTTCATTTTTCATTTCGCGGCTTTTCGCGGCTCTTCGAAGCTCGCGGCTTTTCGTGGCTTTTGTATCTAGTTTCTTTTTGTTTTATTTTGTTTTATTTTGATTTTCTTTTATTTTTGTTTTATATTGTGTGTTTATTTTATTTTTAGGGGTTTTTGCATATATACCCTGACTTGTATTTTCATTTCTTTTTCTTTTCATTTGATTATTTTTACTGGTCTGACCACTCTTTTCTCTGTCTTGCGAGGGCCCGAGGATCGCGGAGGCGACTTTCGAGGAGCCTGAGCAGCCGAGGAACTTGGAGGCGGCTTCTTTCTCTACGAAGCCGCAGGAGAGAGCGAGAGGGAGAGTTGAGTGGGTGAGGATAGCTTAGGACTTTATTTCATTTATTATTATTGTAATAATACAGGGACAGGACTTGGACTGTTTGGACTTGACTACCGTAGCGGGTCTGTTTCGCCGAGCACCGGAGTGCTCGGGGGACCCATTAGGACTTGCGCGGTTTTTCGCGGTTTTCTTCGCGGTTTTATTTTTCTTTCTTACTGTCTTTTCCGGTTTTTCGCGGTTTTTGCTCGAGCCCCTAGATTTAGGACTTTCTGGTGATTGTGACGTAATTAAGTAGGATCCACACACCTTAATGACATATCTGTTCCTATAGACCGTAATTGGACCTACTTAAAATAAATAATAAAAATAACCGACTCGCTAGCCTCCGTAGCCTACGTGTCGTAGCCCGTCCTGTAAAGCGCTTACTCCTACCCCCGATTTGTCGGGCAGGGGAGGGACGGGCCAAGACCGGACCCTTTGGCTTGGAGGTCGGTGACCGGTTAGACGGTTCTTCGCTAGAAGTTGCTCGTCTAGGACTCGGCTTCCCACTGCATCATTTAGCTTAGTTTTATTTCTGTCTTTTATTTTATGCGCGGATCATATTGCATGTAGAGAGCTGGAGGCAGGTACGCATTTCTGACTTTGCATGCATCATTGATTTCTCGTGCATCGGCTTTTTCGACTTCTCCCCCTTATTTTGGACTTAATAATCAGGAGAATCGAAAAATTCGTTAGGCGTTTTGTTTGCTTTGAAAAATACCTAAAAAGTGAAACCATAAAATTGGGACTGCTAAGATTATTGACCTTAAAACTTGCTCACCCTAAAAATTTTGTCTTGGGGAGAGCAACCCCCTCATTGCTTGGTTTGTATGCGCGAGAGAGTGACCCGCACACTAGGTAGAGCCCCCCGTTGCTAAACCCGACTGATTACCGACTCTTCCGTGCGGGCCAGTCGGTTGGGTTAGCGGCGAATATCCCAACAGGTCACGTAAGCGCTCTGATATCTTGAGTGTTCACCAAAATAAAATTGACAAGATAATTTGACCGAACTTTCACGGTCTTCAGCTCGCGTTGCGTTGGTGAACTGGGGGTTTGTTTTTAGATCATAATTTTTCCAGATCTCATCCGCCCTACTCGCCAGATCAAGATGATGGGTAGACGATCTCTTAGGCAGCCTCTGGCTGCACCGCTTTCGGGCGCGTCTACCTCATCATCTAGGTTGGCTCGCGAGAGCTCAGACCCGCTCTCCGAGCCCGAGTACGACTCCACCCTGTTCCCCCTCGATCCCCTTTCTGATCTACCCGAGAGACACGAGCCCGAGGAGAGATTGATACATTTGACAGCACCTGAGTTGGGCTCGTTTGATTTTGCAGACGTCGATATGGCCGGAGCAGGCAGTTCTGATGATCACTCCCGTCGACCGGAGCACATTGTACTAGACCAGGGAGCGATCAACTCCACCCTGATCGCATCACTCGATACAGTCCAGCAGCAGCTCTGCGATCAGGGAGCATTCATGATTGAGATGAGGAGAGAGTTGGAGAGGCTCAGAGCAGAGAGAGACCAGCAGAGCGAGCCTGAGGAGATCCCGGATGCAGATGCACAGGCACGAGCCCAGCAGCAGCAGCAGCAGCCGCGGCCGCCGCCGCAGCGGCAGCAGCCGCAGGAGGAGCAGGACCACCTAGACCGATGCGGGAGTTGCACAACCCCGGATCTACACTGATGCACCATTGGGTTGTGGTTCCGGCTATCGTGGGGGACTTCAAGTTCCCCCCGAACACCTTGCAGATGCTTCCTCGGTTCCATGGACTTGCTACAGAGGAGCCCCACCTCCACCTTCAGGAGTTTTTGATGATATGCAGCACTGTCCACGACAGACATGTGGACCAGGACACGATCAGGATGATCGCCTTCCCCTTTTCACTGGCAGACAGAGCAGCCACCTAGCTGAAACATTTGGGGAGATTTGTCTACACCTGGGAGCAGCTCCGCACCGAGTACTTGAACAAGTACTATCCACTCGGGCGGACGAATGCAGCGAGGGCCCTGATCAGCAACTTCTCCATGTTCCCCAACGAGCAGTTTCACGAGGCTTGGGAGAGGTTCAGAGAGCTCCTGGACAGATGCCCGCACCACGACATCACGAAGCCGAACCTAGTTCAGAGCTTCTTCAGCGGGTTGTCACCAGAGCTACAGGGCCTGGTGAATGCTTCTTGTGGCGGGTCCTATTTCGCCAAGGACCACGACCAGGTCTGGGCCATTTTTGAGGAGATGGCAGAGAACTACATGGTGATGTCCCAGACCCGGCTCTATACTCAGAAGACCCAGCCACATCAGCCAGGACCCGTGCAGTACCAGCGGATAGCACGGGTGGATGCAGGTCCATCCAGTTCGTCTGCAGCCGCAGCAGCACAGGCAGAGTCGTCAGCTGCAGACATGGGTATCATTAGCGAGAAGTTGGACCGCATGGAGCTGATCGAGAAGAAGCAGTGCCAGAGTATCACGCAGATGGAGCAGATGGCACAGGTCTTGAGCGACATGAAGACACAGCTCATGTGTCTCCAGGAGGCACAGACGGCTTCCCAGCCCTGTCTTCAGTCGCGAGGCGACGCCGGCAGCAGCAGCAGCTCGTCCCAGCGCTCCAGCACCCCAGTGCAGCCTAGACAGGTTCACCTTGTACAGGCGGAGCCGTACCAGCAGCCGCAGCCCACCTACCAGTCTCCACCATCTTCAGAGATGCAGATGGTGATCTACCAGCCGGATCAGCCTTTGGCAGTACTCCCGCCAGCCCCCTTCGATGCCGAGCCGTTGATGGATGTCAACGGGATTTGGTACGACCGTCCCCAGCCTGGGATCCGACGAGACCATCCCGGATTCAGGTGGGGGAGTGGTGGTGCCCAGCCCCAGCAGCAGCCGTCAGGACAGGGAGGGCAGTACTCCCATCAGAGAGACCAGCACCAGCCGCAGCAGCAGCCCCCAGCGTATCAGCAACAATCATCCTATGGTCCTCGTCCTATCAGCAGCAGGGACAGTCTTGGAGACGTGAGCAGCAGGCTCACCAGGGATACCAGCAGCACCCTCCATCCTACCCCTCTTGCCCACCACAGCAGTTCCAGCAGCCTCACCAACAGAGAGGCCACCCGTCGGGCTCCCACGAGAGCCCCGCCTTGGATGACATCGCCCGCCTCCTCACGGACCAGCAGGCCACATTCAGACGGGAGATGGACGAGTTCTGCCAGGAGATGCGGGACCTGGTGAGAGGGAAGGCCGCCATACCGGCCCAGATAGAGCCCAATCCGAACAGCCTCAAGAGGAAATCTGAGCAGGTAGTACATACCGAGTTAGCCACTCCTAGTGACCCATTTGATGATACTTCTTCGGATCTATTTGATGCTGATTTTGTCACACTTAGGAGCGGTAGGACCCCAGCAGGCGGCGGCGCCTCATCTGAGCACCATCCCGAGGTGCCACAGGAGGAGGAGGAGAGCGGTACTGAGGCCGCTCCAGACGATGACGGTGGTACTGAGGCCACCAAGGATGCTGATCCCACCGGCGGTACTGAGGCCGCCGCTTCACCAGATCTAGGAGGTGGTACTGATGCCACCCATTCAGCCGAGCCAGCCAGCGGTACTGATGCCGCACGACGTCTACCAGCAGCAGCAGCAGAGCAGCCAGCCCGTGGTGGTACTGAGGCCACCGGTGTTTGTAGAGACAGTGATGTTGTTTTTCCTCGTGTTCATGTATCTCGGAACTCTGCTATGAATAAAGGAAAAGGTTCACTTTCTTCTGGTCCCACTGTGGTGCATGATGTATGTGTGGATCCGGTCCTTGAACCGTCTAGACCTTTTCCTAGTCCTTCATCTGAGAAGGACCCTGTGATCCCCTTCTCTAGAGCCCTTCAGATGGGGAAGGGGAAGAAAAATGATCCAAAAAAGAGAGAGCTTGAGGAGTTCAGCCAGAGCATGATTGACCGATTCCACATTCAGCTGACCCTCCAGGAGGCTTTGCAGCACATCCCCCTTCTCCAACGTTCTTTGAGAGAGAGGACTACAGTCAGGAGGAGGAGGAGGAACCACACTTCAGAGATACATGTGCTGACGAAAGCCACGTGCTTTGCGATCCAGAACCGACTGCCAGCCAAGAGGCCAGATTCAGGGGCCCCGTATGTCAGATGCCAGATTAGTGAGCAGTGGTTCGACCGTACTCTTCTAGATAGCAGATCGTCGATTAACCTTCTTCCGGCAGCCCTTCTCGACCGCTTCGAGTTGGGCACTCTTCGACAGAGCAGGACAGTCCTTCAGTTCGCTGATCGATCTGTCAAGAGGCCGAAGGGGTTATTACGAGACGTTATCGTCACTATTCAGGGCCTGCAATTCCCCGTGGACTTCGTAGTGTTGGACATGGAGATCCTGAGTCAGTGGCCGATACCCCATCATCCTTGGTCGTCCGTTCTTGGCCACAGCCAAGGCGGTGACTGATCATGATAGCGGGAAGGTGTACTTTTGCGTCCAGGGCGAGAGTATACAAATAGAGACGGTCGAGGACTATAGAGCCAGGTTCAGATCCCGCTCAGATGCGAGTACAGACTCAGAGCAGCTGACAGACGCAGAGCCAGACATCCACCAGGACTGTGATTTTGTGATCACAGATGATGAGGCAGCTTGGGCAGACCTTGAGACACAGACCACCCTCTCACTTTCAGACACAGCTGATGCAGAGATGACAGCAGAGGAGAGTCTGGAGAGCACAGACCTGGTTCAGGATACCATTGAGGCAGCAGAGCCGGTCCTTGATCGCAGCACGATGATTAGTGATGGTGGTGCTGAGGCCACCTTGTTTTCCGGTGGTACTGATGCCACCACTTCTGATACAGATCCCTCGGATTCAGAGTCTGATTGGGCCGATTGCTATGATCAGATGCCAGACCTGAGTCCATCTGAGCCTATGTTGAGGAGAGGTAGATGCAGAGCAGAGCAGAGACAGTGCAGTAGAGCAGCCTTCTCCGATCCAGTTTGCGAGAGTATGCTTTCACTTTCCCAGGCAGATTTGGCCGACCTTGCAGCTTTCACTCAGTTTCTTCCACAGCCAAATTTGCCGGCACCCAGCATTCCAGAAGCTGAAGCCGCTCCCTACTTCGCTGAAGTATCGATTCCTTGCGGGCGAGCCAGAGATGTACCCAGTCTCATCTACGCCGAGTTGACTGGAGAGCAGGAATCCCGTTTGATGGGGGTTCTTGAAAAGAACCGCAAGGCGATCGGATGGAGCGTAGCAGATCTCCATGGGATTAGTCCATCAGTGTGCTCCCACCATATCTATCTCGAGGAAGGGGCAAAGCCGTCGCGTGAGTTCCAGCGGCGTCTGAACCCCAACCTGAGAGAGGTTGTGATGAAGGAAATATCAAAGTGGTGGGGTGCAGGTTTTATTTATCCCATTTCCGACTCCAAGTGGGTCAGCCCCCTTGCATGTGGTGCCCAAGAAGCCGGGCATCACGACTGTGATCAGTGAGTCGGGAGAGGAGATCGCTACACGAGTACCCACCTCTTGGAGGGTTTGTGTTGACTACAGGAGACTCAACCAAGCCACCAAGAAGGGCCATTTCCCCCTGCCTTTTATTGACCAGATCATTGAGAGACTGGCAGGGGAAGAGCCATTATTGCTTCCTGGATGGGTACTCGGGCTACAACCAAGTGGCCATCGCTCCTGAGGACCAGGAGAAGACCACCTTTACCTGTCCTTTCGGCACATACGCTTTTCGACGCATGCCATTTGGGCTATGCAATGCCCCTGCGACTTTTCAGAGATGCATGCTGTCGATCTTTTCGGACATGGTAGGGAAATGCTTGGAGGTCTTCATGGATGATTTCTCGATCTACGGCGACGGATTTGATTCTTGTCTTGACTGCCTAGATCGAGTACTTCAGCGATGTATTGAGTATCACTTGGTGCTATCTTGGGAGAAGAGTCACTTCATGGTGACTCAAGGGACGGTGCTTGGCCACATCATCTCCAACAGGGCATGGAGGTTGATCCGGCCAAGGTTGATGTCATTAGAAAACTCGCACCGCCGTCCAATCTGAGGCAGTTACGGTCATTTCTGGGGCACGTTGGATTTTATAGGAGATTCATTCGGGATTTCAGCAGGATTGCCCGACCGTTGACTGACCTCCTGACGAAAGACACCGAGTTCCTTGTCGATGACAAGTGTCTTTCGTCATTTGCTACTCTCCAGCAGTGCGTGATTGAGGCTCCTGTTCTCCAGCCGCCTGATTGGTCTCTCCCATTCGAGATCATGACGGACGCCTCCGATTTTGCCGTAGGGGCAGTGCTGGGACAGAGGAGGGATGGAGTACCATTTGCTATACACTATGCTAGCCGCACATTGGATTCCGCCCAGCGGAATTACACGGTCACAGAGCAGGAGATGCTAGCCGTAGTGTTTGCCCTGGATAAGTTCAGATCATATATCATCGGATCTAGAGTGACTTTGTTTACAGATTACACCGCCATCAGGTATCTCATGGCAAAGAAGGATGCCAAGGCCAGACTGACTAGATGGATCCTTCTACTCCAGGAGTTCGACATTGAGATTAAGGATAAGCCTGGAGTCAAGAATGTGGTGGCGGATCATCTCTCCCGATTAGAGCAGCCTGAGGATTCTGAGAAGATTGATCCTATTAGAGATACCTTCCCAGATGAGGCGATCCTTGCTATCGCCTCACTCCCATGGTACGCCGATATTGTGAACTTTCTCGTTGCTGGGAAAGTCCCACAAGATTGGCCCAGGCAGAGGCTTGAGACCTTCCTAGCGAAGGCCAAGTCTTACCATTGGGAGGATCCCATCCTTTACCACGAAGGAGGGGATAGCGTCTGGCGTCGGTGTATTCCTCAGGAGGAACACCATAGCGTCCTCACTTACTGCCACAAGCTTGAGGCAGGAGGACATCATTCTGGGAGGAGAACGACACAGAAAGTGCTCCAATCCGGCTTGTGGTGGCCTACCCTCTTCAAGGACTCAGATGAGTTCGTGAAGAGGTGTACTGACTGTCAGAGGATGGGCACTTGTGGACAGCGTGATATGATGCCGATGCAGCCCATTCACTTCTGTGAGGTTTTTGACGCATGGGGCATCGATTTCATGGGTCCATTCCCTAAGAGTCAGGGATTTGAGTACATTCTGTTGGCCGTGGATTATGTGAGTCGTTGGGTGGAGGCTATCCCCGCCCGAGCCGCTGATGCGAGGACAGTTTGCAGATTTTTGAGGAAGCATATCATCACGCGGTTCGGGGTTCCACGAGTTCTTATTTCTGATGGGGGATCTCACTTCATCAACGACCAGGTGAAGGCACTTGCTAGCGAGTTCGGCATAGATCATCGTGTTGCTACACCGTACCATCCACAGACGAATGGTCTAGCCGAAGTGTCGAACAGGGAGATCAAGACTATTCTGCAGAAAGTCGTCCGCCCTGACCGAAAGGATTGGTCACAGCTTTTGGACTCAGTCTTGTGGGCATATAGGACGTCTTTCAAGACACCTTTGGGCACATCTCCCTTTCGCCTCGTATATGGCAAGCCATGCCATTTACCTGTTGAGCTGAGGCACAAGTCACTTTGGGCAGTTACAGACATACTTATGGATCCAGATGGTATAGGAGACCAGAGGAGGGCAGAGCTAGCTGCCCTGGAGGAGCTTAGAGATGCAGCTTTCTCAAGCATCCTACATTATAAGGAGAAAGTCAAGGAGTGGCATGATTCTCATATCAGCCACAAACATTTTGAGATTGGACAGAGAGTATGGCTGTTTGATGCGAGGCTTAGATTATTTCCAGGGAAGCTACAGAGCAAATGGAAAGGACCTTATCTGGTTCGAAAGGTACACGACAACGGTAGCATCGACATATCTGAGTTGTCTTCTGAGAGTACCTTCCGAGTGAACGGCCAGCGGCTCAAACCATTTCTAGATCATGAGCCGCGGGTCGTTGATATTGCCCCTATTCATTTTGCGTGAGATGTGGTCTTTGACTCACATCTAATGCATCTCACGCCTGAGTTTCACTGATCTTCCGCTGTAAATAGATCCAGATGTCCATATCACCACATTCTTTAGTCCCACGTCCCTTTCTTCATCTTGTGATTATGCTATACTTAGGGTGCACCTTACCCTAAGTATAGGGGGGATGTGAGACCTTTCGAGTATTTCTTTTGCTTCTGTCTACCCCTGTTTTGCTGCCTATACTTAGGGGCATTTCACCCTAAGTATAGGGGGGGTAGATCCTGTACATTCTCCACTCGGTTTTCCCTTCGTGTACAGCCTGCTATACTTAGGACTACTTGATCCTAAGTATAGGGGGGAGACCTGAGTCCCTCTTGACTTTTCATGTCCCTTTTGTATAGCCTTTCTTTTCACCTCCCTATACATAGCACGAGTTATGTCTTCTTCATCGCTCTTGACTCTGAGGACATCGTTCGAGCTAAGTATAGGGGGGTGTGTATATATTTCATATATACTTTAGCCATAACTCGTACTTTGTGTGAGTGTGTTAATAAATAAAATGGCTAAAAAACACAAAAATTAAAAATTTTTCATGTACATAATCTTCTTTTATTTGCACATACATAGCTAGTGTACAAATTATTTTTGTAAAATTGATTTCAAAAATCTTTTGTGTGTAAAGCTTGTGTAAATATTTTTGTTATCAAAATTATGTATACAGTACAAAATTTTTCCAAAATGTTTTGAAAATCAAAAGTTTGCAAAAATCTTGTGTAAATGTGTGTAAATATCTTTTTGCAAAACTTGCACTTCATGCATCATCATTCATGATTTCAAAACATTTTTCAAAAATTTTGCATGATTGTAAAATATTGTGTAAATAAGCATCTTTTTGTACATATGTATATAGTTTTTCTGGATGATAGTTGACATTTAAACTAGCCGGGAATCAAATTGAGAAATGGAGCTTGATTAAGATCTTAATCCACCTAATTCTAAGAGGAACCTTATAGGGCTTAGGTTTAAGGCTTTTCAGGTCCATGGTGACTTAATTCTTTGAGTCCACTAGGCTATGATCACATGTCATCTCAATGAGCCTAAGTAGAGCACTTAACAAACAACACATGACTCATATAGATTATGGCTTTACTTGGACAACCGCACTATGCACCGAGCTCTCTACGGATGAGGTGGTGAGGAGGCAGTCTTCCTTGACTTGGGGTAGCATATGAGGGTAGTACTTCTAGGTGGAACCTCTCTTCTTCTTATAGTGAAGGAAGTGCGTCTCAACTTGGTCTGGTTGCCATGAGGTCTAACGACGGGAGTTGTGGGTTGCAATAAAGCTTCAAAAGAGGGATAGTCTACTGGCTCAAGAGGAAAAACTCCTTGTATATATGTTGCACATGTATATGTTGTATAGATGCACTCGAAAAAAAAAATGTGCAAAAAGAAAAGAACTCCAAAAAAGTGGTGGGTCTGAGAGAAAATGATAATCCCACCGGAGTATGTATATAAGTGCAATAAGCAAAGCTTGGTTTCATGATCCACCTGTTGTAGCTTGCAGCAGGGAGACTTGGCTACACTGGTCAAGCTCCCAAGGGTACTTGGCTACACTGGCCTTGACCCATTCTCTTCTTCCCCCTCTTCTTGAGCCGGTTGTACTTGAACTTAGAAGGGAATACCCCGCTCCTCGAGGAAAGAGTGGCCAGATTGAGGTCATAGAGTTACCTTGTTGGGGAGGGTTGTCAAGTTGCCATTTCTGAGGTGGAGAGCTTAGACCTCACTTTCACAGTACAAGAAAAGATTCATGATCTTCAGGGTTTGTGATTGATGACTTGTTCTGATCTGGAGCATTGAGGAGTCTTGGTTATAGATTGGTGGAACTTAGAGGCTGTTAGGTTTTAAGCTTAAGTCTAAATAAGGTTCCGACACATTAATAATCCAAAGATCTGATTGAGCTCCATACCTCAATTTAATGAAGGCAAGTTTAATAATCAACCTTGATCCATGTACATTCTCTTTTTCTTTTTCTTTCTTTCTTTTTCACTTCTTTTTCAAATAAGTGTTTGCTAAGGGACTAGCAAAGTATAGTATAGGGGGGTGATGAATACCCATTCATCACTCTTTATTCTTATATTTTAGCTACAAAAACCTATGCAAATGCATGTAGATATGTGTAAATAGGAATAATTAGCAAAAGCATGCATGTTTGTAAATACCTATAATTAGCATGTTTTTGTGCAAAAATAAAAGAATAAAGATGAAAAAGAAAAAGAGGGAAATATTTAGAATAAATATTGAGCAACCGAACCCAAGGGAGGGCTCAGCATGGGCCTGACCGCATAAAAGCCAAAGTAGAGGGAGATAGGGGCTCATGTGTAAATATTTATGTAAATAAATAAAATTATATTTTCCTCACCCAAAAATATGCTTGTATATATTGTGTATGCATTTAGAAACTATTAAAAACAAAATAAAAATTTAAAAATAAAAAAAAAATTCAAAAATACTCCTTCACCTTGTACATAGACCATATTCCTATATTTATTTAACCTTATAAATAAATAAAATTGTTTTCAAATTTTTTTGTAAATATTCTATGTTATATTGTAAATAAAATAAATAAAAAGAATTAAAACAAAAATCAAATAAAAATAACAAAAATTAAAAATACAAAAATATCTTGTACATGTGCCATGTACATAGTTGTACATAACTAATTATTTCCTCTATGTATATAAATAATAAAAATAAAATAAAAATATCTTTTTATTCCTCATTTTATCCTATAAATAAATAAAATATAAAATAGGAATAAAATTGTATAAAAATAACTAATTAAAAATCAAAATTAAAAACCATATATTGTATATATACCTATGTATAGCTATACTATGTAAATACCTTATTTTTATTTCCAAAAATTAATTAAAAATCACCAAAAAATAGAAAAAAATAAAATAAAAATATTTTGTGTTTTAAGTTTTTGCTAAATCCATTGTTATCTAGCCCAAATTAAATAAATAAGAAAGAAAATACGTGGCAGCTTCCAATTGGTCCACGGGGGATGTTGACCCCCCGGTCAACTCCCCCCTGTGGACCACTTCACACGGGTCGTGACGCCCGACCCGACTTCCCCGATTTTTCGCGTCACGACCCGGCTTCCAAATCCGCAAATCTCGAGCTCCGATCATTCCCCGTGCATCCGGGAACCTCGCCCGACACCTTGCCTAGGGGTCCGTGCTCCATCGAGCCGGACCCGAGCCCTTCTTCCCGGACCTGCACCCATATAAAGTCTGAGCTCCGCCGCATTCCATTTCCATCTTTGGCTATCCACCCTTCGTCCCGTGACCTCCATAGCAATCCCTGAGGTGACAGCTCGCGATTGCCCTTGTAGCAGTGAGGAGGGGGTGGCCGGACCACTGATCCGGCGACTCTGCGCCGCCGTGCTCCGCCCAGTGCAGGAGCTCGAGCCTCAGGCCTTGGCGACCTTCGAGGCAACGACCAGGAGCTGCCTAAGCTACAGCACAGTCTTCCACACCACCCAGGTAACCTTCTAGCCTTCCTGTTTAGCTTAATTTTGAGTTACCCCCAAATCATAGTACCGCCGAGTTCCGTCGATTCCGGCTATATCGCACATCTTTTCGATCATCGGAACCCACGCTCACCTTCGCCATCCCTCCGCGCACATTCTTCGCCCATTCGTTCAACCCAGCTCGCACAGGAGCTGGGGTTCGAGCTCCACCGTCCTCCGCTCGCTGGAGCTCGCTCGCCCCGACCCACGGCTCACCTTCACGCCGCTTCATCGGGTCGAGGCACTTTGCCCTCGACCCGCGAAGCTTCTGGGTTACTTTGCAGGTCAAGAGGAGCCCGTCTGAGGCCCCCTCACATCCAGGCCAGGAGCTTATCTCCGTCGACCTCGCCGGACCCCCTCCAGGGCTCGGCTGGGCCATCGGAGGCCACCACCAGCTGCGGGACTCCAGTGCGGACCTGCTCCGATCTTCAGAGGCAGCTGAGGAGGACCACAGCACGCGCACGAGGCCGGCGAACCTCGCCGGCCACCTATTCTTCGAAGGTCTTCCACCACCGTCCGATCGCCCTCCGCTCCAGTTTCCATCGTGGCCGTCCATTCATCGAGGAGCAGACACCGTTGATCGTTTCGAGGGTCGATCCGGACCGTTAGCACAGAGGAGAGAGGCACCAGCACCTGACCCGTCAGATCTTCCACGTGGCCCCCTCTGAGGCGTCGATCAGGCCCACGTGCGGAAGAGGAGAAGCGCCCGCCGTCCAAGACCGTTGGATCAACTACGTGGCGCACATCCAGCCGTCGACGTAATAAAGGGGTAAATTACCTTAGGCCCCCTCGTAGTTTGTGCTTTACATTTCAGTCCTGTAAATATTTTATGCTCTTTATTTACGTTTGGACAATTGCACATTGGACCTCGTGCTTTTTAGTATTTGCATTTATGCCCCTGTATGTGTGAGCCACGTGCGTCGTCACGTGTATATCTGGTGTATTTGCAATATTAGTCCTGTAGTTCTGGGTGCTTTCTGAATGAATGAAAACTTTTTAGGAATCGCATATCTACCCCTGTGAATGTTTTAATTGCACATGTCCGTGTATTGTAGGGTAAATTGCATCTGGGGTCCCTGGACTTTTGGTACGTGTTACCAAATAGTCCCCGGACCTTAGTTTCTTTACAAAAAGGTCCCTGAGTGCCCCAGGCACGCGCCACGCGCGTGACTTGCTGGGAAAATTGCACCTGGAGCCCCAGAGCTTCGGGTATTTACACTTAAGTCCCTGTGCACAGTGCCCCCTTTTGATTTTTGAACAAAATATCAAATCACCTCCAAATTCGATGAAAATTTGACACATGGCTCCTGCCATGTTGTAGGATTTTTGAGAATTTTTTAGGACATTTTTTATTTTATTTGTTATTTTTAAAAATTCAAAAACATCTATTTTAGCTACTGTCTAGAATTAAAAATCCCAAAAAAATATAAAAACACCCCCAAAAATTCTAAAAAAATTAGTTACTGTTATTTGTGTGTTCTTGATTTTCTAGCCAATTTTGGCTATTTTTCATTGCTTAAAAACCCTAAAAATTCAAAAATACCTAAAAACTCATAAAAATCATAATAAATAAATTAAAAACCCAAAAACAATAATTTTGGTGCTCAAATTTTCCTCATTTTCTCTAGTATACAGGAAAATTACCTTCAGGTCCCTCTGAGATCCTTAGTTATTTTATCTTTGGGGTTTTGGGCCTGGCTGGACAGTACCTTGTCTGTTTAGTACTGTTTGATTTTTAGAAAATAAAATACACCTTATAAAAATCCCAAAAATTCACCAAAAACACTAAAAAACCTAAAAAACATAAAAATATTTTTCTTGAATTTTTGCTTGATTTTTGGTGCTTTTAATAATTAGCTAAAGTGTGCTTTTATTTACTTTCTTTTATTTTCTTCACTTTTTAAAAATCCAAAAAAATATAAAAATTATTAAAAACCACTAAAAAATCCTTGTATTTTATTTTATTTTATTTTTACTACTTCGTAGGCCTCTGGCCAACCCGTGCTCCTTTTGTTCGACCCTGGGTGCTATACCAGGTTAATCTCATAGCAGGACCGCTCTCTTTTGTGCTTGATTGATTTTACATGTTTTGAGTGGTTGATTTTTCTTGATATACCCATCCTCTGAGATCCGGGTCGCAACGACCCTTGTATTATTACCTTCATCCGGGTCTTGGGGATTTTTAGGGTTATCAGGCATCGATCCCCCCTATACTTAGGCTCAGGTCAGCCTAAGTATAGGACGGAAGCAAGTATGAGGACCAATGTGATCTGGAGAATGTACAAAGAACCGACTCAGGTGACTCATCCCCCCTATACTTAGGATTTGGTCATCCTAAGTATAGTCCAAGATAGTGATTTGATGAGGCGGGGATGGGTTACTAGAGTCACGGGGGAGAAAGGATAGAATGTACATGAATGATGGTATGTACAAGTGAGTCAGTCTGAATCTTTCAAGATGCTGATGATGGCTAGAGCTCACTGCTGCAAGGTCTCATACGCGGCTCGAGGTGTATCTGCTGAATCTGTCTCATGCATGAATACAATCTCCTCAACATGGACTAACTGCTCATTGGATTCGACAAAGTGCTTCAACAGTTGTCCATTCACCAGGAATGTCGGTGCGTCATCTGCGAGATCTGAGATCTCGACACATCCACTATCATGCACCGTACGGACGACAAATAAGCCCGTCCACTTGGACTTCAACTTGCCTTGGAAGATCTTCATCCTAGCATTAAACAACCATACCTTCTGTCCAGGAACAAAGGTCTTTCGTTTGATATATCTATCATGCCAATGCTTCACCTTGTCCTTGTACACCAAACTGTTGTCATATGCGTGGTTTCTGATTTCCAAAAGCTCATTCAGATCCAATTCTCTCTGCTTCTGCCCAAGGTGTGTGTTCCAATTGACCTTCTTAATTACCCATTCTGATTTGTGCACTAACTCTGCGGGCAAATGGCCGGCTTTCCGAATATCATTCGGAATGGGGAGGTTCCTAACGGTGTCTTGTAAGCTGTCCTATATGCCCAGAGGACTTGATCCAAGATCTGAGACCAGTCCTTCCTGTCCGGGCGGACAAGCTTTTGCAATATAGTTTTCACCTCCCTATTCGACACCTCAGCCATACCATTGGTTTGTGGGTGGTAAGGGCTAACGATACGGTGTTCGATGCCGTAGTCCTTCAGGAGTTTCTTCACCTCTCGATTTACAAAGTGGCTACCCCCATCTGATATCATCATTTTGGGGATCCCGAACCTAAAGATTATGTGTTCTCTGATGAATTTACAGACAGTCCTGCTGTCTGCGGCTCGGGTCGGGATAGCCTCCACCCATCTGGATAAATAGTCTACCGCAAGAAGGATGTATTCGAACCCGTGGCTAACATGGAATGAGCCCATGAAATCGATGCCCCAGGCGTCAAAGACATCACAAATGATGACAGGCTGCATAGGCATCTCATCCTTAGAATCAACGGTTCCTCCCATTCTCTAGCATACTGGACACGACTTCGCAAAGGTGATGGCATCGCAAAACAGGGTCGGCCAGTAAAAGCCACACTGAAGTACCTTCCATGCGGTCCTCTTCCCGGAGCGGTGTCCTCCTGCCTCCAAGCTGTGGCATAAAGAAAGGACACTCTGGTATTCCTCCTGAGGAATACACCGTCTCCAGACACAATCCGGACCTTCAAAGAAAAGGATCGGATCCTCCCAATGGTAATGTCTAGCGTCCGACTTCAGTCGGTCGATGTGGCTTTTGGGCCAATCCTCGGGAACCTTCTTGGAGACAAGGTAGTTCACGATATTGGCGTACCATGGGAGTGAGTCGACAACAAAAATCGACTCGTCAGGGAAGGAGTCTTGAATAGCTGAATCCTCGTAAGTATTAAGATCTTCGAGACGAGAGAGATGATCGGCTACTACGTTCTTCTTTCCAGGTTTATCACGGATGTCCAAATCAAACTCCTGGATAAGTAAAATCAACCGAAGAAGACGCACCTTCGCGTCCTTCTTCTCCATCAAGTATCGCAGTGCCGTGTGGTCAGTGAACACAATTACCTTGGATTCAAAAGTGAGATCTGAACTTGTCCAAGGAAAACACTACCGTAAGCATTTCCTTTTCCCTAACTGTATAGTTACGCTGAGCGATGTCAAGCACTTTGCTTGCGTAGTGAATTGCGAACGGGACGCCATCCCTTCTCTGTCCTAACACAGCCCCAACACAGCCCCAACAGCAAAGTCTGAGGCGTCCGTCATGATCTCAAAAGGTAGAGACCAATCTGGAGCTTGTAGGATAGGTATGTCCATTATCATTCCTTGTAATAGCTTAAAGGCCTCAAGACATTTGTGATCAACAATAAATTCCATGTCTTTGCCTAGAAGCTCAGTTAGCGGTCAGGCAATCTTAGAAAAATCCTTAATGAATCTCCGATAAAATCTGACATGCCCGAGGAACGACCGCAACTGTTTGACGTTGGTTGGTGGCTGGAGTCGTCTGACCACATCCACCTTGGCAGGGTCAACCTCCATTCCTCTCTTGGAGATGGCGTGCCCCAACACAATGCCCTCTGTCACCATGAAGTGACTTTTCTCCCAGGAGAGCACCAGATTAACCTCACAACATCGTTTGAGGACTCGGTCCAGATTCCTAAGACAGGAATCGAAGGAATCACCGTGGACCGAGAAGTCATCCATGAAGACTTCCAGGAATTCGCCGACCATTTCGATGAATACAACAATCATGCACCTTTGGAAAGTACCTGGAGCATTGCATAACCCAAAGGGCATGCGCCTGAAAGCATAGGTACCAAAGGGGTATGTGAACGTGGTCTTTTCCTGGTCCTCCGAAGCTATGGCTACTTGATTGTAGCCCGAGAACCCATCCAAGAAACAGAACAACTCTTTCCCCGCTAGTCTCTCTAGGATCTGATCAATGAACGATAGGGGGAAATGATCCTTCTTCGTCGCGGCATTCAGGCATCTGTAATCCACACAGACGCGCCACGACGTGGGTATTCACGTCACGATCTCCTCTCCGTCCTCGTTGGTGGTTGATGAATCTGTGATTCATCACTTCAAAAGTCAAAAATAGAGCCTTGTTCCCGAGAAAATAGAGGCATATTTCCCCTTATATTGCATAAATAGCATTCATGCATGTATTCGTAACTCATGTAGTTTAGCAGCTCATTTGCATCTAAATAAGAAGCCAAAAATCCCTTGTAAAATACCTCTTCACCAAAATAACATCTTCTCTATAATCTATACTCCTTAGTTAATAACATAGGGAAGAATGCCAAAAATCACCTTTGTAAAATAGCCAATGTAGCCTGAGAGCCCTTGTACACTAAAATACACATAAAGCCCTCATACAAACTCCGAATTAGGTCTACTCACTCTTAGAATATTACATATTAAAAGACCTTCAAAATGAGACTAATTTCATTGAATTTGGAGCTCGTATGAGAAACTTGGGTTTTTGGGTCACTTTGTATACTACATATGTATATTTATGTATCCTTGTATTTATGTATCATATTTGACCTCATCTCCGTCTTTGGTCAACATAAAACTTGTAGATCTCATCGAGATCTACAACTTTCATGTTTTGAGTTTTTCCAAATTCGGCTCCCTCTTCTCTCTACACGTGTCTCTTACTCCAGCCACTCACAGCAGGCCGCGTGGCGCCCTCTGGTTGCGCCACGCGGCCCGCCTCCCATCGCCTCATCCGCCCGCGCCTTCAGCCGTTGGATCTCACTCCAGATCCAACGGCCCAGCGCTGCCCACGCACGCCCCTTGCCTGGACCATCCGATCATCTCCAGCCGAGATCTACGCCGCTCGTTCGCGCCCTCACCAGGGGCAGCCACGTGGCAGCATCTAAGCCGCTTGATCAGACCTCCGATCTCTCCATCACAGCCGCCCTTCTTCCAGCAAATCTCGACCTTCTGATCAACTCCACCCCCTCATCTAAACCGCTCGCTCGCGCTTCGCCACAACACGCCACGTGGCTCCATCATAACCCATCATCTATGCACCCCAGATCTAATCCTACCCGCTCACCACGCTCTGATCACCACCGTTGGATCACAAGATCCAACGGTGGAGACCTCGTCTCCTACCTCTGGGCGCCCCTCTCCCCCACGTCCCTTGCCTTGCGGGAGGGGCGCACCCTTTCTATTTTCGGCTTCACGTCAGCCACTCTCGCCGACCGCTGACACCCCCACGACATCACCCACTCACCCTCTCCCTCGCCAGCTCCCTCAAGCTCCACCATCTCCACCATAGTCGCCCCACGTCGACCACCAACCTCGCTACTTCGCCAGCACTGCCACCTCCTTCACCTTATAAATACATCGCCACCGGCGACGTTCACCCCCATCCGCCACTCCAGGGAGGTGCCTCGAGCTCAGACCAATCCGTTGGTGACAGCAATTGAGTGAGTCTTCGAGCGAAGACAAGGAATCGACCCCGGCGAGATCCACGGCCGCCACCGCCGTGTCGCAGCCTTCACCGCGAAGCTGCACGAGCTCGGGACCTTACCTATCCCTCGAGCGAAGACCTGGAGCTCAAGTCTGAGCTCCATTCCCCAGGTAACCCCTTCCACTACCTTCTGATCTTCTCTTTAGTTTTTCCGTTGATTTCTCCGACTTTATTCGCCGTCACCGGCCACCTTCCCCCTTCCAATCCACCTCGACGAGCTTCGCGTCGAAGCTCCCGTCCTCGCGGTCCCATTTGCACCCTCCAACGACGCGTTTCACACTCTTCCGACCAACAGCTCCACCATTTGGCCGGAGCTCGCTTGCCGGACAACCACACTCCACTTTAGGCCTCGCCGATCACGCTACACTTCTCCACGAACACTTGCACGCCTCGGCTATCTATTCTAACCCCTGTAGGTTCTCATTTTCTCACTGGCCGGAGCCTCACCGGAGCTCCCTTCGAGCTTCATCTCCAGCGAGCTTCAGCACATCTCCACAGCCACTGAGCCCACCGGAGGCGTCGCTGTATGCCCTCGCATCTTCCGAGCTACTCGGGAGCATACGAAGAGCTCCATTGACGCCTAGCGACCTCGGCGGAGCAGAGCCATCGACGCCGGAGATCCGCCTTCTCCTCCGCAGGTGGCGGAGGACCGTCCGAGATGACGTACAGCCACCGTTCGATCAACCGATCGAACGACCCTCACTTCTCCACGTGTTCATCACCGCGCCAGTCCTCAACCGTCGATCGCGCCTCAGATCTGACGGACCCTCCAGTTGCCACGCGTCTTCATCGCCAACCCTTGGATCGACCTTGATCCAAGGGCCCTCAGGCCGCCACGACGACTAGTCCGAGCCTCGGCCTCCAAGCCTAGGCTCGGGCAACCCGAGGCCCCCCCGAACCTAACTCCGGACCTCCAGAGCGCCCGAGCCTCACTCCAAGCCGCCACCGCCCTCCGAGCCTAGGCCGCCCACGTGAGGAGCACGTGCGGCCTGGGTAAATTGCACAGAACCCCCTGGAGCTTTCCAAAATTGCAACGAAGCCCCTGTGAAGCAGACCCACGTGAGAAGCACGTGGACCGTGGAGAATTTGCACAAGAGTCCACCATATTATCGGTAATTGCATTTTAGTCCATGTCAGCATATTTGCTTTTTGTAATTTTAATTTCCAGTATTGCATTTACACCCCTGTGTTTGCACGCATCCCTAGAGTGCATTTTTCATCATTTTTAACATACCATAAAAATTTCATAGCATTTGCACGCATATTGAGGCCTAAATAAATTGATCAGTGATTTTCTTAAATTAATTTTAATTAATTCATTTCACAGTGAAATTAAGTTCTGTTAATTTTCCTAGGTCCGTTACCATTAGAGTAACCTAGGATAATTTTAGTTCTTGGAAAAATTGTGGTTTGATATTTATTAAAAATTAAATACTGAAAATCATCCGGTCTGTTTATTTAATTCACAGAAAATTTATTTTGAGTCGAAAAATTCCAAAAAAATTAGTGTAGGTCATTTTCATCATGATTAACCATCTGGCCAATTTTCATGATTTTTGGACTTGATTTGATACAATTAAATTACACAGTAAATTGGCGTGCCTTGTCTGCATAAGTCTGCATAAAAATTAAAAAGACCAAAAAAAATTACTCCTCGAAAATCAACACTTGAATAATTGCTGAAATTCACCTAAGGAGACAGATGCCTCCCTGAGATCGACCTTGGATTTACACCAAGTAAAAAAAAATTTTGCCGCTTGAAATTAACTTCACATTAATCGATAAGTGGTTTTTGACTAGCCTCTCGTATCTGACTGCAACGAACAATTAACATTAATTTGGACATTAATTTGACCGAATTAACCTAGGGTGCGGGAGCGTTATCAAAATGGCGCCGTTGTCGGGGAGGCACGGCTTAGGTTAATTTGTAGCACATTTTTTGATTGTTTGATTTTCATTCCCCGGGTAGTCTGACCCCCGGTTTTTCTTGTAATTATTTCTCTCATTTATTTTTGCATTATTTTATTTTTTGTCACTCTCTGACCTCCATTTAATTTTTGTGCGAGGACCGCGAGGAGTCGGCGACGCTTCGAGGACTTAGCATTTAAATTGTGTTGAGAGAAAGAGAGGCATTGTATTTTTTTATTTATTTTCTTTTTCTTTTGCATTATTTCCAGCGGTTCCCATTTGGGATCTCGCGCGTGTAAATATAGTGGAAACTGTGTCCCGTATGCTGTGTGGGTGAATGGTAATTTAGCTTGCACTAGCGGCTCCTCGAGCCACTCTAGGATTTGTTTGTGCTCGTAATCAATAGGACCACACATCACACATAAAAGACGCACCTAGACCGCAGGACTTAGTCAAATTAAACTGTTCTTCACGCTAATAGAACTGCCTGTCTAGGAGCGGTTTTTCATCGCTTGCATTTGCATGTAGAATAAAGTTTTCAATTCTGTATTGCATCCTGCATCAAAAAGCGAAGGGATCACTGTAAGTATTCTCTACTCAGCATACACATCATCGATTTCAACTTGCATCGGCTTTTCTCGATTTCCCCCTCTGATTTTCTCACTTAAATTAAAAAGGAAATTGGGACTGTCCGATAGGCGTGCTTTGTGGTGGATTAATTAAAGTGATAACTTAACTTAAAATCGGGACTGCTAATAGTATTGACCAAAAAAAAAGAATAAAATCTGAAAATTGTTTGCGGGAGATTAATCCCCGACCTTGTATTCAGGCTGAGTGAGGATACCTGAGTGTGTGTGAACACCCTAAGGTAGAGCCCAAATCCCCGTCTTCCATATCACGTTCTAACTGATCCTAGAAAATATCACAAGCCGGATAATTTCAGATTCTTTGACTAGTACCAAGTAGCCTCCGCCTGTCTCAGGTAGATAGGGGCGAAATTGCGGTACTTCGCGACAAGCTGCCAGTAACCCCCCGGGGTGAAGTTCCGGCCTTGTCAGCCTCCACCTGCTTGCAGGTAGATAGGGGTGTGGTCACTGAATCCATCGGCTTGGGATAGGAGCGAAGAAAGGAAGGAGTGGCGGTATCTTAGACGACAGGATACACAGGGAAGACGCATCCGGCTCTCAGCCGACTTCCCTCTAGGCCGCGTAATCCTTGCTAGATTTGCTTGAATATCACACTTAAAAACTACAAGATAAATTGGACTCAACTTTGAGTCCTTCACTGTGTTGAGTGTGAACCCAGGGTCTTGGATTGTTCTTGTGCTTGCTTCAGGTAGGAGTAAAATCCTATCTTCTTCTTGCTTCACCAAGATGAGTAATTGGGGAGATCTCGACGCACCATTCACTGATCTCTCTATGAGTCCCCCAAGTAACTTGTCTTTCTCGGTCCGAGCGCACCTTGGACCACCCAGGACTCATGACCCTCTTGAGTCCTGGTTCCCTCATGCTCAGGGTGGTTACTCTCAAACCAACCCTTTTATCTCCTCTGAGATTACCGAGGAAGACCATCGCCTCGGTAATCCCTTCCTTGATTCACCCTCTAACACCGATCTTATTTTCCAATACCCAGAACTAGAGGGAGAAATGCCGCCAAGGATGCCGCCAGATGAAGACCAGATGCGACAAATTCTTAGACGCCTTGCTGAAGCCGAACAGAAAAATGCAGATCTCACGGCGCGGATGGGACAGATCATTGTAGCTGAAGGGATCGACCGACCAATGGTCGATACCTACAACCCGGCGGAGAACGAGATCCAAAATTGGCTAGCACCTGCAGTTCCCGACCAGGCATTCGAGCTGAAGCCCCACTTCCTTAGCCTGCTGCCGAAGTTTAACGGAAACCTCAGTGAAGAGCCTTACACCTTCCTCCGTGACTTCGAACTAGTATGCAACAATCTTAGCCATCCCAATGTTGGCCAAGATTATATCCGGCTGAAGGCCACCCCGTTTGCCTTAGGAGATAAGGCTGCTCATTGGCTGAAAAACCTAGGGGTGGTATGTACTACCTGGATGCAGTTCAAGGACCTCTTCTTGAAGAAGTTCTACCCTCTCAGTAGAACCAATCAAATGCGAACGAAGATTGCCAGCTTCGCCCAAGGACCCAGCGAACCGTTCCATGAGGCTTGGGACAGGTTCAATGACTTAGTACAGAAATGCCCATTCCACGGCATTTCTAAGGCGATCTAAGTCCAGACCTTGTTCTGCGGTCTAACCCCAGAGATGCAGGGGTTAGTCAGCGCCGCCTGTGGAGGAAGCTATCTGAACAAGAACGAACACGCCGTGTGGAAAATCCTAGAGCAGATGGCAGAAACCGGCAGGTCACAGGCCACAAGGGCCTATCAGTTGTCTCCTTCGATCTTATCCAATGAGACAACCAGAAGGACTGTTGCAGATCTGACTGAGGACCTCATCCCCAGCATGGGGATGATTGCCGACAAGCTTACCATGGTCGAGCAGATCCACAAGAGAGTCGCGGAGATGGAGTCTCTTTCGAGCCTTCCCAAGAAAGTGGAGGAACTCTCTGAAAAGGTAGCCAAGATCAAGCTACCCACCCCTTCTGCACCACCTGTACCTGTACATCGAGTCCATCTTGTACAGGAACAGGCACCGGGGTCTCAGAGCAGCTGGGATCTGACTTATACCCAGCAGAACCATCATGTACCCCCACCAGTGGAAACGGAATACGAGGAGCCTCCGCCTATTTACGAGATCAACGGGCTTTGGTATAGCCGTGACCCACTAGTTCGGCAAATCGAGATGGGGAAGGATGCTACACACCGCCCAACCCCAATCTACCAAGAGACCAAGCCCGTCACAGTCCCGCGATACCAGTCCAGGCCAGAACAGGGGTACCAGCCGCAGCAGCGCACCTACCAGCGGGGGCCAGCACCGTCCCATCAGCAGCAGTATCGGCACGGCCAGCAGGGCCAGTACAGGACCGCATCCACTCAGCAGCCAGCCCAGCCCACCGAATTGGAGTCCCTCACCTTGGCGATCCAGACCCTGTCTGATAGGGTCCAGCAGATGCAGAATGACTACCTGGACATGAGGACCGACATCAATCGGGTCTCTCGTGCTCAGGACCAACAAATGGCGCCAAGGACTCCAATTCCCGCACAGGTTCAGGCCAACCCAAACAGCGTACACCAGGGCCAGAACCGACCCCGAGATCAGGTATACTATTCAGATAATTATTTATCTGAACATGAGATCCTTTCGTACGATAATGTTAACCATATGTCCCTCAGGAGCGAAAGGACCGTGACCATACCTGAGCGGGCACGAGCGCAAAAAGAAGGAACCTCCGAAACTCTACCTGAGGAGAAGTCGGAGGAAGAAGAGGAGGAGCATCACCACCGCCACCGCCAGCAGAAGAAGAGGACATCTGCGTCCTCGAAGCAACATTCCTGCATCCATCCAGAGTCAGACGACGCCGATGAGCCCGCACCTCCATCTGAGGAGGATCGTCCAGAAGAAGCGGAAGAAGCATCACCGGTCTCGCCCCAGCATTTTCTTTCCGGTCAAAGTCCAAGTCCGAGTCTGTATCAGAGTCCGAGTCAGAGTCGTGTCAAAAACTCAGTTCCAGAAATCAATGAGAATATTTCAGTTCCAGAACCTGAGTTAATAATCCCTTTCCCCCAAGCTCTCAAGGGTGGAAAGAAGAAAATCAAAAAATCCAAAAAGATGACCCTGAGATGGCTGAATTTTGCAATAAACACATCAAGGTCACAATCCCTTTTGACAAGTTCGTGGAAATGACCCCTGCGTTCCAAAAATACCTTAAGGTGAGATGCACACCTACTAGGGTTAGCAGGAAGACCAAAAGCCGTGTTGAGAAACACGTTCTATCAGTAGCCACGACTTGTGCAATAAAGAACTCGTTTCCTCGGAAACGAAGAGACATGGGTGCACACTATGTGGTGAGTCATGTTGATGACATCGCGTTTGCACGCACTCTCCTGGACAATGGTTCCTCGATCAACTTGATGCCCACAGCCCTCTATGAGCGGCTTGATCTCGGACCTCTTAGAAAATCTAGAGCTATTTTGCAGTTTGCTGACAAATCTACTAAGAGGTCCCAAGGAGAGTTAAGGAACATTGTGATCAAAGTCGAGGGGCAAGAATACATGGTGGACTTCACTGTCCTGGATATGGAAACCCCTCGTAATTGGAGAGATTCCCAGATCATCTTAGGTAGGCCCTTCCTCAGAACAGCAGGGGCCTTATTCGATTACAAGAATGGGAAGATTCAGTTCCAAACTCCAGGCGGAGATGAGGAACTTGAAATGAAGCAGACAAGATGGCAGAGACCGGACTCCGAATCCAGCACCTAGTACTCTTCTATCGGAACAGACTGTGAGCATGTAGACGTAGTTGGGCCATGGAGACAGAACCCAGCCAGCACCAATGTGTCCATCTCCTTTGAAGATGATCCAGTGCATGAGTCAGTCTGCGAGATCCTCAGGAACGAGTACAGCTCTGAGCCTGCATCGCCCTACATCTTCGATGACGTAGAGGCCCGGTTGGGCCTGTCAGTCCTTACATCCTTAGGACAATCGGAAGATGAGGATGACGAGTCGGACGAGGCGTTTGCCGATTGCATGGAGACCTTTGACGATCCGACTCCAGAGCCAAGTCTGGTGGCAGCTGCTACAGAACATGATCCAGCCACTTCCAACACCGAACCAGATCTGATTGAGCCAGACTTTCTAGACGATCACACTATTCCTGAGCTCAAACCTTTACCCACAACCCTGAAGTATGCCTTCCTTGCGGGCCAAGACAAGAAATTTCCGGTCATTGTCAGTTCGCAATTGACCGAGGAGCAGGAATCTCGCTTGCTAGAGATCCTGGAGAAGAACCGCAAGGCAATAGGCTGGAGCATTTCCGATCTCCACGGGATAAATCTCGCTCTGTGTTCGCACCATATATACTTGGAGAACGAAGCCAAACCCTCTCGTGAATTCCAACGACGGTTGAATCCAAATTTACGAGAGGTTGTGAAGAAAGAGATAGAAAAATGGTGCGATGCGGGTTTTATTTACCCAATCTCCGACTCTAAGTGGGTGGCCCCAATCCATGTTGTCCCGAAAAAGTCGGGAATTCAGACGACCACCAACGAGGATGGAGAAGAGATCGTAACGAGAGTACCCACGTCGTGGCGCGTCTGTGTGGATTACAGACGCCTGAATGCCGCGATGAAGAAGGATCATTTCCCCCTACCGTTCATTGATCAGATCCTAGAAAGATTAGCGGGGAAAGAATTCTTCTGCTTCCTTGATGGGTTCTCGGGCTACAATCAAGTAGCCATAGCTCCGGAGGATCAGGAAAAGACCACGTTCACATGCCCCTTTGGTACTTATGCTTTCAGGCGCATGCCTTTTGGGCTATGCAATGCTCCAGGTACTTTTCAAAGGTGCATGATTGCTGTATTCGCCGAAATGGTCGGCGAATTCCTGGAAGTCTTCATGGATGACTTCTCGGTCCACGGCGACTCTTTTGATTCCTGTCTTAGGAATCTGGACCGAGTCCTCAAAAGATGTTGTGAGGTCAATCTGGTGCTCTCCTGGGAGAAAAGTCACTTCATGGTGACGGAGGGCATAGTGTTGGGGCATGTCATCTCCAAGAGAGGAATGGAGGTTGACCCTGCCAAGGTGGACGTGATCAGACGACTCCAGCCACCAACCAACGTAAGGCAGTTGCGGTCGTTCCTCGGGCATGTCGGATTTTATCGAAGATTTATCAAGGATTTTTCTAAGATTGCCCGACCGCTAACTGAGCTTTTAGGCAAAGACACGGAGTTTATTGTAGATCACAAATGTCTTGAGGCCTTTAAGCTGTTACAAGGAATGATCATGGACGCACCCATCTTACAAGCCCCAGATTGGTCTCTAGCTTTTGAGATCATGACGGACGCCTCAGATTATGCTGTTGGGGCTGTATTGGGACAAAGAAGAGATGGCGTCCCGTTTGCAATACACTACGCAAGCAAAGTGCTTGATTCTGCTCAGCGTAACTACACGGTTACAGAAAAGGAAATGCTTGCGGTAGTGTTTGCCTTGGACAAATTCAGATCTCACTTAATCGGATCCAAGGTAACTGTGTTCACAGACCACACGGCACTACGATACTTGATGGCAAAGAAGGACACGAAGGCGCGTCTTCTTCGTTGGATTTTACTTATCCAGGAGTTTGATTTGGATATCCGTGATAAACCTGGAAAGAAGAATGTAGTGGCCGATCATCTTTCTCGTCTCGAAGATCTTAATACTTCCGAGGTTTCCCCGATTCGAGACTCCTTCCCTGACGAGTCGATTTTTGTTATCGACTCACTCCCATGGTACGCCAATATCGTGAACTATCTTGTCTCCAAGAAAGTTCCCGAGGATTGGCCCAAGAGCCAAATCGACCGACTAAAGTCGGATGCTAGACACTACCATTGGGAGGATCCGATCCTTTTCTTTGAAGGACCGGATTGTGTCTGGAGACGTTGTATTCCTCAGGAGGAATACCAGAGTGTCCTTTCTTTATGCCATAGCTTAGAAGCAGGAGGACACCTCTCCGGGAAGAGGACCGCATGGAAGGTACTTCAGTGTGGCTTCTACTGGCCGACTCTGTTTCGCGATGCCACCGCCTTCGCGAAGTCGTGCCCAGTTTGCCAGAGAATGGGAGGAACCGTTGGTTCCAAGGATGAGATGCCGATGCAGCCGGTCATCATTTGTGATGTCTTTGACGCCTGGGGCATCGATTTCATGGGCCCATTCCCTGTCAGCCACGGGTTTGAATACATCCTTCTTGCGGTAGACTACCTATCCAGATGGGTGGAGGCTATCCCGACCCGAGCCGCAGACAGCAGGACTGTCTGTAAATTCATCAGAGAGAACATAATCTCTAGGTTCGGGATCCCCAAGATGATGATATCAGACGGGGGTAGCCACTTTGTGAATCGGGAGGTGAAGAAACTCCTGAAGGACTACGGCATCGAACACCGTGTCGCAAGTCCTTACCACCCACAAACCAATGGTATGGCTGAGGTGTCGAATAGGGAGGTGAAAACCATATTGCAAAAGCTTGTCCGCCCGGACAGGAAGGACTGGTCTCAGATCTTAGATCAAGTCCTCTGGGCGTATAGGACGGCTTACAAGACACCGTTAGGCACCTCCCCATTCCGAATGGTATTCGGAAAGCCGTGCCATTTGCCCGCAGAGTTAGTGCACAAATCAGAATGGGCAATAAAGAAGGTCAACTGGAACACACACCTGGGTCAGAAGCAGAGAGACATGGATCTGAATGAGCTTGTGGAAGTCAGAAACCGAGCATACGACAACAGTTTGGTGTACAAGGACAAGGTGAAGCGTTGGCATGATAGATATATCAGACGAAAGACCTTTGTTCCTGGACAGAAGGTATGGTTGTTCAATGCCAGGCTGAAGACTTTCCAAGGCAAATTAAAGTCTAAGTGGACAGGACCATTTGTTGTCCGAACGGTGCATGATAGTGGATGTGTCAAGATCTCGGATCTCGTAGATGACGCACCGACATTCCTTGTGAATGGACAGATGTTGAAGCACTTCGTTGAATCCGATGAACAGTTAGTCCATGTGGAGGAGATTGTATTCATGCGCGAGACAGATACAGCAGAAACACCTCAAGCCGCGCATGAGACCTTGCAGCAGTGAACTCCAACCATCAGCAGCGTCTTCAAAAGATTCAGACCGATTCATCTGTATATATCATTCTTCCTGTATATCCTATCCTTTACACCCAAGATTCTAGTAACCCATCCCCACATCATCGAACCATTATCTCGGACTATCCTTAGGATAACCAGATCCTAAGTATAGGGGGAGGGGCCACCCGAGTCGATTCACTGTACATTCTCCAGATCACATCGGTCCTTATACTCATTTCCTACCAATACTTAGGCTAACCTGAGCCTAAGTATAGGGGGACCGATGCCCGCATTGTATACTCATCCATTTCTCATCTTTCCCTCGTCCGCCCCATTTCTGATCTTCTGCTACACTTACGCTTAGCACGAGCTATGTCTTTTTCCTCGCTCTTCGTGCTCTGAGGACATAGCACACGCTAAGTATAGGGGGGCGTGTATATATTACATATATACTTTACCCATAGCTCGTACTTTCGCGTATTTTTGTATATTTTACAATACTAACGGGTGGGTAAAAATCGAAAAAAAAATAAATAAATATATTGAAAACTATAAAAATAGGCTTCTTATTTACTCTTGCATATCATCTCTGCATAGAAAAATAAAAAGAGTCTTGCATTTTCATAGCATGACATCTCATCTCATCTGCATATCTTTGCATATGTAAAGTGAAAAGCTAGTGGGTTCTGGACCAAGTTATGAGTGGATATTGAGGATGGACTTGATTTGACCTTAATCCACCTAATTTCAGAGGAACCTTACAGGAACTGGAGTTAAGATTTCTCGGGTCAAGTGACTTAATTCTTTGAGTCCGCAAGTCTATGTTCACATGTCATCTTGGTTAGTCTAAGTAGAATATCTCGTGCACACACATGATTCTTATAGACAGTGACCTAACTTGGACAAGCACTATGCACGTAGCTCTTCATTTATGAGGTGGTGAGGAGGTAGAATCCTTTAGCTTGGAGTAGCACACGGGTGGAAACATCCGTCCTCCTCTAGGGAGGGAAGTGCGTCTCAACCTAGTCTAGTGGTGTTGACATCTAAGGACAGGATGCTGTGGGTTGCAATAATGCTTCAAAAGAGGGATAGTCTACTGACTCAAGAGGAAAAACTCCTGATGTACATGCTGCTCTTTTCGAAAAAAAAAATGCAAGAAAGAACTCCAAAAAAATCAGATAGGTCCAAGAAAAAAAATATAATACCTGTCGGAGCCTGTATACTAGTAAAGAAATGCAGCTGGATGACCTGGCTACACTGGTCAGGCATCCCGGGATAGGTAGCTACACTGGCTACCGTCCATTCTCTTCTCTACCCCCTCCTCTTGAGTTGGTCGCACTTGAACTTAGAAGGGAATACCCCGCCCCTCGAGGAAAGAGTTACTAGACCGGGTTATTGAGTTACCTTGTTAGAGGAGGCTGGTTCCGAGCCATTTCTGATGTGGAGAGTTACAAATCACTTACACAGTACAAGTAAGAATCATAGTCATCAGAAATTTGCGTTTGAGGATTTGTTCTGACCTGACTATTGAGGCGTCTTGAATAGAAGACTTGTGGAACTTGAAGTCTGTTAAGTCTTAAGTCCAGGTCCAAATAAGGTTCCGCCACACAATTAATCCAAAGGTCGAGTCAGGCTCCATTTTTCAACTTTTGATCATGACCCTGGTTTGGAACCCAAAATCATTTCACTCTTGCATTTCATTTAGTTGCTCGGGGACGAGCAAGGTTTAAGTATAGGGGGTTGATGAATCTGTGATTCATCACTTCAAAAGTCAAAAATAGAGCCTTGTTCCCGAGAAAATAGAGGCATATTTCCCCTTATATTGCATAAATAGCATTCATGCATGTATTCATAACTCATGTAGTTTAGCAGCTCATTTGCATCTAAATAAGAAGCCAAAAATCCCTTGTAAAATACCTCTTCACCAAAATAACATCTTCTCTATAATCTATACTCCTTAGTTAATAACATAGGGAAGAATGCCAAAAATCACCTTTGTAAAATAGCCAATGTAGCCTGAGAGCCCTTGTACACTAAAATACACATAAAGCCCTCATACAAACTCCGAATTAGGTCTACTCACTCTTAGAATATTACATATTAAAAGACCTTCAAAATGAGACTAATTTCATTGAATTTGGAGCTCGTATGAGAAACTTGGGTTTTTGGGTCACTTTGTATACTACATATGTATATTTATGTATCCTTGTATTTATGTATCATATTTGACCTCATCTCCGTCTTTGGTCAGCAAACTTGTAGATCTCATCGAGATCTACAACTTTCATGTTTTGAGTTTTTCCAAATTCGGCTCCCTCTTCTCTCTACACGTGTCTCTTACTCTAGCCACTCACAGCAGGCCACGTGGCGCCCTCTGGTTGCGCCACGCGGCCCGCCTCCCATCGCCTCATCCGCCCGCGCCTTCAGCCGTTGGATCTCGCTCCAGATCCAACGGCCCAGCGCTGCCCACGCACGCCCCTTGCCTGGACCATCCGATCATCTCCAGCCGAGATCTACGCCGCTCGTTCGCGCCCTCACCAGGGGCAGCCACGTGGCAGCATCTAAGCCGCTTGATCAGACCTCCGATCTCTCCATCACAGCCGCCCTTCTTCCAGCAAATCTCGACCTTCTGATCAACTCCACCCCCTCATCTAAACCGCTCGCTCGCGCTTCGCCACAACACGCCACGTGGCTCCATCATAACCCATCATCTACGCACCCCAGATCTAATCCTACCCGCTCACCACGCTCTGATCACCACCGTTGGATCACAAGATCCAACGGTGGAGACCTCGTCTCCTACCTCTGGGCGCCCCTCTCCCCCACGTCCCTTGCCTTGCGGGAGGGGCGCCCCCTTTCTATTTTCGGCTTCACGTCAGCCACTCTCGCCGACCGCTGACACCCCCACGACATCACCCACTCACCCCTCTCCCTCGCCAGCTCCCTCAAGCTCCACCATCTCCACCATAGTCGCCCCACGTCGACCACCAACCTCGCTACTTCGCCAGCACTGCCACCTCCTTCACCTTATAAATACGTCGCCACCGGCGACGTTCACCCCCATCCGCCACTCCAGGGAGGTGCCTCGAGCTCAGACCAATCCGTTGGTGACAGCAATTGAGTGAGTCTTCGAGCGAAGACAAGGAATCGACCCCGGTGAGATCCACGGCCGCCACCGCCGTGTCGCAGCCTTCACCGCGAAGCTGCACGAGCTCGGGACCTTACCTATCCCTCGAGCGAAGACCTGGAGCTCAAGTCTGAGCTCCATTCCCCAGGTAACCCCTTCCACTACCTTCTGATCTTCTCTTTAGTTTTTCCGTTGATTTCTCCGACTTTATTCGCCGTCACCGGCCACCTTCCCCCTTCCAATCCACCTCGACGAGCTTCGCGTCGAAGCTCCTGTCCTCGCGGTCCCATTTGCACCCTCCAACGACGTGTTTCACACTCTTCCGACCAACAGCTCCACTATTTGGCCGGAGCTCGCTTGCCGGACAACCACACTCCACTTTAGGCCTCGCCGATCACGCTACACTTCTCCACGAACACTTGCACGCCTCGGCTATCTATTCTAACCCCTGTAGGTTCTCATTTTCTCACTGGCCGGAGCCTCACCGGAGCTCCCTTCGAGCTTCGTCTCCAGCGAGCTTCAGCACATCTCCACAGCCACTGAGCCCACCGGAGGCGT
The DNA here is from genome assembly GCA_037367405.1 of Ottelia alismoides. Classification (NCBI taxonomy): domain Eukaryota; kingdom Viridiplantae; phylum Streptophyta; class Magnoliopsida; order Alismatales; family Hydrocharitaceae; genus Ottelia; species Ottelia alismoides. Next base: position 575,365 of record JAZKJV010000517.1, on the reverse strand, counting down.
CGCCGTATGCCCTCGCATCTTCCGAGCTACTCGGGAGCATACGAAGAGCTCCATTGACGCCTAGCGACCTCGGCGGAGCAGAGCCATCGACGCCGGAGATCCGCCTTCTCCTCCGCAGGTGGCGGAGGACCGTCCGAGACGACGTACAGCCACCGTTCGATCAACCGATCGAACGGCCCTCACTTCTCCACGTGTTCATCACCGCGCCAGTCCTCAACCGTCGATCGCGCCTCAGATCTGACGGACCCTCCAGTTGCCACGCGTCTTCATCGCCAACCCTTGGATCGACCTTGATCCAAGGGCCCTCAGGCCGCCATGACGACTAGTCCGAGCCTCGGTCTCCAAGCCTAGGCTCGGGCAACCCGAGGCCCCCCCGAACCTAACTCCGGACCTCCAGAGCGCCCGAGCCTCACTCCAAGCCGCCACCGCCCTCCGAGCCTAGGCCGCCCACGTGAGGAGCACGTGCGGCCTGGGTAAATTGCACAGAACCCCCTGGAGCTTTCCAAAATTACAACGAAGCCCCTGTGAAGCAGACCCACGTGAGAAGCACGTGGATCGTGGAGAATTTGCACAAGAGTCCACCATATTATCGGTAATTGCATTTTAGTCCCTGTCAGCATATTTGCTTTTTGTAATTTTAATTTCCACTATTGCATTTACACCCATGTGTTTGCACGCATCCCTAGAGTGCATTTTTCATCATTTTTAACATACCATAAAAATTTCATAGCATTTGCACGCATATTGAGGCCTAAATAAATTGATCAGTGATTTTCTTAAATTAATTTTAATTAATTCATTTCACAGTGAAATTAAGTTCTGTTAATTTTCCTAGGTCCGTTACCATTAGAGTAACCTAGGATAATTTTAGTTCTTGGAAAAATTGTGGTTTGATATTTATTAAAAATTAAATACTGAAAATCATCCGGTCTGTTTATTTAATTCACAGAAAATTTATTTTGAGTCGAAAAATTCCAAAAAAAATAGTGTAGGTCATTTTCATCATGATTAACCATCTGGCCAATTTTCATGATTTTTGGACTTGATTTGATACATTAATTAAATTACACAGTAAATTGGCGTGCCTTGTCTGCATAAGTCTGCATAAAAATTAAAAAGACCAAAAAAAATTACTCCTCGAAAATCAACACTTGAATAATTGCTGAAATTCACCTAAGGAGACAGATGCCTCCCTGAGATCGACCTTGGACTTACACCAAGTAAAAAAAAAATTTGCCGCTTGAAATTAACTTCACATTAATCGATAAGTGGTTTTTGACTAGCCTCTCGTATCTGACTGCAACGAACAATTAACATTAATTTGGACATTAATTTGACCGAATTAACCTAGGGTGCGGGAGCATTATCAGTGGTCGTCTGAATTCCCGACTTTTTCGGGACAACATGGATTGGGGCCACCCATTTAGAGTCGGAGATTGGGTAAATGAAACCCGTGTTGCACCATTTCTCTATCTCCTTCTTCACGACCTCTCGTAAATTAGGATTCAAACGACGTTGGAACTCACGAGAGGGTTTGGCTTCATTCTCCAAGTAGATATGGTGCGAACACAGAGCGGGATTTATCCCGTGGAGATCGGAAATGCTCCAACCTATCGCCTTGCAATTTTTCTCCAGGATCTCTAGCAAGCGAGATTCCTGCTCCTCGATCAATTGCGAACTGATGATGACCGGAAATTTCTTGTCCTGACCTGCAAGGAAGGCGTATTTAAGTGTTGTGGGTAAAGGTTTGAGCTCAGGTATAGTGTGATAGTCTAGGAAATCTGGCTCAATCTGATCTGGTTCAGTGTTGGAAGTGGCTGGTCTTTCTCTGTTATCGCTGCCACCAAGTTGTTCGGCTCTGGAGTCGGATCGTCAAAGGTTTCCATGCAATCGGCAAAAGCCTCGTCCGACTCGTCATCCTAATCTTCCGATTGTCCTAAAGAGGTAAGGACTAACAGGCCCAGCTGGGCCTCTAAGTCATCGAAGATGTAGGGCGATGCAGGTTTGAGCTGTACTCGTTTCTGAGGACCTCGCAAACTGACTCATGCACTGGATCATCTCCGGAGGGGATGGACTCATCGGTGCTGGTTGGATTTTGTCTCCATGGCCCAACTATGTCTACATGCTCGCAGTCTGCTTCAGTTGAAGAGTACTCGATGCTGGATTCAGAGTCCGATCTCTGCCATCTAGTCTGCTTCATCTCGAGTTCCTCATCTCCGCCTGGAGTTTGGAACTGGATCTTCCCGATCTTATAATCAAACAAGGCCCCTACTGTTCTGAGGAAGGGCCTGCCTAAGATGATCTGGGAGTCTCTCCAATTACGAGGGGTCTCCATATCTAGGACAGTGAAGTCCACCATGTATTCCTGCCCCTCGACTTTGATCACAACATTCCTCAATTCTCCTTGGGACCTCTTGGTTGATTTATCAGCAAATTGCAGGAGGGCTCTAGATTTCCTAAGAGGTCCGAGATTAAGCCGCTCATAGAGGGTTGTAGGCATTAAGTTGATTGAGGAACCATTGTCTAGGAGAGTGCGTGCAAACGCGGTGTCATCAACATGACTCACTACATAGTGTGCACCCATGTCTCTTCATTTCCTGGGAAATGAGTTCTTTATTGCACAAGTCGTGGCTACTGATAGAACGTGTTTCTCAACACGGCTTTTGGTCTTCCTGCTAACCCTAGTAGGTGTGCATCTCACCTTAAGGTATTTTTGAAATGCAGGGGTCATTTCCACGTACTTGTCAAAAGGAATTGTGACTTTGATGTGTTTGTTGCGGAACTCTGCTATCTCAGGGTCATCTTTTTGGATTTTTTTGGTTTTCTTCTTTCCACCCTTGAGAGCTCGGGGGAAAGGGATTATTGACTCCAGTCATGTTCTGAAACTGAAAGATTTTCATTAAGATCTGGAACTGAGTTCTGTACATGACTCGGACTCTTTAACAGACTCGAACTCTGACTCTGACTGAAAGAAAAATGCAGAGGCGAAACCAGTGATGCATCTTCCGTGACTTCTTGACGGTCCTCCTCAGATGGAGGTGCGGACTCTTCATCGGTTTCGTCGAACTCAATGCTGGTGCGGGGTTGCTGCTTCAAGGACTCAGACGTCCTCTTCTTCTGCCGGTGATGGTGGTGCTGCTCCTCTTCTTCCTCCAAGTTCTCCTCAGGTAGAGACTTGGTGGCTCCTTCCTTCGGTGCCCGTGCCCGATCAGGTATGGTCACGGTCCTTCCGCTCCTGAGGGACATATGATTCACATTATCATATGAAAGGATCTCATGTTCAGCTAAATAATTATCCGAATAATATACCTGATCTCGAGATCGGTTCTAGCCATGGTTTAAGCTGTTAGGATTGGCATGAACTTGTGCGAGAATTGGGGTCTTTGGCGCCATTTGTTGATACTGGGTACGAGAGACACGATTTAGATCGGTTCTCATATCCAGATAGTCATTCTGCATTTGTTGGACCCTATCAGACAGGGTCTGGATCGCCAAGGTGAGGGACTCCAATTTGGTGGGCTGGGCTGGCTGATTTGCGGACAAGGTTCTGTATTGGCCCTGCTGGCCATGTCGATACTGCTGCTGCTGGTGGGACGGTACTGGACCCTGCTGATATGTGCGCTGCTGCTGAGGCTGGTACCCTTGTTCGAACATGGACTGAAAGCACGGTGCGGGGACGGAGCTGGTTCCTTGGTAAGCTGGGGTAGGTCAGTGAGGCTGACCGTTCCCCATCCTCGACTGTCTGCTGACAGGGTCACGACTGTACCACAGCCCGTTGATCTTGAACACCTGCGGAGGCTCCTCGTATCTGGTCTCCACTTGTGGGGGTGCATGCTGGTCCTGCTGGGTGTAAGTCTGATCCTCCACCCAGCCACTCTGAGGCCCCGGTGCCTGTTCCTGTACAAGATGAACTCGATGTACAGGTGCAGGTGGTGCAGAAGGGGCTGGTAGCTTCATCTTAGCTACCTTCTTAGTAAGTTCCTCCACTTGCTTTGGTAGACGCGAGAGAGACTCAAGGTCAGTGACCCTCTTGTGGATCTGCTCGACCATGGTTAACTTATCAGCAATCATCCCCATACTGGGGATGAGGTCCTTGGTCAGATCCGCTACAGTCCTCCGGGTTGTCTCGTTGGATAGGATTGAGGGAGACAACTGATAGGCCCTGGCAGCCTGCGACCTGCCGGTTTCCGCCATCTGCTCTAGGATCTTCGATACGGCGTGCTCGTTCTTGTTCAGATAGCTTCCTCCACAGGTGGCACTGACTAACCCCTGCATCTCCGGGGTTAAACCACATAACAAGGTCTGGACCAAGATCACCTTAGAAATACCGTGGCAGGGGCATTTCTACACTAAGTCATTGAACCTATCCCAGGCATCATGGAAGGGTTCACTGGGTTCTTGGGAGAAACTGGCGATCTTCGTTCTCATTTGGTTAGTCCTACTGAGAGGGTAGAACTTCTTCAGAAATAGGTCCTTGAATTGCATCCAGGTTGTACATATCACCCCTAGGTTTTTCAGCCAATGTGCTGCCTTATCTCCTAAGGTAAATGGGGTGGCCTTCAGTCTAATGTAATCTTGGCCAACATTGGGATGGCTAAGATTGTTGCAAACCATCTCGAAGTCTCGGAGGAAGGTATACGGTTCTTCATGGATATTTCCGTTGAACTTCGGTAGTAGGCTACCGGGAAGTGGGGCTTGAGCTCAAATGCTTCGGCGGGAACTGCTGGTGCCAACCAATTTTGTATCTCATTCTCCGCTGGGTTGTATGCATCAACCATTAGTCGGTCGATTCCTCCTGCTGCAATGATTTGTCCCATTCCAGCCGTGAGATTTGCATTCTGTTGTTTGGCTTTGGCAAGGCGATTAAGAATTTGTCGCAATTGCTCCTCATCCGGTGGTGGCTGCTTAGACAGCATCTTGTCCTCTATTCCTGGGTATGAAATAAGGTCGGTGTCAGAGGACAAATCAAGGAAGGGATTCTTACCGAGGCGATGGTCTTCCTCGGTAAGCTCGGAGGAGAGGAAAGGGTTGGTTTGAGAGTAACCACCCTGGGTGTGAGGGAACCAGGACTCAAGAGGGTCATGAGTCCTGGGTGGTTCAAGGTGCGCTTGGGCCGATGAAGAGGAGTTCCGTGGGGGGCTCAATGAGAGATTGGTGAATAAAGAGCCGATATCCCCCCAGTCACTCATCTTGATTTGGCGAGAAGAAGATAGGATTTTACTCCTACCTGAAGCAAACAAATCAATCCAAGACCCTGGGTTCACACTCAACATAGTGAAGGACTCAAAATCGAGTCCAATTAATCTTGTAAATTTTAAGTGTGATTTTTCAAGCAAGATAGCAAGGATTACGTGGCCTAAAGGGAAGTTGGCTCAGAGCCGGATGCGTCTTCCCTGTTTAACATGTCGCCTAAGATACCACCGGTCCTTCCTTTCTTCGCTCCTATCCCAAGTCGATGGATTGAAAGACCACACCTCTATCTACCTGCATGCAGATGGAGGCTGACAAGGCCGGAACTTCACCCCGGGGGGTTACTGGCAACTTGTCGCAAAGTACCGTAATTTCGTCCCTATCTACCTGAGACAGGCGGAGGTTACTTGGTACTAGTCAGTGAATCTTAAATATTCAACTTGTGATATTTGCTAGGATTAGTCGGAACGTGATATGGAAGGCAGAGATTTGGGCTCTGCCTTAAGGTGTTCACGCACACTCAAGTACCCTCACTCAGCCTAAAAACAAGGTCGGGGATTAATCTCCCGCAAACAATTTTCCAATTTTATTATTATTTTTTTTTGGTCAATAGTGTTTAGCAGTCCTGATTTTAAGTTAAGTTCTCACTGAATTAGTCCAACCACACAGCATGCCTATCGTCCAATCCCAATTTCTGTTTAATTTAAGTTGAAAAACAGAGGGAGAAATCGAGAAAAGCCGATGCAAGAAAATAATGATGCGTATGCTGAGTTAAGAAGACTTACAGTGATCCCTTCGCTTTTTATGCAGGATGCAAAACAGAATTGAAAACTTTTTATACTAAATGCAAATGCAAGCGATAAAAGCCGCTCCTAGACAAGCAGTTCTATTAGCGAATGAAGAACAGTTTGATTTGGCTAAGTCCTGCGGTCTAAGTGCGTCTTTTAAGTGAATTGTGTGGTCTTAGAAATTACGAGCACAAGCAATTCCTAGATTGGCTCGAGGAGTCGCTAGTGCAAGCCTAAATTACCATTCAACCACATAGCACACGGGAACACAGTTTCACTATATTTACACACGCGAGAACCCAAACGGGAACCGCTGGAAATAATACGAAAAAATAAAGAAAAATAAAAATACAGATTTTCTCAATTCAATAAATTATAATGCCGAATCTTCGAAGCGTCTTCGACTCCTCTCGTTCCTCGCACAGAAATAAATTAAGGTCAGAGAAAATCAACAAAAAAATACAAAAATTAAAAGACAGAAAATAGCCACAAGAAAACAGGGGGTCAGACTACCCGGGGATAGAAAATCAAACACCTAAAAATCACTGCAAATTAACCAAAGTCGTGCCTCCCCGGCAACGACGTCATTTTGATACCGCTCCCGCTACCCTAGCTAATTCGAGCAAAATTAATGTCCAAATTATTTCTGATGTTCGTTGCAGTTGATAACGAGAGGGAATATCAAAAACCACTTTTAATTTAATCAAGTCAATTTCGAGTGGCAATTTTTTTTTACTTGGTGAAGTCCAAGGTCGAACTCAGGGAGGCATCTGTCTCCTTAGGTGAATTTTCATCAAAGTTCTAGTGTGTGATTTTCGGGGAATATTTTTTGGTCCTTTTTCAATTTTCTATGCAAGACACATGCAATATCAAGCCAATTTTGAAGTTAAATCAGAAATATGTGCAAATGAAATCCAAAAATAATAAAAATTGGCCAGATGATGAAATAAGGTGAAAATAAACTACCCTTTTTTTTTGGAATTTTTCAACACTAAATGAATTAATTATGAATTAAAAATGAATGCATGGTGATTTAGACTAATTTAATTTTAATAAATAACAAATCACAATATTTTTAGGAACAAAAATTATCCTAGATAGATCTAATGATGAGGAATCTAGGAAAATTGTCAGACCTTAATTTTAATGTGAAATGAACCTATTAAAAATTAAACTAAGGAAATCACCAAATAATGTATTTAGGCCTCGAAATGTGTGAAAATGAGATGGAATTTTTATGCAATGTCAAGTTAATTATCCTAGAGCTACTTTGATTTTTTGGGAATTTTTGGAGTTACAGAGAATTAACTATTAATAAAAAGGTCTAATTGGGCAAAATATCACAGAAATAAACCAATTAACTAATTAAAAATTCTACTGATACCACAAAAATATGACAAGTGTCACACAAGATCAAGAACAAGTTAAGCTACAACATGCAATTTTTGGAATTTAAAAATGATGAAATATGGACACCTAGATATGCGTGCAAAGACAGGGGTGTAACTACAATACAGAAAATTAAAATTGATAAAATTAAAACATGCTGACAGGGACCTTAGTGTAATTACCTATAATGCAGGGGGTGGAATGCAATTTCTCCACTGACGCACGTGCTCCTCATGTGGGGGCGCTTCACAGGGACTAAAATCTAATTTCTGAAACTTTCAGGGGCTCCGTAAAATTTACCCAGCCCGCACGTGCTCCTCACGTGGGGCGACCTAGGCTCGGGTGGCGTCGGCGGCTCGGGACGAGGCTCGGGCGCTCTGGAGGTTCGGCTGGAGGCTCGGAGAAGCTTCGGAGATCCGAGCCTAGAGGTCGGGGAAGAGGCTCAGATCGGGGCGACGTGGCGTGATCAATCCCGTTGGATCTCAGATGATCCAACGGTTGCGAAGTGAGGTGACGTAGCTGGCTACGCACCGTTCGATCAAGATGATCGATCCAACGGCTGTCTGACGTGGGTGATGTGGTTGATCAAGATCGTTGGATCGAAGAAGATCCAACGCCCTTGGACTGCTCCGGCTGATGTTGACGTGGCTCGCTCCTGACCGTGGGATCACAGCCGATCCAACAGCTGTCTGTTGCTCCGGATGTGGGCGACGTGGCTGGCTCGGGACCGTTCTATCAAGATGATCGAACGGTGACTGTACTTCTCCCCCAACGGCCCTCCACCACCTGCGGAGGGGAAGGCGGGGCTCCGGCGAAGGGGAGTCTGCTCCGCCTCGGTCGCTAGGCATCGTTGAAGCACTCCAGATGCTCTGAAGTAGCTCGGAAGATTCGCGGCGGTGCGGCGAAGACTCAGGTGGTTTCAGGAGCGAAGGAGGAAAGCCAGAGCATGGTGGCGATGAAGCTCGATGGGGGCTCCGATGAGCTTCCGACCAGTGAAGGAATAAGCACCTGCAAGGGGTTAGCGATAATCGAAGCACGCGTGTTGTGTGGGGAGGTGTGCTAAGTGAACGGTCGAGGCCTAGGGCGGAGTGTGAGTGGTCCGGCGATGGTGCTCCGCCCAGGTGGTGGAGCTGGAGTCGATGAAAGGTGGAGTGCAGTGTTTGATGGAACGGAAGGGTGCGCGAAGATAGGAGCTCCGTCGCGGAGCTCGGCGAGGTGAAGATGAAGCGAGAGGATGAAGGTGGAGTTCGAATTAAATCGAAGAAAATCAAGAAAAATTAAGAAGAAGATCAAAGAAGGATGGAGGAGGTTACCTGGAGATTGGAGCTCGGTCTTGAGTTCCAGGCCTTCGCTCGAAGGATCGGTAGGGTCCTGAGCTCGTGCAGCTTCGCAGAGGGAGGCTGCGACACGACGGAGTTCGCCGTGGATCTCGCTGGAGAAGAAAGCTATCTTCGCTCAAGGAATCACTCGATTGCTGTCACCAATAGGATGTTCTGAGCTCTAGGTTTCTCTCTGGGATGGCGGATAGCCTTGAATGTGGCTGGAGGTGGAGGATTTATAGAGTGAAGGTGACAGCAGGGCTGGAGGCGAGGTGAGGTTTGTGGTCGTCGTGGGGCATCTCTGGTGGAAGTCGTGGGAAGAGAGGGGGCTGGCGAGGATGAGGGGAGAGTGGTGAAGGTCGTGGCGGTGTTGGCGGTCGGTGAGGGTGGCTGGAGTGGAGGCGAAAATAGAAAGGGGCGAGCCCCTCGCGCAAGGCTGAGAACGTGGGAGAGAGGGACGCCGGAGGTGGAAGACGAAGTCGTGGCCATTGGATCTTGTGATCCAACAGCCCAGATCGGAGCGCTAAGGAGCGGGTAGGATCTGATCGGAGGCGCAACGATCAAGGGGTGCGATTGCACCACGTGGCACGATATGGAAGCGGCGCTGGCGAACGGTGGAGATGGGCCCATGGGTTTAATCGGATGGCTAAGGATCTGGCACAAAAGAACGGCAGGGATCAAGAGATGTGGGCGAGATCGGAAGGCGCACAATGGGCCACGCGTCAGGCGCATAGGCAGGCGGAGGCGGGCGGCTGAGATGGAAGAGGGGAAGTGATCTGACGGTGGAAGTAAAAGGTGCACGTGGAGAACAACTGGCCTTTGGATCCAGAAGAATATCCAACGGCTGAGAGCAGGGGCGGCTAAGGCAAGGGGAGCGGGCCGCGTGGCGCAATCAGAGGGCGCCAGGTGGCCAGCTATGATTGGCTGAGAAGTGAAATGAGTGTAGAAAGAGAAGGAGGCCGAATTTGGAAAAACTCAAAACATGAAAGTTGTAGATCTCGATGAGATCTACAAGTTTCATGTTGACCAAAGACGGAGACGATTGACCAAAGACGGAGACGATGTCAAATATGATACAAAAATACAAATATACAAATATACACATATATAGTATATAAAGAGGCCCAAAAACCCAACTTTTTCATACGAGCTCCAAATTGGATGAAATTAGTCTCATTTTAAAGGTCTTTGAATGTGTATTATTCTGAAAGTGAGTAGACCTATTTTGGAGGTTGTATGAGGGAATTATGGGCATTTTGTGGTCCAGGGGTTTTAGGGCTTTATTGGTGCTTTTACAAAGGAGATCTTGGCTTTCTTCCTTATATTATTAACTACAGGTGTACATATTATAAGGGAGATGTTATTTTTATAGGTGGAAATTTTACAAGTGATTTTGGCTTCTTATTTAATGCAAAATGTAAATGCTAAAATGCATATTTTATGAATGCATGTATGAATGCTAATTGTGCAAGAAAGAGAGAAATATGCATCTATTTACTCGGGAACAATACTCTATTTTCAACTTTTAGAGTGATGAATCACAGATTCATCACACGCCCATAAGCTCCAGACCCCGGCCTTGCGCGCGCCCGCAAGCTCTAGACTCTCCAACTTGCGCGCGCTCGCAAGCTCCAGACCCCCACCCCCGCGTGTGCCCCCAAGCTCTAGGCCCTCACCCCCAGGTCGGAGCCTGCAAGCCCCTGGGAGCCCTCCTCCAGCCCCTAGAGTCGCCTCTGCAAGCTCCCTCCCCGACATCACCTCTGCAATATCTCTCCCTACCCATGACGTCGCCTCTGCACCCCCCGGCCATTGATGCCCTCCACCATCGACAAGCCCCATGCTCCGCCTTCCTCGTGAACCCCCCCCCCCCCCCCACATGCAAGACTTCGTTTCCTCCCTCATGAAAGCCAACCCCGCTTGCAAGCTCTCTTCGAACCCCCTACTCATGTGGCCCCCTCCTGTAGGCTCCCCCCCCCAATCAAGCCCCCCACCGTTGACCTCCACCCGTCAAGCCCCACACCCCGCTGCATGCAGCCGCCCTTCATCGTCAAAGCCTCCCCTCCTGCAAGTCTTCACCAGGCGTCGCCCTTCACCATCATCAAAATCCTTCACTCCCCTGCAGGGGGGAGCTCAGACCAGCCCCTCCGCTCGCCCGCAAGCTGCAGCCCCATAGGGCAAGCCACGGGCCCTCTCGTGTCTCCACCCTACAAGCCCCAGGTCGGAGCTCCCCCCTGCATGCACCTCTGCCTGCCTACCCTCGTTGCTGCCCGCCGCCCTCCGTTATCGTGAAAGACTCTACCGCATGCTGCAAGCTTGAACTCACCTCCTCCTCTTCTTTCTTTCTTTCTTTTTTGATTAATCTCAGCCTTTAGATCACTGATTAGTTAGATTAACTCATCCATCTGGTTGAGTTAATGGACTAAACTAACGGAAGGTTATGGGTGTAAAATGGAGCGGTTAATCAGGGTCTTGTGTGTAATTCGTGATCATCGAAGGTTCCTGAGGTAATTAAGACATTACTCAAGGTTATGAGTGTAAATATCCCTTAAATAAAGCTTTATATTGACTAAAACAAGCACCAATATCATGGTATGATAGATTGAAATATATTTTTTTATCATCTAACCATGAAATTGGAAAAGTGGACTCAAGTTTGTTTACTAGAAATTCAAAGGATCTTTTAGTTGTTCAAATATATTTTGATGATATTATTTTTGGAGTTACCAATGAAGATTTGTGTATATATTTGGTAAGTTGATGCAGGAGTTTGAAATGAGTCTCATGGGTGGACTCAACTTCTTTCTAAGCTTGGAGATTCAATAGCTACCACAATGGATCTTCAAAAGTCAAACAAAGTACACCAAGGATCTTCCCAAAAGATTCGAGATGTAAAGTACAAAAAGTAAGACGACGCCGATGGGAGCTCAAGCATGACTTGACATAGATGAAAAGGGTAAGGATATTGATGCGACTCAATACAAAGGTATGATTAGTTCATTATCGTATCTTACTGCTAGTAGACCAGGCATACTTTTTAGTACTTGTCTGTGCACTAGGTTCCAATAGACCCCAAAGAAATACACTCAAAATTTGTAAAAAGGATCTTAAAATGCTTGAAAAATACTTATAATTATGCCTTGTTTTACCCTAGATCACGACACCTTGAATTAAAATCTTATAGTGATGCTGATTATGCTGGAAGTAGAGTTGATGGGAAGAGTACTAGTGTGATTCCTTATAAATGCGTTGGTATCTTGGTTCTCTAAGAAGCAAAATTGTGTAGCCCTATCAACAATAGAAGTTGAATACATATCTACCTCTCTTGCATGTTCGCAAGTGTTGTGGATGAATTATTTTACATGAAGTATACCATAAATAAATTTGTTTTATAGTTTAAAAAGGTTAAAATCCTTTGGTATAATACAAGTACAATAAAATTTTGTTAAGAATCACGTATTACACTCCAGGACTAAACACATTGACAGTGGACATTATTTCTTAAGAGACTATGTTCTAAAAAGAGAAATTGCCTTAGACGTTGTATATACAGAAGATTAACTTACTGATATATTTACCTAATCCTTAAACCTTGATGGATTTTTTTATTTAAGAAGACACTTAAGTTTATTCGAACCCACCGACTTGGTCTAGAACTTTCTGTTAACATAAAGTTTTACAAAAAGAGGGAGCCAAGTAATCCTTTGGTTTCAGGCAAAAAGGATAGAGAAAGGAGGAGCAAGAAATCCTTAATATAGGGGGAGAAGTTTGCTGGTAATATCTTATTGATAATGACAAAAAGGGAGAGAGAATTCCTGAAAGTAAAAGGTACAAAAGTTTACTCTAGAGAAGTTACAAGAAAAAGCAAAGGGGGAGTTAATAATATTTGATTTTTTTCAATTTGTGGATCGATCAGTGGGTATATGTCCTAAACAAGATATAATAGAACACTCTTGCGGGGACCGATCCAAAACCAACAACATATGATAACCATAGATATATAAAAAAAGTGTTGAGATTAAAATTTATTATAACTCCAAACTATGTATGTATAGGTGCATGAAGTGGAGTGTCGAATACCGGAGAGCAAGTAGGGGTAGGTGTTAATTACTATTGTTTATTATTAATTAATTAGAATTTATAGGTTTTAGTTTTACTTATTTTTATACCTTTTTGCATATTTTTCAATGTTTTTATGGGATTTTAATTATATTCAAATTTTTATGATTTCTAATGTTTATATATTTTATATATTTTTTTATTTTTAATTTTAGTTGTTTTTAATTTTTTAAAATTTTAGTTTGGTTAGTTTTCAAAATAATCTATGCACATAATATAAAACAAATAGTTAAATATCATTTTGGATTTTTTTCAATATGTTAAATATAATCAAAATAAGAAAAAATAAAGTGTTTTGTGTTTATAATATTTTTCTCTATTTTTAATTATTTTTGTAGTATTTTAAATTTTTTAATAGATTTTTAAAGTGCTAAAAACTAGAAAACAAGGAAAATGTGAAAATCATATATTTGATTAGTGTTTTAAAAAGAGATATCAATAAAATAAATCCTAAGTTAGTTTTCACATACAATATACATAATAAGGCATTGAACTCATTTTTGGATTTTTATCAATTTTTTTTATTTTTAGATTTTTCAGTTTTTTGTTTTTTTAATAAATTTTGGATATGAGTTAATATACCACATAAGCTGCGTAATATATTTTTTGGGAAATTTTTTATAGATATTTTATTTTTTATGGATTTTCTAAGTCAAAACAAGGAAAATGTAAATGTTTTGTATATTTATAAATAGGAAATGGAAAATATATGTGATAGATTAAGGTTCCAGACACTTAAGGTAATTTTCCTACCATTTCAATAAATGAAACTAGTTAATAATAATAAAACAACTAATACAAATAAAATAGCAAAACACATGGACCTATTTACAATTTCTAGAAAAGTTTCAAGCATTTGCTAACAAAATCAACAAGTACAGGGAGAAATGTGCAATATATTCAATTAAAAATGCCACTTAATTCTGCCTGGTAGGGACTCATATGCAATTACATAAACCATTTACTTCATTTAATAATAGGGCTAAGGAGTATAGGGCTAAGCCTGCAAAAAGATCAGAAAAGAACCTCATGTGGGGGACCACGTGAGGTGAGCTGGCAAAGGACCTAAATACAATAAAAATAGTACGAGGTCTAGTATGTAGTAATTATTACACTTAAATAAAGGTTTATAAGACTAAAATAAAAACAAATAAAAGTGGAGAGGATCGGAAGCAAAGTCCCCCCGTCGATTGTGTGCCTTTGCACGTATGGTGTGTATGGGCAACTCAGATGTGGTCCACTTAAGATCAGGTGACCCATATGGCATACTCCTTCAATGATCGGATGATGGAGATCAGATCCCAGATGGATTTGATGGTTGTCGATGTGACTCGATCCGATGGTGGTTGGAGCACCTGGAGATTGTTCCTGATCAAACAACGATGGGATGTATGGAAGAATATGGATGAAGGCCCACCTGGGCGAGCTTCCTTTGTTCGTATCTCGTTGCTCAGATGTCCTCTCGCGGGAAATGGCTCAAAAGAATGCTGGAGATGCTCCACGTCAGCTGGTGATGCTCAAGATGTCAAGGCCTCGCTGAGGAGAGGTCCGGAGCTCGGAGGAACTCACTACACCTAGGGTTTGAAGGCCTGGTTCGAATCACCCCCATATGGGGTCCTCATTTGCGTGGAACCTGCACGAAAAGATTAAGGGCTCAAGGCAATGCTCTCGACCCTATTATTAAGTGGAAAAAACTGGGTTGAAGGGGGAGTGGATATCTCTGACATATGTCGTGTTAAGGAGACTCGATGGCTCAAGTTTTGCAAGGTCGAGAGGATCTGGGCATGTAGAAAGATGGAGGATATGATGGGAAGTGAGATGCGGTGGTGGCGTGGTCGGAACTAGGCAAACACACTGTGGACAGAGGTTGGAGCCTAGCGCACATGTTACTTAAGATTTTTGGATTTCAGAGTAAATCAAAGTAGAGATTAAGAAACTAAAGGCTACATTAGATGTGGAATGAAAATGTATAACTAAAGAATGAAAAATGCCCATGCCTCGACGGCTCGGGGACCTCGAATCTTCCTTCGTCGGAGTTAAGCTTTATCGAAGGTGAATCGTACCTCACCCTCCTCCTCATCACCGCGAAAAGGGGAAAACCTTCCTGTCACAAAGGTGATCACACCAACTAGGGTTTCTTGGGGTTACAGTGGCACAAGAACAGATTCCGGTTGGAATGGAAGCAGGATGAGATGCTTTATAGCATGTGAAAGGAGGCGATTTTTAAATTAGGGTTTCATTCAGGTCGAGAGGTATTAGTCGGAGCTAAGGATATGGCGTAGATGCTGGAGCTCCAACAAAGATTTTTGGTGAAGGAATCGGGTTGATTGGAGGTTGGAGTCAGGCTGTAAAAATCTGCAAAGTCAGGCGACAAGTTCTAATAGAGATCGAACATGGGAGGGCACTATTGATCGGGGGTGAACAATCTCTTGCCGTTGATTGATCCACGCCATACACTACACGATAACATAGAAAAGAGAATATAAAGAAAATAACAAAAGAAATAGAAATCAATTTATTTAAAAAAACTCAAAACATAAAAAAATAGTCTTATTTTCTAAACTATATTTTATTGATAGTTATTCACTTATTTAATAGGTAATATTATTTATACATTATTATTTATAGGCATTTATACTTATATTATTATGTATGTATATTTCTATTTTATTATTTTTATACATAATACTATACTTAAATAATGTATTTATTTACAACATTATTTAATATATATTTACACATTTATTTAGGCTTTTTATTATTTTATTTCTATGTACAAATAAATCCATGCATGTATAATATAGGTATACTATGCCTATATATTAGGGTTTCTTATTTCTGTTCGGTATTTTTATGTGATTTTGATTTTTGTTTGTATTTTTTTACGGGTGTTAAACAATATGTATAATAAATTAAAAATATAAGGAGACCTTGAATACATAAAACAAATTATATTGGTTTATTATATATATAAACAAGTATCATAGTACCCCAATTATTCGGCTTTTGCATCTTAACTCCATTTTAAAAATAACTGAATTTGAAATACAATGTAGGCGAGTTTGGTTCATTTTGAGTTCATATAGAGAAGATATTGTTCAATGAAGTTTTCTTTATAGGTTTTTCAACTGAGTGTACTGAGAGGCATGTGTATAATTTATATTTACCAATAATGTTATTATTTTCATACATTATTATGTCCAAGTTTGGTGTTCAAGACATCTTTATTTGAAGTGTTATGATGATAAATAAAATACTACAAGTTTGACCAGTGTACACGATACATTGTATTTAGATTTTTAGGATTTTCTTGATATTTTTGTATATTATTTCACTCTATCTCCCCCTACTTCATTCCTAATCGACCTAGTCAATACTTGACTTGGTCTAGGGGTCTATGGTCAGTCACTATCATAGATACTTCCTTTATTTATTTTTCTTTTCTTTATTCTTTTATTTTGAGTTTAAATACATGTATTTATACATTATTTATAGATTAATGCTATGATGTTAATTCATGCAAATTAATGATATTTACATGTATTTTACTATGGATTTTAAGCCAGTATGAAAGAATAGAGGTGATGGAATGGGAATTCATTAAATACTTGAAATCAAAATAAAAACAATTATAGCTGAAAAGTTTTGAGAAATAAATAAGTTTTGTCATTAACAAAAAGGGGGAGATTGTTAGCAACTTAGATTTTTCTAATGACTCAATTGCATATTTGTTTTGTATCTTGTTTAACTTTTCTGATAGAAGCTCGTAGAAGCTCAATGATGATAAATGCAGAAAAGATAGAAGTTGATTCAAAGCCTAAAGTGATTCTAAAAGACTCTACTTAAAGGTTCAAGATTCAGAATCGAATTTATGAAAGAATGAAAGAAAGACTCAATTCCTAAAGCTCAGGTTTTGAAAACTTCAGAGGCTTATGTGACATTTTACATAGTTTTTATTTATGTTAAAATCAGTCTTATAGTTTTTACATATTCTTGATCAACAAGCAAACTTTAGCCAGAATCATCAATTTCACGTTTTCCATTTTTCAGATATATGATCGATTACCCTGACACATCTGATCAATCACATATGATTGACCATTTTATTCTTCGTGTTAGATCAACCTCGATCAACCATTCTTTTGAATATGATCGATCACTTTTTGAAACTTCGACCAACAGTCAAATATGATCGATCACTTTTGTGACATGATGAATCACCCATGATCAATCACTTTGTTTCTATGATCGATCATTTCATGGATTTTGTAAATTAGAACGTTGGACTTTCCATTTTTGGACACCAATGGCACTTTTGAGGCTAATACTGTGTAAGAGACCCTATGGTTTATTGTCTGAGGTATATAACCAAGAGAACCATCCTCTGCTCTCAAAATAAAAGGAGTGATTTTTTTGTGCGATATTTGAGTTCTCATTTCTGAGCTCTTGAATTCTCTTCAATCTAAAGCCTATTACTACTGAAGTTGTTTGTGCTTTCTGTGCTCTACTACAATCATCTTTATCATCCTCAAGCATATTCTGCGCTTAAAGTCTGTAAGCTTGTGAATTCAAGTTTCATTATTTAACCATATTCTGTTTAGCATTTTCGTATAGGTAACTGAGCTGTGGATTACTTTCTCTGTGAGGGACAAAATATCCCGTTAGGAGTTTTCCAAGGAAGGGCACAGGTTGTATGAGAGGTTGTGCTACCCTCGGGTTAAAGTAGCGTTGGAATAGTGGAATCAGGCTTCGTCGAGAGAGCGAAGGGGAAATCCTAAAATATGGTGCTGGGTCGTGGTTTTCACCCATTTGGGTTTCCACATAAAAATCGATGTATCTTTGTGGTTTGTTATCTTTCTATCTCTGTGATTTATGAATTATTTTTCTAATTAGATATTGTTATTGCGATAATTGTATTTTGCATAATTCACCCCCTGTGTTTGACTCACAAAAAGACCCTTGGACTATATTGTTAATATCTTGAGCATATGAACTTTAAATTGAATGAAATTGGTCTTGTTTAAAAGCTCTATTAATTGTTTTTATGATGGCAAGCTAGATTCCCTAATATGATGTTTAAAGAGTTATTTCTTAATCATTGAAGAGCACTAATTAATAATTCTTATTTTAGATGTCATAGTTAGCACCTAAGTCCAAAACTTACAATTATGTAGGCCATGTTGTATTCCCATATTTATGTAAAATTAGCAATTATGTAGGCATTGGAATCTTTGTTTTAGGATCATTAGTTTCTTGATTAGGTGCTTTTGTGGATTGAACTTAGGGTATGAAATTTTAGCTTCATTGAGCTTAACATTGAAATTGAAGCTTCAACTTGCAATCAAATTGAGATTTATTTATGTGTTAAATATCTTGAGATATGTAGTAGTTGCAATAGGGGCTTGTTTGTGATCATTTGTGCATCATCATTACAATTGCATCATATACATCTTGTGCCTCTTAACTTGCATGAAAAACACTAAAAACTTAATGTCTTGCATTTATCTTGGTCATCGTAACACTCCATTAGATAAAATATGTATTTTCACTTAGATTAAATATCTCAATAGCTCGTGTCTATGAGTTTGACCCTGGACTTATCTAGGTAAAAATTAAGTCGCACCTCTGCATAGAAACATTTTAGTCCGATTCTGTATAGTTCGCCTTTTGCCCATACTACAACATTATAACATATGGTAGAAAGCATTTATCAACGATGTCATACTTGCATATACTTGTAGGTACTTATGTATAGCTTGTGCATTTTTTTAGAAATCTCTAGTCATGTAAATCATTAAATTGTGGACTCCATTTATAACCTTTTATGTATAAACTGTTGGGAACTATGAATATTATAATGTTGGAGATTTTTATTTCAATTTTTCCTTTCATGCTTTACATTTGAACGGTAATCATAATATAAGAATGTGGCTATTCTTAAGTATATGGATCCTAGGGGTAGAGGTGTCACACATGTGGGTGCGTAGACATTGAATGTATACAACGTTTTCACATATATTCTTACGTTATATATATATATAAAGGAAATACTTTTGAATAAAATATATTATTGAGATAATACTACTTGATCTCAGTGGAAATTCCAACTTTAGCTTCAAATATTCACCATTCTTATTAAGTGGCCATTGACTTATATATTCAGAATACCTAGGATAATAGACATACATGGTATATATCTAAAATCTTGATTAAAAGACAAGAACATCCACTTGGATGTTTGTGAAAATCGAGACTAAGTCAATGGATCGCCCAAAGTCGAAAATTTTTAAGCTATCAACCTAAATCTTAATCATATAATTCTCAATGATGGAAACACTTCATTAAACACTTTAATAAACCTGAGAGTCAGCATAAAAGCATATGTTGGGGCAATAACAGTGTACTACTTAAGCGAAATCCTAACATGCACCATGGGTGAATTTTAAGTTATAAATTCAATATATAGATCACTGCATGCCAACTTGGTAAAAAAGTGGGTTTAGAAAGGTAGACTCATGAGACGACAATAAATAGAACCCATACCTTTCATCTTAAAAAAGGTAGTAGATCTCACTCTCTTTCGACATACTTACTAGCATAAAAAAAGAAAATCAAACTTATAAAATATAAATATACCATAGATGTGAAGTACCTACCTTAGATATAAATAAACAATAGTTGTTAGCCTACTAATCTACCTTAGATGGATGTGAAGAAATGATCCAAAAATTGCATATATTGTTGTGTTTGCGACAAGAAAACATACACTTATCAACTTTTAAAGGATAAATTCTATTTTAATGTTATCGCACCTCATTAATTCGATTATTTAAACAAAATTTGTATTTATATCCCTAAGGATATGTATACTAATATATCACTATAATTGAAATCAAGGAGGCGTATAGATAGGTACATAAAAGAAAAGTGTATGTGTGCATAACTATTGAAATTTCAGATATTTTATGTCCTTTTATCTTTTTAAGTTTTATCTATTTTTTATATTATTGTGAAAGTGTATATTGGTATGTGTATTTTATCATTTTTGTTTTTGTTTATTTTAATTTTTTTGTTTTTTAACTTTTTATTATTTTTAAATTTGTAAATGTTTATTATGATTTTAAAATGATATTCTTAAAACAATTACTTTTTAAAATTTAAAAAGAAGTGTATTATATAACAAAACAATACATGTATGTAATATTTATGATAAATGTATTTATTATGAAATATATGCTAAATGGTATAAAATGCTATATTTATTTTATGATTTCGGATTTTTTTTATTATTTTCCTTGTTTTTATATTATTTTACTTTTAGAATTGAAAACATGAAATTTAGAATGAATAATATTTTGTATAAGTTGTAGATGATAAAATACAAATACACAATTTTTCATAATTTTTAAAAATTATCTAAATATAATTAAACATTGATTTTATTATTTCTCTTTTTGGGGTTTTTAAATGTTTAAATAGTAGTTGTACTGTTTTAAAAATCCACTTAACTATTGGTAGTGTTGAATAATATGTTTTTAATATATGCTAGTTTTTTAAATTTTTAATGACTTTTATATTTTTAAATTGTGCTTGTGTACCTTATGAATAATAAACCTTGATCGTAGAAGATTATTTATTTAAAATATTAATTTATGACCCGAATCTACAAACACAAAATAAAAATGTATATGACAAAAAAATAGAAAATAAAAAACAAATGTAATATAGTTTAAGTTGTATATAAACTTAGCTCAACTACTTGTAATATCAATGAAAGATTTCCATATTTTTAGGGCTTTTATCATGTGTGCCCTCCTGAGATATTGCAATTTCAGTCATGCATTTCCCTTTTTTAGAATATCAATTGTGTCCCTGACTTCTTCCACAGTGATCACTTGTGCCCCTCAGGTTAGTTACCGTCCATCCCCATCCCAAGCGGACATAAATCATGGGGACGCAAGGGTAATTACATAAAAAGTAAAGGGTAGGAATATCTTTTTCTCATCCTTTTCTTCCTCTTCCTTCAACTCTTCGTCCCTTCTCCTCCCCCTCCAGCCCATCCTCCTCCTCCGACCACCACCTCCTCCGCCCCTCTCCTTCTGAACCCTCGTCCTCTGTTGCCCCTCCCCCTCCGGGTCCTCCTCCGTCATTGTCCCTCCCTCTTCGGTCCCTCCTCCTCTGCCTCCCTACCCCCTCTTGGCTTCCTTCTCTGCCACCCCTCCTTATGCAAGCCAACCTAAAGGTGGAAGCCTCACCCTGAGAAGGGAACCCATTATTAGAGGGCTTCTGACTCGCCCTCTGACCCATCGCCATTGTCATCACCCCTTTGCATCCCCATTCTTCTTCCCAACCTTTGATTGGCAGCTCTACTTTGCTACTCAAGGTCGACACCTATGATCTTCTCGATGATTTGAGAAGTGCCTTGGACATGCCCGACATGTCCATATTCGAAGTGCTTGAGGTCGACGCTTATTTTGTTTCTCATCTTTGAAGTTCTCGAGGTCGATCGACAGCTCTACTTTATTGCTCCGAATTGGAATTACTCGATGTAGATTCCTACTTTGTTGCATTGCAGGTCCATATTCGAAGTGTCATGGAACTAAACTTGGGGCTTCTCATTGATGATCTGAGAAGAACCATCTCCCACTGAGGACCTTGTCCCTCCCCGTGCAGAATCTCGAGACAACAGGAGTACACCTACAAATAACAGCGGGAGTAATCGGACGTCGAAAAGGACACCTCCGTGTTGAAGGAGGCGGATGTGGGCCTCTCCGTGGGGATCTAGGATATGGAGGTGGCCAAGGAGTGCTCGGACATCATCATCCGAGACGAAAACTTTGACTCGGTGGTTGTTGGGGGTCAATGAGGGATGTTTAGATAGTTATGCCCCTCTTAGTCGCACCATGGATTGAAAAAATGATGGTAAAGTTCAACTCATTGACAACTAAACTAACGGGAGGGCATAAGTGATAGAACAACAATAAGTAAAGGGCACTACTGATGATCCAAAAAAGGAGGGCATAATTAATATTGCAAAATCTCAAGAGGACACAACTGATAAAAATCCTATTTTTAATTTAAATTTAAATTGAATTAATTCGTTTTGCCTATTTTAAATAAAAATAAAACACACAAAGGAGAAATATAGTAACAATTAAGGTTTGTAAGTGAAATAATTGATAGATAAATACAAATGCTTGTTAATAATAATGTTAACTTCCCAAGCACCTGCATATTTACCTATAATGCCACTGGGTTATCATTAAGATAAACTTTGAATAAACATATTAAATTACACGATACTAAAGGACAAAAAGTTCAGTTTTGGAACATGTTCTATTGCACAACCTTCTCTAACAAATATATATTTTCTAGAAAAATCCATATTACATATATCCAGCTTCAAAATCCTTTGTAATAAAATTGATTCCAAAGCATAAATACTAAAAAAATAGGATAAAATATATAAAAAATGGGTTTGACTCTTATTCTACAAATGTTTTTTTATAATTTCCAATTTTAATAAAATGTAACTATTTATTATTAGACCTTTTACATTAATTCTAACTTTACTATGTTAGTCCTTAAACTACAGGAAAAAATATTTAAAAAGGTGCAAAATGAATAAATAAAAATTGAATAATGGTTATTTAATTATAAGTATACTAATACTAAATTTAATTTCTAATTAGTAAGTATTTTTATATTAATCCATGATAGTTGATTTAATAATTTTCATTCTTATAAATGTGATCTTTAATATTAAAATTTAAAATAGACTTATTGTCCAAATAAAATAACAAAAAATAAAACCATGCGTATAAAATTCAAAATTAAAATTTAAAATTTATTTTCTCCCTCGATAAATCCAATTTGGGGTTTTATACCCGATAATATTTTTGAACTATGCTTAGAGTATCTTGAAATCCGTATTAGTTTATGTTCTACCATTGAGTCCTTGATGCATGTTATACACTAACTTTTTCTCATCTTCTTCATTATCCATGTCGCCATCTCCATTTTTGACCTTATTGTTGGGCCATATTTCATACCTCTAGACCTCATCTCTTGAGGTTGTTTGTGGAAATGTTGTAGCCTTTGCCTTTCTTTCCTTTTCTTTGATGTTGGTTGATCCGTTAATCGATCAAGCGGTTACATAAAACCCTTAAACATCAGAATTCTCATATTTTGACTACATCCACTTATGTACATTAGAGATATATCGAGCTTGATAGGAGCAAGAGGCTCTTCACTCCTGATTGTCAAGTTCTTTTTCCAATCTCATTGATGTTTTCGGCTTTGATTTAAAGCTTGACACCACCTTCAATCTTGTTCAAGTTTATGTCAACTCAACCAACCGCTTTTTTTGGTGATGATAGGTGATGGAGATCACTGAGGCATGAAACCACTAACAACATCCTATAGAAGTGCCATGAAAATGGGAGAAGGTCCCAAAGAGATGGTGTTTCATTAGAGATTCAACCACCTTGATACATCATGTAATTTCCATACTTGATTATTGAGACTATAATATGCCCTTATGGCAGAATTCATTTTGATTTAGATCCAATTTCATCTTCTCAAGGTATTTTATATTCTTGATTCTTCAGTTAGTTTCAATTCAGCTTATATTTGCTTTTATTCTGTATAAATATTGAAAAATCCCAAATTTCGATTCCATTCATGTCCCATTCAGAATTCCAACCCACGAGACCTCACAGTTTGATCAATCTTCCTTGAGGAATCAACTCTAACTTATCATCGAATCTACCCCAATGAGGACGCATTCATCACTCCTGTCAACTTTTTTCGAAGCTCATCGAAACTACAATTGACCTTCAAAAGGCCTTGTTGTTTGTGATCCATTTACCAGGATGCTAACTTGCTGCCTTCCCTCTGATATGAACAACTTCTACCTATATTAATTAGAGTTGGAAGGGATATAACCTTGTTCCAGACCGAGTTGTATTGTTGAGATCTGGTAAAGGAACATGGAACCTCAGTTACAAGTTTGTTCAACATCGTATTTATTGTAGACTGTTTCTAGATAATCGTGTGTATTTTATCATTATTTCCATAGTTATTCCCATGAGCAAGATCAAAAGCATATTACAGTTGAAAGCCTTTTTATTTCATTTGATTTTAAGAGCTGTCAAGTTTGAATGCACTGAATCGAGAAGAAACTGCACATTTATTAGATCAGAGCATCTGTAGCTTGATCCAATTAATTTTTGAAGCTTATATATCTTTGAATAATCAGGGGCTTTTAACTGTATGTCATTCTACAACGAAGTTTAGGAGGATAATGAGTTGTTTTGAAGTATTCCAATATCTCCAGCAAGATCTGCATCAGGAGTGAGTTACAGCTCCATTAACTGAACGTTTGAAACTCTGTCAAGTTGTAATTTCTTCATCAATTTATTACAAGAGAGTATCTAATGGAGGTAGTGATTTCAAATTGGATCTCCAATTAGGAACATCCTTGGATTTGGGTTGCATATGTTCGCCATGAACGTTTGAGAGAGAAGCTCTCCAAGAATAAGGGGGACGTGACAATACTTTAGATATCCTACAGTAAAGCAGATGCCTTCACATTTTATTGATTAATTTCATTTGAATATTTGGTTTATCTGCATATCTAACTATAGGAGTTCGATTATATGGGGAAAAACTTTTCAGCTACACATTTTCATGTATACAAAATTCTTATAATTATTTTTTTAGTCATTTCCTATATTTCCATTTGTTTTCCTTTATTATATTCTATATTTTTCATTCCAAGAATTACACCATGTCGATATCTAGGGTTCTATCCTTGGGAAAATCGACGGATATAGTAAGGTTTGATAAAAATCAATATCTAAAGCCTCTTTAATAATACAACTATTATTGGCTACTTTAAATAATATATACAAATATAGAAAATACCCCCAAATAGCATGTAGATAGCATTATATCATCTATTTTGATAGACTTAAATATAAAATATTCATTTTCTACACATGAATACAAATCATTTCTTATTTATGCACTATACATATTATCTAAGAATTACCAAGAAGTCTATTTTTTAATATATTGACATGACTATCAACATAAAATTATTTATATAAAATATATAAGTTAGTACTTTAATTAATTAAAATATATAAAAACTTAAAACATTCATACAATGTTCCATTAAATGAAAAACATATAAACTAAATTTCTAAAAATAATAGAAATTGTCAAAATTTCCAAATAAAAATAAATTTTAAAAATAGTCTATATAAGTTACTAATGTTTACCTATTTTTATGTTTGGATTTTTAAAAAAATAGAAGGATAACAAATTTTAAATATTTTCAAAATATTAAAAATACATAAAAATAAGAAAATTGGATTTGAGATTTTATTACAACATAATAATAAAATAATACACCTATAAAGTAAATTAAAAAACAAAATAAATATGAAAATTTAAAAAAAAACAATTAAAATACATAAAATTTAATATTGAAACTAACTAAAATAAAAATCCATTTTTTGTTAAAAAAATATAGATTGCATAAAAATATACAAAATACAAAATACATAGAAATTAAAAGGAGAAAACCTGAGTAAAAAGATCACAATGTACCGAGCAACATGCTCTATCCTTATTCTTACATATTAAGTTGCCTCCCTGAGATCGACACTTGTATCTGTATAAATTTTAATAATAACATAAAACAACATATAGCTTACCAAATAATTTTGTGTGAATACTATTTTATGAACTATAATATTAAAGCTTTTGTAAGGAGTACCATTACACGAAGTTTCCATTCATTGCCATCCACATACCAAGGGATTGGTCAAAGTTTTGAATATGAAGATCAAGATAATCATCCTAATAGAAAGACATTTCAACCACAAGTAAGACTTACCATTTGTCCTTTCACTGCTCATTTAGGGCAATGCATGAGTGTAATCTTCACCGTGATAATTCTGCTAGAAAGAGGTTATTTGATATTAAATAAAAGTCAAGATACAAAACAAGCCATATGAACATAATAAGACTCATAAATGCAAATTAAATATATGGTATGAATCTCATTTCAGTCGTAGATCATTTGAGTATGGATATTTGAGGTAAATTAAGGTTATTTTCGAGCAAAATGATGTCAAATAGAAAGGGTTGTATACTTGAGGAAAGTGCATGAAACTAAATTAATCAACAAATCTAAAATGTCATTTGGTACTAGGTTTTGGGTTTGTGGGCATCACCTTAAGCATTATGTTGATCCTTATTACCCAATGCCCATTGTCTAAGCCATTCCTATGAAAGACAAATGGTACATCATTTATATCTTTTGAAGCATTTCCTTTATTAATAATAAATCCTTAGTAATCATTCTATTATTTCATTTGTATTCCAAGTGCTCGCCCACATGCTCGCCTACAAATAATGAGAAAGAGGGCTCGACCACATGCTCGCCTACAAATATTGACAAACAATGAGTCGGAGCAAGGGTTTTCAGAGCTTGTTGCGAGTAGACTTAGAAAAAACACTTTGAAGTGTTATGTTTATATACATGGGTGAGTACGTGATGTACATGCCAAGTGCTCACCCATGTGCTTGCCTACAAATAATATCGCACCACATGCCTCTCCCAGTGAAATTCAAACAGGAGAGCACAAAAGGTGAACGTTGTTTTGGTCTTGTCCTCCCGTGAATATTTAAAGAGGCATCGTGCGCTAAACGGTGTGAAGTTCATATGAGTGAGGGACTAGGTGAGCACGTATGCTCGCCCACCCCTCGCTTCTGTGTGCTCTCCATTATTGCTTATTTTGTAGTGTATCCCAAGTT
Source organism: Ottelia alismoides (assembly GCA_037367405.1). Classification (NCBI taxonomy): domain Eukaryota; kingdom Viridiplantae; phylum Streptophyta; class Magnoliopsida; order Alismatales; family Hydrocharitaceae; genus Ottelia; species Ottelia alismoides. The sequence continues at coordinate 548,733 of JAZKJV010000517.1, read as the reverse complement.
TACTCTCATAAAAAATGTAGGTTGGGAGAATATTTATCGGTGAGTCATCATCGATCCAGGCGTGGTGAATGTGATGCCTTCAATTTTACACTCTACTCTAGGCAACCGCTTTACTCCATGGCTCTTTGTATTTCTTATCGTAACCAAGGAAGTGGACATAGACATAATGTGTCTCTCTATTCTAGACATAGACATAATGTGTCTCTCTATTCTAGTTCTTTCCTTACCTGTCCTCTGGGGTGTACATTGTTTCAAGACAAATCATTTGAGGTCGGGCATGCATTCTACGACCTTTATTAATGGGAGTTTTGTGATTGTGTACTTGAATACCTCTCAGATTCAACCGATGTTTATTTTTTGGTTTTTTTTCTTATTTTCATTTTTTTGGTATTTTTGGATTTTTTTTATTTTTTTGTGGTTTTGGAATGTGGATGGGTAGAGGGGGAATTTACAAACACGAATGGACTAGATAGCGCTTGGTTAGTAGAGGAGGATGGTAATAGACTCGACTAGGACGACAAACTGTGTGTGATTTCTTCAGTGTCCTTTAGGTTGCCTACACTAAATCTGCTAACTTTATGGTCTACGTCTATTCCTTGGCTAGCGACAAAAGATATGATCATTTTTATGATTTTTGAGCATGCTGTTGAATGCCTTGAATCTCTTAATTAGCTTTGAAATATCATCCTCCATCGATCTCTTATGAAAAATCATGGAATAAGCATGCTCGGTTGGAGGGTACTGCTGAGAACTTAAGGTTTCATACTCAACATACCCCAACTCCACTACGTAATCCCAGCTTGAGTATGGCATGTTTGTTTGGTAGACAATGGTTGAAACATCAAATTATGGTGGAAAAGGACAAGGGTACTATGGATCAAATTCTTGCGTCCAATCCCACATAGATTGAGGTTTTACTTCGAATGGGTTTGAGGAAGGCATGTCAGTGTGGGCATGAGTACTAAGAACAATCAAGTCAGGTAGCTAGGTGAGTGTGGGCCTCTCCATTCAATCAGATGATCTTTTGACCATAATGTCTCCTAGGGTCAAGTCCAAGGGGTGTAGAAGTGTAAGTTTGATCCATCTTAACACTTGTAGAGACTAGGCATTGAGGGATTCAGATCTAGAGACTTAGGGTGCAAATCCAGGGATTTGGGCTCTCCTTAACGGGTACATCCTCACCCTCTGAACTAAAAGGTACATGTGAACGATGTTGGGGTTGCTCTTCCACAGACAGCGACTTCCAATTTTATTCCATTTTTTGGTCTAATAATGTTTATCAGTCTTGATTATAAATACGGTTATCATTTTCTTTGAAGTCCAAGATTAAGCACGTCTATCGAATAGTCCCAATTTTCTTTTAGCACTAAATGAGAAAATACAGAGGAGGGAGTCATAAAAACTAATGCAAATCGATAAAACGACGATGCATGCTTAAGAAGAAAAGCTTACTGTAATCCCCACACTTTCCAATATGTGAGATTATTGAGGCATGAAACCACTAACAACATCCTATAGAAGTGCCATGAAAATGGGAGAAGGACCCAAAGAGATGTTGTTTCATTAGAGATTCAACCACCTTAATACATCATGTAATTTTCCATACTTGATTTATTGAGGCTATAATATGCCCTTATAGCAGAAATCGTTTTGATTTAGATCCAATTTCATCTTCTCGAGGTATGTTATATTCTTGATTCTTCAGTTAATTTCAGTTCAGCTTACATTTGCTTTTATTTTGTAGAAATATTGAAAATCCCAAATTTGATTTCATTCATGTCTCGTTCAGAATTCCATCCTATGAGACCTCGCAGTTTGATCGATCTTCCTTAAGGAATCAACTCTAACTTCATCATCACCAAATCTACCCCAATGATGACTCATTCATCACTCCTGTCGACTTTTTTTCAAAGCTCGTCGAAACCACATCCACAATTGACCTTCAAAAGTCCTTGTTGTTTGTGATCCATTTACCACGATGCTAACTGGTTGTCTTCCCTCTGATACCAACAACTTCTACCTGTAATAATTCGAGTTGGAAGGGATACAACCTTGTTCCAGACTGAGTTGTACTGTTGAGATCTGGTAAAGGAACATGGAAACTTAGCTGCTTTGTTCAACATGGTATTTATTGCAGATTGTTTCTAGATAATCGTGTGTATTTTATCATTATTTCCATAGATGTTCCCATGAGCAAGATCAAAAGCATATTACAGTTGAAAGCCTTTTTGTTTCATTTGATTTTAAGAGCTGACAAGTGTGAATGCATTGAATCGAGAAGAAACTGCACATTTATTATGACAAGTTTGAATGCACTGAATCGAGAAGAAACTGCACATTTATTAGATCAGAGCATCTGTAGCTTGATCCAATTAATTTTTGAAGCTTATATATCTTTGAATAATTAGGTGCTTTTAACTGTATGTCATTCTACAACGAAGTTTAGGAGGATAGTATGAGTTGTTTTGAAGTATTCTAATATCGCCAGCAAGATTTGCATCAGGAGTGAGTTACAACTCCATTAACTAGACGCTTGAAACTCTGTCAAGTTGTAATTTCTTCATCAATTTATTACAAAAGAGTATCTAACGTGGGAAGTGATTTCAAATTGGATCTCCAATTAGGAACATCCTTGGATTTGGGTTGCAGATGTTCGCCATGAACGTTTGAGAGAGAAGCTCTCCAAGAAGAAGGGGGACGTGACAATACTTTAGATATCCTGCAGTAAAAGCAAATGATTTCTCCACATTTTATTCGTTAATTTCATTTGAATATTTGGTTTATCCGAATATATAACTATAGGAGTTCAATTACATAGGGAAAAACTTTTCAGCTGCACATTTTCATGTATACAAATTCTTACAATTAATTTTTTTAGTCATTTCCTATATTTCCATTTGTTTTCCTTTAGTATATTCTATGTTTTTCATTCCAAGAATTACAACATGTCGATATCTAGGGTTCTAGCCTTCGGAAAATCGAGGGGTATAGTCAGGTTTGATAAAAAAAAATCAATATCTAAAGCCTCTTTAATAATATAACTATTATTGGCTACTTTAAATAATATCTATAAATATAGAAAATACCCCCAAATAGCATGTAGATAGCATTGTGTCATCTATTTTGCTAGACTTAAATACAAAGTATTCATTTTCTATATTCGAATACAAATCATTTCTTATTTTAGCACTACACCTATTATCTAAAAATTGCCAAGAAATAATATTTTTTAATACATTAGAGTGACTATCAACACAAAAAATATTTATATAAAAAATATAAGTCAATCACTTTAATTAATTAAAATACTAACAAACTTCAAACATTCATAAAAACTTCCATAAAAATGAAAAATATATAAACTAAAATTCTAAAAATGGTAGAAATTGTCAACTTTTCCAAATAAAAAATAAATTTTAAAAATATTCTATATACATTAGTAGTCTTTACCTATTTTGATGTTTGGATTTTTAAAAGAAAACACAGAAGGATAACAAATTTCTAATATAAAATTTTAAATATTTTCAAAATATTAAAAATACATAAAAATAAGGAAATTGGATTTGAGATATTATTACATTATAATAATAAAATAATAAACCTATAAAGTAAATTTAAAATAAAAATAAACATTAAAATCTAAAAAACAATTAAAATACATAAAATTAATATTAAAACTAACTAAAATGAAAATCCATTTTTGTTAAAAATATAAATTACATAAAAATATACAAAATACAAAACACATAGAAACTAAAAGGAGAAAACCTAAGTAAAAAGATCACAATGTACCGAACAACATGAACTTTCCTTATTCTTACATATTAAGTGCCTCCCTGAGATCATCGACACTTCTGCCTATATAAATTTTAATAACATAAAATAGCATATAGCTTACCCAATAATTTTCTACTAATACCACTTTATGAACTATGATAATAAAGCTTTTGTGAGGAGTTTACCATTACACGAAGTTTTCACTCGTTGCCATCCACATAACAAGGGATTGGTCAAAGTTTTGAATATGAAGATCAAGATAATCATCCTAATATAAAAGATGTTTCAACCACAAGTAAGACATACCATTTGTCCTTTCCGATTGAATACTGCTCATTTAGGGCAATGCACGAGTCTAATCTTCACCTAGATAATTATGCCGGAAAGATGTTATTGATATTAAAGAAAGGTCAAGATACAAAACAAGCCATATGAGCATAATAAGACTCAAATGCAAATTAAATATATGGTATGAATCTCATTTCGATAGCAGATCATTTGAGTTTGGATATTTTAGGTGAATCAAGGTTATTTCCGAGCAAATTGATGTCTAATAGAAAGGGTTGTATACTTGAGGAAAGTGCATGAAACTAAATTAATGAACAAATCTAAAACGTCATTTGGTGCTAGTTTTTGGGTTCGTGGGCATCAGCATTATGTTGATCCTTATTACCCAATGCCTATTGTCTAAGCCATTTCTATGAAAGACACATGGTTCATTCATCATTTATATCTTTCAAGCATTTCCTTTCTGATTAATATATCCTTAATAATCATTCTATTATTTCATTTGTATGCCATGTGCTTGCCCACGCGCTCGCCTACAAATAATAAGAAAGGGGGCTCGCCCACATGCTTGCCTACAAATAATGACAAATAATGAGCCGGAGCAATGGTTTTTAGGGCTTGTTGCGAGTAGAATGAGAAAAAACACTCTGAAGCGTTATGTTTATAGACATGGGCAATCACATGATGTACATGCCAAGTGCTCACCCACGTGCTTGCCTACAAATAATATCGCACCACACGCCACTCCCAGTGAAATTCAAACAGGTGAGCACACAGGGCGAACACTGTGATGGTCCAGTCCTTGCTTGAATATTTAAAGAGGCATCATGCGCTAAATGGTGTGAAGTTCAGATGAGCGAGGGACTGGGTGAGTATGTATGCTCGCCCACCCCTCACTTCCATGTGCTCTCCATTCTTGCTTATTTTGTAGTGTATCCCAAGTTTAAGCTCATCAAAAATGTAAGTTGGGATAATATTTATCAGTGAGCCATCATAGATCAGGGCATGGTGAATGTGATGCCTTCAATTTTACACTCTACTCTAGGCTACCTCTTCACTCCGTGGCTCTTTGTATTTCTTATCGTCACCAAGGAAGTGGACATAGACATAATGTGTCTCTTTGTTCTAGTTCTTTTGTTACCCCTCCTCTGGGGTGTACATTGTTTCAATACAAATCGTTTGAGGTCGGGCGTGCATTATACGACTTTATTAATAAGGGTTTTGTTATTGTTACTTAAATACCTCTTAGATTCGATCGATGACTATTTTTTATTTTTTTCTTCTTATTCTATTTTTTGGTATTTTTGGACTTCTTTTCTTTTCGGGATGTGGATGGGTAGAGGGGGGGATTTACAAACACTAATGGACAAGATAATGCTTGGTTAGTAGAGGAGGATGGTAACAGACTCGACTCAGACGACAAACTATGTGTGATTTCTTCTGTGTCCTTTAGGTTTCATGTACTAAATCAGCTAACTTTATTATCTATATTTATTCCTTGGCTAGAAATAAAATATATGACCACTTTATTATTTTTTAAGCATACCTCTTGAATAGATTTGAAATGTCATCCTCCATCAAGATCTCATGACAAATCATGGAATAAGCATGCTTGGTTGGAGGGTACTACTGAGAACTTAAGGCTCCATACTCATTATACCCCGACTCCGCTATGTAATCCCAGCTTGAGTATAACCAGTCTGTTTGGCAAACAATGGTCGAAACATCAAATTGCGGTGGAAAAGGACAAGGTACTATGGACTGAATTCTTGGGTCTAATCCCACGTAGATTGATGTTCTACTTCGAATGGTTTTGAGTAAGGCATGTCAGTGTGGGCTTGATACTAAGGACAATCAAGTCAAGAAGGTATGTGAGTGCAGGCCTTTCCATTCAATCAGATGATGAATCTCGTCTGACCAGAATGTCTCCTAGGGTAAACTCTAAGCGTGTAGAAGTGTAAGTTTGATCAATCTCAATACTTCTAGAGACTAGGCATTGAGGGAGTCGGATCTAGAGACTTATGACGCAAGTTCAGGGGTTTGGGCAATAGTCCTTAATGGGTACGTTCTCACCCTCTCAAGTGAAAGGTACATGTGAACAATGCTGGGGTTGCTCTCCTACATACATTGACTTTCAATTTTATTCCAAATTTTTGGTCTAATAATGTTTAGCAGTCTTCATTTTAAATATGGTTATCATTTTCTTTGAAGTCCAAGATTAAGCACGTCTACCGAATATAGTCCCAATTTTCTTTTAGTTTAAGTGAGAAAATACAGAGGATGGAGTCATAAAAGTCGATGCAAAAAAGATGATTTGTGCTTAAGAAGAAAAGCTTACTATGATCCACACACTTTCCATGCAGTATGTTAGGAAGAATTGAAAATTTTAAATTATGAATGCAAACGAGAAAATCCACACCTAAAATAAATAGTTCTATTAGCTGCACCTAAATGATTTAATATGATTTTATAAAGCACAAATGGGTAAAATATGATGACTACCAAAAAACAATAATAATAAATCAAACATTGCTTAAAAACTCTCAATAAATACTCTAAGTGTAGAGAATTAATTGTACTTCCACATGAAATTTCTAGGAAATTAAAATGATGAGAGACAATGGTCTACTTTAATACTCAAATAGAAGGTTCTAAATGCAATAAACTAAATAAATGGAAAATAAATGAAAGATGGATATGTATCTTTATGTAGTTATCAAAACCCGCTTGGGTACTGCATGCAATTGTTCTAGGAGCGGGGATTTATCTGTGGATTCAAGAAGTTTTAGGAGAGCTTATATAAAATACCCCCTCATGTTAGGACGACACATGGTAGGTCTTTGTTAGGCAGGTGGTGCGATCCCCAACCTCCACGTGGCCACGTTTTGCTATTGTATAGTACCAGAAGCTACATGCTTGGAGATTCGATCAAAGGGCACCTGTTCATCATTCCTTTTTAATTATCTGTGAAGTCCTTGCTCTTCTCCGATGAAAGTAGTGGTTCTAAACCTTACATTCTTCTCTCGATCGAGATGGACATTTGAACAAGGGTGTGGAGAACCATTCCTCCTATTGTCTTTGATCATGTATAAGGGGAGATGGTCTCTCATGTTGGAGCTCTAATATGTAAGTCGACTAGAGATTGGAGGGCCTGGTTGTGCTGGATGGAGGTGGTGACTCGAGATTCCTGATAGTTGATCATCTTTTGTACCTGCAAAATGAGTAGGAGCTCGAGTCCAAACTCGATTGATTGTTATGTGTGGAAGAATGGTGATATGGTGACGGAGCTCATTTGCCTCCATGATGGAGGAGGATGGGCATAACCCCTGTAGCAAAGGTGATAGAGGGGTTTCAATTGATAATGTGTTGTGAGAGAGAGAATGGGAAGCGAAGGGGCACGAAGGTATTGATGGTGGTTGTATTCGAATTCGGATTGATCGAAAAATGGAGGCATGCAGATGAAGTTTAAGAAGAGGCGATATAAACAAGAAAAATAACAAGAAGAAATATATATTAAGAGATAACGAGAAAGAATATATAAATTATGGAATTACATGGAAAAGGTTTCATCCATGCATGTTTTGCAGGAGGTGGATCCTTGACTCTGGTTCTCTCTTCCAAAAGAATAGGGGAAGGGGTCCCTTGAAGCTTTACTATTCTCTCAGTATTGATACAACTGCTAGGTGCCTAGAGAACCTTGGATCACACCCCAAGTAGAAGGTCTTCAAGATGGTGGATGTTGTTATCAGATGTTGTCCTCAAGCTCTCTCTCTCTCTCTCTCTCTCTCTTTGTGTGTGTGTCGATTTAGATCGAAGATGACATATAGGGGAACAAGACTGAGGCGTTGGTGGTTTTGATGGGTTAGGCATTAAGAATATGTGGTTATTGGGTGGTTAGGGTGGGGGATAGGATATGATTTGTTGGTGCGAGGGAGGTTGGGTTGATCAATCGCGATGGAGAGAGAGTTTGGTGGTTGTAGTCAACGGATAGGAGCAAAAGGCATCATCAACCGTTGGAGACAGACAGATGTAGATGACAATACCTTGGTCGTTGGATCTTCTCACATTCAACGGCTAAGATGAGCAGTTGCTGGAAAAGGGTAAAAAGGGGAAAATAAACTTGGTCGTTGGATCTGGCTTGATCCATTAGCAGGGAGGAGAGGCAGGTGTAAAGAGAGGGGGTGACACATGGCAGCTCTAGGAGTGGCTACGTGTCTCTCCCATAAATATCGAAAAATAAAAATCAAATAAATATTAAAATAAAATACCAAAAGAGCCTTAAAATAAAAAAAAATCATTCACAAAAGTTGTTCATCTCGACGAGATTTACAACTTTCGTGAAGGACAAAAATAAAAAACTCATTCATGTAAAGCACATTTTGGGTGGTATTTTATGTAGATAAAATACATGTTGTGAGTTTTAATAGAATAAAATTCAAAATAAAACAAAATAAAATAATAGAAATATATGTATGCCCGGATCTAATTTTGGGTATTTTTAATAAATAAAAAATAAAGAAATAAAAAGATCGAGACTTATTTTCAAACTATATGTACATATAACAATTGGTTTTCTTCACTTTTTTCTATTTTTTGGATTTTCATTTCTATATCATTTATTAGAACACAACTCAAATAAATAAATGAAAATGAAAAAAATAAAAAAAGAGTTAATTTTATACATGAAATGGCAAGGTTAAATTAGTAAGCATGTACCCAAAATGTGTGTTTCACATATGAAATTCGATTCTTTTGAATTTGTTCTTGATTTATAGATAATTAAATTCACATTAATTCAAAAGTGAATAATGGTTCCTATGAGATTATATGTAAGAGATATCGGAATTTACAACTTTTCAGTCTCAAACTACCATTTAAGTTTATTCCACATATATACAAGTTAGTTTTATATATGTTTTTTATTAATTAATGTTAGTGATGTGTACATAATGGACTGATTTTGTTCGATTTGGAGTTAGTCGATATTGAATAAAAATAGATGAAGTTAGGTGAATATATACAAGTGAATATGAATGCAATAAGAAATGATACTTTATGCATATCATCTACAAGTGCATGATAGCTAATTATGAATTATAAATAGCAAAATGCTATTAATTACTCGGGATAGAGTTTTATTTTCATCTAATTAGATCAGTGAATCACATATCCATCGATCTCCCGAATAAGTTCTCAAGTTTTGCCATCATTGTTGTGGCTTGAGATAAACACCGGAGTTTGTCACCCTTTGTTGGCTTGCTCACATGTCTGGTTGTATATGATTGGGTAAATTGCATGAATACCCATTCCACTTTCAAAAATTATAGATAGATCCTGCTTACTTGGACAAATTACAGAGGCATCTATATAGCTTCAGATAATTTTAGAAATGGCTTCATGAAGGTAAGTTTCCATTTCATTTCAGTCCTTTATTTCATTTACACCCCTAGATACAATAAGTTATATCTTGCAAACCAAAATTTTGATTTTTTGCATTAAATTATAAATCATTCCATCCTCTATCATTGGACATGTTGTGGAGATTTATTGGAAATAAATTTAATTATTTGTGATTTTTTAATAAAAACCATTTATTATAAGTATCTTTATCCAATTAAAAATGGTTGTGCCTTAGAATAATTTTTAAAAAATAGCTATGCGAGGAGATGCCATAAAAAATTAATGTTGATTTTGTCAAATTTCATTGATCTATCCCACTCTAAGATATTGTGAATCGCTTCTTGGTTTTTTAATTGGAATGTGTTGTCAAATATTAAGAAAAAAAAGTCATGTGTGCTTCTTGAAGTGATCTATCATTGCAAATTTTCTTGTAATCTTTTGTGATCATTCCATTAGTTAAAATTCACTTATTACAAACAAGACGTATGCATTATGCAATTTTTTTGTTAATTCATCTTAAATTTAAAAATTCTAAAAAATATGACAGTCTCATTTCATCATATTGTGCATGTCATATTTTTAAGTGTGTTTTTAAACATTGTATTTTCATCCTTAAAATTGGAAAACAACAAAAATATATCGTGTACCATATTTAATTCATTATTAATTGAAAAAAGTATATTGGAATCCTCATGCATTAAACTTTAAAGGAAAAACATTGATTTGATTTTTGGAGTTTAATTGAGTATTCGAACAATTTTCACAAGAGACTGTGACTTTCCTTAAAATATTTTGAAACCACATTCATTTCATTTTATTTTATCTATTTATTTTTTTAATAAAAATTGCATATATATAGTTCATCTTTGAAAATCTGATTACTGATTGTCTGAAGTGTAAATTTGCCCAAATTTTTTCCTCCTTGAGTTCGACATCGTGTTTTTCTGAGTTCAAATAAATAATTTGCCACTTAGCATTAATTGATTGATTTTAAATGATTTTTTATTTATTGTTGATTGTACGACTACAACTTAAAAGACAGTATTGACATAGTATAAGTCATCAACCCACTAAGCCGTGATTGACGGATTCTCCATCCTCTTCAACACGACACAAGAAAATGCTCAACTTATGATAGATTGTAACATCCATATGGCACGATGAGCAAATGATGATGTTGCCTTTATATACACTCAATCTGAGGTAATATATAATGTTTAGCTCAATGTGAAGAAGAAGAAGAAGAAGAAAAATAATAAGAAGAGCACCACCTCAAGAACTATGATTCAAACTCCTCCTCCACCACCACCAACTCGAGCTTCCTCCTAGTCACCTCTTTACTCGGGTTGCTTTGAGTTCTTCTCATGGGAAGGATCCCATGGTAGAAAAGAAGGAGATGAATAAGAAGGAGAAGAGGGCAATGACAACTCTAGTTCCTCCAATGGCTATAGTTACCATAGCAATAAGATGTGATGACACATCGTTTAATGATCTAATAGATGACACCACCATCACATTATTCCACGTAGCTCCAATGGAGTCAAGTATTACCCTTGCCAAAATATTAACAAGTCCACTTATAGTCTTGATTCTAGATATCTTAGTTTGCTAGCTTCATTTTCCTTTTCTCTTATCAATTTGTAACATTTTGGAACATGGTGATGTTGAAGGCTCGGGTTTAGACCTTACAACATCATGGAAGCATTTAGGTCACATCACATACGACTTAGCGCAACCAGTCATACTAGTAGCATCGGGCTTCAGAAATTAAAAAAATAAATAGATGAAACCACATGATTCGAGAACACTTCTCAAATCTTTTTCATCAAGATCACAAACGAGTTATAGGAATACCTCTTGAGGTGTGTTTGTGATTCCTTATCTCTAAAGTAAGAGACCTCTTGTCTCAAGTCCGATCCAACGAAGGTCGCACTTGCGGGCATGTAGATGAGATGTGTGCTTTCTGTGATCCAAGATGATGATCTGAGCGAGGAGTCTCATGATTTCATCTCATGAATTTTGACTCCTTATTCGTGAGCTAAAAGCATTGAATGGAGGAGATCCACAAGTAGTTGATCCGACAGCACAACGGCGTCGCGACGACTGTGAGTCTCTCTAGGTCAATATGTGGACGACCACAATATTGTGTGAGAGAGAGGATGTGTAGAGAATAGAGAGAGTTATTACTATTGGAATTCATGTAATAGAAAAGGCTAGGGATACCATCTCTTTTATACTAAATTGTATGCCCATGGATCTCAATATATGTGTACACAAAATCAATGGTTTATATTATTTTGTGCTTTCGATCAATGGTCATGATTTTGTTGCATAATATTTGCAACAAAAATTAGTTATTTAAAAATAAACTAAATATATCAAAGATCAATAAATATAATTTAAATTAAATTAAAATAAGAAATATGGAATTACTTTGTAGGAGAGCAAGTCTCCTTCCATACATAGGGTGGAGGGCCACCAACTTGAAGAGCCAAGTTGGTCCTCCACTCTATGTATGGTAAGGAGGCTCTCTCATTCCTATGATGTTGAGATCTCATATATCAGCATATATTCCTCATGTGCAACAACTTTTGTTGCAAAATTATCACCAAAATAATTCTATTTTTTTTGTGATTTTTAATTTCAATCATGCATGTGATAATTATAAATCATATTCATATATCCAATATAAAATGTAAATTGTATTTACATTAGTTGTTCAATGCGAATCCAATTCACTTCAACATTTAATTCATAAATATTATTTACAATAACATCTCTCTAACATATTATAAATCACATTTATAATATTTACGATTATTATGAATAGTAATATCTACATTAATCATATCTTTGATAATTAAATCATATTTAATTATCTTTGATAATTATTTTCATGTGTCCAAATAATATGAATCATATTCTTATTATTCATAATAATTAAATCACATTTAATTATCAAATTTTCTCAATGCTCAGGTACATTGTAAATAATGGAATTAATCTTGAACTCTTTCAAATGAGCTTTCTCTGTGTGTACTTGGAGATAAGGGCAAAGCGAGTGTACATTCCACGTATAGTAACTTGGATATTGATATCATATCTTAAATCTAGATCTTGGAGACCTCTCATAGATGTTTAATGAAATAAAACTATAAATCTTATCTTCTCATTGAATCTGAATCACATTCAAATCAATGTCCAACATATGGACTAAAATAAATTTACTGAACTACAGAGAGGAGTCACTAAAATCCAAATTTGTTTCATGACTTCCTCAGAATGGAAGTGTCACGGTTATATAATCGTTTACGATCACATCACCCTCGAGTATTTCTAATACCCCTACATCATGCATACTCTTCTTGGAATAAACCTAAAGTAGTTGATCACATTTGATGACGCTTGATGAGTCCTCAATCTAACTCTTTAGATATCATCCAAGCACCAACCTCTATGATTCAACCATGGAATCAACAGTTGTACGATTATTAAGATGGCCATGGTACAAAATCCTAAATTGTACTAAGGGACCTATTATGTAAATTAGTTATTCTTCATTTCAGATTAGGGAGTGAATTGCAATAACATTTATCGCATAATGGCTCGCCGTGGGATCACATGTCTAACATATGCCGCAAACATCTTTTTGTTTAAGCACTTTTTCATTCTTAATTACTTATCTTGACCTAATGCTTATCTTGTTGAGTTAATTGTTTTCCTCGCTAACGTTTTTTAATAACAAAAACATAGAGTATAGATTAAAAGGTTTTGAAGATTAACAAGGGGAGAATAGATTAAAAGTTTTAGAAATTGGTTTAAAAAGTTTTTAGAAGTATCCCCCCTACTGTTAGGGGGAGCTTTGTTTAGAAATAGCTTGTGTGCTAAAACTTCTTATATAGAAATTGAAATCAAAATTTATTTTCTCAAAACATCTTAATAAACTAGTTAATCTGACAGAGAGGATGTTACTAATTGTATCCCAAGCATAGTTTTAATAATGGAGTGTACATTTATCAATAGGCACTCACGATAGTGTCTTATTGTACATCATGTGAACTTAATATGTCGAGGAAAGATACATCTCAATGAAGACCAAGTTGTTAACCTTAGTAAAGATAAATTCAATGTATTATTATTTTAATCATCCCACATGCATTTATGCATATATGTACACTTATGTATACTCGAAGCACATTTCCTAGGAAGTCAGTTCAAGTGTTGTTTGCAAAATTTCATGCTTGATCGATCAACATGGAGTTTATGATTGATCAAAATTTAGTATTGAATTGCACTTGATCAATCAATGAACTACTAGTGATCGATCAATCGTGAATGATCTCTCAACCTTAATTATTTGATTGAACAACTTTTGCTCATGGAATTGGACCCCTCTAGTTGATCATCAATTGATCAACTTGTACTTTTTATTGTCTAGATTTCAAATTCAAACAAGCAATAGCCAGTTAATGCATGATACTTCCTTATAGAGCTCCACGACTATGATATATTTACAATGCATATTATATAATCACCTCAAGCTCCATTTGAAACACATCATTTTATGCACATTGCATACTCTTTCTCTCTCACTATTTTCTACTGCTATAGTCTATTTTGTGAGATATTTTTGTGTATTCTTATGTATTGAGAGCAACCCATATTGCCATTCATTCTACAAGTCCTCTATGTTTTAATAGAGAAGTTTATTTGAATGTGATTTATACAATGATTCATTCTAATATCCATCCTGATAATCGATATTTGAGATGTATAAGTATTATGCTAGTTTTTGTCTATATGCATAACAAATATTCTCCATGGTTGGATATTCAAGGTTGTTCAAGGATATTTATACGTAATTGTGCATTCCTAGGAATCCCTCTGCCTATCTATCTGACTTTGGTATGAATGTGATGAGTATTCACCCATATTCTTGTCTTGATATGGAAGCATAGGCTTGTTGGTCTATTTAGGACATACCACGTCAGTTGCTCAATTCATCTACCCCGTATCTGGATTAGTAGTTCCCTCCTCGCTAGAAGTGAGTTTCGATAAACACTCGCTTCTCGAATTCGTAGCAGAGGGAGAATCAAGCCTACTCATTCCCTCAATCGACACCGTCTATGACCGAGTTGTGTTCGATGAGCACTGGTTTGGTACATATTAGCGTACAGGTTCAACCGACAGGGTGTAGGATTGATTCTTGGAAGAAAAAAAGTGTTCATGTGCGTGTCTATGTTATACCTCTTTCTATATAATATATTTGTAGGAAGACTCTATGTTTAATCCAAGTTTTTTGGTTATCTTGATAATTAATCCAAAAAGGTCACAAGAAGCTCTAGTGTTTGATCCAAGATTGATGGTACATTGGTGCTTGATCCAAGAAGGTCAGAAGCTTTAATGTGTGTTTCTACCTCAATTTAACCTCCATGTGTGATCTGACAATGGAGACTTTGGTGTTTGAATCGAGAACATGGAGTTTTGGTTGGTGATATGAGGTTGTACGCGTTTTGGTGTTTTATCCAAAGTCCTTGTAAATGGTTAACTTATCCATCAAAAATAACTTTAGTAGTGATAAAGTTGATCGACACTACTGATCAAAAATCTTGACTCGGGGACTTAGATTGTGGTTTTCCACCAGTTGGGTTTCCATGTAAACATCTCGTGGAAGTGGTTGCTTATGTGGTTTTATCTTTCTATCCGTGGTTGATATTTGCATTGTGTCTTTTGCCTGGTCATAATCTGTTTAAATTGTTATTCACCCCTCCATCTACTAATATTTTGATTCTACATGTATCTACGTATTCACCATAATAATGAACATTGATTGATTGATAACTGGACTTACAATGAGCGATAATACATAAGCAATGATGAATCGAGCTTGGTTATTATTTTTTATTGTTCAGTTTAATTTATAAGCAAAATCCGTAAAAATATAAATCTCTTACAAAAAAATTGAGCAAATGTGTTTATTATTGGATCTGATAGCAAATGAATATAAGACTAACCAAAAGCTAATGTGAATTCCTAAACATGAACATTATAGTTATATTGATATGGTGAAGATCGTAACTGCAATGCATCTCCTCGTTAATCAAATGCATGAAAACGTAAATGCAATGATAGAATAAAGTTGAACCAAACCTTTATCATCTTCATTTTGGTTTGGTATTTTCTTGACTAATATATAATTAGCACTCTATAGGCCAATAATCTTCATAAACACTTCCTTACGAACCTTCTTTTGCACTGTGTTTTTAACGAAGATAAATGGACATAAATGACTTTTTATGTGCAACTGTAAGGCATTGAGTTATTCTTATATCTATTTCATCATTCCTTCATACTTCTTATTACACAACAGAGGAGAAAGTAGTATAACACTAGTATCATAGTAAACCATTCAAGCCATCATCCATCAACGCGGATCACTATAATAGTTCATTGAACACCGAAGAGTCGTTCACAGACATTGAATCTCATTTACACGGACTATGACAATAGAAACATGATAGATCCTACTAGAAATCATAATTAGAATTGATTTTATTCTTACAATGGATACATGCACCTTAAAATAATATACAAAGAATCCTTTTTGCAGACACTTATATATGTTGGTGTTACACATATGAGCCCACATCGAGCCAATTATGCAATAAAAGTTATTGCATATCATTTATTCAGCTGAAATGAAGAATAACTAATTTGTGTAATAGGTCCCTTGCTACAAGTAAGATTATGTACCATGGCCATCTTGATATCATACAATTGTTGATCCAAAGCTCAGATCATAGATGTCGGTGAATGATTGAATATCTAAAAGTTAGATTGAGAACTCAACTACACCATCGAGTGGTTGTCAATAAGGTAACCTTTGATCCTAAAAGATGTGACCGGAATTTGTCCAATGGGAACACTACAACAAGCATGCCCTTCTCTGTAACCTTGTAGTTCCTTTGAGCTTGATCTAGAACCTTGCATGCATAGTAGACAACATATGGTATCCCTTCTCTCCTCTGTCCTAAAATGGCCTCAATTGCAAAGTCAGAAGTGTTCATCATGATCTTGAAGGGAAGAGAGCAATATGGGGCCTGTAGGATGGGAGCATCCGTGATTCTTCCTCTTAAGGAACTCGAAGGTCTCAAGACACATGTGATCTACAAGAAACTTCATTCATTTTTCCTAAGAGCTAAAGTTTCTTGCTCACATCCACCTTGGCGGGGTCAACCTCCATTCCTCTCTTGAAGATGATGTGCCCCAACAATGTCCTCTTTGACCATGAAATGGCTCTTCTTCCAAGAGAGCACCAGGTTAGCCTCACTACACTTCTTGAGGACTCAACCCATATAAGATAAACAAGAGTTAAAGGAATCTTCATGGACTGAGAAGTCATTCGTAAAGACTTTCAATATGTCACCCACAATCTCAAAAAATACTACAATCATGCACTGATGCAAAGTCCTTGTTGCATTGCATAACCCAAAGGGCATGCACCTGAATGCATAAGTACCGAATGTACATGTAAAGTTGGTCTCCTGGTACTCATGAGCGACGGTTACTTGATTGTAGCCTGAGTACCCGACCAAGAAGCAAAAGAATTGTTTCCATGCAAGTCTCTCCAAGATTTGATCAATGAATGGTAGAGGAAATGATCCTTTTTCATCACGGCATTCAGGAATATATAATCCACAGAAACGTACCATGATGTGGGTACTCGTGTTGTAATTTACTCTCCTTCCGAGTTGGTGACTGTCTAGAGTCCTGCCTTCTTCGAGACTACGTCAAGTGGTGCACCCCGCTTAGAATCAGAAACATGATATATAAATCCCACAACTCACCATTTCTCTATTTCTTTCTTAACCACATCTCATAAGTCTGGATTCAGCCTATGTTAGAACTCACAGGAGGTTTTGGCACCTTTCTCAAGGTAAATATGGTGTAAGCATAAGGTGGGGTTAATCCCGCTAAGATTGGACACACTCCAACCTATCGCCTTGTTGTTCCGTTCAAGATTCTCTAGCAAGTGAGATTCTTGTTCTCTGTGCAGGATAGCATTGATAATGACCGGGAACTTCAGAGGTGGACCCATAAGGAAAGCATATTTAATGTAGTAGGAAGATGTTTGAGCTCAGGAATGGTATGATCATCTAGAATATCCGGCTCAACCACCTAAGAATCAGGATCTATGGTGGATATGGCTAGATAAGTTGTCATAGTAGTCGTCAACTGATTTGGATCAAGAGTCGGATCTCCAAATGTATCCAAACAATCGGCAAAAGCCGCGTTCGACTCATCATCCTCGTCCTCTGATTGACCTGAAGGAAACCTGTCTGACAATCCTAAGTCAGCTTTTGAGTCATAAAAGATGTAGGGAGATGCATTAGAAAAGTCTTCTATGTGTAATGTCTGACCCCACAGAATCTGTCGAACTGCCTCATTTACATGATCCTCTCGGGGTGAGAGGGACTTGTCAACCCAAGATGACTACTTCTGTTAGTGATCAACTATGTCAAATCTGTAGCGCTCGACTTCCGATGTGAGATACTCTACACTACTCTATGAATCAGGTCTCTGCCATTTCAATTGATGTATCTCTAACTCTACACTTCCAACATGTGCACGAAAGCATATCTTTCCCAGAGTGTAGTCAAATACAATATCCTCAAAAAAGGATGACCAAAGGATGATCTCATAATCTTGTTGTATTTGGGGAGAAGTCTACCTTGTATTGCTTCCCCTTGATGCCAAGGATAACGTACCTCAACATTCCCTTAGTTCTCTTAATAGATCAATCTGCAAACTGTAGAAGTGCTCATGATCTCCTAAGAGGACCTAACCCTAGATGATCCAAGAGGGAATAAGGTAATATATTAATGAAGGATCCATTATCGAACAGAGTACAACCAAAAGATTTATTAGATATTCGATTAGTGATGAAGTGGGTGCCCAAGTCTCTCTTCTTCCTTGGAATCTCAATTTTGATTGCACAGGTAGCTATGGACAACACATGTTTCACGGTTCTCATGTTCTTCTTCTTCTAGGCCTACTAGGTGTACATCTCACCTTTAGGTGCTTCTTAAATGCAAGAACCATATCCACTAATTCTAGGAAAGGGATCTCAACTTTAACATTCTTTCGGCACATCCTTTCCATTTCCAAGGCATCGTTATCATGTTTTTCAGAAATTTTATTCTTTCCCTTTGGCAAGGCATAGGGGAAAAGGATTATTGGGGGCTTAGAATGTAAAACAAAAATATCATCATTTGAGTTTTTATTCAACTGAAAATCTGAAATAAACTGTAAAGACTTGGACTACAACTCGGACTTTGTACATGACTCAACTGACATGCTGAAAAAGGAATTGAAACTGCAGGAAAAACGTGTGATGGTGTTGAATCCAAGGTAGTCTTCTCATCTCCTAAAGACTAATGCTAACAGTAATGCTCGATGTTGATTTATTATTATTATTGGATTTTTTAATTTTTATTTTTTTTGGAATTTGGGAATTCAAATCCCTTGATGATCCTAAAGGTGGTGGTGGTGGTGGTGATGCTCATCCTCTGAGCTCTCCTCGGGGACAAGATCATTGGTATCTTTCGCTCCTCTCCGCCGTGTCAGATCAGGGATGTGCACGGTCCTTCCACTCTTGAAAATAATACGGTGAATATCATGTGATAGAATATCATAATATGATTCAAGAAAATTGGATGGTATACTTGATCCTTTTGGCAGTCATGTCCATGGTTTAGGTTGTTGGGGTTAACCTGAACTTGTGATGGGATGGATGTCCTGGGGGTGGTAAACTCACCTTGCCAACATGATAGCCGATTGATATCAGCTCTATGATCCTGCTGCTTACTATGAATGAGTTCGATCTCATCTAAGACCCTTTGGAGGACAGATGGGCCAGAAGATGATGCCTCACGATCCTATCTTCGGGGAGGCTACTACTGAACCTAGTGAAATCGATTAGTTCCCTTATGGACCTGTTGGCTATACTAGATCTGCTGGGGGTATTGCTGATTTTGAAGGGGCCCTGATGGCTCGACTGTTGTTGTTGAGGGGGGGGACTGACAGTATTGGCTCCGTTATGGATACTGTGGGTGTTGTTGTGGATGTCACTGGGTGGCATTGGGATCACCGATGTACCAAATACTATTCACCACCCACGCCTGTGGATGTTCCTCGATAACTGTCTCGACGGTCGGCTCCGTGTACTAGCTCTCGTGGAGCTCAAGCTGACCCTGAACCCATGTGTTGTGTGGGCCCAATACGTATTGCTTCTAAATGTGGTGCACTCTGTAGATTGGAGAAGGGGGTGCAGATGGGGCATGTATCCTGATCTTATCTTGGACACCTTCTCAGTTAACTCTATCATTTGTCATAGTAGATTGGCGAGGCTCTCCCACTTAGTGAGCTTGTGTAACTCACTCACTTTCTTCTAGATATGGCCAACCTTAGTTAACTTATCACTGATTATGCCCATGTTGGGGAGTAGGTCGTTTGTCGGATCTGCCACAGATGATCTGCCAACCTCTCGTGGTATGTGAGGAGGAGGTAGCTTATCATAATCCCTAGTGGTGGCTATGTACGACTGGTCTTTGCCATCTACTTAAAATTTATCTGTAATGTGTCCGCTCCTCTGTTCAGATAATTGCCTCCACAAGCAGCATTCACTAGTTCTTGAACCTCGAAAGTCAAACCACCATATAGATTCTGGACCAAGATCGGCTTGTTGATATCATGGCACGGACACTTATGGATCAGATATTTAAACCTCTCCCATGCCTCGTGGAAAGGCTCATTTGACATATGTGTAAAACTACATATCTGCGATCTCACATGATTTATGCTACTCAGGGGGTAAAACCTCTTAAGTAACATGTCCTTTAATTCATCCCATGTAATGACTACCCTCCCCAAATTCTTAAGCCAATATGCAACTTCATCTAATACAACAAAGGGGAAGGCCCTAAGATGGATGTAGTCTTGAGAAACACCAGGTCATCCTAAGTTATCACAAACCAGCTCGAACTCTTGCAGGAACATGTATGGTTCCTCGACTGCATTACCATAAAATTTTGCAAGAGTGTCAAAAAATATGCTTCAGCTCCCCTGCGTGGGTGTACTACTGGCCTTAGCTAATTGTCATTCTTTGTGGTGCTAGGATTATAAGAATCTCTCATGGATTCCCCTGAGTTTCATTTCCTCTCCCATTCCTTAACTGACCAAGGTCTTGTCTAAATGCTTCATTCCTCTGTTCAACTTGTGCCAATCTAGCTAGAATATTCTTTAGTGTGTCATTGTCTCCCTCGCCGTCATAGTTCTTCTTGGGAGGCATCTCACTCACTGATTCTTCTTAGGCCTCATCAGAAAAGGGATTTAATTAGAATGTGAATAATTTAGGTTGTGCTTACCGAGGCAAAAGTATTCCTCGATGAGAAAAGAAGAGAGGAACATATTGGTTTGGGACGGATCAAACCATTGATTGGAATTATTGAAGTTGGATTCAAGATGAGTAATCTTAAGCCCAAGGAGGTTCAGGGTGGGATGTACCCTAGATCTTGGGAGATGATAGATTTGGAGTGCTTCCCATCTCTTTACATGCGAGATGCAATACATAATTGAAATTTTTATCTTTATGAAATGCAAATGCGAGAAAACTACACTTAACAGAAAGTTATATTAGTTGGGAAGAAATGAGTTAAAGTTTTGACCAAGTAAAATGTCCTACAAGTGCATCTTATTAATGTTAGTGTGGTCCTAAAATATTATGAACAAAAATAATTATTTAACCTAAAAAATAGCTCTAATAGTCGCGGGTGCAGGTCCTAGTCCACTTTCCACTCAAGTCGAGCCCACCCTTAACACAAGGGTGAAACATGTCTCAACACATGCAAATGAATAAATAGTGTCCAAAGTCTGGTTACACGCGTGAGATCCCAAATAGGAATCACTGGAAATATTTAGTTATTACAAATAATTACAAAAATAAATAAATACAGAAATAAAAACCTAGGAGTCTACACTCTCTCATGACTCGCTCGATTTTAATTAATTATGCATCCTTGCAACCTACTTAGTCCATGAATAACTGACCTCTAATGTACCTAAGCTCCTCAACCACTTAAGTAGTTGCTTTGGTCCACTAGACCCTCGCACAAAAATTAAGATATATGTCAAAGATAGATACACAAACAACAAATAGAGGAATAAATGCTAGAAAATAAATGAAGTATAATTACAAGAATGCCATGGGGTCATACTACACAAGAGGTGAACAACCTAATTTCTATATTTTCTAAAAATTATCATAAGTTGTGCCTCCCCGGAAACGACGCAATTTGAAAGACAAGCATCTAAATTGTATGAATTATTAATGTGTCATTTCGTTGCATAGATACAAATTAGAGTTTCTCAGAAAGTCCACATAATTAATTTCAAACGATTTTAATGCAAAATAGATAAATTTTATTTTACTTGAGCAAGCCCAAGGTCAAATACATAGTGACCACTTCATACTTAGTTTATTTTTCAAAACAATTAGTTACTAGGTTTTTAAGGGAACATTTTTTAGAATTCTATGTGCAAACTAAATGAAATGCAAATCTAGAAAAGCTCAAGGGAATTTTTGTAAATTATCAATCTAACCAAGTTAAAAAAATCTCAAACTTGGACAGTACGTGTAATCATGCAAAGTTAAGCGGTTATACTTCTTTTGCACTTTTCTAACATGCAATTAATTTCTAATGAATTAAATGATGCAAACAGAGTGATATTCAGTAAATAATTTTGAATAAATATCAAACACTCATATTTTACAGAAATAACTTTATCCTAAATGCATTTAATCAAGACAAATCCAGAGCAATTTGAATTTCATAAAAATACTATCTATTTGATTAATCGAAATTCAATTACCTAGATCACAAATCTATTTATTTAGAGTACTATATGCATTCAAGTTAAATGAATTTTCATCACATGTCAAAGTACAATTAATTCAAACTATTTTAATTTTTTTGAGAATTTTCGAGCCAGGGTCAAGTTAATATGAATTAAAGACTTTCTATTGGGTAAAATAAGCAATTTCACACCAAACTAATTTTAATAAAATAATCCAAGCTCTCAAAAATATAACCGATCAATCATAAGATAGACAAATAATTACTCTATAACATGTAAATTTTAGAATTGAAATACAATGAGAAATGATGATTCAATTTAATTCTCAAATACATGGTTCTGTATTTAAAATTCCAAAATAAAATATTGAACAAGTGCAATACATGAACTAACAAGACAATACCTATACCCTTTAGAGTATTTATGAAAAATTTACAGGAGGCAGGTGCTTAGATAAGATTGTCCATGAATACAAGGGTTAGGGAGCAAAAAGGTCAGCCGAGGCACACAGATGACACATGATGTCTGTAGGTTTGGGCGGCGTCTTGGCTAGGCTCCCCCACGTGGTTGTCTAGGAGCGGGGGTGGGGGGCTCTAACTGTGTCTCGTAGTGGAGCTCTCCACAGGTGTTGGAGAGGAGTTGAAGATGAAGAAGAAACCTCATGTGGTTGGAGGGGGAGATGCTCGGACTTGTTGCAACTGCTGATGTTACTCGTTGGGATGTGGAGTTGCCGCTGGAGATGCGATGAAGGAAGATGACTAGAGTTCAAGAGCTTCGAAGGTTTGTTGTCTCTAGTGGTTCTTCGTCGGGGGAGGATAGCTAGAAGAGTTGGTTATCGATGGGATCTCCTCCAGTCAAAACATGACCCGGAGGATGACACATGCTGGAGCCCCTGATCTTAATCGAAGCTTGGCAGCACATGATGAAGTGTCTCCTCCTCCAATGAAACTCTTGATGCAAGATTGGAGATTCAAGGCTTTTATCCCCCATCTTGATGCAAGATTGGAGGCTCACAGGTGTTGTGAAGCACATGGGTGATGGATGTGGTTCCTCTGCTGTAGATGGTGGCAAAGAGACTCGAACTTGGAGGACTCAAGATCTACTTCACCATAACCTGCAAATGAAGAGCACATCAGGGGGAGGGCATAAAGAGAAAGATGGGTGTGGAGGTCCTGATCGCTGTAGAGATGGCGGGAATGGAGCTCCCTTGTTCAATGGAGGATTGGAAGCTTATCAGTGGAAGGTTGCTAATAAGTAGAACATCATGCACAGAGATAGAGGTGAGGGTGATGGTTCTTTATCGAACTGATTTGAGGTTCAATTTGGGGAGACGATGAAGATTAGCGAAGAAGGAGTAATAGAGAAATCGAATGAAAAATAAGAAAGAAGAGAAGAAGGAGTAAGAAGATTACCTGGAGGGAGATGACCAGGTTCATTTAAGGATGTCCTAGAGGTTGAAGGACCTTGGGTCGGTTCTCGCAAGAGCTGCGACGAAGAGTAGCTTGAAGCTCAACATGATCGGAGAAGAGTTGTGGCAGGAGGTTGCACCTCCTGGATCTCACCCTCGGAGATGATCGGGTCGTCGTCGCTCAAAGATCCCTCTCTCCGTGTTGTCACCACGGAAGGAAGGAGAGCTAGGCCTCTCTCTTTATCTTATATGGAGAATGGTGGGTGGGTAGAAAGCGAGGCAAAGCTTGCCCTTTTGAGGGCTCAACATTAGGGTTTCGTGAGATGAGCATAGGTGTGGCGACATGGAGGGTGAGAGAGGAGTTGGAGACCTGATTGAGGATGGAAGGCTCAATTGTAAGGAGGATAGAGGGGAGCTTGTAGAGGCGTCATCTAGCGGAGGATTGATGGACTTTGGCCGAAAGACTCGAGGAGGAAGACAGAGTCATGGTTGTTCGATCAGTTGAGATCGAATAATCAAGAGTATGCCATGTGGAAATAATGATTAAAAGAAAATAAAGAAATAAAAAAGGAATGAGTAAAGAAAAGAAAAGGTGGATGTTCAGTATCGTTAGATCTGGGATGATCCGATGATCCTCAAGATATGCAACTGGGTTTAAGTGGGAGGGTACGTAGGAGCTCCAAGAGCGGCCATGTGTCACTCCCAGAAAATTTAGGAAGAAAAAATAAAAGAAAGAAAAATAATAATAAAATGGAATATGGTGTCAAATCAAAAAGAGTTCTTCATAAAATTTGTTTATCGTGATGAGATCTACAACTTTAATTGAGGGACCAAAACAAAAGAAGCCATCTGTACAAATTGAGATTTTTAGAGATACTCTATGTGTATATAATACCGTATTTTTATGTTTATAATTTTTAAGATTTTAAATTAAAAAATCAAATAAAATCTAGTAAAATAGAAGAAAAACATTTGCATATTAAGATTACTTTTTTGAGATTTTTAGTATTCGAAGAAATACAAAAATAAAATAAGAGAGACTTGTGTACAAACAATCTATATAGACACAATACTCGGATTTCTTTGATTTTTATGCCATTTTAGATTTGAATTTGCATACTTTATTAAAACATAAACCAAAGAAATAAAATAAAAAGGAAAGAAATTAGAAAGATTTAGTTATATATATAAAATAATGCGCCAATGTTAGTAAATCTATACAATATACAATGTGGACCCATAACCCAAGTTTCACATATGAACTCCAATTCTTTTGAATTTGGTCTTGTTTTTTAGATAATTTAGTGTGCATTAATTCAAATGTAAGTATGGGTTCAAAGGGGATGTATGTGAGAGACATTTGACTTTGTGGCTTTTTAGTCTCAAATTAGGGATTCGTTTTATTTAATGTATATACATGTTAATTTTTTTTTGATATTTTCCTTTGTTAGTGTTAGTAATATTTACACGATGAAGTTGATTTTATTTGATTTGGAGTTAGTTTAAATTATTAAAAATGTGATAAGTTAGGTGAATTTACAAGTGATTATACACATGAAATTATTGGCTTCTTATTAATGCAACATATAAATGATAATGAGGTTCGGGAGCTTGCATCAAGGTGTGTGTAACTTTACATACACCGGTGCCACAAACGCCTACTTTTTTGAAACAAAACCTTAAGGGATTTACTTAGAATCATTACTAGAATAAATGTTTCATATTTCGTGTAAAACATACATTTCTAACATGTCTGTCTCGAAGGGTCAATCAACAATTCTAAGACCGTTAAAATTTCATAGTCTTGATGGATGAGTTAGAAGTTTCTAATTAAGTTGAATTTTGAATGACTGCATGATTATATATTGTGATCTACATCCCACATGATTTCATTTCAAAAAAATAAAATAAAATACAGATGTTTATGGCACCGGTGCATGTAAAGTTACATGCACCTTGGTGCAAGCTCCCCAGCCTCGATATATGGATAATTTTACGCATGCATAAACGATAATAATGCAATATTAATTCCTAAAATGCAATTAATTACTTGAGAACAGAGCTCTATTTTTAGCTTTTAAAGTGATGAATCACATATTCATCACTTAATCAAAGAGTTGACTTTGCGAGATCGAAATAACTAAGACCTATGTCGTATGCTGTCACGTATATGCACACATCCTTGGACTGGAGACAGATGTACTACTATATGTCTAAGTATGTACATTATGCAGACCATTATGTTGATGACCTAATAAAGGCCTGCACACCGGCGAGGTTGTGTGTATATGAGGGCATATGAGTAATACGATCTTTCAAAGGGATCATACATGTTCATTAATGAACCGGAAGACATGAGATTACTCATAAGATATTGTGATAAATCAACTTCCACCTTTGGTCATCTTGTTTTGAAAATAAGACATCATTTGAAGGTATGGCATGCTTTTGGAACGCACATAATCAATACCAACTCTCACTGATTGAATGAAAAAGATATCAATAAGATCCTGAATGAGGCAATTCAAATAAGATCAGAACTTTGGGTTTCATCTTAGTCTTCCAGTATGTAGGATGTTTGAGCATTGGGAATTCTCAATGGTGATGTGATCTTAATCGATTGTATAACCATGACAATTCCATTCATAGGGATACTGACTCCACTCAGTAGACTAGTTATCCAATCTTGGTTCAGGTGTAGGACATTAATCCGAATATGATTTGGCAAAATGAGAAGATTGTATGTATGACTGGATCATATATCTCTGAGAGGTATTCTATATATGGATACAAGATTAGATTTCACTATCCAAGTCACTATATACGGAATATACAGTCGATGCATCCTTATCTCCAAGTATCCATTGAGAAGACATACTATTCATAAAAAGAGTTCAAGAGTTATTTCATTAGAGACAATATCTGAGCATCATAAAAATAGGAGAAATAATGGTAATTAAATTGGATTTAATTGTCATAAGTAATGTGAATATGATTCACATTATTTAGAAGTGTGTAGAGAGACATCTTAAATAATTAAATTAAATTTAATTATCATAGATGAAATTAATATAGATAATACTATCCATAATAATTATTGATAATGTGGATATGATACATAATATCATAGAGATAATTAATTGTGAATAGGATTCATAATTTAAATATTAATTTGAATTGAATTCATATTGAACAAATAATTATAAATATGATTTACATTTAGTTTTAGATGGATGAATATGATTCATAAATATCAATGATATATTTGCATTTATCACAAATAATTTGTAAATTATTTGGTGATATTTATTTGATGATATATTGTTGATAAATAATTCTATGAATAAAGATTAATGTAACAAGATTACATTAAATGAGATTGGAGAAAGAAATTCTCGCTCCAATCTCATAGTGGGCTTCACCCTTCAAATAAAGAAGGAATTTATCTCCTTTCCTCATTTTTAGAAGGGGTCTCTCTCTCTCCTTTTTATTCATGAAAAAGACTTATTTTAAGATTAAATTTTGGAACATGAATTAATAATTGATATATTAATTCAAAATTTAGTTTACTTCGAGCACAAGTAAAATCATTTAATCTTAACCATTGATTATTAATCGTGAGTGCATCTCCACCATCCATTATTCTATAAAAGAGATGTTAACCATGGCTCTCTTTATTCAATATGCAACGCACGTGAGTTGGAAGGGTGGTAGGAGTCTATGTAATCCGAGGTTCGGGATCAAAAAGTCAGCCAACTATGACTTCGGCCAACCTGCCGAAGACTTCTTGGATAGTCCTAGCTGACCTGCGAAATGCAAGCAACAACCTCCTCTCTCTGTCTCACTACACGTCTACCTCTCTCCCTCTCTAACCCTTGTGGTTGTTCACATAGGGTTCGTAGAGATTGCGATCATCATTGTGTTACCGTCACGCTACCAAACTGATTGCTCATGAATCTTCGTCTACTTCAGCGCCTCGTTCTCTTGAAGAAGATGTAAGATTTCATGAGACGAAATCATGAGATTCTTTACTCGGATCATCGTCTTAGATTGTGGGAAGCATGTGTCTCATCTACTCACTCACAAGTGCTCTCTCGTCGGATTGAACTCGAGATATGAGACATCTTCCTTTAGAGGGATGGAGATCATGATCAAGCTTCAAGAGGTAAACCCTATACTCGTGTGAACATGATGAAACAACATGTGAATTGATCCCATGCCAAGTGGTTTCATCGATTCTTTAAAAATTCTGATGCACCATCGATTAGTATGACTAGTCCATCTAGATCGGATAGGACTCGATATCCATGCTTCCGTGATGCGTGAGGCACTATTGCCTCCCTTTAGTTGATATATACAACACATTCTTTTTTGTATGAGTATTATGAAGTATTGACACTTAAACTGATGTTTATCATTCTTTTTGTTAACATTCTCATGTGCTTGCAAGTACAATACTTGCAATATATACCACCCTTTGACACCGAAAGCATCTTTGTCTATACTACCAACTCATGACACATTTTATGCAACTGGTATATAAATGCGCAACATATACACCATTTGTGCTAACAATCATAGATTCTGACATCTAAAAATATACCACCCTCTTTGCAGACATTCTTGGTGGTTAAACCTATAAAACATAGCATCATCTTTGTAAACAGCTTGCAACGCCTACTGTCCTTTCAAATACACACACATGTTGAACGCTACAATATATGCAACTATTCAAGCCACTATTATCGCAGTGGGACATATGGTTAGATCCACTCCAGGCTTGTACATGCCCCCTTGATGCTCAAAGGAGTGCATATAATAACTCCTATTTATCACATTTACTAGTGTATGAGCTCGCGCTTCGCGGTGAGTTGTAGAAAATACAACCGTTGGAGAAAATACAACCATTAGTATTTTTTTTCAAAATTATGGAAATGAATAAATATATTAAATTGCAAACTTGTAAATTTCTTGCAAGAATTTAATAATAATCTATATACCTTAGTTAAAGCTGGGTTTTTTGCCCAGCTATTGCCACGTGGCTTCCTCCAGCTCTTCCACCTGGTGCCTATCTTCCCCTCTTGCACTCTCACTTCCCGAAATATCTCCTTCCTCCCAACCTGATCGCCTCCTCTTCCGTGTCCATAACTACCACCACCATGTACCCATCACCATACCCTGCTCCGGACACGCGCACAACCTCCTCCCTCCAAGAGAGGAGGACCCTCCTCATCGAGAACGCATGCCTACTCTGCTTCTCCTTCCTATGGTGCACATCTCAACACAGCCTCTGCCCCACTGCTCGTCCCTCCCTTGGTTTCAAGGCCAAATAGTGGTCCGCCGGGCAGCACTGCTACACCTGCGAGGCGAAGCTCCGCAGCAGCGTCACCGGATTCAATGTGAATCTAAATGGCCATTGTCTTCACATTCAACGAGAATCGAAAGGTCTGCGATACGTTGGTGTGGTTCAGCTACCCGAGCAGAAATTTCGAGACATGGTGGGTGTCCCTGTGCAGCAATGCTAGCCGCATCGAGGACAACATCTGCAACGGTCGTGGATGCTACCAGCTCTCAAATCCCCACGGGGCTCCAGTAACTCGAGGTGGAGATCTTCTCCTTCGACAAGCACACTAAGATCTGACAGCTCAACAACTACAGCTATGGGTTCCTTATCGAGGGCGAGGTGTTAAAGGTCAACACCACCACATATACTCATGAAGAGGTACAGCTATGACACCCTAAGGATGTCAATGGTGATGGACTGAATCGATGGGAGCAGGACGTGGGAGAATGCCAAGGCCAACAAGACGATCTATGTGTGCCGCAACGAGCTCAACTTCTCTGCTGAGTTTAAGTTTGGTGGCTGCTGGTGTAATTGCTCCAACGGCTTCTGTAGCAATCCATATTTTGACGATGATTGCAAAAGTACGTAGAAAAATAACCAGAACGTGGGTAATTAAGACAAATGCCATTAGTGTCAGTTTATGTGTATGTTTTACGGATATAAATGAGTGTGATGATCTGGAATCGTATCCATGTATTGTTATCATGACAATGAGTATAATTATGTTAGCTTGGTTAGGATTAATAACAATCTAAGAGTATTAACATTATTTTTTAAAACATTTATATGTCTACTCCTAATTATATTGTAGGAATTACTTCCATTTATAAAAAAAAATCACAAAACATTTAATTTTTGCCCTTAAATACCAAATTAAATCTTTTCATACCAATTTAACTATTTTTATAATCATTTAATTTGGTATATTTTTAAATGGAAATGTTAGAAATTAATAATTTATTACACATCAGATCAGCCCAATTCCATTCCGCCGCAAAGTGCAGGTAACATACTAGTCCTATTAAAACTTAGGGAAGAGAGCCTATTGCTCGCAACAGGCAGTGGGGTTTGCCACGTGTCAATAACTTGAGACATACTCAGCTTTGGATGTTTTGGTAATGTTAAGACTTCAATCTATCAACTGTAAGGTGTCCAAGTGTTGTTGAATTCATGGTTACATGTTCAAAGGCAAATCATTTC
Source organism: Ottelia alismoides (assembly GCA_037367405.1). Classification (NCBI taxonomy): domain Eukaryota; kingdom Viridiplantae; phylum Streptophyta; class Magnoliopsida; order Alismatales; family Hydrocharitaceae; genus Ottelia; species Ottelia alismoides. The sequence goes on along the minus strand of JAZKJV010000517.1, from coordinate 518,401 downwards.
ACATTGATGGTTAAGAAGAATCGTATTGTGGTGTTTGTCATGTGTACCATTCGTATATGTCCAAATGTTGTTGAGTTTATGGTTACATGTTCAGGTGCAAATCATTTCGTAGTGAAGAATCATATTATGGTGTTTGTCATGTGTACCATCTGTATAGTCATATGGTTTTCTTGAATACTAAGTTGTCTCAAATATAGTTCTTTTGAATTTGCTAGTATGGATGCCTATTTTCCATTCTAGTGTATATTCTTTTATATGGATTTATCCTTCCATTGTCAAATAACCCCCCAAAGTCAAATTTAGGTTATGTCATTGACTTGTTCCTTTATATAAACAATAATGTCTAGCTTCTCATTGTCAAATGTCTAATGTGAAGATGTACATGTTAACTTTATTGGATTATTGATAATGAATCACATATTTAGGCGTGGATATACATCGTGGAACTAGTTACAGACTGGTCAATATGGTCTAATCTAAAGATCTTGATTTTGTTGGATTGTAAATTTGATATATTTGTTGTAATAAATAGAAGATCTGCTTGATATCTATGAAGTAATAATTTCTTACTACGATGAAATGTTGTAGAGGCTACTGTTGATGGACCATAATGTTTGCATTGTCTTATACGTGCTTCCATGTTGCTAGAATTTTGGTTAGGTGAACAACATATTCTCGATTTGCAAGGTGAAAGACAACATATGTATATGTATATATATAGGGGCCCTTTCAAATAAGACGCAGTCCTTCCTGAGTTAAGGAAGGCCAGCCCCTTTTTGTATAAATCACGAACACTTTAGTAGAATATGTATACGGTTTGTATTATAGGTGCGCGTTATAAATACAAAGCCGCATACAAAACTGTGTATTATAATACAAACATTAAAACTTCACATTATAATACAAAACTGTATATGTATTCTACTAAAGTCATCTTGTTTTATACTAAAAAGAGGTTGGCCTTCCTTAGGGATGGAAGGACCAAGTCCTATTTGAAAGAAATCCTATATATATAGGGGCCCTTTCAAATAAGACGCAGTCCTTCCTGAGTTAAGGAAGGCCAGCCCTTTTTTGTATAAATCACGAACACTTTAGTAGAATACGTATACGGTTTGTATTATAGGTGCGCGTTATAAATACAAAGCCGCATACAAAACTGTGTAATACAAACATTAAAACTTCACATTATAATACAAAACTGTATATGTACTCTACTAAAGTCATCCTATTTTATACAAAACTGTATATATATATGGGGCTGGGGAAGCTGCGCCCGGGGGTGGAGCTAACTAGCTGCACCCGACCATTTTTTTCATTGATTTTTTACATTTTGAAATGAAAACTAGGGGGATTTAAATTACCATATATCACCATGATATCATACCAATTTCAACTAAATTTGACATTTCTATCATCTCCATCAAGGCTATGACATTTTAACGGTTTCAGAATTATTGAAATTGACCATATCTAGATGTGCATGTTAGGAGTGCTTGTTTTGCATGAAATTTGAAACAAATATTCTTTTCAATAAGCTAAGTAAATCTCCATAAGTTTTTTTAAAAAAATAAAAAACCAATAAGAAAAATGGTTGGGTGTAGTTAGTTAGCTGCACCCGCCGGTGCATACTCCCTTTTCCCTATATGTGTGTGTGTGTGTGTGTGTGTGTGTGTGTTGTGTGTGTGTGTGTGTGTGTGTGTGAGGAAAGGGAGCCTACTTTGTGAAGTAAGTAACCTTACCTACTTCACATCCAATTTTAGCAATTTTTTATTTTTTATTTTGAAATGCCACCGTGGATTTTCATAATTATATCCCTCTAATATGTCATTCAAATTTCATCAGAAACGGAGACTCATACAGCCTCCATCCAAAACATGTAAAATACAGCAAATCTGTGACCGTTAGAAAATGACTGTCTGGATGGAGGCCGTAGGAGTCTCTGTTTCTGATGAAATTTGAATGACATATTAGAGGGATATAATTATGAAAATCCATGGTGGCATTTTGAAAAAAACAAAAAAATTGCAAAAAATGAAATGTGAAGTAGGTAAGTTACCTACTTCACAAAGTAGGCTCCCTTTCCTCTCTCTCTCTCTCTCTCTCTATATATATATATATATATTATTCATGGATAAACTTGATTCATCATGTTGAATTACATTGCAATTGCAATTAGGAAGGGATTATGTACATTATATCAAAAATACTACTATTTAGTCAACAAGATCATGAAACCCAACCACGAATGATAAAAATAATAATTTAAGTGTATTGTCAAATATTTTTTACAAATGGAAAAATGATGCATTCGAATCACGTTCTTTGAGTCTAAGAATAGCAACATGATGCCAATACAAGCCGAATCTGAGAATTTACTACATCCATTTCCATTAGATAATGATTTCTGGTTGCTATTGGGACCTGAAGGTGATGGTGGTGCCTCTTTACGTTACAGTGGATTTTCAGTGTTGTCGCAAATAAAAAACTAGTTGAGTTCATGATGATAGAACAATTCAATGCCATGAAATGTTAACACAAAAAAGAGTTTAATATTAGTCACGAACTTTCATGATCAACTTACTCGAGTGATCTAATTTTAAAATTGTTGACTAATTTTTAGAATTTTTGACGGGGAAGGGTGGTGTACTCCTTCGAGCAATATTCACATAAGTAAATTTCGAAAGCTACTTTTATAATGCTATTGAGTACAAATCGCGAGGTTGAAGCGGGATGGGAAACCTCACAACTTCGTTAAGTTGAGGAATTTCACTAGAAATCCGGGATACCTCCAATAAGACTATTGTTGTGCAAATATCCAAAATCTGTAACGAGTGAATGCATATTTTGGAAGTACTGAACTTTTCTTGTATGCATTCCATCATATCTTGCAACTTTCATATGGAAACTTACGTACTCTCAAGGTGTACTTGAATATCATTCATGGCCTTAATTTTCTCTAAAATTGCATCCGTTAGTGTAAATGCTAGGAGTTCCTGATTGAAGTAAAATACTAAATCTTGGCGGTTGTATGTCATGCTGGAGATCAAGCTGTGCGGCCTAAAGAACATGGCTCTCGAATTGAAGTCCGTCGCGAGCTCAAGAACCAGATTGCCGAGCTAAAATGATCCAAAAAAAGAACAGATCAATTCATTTCGCCAATGTAAACTTTAGCTACCGAACACGAGATTATTTACTCACAGCAATGCCCTTGAGATTGAAGAGGTGCTCTCTCTTATTGAACTCGATCATGAGTTGCGTGAACTGCAACACGTATTTCCCTGTAGAATCGAGTGGAAATCCAATTCCATCAACCCACATCAAAAATTTAGACGGAGATCGCTAGAATTCTAAATTGAGATCAACTGCAAAGATCTCTCTGACCCCAAACATATCATGCCTCTATAATACGGGATATATTGAGCCATATGTGGAGGAACACACTACTGTCTCTCATTACAATAATTGAAAGAACAATCTTTTCGGATAAAAAATAAATTTCCTAAAATGGCTACCGATCATCTTCTCATAAACACCACCATAGAAGGAGTCACTTGCTTAATAGGAGAACCAAACTGCTGTAAGTGTCTCCAGATACAACATATTGATAATTGCAGTATCATAAAAATACATCCCATTAGTAACTATAGTTTGGAATTAGGGCTTCAAAAACCAGCCCATTTGTCGTTACCTTAAGTCCAACTATTCTAATTCCTTCCTAGCACCTGCCCACTCGATTGAAATGGGTCGTTCACAGAGAAGGCCTCAACTGCAAGAGAGGAACAACCAAGTCATGCATCATTAGATGGTTGGTTACCCACATGATTTGCAGGATTCTAGAGGTACCCATAGAAGGAAACACCAAGTTGAGGAGCTCCATCACACCCATTGAGCCACAGGACTAGAGGTTTGGAGGAGGGATCCATCTCAACCTTAGTATAGGAGGGCCTTGTTGCTCTTGTCTGAAGGATATCGTTAGATCCTCAAGCGCATCACGGAAGCATGAGCGTCGTATCGAATACGATGAGGAACGACTAGTCGCACTAGTTGTTCTATGCAGCGGAATTTAAAAATTATTATGTGACAAAGCCACATGATCCAAGAACACTTCTCGGATCGTTTCGTCTAAACCACAAACAAGTAATAGGATTACCTCTTGAAGCGTGGTTGCGGTAGAGTCTCTAAACGAAGAGACCTCCTGTCTCAAGTCCGATCCGACGGAGAAGACGCTTGCGAGCATGGGGATGAGTCGTGTGACCCTCACAATCCAACGAGTTGATCCAAGCACGGTGAACCCCTGATCTCGTCGTACGAGATCGAACACCTTCTTCACGAGCGTAGCACCCCAAAGAATATGGAGAACCGAAGAACATCGAAGCGGTGGCGCGATGGCGAAGCGACGACGGCTTCTCTCCTCTAGGGTTTGGTGGACGGCCACCAAGGAGAGAAGAGATGACGTGCGGAATGAGAGAGAGAGAGAGAGATGTGCTACAAAAGCATAACCCTAAAGGGCATGGTATGCCTCTCTATTTATAGGGTTTTGGGATCCATGGATCTCAATCCATGGGACACATAAGATCAATGGATGAGATTGATTTATGTTTAATCCAATGATCAAGATTGTTGTTGGTAAAAGCCAACAACTAATAAATTAATTTAGATCAAATATATTTGATAAATAAGATGCAATACAATCCTAAATTAAATCATACAATTATGGAGAGATTAGCATGGAGATGCTCCCCATAAGGAATTGGTAGGACACCTACCAATTTCGTTATGGGAATTGGTGGCCGTCCACCGTGTCCTCATGGTGGAGGCAATCTCATGCAATCTCATGAGATTGCATATCTCCATGAAATTCTCCCATAATTTCCAACAACTTTTGTTGTGATTTATTCTTCAAAAATAATTCACAATTAATTTTGAGAATATTGCAATCTTACCATTGGAAATTTGTGAATCACATTCACAATACAAAAACAAAATATAATTTACATTTTCAATTAATTACACAATGTGTATCCAATACACATCAATAATTAATTAACAAATATAAATTATAATCAGCTCTCTCTAATACATTATAAATAACATTTATAATATATTATGAATAATTGGACATTGCTATCCACATTATTCTTATCCACAATAAATAAATCACATTTAATTATATTGGATCATTTCCACATGCATCAAGATAATTAAATCACATTTAATTATCTTTCTCTTAATGCTTAGATATATTTCAACTATGGAATTATTCTTGAACCCTTTCAAGAATAATGCGATTTCTCCACAGATACTTGGAGATAAGAACAGGGAGATTGTATCGTTCCACGTATAGTGACTTGGATATTGAGATCGCATCTCAAATCCAGATCTCGGGCCTCTCATAGATGCTTTAAATCAAGACCGTAAATCTAATCTTCTCATTGCGTCTGAATCACATTCAGATCAATGTCCAATATTTAAACCAATATCATATTACTTCTCTACTGAGAGGAGTCACTAAAATCCAGACCCGTTTCATTACTCCCTAGGAATGGAAGCGTCATGGTTATACAACCGTTTATGATCACATCACCCTCAGGCATTCCTAACACATGTACATCCTGCATACTGGAAGACCCAGAATAAACTTGAAGTATAAGATCAATTTTTCACTGTCTACTTCAGATTTTTCATCATTAAGTTTCTCATTCGATCATTGGGAGTCGGTATCGATCATATGCTTTCCAAAAGCATATATCATACCCAGGTGTTGATCATATACTTTCTAAAAGTATATATCAAACCTACAAATTTAGTCAAGCTTCCAAAGTGAGATGACCATGCACGGAATTTGGTTCTCCCCAATATCTCATGAGTGAGCTCATGTCTTCCGGTTCAGCAATGAACCTGTATGATCCCTTTGAGAGATCGTATTACTCATATGCCCTTATATGCACACCAGCGCGCCGGTGTATAGACGTTGATTAGGTCATCAACCTATTGGTCTACCAAATGTACATACTCAGATATATACTAACACATCTGTCTCCGGTCAGAGGATGCATGCCTATATCGTGACAGCTTACGTTATAGGACTTTGGTTATCTCGATCTCGTTAAGTCGACTCTTTGACCTAACTAATCTGACACCTCCGAATCTCTATTCCTATGCAGAGAACCTGCATCAAGAGGTCAGTCAGATATCAGCCTCAAAGAGAAAGGATTACCATCTCCTACTCAGGCTGGAGATCATCTCTCAACAATCATTTGACAGTGCTTGATGAGTCATCAATCTAACTCCTTAGATATTCATCCAAGCACCAGCCTCTATGATTCAATAATTGAATCAACAGTTGTATGATCATTAAGATGGCCATGGTACATAACCCTAATTGTACTAAGGGACTTATTATGCAAATTATTTATTCTTCATTTCAGATCAGGGAATGATATTCGCAATAACATTTATTGCATAATGGCTCGCCGTGGGCTCGCATGTCCAACAATCTCCCACTAGCCCAAAGAGCCATTAATGAGCTTAATCATTTAAACCCACACTCATGTGACAATCATAGACTATTTAGAAAATAGCTAGGTAAGCTGATCAGTCACTCTGTTCCCAAGAGACTACGCCAAGTCCTTTTACGACACTTGCATATCCCCTAGTAACAGTACTAGCATCCAATGCGAATGTTGCATCTTATGCAACCAATACTCAATTTTGTTATAGTGTCCTTGACACTATAACTCGATAATTATTATAACCAGTATGCCCATAATCCTTATTAGAATACCTTTATTCCTATAGATCTCTATCTCCTAAGGTATCTACAGTTAAGACCTTTTAGATCACTATCTATAAAGTCTTAAGTTTTTGAAGATAAGACTTTTGAGATCACTATCTCAAAAAAATCTTGTCATCATTGAAGATATTGTTATTACTGCAACCAAGTGTTTTATTTCCATAGTAGGATTAATAACAGTTTATTACTCCCACTGCATGGCAGACATCTGGCTTTTGTACATATCTAGCATACACCCGGCTTCTCGAACTGATGCCCAAGGGCTAGCAGTCTTAGCATTCACATCCTCAACTCTTTTAGGTGCTATCCCTTTAGAAAGGTCAGTACCGTATCTTAAGGGATGGAAGCCTTTCTTAGAATTTTCCAGAAAATGGAATATATCCAAGGTGTACTACTAATGTGATAGTCCCAATGCCCTCTTTTCTTTATTTCTGAACAACTTCAGAATCAGGATCTAAGAGGTATCCTTGAGATCATATCTCGAGGTATGGAACAACCAGATTATAAAACACTTATTATTATCTTCCTTATATCATTCCAAATGATTAGGATATTATCTACATTTAGCACGATGAACACAATGGTACTCCCACTAAGCTTCACATGGTTCATCAAGATTTTATCTGAAATCATAACATTTATAATTTCATCAAATCTTTTGTTCCAACTACAAGAAGCTTATTTGAGTCCAAAGATGGAGTTTCTTTAGCTTGCACACCTTGCTTTCCTCAACCATGAAGCCCTGGGGCTACTTCATGTGAATATCCTTAGAGAGGTATTCATAGAGGAATGCAATCTAGACTCACATCATGAAGATGTCATAGTCAAGTTGTGTAACTATGGTTAGCAATATTCTGATGGGTTAAAGAAAGGTCACTGGAGAGCAAGTCTCATCGCAAGCGATGTCTTCTCTTCGGTGTGTAGCTCATGGCCACGAACCGTGCTTTGAAGGTCTCTACCTTCTCATCAGGTTTCCTCTTTCTCTTGAGGATCCATTTACACCTTAATGGGTCTTACCCATATAGGTGGATCCTCAAGGGTCCATATACAACACTTGTATATGAACTCTACTTTAGACTTTATTGCTAACATCCATCTTTCCATGCTATGATCTTCAGAAGCTTCATCACATGAAGTCAGATCATTGTCAGATTCAACTGACACATGGAATTCATCTTCAAACTTATTTGAATAGGTATTAGTGTTTCATCTTTAATTGTCCTATTAGTTTCCAATTTTAGGAGCCTCATTATCTTCTCAAGACTAAATGAGTTCCTTTACTTCATTTTCATCTTGATTCTCAAGAGTCTCATCATCTAAGAATCACATTCTCAGATATAAAATCTTTTAAGAAACTCAAGGTCATAAAGTAGGTATCCAATACCATCCTTTATTTTCCTAATGAAGTAGCACTCTCAAGTGCTAAGTTCCAGCTTACTTGCATGGAATCTTATTAGGGATATATTGTAGTCTCTCCTACATATATACCTGGAAACTAATAGGTAATTATGCTAAAAATCATCATTGATCAAATCATGTCATACATGATCTAATTGTATCTCCACACAACTCTCTTGAGTTTAGGTACATTAGGAGGATTGAGATAGAAATGACATTCATATCTCTATAAGGTATTCCATGAATTTTTCTAATAGGTACTGACTACCTAGATTAGATCAAAAATTCATTTAATCTTCCTTCAAACTTTGGTTCTAAACCAAAATTGTGAAATCTTTGAATATTTTAAAGTTTTCTAAGTGAAGAGAAGAAATCTCGTATCACAAATAATCATCAATAGATATCACATATCCATAATGTTTATTCTGATATATATGATTCACATACATTAATATGTATGAGATCTTGAATACCTTGACATTTTACACCATTCTAAGGAAGGGTGTATTGGACATTTTTAATTTTGAATACAATATTCACAAGTATGTAAGATTTAAACCTTTAGACTATCTAAAGTTTCATCTCTCACTAATCTATTGATCACATCAACAGACAAATGTCCAAGTCTTGATGTCAGATCATCATCAAATGATCTTCATTCTCCTATTGATCTTTTAAGGTTTAATTTCAGTATTAGAAATGTTAATGAGCTGTTCATTAATTTTTTTAATTTAGTAGAGTCCGCAAGATTTTAGATTACTATATGAAATATCTCCATCATAACTCCTTATGATAGGTGTATCATAGAATTCACGTTTATTTCCGATATTTAGAAATAAACAATGAGTGTATTCTAATATCTATATCATAGAGACATTCTCTAAGACTAAGGGCTCTCCAACTGAAATTATGAAGTCTATCAATCCAATAGAGATTGTTGCAACAATTGCATTAATATCCATATGGATGACTATTAACCCTATAAGATCAAGTTCTAATCTTCTAATACATATGTAACTAGCAAGTGTCATTAGAAGATTGAGATACAATTATTAGACTTTATCTTATCAAATAAGTAAGCCAATTTCAATGATTATATGCAGATAATTCTGATGTGCTATCCGATTCCTTCTCTAAGGATTCTAGATAGATTTGATAGTCATACTATCAACACATCGACTTATTGCAGTATTGGCATTCATCCAACTCTTTAGATGTCATATGGAAGTCACAGAAGTACAGTCAACTCTTTGACTTTCCTTCTTACTTGGGTCCAACCCATGCTTCTACTCCACTTCCTTTATCTATAAACAACCATTGTTTAAGATAAAGGATCTCTTATGCTGAGTCCAAAAAATTTCAATATAAGAGTATTTCAACATTTATATATGCTTTATTCAATTCATACAATATGAATATTCTGAAGCTTCATGAATGACTAGAGTATAGACAGTAGAATGATGACACTCATCATATATACATACATCTTAACTCTTAAAGACTTAGGTTCAGGCGGGTACTCAAAAGATTAGAATACATCATCTCTTATAGAGCCGCCATTCTGCATGATGCAGAGAACCATGTCATTCATGATTAAATGTCAGGAGCACATATGTATGCCAGAACATCTTCTTAGATTTTATAAGGATTATTTGACAATTACGATCATCATTTACATGCCACTTTCGAAGTACATTCAATGAGGGATCAAGATATAGAGACATACAAACCCTAGGGTTGTAGTCCTATTGTCTATTTAATTGTCACTCCTCATTAATATGATGAAACTTGTACATTGCAACCACATACAGTATGTGTCCAAAGATCCAATCCATGATATTTTACTGGTTATTATTGAGTATAGTATTGAGTGGGTTTTTTTATGAAAAATTATCTGAAATAAGAAATTTGCATAAAAATATATAAATATATATACACACATTTTACTTTGATTTAGGATTTTTTATATCAAAGTTGTCTTGCCTTGTCAACACTGAAAGTTCATTCCCTTAATCACTTTCAATGTAAGAGATATACTTACCATTATATCTCAAGCAAGATCCGGGATCTCCTTCCTTATCTTTGTTACATCCCAATAATATGAGAATATGCAACTCCGATAAAAAGAAGCGGGGACATATTCTGTCTTGCAAGTCCAACTTGCATTCCCAATTCGACCTTTAACACCCGGACCCACCACCCCTTAGGTGATGTTGACCCGTCGTTAATTGAACCAACCGTCAACATGATTAGTACTCACTACGCACAATTCAATATTGCCTCAATAATATGAGGATCTGATATTGGGGTCACTACGCATACAGCCTTACTCTTTCCAGAAGCAAAGGGCCCGATCCAGATGCGCTTGCATATAGGAGCTGTCACTTTGTACAAGTGTCTCCTATATGCAATCCCTGGTGACGGAAACCCTTCGCCTGACGGGAGACCATGAATGTCACTTATGTGATCCTCCACCTCATATTCAAATTTTAATTAATTATCATGAATCATATTCATATAATTAATTCTTCCAAGGAAAATACACATCTATTCATAATAAAGTGTTTTAATTGGATATAACTAATTCAATCTTATTACATCAATTATAAATCCAATTCAATCAACAAACTTGATTGGTTTTTACTTGAATATATATGGTATTATCTCAAAGTATGTATTAGTTTGAAATTTAATAATTATAAAAATACATCTTGATTTCTCCGACATTATCGAGTCCCTACCTGCTGTCATCGCCATTACCAACGAAAGTGGGACGGATCGCAACTGATGCGATCCGCTACCCTAATGCTTCCCGATTAGACACCATATCCACCTCAAGAAAGGATAATGCCAAATAGATCAATATGTACTTGAGATGATCATCGATTCTTCAACCGAAATTATACCATATAATAATAATCAAAACATTTTTTATTATAAGGAAATTTGCTAGACAAATTCCCAATCCTTATTCAAGCAAGTTATTTGTCGATTGAGTTTCCAATTATGATCTAGATCAAATCTAATCAATTTATTGGTTGAGGCCAAGTCAATTAATGAAATAATCATCATTAATTTTTTTCTCAAATATTTTCCATAACTATTTCAAGAAATTAACAATTAATTTCACTAATTGACATTCACATGGTTCTTGATTAGGAATGTAATTTCAGCAGTGACCCCTACTTACTAAAATTGGCATATCTCAATCAATTTAAATTCAAATTAGACAAAATAATTTTCAAAGATTGCTAATTTGATTTATAACAGAACCTAAGTGATATTTCACGCATTTTAGGCGGATCAAAACAATAATTAACTCATTGATCATGTTAAGATTCGCAGTTCCTGCAACAGTGAATACATATACATTAAAATAACCATATCTCGAGAAAATGGAATCCAAATTACGTAAACTCAGATCTTATGGTTTTCTTATTTAATGGAGAACAAAATCCAAGTGGTTAATTCGTTAAAAATTTTAAACAGGGCCAAATTTATTCACTAAACAGATGTGCGAAAATCAAATACGACAAAAACTTTCGCGACCTTAACAAACCCAAGTCATCCTAGGTTTGCGGATCGTATCCAAAACCTTCGACCTAAGGCTCTGATACCACTTGAAGGATATGGTTAGATCCTCAAGCGCATCACAAAAGCGTGAGCGTCATATCGAATATGACGAGGAACGACTAGTCGCACTAGTTGTTATAATCCAAGCACGGTGAACTCCTAATCTCATTGTGCAAGATCGAACACCTTCTTCACGAGCGTAGCACTCCAAAGAAGACGGAGAACCGAAGAACGTCGAAGCGGTGATGCGGTAGCGAAGCGACGACGGCTTCTCTCCTCTAGGGTTTGGTGGACGGCCATCAAGGAGAGAAGAGGAGAAGAGGTGACGTGTGGAATGAGAGAGAGAGAGATGTGCTACAAAAGCATAACCCTAGAGAGCATGGTATACCTCTCTATTTATAGGATTTTGGGATCCATGGATCTCAATCCATGGGACACATAAGATCAATGGATGAGATTGATTTTATATTTAATCTAATGGTCAAGATTGTTTTTGATAAAAGCCAACAACTAATAACTTAATTTAGATCAAATATATTTGATAAATAAAATGCAATTCAATCTTAAATTAAATCATACAATTATGGAGAGAATAGCATGGAGATTGCTCCCCATAAGGAATAGGTAGGACGGCTACCAATTTTCTTGCGGGAATTGGTGGCCGTCCACCATGTCCTCATGGTGGAGGCAATCTCATGCAATCTCATGAGATTGCATATCTCCCATGAAAATCTTCCATAATTTCCAACAACTTTTGTTGTGATTTATTCTTCAAAAATAATTCACAATTAATTTTGAGAATATTGCAATCTTACCATTAGAAATTTGTGAATCACATTCACAACTCAAAACAAAATATAATTTATATTTTCAATTAATTACACATTGTGTATCCAATACACATCAATAATTAATTAACAAATATAAATTATAATTAGCTCTCTCTAATACATTATAAATCACATTTATAATATATTATGAATAATTGGACATTGCTATCCACATTATTCTTATCCACAATAATTAAATCACGTTTAATTATATTGGATAATTTCCACATGCATCAAGATAATTAAATCACATTTAATTATCATTCTCTTAATGCTCAGATATAATTCAACTATTGAATTATTTTTGAACCCTTTCAAGAATAATGCGATTTCTCCGCAGATACTTAGAGATAAGGACATGGCGATTGTATTGTTCCACGTATAGTGACTTGGATGTTGAGATCACATCTCAAATCCAGATCTCGGGCCTCCCATAGATGTTTGATTAAATCAAGACTGCAAATCTAATCTTCTCATTACATCTGAATCGCATTCAGATCAATGTCCAACATTTGGACCAAGATCAGATTACTTCTCTACTGAGAGGAGTCAGTAAAATCCAGACCCATTTCATCACTCCCTAAGAATGGAAGCGTCATGGTTATACAACCGTTTATGATCACATCACCCTCAGGCATTCCTAACACCTGTACATCCTGCATACTGGAAGACCCATAATAAACTTGAAGTATAAGATCAATTTTTCACTGTCTACTTTAAATTTTCATCATTAAGTTTCTCATTCGATCATTGGGAGCCGGTATCGATCATATGCTTTCCAAAAGCATATATCATACCCAGGTGTTGATCATATAGTTTCCAAAAGCATATATCAAACCTACAAATTCAGTCAAGATTCCAAAGCGAGACGACCGTGCACGGAATTTGGTTCTCCCCAATATCTCATGAGTGAGCTCATGTCTTTCGGTTCAGCAATGAACCTGTATGATCTCTTTGAGAGATCGTATTACTCATATGCCCTTATATGCACACCAGCACGCCGTTGTATAGACCTTGATTAGGTCATCAAACAATTGGTCTGCCAAATGTACATACTCAGACATATAGTAACACATCTGTCTCCGATCAGAGGATGCGTGCCTATATCGTGACAGCTTACATTATTGGACTTTGGTTATCTCGATCTCGTTAAGTCAACTCTTTGACCAAACTAATCTGACACCTCCGAATCTCTATTCCTATGCAGAGGACCTCCATCAAGAGGTCGGTCAGATATCAGCTTCAAAGAGAAAGGATTGCCATCTTCTACTCATGCTGGAGATCATCTCTCAACAATCATTTGACGGTGCTTGATGAGTCCTCAATCTAACTCTTTAGATATTCATCCAAGCACCAGCCTCTATGCTTCAATAATTGAATCAACAGCTGTATGATCATTAAGATGGCCATGATAATAACCTAATTGTACAAAGGGACCTATTATGCAAATTATTTGTTCTTCATTTCAGATCAAGGAATGATATTCGCAATAACATTTATTGCATAATGGCTTGCCGTGGGCTCGCATGTCCAACATTGTCATCCACTGGAACATAGCCGTCATAGTACTGAAAGAAAAGAACAACATACACAAAGAAAGACGGAGGTCAGAAATAAACCCGTGATGAAGAATGGAGGGCAGCAAGGGAGCTGTGAGTTTTCTCCCATCGATAACATTGTTTAGCCCCAAACTCCTATATTGCAAATAGCGATCCTATAAAATGGGAAGTGCATTAAAAATAGGAGAATACCAAGAGCTCATCACATGGAGAGGAGAATGGAAGAGATGAAGGACCAATAACTCCGGTGGTCATCTATATATTCTACAACCGTAGCAAACGATGGCGAGGTGAAGTCAGAGGAGAGCTTGTTGGTGGCATGCTTTGCCTCATTTGCTCCGTGCGGATGAGCACAACTGGCAGTAACAGTGATTGACCGGAGATAAGAATTATCATATATACACATCACTTGTTGGGAACCCACTAGATGAGTTGAATGGCCTTCTCGATTCCGTTAGCCTCCCATTTGGCTTTATGCTTCTTCGTCTCCTCGCACCATTCTAAGCTTCTCATCAACGTCGCAATCGTCACGTTGGAGAGCTTCCTCTCTTGCTCATGATTTGCGTGTTGCTTCTTCACGATGATGGTGCTCTTGTATGAAGGTGACATCCCGACTGAAATCAACGGCTCCAAGCACAAGCCCTCGACCAGAAATTAAGATGAAATGGTGAATGGAAGGTACAAGAAGAGATGGTGGAGAGACACCTAGGCTTCGGCCACGGTGCGTGGTCGAAGATGATCAAAGATGAGGGAGAACATAGAAACGAAGAGGAGGATGGCGAGGCAATCACGATCAGAACAAAATTGAAGAGAATTAATGTCTTGGATGGATGATTATCGCTGGGGAACAGAGGTTGCACATTGGTGAACAACTCTATTGTTGTCTTTAGTACGGTCAGTTGATGGTGGGTGAAAGCATCAAGAGCAACCCACAACTCTTTCCTTTTCGATTACCTACAAAACAGAACTCCGAACTTTATCTCTGTCTTCATCCTTTCTCAGGCCACAATGGTAGGTGGAGGTTTAAGATGGGCGAGAGAGGGAGACGCTAGCATGGTTGGAGGGAAAGGCCTTCAAGGCGGAGACAACAAAGAGGAGGTGCACATGAGGTGGGAGATGGTTCTTGAGGGGGATACAGAGCTCTTCTCGCGCGAGAGTAGGGAGAAAGAGATATGAAGAGAGGTGGATGAGAGCTGTCGTGGGTGGGAGACGATGAGAGAGACATGTGGGAAATGGGAAGCAGAATGCGCATTCACCACAAAACACTTGTCGATCGAAAGGAGATGAGAGAGCATGAGAAGAAGAAGTGAGAAAGGAAGAAGAAGAGCTTTGTATATGGAAAGAAAGATAGAGAGAACCGCATGTCGTGTAGAGGTTAAACCACATGTCTAAAGCTTGGGTAAAAACCCAGCTTTGAAATATTTATAAGATAAGATTTTGCTTCCAAGGTACATTTGTCATGAACTATACCGTAATTTTGATAAGCGACCCATAGGTCGGAACAAACCATGTCATCCCTAAGCCAAACAGAGCCTCCAAAGTTCAAACCAGAAAAAAGGTGCCATGCCCAAGCCAAACACGCGGGAGGTGCGTATGACTATTGACTCGACACCCCTCATTCAAACCAGGTGGACGGTCCCCTTCTCCGACCCCCCCAACTGACTCGCCTTCTCTCGCCGCCGTCAGATCCAACCGCACCCCTCTCCCCGATGGACGGCACCGCCACCTCCGGCGGCACCGACGCTTTCGCTTCCTCCACCGCCCCGCTGACGTGGCACGACTTCCTGGAGCGCATGCGCCACCCCTCCGCCGCGGACTTCATCAAGTCCATCAAGAGGTCCTCTCCATTACTCTTTCTCTTTTCAAAATTTGCCTCGAGCTGTAGAGTAAGCCCTAATTCTGATCCACTGGATAGCGGAAACGGATGATTTGCTATGTGATTCCGATTCGGGAATTCGGGAGCTTGAGTTGGAAGATTGATCTGAGGTGCATAGTTAAAAAGAGGAAACATTAGTGTGTGTAATACGAAAGGACATACCTTGTTAATGGTAACTAATGAGAGCTAGATTCGGCGAACTTCGCAAGAGAAAAAAAATGCTTGATAATTATGCTGGTAATTGGATAATGCTGCAGGTAATGTAATTGCTAATGTTTGAGGTATAACATCATAAGGAAATAATGCTATTCCTTATAATATGTTACAAATCTTTTTTTTGTCAATACAATAGATAAGCCACCTCTTGAAGAGATCGTTCTTGTTTTAGGAGTAAAGCCAAGAGGCAGCTTTTCCTTTTTAAAGGAGTTGCTCCATGAAGAGGAGATTTTGGCTTAATAAAATAAATCCACTTTTCAAGAGTCAGCTTTAATTTGGACACACAGGGTAAGTAATCCTTCCTTGATCCCTTCTACTCACAATTTGTCCCCTACACGAGCTGCTCTATTTCCATGCTCTTTCTGTTGCTCCCTTGATTCACAGGTCTTTCCATCAGAACCTTTGCCTCCTCGCTACTGTTGTTGTTGCTAGCCATCACTGTCTTTCCATTGATAAGGAAAACTCTTACACTTATTCTTTTGATATTTGTTTAAAAATCCGTATATTTGTTATTTTTCATAGGATTTAGGTGTTTATTAAGATATAGAATGTATATTACACGTGACATTATAACCACGTAGATTAAAAGTTGTAAACATGTCATATAAATTTAGAGGTAATGGCTATTTGCATTCATTTGCTATCTCAGAATGATTGTTGAGTTACTGCATCTTTAGAGACAGACCACCATTTTTACTTTGATATGATCGTAAAGGTCAAGATTACTACCGAGGCAAAGCCCTTACTATCCGCCTCATCTATTGTGGAGTTGGGGGCTTCCATCAAACTTATGGATACAGAGAATTGTATACTTTTGTCTTGTTTATTTAAAGTGTTCACTAGAGATCAGAAGAGTATTTATATTCTCTCGGAGGATTCTTACGAGGAAGAGGACAAGGAATATGAATGATGAATCCTGGACATCTATTGTGGAGTTGGGGGCTTCCATCAAACTTATGGATACAGAGAATTGTATACTTTTGTCTTGTTTATTTAAAGTGTTCACTAGAGATCAGAAGAGTATTTATATTCTCTCGGAGGATTCTTACGAGGAAGAGGACAAGGAATATGAATGATGAATCCTGGATGCATGATATTTATCAGGTTATGAACTAGCTGACCAACAACATGGATTATACGTTCACTGTCAATCTCTTGTACAAAGAGATGTCCATGGAGATGTAAGAGAAAATGGCTTAGACATATTCATAACAGACCACCAACTCCCACCTTCTAGATATCTGCATGTGGATTTAATCTATCTCTTAGGGAGACTTCTCTCTCATTTAGTATTACCGGCAGATTACAAGACTACATGAGGAGCTTGTTTTTCAGCCAACATTTGCACCAAGAAGGTAACAAAACGATCAAAATGGCACACGTACAAGTTCATTACCAATTTGAGTTCTCACTACCACACAGTGAAGGATTAGCTCCTCACCTACGAAACTGTTCCTTTACTTCAGGTGATATTTGACCATCCACAACAACTTGATTTTGCTCTTGGACAGTCTGGATATTTGAGGCCACAACGTTTCGTTGCATCATTTGTACATGGTGGTTACCTTAAATTTCGTGGAATTCGAGAACATGAATCTAGATGTGGATAAGTACTTAGCTATCCTCCATTTATGCATGGCCACATAGTCGTCCATCTATTGATAAATGTCTGGCTAATTTTGGTAGGCCTCCTATAAGCAGCCAGGCTTCTGAATTTGATAGTTTTCAGACTACTGTTAGGAGGAATGCAGATCAAGATAGTCCAATTATGCTCTACTTATTACTCTTGGCTCATGTATATGCTGTAGAGTATCCATGTTACTACTTCATCTGACTATGCATCTACTGGTAGTCTGGCTACTACCTCTGTTGGAAAAGAGACGACTCTATTGATTCAGAAAACCCTAGGCTCTCTTATATAGTGAGAGACCTAAAGGGTAAATTACAGAGAGGTCTATATAAGATAAAGAAATAGCGATAAACTACATAAAGAGATAATGAAACTACGAACTATCTCTACACTCCCCCTCAAGGTGGAGCATAGATATCTATCATGCTCAGCTTGGATGAACATCTCTGAAACGGTCCTCTGAGCAGTGGCTTGGTGAATATATCTGCTGTCTGATCTCCCGAGCTCACATGTGCAGTAGATATCAATCCTCTCTGGATCAAGTCCCTCGTGTAATGGCAGTCAACTTCAATATGCTTGGTCCTTTCATGGAAAGCTGGATTGTTGGCAATAAACAATGCTGCCTGGTTGTCACACTGGAGCTTCATAGGCAGGGGCACAGGTACATGTAGATCTTCTAGTACTGAACGAACCCACATCATCTCCGTGCTGGCTTGAGCCATGGCCCTATATTCAGATTCTGCACTGGACCTTGCCACGACAGTTTGTTTCTTGCTTTTCCAAGAAACCAAAGAGTCTCCAATAAACACTGCAAACCCTGAGGTTGATTTTCGGTCCTTAGGATATCCTGCGTAGTTTGCATCTGCACACGCTGAGACAGATAAGTCTGTGTCCTTCCTGAATAGTAGCCCTGACCCTGGAGAAGACTTCAGATATCTCAGTATCATGTGTATAGCATCCATGTGAACCTGTCTTGGCTGCTCCATAAATTGGCTCACCCTGCTAACAGCAAATGCAATGTCTGGACGAGTAATGGTAATGTAGAGGAGTTTTCCCACCATTTCTCTGTATCTCCTTTTATCCACTTCATCTGTATCACCATCATACAGCTTCATGCTGGGGTCCAAGGGAATACTAGATGGCTTGCACCCATCCATGCCAGTCTCAATCAGGAAGTCTGTAATATACTTCCGTTGTGTCATCACCAAGCCTTGTGCATTCCTTGCAAATTCTAACCCCAGAAAATATCTTAGGGTTCCAAGATCCTTTGTAACGAACTGACTGCCTAGGAATGCCTTCGCCCTCTTTATGCCCTGAACATCATCTCCTGTAACAAGAATATCATCCACATAGACCATAATGACAACCGTACCTACCGATGACTTCTGAACAAACAAAGAGTGATCGGCATTTGACCTCTTGAATCCCTGTTGCTCAATCAGGTTAGACAACTTCTGGAACCATGCTCTAGGACTCTGTTTGAGGCCATATATTGCCTTGTGAAGTCTACAGACCATGTGCTTCTCCCCCTCAGCAGTAAACCCAGGTGGCTGCTGCATGTAGACTTCCTCCTGTAAGTCACCGTACAGAAATGCATTCTTCACATCCAGTTGAGATATGCTCCAATCACGTACTACAACAACAGATAATAGAATACGAAGCGTAGAGTGCCTCGCCACTGGAGAGAAAGTATCCATGTAATCCACACCGTAGGTTTGTGTAAACCCACGGGCAACCAAGCGTGCTTTGTATCTATCCAACGTGCCATTTGCATGATATTTGACTGTGAAGACCCATTTACAGCTCACAACAGATGCATCAGAAGGTGCAGGGACCAAAGACCAAGTGCCACGAGACTGTAGGGCCCTCATTTCGTCCTCCATTGCTAATCTCCAGCATTCATTCTGTAAGGCTTCCTGGTATGTCCGTGGTATGTCCACGGAAGACAAGGCTGTGGCAAATCTCTGAAAATCCCCAGTGAGACGGTGAAAGGAAACCTGTGAAGCGAATGGATATGAGGCACATTGCCTCCTCTGCTTCCGAATAGCAATCGGAACATCAAGATCATCATCTGCTGTACTGGATGGGCTAGTGTCTGCCTGTACTGTAGAATCCTGCACATGTACCAAATCTGACCCGTCAGTAGTAATGCCATCTGAACATACCTGAGGCGTGATGATCGGCTGCTGCGTAGTCTGAGCAGGACCTGACCGGCGTGTATAGAACATAGGTAATGGTGATATGATAGGCCGTGGAATGGGTGGAGGTGGAGGAGGTGGTGGAGGTGGTGGAGGTGGTGCTGGCGTGGAGACAGACCCAGGGGACGACTCAGGGGTACTCAATGTAGGTGGTGGAGGAACATAGATATCATCAGTGGTAGTGGATGGTACCACTCTGATACCATGTTGGAAAAGAGACGACTCTATTGATTCAGAAAACCCTAGGCTCTCTTATATAGTGAGAGACCTAAAGGGTAAATTACAGAGAGGTCTATATAAGATAAAGAAATAGCGATAAACTACATAAAGAGATAATGAAACTACGAACTATCTCTACAACCTCATTTATTACAGCCAATTTTATTTCCGCATCTACACTAACATGGATCATTGATTTTGGACTTTGGAGCATTCACTCATCTGACTAGAGAAGGTAGTTCTCTGACCTCCTTACAATCTTCCGCACATATGAAGTAAGTACAATTAGTTAACGGTGCTCACTTTCTTATTACCCCCGTTGATAGTTTCAAGTTCTCTTTCAAACTCAAGCTTTCTGATGTTTTCTATTACATAACTTCCCTTTGAGCTTATAATCTGTATAAATTAAATTCTCAACTCAGTTGTGGAGTAATTCTTGATAAGCATTATTGCTATTTTTTTTGGACATCTTAATAGTGCAGATCTTGAGTGATCTTTGTTGACCTATTCCTGTGAAGAGCTCTCTCTGATGTTCCCTGGATTGACCTCGCTCAAGTCCTTTGAGTGCGAGGCTTGTCCATTTGGCAAACATCACATAACGTCATTTCCTCGATCGAGTCTCATCACTCTCCCCCCTTTTGCTTTAGTCTATTATCATATTTTGGAACCTTACTCGATCTATTATATGATTGCTCACAAATATTTTACCTTTCTTGATGATTATAACATATCATCTTTGGTGTATATAATGAAGGAATGGTTAGAGATTAATAATATTGTCAACTCTTTCTTTGAGTTAGTTAAAACTTTTTTCTATCCGATCGACAATGCTCTTGAGTTTGTTTAAATATGTCTTGGCTAGTTCCTTTGCTACTTATGGTACCGCACATAAGACCTCTTATCTAGATAATTCTCAACATCACATGTTGGTAGAAAGGGAACTTCCCCATATTTTGGAAATAGTCGACACCTTTTGAGCTCTGATTATGGTTCCTAAAACCTTACAGAGAGATGCCACCGGCGTGAATTCCAGAAGGAGGGGGGTCCAGGGTGCAAAAAGGCCACGCCTGCGTGCATTGCGCATGAGGGGGAGGTTGAGGGTCGAACTTGTGGCTCGGGGCTTCGAGCCTCCACGCATTGTGCGACTGTGTTCTAAGGTCCACCCGAGGTTGGGATGCTTGGGTGGGAGTTGATCCAACAACTGTGAGAACTTGATGATCTGATCGTGCAGTTTGAGGAGGCTCTGATCAGGGCCCGTAGGATAAAAAGATCCAACATTACCTGTAGGAGGCAGGGGTTTCTTCTTCCTCCTTGATCTGGCGGGAGGGCACGAAGATCAACAGCCAGAGGAGCTCGAGGTCCCTTCGTAGTTTCCCAAGGGAGGAGCTCTCGCTCATGCTACTCTTCTCCGGCGAGGCTGTGGAGTCCTAAGGTCTTCAGGCAGAGTTGGAAGAGCTCTCGGGGGGGCTTCGTTTGTCGTGCATGCAAGTTAGCAGAGCAAGAGAGAAACATGGAAGGGGAAGCGAAGCTCCCTCATCTGGTGAATGGTTTTGGAGCTCATACTTCGACATGTGCAAAGCCAGATGTTGGAGTCTTGGAAGGTAGAACGGAAGCGATGGGGGAGAGGATGGGGGTGATTGGTCGAGTCGAGACGGGCTATGATCGGAGATGTGGATGATGCGAAGCACAGAGTGCGATGCAGAAGAAATGATCGATGAATAGGAAGAAGTCAATTACCTGGAAGTGAAGATGGATGAATGTTCACATGGGAATGGAGGAAGAGCAGGCCTTCGACTCTGGTCGTCGCTCGAGCTCCTCGACGAAGGAACGAGCTTGGCTGCTCTTGGAGGAGCAGCAGTATGGAGGAGCCCCTCCATGGATCTCGCCTCAGGAGGAGATCTTCTCCACGATATTAAGACTGCTATCACCGGTCGTATCCTCAAGCCCCCTCTCTTTCTGTATAAATGGCGGATTGGTTCTATGGGAGGCAAGGGCTGAGATTTATAAGAAATGAGAGAAACAATCGAGAGGGAGGGAGAACATTGGATGGAGATGGGATTCGTTAGGCATTAGGGGTCACATGCAGAATAATAGCCGGTGATGGATGATGGCATTACATGAAAAAAGGGGCGATGGGTCGGTCGAATCCGAGGAGGAAGGTCACTTGGTAACGGCTTGAGGGAGTAGGGTCGAGGCTTAGGGTTTTGGTGGTGGCTGGAGATCAGGAGCACTAGAGGCCGATCGGATGGGTTGGCAGAGAAGCAAGGGGCTGAGAGGCGGAGGTAGGCGACGACCTATGCTTGATGTGCGTGAGGAGGTGGAAGACATGTGCGTGAAGCGCACGTGACAACACTAGAGTAGGCAGGGGGAGTTGTTGCCATTGGATCAATCTTGATCCAACGGTTGGGCGATAGGGGCGCTAGTGGATAAGAAGGGATGACTGGGTCTAGGTATAGGGTTGATTGAGCTTGAAGTGGTCCAATGAAGGGCAGCCACATCGATGGAAACATTGACCAAGCTGTTGACCAAAAGAGGATAAAATAAAAATAAAATAGTAAGAGAGGTCAAATGAAAAAGTGGTCAACATGAAAGTTGTTGGTCTCGATGAGATCTTCAACTTTCACGAAGGATCTAAAAGCAAAATAAGTTATCTAGTACAAAATATATTTTTTTATGTATAGGTATCAATTGCCAATTAATCCATAATATTATTAATTAAGTTTTAATTAGAGATTCGATTATATACAATATGCACAAACTAATCTATTTTTTTACTGATTTTTTATAGGTTAGAAAAAAAGGTGAAATAAAAAATAACTAAGATGGATTATGCACAATATTATATGTGGTCAAAACTTTCTTGTTTTCTTTTACTTTTATGATTTTTTAGTTTTTAATTCTTTATGCCTAGCTAGTAAATAATTCAAAGAATACAAATGAAAAAGAATTAAGTCAAAATAATTATTTTTGTAAATAAAATAATAAGCGCAAGTCAATTGAAAATCATGGCTTATTTATACACAAAAGTTAGCTCTAATTTCACACCCTATTAGCATAGTTAATTAAGTCATTTTAGAGAATTTATCTAGTGAATTATTACGGGGATTTTGTTAATATCTTCATATAAAGCAGATGAATCATTGATTCATCACCCCTTATACTTAGACCTTTGCTCATCCCCGAGCAATTTAATGAGTTAGAAGGTTGAATCCTTGACCATGTATGTGCAAACACAAGACTTGATGAACAATCCACGAGTTTTAGGTGATTCCTTAAATCTAAATCTAACAAAGTCTCATCTAAAAGGAACTCAATATTTCTAATTTTTAGACTCTCCATTGATACACATGTATAACATTTATGAATTTTAAGATGTTGATTTCATTCTCATGCGTAGAGTCTTTGCTTCGCCCAAAGCTCTAGTCTAAGAGGCTCTCCTAAGGACCCAATCCTCAACTTTGGTCCAATAACCAAGTTTTCCACCAATTCACTGTCTCTTTAACTGCCAAACTTGAAAATGTAATGGTGAACGGGTCAAGTATGAAGGAAGTAGGATTGTGTTTTTTCTTTTCTCCTCTCATTGGAAGAAAGGATCTCTCGGGTGCCTTTATTTCAAACACTTGTATTTTTGGTTGTGAATCATCATATCCTTCAAGAGATTTTTGGATTCATATATACTTGTTTTTCTAAGATGCATCGGGTGCTCCTTTTCTGCGTAGCTAAGGTGCCTTCTACACCTAGGATTATAGCATTTACAATGCAGGGTCCTTTTTTCGTGCTCGCCCAACTCATGCGGCCTTATAGCTTTGGTCCAAGTGGACACTTTGAAAAGGTTGGGAGTGCTTGCTAGTCATTTAGCTCTTTTTTTTGGAAATTTTCTTTGAAATTTTGAGCTTTTTCTTTGATTTTTGGAATGATAATGGTTTGGCTATCTCCACTGCTTTTACCAAGTTGGTGTATGATGATCAACATTTTAAAGTTTTTCAATACACATTGGAATCTAGGTTAAGTCAAGATTAATATAGGAACCTTGTCCCCATACTAGCTTATATGCTAGCACTCAGGTTTCATGAAATGACCTCAATCATGTGCCATCCTCAAGAATTAGATCCGAACTCAAACCTCTCATCCTAGTTCTTCAGGCGAAACATTGACTCATCACAAAAATTATGTCATCATGCAAGTGTTGTGCTGGTCATATTCCTTTAAGCTTTTGAGATTCTACATACAATATAACACGTATATCTTCTAACTAGGGATGTTTGAGTATTTAAGTCTTAGGACCCTAATGAACAAGAGTGATGAAACCTAGACTCAAGTATTACTCTAAACCAAGTAGTCTGGAATATACAAGTCTTGTATGGTATGAAGGTGACATGGATAGAACCTTAAGCTAGTTTTTTTTGCAGAGTGAAATAATGACCGACCTAAACTCACACGACTAGTTGCATTTACTTTTAGCCAGTATGTGTAAAAGTACGTGCCATAAAATGACTACCCGTATTAGTTCAGAATGGTACCTTACGCGTTGCCTTTTAATTACCCAATCTGCTAAGGACGATCGTAATTCCCTCACTGAAAAGTAACTAGTCATTTTTAAATTCCATAGTCAAATTTGTCACAAGTTTTTTTCAATTTTTTCAAAAAAATTGTTATACTCCTTAATTTTGACAAAAAATTCAAAACATGTATTATATGCACAGAGTTTTTGTATAATATATATTATACACAAAACTCTACCCATACCCAGTTTTTGACTTGAAAACAGTTAAAGTACGAGCTATGGTAAAGTATATAGCATATATACACACCCCTTATAGTTAGCATGTGCTATGTCCCTATGACACAAGGTGGAATGAGGACATAGCTCGCACCGGGCATAGTTGAGTGACAAGAATAGGAAGTCGACTCACCCTCATATACTTAGGTTTTTGAGGGCCTAAGTGTAGCAGAAGAGTAGGAAATGAGGCGGTCGAGTGTGAGAAGAAATAATAGTAGTGAGGTATACATAATGATATCTCCTTCCATACTTAGGCTCGTGTCAACCTAAGTATGGAAGAGTAATCACAGGTAGGGGACCGAATAGATCCGGGATGGATGCACAAGGGGTTAGGGAGGTTTTCAACAAATCTTCTCGCGGAAGTGTGTGGGTTTGAGTATAGAGATGAAGAATGGGGTGAAGAAGAAGAATCCCGGTCATCGTCAGAATCATCTTCAAAAGAATAGTAGTCACATGCAAAGGATCTCCAACTATTGTCGGCTAAAGGTAAATGTCCTTTGATAAAAGCGGTACTGATCACGCTTACTTGAATTTACCACCTTCAAATCAGAAGACTAATAGTCACATGCAGGGGGAAGATGGGTCGGGTGTATTCTCAGAGGTCTGGGTATGTTGGGTGGGTCCAATGCTGGAAACTTAATTTCCTTAGTCTCACAATCAATTACCATCTTAGCAGAGGTTAAAAATGGCTTCCCAAGAATAATTGGAGATTGGGACAACTCCCCATGATGCTATGTATCAATGACGGTAAAGTCTACCTCAAGTGGAGCACCTTGGAAAGTGATAATGACAGAAACAATCCCTCTCGCATGTTCGATAGTTCGATCATTAAGCTGAACGATCTGCCTCATCTTCTTAATAGATTCGAGATTAAGCTCATAGAAGACGATGGTTGGGAGGATATTCATTGCGGGGTCGTCATTGATCCGAGCATGGGTGAAGAGCGTATCTTCGAGTTTACATTCAACTCTAGGGAGCCGCTTCACTATGCGGTTCTTGACTTTCCTCAACACCAAGGAGGAGGCCATAGATACTATATGCTTTCAACTCTAGGTTTTTTTGTTGCCTGACCTTTTGTGTATCAATTTTCTCTTCATAAATTCTTTGAGGTTAGGATAGTATTCCATGACCTTTATTAGGGGAAGTTCATGAATGATCTTGGTAACAAACTCTTCCCCTTGAGCATGATCCAAGTAATCATCCAATTCCTTCATGCCCTTGATTTTTATGGATTTTTCTGATTTTTCATTTTTCTTCTGATTTTAGGGGTTTTTCCCATTTTTTTTTGATTTTTTTCAAGAATGGGGTTAGGGATCCGCACAACCACATACTTGGAAGGCGAGGGGTCAGTAGAAGGGGGAAGTGAGAGTGACTCCATTTGTACATGAGGTGTTGGTTTCTTAATGTCTTTACGGTCCTTGAGATCATCACCACTTGAATACGCTTCTATACCACGTCTAGCATCTTCAATCTTTGCCTTTTCCTAGGCTTCTGTGTTCTCTTTCTTCAATGATTCTACGTTTCTTTTGATTTCAGATATTGCATCCTCCTCTGTCATGGGATGAGCTATAGGTGTGGAAGGATACTGCTGAGAGATTGAGGTCCCATACTCAACATACCTAGACATAGACATGTAATCCTGAGTTGAGTATGTGTCTCTTGCTGGGAAAGTCTGAGCCTCATAACCTGGTGTCCACTGACAAGGGGAAGGTGGAGCTGGATTCTGAATCTAATGCTTTGTATATGACGGCTCTTTGAATGAATAAGAGGGACGGTTGAGAAATTCAACCAGTCAGGATGGATATAGGGTGCATGCCTCTTCATTTGATTGTCTATAGGTTGTCTTCGGGTCAAGTCCTCAGGTATGTAGGTATACTCATGAACCGTATAAGTCGACCATTCATCATTCTCAGTAGATGCTTTCTCATGGTATGTATCATAGAAGTTGACAAGCTTTGATGTATAAGATATACTAGACCGATTAGAAGAAATATACAAAGGGTTGGAAGGTGCGGAGGGTGAGAAGTATGAAGAAGTGGCGAAGTCGGTCGAAGTTCCGACTTCGTTGTCGGGGTGATATGGAGTGGACCTCGGGTATGAGGTAGATCTAGGATACATGGTGGAATAGAAGAGAGGAAGAAGAAGATAAAAAATGGAGCGAAGAAGACACAAGACAAACCACACACACGGGAAGAAAGCAAATCCTGGTTTCACCAACTCAACACAACAAAGGCCACAAGAGTCCGACTGATTATCTTTTCAAATTTAATTGAGTGGTAAAACAATATTTGAAAAGTATGTAGAGAAAAGGTTTTGGGCTCTACCATAAGCCTACGGTTTCCCTCCTACACGTATAATGAATGGGTTGCTCTCTATTAGTCACAATGTTAATTTATTCCATTTTATTTACAGGTCACCTTGATTAACAATCATGATTTTAATTTTGAGTTGTCACTTTAGTCTTAGATGAACACAAAAATCACACGCCTAACGAGCAGTTTCGATTCCTTTTGAAATCCTAACCTAAGTTATAAATCTGAGGGAGAAAGAATTGTAAAAGCTGATGTAGATGTGAAATCAATGATGCATGCTTAGTTAGAATACTTATAGTGGCACCTTACCATCTTCATGTGGGATGCGATAAAAGGAATTAAAAATTTATACTAAATGCTATGCACAGAGAATAAACCACCCTAAGCAGATAATTCCATCAGCGTGAAGAATTTGAGTTCAAGATTTGGATAAGTCAGAATGATCTACTAGCGCGTTTTGTTAGTGAGAGTGTGTCCTAGAAATTACGAGCACAAGAAAAAAAGAGATATCTAAAATAACATGTGTGCCTAATTCTATACCACTCAAATCGGGTCTCAATCACACAAAAGGGGTTGAAATCGACCCGACACACCACAGAGAGTTCAATCCGTTTTATTACAGATAATAGGATTTAAAGAGGCCCTGGAAAAAGGAAAATTGCAGAAATTTAAACCTAATCTAAGCTCTCTCTCACAAAAAATAAAAATTAATATTCTCCTTGCGACTCCTTGGAAAATGCTTCAAGCTAGATCTGCACAGAGAGGATATGCAGTTAGTATCTCTAGTAAGAGAAAAATGCAGTAAATAAAATTTTAGTTGGTAGTGACTGTCATGCATGGTCGGCATGGGCTGGTGGTGGGTTGTAGAGGGCCTGGAAGGGGCATGCAATGGCATGGACATTAGGGGTGCACATTGGCAGATTGGATCAAATTTTAGCTTGATCCATGTCCAATCCAACCTTTACGGATTTTTGTCTTTTCGAATTCAATCCATCAAATATCTGAATCCAATCAGATCCAATCTATCAGATTACAGATTGGATCAGATTTTTAAACTTACATTTTCCCACTCAATAATATCCTCTTTCACATTTATACTTTATAACACACAAGCCTTCGACATTTGAATAATGACTTAAAAACTGATAATATGAATATATGTAAAGAAAAAAAAGAAATATCACATAAATAAATGAAAGTTGAAGAACTCCATTAATCCATTATAAAAAGGTGAAGATAACACAATCAAAATAAAGTATATATTGAATTTGAAACTTAAGTTTTTTAAATAAATTATGCTTTAATTTGGTTTTTGCAATTGATTTCCACCAAATGATTCAAATAAGAAGAATACAAGTTACCAAATAAGGATACAAAGACAAGTTAGAAAAATAAAAAAATGCGATGTCTGTAATTGGATATTGATGAAGTCCATAATTTACTTAGAATGTTAATATATGCGAAAGCCAAACCACTTGGAAGAACATCCTTCAAGGCTTTATATATCAATAAAAACGAGAACTATTCGACATCCATACTCGATTGAGTATGCAAGATGATACTAACTTAAATATAGCTCACTAGTTAGGCATCATACCTCATTTAAAATGAACTTGAAATGGAATTTATTTGTAAGAATATATCTATAGTTAAAATATGCAAATTCTATGAAAAATATGAATAAAAAAGCATATGAATTTAAAAATGAAAGGAATAAAGTAATGCATATTTTTTCTTAGATGGGTGCAACAAATTTGATTAGGTAATTGATCCAATTTCATCCCTAAAATAAGGTTGCGAGTTAGAGCAAGTAAAAGGTAAGAAGTAACCATGTCAAAAATAATTAATAAATGTACCAGGCAACTATCCCAAATCTTTTTCCTTTTAATGAAGATCAGAAGAGTGGCATCATACCGAGGCCAAATGTTATCACGTGGGAGGGTGATTACATTGTTTGAGACGAACAACGACATCACGAGGAAGGAGATACCGGCATTTTGCTAGAGGGGAATAACATTGTTCAAGAGGAAGGCATCATCGAAATGGGCAGAGAGGGAATTGGGAGGAATATTAGCGGTTATTAGTGAAATGAGAGAGAGGCAATCGAGAGGGGAATATCTGAACATGGATTACAATTTTACAAGTTATAGTCATACTTTATTTGTTGGAGATTTAACATTTTCCTTTCAAGAAAAAAGAAAGGGTGATAGCAAGATGACTTATATCCAAGAATGATATTGAAAAATGACATGAATGCCATTGATTATATATATGTATGTATATATATATCTATGTTTATATTATGTATGTATTTATGTATGTATGTATGTACGCGCGCACGTGTTAACGGATTGTATTCGGCATCGGATTTTGGTAAAGATCCGATCCAATCCATACTTTAACGTATTTCAAAAATTCCAGCCCGATTCGATCCATTAGAACGATAAAACCAATCCAAACCAATCAACAACATTTGATTGGATCGGATTACGGATTTTATTCGATTCGTGTACACCCGTAATGGGCATGTGGAGAGACCCTGCAAGTGGTAGGGCCCGAGATGATAACCTGCTCCCGAAGGCGATGCTGGAAAGGAGGGAATGCCAGTGGTGGTGAAGAGGCTTAGTGGTGGATGTACTAAGGTTAAGTGAATGAGGTATTGAACGCTGATCGAGGACCACTGCTTTGATACCATATGAAGGAGGAGAATGCATTGATATTTCCCATTGGTGCTCTACCTCTCTATTTATGGGTATAGAGAGGTAAAAGTAGAAGTACATAAATTATGAATGAACTTAAAAATAAAAATAAAAAGGATCTTTGAATATCCCAAGATTTTCACGATCTCTAGAGAATTATCTGCAAAATTTCGATGATCCCAAGGAGAATATTCGAAGGATTTAGGAAAATAGAAGATACACATATTCTTTCTCACTACTATAATTGTTGGAGTATATGTGTTGCGTCATTATTGTGGGAGATGGGTAAATGAATCTCTCCAGGATCCATTTACCACATCCAGTTGTTTAGTCCCACATCTACCAGTTGTGTGATGTGGAGATTCAGTGAGGGCTATATTTTTTTTGAAGCCAAGAAAAGGGGGATACACTCATTGGTGTTCACCCCAATATATTAGAAGGAAGGAGAGTCAGAGGTACAAACAAAAATAAAAAAGAGCGACTCAATAAAGGAGGCGAGAAACCTCCAGTTTTTGGCAAAAACACAAAAAACAAGAAAATTAAGTACAACTCCAGTCATCCACCAATCCACTTGCGCAACAGAGCACATTCTCCAAGTAGAAGCGTTGCGCAGAGAAAATGGCCTCGTTGTGGCTAAGCCAAATCAACCATAATCTTGCCACCGGTGTCAAGAGCCGCCTTCTATCCATATGCCTCTTCACGAAGAGAGAGTCACAGAAGGTCTCCACATCACAAGCACGCACCCAAGCCACAAGCGGGTCTTCCCAAAGCCCCCAGACCATAGGGCAGACAAAGAGGATATGATCCAGGGATTCCACATTCGATTCACACAGGACGCATGGATTGGAAACCGAGAGCATCAACCTTGAGCATCAATCACGCATCATAAGCCTCTTTCTGCGGACCATCCATAAGAATAAAACAATGCGCAAGGGTAGGCCCAATCTCCAGAATAAACCACAGTCTCTCACCAGGGAATCCGAGCGAGCAGGCAGAAGTTAAGCAGTCCAACATAGGCCTTCCGAGTCGAGAAGCCACCATCCCTCCAAACCCAATGATCGAAGCCCACGGAAGGCGTATCCGCAACAACAAGGACGTCCATCAGAGCAAGAAAGTCCAAGAACCTCTGATTCGAGAAATTCCCCCCAAAGCGAGGAGACCAACACGCATTTTCCCAGCAGCAAGCCACAGAGGCATCCTTCTTCTCCGCCATCGCAAAGAGCCGCGGGAAGCGGACAGAAAAAGGATCCCCCCCAACCAGCTGTCCTTCCAAAAGGAGAAGGCACGGCCGTCCCCCAGGACAGGCTTAGACCTCGCTCTGTTCTTCAAGAAGACCTCCTGAACACCACGCCAGAACGGAGACCGCGCACGCACCACCCCCAACCTGTCCTCCCCAGCCCACTCCCTCCCATGAAGCTCCCTCAAGATATTGATAAAGAAGTTTCCACCTCTTCCCCACACCCTGCTCGCCCACTTAAGAAAGAACGCATCATTGATCAACTTGAGGCGCCTAACCCCTAACCCCCTTCCTGCTTCTCCCTCGCCACCTCCTCCCAAGCGACCAGGTGAATCCCTCTCCCATCAACACCCGATTTCCCCCACCAGAATCTCTTGAAGCAAGACTCTAATCTCCTGCAAATCCCAGCAGGCAGACGTTGAGTCGATAAAAAGTGCACCGGAATGGCAGCAAGGACCGAGCGAAGAAGAACCAGCCTTCTGCCTCTAGAGAGGAGCGCCGCGCGCCAACCCGCCAATCTCGCCTCAACCTTCTCCACCACCCCACTTCCAATCCCTAAGTCTTGGCCTCCCAACCACCAAGGGAAGGCCCAGGTAATCAATCGGCAGACTCCCCAAAGCAGAGCCCAGAATGTTCGCACAATCCAGCACCACAACCTCCGATAAGCCAAAAGGAATAACCTTATACTTGGTACCATTTATGCACAGCCCCGATAATTCGCTAAAGAGGTCCAGAGTCACCGACATGGCAGCGACCTCACTAGCACCCCCTTCAATGAAGCACAAGGTGTCGTCTGCAAACTGTAATAATGGCACGGAAGCGGCCCCCTTGGAGAAACCCTCGGAGAGGCCCGCAGCAACAACCCGGTCCACCATACGAGCCAAGACATCCGAAGCAAGAACAAAGAGTAGGGGGGCCAGCGGGCAGCCCTGGCGAAGGCCCCGTCTCGGCTGAAAAAGCCCCCCTTCCAAACCACCATTGAGCAAGAGCGAGAAGGAAACGGTAGTCACACATCGGCGCGCCCATGAAATCCACAGCTCCGGGAACCCACGCCTCCTGAGGACCGACTAAAGGAAGGCCTAATCAATGCTATCATAAGCTTTAGTGAAATCAATTTTCCATAGCACCCCCTGTCTCCCCGACGCTTTCCAATCAGCCACCAATTCCGACGCAACCGCAATACAATCAGATATTTGTCTTCCCGTAATGAAAGCCGCCTGAACGGGGGAAACCAACGAGTCCAGTACTCTAGAAAGTCTCCTAGCCAACACTTTAGCCACAATTAAGTAGATGGCATTTGAAATCGAAATGGGGCAAAAGTCACCAATCTCCTCCGCCGCATCCCTCTTTGGAATCAAAAGCAATAAGGCTCTGTTCAGCCTATCAAAACCCGCATTTCCTTCGCAAAACTCCACTACCACCTCAAAAACTTCGACTCCCACCAAGTCCTAGAAGTCTCGAAAGAAAGCCACAGAGAAACCCTCAGGCCCCGGGGACCCATCAAGATTAAGATCCCACACAGCCTCTTTCGTCTCCACCATCGAAATCGGCCTAATAAGCATGGCACAGTCCTCCTCGGAAACCTTGGGCACCCCCAGCCCCAACCACTTCCAAGAGCGCAAGTCTTTGAGCCATTTTAGCCTGGAGCGCTGTCGCCACTCAATAGCTCTCTTCTTGTCCTCCCCCGCCACCTTTTTTTGCGCAGAGGACCGCTCCTCGAGCTCGACCGCATTGAGTTCTCTCTCACTTTCAACAGAATCAAGCCTCCTAATAATCTCCTCAGCCTCCGTTCTTAGAGCCACCCGCACCACCCGCGTCTCCCGCTTAAAGCGCGCCAGTCTCCTCCGCAAAGATTCAAGCTTGTGGCTTAGTCTCACGGCCGCAGACCCCTCCACTGAAGAAGAAACCCATTGGTCGGCCACAACACCCCTGAAAGAAGGCTCAAGTAGACAGCAACGTTCGTATCTAAAGAGGCCCTTCAGAGAACAAGTCTCACCAGAATCCCACATAATCGACGAGTGGTCGGAGAAAGCCCTGGTCTAGAAGACACCGAGCAAGAAGGAAACCTTTCCATCAAGGCACCCGAAGCCAAGAAACGATCAATCCGGGATCGTGATGTGCCGCTCCTCCAGGTATATCTTATATCAGATGCCACTAAGTTCTCCAAAGCCAAGGAGTCCACAATCTCCTTAAAAGACAAAGACCTCGGGTCACGCCCCCCCTTGCCCGGGGGCGATCAGAAGAGAGAATAGTCACATTGAAATCTCCCCCAATGATCCAAGGAAGACCCACAAAAGCACGCCCCGCGTCACGCAAGTCCTTCCAGAGTTCGGCTCTCTTGATATGACAGCAAGGCCCATAAACGCAAGAAAAAGCGATGGGAGAGGCCGAGTCACTCCTAACCAGCACCACTGAAAGCATATGTCTCCTCGAGATAGACGAATTAAGTGTAAAAGCGGTCGATCTCCACGCAATGAAGAGGCCCCCCGCCGCACCCACTGCATCCAAGGCCGTAAAGCCATCCGACGCCCCCACACCAAAGGAGCGCCACAGAGCATTATCTAACCCACGCAATTTCGACTCCTGGATCAAGGCAATATCACAACCCCACTCCGACAAGCGGGCACCCAAAGCCTTTCGCTTCACATCGTCCCCCAACCCCCTGACATTCCAGGAAAGAACTTTCATTAAAAAGCTTGGCGACGCCCTCCAGAATGCGCAAGGCCAGCCGCCTCCGCCACAGTGTCTCTCAACGACACACAAGAAAGAATTGGCGCGAATCCCGTACGAGACCTGCTCCTCCTACAACATCTTTTCCCCGATCGCTTATCGGAGCGTGATCCCATATCGAGATCACAGCCCTTAACTGAGTCACCCATCACAGGGCTAGGCAAGACGAGGATAGGCGAGCCCTCATCACCTTTGGAAAAAGGCCCCAGAATGGACAGCGAAGTTGAACCCAGCACAATAGGCAAACCATTACCCGAAGGAAGGGCCGATCCATACAAGTCCCGAACTGAGGGAGACTCATGAAGCACCACCGCAACAGGACCCGCCCCAATGATGGGCCCAATAGAATCCCGACTCACCCTCTGTATCCAGTGAGAATGCAATGCATACATCAGCCCTTTGAGGCGTTCTCTCGTGGTTTCATCTCGCTCCTTTGGGAGTAGGGTTCCACGTTAAATCCCGTGTTCTCAATGATGTTTATTCTATTTCTGATATTCGCTTCCGCCTGTTTATTTTCTAACATGGTATCAAAGCGGGTCGATTCTCGAGGATTTTAAGTTCTTTATTTTTCGAGATTCAATTTGTGGATTTCCTATTCTTGAAGATTTATTTGAAGATTCAATCATTCGAATCTATTTCTGAAGATCCGAATGCATCTAGGGTTTTGAACCCTAGTTACTCGTGTGCAATGGCCTTGGCGGTAGGTATCTCCATTACAAAGGCAATGATTTGATCCTGCAACTTTTGGATCTCTGAATAAGAGAGAGTTCCATTGGGGAACCCTAGAAACCCAGGTGGTCGAGCTCCCTTACAAGAACCCTTCTCCCTTCGTTGAGCACCCACGGGCTTGCGCACCTTAAGCGGTGCTTCCCTCCTCTTCGGAGCAAATCCTCAGACGGCCCTGCAGTCATCGGCTCCCCCCTCGCAAGGATGTGGCACACTTCCAAGCGACGCCTCTCCCAGGCGGCGCGTGCTCCATCTTTGCAGCTACATCGCAAGCGGTAGCCCTACCGAAGGCGTCGGCTGCTCCCTCAGGAGCCTACTTCGCAGAGTCCTTGGCGGCGAAAACTCGCGCGAGCCCCTACGCGCGAACCCACCCTGCGCAGGAGGCTCCAGGTGGTATCCTCGGGGCTTCAGGCAGCAGGCTCCAAGGGCGGAGATCCTCCCATAGCCGCTCCTCCCTCCTCTTCTGCAGGCGGCAGGAAGACTGCCATCTGGGGCGGCACGCGAGGGATCACCTCCTGTCGTGGAGCAGCGGAATTAGATGGGTTCCCAGTTGGGAACCCTAGTGGTGGATGAGAAAAAGGGGCTCAATGGCCCTTAAAAATATTTTTTGGGAGAAGGGTTGCCCTGCTGAAAGTTAAAAAAAATTATTTGTGCTCCCTTGCCCAAGTGGGCCGCATGTTTAAAAAAAAGGAGGGGAGAGGCCCATAAAAAAGAGAGGGAGATTGACCCTGTAAAAAAAGATGAGCTGTATTAAAAAGAATAGAAATGCCGAAAAAAAATGAACGCCTTATTAAAATGTGACGGCTATTAAAAAATAGAAATAGCCGAGAAAAAATTGCAAGAAAAAGCCGGAAAAAAGAGTAATCAGCTTATTGGTTTTATTTCCCCCATCTATGTTGTCTTCTCCCAACTTTGTCAATGCCATTGATTTCCGACAAGTATGAGAGAAAGGATCTCTCCATATCCTTGATGTGTAGCGTCACATGCCGGTTTTTCAGATTTTCCAGATTACAGACCATTCAGATTCTAGACTCTACAATTTGTCAGTTTCAGACTCGACGTCAGATTGGTTCCGAGTCTTCAATTTCAGACACACACATGTATGCGGTTTTTTCCGATGTGCACATGTATGCCATCATTGTTTGTGGTCCCCATCTTTTGTGTTCCGGCCATGGTTTTCATGTGATCCATAAGGACTTCAGAGTAGAGATCCCATTCCCTATGGATTATGGGCTAGGGTTTTCATGTGGTTTCATAGGGACTTCATAGTAGAGATCCCATTCTCTGAGCTAGATGGGAGAGACCCAGTTCTCCGACGAGGAGACTTTTTCAAACTCCATTCTCAAGCGATCGTGAACTCTAGTACGAGATCCTTCTGAGGTCCCTATGAGAGAGAACCCACTTTGAGGTCCCTATGAGAGAGGCTTTAGAGATCTACATATGGATAATTAGCGATGCTCTTTATTCGGCCCTTTCAGAGATGGAGCAATTGTCTACATATTGTGGCGGGCCAGAGTTCTTCATGTAGAGACTCATTTTCAATTGCAATGACTCTGATAGGCGCAATACAAAGCACATGCTCTCCGATGAGGAGATTCAGTTGACTCATACTCCAGTCTGTTCATCCTCACCTGCACGGCATGAGAAGCAACGTCCTCGACAACAGCCGACAATTATGCCCATTGAGTTGATATTGTATATAGTGTCCTGTATTGTGAGTTGAGATTTCTTTCTGTTTGTCTAAGCTGAGCATTGCATGCTCCAGCTTGAGGGGGAGTGTTGGAGTATATGTGTTATGCGTCACTATTGTGGGAGATAGGTAAATGAATCTCTCCAGGATCCATTTACCACATCCAGTTGTTTAGTCCCACATCTACCGGTTGTGAGATGTGGCTATTTGATTACCAAGAAATGGTGCACTCTTTTCTTCTCAGCGTTTCTATTGTGAGAATGTTTTTTTCAATTGCAAGACTCTTCTTGAGTCTTGGCTTTTGTAAGTATTTCTGCAACATCTTTCCGTCTTTTTAATATATTGGGGCTGACACCATAGCATGTTTCCCCTTTTTGGCTAATAAAATTTTGCTACTAAATTATTAAATTATTTGACAAGAAATGAATAGTTATAAAAGTATAACATGACATCATGAAAGAAAAAAATCTAATATTCATCTGGAAAAATGAAGATAAAAGTATGAAAAAGAAAGAAAGAGAAGATACCAATACTAAGAAATCCTCATTTACAAAGTTGCAACAACACTTGGCATCTCGTCTTGGGCAGGTCAGTAATAGTGATACGTTCCCTCGCATCACCTTGTTGGTTGATATTTCATAGTATTCACCAATTTGATAGGCAACTTAGGTAATAGACAAAAAAGTTTGCCCATGGATAGATGACTCAGACATTGATGCCATAAAGAAGCTAAAGAAGTGGAAGTGATAAACGATAGCTGACTCAACAAGTTGAAATTAAAGAAGACGGTATTCCATGTCATAATATCTTGAAAGGTCAATGATACCACACCGAGAAAAGGCTCTGCAGTGCATATCCTTACAATTTGGTAGATCGATTGCAAGCTTATTGGGAAATTTGAAGCTTATAACACAACAAAAAGGCTGATAATAGGGGAACAATGACCACCTCTTGGCCCACAATTGGTAGGTGACCATCAACAACATGAACCGTCCTGCCTGCTTGGGAATGTGTCCACAAAGTTTTTTTTTGAAAGCTCAAAAAAAAGGGGGAGTCACTCGATGGTGATCGCCCCAATATATTGAAAAGAAAGAAGTATACAAAAGAAAAAAGAAGAGAGAAGTTGTACAAAGACGGCCCATCGAAAAGGAGGCCACTAAGAAAGGAGCCCCCCAGATAACATCAGAAGATTGGACTAATCAACTAATCAAATGAGTAACCAACTAATCAGAAGAAGGAATGTGTCCACAAAGTTAAAGGGAAGCATCCAAGTCTACCAACTAATCAACCTCAATAGACTGGACTAAATGAGCCTGCATACCTGAGATGGCCATAGAAAAAGTTAATGACGTAGATGCATTCATTGGCTATAACTGCCATCTCAAGGTTGCATGCCAACACATATAAACGAAGTCTGAGAGAAGCATTTGAACCTCTTGTTGAGATCAGTATGAGAGGACACAATGTCTCCCTTGATGGCTAATCAAATAAAGTGTTTGAACCTCTTGTTTAGATTAGTTTGAGAGGACACAATCTCTCCCTTGGTGGATAATTGAGTAATATAGTGTCTACCTTGTTTGTTCTAGCATGTAACATCAATATAACCTATGTTGCCACAAAATTGTACATCTCCCTTTATCGCATGTCCTTGATGTAATTATACAAGGGATTTGCCATGCCCTTCACAATGGTATTTGGATTGAGTGATAGGATAGAGCTAAGGGTACCTTTTTGAGTTGTGACTTCCTCTGTTCTTTCACTGACACTAGGAAAAATATTGACGAGGATAGTTGATCTTGTCCAGCTTTACAATCTGACTGAAGTATAGGTTCCTTAATCCTTATGATGCTCGTGTTCACGGTTGATGATATCCTCTTTGGATCTGAAAATACCAAACGCCTCCAATGGTAGCACCTCACACGAAATCAGAAGAAAAAAATTGGTCTTGTCAAACCTAGCTCTTGATGTCAATATATGGGGATGTGATGACGACGACGACGAGATGATAGCATTAGTCTTGAGGCACTAGACTCGCAAGCACTAGGACCCATAGGGTTTGATCGAACTGGGGCACAGATGGGACTTACAGGTGATATGGCCCAACAAGCGATGGATTAATAGTGATATAGGCCCTCCAGATACTCCTGATGTAGATAGGGTTACACTTGCTGATAGCTAGTTATTATCTTTTCAAAGGAAAAACGAGTTCTATTTTTTGTATTAGAACATGGTTTGCATGAGAACAACATTTTGGCATTAATTTCCCTATTATAATTACTATTTCTGTTCAGCAGTTGAGAAGTGGAGTGTCTTTTAGCCCTAATAGTTTTGTGAAATTTGTGTACCAGGCAAACCCGCCACAGTTACATTCAAATCTCTTATAGATACAAAGGTATAGGCGTCGGTCTTGTCTAGTCTCTGAAGCTTCTTATTACTTCACGAACATTCTCTCTGCAGAATCTTTCATCTGGAATATTGATGCAAACTCTCTTTCAATGGAGGAAATAGAGTTTCAAAGGAACATGGAATCTGCTAAAGCGGTTTTGCTTGGTCTTTCTAATGATGCAGACAGCCATGCCAATAAAACCACTCCTGGTATATCTGAAATAAGAGATCACAGTTCAGAAGACTATGTAGAGATAGTTTCTAGTATTAATAATTGTTTATGTACCTTGTTTCTATTTCTCTCTTCTATTTAGACATCCATGTAATTTACCCTTAAGGCCTCTCCCTATATAAGAGAGCCTAGGGTTTTTCTATGAATCATAACGAAGACTCCTTTCTTCTAACATGGTATCAGAGCCGCCTTAGGGCTCTCCTCCCTTCCCCACCCGCCGCCCCTCCTCTTTTCTCTCGTCTAGCCGCTGCCAGCGGCCTCCATCGGCCCCAGCAGCACCCAGCGCCCTCCCCAGCGGCCCCCAACCGCCCTTCCCAGCGGTACCTAGCCGCCAGCGGCTACCAGCCGCCCTCCCCAGCGGCCCCGCCGCCCCTACCAACGGCACCCAGCCGCCCTAGCGGGCCCCCCGCAGCCCTAGCGGCACCCGCCTGCCGCCTCCAACCGCCCCAGCGGCCCCTTGTAGCCCCAGCGGCACCCCCATCTGCCGCCATAGGGCTTCCAGTGGCCTCCAGCAGTCCATAGGCGTCGTTCTCGAGGCGATTCAAGGGCTGTAAGCTTCCTTGGAGGCGTGCCCTAGACCCCTCTTCCTCCGATTTATGGATTTGAGTGCGTAAAAGTCTACACACGTACTCAAATCCGATGCAGTTGGTGTAGACGTTCATCACAGTGTCTATTCTCCCTTCGTCTTCTTCGAGCATCAGTATGTCAGAATCGAAAGTCGATTTGCCCTCCACCGACGCATTCAAAGGTCCGGCGCCAATAGTGAAGATGGACGGGTCTAACTATGAGCTATGGGCTATGCAGTTCATGAGCCTCATGAAATCAAACGGTAAGAAACACATTCTTACCGAGGATGAGCCTGCGGAGAAGACAGGGATCTATGCCTCATGGGAGGCCGATGACGCTTACGCAAAAGTATGGTTGTCTGGTACTTTGACGATGGAGATAGCTAATGATGTCCTCCATCAGCCCACTGCTAAGGCAATGTGGGACATCCTTGCTGCTACGTATTCGCAGGTGCGAAATGAGACAAAGATGTTGCAGCTTCAACATGACATCTTTACGATGAAGCAGGCCGACAGACCTCTCCATTCTCTATACACATCCCTAAGAGGGATGTTCGAGAAGCTATACAGTACCATTCCTCTGACTGCTACTCCGGAGCAGCAGAAGACGTTCCGGAACGCCACCATGGTGGGCGTTCTACTTGCTGCTCTCGACCCTGAGTATGACAAGGCCTTAAAAGTCGGATTTCGGTTTCGTTTCGGTGAGGGACCGAAACGAAATTTCGGCCGAATTTCGGTCGAAATTCGACCGAAATTTCGGTCATTTCGGTGGTTTTTTGAACTAGACCCCCCCAAATGTCGACCGATATAGCCATTTCGGCCGAATTTCGGTCACCTACCGAAACCGAAATTCGACCGAAATTCGGCGAAATTTAAGGCCATGGAGTATGATGCTGCACGGTCACAGATTCTAGCAGATGCAGTCATTCCTCCAGTGGAGGATGTCTACAGGAGGCTCAGTCGCATTCCAGTTTCCTCCAGCTCTTCTACTCCACCCCCATCTGCGATGGCAGCTTCGCGGGGGAGAGGTGGACCACCTTCTGGGCGTGGTCGTGGACGTGGCCGTGGACCTCAAGGAAGAGGCGGTCGCGTCAGTCAGATGTGCTCGTATTGTCACAGAACTGGACACTCAGAGGAGACATGCTACTCAAAGCATGGTTTCCCAGCATCGGCACGGGTTGCAGAGCATTCACAGTCTCCATTACCGTCTACTGCAGATCATAGATTTGACGAACTCGTGGCTCGTCTCTGTGATATTATGCCACATTCTTCTGGTGATTCATCTGGTGGCCCTTCAGATATTGCTGCCACAGCCTCTGCCAGTTCATCCGCCGCAGCCAGTTCCTCAGGTAGATCATCAGCCCTCATACCTTCACATGATATATCTGACTGGGTTATAGATTCCGGAGCTACACATTATCTGTGTCGAGATAGAGGAAGAATACAGGCCTACAGGGCTATTCCTACAGGTCGCTCAGTACAGATAGCGGATGGTTCCCACTCACCCCTTGTTGGCCAGGGGGAGGTTTTCTTATCCTCCACTATGCAGCTACAGAATGTTTTACATGCCCCTGAGTTCTCACTGAATTTGCTGTCTATTAGTCAGATTACAAAGGATTTGAATTGTCGTGCTATATTTGACCCGTCTTCTCTCATTTTTCAGGACATACTTACGGGCAAGGTGATTGGCTGTGGCTCTGAGTAGAACGGTTTATATCGGCTGGTTCGGGAATCCTATGCTGGCGTCTCCTCTCACTCCACTGGACCAGTCTCACCTTACATTTGGCATCTTCGTTTTGGTCACCTTCCGCTCCAGAAAATGCGCCATCTTCTGCCCCAGATCTCTCCAAGTTCGTCGTTTCGTTGTGAAACATGTCAGTTAGGAAAGCATCACAGGTCGAGCTTTCCAGGTCGTCAGAGTCGGAGCAGTAGCTCCCCTTTTGAGTTGTTACATATAGATATATGGGGTCCGAGTCGTGTTCCCGATCACCAGGGGCACAGGTTTTATCTTGTGGTAGTAGATGATTTTTCTCGTGTCTCTTGGGTTTTTCTTCTGAAGAATAAGTCTGAAGCAGGAGATGTTATCAAAAATTTGATTAATGAAGTGCAGAATGTTTTCTCTTCGTCAGTCAAATATGTTCGGACTGATAATGCCCTGGAATTTTGTACGCGTTCTCTTTCTCAATTTCTGTCATTGAAGGGTATTATTCATCAAACCACCTGTGCATATACATCCCAACAAAATGGTGTGGCGGAAAGAAAGCATCGCCATCTCTTAGATATCACTCGTACCTTGTTGATTCAAAGTTGTGCTCCTATTTCTTTCTGGGGGGATGCTGTCCTTACTGCATGTTATCTGGTCAATAGAATGCCGTCCTCTGTCCTTGGAGAGAAGATACCCATTTCTCTTATTTTTCCAGACAAGGAGCTATTCTCACTGCCACCACGTGTCTTTGGCGCTGTGGCGTTTGTCCATCGTCTATCTCCTGGACTTGACAAGCTCTCTCCAAGAGCAGTCAAGTGCGTCTTTGTTGGGTATTCCAGAACCCAGAAGGGATACCGGTGTTATGATCCTACAACCAACAGGTACTTTGTTAGTGCGGATGTCACTTTCTTCGAGTCGGTTATGTATTTCTCGCCAGCTGGGGACAGAATGGTACCATCCACCACCACTGATGATATTTATGTTCCACCACCACCTGCTTGTTTTTCACCTGAGTCGTCTCCTGTGTCAGTTCCTATGCCAGCACCACCGCCACCACCACCTCCACCTCCACCCATTCCACGGCGAATCATATCACCATTTCCTAACCACTATACGCGTCGGTCAGGTCCCGCTCAGACAGCAGATCAGCCAATCACTACGCCTCAGGTATGTTCAGATGATGTTACTACTGACGGGTCAGGTTCGATACATATGCAGGATGACTCCTTACAGGTGGACCCAGATGATGATCTTGATGTTCCGATTGCTATTCGGAAACAGAGACGACAGTGTGCATCCTATCCATTTGCTTCACAGGTTTCCTTCCACCGACTCACAGGTGATTTTCAGAAGTTTGCCACAGCTTTGTCTTCCGTGGCCATACCACGGACATACCAGGAAGCCTTGAAGAGTGAATGCTGGAGACTAGCTATGGAAGAAGAAATGGGGGCCTTGCAGTCCCGTGGCACATGATCTTTGGTCCCTGCACCTCCTGATGCATCCGTTGTGAGCTGCAAATGGGTCTTCACAGTCAAATATCATGCAGATGGCACATTGGATAGGTACAAAGCACGCTTGGTCGCCCGTGGATTTACACAGACATATGGCGTTGATTACATGGATACATTCTCTCCAGTGGCGAGACACTCGACTCTCCGTATTCTCCTGTCTGTTGCAGTGGTTCGTGACTGGAGCATTTCTCAGCTAGATGTCAAGAATGCATTTCTGTACGGGGACTTACAGGAGGAAGTCTACATGCAGCAGCCACCCGGGTTTACTGCTGAGGGGGAGAAGCATATGGTCTGTAGACTTCACAAGGCTATATATGGCCTCAAACAGAGTCTACGAGCGTGGTTCCAGAAGCTGTCCAACCTAATTGAGCACCAGGGATTCAAGAGGTCCAATGCTGATCATTCGTTGTTCGTCCAGAAGTCCTCGGCAGGTACGGTTGTCATAATGGTCTATGTGGATGATATTCTTGTTACAGGAGACGATATTCAGGGCATAGCGAGGGCGAAGGCATTCCTAGGTCGTCAGTTTGTTACAAAGGATCTTGGAACCCTAAGATATTTTCTGGGGTTGGAATTTGCAAGGAATGCACATGGTTTGGTGATGACACAACGGAAGTACATTACAGACTTCCTGGTTGAGACTGGTATGGATGGGTGCAAACCATCAAGCATCCCCATGGACCCCAGCGTGAAGTTATATGATGGTGATACTGATGAAGTGGATAAGAGGAGATATAGAGAGATGGTGGGAAAACTCCTCTACATTACTATAACCCGTCCAGACATTGCATTTGCAGTTAGCCGGGTGAGTCAGTTTATGGAGCAGCCCAGACAGGTTCACATGGATGCTATACACATGATACTGAGGTATCTGAAGTCTACTCCAGGGTTAGGGCTACTATTTAGAAAGGGTGCAGACTTATCCATCTCAGCGTGTGCAGACGCAGATTATGCAGGATGCCCTAAGGATAGAAAATCAACCTCAGGGTTTGCAGTTTTTGTTGGAGGCTCTCTGGTTTCTTGGAAAAGCAAGAAACAAACGGTGGTGGCAAGATCCAGTGCGGAATCCGAATACAGGGCAATGGCCCAAGCCAGCACGGAAATGATGTGGGTTCGCTCCGTATTAGAAGATCTACATGTAGCTG
The DNA here is from genome assembly GCA_037367405.1 of Ottelia alismoides. Lineage (NCBI taxonomy): Eukaryota > Viridiplantae > Streptophyta > Magnoliopsida > Alismatales > Hydrocharitaceae > Ottelia > Ottelia alismoides. Next base: position 474,391 of record JAZKJV010000517.1, on the reverse strand, counting down.
TACCTCTACCTATGAAGCTTCAGTGTGACAATCAGGCAGCATTGTTCATTGCCAACAATCCAGCTTTCCACGAGAGGACCAAGCATATTGAAGTTGACTGCCATTACACCAGGGACCTGATCCAGAGAGGATTGATATCCACGGCCCATGTTAGCTCAGGAGATCAGACTGCCGATGTATTCACCAAGCCATTGCTCAGAGGACCTTTCCAGAGATGTTCATCCAAGCTGAGCATGATCGAAATCTATGCTCCACCTTGAGGGGGAGTGTAGAGATAGTTTCTAGTATTAATAATTGTTTATGTACCTTGTTTCTATTTCTCTCTTCTATTTAGACATCCATGTAATTTACCCTTAAGGCCTCTCCCTATATAAGAGAGCCTAGGGTTTTTCTATGAATCATAACGAAGACTCCTTTCTTCTAACAGACTAGTCATAACCTATCTACTGAAGTGCATCGTATTGAACCAGAAGAAGTTAATCCCAATAAAGACCAAAATGGAAAGAAGTCTATTAGTGGGCAACAATCAATCTCAGATTTAGAGTTAAAGGGAGCTGCTGAACTTCTCAAGGACGGTCAGCCGAGCAGATATTTCCATGGCTATCCATTCTTATATGCTCGTGCAGGTGATCTCACTGTCCGTGATGTCGGAAATCTTCTCGATATTTACAAAAGACTTGTTTTAAAATATGTAGCACTTTCAAAACAGTGAGTGTGGATAACTCCATCATATTTCCCGCTACTGAACAGATATCTCAAAATGAGAAAACGAATGAGATTGATAATTCCAAAGATGGCAATGATAGGTTTGTGAGTTCAGTAAAGCTACAATCAGGCAATGATAGGTTTGGTGAGTTCTGTAAAGCTGCAGAATCATCCAATGTCAACTCCTCCATAGAAGATGCTAGTACTAGCAATTTACCTGCTCGACAGCCAGCTTGAGTTTTTTTAATGAGAAATGAAACTCATTGCAAACAGTTTCTTGTTGTCCTCTACCGATGTAGTGAACTGCTGGAAATGGATGGATCATATCATGGAATGGGGCAAAAATGGTAGAAGACTGAGGAATAAACTTCCTTTTAGGTCCATGTTTCATGATTGTCATGGGACCAAGTGATCTCTCTTCCAGGATGAGTTCCATGGGTCATACATGGAGCCAAAGATCCTAAAGACTATACAACCAGGGATGGGCACTTCTAGCATCTCTCAGGATCTATGCAAAATAAAAATAGGTATGCAGAAGTTCTTGTCTGGGTGGAAGTTGTGGAGAGCTTGGCTTCTGTAGTTCATTCTTCACTGGAAATCACTTGTTGGTGACCTCCACACCATCATGTTATTTCCTAAAAACTACTCTGTATGCAGCTTGTAGGTAATAGCTTTTTTCTCCTTTTGTTATGCATATATGTTGTCAGATGTTCCTTCAGCGCTTGTTAATAATTCTCTTTTGAGGTTTTCATTTTCTTAATTTTGTTTACTTTATACACAATTACCAGTAATGCTAATCCAATAAGTGTGGCCCATGAATCTTGTCTTAAATCACTACGAATTGTCTTTCAGGAAAAAAATAGAGATTTTTTTACTGATTTGGAGACCATGTTGGGTTTTCGTAGTGTTGGCCCCCTTTATTTCGGCCCGTCAAGAATCAACTATTGGACATGAACGTCCCATGGCAATCCATTTTCCATAAAAGTTATTGTGAATTACACCATTACATATATGAAATAAAGTTTTTAAAAAAATATGTTTGTATTAATGGTAAAAGTTTTTTAAAAATATGTTTGTATTAATGGTAAGGGTCCACAATACAAATTGTGATACATACATTAGTCATTTTAGATATCAGACAAATGTTGATCTAAATAGTTAGATCATAGAGGCTGATGCATAATTATATATCTAAAGAGTTAGATCGAGGACACAATTAACATCACAAAGTGATATTCAAAGAGGATTTTCAGGATGAGAAGAGATGTCAATCTTCTCCAAAGATTGAATATCAAACTAACATTCTTGATGCAAGTCATCTGCATAGAAATATAAATTCAAAGATGTTTGATGAGTCAATTTTAAAAATAACTTGACGAGAATCGAGATGCTAAATATATTGTCTCTAAACACGCACACATTCATTGTATGGAGACAGATATAGATTCGTATATTTGGATGTGTACATTTGGCAGACCATTAGTATGATGGCTTGATAAGGTTTATATATCAGCGAGCTAGTGTGCATACAAGGCTTGACATATGATGTGTATGATCTATTAAAGGTATCATACATGTTCATACTCAGTGTTGTGAAAATTGGTATTCAATGTTCAATCAGGGTCTCTTAATAAAGAATATTGGTATTCAAACAACTACTAGGAATCATTCAATTAGATATAACAAGTATGTCTAATACATATGATCTTATATATCTATACATGTATGGTCATTATCATTAATTAAAAAGTACCATTTGAATTGTAATCATACTTTAAACATGTAGCTTTTAATTTATATTAAAGAAAGTATGAAAAAAACCCAAAAAATATAATGATAAATATTATTTTTGACTAGTTAGTCGATTATTCAGCCAGAGCTATTTTATTCGGTCACTTATTCGGTCAACCCGCCAAATGTCGTAGTCGGACCAACTAATTAGTCCAATCATGGGGACTATTGCAACAATATTAATACTCAATCATCCGAAAGACTAGAGGTCACTCATGAGATATTGGGGTCACAACGAGTTCTACTAGTGGTAATTCTGTTTAGGAAACAAGATACAGCTTTGAGAATGTTAATATATGCTTTTGGAAAGAATACGATTGGTTTTTCCGTGCAATAGTTAATCACGAAATCTATCAGTAAACCTTAGAAGAAGACAACCAAATATGGTAGAAATGCTTCGGGTTAATCAAGTTTTCCAGTTGCGAGATGCATGAATATTGAGATACTCGAGATCGATGTGATGGTAATAGATTGTATAACATGACGCCTCTACTATGAAAGAATGAAGAATCAGATGGATGTTCATGACTCCACTTAGAAATTATATGAATGAGATTTAATTGGATTTGCAACTCATAGAACCAAATCAAAATCCAAAAAGTCAGAAATTGATCTGAATTGTTTATATCCGATCGGTGATATGGTTTAGTATTCGACTCGATCAGATAACTCTAGTGGTTAAACACCCTGTTATTAGATATGATCTAATGCATGTCCTCAAATATCGATGAAATTCCACCTAATTTGTCTAAAATTCCATTTCTGCAAGTTACCAAAATCGAAACGCAACCTTGTTTCTTTTTCCAAGATTTCAACGAAATATCAAGAAATATCAATGAAATTTCATCGAAATTGCATGTCATTTCGGCGAAACAACAAAAATAAGAGAATCCATCCTTCTTTTTCATTAAAATGTATATATTAATGAATTTTCACTTATTTATTCGATGATGTGTTTAGTTATTAGAGTACTTTAGATTATTTGAAGAATTTGTTTAGTTAGTTTTTAAACTTTAGATCTAAATCCAATCCAAATATGTTAGATACAATATATGAGTTAAATTCAAGTTTTAACTGAAGATCTTTATATTTTTGTTCTTTCTTTATTTTGATATGTATGTTTTGATTGTTAGTTATTATACGTGTCATCTCATTCTTATTGAAGATATCATGTCTTTTGATTATCATGGCATTTGCTTCCAGTTTAGCATGTAGTTCCAACTCTAAGCAACATGTCGCTCTGCATATCAATATGTGATGATTATATTTTACAACTCTAAGAAACTACTTCAAAACTTATTGTTACAATTCTATTTTACAAATAAGTGTGCATTATATTTTATTTGTTGACTTATATTTGTACCCACTTCAATGGTCTTGTGGTAGTGTGGTGTGCTGATGAATCCGCGATTCATCGCCTTTATTCTTTTATTTTAGCCTCTTTTCCTTAGTCAAATACATGTAAATAACCACTAATTTTATAAAATTACCATTTTGCATGCATTTGTTAATTATGCATTTTTAACACTTTTTGTATATAAATAAAAGAATAAAGAAGAAAAGAAAAAGAAAAGGAGGTATTTATGAAATAAATACAGACTGACCCAAACCCCGAGAGAAGGTCAAGACTTGACCTGATCGACCAGGAATAAAGTAGGGGGAGATAAGGTTGTCTGTCAGAAAATCCAAAAATATCTTGTACATATTTTTCATGTAGATTTGTATAAAACTTACATTATTTTACTTGCATATAATTTGATCTCAAATCAATTACTTTTGTAAATAAAAAGTTGTAAATAAAATTGTATTGTAAATAATAAAAATATTTGTAAATTAAAATATTGTATATATTGCAAATAATTACACCCAGAAAAAGCCGTAAAGTGATAATTAAAACATCAATTCCGGCTCCATACAAGCTCAAATTGAACCAAACTCACTTCCATCGTATTATAAATTAAATTGTCTTTCAAATGGCTGTGGTTTTGTATTTTTTGGAGTTACGGTTAAAAAGTCGATTTTCTGGGGTGTATTGTGCAGTTTACCCATATATTTGTTGTATTTAATTATTAATACTTATTCTTATATAATGTATATATTATAAATATTGTTTTCATTAAAAATAAAAATTAAAAAAATTAAAAAAAATTAAAAAAATTTTGTACAAAAATTATTTCCTTATTTGCACCTATGTACATTATATTATATGTATATAATATATGTATACCACTAACTTCCTTAAATAAAAACTATCAAAAAAAATTAATTACCTAACATTAATTAATTAATTTAATTCCGAATTTTTTATTTAATTATTTGATTTTATTTGATTGATTTGATTTTATAACATGCCTTATATACTAGATTTGATTGCATACCTTTAATGGCCACCATTAAGGTGGCCAATCAATTTCCAATTAATTAATTTATTTATTTAATTTATTTATTTCGAATTTTGTAATTAATTATTTAATTTATTTATTAATTTAATTATTTTATTAATCAACCCAATAAACACCTTCCTTTTTTGTGAATATTTTCCTTTTTTTGATTTTTTGCCTCTTTTTAATGGGCTCCTCCTCCCTCATTCAAACTTGATCGATCTTTGGCGGAGAGGAGCCCGATTTCCGAGAGGTTTCTTGTTGAAGAGGGTCCTAGCCTCCGATCCAGTCGGTGACAGAGATTTGTGCTTCGTCGAGGCCATCATGGCTTGTCCGATCCCCGAGGTGAGATCCACTTTTACTTCTCGTTTATCGTAGGTAAATTGTAGGCTTAGGTTTTCGCTTAGAAATAGTTAATCTTTAGAATTTAGATTATAAAAATTCCATCACACTTTTTCCGCCTCGAGACCGATTTTTCATCCCATCTTCTCAAACCCTCCATTTCACGTTCTACCTCACGCGACCTTCCACCTCCGACCACGTACGGTGGTCGGAGACAGGGATCTATCCTCATTTCACGGATCCAAATCCATGCTCATGCCTCCTAATTTTGTTTAGAAATAAATAAGAAAAGACAATAAAAAATATAGAAAATAATTTTTCCTGTTCATCTGACATTTATTTTTGCAAGGAAAATTAAAAAAAAAATAAAATTTTTGTTCTATCTAACATTTGTTTTGCAGGATATAAAAAAAATAAAAAAAAGTAAATTTTTTTTGTCTATTTATCTTTTCTCTCTAATCCTTATTTTGCAGGTTAAAAAGAAAAATAAAAAAATTGCTTACCTTTTTCACTAACATTTTGCTTTGCAGGAATAAAAAAAAATTTCCTTTTGACACTCCTTTACAACTTTTGTTCACTGTTCAAAAAAAAGGGAATAAAAAAAATTTATTTTCATTGTTTCTGATTACATTAAAAAAAATAAAAAAAATACATTTTCTTTCTAATTGTTTCTGCAGGTTACAACATAAAACAAAAAAAATTTAAAAAAGAAAACAAAAAAAATAACGCAGATGCCCGCCCCCCCGTGCGCTCAACCGTGCGGCGGCGCGCACAGGCCGCTCAGCCTCCCAGCACCTTGTTTCAGCGCGCGGACCTCCGCGGCCTCTCCAGCAGGTCACCGCGCCTGCCATCGCCCCCTTCCCCAGCGGGCCTCCCTCCTTCAGCCACCTGATTGGTCTCTCCCATTCGAGATCATGACGGATGCTTCTGATTTTGCCATAGGGGCTGTGCTCGGACAGAGGAGAGATGGAGCACCTTTTGCCATTCACTACGCTAGCCGAACAATGGATGCCACTCAGTGGAATTACACAGTCACAGAGAAAGAGATGCTAGCTGTAGTCTTTGCCTTGGATAAGTTTCGATCTTACATTCTTGGATCTAAAGTGACTATTTATACTGACCACACCGCCATCCGATACTTAATGGCAAAGAAGGATGCCAAAGCCAGATTGACCAGATGGATCCTTCTACTCCAGGAGTTTGATATAGAGATTAAGGATAAACCTGGAGTCAAAAATGTTGTGGCGGATCACCTCTCCCGTTTAGAGAACCTTGAGGATTCGGATCAGATTACACCTATTACAGAGACTTTTCCAGATGAGGCGATCCTTGCAATCACCTCACTTCCATGGTACGCTGATATTGTGAATTACCTTGTCACGAAGAAGGTCCCACAAGATTGGCCCAGACAGCGACTTGAGACCTTTCTTGCAAAAGCCATGTCGTACCATTGGGAGAATTCCACTCTTTATCATGAAGGATGGGATCGCATCTGGAGACGGTGTATTCCTCAAGAAGAGCAACATAGTGTCCTCACCTATTGCCACAAGCTTGAGGCAGGAGGACATCATTCTGGGAGACGGACAACACAGAAGGTGCTTCAATCCGGCCTTTGGTGGCCTACCCTCTTCAAGGATTCAGATGAATTCGTGAAGAGGTGTACTGACTGTCAGAAAATGGGCACTTGTGGACAGAGAGATATGATGCCGATGCAACCCATTCATTTCTGTGAGGTTTTTGACGCATGGGGCATCGATTTCATGGGCCCATTTCCTAAGAGTCAGGGATTTGAGTATATCTTGCTTGCTGTAGATTATGTGAGTCGTTGGGTTGAGGCCATCCCCGCCCGAACCGCAGATGCTAATACCGTTTGCAAATTCTTGAGGAAAAATATCATTTCACGGTTCGGGGTACCTAGAGTGTTGATATCAGACGGGGGGACTCATTTTATCAATGACAAGGTAAGGGCCCTTGCTAACGAGTTCAACATAGATCATAGAGTTGCCACTCCTTATCATCCACAGACGAATGGTCTTGCTGAGGTTTCTAACAGGGAGATTAAGACTATATTGCAGAAGGTAGTCCGCCCAGACCGAAAGGATTGGTCGTATCTTTTAGACTCGGTCTTGTGGGCATATCGGACATCCTTCAAGACTCCATTGGGTACATCTCCATTCCGACTCGTTTATGGCAAGCCGTGCCACTTACCCGTTGAGCTAAAGCATAAGTCACTATGGGCTGTTACTGAGATATTTTTGGATCCAGAGAGTGTAGGAGATCAGAGAAAGGCAGAATTGGCAGCCCTGGAGGAACTTAGAGATACAACATTCTCGAGTAGCCTACAGTATAAGGAACGAGTAAAGATATGGCATGATTCTCACATCAGCCATAAGCAGTTTGAACCGAATCAGAAAGTATGATTATTCGATGCAAGGCTAAAGCTATTTCCAGGGAAGTTGCAGAGCAAATGGAAGGGACCATACTTGGTCCGGAAGGTGCACGACAATGGAAGCATTGATATATCTGAGATGTCATCAGAATCCACCTTCCGAGTTAACGGTCAGCGCCTGAAGCCATATCTAGATCATGAACCGCTGATCGTCGATGTTGCCCCGATTCATTTTGCATGAGATGTAGTCTTTTGACTCACATCATTTGCATCTCATGCCTGATTTTCACTTTCTCTCGCAACTGTATAGATCCAGATGTCCATATCACACACTCTTTTGTCTAAACACCCCATTTCCATCTTATGATTATGCTTACTTAGGGTGTACTTTACCCTAAGTATAGGGGGGTGTCAGACGTTTGATTATTCTTTTGATTCTTTTTACCTCTGTTTTGCTGCCTATACTTAGGGATATTTTACCCTAAGTATAGGGGAGGTATACTCTGTATATTCATCTCCTCGGTTTTCCCTTTGTGTACAGTCTGCTATACTTAGGATTACTTGATCCTAAGTATAGGGGGATCACCGATCTCTATTGTTTATATTCTTTTATTTGTCGTTGTAGTATACTATTCTTTTCACTTTTCTATACGCGGCACGAGTTATGTCTTTCTTTTCAGCTCTTTGATCACTATGAGGACATAGTTCGAGCTAAGTATAGGGGGGTGTCGTATATATGGTATATATACTTTAGCCATAACTCGTACTTTCATATTATTTTTAATATGGCTAAAACACTGTGTGAATAGTAAAAAAAAAATCTCTCTTGTATATATTTGTATATATTACTAACTATTTGCAAAAAAAAACAACAAAAAAAACTTTTTGCATGTGCATTATTTTTCAAAAATTCATAAAAATTTCAAAATTTTGAAAATTGTTTCACAAAAAGATTTTTTTCTTTCTTTTTCCTTGCATGTACATATTTTCTTGCATTTGCATGAGCATTTTTCAGGATGATTTTGACATTTAGACTAAGTCTGGAATAAATTTGAAGAATGGAGCTTAGTTGGACCTTAATGCACTTAATTTCAGAGGAACCTTATAAGATTTGGAGTTAAGACTTTTCAGGTCCTAGTGACTTAATTCTTTGAGTCCGTAAGACTATGTTCACATGTCATCTTGATAAGTCTAAGTAGAATATTTAACAACACACACATGATTCTTTCAGACCGTGGCTTACCTTAGACACTGCACTTTACACGTAGCTCTTCATGGATGAGGTAGTGAGGGAGCAGAATCTTTTGGATTGGGGTAGCATACGAGAGTAGTACATCTAGGCGGAACCTCTCGTCCTCCTCTAGGGAGGGAAGTGCGTCTCAACCTAGTCTGGTGATGTTGAGGTCTAAAGACAGGAGCTGTGGGGTTGCAATAATGCTTCAAAAGAGGGATAGTCTACTGGCTCAAGAGGAAAAACTCCTTATGTACATGCTGCATCTTGTATATATATTGTCAAAAAAAAAGAAAAAGAAAAAAATACAAAATCTCCAAAAGTGGACAGGCTTGATAGAAAAATAAAATGCCTGAGAAAAAAAAGAAAGAATAAAAGCTTCAAAGTCATATGTTTGTGAGCTTGCAGCGGGTGACATGGCTATACTGGTCATGCATCCAAGGATAGGTAACTACACTGGTTACCGTCCATTCTCTTCTCCATCCCCTCTTCTTGAGCTGGTTGTACTTGAACTTAGAAGGGAATATCCCCGCTCCTCGAGGAAAGAGTTGCCAGACCGGGTTATTTCAGTTACCTTGCTGAGAGAGCTGAATCTTTGTTACTTTTGAGATGAAGAGCTATATTTCACTTACACGTACAAGTAAGATTTTATAGTCATAAGAATTTGTGTCTGTAGACTTGTTCTGATCTAACTGTTGAGGAGACCTGAATAGGAGTCTTATGGAACTTAGAGGCTGTTAGGTTTTAATTCCATTTCCCATTAAGGTTCCGACACACCAATAATCCAAAGGTCCGACAGAGCTCCAGACTACATTTTTGTGAAGATAAGTTTGAAAGTCAACATTGTTCTAACTTCTTTCCTTATTCTTTTCTTTATTTTTATTTTCACTTATTTTCCAAATAAGTGTTTGCTAAGGGACTAGCAAAGGTAAAGTATAGGGGAATGATGAATCCACGATTCATCGCCTTTATTCTTTTATTTTAGTCTCTTTTCCTTAGTCAAATACCTGTAAATAACCACTAATTTCATAAAATTACCATTTTGCATGCATTTGTTAATTATGCATTTTTAACACTTTTTGTATATAAATAAAAGAATAAAAAAGAAAAGAAAAAGAAAAGGAGGTATTTATGAAATAAATACAGACTGACCCAAACCCCGAGAGAAGGTCAAGACTTGACCTGATCGACCAGGAATAAAGTAGGGGGAGATAAGGTTGTCTGTCAGAAAATCCAAAAATATCTTGTACATATTTTTCATGTATATTTGTATAAAACTTACATTATTTTACTTGCATATAATTTGACCTCAAATCAATTACTTTTGTAAATAAAAAGTTGTAAATAAAATTGTATTGTAAATAATAAAAATATTTGTAAATAAAATATTGTATATATTGCAAATAATTACACCCAGAAAAAGCCGTAAAGTGATAATTAAAACATCAATTCCGGCTCCATACAAGCTCAAATTGAACCAAACTCACTTCCATCGTATTATAAATTAAATTGTCTTTCAAATGGCTGTGGTTTTGTATTTTTTGGAGTTACGGTTAAAAAGTCGGTTTTCTGGGGTGTATTGTACAGTTTACCCATATATTTGTTGTATATAATTATTAATACTTATTCTTATATAATGTATATATTATAAATATTGTTTTCATTAAAAATAAAAATTAAAAAAATTAAAAAAATTAAAAAAATCTTGTACAAAAATTATTTCCTTATTTGCACCTATGTACATTATATTATATGTATATAATATATGTATACCACTAACTTCCTTAAATAAAAACTATCAAAAAAAATTAATTACCTAACATTAATTAATTTAAATTAATTCCGAATTTTTTATTTAATTATTTGATTTTATTTGATTGATTTGATTTTATAACATGCCTTATATACTAGATTTGATTGCATACCTTTAATGGCCACCATTAAGGTGGCCAATTAATTTTCAATTAATTAATTAATTTAATTAATTTATTTATTTCGAATTTTGTAATTAATTATTTAATTTATTTATTAATTTAATTATTTTATTAATCAACCCAATAGACACCTTCTTTTTTTGTGAATATTTTCCTTTTTTGATTTTTTGCCTCTTTTTAATGTGCTCCTCCTCCCTCATTCACATTTGATCAATCTTTGGAGAGAGGAGCCCGATCTCCGAGAAGCTACTCGTTGCAGAAGGGTGCTTAGCCTCCGAGCCGTCCGGTGACAGCGTGTTGGGTCTCGTCGAGGCCATAATAGCATTTCCGATCCCAAGGTGAGATCCCAATTTTTCTTCTCGCCATTAGTCTTAGGTAAATCGTAGGTGTAATTTTAAGTCTCCACTTGATTAGTTTTTAGGACTTTAAAAATCACCAAAATTTCCCATCAAATATTTTCCGCCCGACACCGATCTCTCATCTCACGTCTCGATCTTTCCATCTTCACGTTCCACCTCACACAATCTTCCACCTTCGGTCACGCACGGTGACCGAAGTCACGGATCTATCCTCATATCGCCAAGATCCATTTCCATTCACGGTTCCTATATTTGTGCATAAATAAAAATAATAACAAAATGCATAGTTGTTTTTTTATCTAACAATCTGTTTTGCAGGAAAACATTGAAAAAAATTTAAAATTAAAAAAACAAAATTCTTTTATCTTTTATTTGCATTTGCTGTTAAAAAAAACAAAAACAAAAAATGCTTTTCTTAACATCTCCTGCAGGCTACATAAAATAAAAACAAAAAAAAAATAAAAAAATCTGCAGAAGCTACAGGGCGGACGCCACCCGCGCCTGCGCCATCTTCCCAGCGCGCAGGCGCCGCCACCGCCCGCGCGACCTCCGGCGGCAGCCCACCGCCCCTTCGCGCCACCACCTCCATCTCCAGGCGCGCTTTCGCGCCGCCGAACCAGCGGCCCCCCTCGCCTCCGACTTGGCGCCGCCCTCCAGGTCCTGCAGCACCCCCAGGCGCCCCGCCCGACCTCCTCACGCGTGCTAGCAACGGGCGGCGGCACCGCCCCCAGCCCTCGAGCCGCCGCGCCCTCGCCAAGGCCGCCCCGTCCCTTCACCCGACCTCCTCCTCGCACGCGCGTGTCGCGCGGGAGGCGGCACCGCACCGCACCGCCACCTGCTTGCGACCTCCTGCCTCCGCTCCAACGGGCGGCGGCTCCATCCACGCCTCCTCCGTGCTCCGATCTCCACGCGCGCGCGGCCGCCTCGCGCCGACCTCCGCCGACCCCTGCGCGCGCCCTCTCATTGGTGTTGGCGGCGGCGTTCTCCCTCCCTCCTCCTTTGGGGTTGAAAAGATCGAAGAACCCTAGCATTCTCATTAAAAAATAAATGGGTAAATTCCATGTTTGACCTTGCAGTTTATTTTGTTAGTTTATGGTATAGAAACTTTAATTAATTACAGTTATGTCCCTATGTTTCCAGAATTAAACCTTCTTGATTATTTCAGTGAAATAAATGTATATTTTCATTAGTCTAAAAATTTTGTAAAAATTTATGTATGCTCATGCTATGCATGTGAACATTGTATAAAATTTTCATGGTATTTTGACTTTATTTGATATTTTTAAAAAATCAAAACAATATCTTTTGTTTGTCGAACTTTAAAAAAAACATAAAAATTGAAAATTAGCCTAAAAATTTCCAAAAAAGTATTGTAGCTGCGTCTTGGTGTCTTTTAATTTCAGACCACTTTTTGTGTATCTTTCTTTTATAAAACACAAAAACATTCTCTTTTGACTTTTCTGTATATTTTTGCTTATTCTGAAAAAAATACAAAAAGAGTGTTGTGTGTGTTTTTGTGCATTTTGTGCTTATTCGAAAAATACAAAAAAAAAATAAAAGTCAAAAACCACTAAAAAATAACTCTGAAATTTGACTACTTAGTTTTTTTTAAACGTGCTCCTTGTGTTCGACCCTGGTCGCTATACCAGATAAAAAGAATAGCGAAGACCGCTTACCTTGTTTTTGTTGAATCATCTATCTTTTTTAAGTGGTTTCAATTAATTTTCCGTTGACCGAATTGATCGATTAAGGACAACGACATTGTGATTTATTTTCTACCTTAGTCGTGTCGATTTTCGTGTCATCATGTGCCTTCCGCGCAAAAAATCAAGGTTCAAATCCCTCCTTGTGGGGGTTGCATTAGGTAGCCGACAACCAATTTAATCAATGTGTGATGATTATGACGATAATGTTACTTCGAAGCTTATATTTACAATTCTATTTTACAAATAAGCGTGCATTCTATTTTACTTCAAAATCTATATTTATACCCACTTCAATAGTCTGATGGTAGTGTAGTGTGCCTACCACACAAAAGACCAGGGTTCAAATCCCTCCTTGTAGAGGTTGCCTTAGGTAGCTGACAACCAACATAAAAATAGTTGGATCTTTCAACATAGATTTGAGCAAGAATTCACGTAGCTGACCCTACTTAAAGTGGGAGATGGCTTCACCATTTTTTAGAAATATTAAAAATCTTAGTTTTTGGAAAAAAGTCAAGTTTAGAGTCATTTTCAAGATTTTCGACAATTCAAACTGAGTTATCCTAATTTCTCTTTGTGGACTTGGCGAAACGAAATCGAAATATGAAATTTAAGGCTTTGCTTTCTTGTAGCTTCTCTCTACTACAAGGAGCACGCTCGATTGTATCAGTGCTAGGTTGTTAGCAACCTTCCAAGCCTTGTGACTGTAAATATTTTCCTATTATCAAGTTGGATATAGATTGTGCTTGTGAATGCTACAAAGTCTCTTGTTGTTAATTGGTTTATTTGTGTCTTGTGTAGTATATATTTTATAATTACAATCTATGTAATGCATCTATTAGACATACATGTTAGAAAGATTTGCGTTTATGTGTGTGTCTTATTTTGTTTCTAAAATTAAATATTTTTCTAAGTTTAAAGTATCTTGGTTAGATAGAATTTCTAAGCTATTATATCATTCTCCAATTTCGTACATAATATATCATTTTGCTAATACTCTTTGTTGACCTATGTTTTTCTCTGTTATTATCGTAAGTGTCACCGTTTTCTTTGTGTTCAAGAGATGAAACTAATGACTTCTAATTTCGATTCCATATTTGATTTTGGTTGTGAGAAACATATTACTTTTGTGAGTGTTGGAGCGACTGAATGGAAATTTAATGTAACATTTCATGTTAGTATTTTACCATTAAAAAAATGTGTATGTCTATCTCGTTTATTGAGTTAAAGAATATTAGACATCTTAATTTCTGGAAAAAGAGTTTCAAATAATTTCCTCAATTTTTGGCCATTTCATCGAAATTCTACCGAATATCTTTATAGGCTTACCGAAACGAAATCGAAATCTGACATTTAATGCCTTGATGTAATGCCAAGCTATACTATATGTAGTCTAAACAATCTCCCTGTAATTATCTCAAAGTATATGTAAATGAAGTACACATGTCTACTTTGATTATGAATTATAGATCCGAGAGAAATATTGGATGTGTGAATTTGATTCATACATTTAGACACGAATTAATGTGAATATGATTCATATTCATTGGAATTAGTGTGAATATGATTCAATCTTAATACTGAGGAATGATGTAAATGTGATTCCCATTCGCAGGAATTAAGGTGGATTCACATCTAATTTTGGGAATTATGAGAATATGATTCTAATTTTATATTATGAATTATATAGATGTTCTTCACATAAAAAATTAATGTTAATGTGAATTGGATTCACATTCACCATTAATAAAATGTAAATAAGATTTACGTTTTGTTATGTTTATATAATACAAATATGATCCATATTATTGGGAAAGAGTATGGAAATAGTCTTCAAGAGTTAATTGATTATCATTTCCGTAAGGAGATTATTGATTTAAATCAATTGTCTCCACCAACTCCTAATGGGTGTTTGACAGAGAGAATAATCCTTTTATTTCTCCTTTCTCTATGTTGACACCCACCATACCCCCTATAAAAGGAGGGTAGAGGCCTCCTTATGAAAGCATCATTCCCAATGAAGAAATGAGTCATAAGTAGAATCTTCTTGTTCCATACCCTCCTCCTTTCCATAGACGTCTACCATCTTCTCTCCTTTTCGTCGGCAAAGACAATTGCCTCTGTTGCTCCATCTCCCTATTGGCTTTCCCCATAGAAAAGAGCATCCACCTTTTCATGTTTTGTGCTCGTGAAGAGGAAGGAGACTTCATGAAGTCTACGTTGAGGAAACAATGACGATCATCTCTTGATCATCACCTACATGGATAAAAGGAGAGGATTCTTTCTCTTTGATATGTGGAAGTTATGTGATTCATCATCGCGACATTGTATGCATTATCTTCAGATCAGACTCAATTCAAGATGTCTCTTCCATTAGAGACTACATGCATGAAAGGTAATAATCCCTTGCTCGTGTAGTTCATGAAACGATGTGGAAATAGTTTCCATATCCATGTTGTTTCACATTGTATGAAGATTTTATGTGATTGCTATATAGATCATACGATGAGCTCTCTGTTTTATTCGGATTTGGTTTGTTCTTTTCACGTTTTGTGGTGTGCAAGTCCAAACCTCCTTTCATCGGCCTCACTTATCTACTATATTCCTATATTCCCCCAATTCTATTCTGCCACTATTTTCTTCTCACTATCTAAGCACGAAATCTTTTTCGGAGTCTGATGAAACCTCCCCAAAAAAGCCCTTTGGGGCATTCGTGAATCTTTGCGGGATCACAATCCATCAATTCCTCTTTCTATCTTTCCCACATAAAAACATGGTTCCTCATTTTGCATTGCCACCATTTTTTGTTCCCATTTTCTGGGCATCAGTTTTTTTCTGACTCTACCCCTCTAGTTTGCTCAATACTATTCACATCATCCAGTTCCATCTATCGCATACATTTTCAAGGCATCACAGGCATATGCATGCTTCTCAGAGCAGACTTGAAGTGGTAGATACTGTATAAATGATTTCTTTCATAGAGAAACAATGCCGTGTAAGGACTTTATATTGTAGATGGGTAAATGGATCTCTCCAAGATCCATTTACCACATCCATCTCTTTAGTTCCACATCTACCAGTTTGGAGATGTGGAGACTCAGTAGGGGCTTTATATAGACCCCTACACCCATTGTATCAAGAGGAGAGAAAAGCAATAGACTATCAACCCTCTGAGGCGTTCTCCCGTGGTTTCATCCCGCTCCTTAGGGAGTAGGTTTCCACGTCAATCATGTCTTGTTCATATTTCTTTATCATTATTTTTGATAAGTTTCCGCATTCCTATTTTCTAACATGGTATCAGAGCAGGTTCGATGCTCGAGGAATTTATATTCGTTAGTTATTTGTTCGAGATTCGATTTGGTTCTTGCTTGTTCTTGAAGATTTTGTTGAGATTTTGCTCAAGATCACGTTTAAGTTGAAGGGTTTTTCAAGACCCTAGTTTTGTGCTTGCAAGCGACACAAGTTGCCGCATCTCGATTCTCGTGCAGGCGGCACAAGATGATCTCGATTCTCCTCCAGCAATGGTCCTCGCACGAGATCTCGCAACCCTTGTTCTTGAAGGGGTCGTCTTCAAGCGGCATAGGGTTGTTCCTGCCATATCATCACCGCCAGGGGCACTAGCCTCGCCGCAATGCTAATAAATGCCTCCTCAACATTCTGGGTAGTTTTTCGCAGAAGCTCCCTCGTGCATCAGACGTGCATCAGACGCACAAGGGGCTGCGATCTCCATCTCCAGGCCGCACATCCTATCCAGCCATGCGAGAGCCCTGGACAACATCCTCACAGTCGCAAGGCGGCGAGGCAACTTTTCTCCTCCAACAGGCGGCGCCTCCTTCTCTCCAGATTCTCGCTGGCAGTGCTCCAAGCGGCGATGTCCCACTGCCATCGCCTCCTCCTTGCAGTCCAGACCGATCTCCAACAACGTGATTCGACACACCATCTCGCGTAGGCTGGTGGCAGAACCCGCATCTCCCTCTCGCCTCTCCATGCTCCAACTTCCTGAGCACGACGATCGCGTCGCATCTCCAGAAGATCTGGCGATCTCCCTATCGTGTCCAAGCGGCTCAACTTGCTTGGAAAAAGGGGTTCCCATCGGGGAACCCTAAATAAGCCCCAAAGGGCTCCTTTCGGTCAGAAATAAGGGGTTTCATTATTGTAAGGGCCCAGGTGGGCTGAAAGGAAAAAAATGAATATAAAAAATGAAAGAGAGCAAAAAAAAGGGGCCTGGTTACCAAAAAATGAAAGGCTGTAAGTTTTTTTTAAATGAGAGTGGCCTCATTGAAAAAAAATGGTGAAAGAGGCGCGTACAATAAAAAATATCGTGCGCAAATGATTAGCAAAAAAAGAAGGAAAAGCCAAAAAATGAAACGCTTAAAAAAAGGGATTAAAAAATTACAAAAAAAGTATCGGCTAAGTGTTTTTTTAATCTTTTCTCCCCATCTTCATTTGTCTTCTCCCAACTTGGTCGCTATTCATTGTTTTCCGACAAATATGGGAGAAAGGGGGAGTACTGTGTAGAGTCACAGGTCTATTCAGATTCCTCAGATTCCAAGTTAGATTCAGACATTCCAAGACCAGTCAGATTTCCAGACTCTATAGTTGATCAGACTCGACATCAGATGGTTCGGAGTCTTCAGTTTCAGACACGCACATGTATGCGATCTTTTCAGATGTGCACATGTATCCCTTCATTTGTCTTGGTCCCCATCATTCTTGTTTTCGGTCAGGATTTTTATGTGAGCCATAGGGACTCCAGAGTAAAGGACCATTCCCAATGCCATGTTGGCTAGGGTTTTTATGTGGTTCATAGGGACTCTAGAGTAGAGTACCATTCTCTATGCCAGATGGGAGAGACCAAGTTCTCCGACGAGAAGACTTTTCAGACTCCATTCTCCAGTGATCGTGAACTTTAGTACGAGATCCTTCCAAGGTTCCTATGTTAGAGAGTCCATTTCGAGGTCCCTATGAAAGAGACTATCTTCAGAGATCTGTGTATGGATAATTAATAATGCTCTTTTTGACCCTTTTCAAAGATGGAGCAGTTGTCCACATGGTGTGGCGGGCCAGAGTACTCCGACGAGGAGACTCATTTCAGTTGCAGTGACTCTGACAGGCGCAGTACAGAGCACATGATCTCTAACAAGGAGATTCAGTTGACTCCCACTCCAGCCCGTTCGTCCTCTTCACCTGCACGACATGAGAAGCAATGTCCTCGACAACAACCAACATTTGTGCGCGTTGAGTTGATATTGTCTGTAGTGCCATGTAGTGTGAGTTGAGTTTTCTTTCTGTTTGTCCAAGCTGAGCATTGCATGCTCTAGCTTGAGGGGGAGTGTTGGAGTATTTGGTTGTGTGCCTATTATATTGTAGATGGTTAAATGGATCTCTCCAGGATCCATTTACCTCATCAAGAGTTTAGTCCCACAACTACTAGTTTGGAGATGTGGAAACTTAGTGGGGGCTATATATAAACCCCCACACCCATTGTATTCAGATAAGAAAAAGCAATAGACTATCGGCCCTCTGAGGCGTTCTCCCGTGGTTTCATCCCGCTCCTTAGGGAGTAGGGTTCCACATTAAATCTTGGTGTTCC
The DNA here is from genome assembly GCA_037367405.1 of Ottelia alismoides. Lineage (NCBI taxonomy): Eukaryota > Viridiplantae > Streptophyta > Magnoliopsida > Alismatales > Hydrocharitaceae > Ottelia > Ottelia alismoides. The sequence continues at coordinate 455,963 of JAZKJV010000517.1, read as the reverse complement.
AAGTTTATCTTTCTAGTTCATGCTCTATTTATCAATTTCGCTTCCGCATTCCTATTTTCTAACACTCTTTATACTACAAGGTGTAGGAAGATGTGGAAGAAGCATGACTGGTAATTTTTATTCCACTATAGCTATTGGCAGTCCACATAAAATAAATATAGTTAATCATGTGGTCGATGGGAACAATATCCTGAATTACATTTGTAGTATCTTGCAAAGGTGTGAAGCTGATATATTGCATGTTCTTTACATAATTAAGTGCTACACATTTATGCTTTTTCTGTATTCATTATGCAATATGGATAACCTTTGTGCTTAAAATATCTAGGGCTATAATTAGCTCGGAGAAAAGGACAAATGCAATTCTTCTGAGTGATGCATTGTAGATTACCTGAGGTGCTAACGCTGGAGTCCCCTTATTCTGATTTATATGTTTCATGTGTTTGATTTAGATCTTGCGAAGCAATAAATTTTCCCTTGCCATTTTTTAAAACCCATTCAACTCAAGTATCCCCTTAGGTGATTTTTTAAAGGTTTTCATCATTTAAAGTTCTTGGTCTCTCATGTTGTCCCTCCAAAGTTCTGTTTCAGTTTATTAGGCTTCATACCCTTTTGATTTCCATACGTTCTTACCTGTGGAAGCTTTGACTCTGTTGCTTCATCCTCGCTCACTCATCCATTCTTGTTCGACAATCCATTCTTTTTCTTCTGCAGAAAGAATACTACTTCTTGGACAAGGAAATGCAGGAATCTAATAGCTTGTGATCTTATAGGCTTTTCTCAAATGGATATGTGATAAACGTATATTTAGTTTATTAAGAGATTTGAGCAACTCATTTTCAGGTCGTTTTGAGCCATCATTTTGAAACAATCATTGACCTTTCTTATACTTAGGACTGTTTATTTATATCAGTGTACAAGTTAGTAATAGTTTCATTCTTATTGAGCTCTTGATACAGCCTATGATGAAGGGGTTGTGATGAAGGGGTTTAGAGGAACGCTTCCTTTAAATGTGGTGATGGAGGGATTTCCCTGATATAGGAATTCCCAAATTTTATCATTGCTATTTCTAAAAGAAGGCTGTCTACTGAACATCCTAGGATCTTATTCCAAATAGTTCCAATTAAAAATCACCAATCTTAATGACGACTATACTTCTCTATAAGACTATCTACTTGATATAATTGCTGGTGCAGCATCCCTTGCCCTTATCTGGAATGTATTGACGCTGGTATTGTCCCCAATCTTTAGTAGCCTTGAAAAATTCTCGTCAAGACTTTACCAATCCAATAAATGTAGAAATTGCCAATCAAGACCAAAATACAGATGGACACTTGAATACTTTCGGTCATTGTCATCGTCATGAAATCACCTTTCATTTTGCAATATTTGATACATATTGACGGTATTATCATTGGACCTTGTTGCCTACATATGTTTCTATTTCAACACTTTCTATTTTGAATCCCTTCTACGTTTAAAAGTCTTGTTAATGACTATTGTATATTTTTCCATCCATAGAGTTTAGGAGTTGCACGCTATATAAGAAAGCCCGCCATTTCATTAAAGTTCATTTCATTAGTTCTCTAATTTTTTCCACATTTTTTCAGAGCGAAGGTCCTAAATTGAAGGCCTTGCCCTAAATCCCACTACCATTGCTAGGTTATTCTTAACGCCAAATCACCATCATTCAATGACAACCTCACTTTCGTTACCCCTGTCGACGTGTGCACGACCCAACATCAACTGCAATCCTTCGCTGCTTCATGACGCCTTCATTCGCTCAATAGCAACCTTATCATTTCTGCCCCTCTCGATGTGCATGTAGTCCATTGATGCTTCTTGTTGCTTTTTATCCTCCACTCCTTGGCATGATCACAATAGCCAAATGCCTCCCAACGTGCACGACCCTCTGCACGATCTTTATGCACTGCCCCCACTCTCTTTGACATGAACACATCTACATCAATCCTATCATCGGATTCACCGCTCACTCTTTCAAATACTAGAGTAGATTGCTTCATATCCTTTTTAATATTCTCGTTACGACTGTAATGGCATCGAAACCAATCGAAACAAAATTCATGATATCCACCTCTTCCATGATGGTTCTAGGAACTTTTATCATATTGAAGGGTGCAGATAACAATGTACTATGGTCTTGAGCTTTCAAGGTGTTCATTGACGGCCAGAGGGATATCTACATTCTGTTGAGGAGTCGCTCAAAGATATAGACAATGAATATGATTCATGGTTGAGCGACAACTACCATGTCAGCGGAAATACATGAAACATGAAAAGATACAGTCTCTCAACACCAACTCCAAGATGGAGGATAAAACATGAAAAGATACAATCCCTTCTCATCGTTGACCTAATACACCTCTTATTAAAAAAATCTGATGCATCATTCATGATCTCGAAGGGAAGAGACCAGTCAAGAGCCTGCAAAAAAGGCAAGTCACAAATCTTTCTTTTCAAGAGCTCAAAAGCCTCAAGACACCTGTGATCTACAACGACTCCGTGTCCTTTCCTTAAGAGCTCACTCAGCGGCTGAGCAATCTTTGAGAAATTTTGAATAAATTGTCTAGAAAATCCAACATACCCTAGAAATGACCCAACTAACTTGATGTTGGTTGGTGGATCATGTTTCTTGATCACATCCACCTTAGTGCAAAGAAAATCAAGCCCCTGATGTGACATACTCTGACCTGATGATCTGACAATCTCATTTATCTTATTGCGTGGGCAGCCTAGCCCCGACCAATTCTCGCTATTATATATTAAGCAGCCTACTATGCAGGGGCAACTTCATTCCCTTCTTGGAGATGACGTGCCCGAAGATGATACCCTCCTTTACCATAAAATGACTCTTTTCCTAGGAGAGTACCCGATTCACCTGCCCACACCTTTGAAGCATTCATTCCAAGTGCGCTAAGCATGAATCGAATGAATCACCATGGACCGAGAAATCGTCCATGAAGACCTCCAGAAAATCCCCCACCATCTTGATAAATACAAAGATCATGCACTGCTGAAATGTGCCCAGAGCATTACAAAGCTTGAATGACATGTTCCTAAACGTGTAAATGCCAAAAGGACAAGTAAAAGTGGTCTTTTTATGGTCTTCAGGGATGATGAATACCTGATTGTAGTCCGAATACCCATAAAGAAAACAGAAGAACTTATTCCCTGATAGTCTCTCCAAAATCTTATCAATAAAAGCTAAGGGAAAGTGATCTTTCTTGGTCGCAACATTCATGCATCTGTAATCGACATAGATGTGCCACGCCATGGGTACTCGTGTCATGATCTCAACTCCCTACTTGTTGGTGATCATTTGAATGTCCGATTCAGGACAACATGAAGTGGGGCCACCCACTTGTAATCTGAAATGGAATAAATAAAACCTGCCCCACACCACTTCTCAGTCTATTTCTTAACTACTTCCCGTAGATTTGGATTTAATCTCCTCTGAAACTCACGAGAAGGCCTAGCATTATTCTCAACATAAATGTGGTGTGAACAAGGGGCGAGATTTATACCCACGAGATCCGACACAGTCCAACTTATAGCCTTGTGGTTCTTCTCTAAGATTTCTACCAACCTAGACATGTTCTACAATCAGCTTAGAACTAATGATGACAGAATATATCTTTGGGTCCTGCAATACAGGCATACTCAAGTGTAGGAGGTAACAACTTTGGCAAAGTAGTATCATCAATCAAATCTAGCTAAACAATCTCTGAATCTGGTTCCATGCTACATGAAGGAGGAACTAACTCAGTTGTGCTTGCCACCAACTCTACTGTGTAAGGAGTCGGATCGTCAAAGAAACATGGTAAATTCAGCCAAAGGCATGTCTGACTCGTAATCTATATCCCTTAATTGTTCTGAAGAAGAAGGAATTGACAAATCCGAAGTGATCTCTGAGTCATCAAGAGAATATGTGGATGATCCAAAGCTCAAGAACTCTAGCAATATCTCGCAAATTGCATCGTGCACACTTTCCTCTCCAGATGAGAGGGTCTCGCTCAATTCTGTCAGGTTATGTTTTCATACCCCAATTGTGCTAACAACTCTGCAATCTGCCTCTAACGACAAAGAGAACTCAGTGCTAGACTCTGAATCAGGTCGCTGACATTTCGTTTTCTTCATCTTAAGTTCCACTTCTCCACTCGAAGATCGAAACTTCATCATCCCTGTCCGGTAATCAAAGGAAGATCCAACGATCTTAAGGAAAGGCCACGCAAGGATGATATGTGAATCTTTCTAATGATTGGAGATATCCATATCAAGGATAGTGAAGTCCACTCTGTAAGCTTGTCCCTCAATCTTGATGATAATGTTCTTAACGTCACGTTTAGCCTTCTTCATAGACTTATCCGCAAACTGTAGTAATGCTCTTGATTTTCTTAATGGATCCAACTCCAGTTTTTCATACAAAGCTAAGGGTAATAGATTAATCAATGAACAATTATCTAGGAGAGTTCAAACACTATGTCATCTATATGACTCACCACATAATGTGCTCCCATATCCCTCTTCTTTAGTGGTAGATGTCGATTCTTGAGAGAATACATTGTGGCAACTGAAAAGATATGTGTCTTCACATACTATTAGGCTTCTTCCTGCTAACCCTAGTAGGTGTGCAGCAAACCGTCAGGTATTTCTGAAAGGCATGATGGTTGGCCACATACTCATCAAATACCACTTTAACCATAATGTTATCTATACAAAATCGTACCATTTCTAGATCATCTTTTTGAATCCTTTTAACAATACGCTTTCCTGCTGTTAGAGCACATGGGAAGGGATTGAACAAGCAGAAGATGAAGATAAAGAGCTCGAACCATAAACTGAAACATATTTCGTTTTATTCAAAGAATCAAGGTTCTTCGCACATGAATCTCTAACATAAAACTTGGAATTTAAAATAGAATCGTCTCCTACAAGTTGTGTAATGTTTGCTGTTGCTACAATATCCTCAACTGAATGTGCAAGGTTCTCCGTAGACTCTGAATCATCTCCATGTTGTGGTTGTGCTCTTGAATTCTTCATTCTCTCTGCCTTTGATAGATCTCTTCGCTTTCTGAATGGGTTGTTGCTGTTGACGATCGTCCTCCTCATCCCCTGAAGACTCCTCAGGTAGAGTTTTAGAAACATACCTATCCATGTCCTTCGTCCGACCATGTACGACCACATTCCTCCTGCTCCTGAGTGATATATGATTAATACAATCAAACAGAAGAATCTCATGCTCAGATCGAGGTGAGTCTGAGTTATATACTTGATCATATGGCTATTGCTGCTGCTATGTCTTGTTCAAGCTGTTGGGGTTAGCCTGAACCTGGGCAGGAATGGAAGTAGAAGGTCCAGACTGCTCGTCCTACCAACATTATAAATGGTTGATGTCACACCACATATCCCGTATCTCGTTCCTGTAGGAAGGAAGCTCCTCGAGTATCTACTTCTAGAAATATGTGGGTCCTGACGAAGATGGCTACTGCTGAGAAGAAGAAGAAAAATGTGAAGACTAGTCCTGGTGGCCCTGGTACTGCTACTGTGGTTGCTGTTGTTGAAAGGTGGGCCCTGATGGCCCGAATGGTACGTCAACTGTCTGACGTACTGTTGATGTTGCCTCAGTTGTTGGGAGTTGTAGGCTCCAGGGCTCGGCTGTGTAGGAAGGGGTGTAGGAGTGAATGCGATGTTATAGAATGTAGAGGGACATTGGTAAGACGAACGATCCCCCATACCTACCCGACGAGCAGGATCCTGTATATACTAAACACCATTCACCTCCCATACCTGAGGAGGCTCCTCCAAATTGGTCGCTGTTGACGGTTGCTGCTGCTATGGTTGGGTAAAGGAGTGGTCCTCAACCATGGCAGGGGTTGCCCTAACACCGTTTGCTCTTGTACATGGTGTACACGGTACATGGGAGCAAACGATGCAGACACATCATGTATCTTTAACTTAGATACCTTCTTGGCCAAAGCTTCCATCTGCTTAGGTAACTTGGATAGACTGTTGTCAAGTTCATTCTCCCTCCTGTCGACTCTCTCCACTACTGTCAATTTATATGCAATGATTCACATGCTAGGAATCAGGTCTTCGGAGATATCGACCACAACCTTCTTTCCCCTTTTTGATAAGAGTGAAATGGGGAACTCAATATAAGCCATGCTGGCTACTTAGGAATGACTCGTCTCATCCATTTGTTCGAACACCTTCCATACAACATCTGCTCTCCTAGAAGCATAGTTGCCTCCACAATAAACACTAACTAAACCCTGTATCTTAGAATTTAACCCATTGTACAATGATTGGACTAGAATGTCGTCATACAGATTATGCCACAAACATTTTTGTGTAATGTCCTTGAACCTCTCCCAAGTGTCGCAAAGTGGCTCATTAGGTAGTTGGGAGAAACTTGCAATCCACGTCCCCATCTGCTTAGTTCTACTCAAAGAATAGAACTTCTTAAGGAATTTTTCCTTGAATTGTGTATAGGTCGTTACAACCACCCCAAGATTCTTGAGTCAATAGACTGCCTTATCTCCCAAGGATAATGGTAGGGCTTTGAGCCTAATATAGTCCTGACTAACCCTAGTATGCCTAAGGTTATCACAAACCAACTTAAAGATCCTAAGGAATGCATATGGTTCCGCGTGTGCATTCCCATTGAAATGAGGCAAAAAATTCAGAAACTACAACTTTATCTCATATTCTACTTCAGGTTCGATTGGACTCGACCAATTTTGCACTCTGTATTGTCCATAATTATATGCTGCATCCATCGACGCATCTACTCCCACATTAAGTTGGCCTATCTGTGCTCTCAGTAATGCATTATTCTGTTCAGATGCTACCAACCTAGCCAAAATAATTTGCATCTGGTCTTCACGCTCAAACTCTTCTCCAATCCGTTTCTTTGGAGGCATCGTAGGTGATTCTTCTATACCTTCATCAAAAAGAGGATTCAAGTGAGGTCATGATGAGGTAGTTGAAATCATGTTGGTCTCACCAAGGCAATAGTCTTCCTCGATGAGAGTTGAAGAGAGAGTGAAATCGGTAGGGATATAACCGCTCCCTAAGAAGGAATCATGAAATTCCGAATCGAAAACAAGAGTTATTTCGGATCTAGGAAGGTACAGGAGAAAAAGGTCATTGGACCTTGGAAGATGCGATGTTTGGATGGTTCAATTATAAGTTCACAAAATTCGAACAAAATTCCAGCCTACTATCCATCTTTGATTTCAAAAGAATACGATAAATGAGCATGGTAGATTCAGAAAGAACTAATATTGTAGTACACTTGAGTGTGCGGAATCAACTCACACAAATGCAAAGCAAACCCCTTTGATAAATTCACCAACTCAACTCGTGGAGGCCATAAGAGTTCGACTGAATTATCTTGTCGTTTTTAAGTTCGTGATTAAAATAATATTTTCAACCATTACACACATGGAGTGTCCTACTATGTCCAATTGAAGTCCTGTAAGTTCTCAATCAAGGGAGTGATATTCCCGAGATGTCGGGTTCAATATCACACCCCAAAAGAAACTTACAATTGCAAACAACCAAAACATATTTCTAATGTCAAAGGCAACCACTCGTAGATCCCAAAATCCGCGAGTGTTGAACTTGGAGACTTAGGGTGGAAGTCCAAGGATTTGGGTTCTAACCTTAGGGATCCGTCCTCACCCACTCTGTTTGGGGTAAGTACCTGTGTCCAATGAGGGTTTTATTGCCCATAATACAAAGTAAATTTTATTCTAAGTTTATTTAAATCAAATTGCATAATTCAGTTCTGATTTTAGAGTTAGGATATCGCTTGATTTAATGTGACCACATAAAGATACGTCTAACGTTCATTCCCTTTTTCCCTTTTCCTTATGTTGTAAAGGAAGAGGAATGAGAATTAAACAGAATGCATACGTAAAATCAATGATGCATGCAGTCATTCAGAAATACTTACAACGCTTTCCAACACTCTCCATGTGGATTCTATACTGAATTTATAAATCTAACTATATGATGAAAGTCGACAAACTGCATCTAAACATGAGTTCTATTAGCGGTGAAGAAGTTCAGTTAAATTTGATTTAGTAGAACGTAATTTGATTGTGTCTATTAATAAATCTATTAAGACAATAAATCTTACGAGATCGGCTGTGTGTCTTAAATTACGATAAGGCACAAGGCAATTAGACCTAAATTTGTTTATTTGAAAACGTGTGCCTAAACTTTTTCTTGCCACTCAAGTCGAGAACCACTCTCGACACAATGAAAAATTAAAGAATAATTAATGACCTTTGTTTAGAAATGCGAGGACTCAACTGAGAACCACTATAAATAGGGCACTTAGACTACAAATATTACAAATAATATTACAAAAATATTACAACACCATAAAGACTAATTAAGCTAGATAAATATGACTTTATCACGTTAACTATATGTGGACTCAACAGCTTGAGCTTCAAGCTCTTTGCCTCTGCATTACTTCAATGTCTGTTGGCTCTGCGAGCCCTTCCATAAAAACAATTAACAATTGGATAATTCAATAAATATATCTAGACAAATAGTTGAACAAAATAAAGAACACATCAAACAAAATAATGAATAAAACCACAACAACCACTTAACCTAAATTACACCGAAAATCACAGAAATAGAGCTAAATAAATCAAATAATATGCCATGTCCCTGACAACGATGCCATCTGATAAAACACTAATTGGCAATGATAATTATTACTCTTTGTAATATGACCAATTAACAAATCGATAAGAACTGAGTTGAAATATCTCTAGGAAGAGTGACCAGGCTTAATTTATAACAGGGTAATCCAGGGTCGAACGCAAGGACATAAGCAATTAATTAATTTAACTTAAGTTTTAAACATTTAATTAAGTGATCAGTCAGCAACTAGGTCCAGAAAATACAAACAATACAATGCATGATGCATTTATTCAACTTTTAATGCAAATATAATAATTGACAAAATAATACAAATGCAACAAAAAATAAGATGCATAATCACAGAATAATGATCCTGATTAAATATTGATTTAGCTTGAATTAATACAGACTCAATTCAATGAAGGGTCCACTTATTAGGTCCAAATGATCAATCAGATCTAATTATCACTCTTTTAAAACCTTGGTGAAATCAACAACCAAATAAAGCCTAAAAATGCTTATCTAATAAGGATATTAATTATCTGATAAATTATTCAACACTCCTAATTAGATTAAGATGATTTAAAGCAAATCAGGGTACTCAAATGAGCAACAATCAAGAGACAAATCAATTTAAAGCACAAATAATGGACTAAAAGAATGACTTTTATTCTTTAAAATTTGATGCATGAACTTAGATCAGATTAGGAAATTGATGGCACCGAATTAAAGAGGATAAAATTCCCTTTCAAATGCGATCAAGATCACTGAATTAGGATAAATAGATCACAAGTTATTCAAGATTCAATATAGGGGCATAAGTGTAAATAACACTATAATTTAAAACTCAAAAAATCCTTACAACATGTCCTTGGATGACTAGAATTCCATTACAGTAAACCATTACATACATTTTGCAATTTATCCATGCAATGGGATCTTATCTGCAATATCAAGAAGTTTTGGGGCCACCCCTGCAATTTCTCCAACCATCATGTGCTATGCATGCACTGGACTGAAATGCAAATATGGAAGAGTTGGATCTAGGCGTTGTAATTTTCCCAACCATGTAACTTGAGTCGCGTGGGGCTAGGCTCGAAAGGCATTGGTTGTTCGAGAACACATGGCATGATGCGAATGGTCGGATCTAGCTCGGACACTTCGGGCCTCAGGCATGAACCATTGCTTCGTTGAGGCGACGCGATTTCAATTGAACTGTCGGATCATCCCCAAATGAGATGATCAAATGACTGTTGGTTGTCCTCTCCAATCGAATTCCTCCCCGAGCGGTGGAGGATTAGCGGTGCTCCGACGAACCTCCGTCTCCTCCTCCGTGTTCTCATGTAGCTCTTGAAGGTCGGGGAAGCTTCCTCAACTCCTCGTGAAGATGCTGGAGGTGAGGGCTAAAACTGAAGATGGCTGGAGAGCTCTATCGATGGAACCACGCTAGAGAAGATGAAGTCGAACGAGGCTCCATGGAAATTCCGACCATTCAACTACCTGCAATGGTTAGAAGCAAGACCCAACTACAGGGGATCTTATGAGATGTCAATGAGGCTAGATAGAGGCTCGGTGGAGGGTGAATAGGAAGAAGGGTGGTTGCGTCTGGAGCAGATGGGTGTAGAAGCCTGGGAATGGTGGGGGAGCTACGCTCAACCCCTGTCTTCACCTCGAGTTGCGGGCTGACGCAACGAAGTTTCATGAGCTCTAGAGCTCGTGGCGTGGAGAAGATCTCCACGGATCTCGCCTCGGGCTGTCGTCGCTCAAGAACTCCCCGCTGAGCTGTCACCAAGGTGGGGCTTCGAGCTGATGGTCTTACTTCTCAAGAACGATGGATACCACGTGAGTGGGGCAGCTGTCGGCTATTTGAAGACGGGGACGTATGACTGCGGAGGAAATGGAGCGGGGAAGATGGAGGAGAGAGAGAAACACATGTGGTTGTTGCAGAGGGAGAGTAGGGAGTGCGGTTGCAAGAGAGATGGGAGGAGGTGCATACGGGTCTTGCGGGCGATGTGCGCAAGGCGAAGGCAGTTGCCACGTGCGTCGAAGAGGGAGGGAGATGGTTGGAAGAGAGAGAAACGAGAGGAGGTGCACGGGCGGTTGCGCACGAGAACCGTCACAAGACGTGAGCGGCAGGAGCCGCGTAGGAGCAGGTCTTTAAGCGGGAAAGGAAAGGCCGTAGGGGTGGAACCACGTGCAGGGAGATAAAAAAAAGAACTAATTAAATTGAAATATTAATTAATTAAATTAATATAAATTTTTATTAATTAAATAAAATTAAAATAGAAGTAATAAATAAATAAATATAAAATAATAATAATAAGAATGGAAATTAAAATAATACATAAGTAAATAATAAAATAAATAATAAAAAGAAGTAATAATAGTATAATAAATAAATAAATAATAATTAAAATAATAGGAAAATAAATAAATAAAATAATAAATAAATAAATAAATAAATAAATAAATAAATAAATAAATAATAATTAAAATAATAAATAAGAAAAATAAAAATAAATAAAATAAAACGATATTACAGAAATAAAATGGGGCGACACGTGGTGGCTCCAAGAACCGCCACATGTCGCATCCAGAAAAATCAAAAATTAAATGTAAACAAAAAATAAATAACAAACGAGGTCAAATCAAAAGGTGGTCAAAAGGAAAGTTTCTCGTCTCGACGAGATCTATCATGAAGGACCGAAAACTAAAATAATTCATCTGTACAAAAAATATTTTTTGGTTGTATCCTATAAATATAAAATACCGAATTTTTATCTTTTGCAGATTTTTTAGCATTTTAAAATAAGCTAAAAATCAAAATAAAATAAAAAAATAAAGATAATTATTTACAACTTAATCTATTTTTTGGATTTTTAATAATTAAGAAAAATAAATAAATAAAATAAATAAATAAATAAAAGGGGGCATATATACAATATACAAAGGGCCCAAAACCCAAGTTTCATATACGAACTTCGATTCTTTTGAATTTGGTCTTGCTTTGAAGGTAATTGAACGTACAATAATTCAAAGTGAGTAGGGGCACATAAGAGACTGTATGAGAGAGATATTCATATTTTAAGGCTCTTAGGGTTCGTTTGGTTGCAGGGTTGGGCAGGGTTGGGTACTATTCACAGGGCTGGGTGAATAGTAAACTGTGAGGAGGGGGTACCCCTGTGAATAGTACCCAACCCAACCCTGCCCAACCCTGCAACCAAACGAACCCTTAGTCTCAAACTAGGGTTTGTGATTTATTGATCAATTTTAGAAGTTATTTTTTTTTGATATTTTTCCTTTATTAATGCTAGTAATATGTACACTATAGAGTTGATTTTATTCAATTCTGAGTTAGAAAAAATAGATAAAAATAGTGAAAATATGGTGAACATATAGGTGAATTTGGCTTCTTTTTTAATGCAAATATGCATGCTAAAATGCAGACATTAATTCTAAATGCATGAATGAGAATAATGCAAAATAAAAGGAGAAATGCAGCTAATTACTCGGGAACATAGCTCTATTTTCGACTTTTAGAGTGATGAATCACGATTCATCAGATACTTAGGATCTATTTTGGAAAATGATGGATAAATCGATGGAGATGTTACTCATAAAATAAATGCAAGTTGGTTAAAGTGGAGAGAAGTCTCTAATGTTCTATGTGAAAAGAAAATCCTTTGAAAATCAAAGGAAAGTTTTACAAAGCAGTCGCGAGACCTACTGTGATCTATGGATCTAAATATTGGCCTGTGAACCTTTAATATGCGTAGAGAATAACAATAGAAATGAAAATGCTATGGTTGATGTGTGGTCATACACATAAAATCAGATTCGTAATGATGCGATCAGAAGGAAAGTTGGTGTAGCTTCGATAGAGGATAATATGAGAGAAAACCACTTAAGATGGTTTGGTCATTCACAAAGGAAGCCGGCTGACACACTAATTAGGAGAGGTGAGTTTTGGGATGTTGAATTGGGTAAGAGAGAGCGAGGAAGGCCCAAGAAATGTTAGAATGAGACTATCTGAAAGGATTCTAGGTTTTTAGATCTAAGCCTGAATATGAACTAAGATAGATCTAAATGAAGATAAAGAATCTATGCAGCCAACCCTATTTAATGTGGGAAAAGATTTTGTTGTTGTTGTTTTCATAATGAATTTAATATGTATTGCTAAATCTTCTTATTGCACAGATTATATATTGACTTTTTCATTTTAAAAAAATAACTACTCATTGCTGGTTCAGGGAAGATATGATTCTTTGCTACAAATATAGTAATGAATATAATGTTCATCGTGAATTAAAAAAAAGCAACATATAATATCCGTTTTTTTTTATAAATTTGACAATGACACATTTAGCAATACATGTTAAATTATTAGTTGTCACGAGTCAATTTTACTGTAATGATGACTTTTAATTAAAAAATGATATTTTTTTAAAATCCCTTTTTGTTTACATTTTTTATGCTACCAAATACGGTTTACTTAACTCAAGTTGCCTTACCAATACTACAATAATTGCACCGTCGTTTTATGGGTCACTGTGGAATCGAAAACAAACACATGTTGTGAAACTGTCTTTTGTGGTTTGAATTTCACGACGATATATAAATCACAACTGCCGATGATTTGCATTATGCATAATTAATTCGTGGACTTCTAATTGTCAATACTGTCAGATGTCATGTTCAGGGTTTAAAAAATCGGACCGGTTGGCTCAGTTGGACCGAGAATCGACTCCGACCCGGTCGGTTCGGTCGGTTTTGTGTAGTTAATTTCAAAAAAAAATAAAAAATTGGGTCAGTCAGGTCGGGTTGACCCAGATGATTGGACCGAGTTGACCTGGATTGACCCAATTTTGATGGTTTGGTAAAATTTCAAAAAATAAATGTTTAAATAATTAAATAATGGGTTTTTATCACTTGTACCCTTCTTAAGTTCTACGATATAAGTTATGTCCTCTCTTTTTTGGAATATATGTTGTGCCAATACTTTCTTAGAGTAATTTTCTATAAGCAACTATAAATAAATGGTTACAATATTATATTCATATATAATTCTAGAAAGTGTGACTAACTTTTGTAAAATTTTATTCAAAATAGGCAATCATGTTATTATAATGAAAGATTTGACATTTTACACGATTATTTCATTGATATATAAATACATACTTATATGTATCCAGTTTTATCGGTTCAAAAATCGGTTCGACCGGTCTGATCAGTAAATTAAGCTCGGTCCGATTTTTTCCAAGTCGACAGGAATGATGACGTCATGCTGACATCATCACTGGTCTGACTGGTTTGTACCGACAGTCTGACCCGGTTGGACCAAACCAAAGGCTGACCAGTTCAATGTCCGATCTGATTTTTAAAACATTGGTCATGTTGATAACCATCAAAAATACATACAAGGAGGTCATCCGGTAACAGTTAATATAAATTACCGGGCCAAGGATACATAGTATGCATGCCCATTTACCATGCAACATCGCTTGTTAATCTTTACATCCAGTTGTTTACAACAGCCTCTTCAGCCTGGAGAAGCAAAACTGGGGAGAAGGAAGGATAGATATATCTTTGCGATTATTTCATATCCATCGTATCACACATAGACACTACAAAATAAGTTTCTTGTGACTACAGATTGTCGCAAGCCCGACCGACTTTGTGGCAACTAAGACTTTTCTTTTTTAAACTAAAAATAAGAGGCATAAATAGTTTCGGCAGAGATAGTATTATTAACCAATATATTAAAAAAATCATAATATAATCAAAATCCCTTTGTACCAATATTTCAAAGAAATCACATGTGCCCTCTTAGATTCTGCAATATAAGTTATGTCCATTCCTTTTTGTAATGTCAGTTGTACCTTTATATTTTTACAAAATTCACTGTTATATCCTTTTGTAATATCATTTATGCCCCTACTTTACTTTAATGGAAGGACAAAATTGTGAATTGTGTAAGAATATAGGGGTACAATTTCTGTTACAAAAAATAAAAGCATAACTAATATTGCAGAAATTAAGAAGGAACAAACGTGATAAAAACCCAAAAACATTTATACAGACTAAGGTTCTTCCCTATCTTTGGTGTCTCCGTCACTGCTCGTGGTGTTTACCTATCAATATTTTTTTAAAAAAAACAAAGCACTCCCTAAATGAGGGACACTTATATTCAACCATTAGAAATCAAATCTTTTTTTTAGACTAATCCATCCGTTCAGTTGGCTGTAGTTAATAAGCATAATCCAACCGGTTGGCTCTTTTGGGTTGCATGTAAACAGGACTACTACAGTAGGGAAAAAGAGGATATGCATGCAGTGAAAACTTGTGGAAGATGGCTGAGCATGAGAGCAATACGTGTGGTACGTAGAAGAAGGGGAACAGGAATAATAACGTGGGGACTATAAGTTGACGTGCTAACATGTGCAAGTGACGGATATCATATTTTGATTTTAGGGTTGAGTTTGGGTTTTGCAGGGGCTCAAGGGCCGTGGGAACGGCGGCTGTTGGCAGTGGCGAAGAAGCAGTACTGCCGCCCTCTCCTTCCTCCCAAGGGCCACATCATTATCCCTTTCGTGGAGCTACGGGCTGCTGTCTGGCTCTCCTATATTAACTATACTTATATATAGCATATTTTATACCTAATAATATTAGACACTATCACTGAAAACGATTTCCCCTGTTTCATGATACACTATACTTATATATAGCATATTTTATACCTAATAATATTAGACACTATCACTGAAAACGATTTCCCCTGTTTCCTGATACTTCTCATGCAGATTTTTTTTTGATAAAAAGGTTCAAGTTCATTCATCGTGAAGCAGTTTGACAAGGAGTTTAAGCTTAATACAGACCAGAAGGCAGTAAAGTCAAGCTGCCATCAAAAAGAAAACATGAAAGTATAGAATCAAAAGTCACAGTTTTCCTTCGCCCCAAAAAGAACCACCGAAGGCAAATCAGCGAGTAGTAGAAGTAGCATCAGCTAAACACCCCAAAAAAGACTTTAAAGTAGTTATAGCAGCAACCCCCTGATATCATCAACGTTCAAAGTCACCCGAGAGCTGGTCAGGAGGCCATCCATCTACCAGGCGATTCAACCGATGACGCGGCACCTGCAAGAAAATGTTAATTGGGGGGGATGCTGAATGCAGAGGACAAGAAGTTCAAATCCGAGAACCAGAATGTTTAGAATAAAGTTAAGCCGTTCCTAACAGAGCAGATCTGGATTGTTTCTTTTATAATAAAGTTTTGATTTGTCGACAATCCCTCAAAAGCTAATTTACACCGGTGCTTCCAGATAAGCCACCAAGCAGTGAAGTTTAGTTGCCATCTCCACCAATCACCATCGGAGAAAGTTTTATCCCCACATCCAAGTAATAACGAAATGAAGGTATCAAAAGTAGACTCAAAAGCGCAGGCTTCAAAAATCCTTTTGGAAAAGGGGCAATCCTTAAACAAGTGTAAGTAGCTTTCAAGGTCATTTTCGCAAAGATAGCACCTGTTGGCAGAGTGAATTTTCAGTCTCCCTAGAAAATCTTGGGTGAGAATTTTGTTGTGAGCCAACAACCAGATGAAGTAATAAACTCTAGGGTCAAGTGCTTTTTTCTTGAAAAGCATTGCAACCGTTGATCGGACTCCCCCATCCCCTAAAATAGAATATAATTTTTTGGTTACAGAAGTATTTCTTTCCGGTGGCCAGGTCGGGTATATTGTTATATCTTTAGTATTTGGTAGTAGATCACCCTCAATATGATCTAAAAAGTGCTGAATCGCTCTGCCTCTAGACCACAGTCCAATAGGTAGGGTTGACTTCCATCCTTTAAACCAATTGAAACGAGCTTGCCATGTTTGAAGTCCCTTTTCAACCGATATATCTTTGTTTTTAACAAAAGGACGTAGAGCTCGATGGGTTTGGAGGATAGGATCAAAGCCGTTCAGTTTGTCATTCCATAAAGATGAGTGTGCTCCGTTACCCAATTTCTTGTTTAAAATTGGCTGAAGCAAAGTTGAGCCCTTGATGATGCTCTTCCAAACAGCGGAGTGGGATCGTTTTGTTTTTTCCAGGTAGTAGATGGGTCCTCCCCTGAAATGAGTAGCGCTAATCAGCATCGAAACCCAAGGTCTTTTACAATCAATGATGTCAATGGCATGTTTTGTAAGAAGGGCGTTATTGAAAAGGGATAAATTTAGGATGCCCCATCCATCATTTACCGTGGGTCTTATTAGCTTTTCCCAAGCCACCTTCGACCTACTTCTAGCTAAGGAGTTTCCAGACCAAAGGAAGTTTCTTCTAATCTTGTCGATTTTGCGAATAACTCCCTCTGGAATTTTGAAGCATGACATGACATGATTTATCGTTGGAGTGAGAGATGAGTTTACTAGGGTTAATCTAGCAGGAAGAGAAAGAACCCTAGCCTTCCAAGCCTGAAGTTTGGAAGCAAATTTTCCAACCAAGGAAGCCCAATCACAAGCGGTAAGTTTTTTCCTTGGAAGTGGGAAACCCAAATATTCTAATGGAAAAGTCCCCAAATTCCAACCCAAAATTTGCTTGCAATCAGCCAGCTCTGTGTCACAGACGTTGAGGCCAAAAAAAGACGATTTTGCGTGGTTAATTTCAAGCCCAGAGATATGGCAAAACAATTTTAAAGTAAGGATGACGTTTTTTAACTCCTCTAAGTCAAACTCAAGGAAGATAAGTAAATCATCCGCGAATTGAATGTTGGTGATCATTGTTTCCATTCCTTTTCTAAAGAAGCCTCTACACTTACCCTGATCAGAAAGTTTTGCTAGCATTGCATCAAGAACCGAGAGGGAATGGATGAAAAGGAAAGGGGATAGTGGGTCTCCTTGACGGACTCCTCTCTCTGGTGTGAAGAAACCAGCCGAGTTTCCATTCACTTTAAATGAGATACCAGTGGTTTCCAGAAGGGCTTTAATCCATTTTATGAAGATGTCAGGATAGTTTGCTGCCTTGAGCGTATTTAAAATGAAAGACCAACGCAGGGTGTCGAATGCCTTTCGAAAATCGATTTTAAGAATAAGCGCTTTTTTTCCCCTACGATCCCAATCATTGATTATCGCGGTTGCCATGGTAAAGGCATCAGATGCAGATCGTTTTTTTAGAAAGGCACATTGAGAAGGTGGTATGTTTTGTGCAAGGAAAGGGGCCCATCTGTTTGCGATGGCTTTGGAAATGATACGAATAGGCATATTGATGAGGCTAATCGGCCTAAAATTTTCAATTTCAAAAGGGTCTCCCTTTTTGAAGATCAAGGAGACAATAGTATTGTTGAGGTGACGAAGATTTCTCCCGAAGAAATTTTCCCTATGAAGATCTTTCACAAGATCCATAAAGTCATTTTTGAGAGTAGGCCAACATGATTTTATAAACTCAATGGATAGTCCATCCGGACCTGGTGCTTTGTTTCGTTTGAAACAGGCAATCGTCTTTTCGATTTCAGGTAGAGTAAATGGAGTTGTAAAGATTGAGTGGTCCTCCAACCTTCTAGTAAGTGAGGGTGGGATCTTATAGGAAAGCATACCCCTGTTGGGGTCCTCAAATAACTTTGTGTAGAAATCCATAATTACTCCACAGAGCTTGTCATAGTCTTGAACCAAAAGTCCGTCTTTATTGCGTAAGGCGAAGATGTAATTTCGTGAGGATTTTGCTGACGCAATGGTCTTTAGGAATTTCGTGTTTTCATTTCCTTCCAATGTGTATTTGATCTTAGCCCTTTGTTGCCAAATCATGTGTTCATCAGTTCTTAGGGCAAGAAGCTTGTTGTATGCATCATTTAAGTTGTGTTGAGCTGATAAGTCTCCACTGCCTATCAGGCGTTCTAAATTGCAAATTTCCTCTTCCGTAGCTTGTATTTCCTTGTTTATGTCTGGGATCACCTCCCTCTTCCAAACTTTGAGCAACCTTCTGAGGTTTTTGGCTTTAGTAGACCACCTATGGAAGGGGTTATCCGATGGGATGACTCTCGACCAACAATCTTCCACCAAAGAGCAAAAGGATGGTCTCTGAATCCAGTAGGATTCAATTTTGAAGATGCGGTTTCCCTTAATAAAGGATCCACTTGATAGCAAAAGGGGATTGTGATCAGAGTATGTTTTTGGTAGTCTTTTGACCGCACTGTTAGGAAAGCAGTCCAAGTAAGTTTGATTCAGAAGAATTCTATCAAGAATGGACCAAGAGGAGCAGTCAGCAGACCCAGACCAGGTGAAGGCGGTTCCATTTTCCTTAAGATCAAAAAGACCCCATGAGTTTATCCAGGCGTCAAACAAGGAGTCATATCGTTTAATGGGTTTCTTGGAGATTCTGTCTTGTCTTAATCTAATTAGATTGAAGTCTCCTAGCAGCAGAGTGGGGATATCTTGCAATCTTAAGGAATTTAGCGATGCAATGAAGTCCTTTTTTAAAGGATCGCCCGGTGGTCCATAAACATTTAGGATACACACTTTTGTGTTCCCGTGGGCCAGAGTAAAGAAAAATATCGAGAAGAATTCATGGTCACTAATTAGATCAACCTTCATTATAGTTTTGTCCCAACCTGTGAGAATACCAGTTGTTTTTGCCCTTCGGTTTGAGTGCCAGCCATAGTTTTCCCAAACACCCGAGTTTGCGAAAGATGGTGAGGAATTTGTTTTGGTTTCTTGCAGGCAAATGAGAGCCAGGTTGTGATGACGTAATAAATTTTGCAATCTTTTTTCTTTCAAACTCCCTCCCAGGCCTCTAATATTCCAAGAAAGAATGTTTAGCATTGATAATAATGATAAGAAAAAATTTGCAGGAAAATCAATTCAAGGATCAAGCCGTCAATTTATGAAAACCAAAAAATTAGATTTTCCTCAACTCCGAAAGGAGCACTCTTCTTTTCCCCAAGTTTGAGAAATTGAAATCAAAAAAATCCAATAGTGATGAATTTCTCAGCGGAGTTAATGGCGATAAAATGGGAGAGTTTTTGGGTTCTCTGGGCGAACAGAGATCAATAGACATACCTTTCCCTTTACCGTCCTTCTGACTTCCAACAGGTGTTTTTGTTGAAACGTCGGTAGGAGTTAGGTCCACCACCAGATTCAGCGGCTTCGGGATACATTGGCCGTCTTCGATCCCCTTTGATGAGAGGTTTTTAACGTGGTTCCACATTGCCGGGTCGATTTCTTGGCCCATGCAACGAAGCCAAGTCAGAGCTTGGAGAAGGTTTGAGCTGTCTGGTTTCTTTTCCGTAACAAGCATTTTAGCCGTGGATGGTCCTTTATGGCTGGGGAAGGGGAAGACATTGAGGTTTACCTTCTCCCATATTGACGCATCGTCTTGTTGCATTGAGTCCTCCATAGGTTCCACAATCCTATTTGAAGTCGTTCCGTGTCTGCTCCATTTGTTTGGACGTCCCATACCATCTTCCTCGAATTTGAAAGCAATAGGAGCATTGTTGAGCGTAGAGGAGTCAACCAGCGGAGTGTTATAGTGAATGAATTTGAGACCTGAGGTGGCTTTCAACGGAGAGAAGACCACCTCAAAGATTCCGTCTACAGTAAAAACCTCGATTGCCTTTGGTATATTTTTGATGTCCGGAATATCGACCAGTAGTTTAACTACGGAGGCGTCTTCGCAATCTCCTGAGAGATCTGGGCATTTGAAGTCGAGAAGTTTCCCAAATTGTTTGACGAGGTTGCTCAGAACATACGGATATCGATGGTGAAACGGGAGACCAATCGCCCCTAACCAATATGCCGAAACTTCTTCCACCTTCTTAGCCCCGAAAGAGGGTGACCACTTATAGAACCATAACCAAGACCCATCGGCACATTGAAGAGACGAATGTGCAAGAGTTTCAAAGATCGCTTCGGAATCCACCTGGGCAATGAGTTGATGCTGAGAGATTTTCCACATCTTTAGGAATGATGCTTTGGAAACCTCCTTCGCCAGCAACTCTTTCGCGAAAGTTATGGACTTGATGATACCTGAGTATTCAACAATCAGACAATCTTTAAAGAAGGCCCTCGAGCGTTTTGATTCCTCGCAGATGTCCGACTTCCAGAACGGGAGAATCGTTTTCCCCTGCAGGTCAACCTTTTCTTTAGAGGGGCGGTTTGAATGACGATGACCCACCTCCTGGGCCGGCGGGGGAGGCAGAGCTCGCATCGGTTGAGCAACCCTGTTCGGTGGCAGGTGGATTTCGGAATCTAGCATCCTCCTAACATCTGGAGATGGCGATATGGACCTTGGGCGTTTTGGAGTCCGCGGCGGAGCCATCGGGATAGAGGCGTCGCAAGGTTTATGGTTTGAGTTTTGTGGATAGCGACTATTTTGGACGGAAGGGTTTTCCAAAGGACAAGAAACCGCCTTATGTCCAGTCTCCCTACATTGGAAGCATCGGATGTTTTTAGTACAAAATCGTATAACGTGTCCAAACTCAAGGCAACGGAAACATCGGGTGTAGCGAAATTTCGAGGGTTGAGCAGACGTGATGGCGCTTTTCCCCAAGCGAGCGCACTCGACCGAGGAAGAGCGAACGAACTCCCCCGCAGACGTATCCCTTTTTTCTCTCCAAACCCAATGTCCCGTACCTACGCACATCGACATCTTCCTTGAAAGGGTATTTTTTTTGAAATTTCCCTTAGCCAGGGTCCTTCTTGCATTTAATGCGAACCCGGTTCCTTGTCCCACACCATATTTTCTTGCAGTTTCGTCCGCTGCGCCCTGCCTTTCGGATGTCCAATCCAAAGATTTTGAGATCTTGAACGTATTCTTTCTACGATCCTTCTTCTTATTTTTGACAAGAGTCCATTGATTTGCTTTTTTGTCTGTATCCCCTCCATCGTATACGATCTTTGGAGGGGAAGTCTTGGGGAGATGCACTTTTCTGACCCAAATCTTTTTCAAGGAATGGCGGGTATCATCGCTAACCGACACAGAGCCTCCAAGATAACATTTCTTCACCCCCACGCAACCTAAAACACCCAACTTTTCGACCTTAGGGAGCTGGGAGGAAGGATAGTTTATCGTTTTTCGATTTTCAAATTCCACTGCAATGTCATTTTCAGCCACTTTTTCCCCCCTTCTTGTTAAGGGGAAATTTCTTTTGGAAACCTTCAAATTATCCGAGTAATTGTTATCAAATAAGGTCGAGAAATCAAGAATCCAGACCGGTTTCCTCTTCTTGATAACTGAAGAGTCTGGTTTACCTTTTGGTGCCCTTCGCATTTGCATGCTCGGAACGCTCACGTGAATCTCTTTTGATGTGGTGTTTTGGAATTCCTTATGAAAATTTAATTTCGGACAGTCAAACTTTTGAAAGTGGCTTAAGAATTTCCTTCCAGAATTGAGGGAACAAGAGATTACCTTTTTATCAACTATTTTGTAAGTAAATGTTGTTTCATGATTTTCATCTTCAATGGAGATCGACAAGGAATCAGGTAGCAGCTTGTTTTGAGCGTTGTGGAGGAGTGTCTCCCCTCCGGAATCTTTTAAAAGATCCACTTGAAGCTTGGAAGCAGGAGACGTCTTGGTGGGGGGGTGATTGCAGATGTAATCTAGCTCTATATCACCAATATCACCATGGCCCTGTCGTTTGTTTCTTGGACAGGGAGATTTCGATTTGCAAGGAGTTGATATCCGCTTGGCTTTTTTTTTCCTCCGGGCCAATTCCTCTATTTGTGGTGTTTGATCTTTAAGCAGATAGTCATCCCTTTTTCGCTGGGTTTTTAGAGGTTTTGACGGAACGAGGATTTGATCCCGCATTTCCAGAGGTTTGATAGCCGAGTTGCCTTTAGCACGAGCTGCCTTTCTTTTTTTAAAGCCCCGGCATCCCATAGTTTTGCGAATGGGAAGCCTTGAATAAGGAGAGATTTGCCAGCGGAGACGATGGGTAAAGAAATGGGGGGAAAGAGTAATGGAGGGAAGAGTAATGGGGGGGAGAAAGTGAAGGGGGAAGAAGAAGGAGAAAAAGAGATAAAGGCTATGGAGGAGAGAGGGGGAGGGAATGGGGGGGGGGGCGAGGGTGGGGGGTGGGGGTGGGGGTGGCGGGTGGGGGGGTTTACCTGAGCTTGCGGGAGAGCTATCCTCAGGCGGGGGAGAGCATCCTCAGGCGGGGGAGAGCAAACCCATACGTACCTCCACAGGTGAAAGCAATACGTACCTCCACATGATCGGCAAAGGCCCAAGTGGAGTTGTCTACACCTGAAAGCAATGGTCATATGCGTCAACGTAGAAAACCCATACGTACCTCCACAGGTGGTGCTGTTTGAGGCTGATAATGGGGGACGACCTTTCTGGAAGCAAGATGATGAGCACTCCCAAATTTCGCTATAGACTGATGTGACTGGTCCAAGTCTTCGGTTAATTATCTCAAGTGTTATCCGCCGTTTCTTGGTTGCTGGTTACCGGATTTCACAGTTATTTTCGCTTTTATTCCGTCTTGAAGATAGACAGCTTTTCTAGGAATCTCGAATAAGAGAATGTCTATGTTAAATCATGTTATTCTTTCCAGGATTTCGTGATCGAAATCCAAACTTCTAAATTTTGATCAGATGTTTAGTTTCAAAGTTTCACTGCAAAAAAAAAAAGAACCACCTTTTTCGAGATAGTTCCTATTGAACTCGAGATTTCTACAATCTCGAACGTTGATCCCTGTAAACATATCTCGATTTTTGACTGTCAATGAGGTGTTTTAGTAATGTATGAATCTACGTACTTACTACGAAATTAGGTATGTGCGCTCGTATACATGTGTATGTAATGTATGTACGTATATATGTAGGTAAGTGTACGTATATCTCTACGTGTATACGCGTGTACATCTGTACAAGTGTATGTTTGTACGTGCGTGTATACGTTCATACATCTGTACTGTATGTTTGTACGTGCGTATGTAAGTGCGTATGTATGGGAGTACATATGTGCGTATGTACATACATATGCAGGCAGGTAGGCACATACGTAGGTACGTACGTATGTATATATGTATGTATGTACGTACGTCATGCGTATGTACGCATGAACGTATGTATGTATGTATGTATACCTACGTACTCACCTACGTAAGTACGTACCTACATAGGCACGTATGTATGTATATATGTATGTATGTATGTACTATGTACATACGTACGTATGTACGTACATATGTAGGTATGCATGTATGTAGGTACTATGTATGCGCGTACGTGCGTATGTAGGTATGTATGGATGTACATGCGTATGTATGTATGTATGCATGTACGTGCGTATGTAGGTATATATGTATGTACGTGCTTATGTAGGTATGTATGTATGTATGTACGTGCGTATGTAGGTATATATGTATGTACATACATATGTAGGTATGTATGTATGTACGTGCGTATGTATGTACGTGCGTATGTATGTGGGTGCGTGTGCATGAGTGTGCGCGTGCGTTTGTAAAAATGTACGGATGTGTAGACACACACACACACACACAGAGCGCACACACGCACACACGCACACGCGCACACGCACACACGCACACCCACACACGCGCACACGCACACGCGTACACGCGTGTGTGCGCACACGCACACCCACACACGACGCACACCCGCACACGCACACACCCGCACGCGCGCGCGCACGCACGCACGCACGCACGCACGCACGCACGCACGCACGCACGCACGCAACGCAACGCACGCACGCACGCACGGCCGCCCGCCCGCACGCCCGCCCGCACGCACGCACGCACGCACAACCTTTTATTGTTCAAATTCAATTTCAAAACATCATGTTTATCTTAAGGGTTCAATTTGTTAACTCAATTACATTCGAACAGTCTATTATTCTCTTTTTATCATAAGCATTCATTTCTAAAATTAATTGTGATATGGCACACCATTCCCTTATTTTGTTAATTTTACAAATTCATCCATATTTCCCTCCTCTACTCATTCCTTCCCTATGATCTTTTCTTACGTCATCTCTAAACATGTATCTTTCTCACACTTCATCTCCCACACAAGCTCTTTCTCTCTACAGATAAAATCACAAGAAGAAACATAAAATCCATCGCATATCCGCATATAAAATCAAGGGATATTTATACTTATAATTCTGAGTACTTTCATAATTAGGCATATAATCCTCGATAATCACGAATTACACAAGAAACCCCGAAAGTCACTCCGTCTCACACCCATAACCCTCTGTTAGTTTAATCCTTTAACTTAACCATACCATCGAGTTAGTCTAACCCATCTTCAATCCAATGGCTATGATATAAACTCAAAAAAAAAAGAATGAAAAACAATCCCCACCTCTCCCTCCTTCTCTACCCACATCCCCTCCACCTCTTCCCACACCCCATCCCCATCCGCCCAACCTGTTGGACTTGTAAACCCTTGGCGACCCATTATTGCAATAAAAGTTATTATTTTATGATGTCCATCTGAAATGAAATGAATAAATGTGAATGCACTTTAATATTAAGGACCTTTGTACAATTAGTGTTATGCACCATGGTCATATTGAATACCATGCAGCTGGGAGGACACAACTGACTTCAAATGTGTGATATTCAATAAAGATCTCCAGTCTTAGAAAGAGATGGTAATCTTTCTCTAAAGATCGATTTCCAGCTGACTTCTTAATGCATATCCTCTGCATAGGAATAGAGATTCAGAAGTATTGGAATAATCAAGTCAAAGAGTTGACTTGGCGAGGTCGAGATAGATAAAGAACTGAATTGCAACTGTCACGATTAGGCTCACATCCTTTGACCAAGAGAAATATGCATCTATATATCTGAGTATGCACATTTGACAGACCAATAAATTGGTGACATTGCCAAGGTCTATATACCGGCACATTAGTATGAATACAAAGACACATGAGATGTATAATCCCTCAAAGGAATCATACAGATTCATAATTGATGAATCGGGAGACAAAACTCACTCATGAGATGATTTGGGGTTATTGAATTCCATGCACGATCATCTTGTTTATGAAATAAGTCAATAATTTGAGATATTGAAAGTATATGATTAATATAATTACCCAAGTATCAAACTAGAAATCTATTGATTTATTTCGAAGAAGACAACCAAACCAGGGTTTGAACTTCGGATTATCAAAGTCTTCTAATACTGAATGATAAATGAGTATTGGTAATACTCAGGGTTAAATTTATCATAATAGATCATCAACCATGACACTTCCATTCCGAGGAAGTGATGAAACACGATGGATTCTAATGCCCCATTTAGATTGATGATTTGAGATATAATTGGATTAAATCACAACTCAATTGAAGCCAATTTCCAATTCCAATTTCAATGTCCAAATGTTGGAAACAAAAATGATCATCGAAATGGATATATACAAGCTCCATAAGCTCATTTTTAAACTCCAAATGGTTTGGACTATGATTAGAAATAGTCGAGGAAGCATGGTTCAGCTCATCGATACTCTCTAGAGCTCACACAGTGTGACTTGTATTTCATTGAGTTCACTTAGAGTGTGAAGTATTTCACTTGAGCTCAATTTATAAGAGTGTATTAATTTCAAGTTAAAATGCTATAAACTCTGAAGATGGATTGATAACCAGATTTTAAGTCACTATACACAGATAGTATAATCTCTCTGACATCATCTCCAAGTATCTGCATTTGTATCTCATGAGTCCTAATTGGATTAGGACTCATACTCATTGATGTCAATATTGTAATAATAATTGATATTATTATATTTTATTCATAAGAGTATTTTTTAAATATGATTCACAAATATAATTCATTAATTAATGTGAATGATGAGTCATAATAATTAATATTTATATGAATATGATTCATATAATTGAAATTTATGATAACATGATTCACATAATTATTTCAAGGTATATGTGTGAATGTGATTCACATTAGAATAGTTAATGAAAATTGGATTTATATTTTTATTTGGATTTATGAAAATGATTCATAAGCTACAATGATCATTCTCATAAAATTACCAAATTTGATAATTGGATTACCAAATTAATAAGTAAGCAACAACCTCCTATTTATGGAAATAAAGGGGGGACATGTATGGTGACATATGACGCCCTTTATAAGAGTCCTAATTGGATTAGGCTCTCATTTTGTTGCTTAATTAGTTAATTGGTGATTAAAAGGAGATAATTCTAGTTCTATTTCTTGTTGAATAAGGACTAAATCATAGGTCTTTATACATGATCCAAGAGAGGCCATGGAGGACGTGTACTATGAGAAGAAGACTCCTCATAGACGCCCCCCATGATTATAAAAGAGAAGTCAATACCTCTCTTTCATAGTATGCTTGTTCTTCTTTATAATTCTAAGTTATCTTGATCATTGAGAAAGAAGTTTAGAGAGCAGAAGACTCTCTATACACATCCTCCCTTCTCTCTCTAGATCCCTATGCGTCCACCTTTAAGCCTCCATCTTCTCTTCATAGGCATGGTCATGTGAGAGAAAAGATTGTCTTCTTTGTCGTGCTTTGCGTACGTGTATGAGGACTCGATTTCATGAGACGAAATCAGAAGCTTGAGATCATCTTGGTCTCATCCTCGGGTGGACAACTTCAAGAAGAAGACATCAAAGTTTATGGGAAGTTACACGACTCATAATTGTTCCTACAAGAGAGACAAGCGTAGATCGGACTTGATTGGGGAGGTATTTTGCTTTAGAGACTCATGCTTCAAGAGGTAACCCGAATTTAATAGTATGGATTTTAGAAATCATTATGGAAATTGTTTAATCAGAATTAATGATTTTGAAATGCACAAATCGTTGAGCTGAAATTTCTCATTCATACAATGAACATACAATGCTTTTCAAGCAAATAGTTTGCTATTTTTCCGTGTTTCACTGATGCGATGTTCTTGAATATTTAATTACTTCCTTCACGAGATCCCCCTTTGGTCAGCCCCCTCCACCACCTACCTTCAACTCCCTCCGCCACCCCTCCTTCGCCTCCCCCTCTCCTCCTCCCTCCCCTGTCTCCTCTCCATGAAATAGTGGCAGTGGTGGAACTGGCACCCCCTCCTTCGTCTCCTCTCCACACAACAACGATGGTGGCAGCTCCAACGCCCCCTCCTTTGCCTCCCCCTCTCCTCCTCCCTTCTTTGTCTCCTCTCTACATAGCAACGACGGGGGTTCTCCTTCAGTTCAATGGGGACGAAGTTTCATCTCGCACGGTGAGGCATGTTGTGGACACTACGATTGTTGTTGCTCTTGTTATGATTGGTCGTTCTGCATACAATGCTTTTCAAGCAAATAGTTTGCTATTTTTCCGTGTTTCACTGATGCGAAGTTCTTGAATCTTTAATTACTTCCTTCACGAGATCCCCCTTTGGTCAGCCCCCTCCACCACCTACCTTCAACTCCCTCCGCCACCCCTCCTTCGCCTCCCCCTCTCCTCCTCCCTTCCCTGTCTCCTCTCCATGAAATAGTGGCAGTGGTGGAACTGGCACCCCCTCCTTCGTCTCCTCTCCACACAACAACGATGGTGGCAGCTCCAACGCCCCCTCCTTTGCCTCCCCCTCTCCTCCTCCCTTCTTTGTCTCCTCTCTACATAGCAACGACGGAGGTTCTCCTTTAGTTCGATGGGGACGAAGTTTTATCTCGCACTGTGAGGCATGTTGTGGACACTACGATTGTTGTTGCTCTTGTTATGATTGGTCGTTCTGCAAATAATGTGTTGATTCCGATGATGGTCTATTGTGTTGTTATTATGTTGATTGGCCAATCGAGCTCGAATACAAAACAACTATATTGATATACAGACCTTCAACGGAGACTTGCAAATTGTGCTAGATAGGTGGCTTGAGCTCGAAGCTCGTAGGGGTCCAATACAATCTGAAGAATGTGGGATAGGGGCATACCACATCGACACTTGATCAGAAACTGGATTTAGGTGGAATGGGAATGAAGAAGCGAATGAGAGGGCATGATTCACAAATAAGATTGAGCATTAGGGTAATTTTGTCCTTTTTAATAGATTCTGTCAAGATAACAAACAAAACAAATGGAACATAACACATGGTTATGTCATGTAAGAGTTAAGCATTATTCGGGATTTCTTGTGTAATTCGTGATTATCGAGGTTCTGGGTATAATTACAAAACTACTCAGGGTTATGGGTGTAAATATCCTTAAAATTAAAGATGACATTCAGGAAACGACTGATCTCACTATACTAAAATGAGCCTATAGTGGCATTGCTATTAAAATCAATCGCTATATCATATGAGGTTAATATATAATGACGATGCTGTTAACTAGGAAGTAATTGTTTATACTTAAAATACAATGTTATATCCCAACAAATTATATCATCATTATATATTTAACTTCAGAAGATACAATGTCAAATCTAAAAAAATGCCTTGTAGACTCATTTTGTTGGTGTGTGTCTTGAAGAAGCACTATAAAGGAGCCTTTAAGGGTAGATCCCCACTGGTGCATAATAATTATAAATAACATTACATTCTTTAGAGAGCATCTTTTGGGATGATAATTCCCCTCTAAAATGAGGGACTATAGCCTTCTACCATTATCTTACTTGTCTAGGGACTATAGACTTCTACCATTATCTTACTTGTCTAGGGACTATAGACTTCTACCATTATCTTACTTGTCTTATATTTCATTATATTGCTCAATTGTTATCTGCATCTAATTATCAAGCTCTTTGAATATATTCGCCTATGCATTGGTGGGAGAGCCAAAGTAACTCCCATCCATCTACACATCTACCATCATCGCTCCCGTACAGACATTGAGCAAGGAGGTTTCCATCGGAAGCTTCTGAGAGGGGACAACCTTTGGGAATTATTCCTAAATCTGCGATTTTAATATATTATACTTAAATTTTGACCTAATTTTATAAGCAAATCAACAACAACAACAACAAAGCCTTTTCCCACAATTAAGTAGGGTCGGCTACATGGATTCTTCGCCTCCATTCAGATCTATCTTGGGTCAATCTCGGACTTATATCCAAAAAACTAAGATCCCTTCGTATAGTCTCTTTCCAATACTTCTTGGACCGTCCCCGCCCTCTCTTAGCCGGCTCAACATCCCAACACTCGCATCTCCTAACCGGTGCATCAGTTGACCTTCTTTGCAAATGACCAAACCATCTTAAGCAGTTTTCTCGCATCTTATCCTCGATCGGAGCTACACCAACTTTCTTTCGGATTGCATCATTCCGAATCCGATCTTTACGTGTATGTCCACACATCCATCTTAGCATTTTCATTTCTGCTACAACCATTCTCTGCACATGTCTATGGTTCACAGGCCAACATTCAGAACCATAAAGCATAGCATGTCTCACGGCTGCTTTGTAAAACTTTCCTTTAATTTTTAAAGGAATTTTCTTATCACAGAGAACAACGGAGGCTCCTCTCCACTTTAGCCAGCCTGCATTTATTCTATTAGTAACATTCCATCAATTTCCCCATCGTGTTGCAAAATAGATCCCAGATATCTGAAAGAGTCTCTCTTCTGAATGTTATCGTCACCAATCTTCACATCGATTCCTTCACCATTGCTTCCATCAAAGGTGCATTCCATATATTCCGTCTTAGCCCTACTTATACGAAAACCTTTAGTCTCCAATGCATGTCTCCAAACCTCAAGCTTCTCATTTACTCCATCTCTAGTCTTATCAATCAACACAATATCATCAGCAAATAACACACACCAAGGTAACTCATCTTGAATGTGACTTGTCAACTCGTCCATAATCAAAGTAAAAAGAAATGGACTCAAAGCTGAACCTTGATGTAAACCAATGTTGATATCAAAATAGTCAGTCTTCCCCGTCGGGGTCCTTACACAAGATAAAGCCCTATCATACATATCCTTTATGAGATTAATGTATTGGACATGTACTTGTCTCTTCTCTAAAACTCTCCACAGTATCTCTCGTGGGACAGAATCATAAGCCTTCTCCAAATCAATAAAGATCATATGGAGATTCTTCCTTTTAGCTCTATAAATCTCCATTGTTCTCCTCAGCAAATGGATGGCTTCAATAGTTGAGCGACCTGGCATGAATCCGAATTGGTTTTCTTTTACTTGGGAAACTTGCCTTAACCTTCTTTCGATCACACGTTCCCAAATTTTCATAGTGTGACTCATCAGCTTGATACCTCTGTAATTTGAACAATTTTGAATGTCTCCTTTGTTCTTATAAAGAGGCACCATGATACTCCTCCTCCAATCTTCAGGCATTTTCTTGCTTCGCCAAATAACATTGAATAGATTCGTAAGCCAAGTCAAACCACGCTCACCTAAAACTTTCCATACTTCTACAGGGATGTCATCCGGTCCAACACCTTTCCCAGGTCTCATAACCTTCAAAGCCTCCTCTACTTCTTTTCTTTGTATTCGTCTATAGAATGCACGATTCAAGTAACTTTCACTACTAGCTAGATCACCCAAAGTGATCTCTCTATTTCCTTCTCCAATGAAAAGTTTATGGAAATACTGCTCCCATCTAGTCTCTATATCCTTCTGAGTAACAAGCACGTGACCTTCCTCGTCCTTAATACATCTCACTTGAGAAAGGTCTTTGGTCTTTCTTTCTCTTGCTTTGGCCAACCTGAATATATCCTTCTGGCCCTCCTTAGAGTTGAGATTTTTATACAAAGCCTCATAAGCTTTTGACTTAGCTTCGCTTACAGCCTTCTTTGCTTCCTTCTTCGCTATTTTATAGTCTGTGACAGATTCCTCTGTTCTATCCTTAGACATAGCTTTAAAGCAAGCTCTTTTAATTTTTAGCTTCTCTTGCAACACTTCACTCCACCACCAAGCCTCCTTTTGACCCGGAGCTCCTCCTTTTGACTCGCCTAGCATCTCTTTGGCTACCTTTCGGATACAAGATGCTACTGCCTCCCACATCTCGCTTGCACTACCGCTACAATTCCAAGATAAGTCTTCTAAAACCTTCTCCCTGAAACGTGATTGCTTCAGCGGAAGATTCCACCACCTAGTTCTAGTGATCTTAGGAACCTTCCTTTTCTTTACCAGCCCTTTTATTTGTAAATCCAAGACTAACAAGCGATGTTGGGTTGTCAAACTCTCTCCAGGGATTACTTTGCAATCTTTGCAACACAATCGATCTCTTCTCCTCAACGCAAAGTAATCTATCTGTGTTCTAGTTGAGCCACTCTTATAAGTAATTAAATGCTCCTCCCTCTTCTTGAAAAGAGTGTTTGCTATGAAAAGATCATATGCAGTTACAAAATCCAGAATGACTTTTCCCTCTTCGTTTCTATAAGCAAATACCCATGTAAAACACATAAATAATAAAATAATCCAAACACTTTCTAAATAAATAAATAAATATTATTAAAACTTCATTAGTATACAATAAGTTCATTAAAGAAAATTCCAGAAAATAAAATAAAGAGAGTGTAAATTGTACATGCAAATTACACGTATACAAACCCTAAATAAGTTGAAAAATCATTTTGATTTTTAGGCCATATTAACTCCAATTGACTTGATTCCAATCGTGTTAATTCAATAAAATGTGAATACAAATATAAAAATAAATAAAAATTATAAGCTGCACACATCATGAGAAAACACAAATCCTAATTCCAATTATGTTGAAACCACAATATTAATTTCTTAAGCGTGTCAACTCTAGTTGAACCATATTCGCTTATATATTTGAACGTTAAAGATGTACTTTTTTATTGAATATATGTTTTGGGTGAATAAGTGTCATTTATGGTAAATTGAATTTTGGATTTAATTGTAGTATGCATCGATTGATTTTAGACACTTGTATTATAATTCAATCATATATCTCACTAACCGACACTTGTATATATTTTTATAAGACCTATGTATATCCACATATGTATATATACAATAGTTAAAAAAAAAGAATAAAAAACAAAACCGAAGATTCATAGGTATTTCATACACATGAATCATTAATCTTGATTTTTTAACTATATTAACCTAAGTAAAAAATAAAACAAATATATATAAATGAGCATATAATGTCTGTTCTACTAGTAATATATAAATTATATTAAAAAACATGAAAAAAATAAATTTAAAAAATAAAATATTAATGTATTTTGTCCCTAAAATTTCCAACTCCATGCAGAGGTTGAATAGGTCATTGTGTCTTCATAAAATTGTAGGAATATTTTATTTCCTTTCATGTTGAATGTTTTTGTGATTTGACCCAAAAAGCATTAATTTTGAATTTAGAAGAGTTTTTAGGTTTGGATTGTAGGGGTATTGGCATGTGTCAGCACCACAAGTCATCCTCTACCTCTAGTCATCCTCTTCCCCTAGATTCACACGTTGAACAACAACTCACCATCTTACACCTTCATCCGTCAATCTTCCCCAGCAACTTCTTCCCACACCAACGCCACCACTCAGTTCTCCATTCAACCCTTTCTCTCGCTCACATACCACTCTCTCCATATCGCTCTATATAAAGAGCTACACTCCCTTAAAAATGTTGACCCGCCATTAGATATCCTCCATAATTAAGATTTAGATATAACCAGATAGCTTGGAGTGATAGTTCCATCTAGTACTTACTCATCAACTTCCCACAATGTCAGTGGTCGAGGCGACGATAATGCTCATCGAAGCAACATCCACAGGTGAATTTCATTGTTTCAATAATCAAGGGATACTCTTTTCCCTATCCTCAATTTTCTTCTTCTTTATTTGCTCTAATATAACCTTATCCATATTTTCTCTCTTTTCTTCCCAACACTATTTTGCACCTTATCAATCATTTCGTTGATCCCTTCCGATATAATCACCTCTAATCTCTCACGATTCCCCTTCTATCTCTGGTGAGACCCATGGTCTTCGGCCATGCCACGACAACCTCAATGGTTGTCTGAGCTGCTCCTCAGGGCTGGAGGAGTTCAAGAAAGACCCAATGTTCCTCAGGACCTTACCCCAACCTTCTTAAATTCCATGTAAGTCTTTAATTTGTTTTCCTTTGATTTTCTTTTAATTAATTAGATGCATGCACACATCGTCACCCCTAATCGAACAATCATCCACCTTCATCAGACACCCCAGATCTACAGGGTGTGTCTAGTTCATCTTCTCCCTTCTCCAGAACCTATTTCACCTCAGGCTTTCTTCTCTGAACATGTCAGAAGAAAACCCAACTAGGGATTCCAAGTTCTTGGCACTATCGCCCTCCATCCAATTCAGCATGCTTCAGTTATTCCACCCTAACCCATCTTGCAGGCACTCCCCATCAATGGCCAGATTTCGGGAGGAGCTCCATTCTAGAGATTTGTCTTCGAGGTGTGCGTTAGTCGATAGCCAGGTTCAGAGGGTCCCACCCTTCCTCAGCGGCTCGAGATTCATTGCAAGCCTTCGAGGAGGCTTCCAAGATCATCACCAGCCACCGTGGAGCATGGAAGAGATCTAGCATCCTCACCGGATCTCTTTCTACGCCGTTGTGGAGAGGAGGACAAGCACCTAGGATCTACAGGTGACATTGGATGGCACCCTCCGATGTCCATACGACGGCTATGGACCAGCCATGTCGCCCACCCCGGAGCACGGAGACTTGATGGGATCAAGCCTTGCTCGTGTCACCTCAAGACACTATGTGGCCTGAGCCACCAGCTTCGACCCGACCCTCCCCCAAGCCTCCGACCCACGTACTCCATGTGTGAGGGCTTGGGATTTTTGCAGAACAACCTGATCGCTTCTCCAGAATTGCAGATAGGTCCCAGGCGCATGCACTTCACATGACACACATGGGTATTTGATAAATCTCAGATTTAGCATCATTATTTCTTATTATCCCTTTATCTTAAGTAATTAACTAATAATAATAATAATAATTAACAACTAACTTAATTTAACAAAAAACCCTAATGTAATTAATTAACATTTATTATTATAAATAAATACATTATTGTGCATATATTTTATGTGTATATTATTTATTAAAAATCAAATAAAAATTAGGTTAGTATTTTATATAATTAATAAATCATCCAATATACATTAAAAATCCAAAAAAAATAAGAAATTAAAAAATAGGTATTTTTAATACATTAAAAATACTTACAAAAATAATATTTTGTAAATATAGTGTAATCTCACTTTGAGTACTCCATGAAAGTTGTAGGTCCAATCGATATCTACAACTTTCATGTTGAACGCTTTTCCTAGCTCTTTTTTGAATTATTTCTTTCATATTTTACAATGATTGATTCATTTCTTTCATTTCTGATTGGTCCATGTGGCTCTCTTAGTGCACCACGTAGCTGGCCCTTATTAGCTTTTAGCCCACTCTTCTTGGCCGTCAGATTGTTCTTGATCAGATGATCTCAACAATTCATCAGCGCTTAACTCCCAACCGCCCGATCTAGCTAATTAGAGCGTATCAAACCCTTTGTTCGTGCCCAAATGACCACTGTTTGATCTTGTTCGGACAGAGGAACCTTCTCCTTCAACATCCAGTGGCCCTCTCCCTCGAAGCGACACGTGTCACCAACTGCCTTCTTCTCCTACTTATATCGGCTACCTTACATGTCCAAACCGTGTATTCTCGCTGCTATTTTCTTCCATGTTCTTCCCTCTCCTTCGCTAACCTCCAATAACCTTCCTCTCCCTCACATGCTCTGTAGAGCAATGGTTGAAACCACCACAATACAACTGCATGTAGCCTATCCACCACATCAAAAACCCTCTCCTATTAACCTTTTAACCCATCCACCATTTCCACGAGATACCTCCGAGCCTATCCTCCTCCTTGGTGATGGTTAGTGGGAGAGAGAAAAATTGAAGACAAGGGTCTTCTCAGGTGAGATCCTCGGCCAAAGTAGGTCGTGATTCAACCATTTATTCTCTTTTCCTTCCTATTTCCCCTTCCATCACCACAGATCGAAACCTCTCCCCTCGTCGCATGCTTCACAACTCCGTTTACGATCCACCACACCATCGCCTTCGAGTTGCTCCACCGCAGATCCATCAACTGTGCTCACCACCAGTGCCCCCGTACGATCGCCTGCTCCATGCCAAGCCACCTTCTAGCGAGCCTTGTTGCCCAGCCGCGATGCCTCGCAAATAGAGCAGCTCCGCTGTTGCCTCGCCTGCTTAGCCTTGGACACATCACCCTTCAACGCCTGCACTTCACCCTTCACTGCCACGGGGACCTTCTCTATACCGCCGCTCGCATCCCTCCGAGCTCCACCCGTTAACAACCATCGACAGCTCTGAGCCCTCATTTTCGTGCCTCGCCTACACCGCCGAGCATGAGGTAGCAGACGACCATCGCCCTCACCAGCTCAGCCTCAACGGTCCTCCTCTTCACCTTCAGCCCACGCCACCCGCCTCCCTTGGAATCCAAGAAGAACAAAGAAGGAAGCCCCCTCTTTCACGTGCAGAGCCCCCTCCCTTGAGGAGTATTTGTACAGACGCCCGTCCTCTACTCTGTAATTACCACCAAGTCCCCTCTAGTAGGATGCACATGCGTGGTCACGTGCACCTTAGGAGAAATTGTGTCACACCCCCTACAGTACATGAAACTTAACCAGCAAGTCTCCGCCGCTTTGGAGGTACATGCAACGCAACTAGGGATGAGCATGGGCCGGGCTGGGACGGACCCTGAAGGGCCCAGGCTGAAGCCCATTTAAAAACTTCAGGCCTTAGGCCGGGCCTAGGCCCGCAAATTTTTCTTTGGTTAGGCCCAAGCCCAGGCCCGACCCAATTCCTATGGGCCGGGACGGCCCATCTCCACCCATTATAGATTGTTAACTTTGAGTTTTTTTAAAGGCAGTCTCAATTCAAGTTAGGCGAGCTAAAATTGTTTAAAACTCATGCCATAATACTTGTGAAACAACTAAAACTCAATTCTGCTGGAGATGATTTGTTATTTTATACAAGTGCACTCAATGTTAGATACCATAAATGTCTCTTATTACATAAATTGAAAGAGTGAACCAAACTTACACAGTTAACAACAACAAGTGCACCAGGCACTGCATGTTAAAAAAATAGGCATAATACCCATATTGGGTAAAGGTTCAATAATAGAAAATATTATGATGGAAAAAAACACTAAGAAATTCAAGAATAACCAACAGAATCTAAACTATAGACAAATTAAGGAAAATTAATTCCGAATTGAAATATAATGATCATCAACTTATATGTCCCACACCTGACTTTCTTGATTTATGAACATTGTATGAAGACATGATACATGAACATAGTGTTCATGCAACATGTGAGAGATTTCAGACGTGTAGGATACGGGAAGGGTTCGGTCCTTCTTTGGGTCGGGCCCATGGGCCGGGTCACGCTGGGCCGAGCCAAGCTCGAGCCCGACCCAAAAAAATTTTGGGCCTAAATATTGGGCCCAAGCCCGGCCCAATGTTCATTTGGGCTTGGGCCGGGTCGGGCTATTTGGGCTGGGCTTCGGGCCGGCCCGACCCAGCCCAATGCTCATCCCTAAACGCAACCCCTCGCCTGGTTATTTGCGCAAAGACCCTTGCAGGTCTAGGTAATTAAAGAAGCACTTTGTGCACTATTTTTTTTATTTCATTTTTGAATTTGCAATTAGACCCCTGAATTTGAGCCTTATTTTGGACCTTATTTTTGCATCATTTCATTAGTACAAAAATAACATGCTGTAGTTCAGTTAATTATCTATCTTTTGGCTATTTATTGGGAATTTTGTGAGCATTGTTGATTAACTAAAACTGTTTTGAGAAAAAAACCGATATATTTTACCCAATTCCTAGTCTTAAATTCATATTTAATTAACACTTGCTCCAAAAAATGTGCACAAATAAGAGATGATGTGTCTTAATGTATTTTAATTTATGTCCAAGTTTTATTGCCGATGGAGGTGTCTTGTGCCTAGAATAAATTCTTGAGTTGTTTCAGTAAATGATTTTTAATTAATCCATGAACATTAGTTTTGCAAAATTTTAACTCTCCTGGATTGATTATTAAAATATCTTTTTGAGATAAATTGCTCTCTGGCTAAATTGATTTGGTGGATTAATTGGGAATTAAATACTTGCGTTCACTATGTTTCCATAAAAAAATTCATAGTGATAAAAAATTCCAAAAAATTGTGTAGCTTTATTTCATCATGTTTCATTTCCAGTAAAAATTTCAATAATTTTGTAGTTTGTTTGCATGAAAAATTGCATAAAAACCCCTAAAAAGTTTGCATTTTTCATTATTTCCTATAAACTAAAAAATTCTAAAAAAATATTTTGCATTTTTCATTGGATTAGGTTTCTAGAAAAAATACAATTTGGCTAAATTAGATTAATTTCACATTAAAATTTAATTGGTCTAAGTTGCTTGATTTCTTAAGAACTTAATTAAATTGCATTATGCATTGTCTTTCACTTGCATAAAAAATACCAAAAAAATGCTTCCCCCTAAAAACCTAGCTTCTAGATCACCTAATTAGGCTAAGGAGAAAGTAGCCTCCTTGAGTTCGACCTTGGGCTTGCCCAAGTAAAAATAAAAAATTTATTGCTCGCTTTTAATTGGATAATTAATTAAGCAATTTTTTTGATTGATCTGAATTTCCCTCCTACAACGAAATTTAATGTTAATTCCACATAATTAGTGAGGGTAAATTTGGGTTTATCAGTATCTAAAAGTATCTTTCTTCTGAATGTTATTATTACCAATCTTTACCTCATTCCTTCACTACTGCTTTCACCAAATGTGCACTCCATTAAATTCATTATGAATATTAGAATAAAAATAATTTTACAACAAATAATGTTTCTTCCTCAAAGAAAGACTAGTAAGCAACTCCTAAATCCTTGAAGGTGTCTAAGATCAAAGATAAAAGTCCACAAGTTTGATATCTTTTGCTTTGAATGGTATCTCAACTCACAATTTAGGACCGAAGGAATAAGAATCCCTGTTGTGGGAGAATCCTAAACAACTCTAAGAAATCTTCTTCCATTTTGGAAGATGTATGGTAATCTAACCTATTGATATTTGGAGTGGGTGTCGACAAGTTAAGGCTCAAGGTCCAATGGAATTCATAGGTATATAAATAACCTCTACCAAATATCTATTTTGAATATAGTATTGCAATTATACAAAAAGCAATCTAGATCAAGTTAGTTATGAACTTACATCAAGTATTCTCAAGTTCATTCCAAAACTTGATAGAGGTGTAATTCTCATTATGTTCACTTGGAAGATTTTGTAGGTAGATTTTTTTTCATGTGTCTATCAGAAGGAATGAATCCAGGAAATTATATAGGAGAGGGAATAAATTGAAAACAATCATATCTATATTAATGTAATAAAATAAACTAATATATGGAACAATTACAATGCAAAAAAACATGTTATAACTCTTTCTCAGATCACCTCCTGATATCGTGCTCGTTCAAAATATTTCCATTTTGCCAATACAAAGAGTGAAATTCTTAATTCCTTGATTTGCATGTAAAAATATGTTATATAACATAAAATGATTTTATCTTGCACGAGAATAGTAACCAAATTATAAAATGATCATTTCATACTTAAAGTTGCAAACTTTTTTCTCAAACAATATATTTTAAATAAAAATCCAACAAAATGTAAATTGTTTATATAACTTTGATAAAATTTTCTTATATTCTTATAAATGTATGGATCAATTGAGCAACATTAATAATAAAAAATCCATACTTTTTAAGTTTTTAACTCGATCAAGCAAAATAAACATAAATGAGATTTGTAACCACTATAATAACGATAAAATCTATCTTTATATATTTCTAAGATTTGTAAACAATAAACTTACAAATCAAATCTATTTTGATTGAATTTTATTGTGGCAAAAAAATTTTGAGTATAGAACTATTCCCTATCTCAAAAAACCAAAAGTCTAATGTTAAGTAGAAAACTAAATAATAAAAAAACATATCTTTTCCTGAACTTAGAAGCATTTGTGGGAAATAGTTTTTAGTTATCTCTGAGTGTAGAAGAAGAAAGGGAAGAGGAGATAGAGCAATGGAGAGAGAGAAGAAAGGAGTATTTACTTGTCATAGATTCTATTTTCAGGGTCCAACTTGCCATTAGGAGAATTATCAGAGAAAAACACAACTAGGAATGTCATTTCTACTCTTGAAGGGGCTCGATGACTAGGACGATTATCATTGCGTGTGACACAAACATAACATTGTCAAATTTTCTTTGCTCGGAGGTTAAGATTAACATGGATTCTCGTCAGCAGTCTCAAATTCATCGTAGGAGATTGTTGAGATGCTTTTATCGAGGCACTAAAGTCCGATAAAGGAGCACATGCGGTGTCTGACAAATCAGAGCCAGTAATCGGTGTACATTGACGACTCTCTCGACATAGGGTACTCAACTTAAGCGAATCGAACAATAATTAACAGACAATGGTGATGAAGTAATGTAAATGAGTGAGCTAAAATTTTTAATAGACTCTTCAAAATGTATACAATGACAAGCAGTAGAGGTCGAACCATAAAGAGCATGTAGAGTAGAGAATTGCCTAATAAAAAACTTACGGAACTTTATCAAAATTTGAAATGTTTTTGTGGTTTTTTATTTATATATAATTTATATTTTTTGATTTTGCAAAATTTCACCTTTTGATTATAAAGAAATAATGTATAGTGATATAGGTAATAATTAGATATATATAAGTATATATGTAGTATATAGAAAAGAGATGTTTTTGGATTTTGGAAAAAAAATGACAATAAAATAAAAATTGCCAAAATAAAATATTTTTAAATTTTTATAAAATTTCCTCTATTTTGTTTGATTTTTAGCATTTTTTGAGGATTTGTTTATGTATTTATAATAAAGAAATATACAAAAATAAAGTAAACAAAAAATCCAGGAACTTGAAATAGGCTGAATGAATATCTATCAAGTCAGATTAAGTCTCAAAATATTTTTTCTAGATGCTAGATAATTGTTGAACAAAAGAGATCGAGCCAGTCTAATGTTTTATACAAGGCGAGAACACCATCGCTGTGGCGACCGAACACGAAGCTCTAATTTCAGACAACAATTAACCCACGAATAATGACAAAAGTAATGCAATATGGAGCAGGCTAAAATTTATTATAGCCCAGACAAAATGTGTATAGTACACAAGTATTCTGGTTATACGGGGATAGGCAAACAATTATTGTTTATAAGGAATAAACAACAATTATTTTTTGGGTGTTTTTGGGTTTTTAATTTTTTTGTGGGTTTTAATGATATTTAATTTTTATAGATTTTTAATTTTTAATTTTTTTATATTGTTGATTTTATATTTTTTTGTTTTTATATTTTTATATTTTTAATTTCTTTTTCTTTATTATGTAATATATATCTGTGTGTATGTACTAATAGATAAAATATAAATAATATATATAATATATAATAAATATACAAAAAATTTACTAAATACAATTAGGAACGGTTCTTTCTATTTTTTAAAGGTATTAAAAATGTTTATAGGTTTTTATAATAATAATAGTTATATCAATATATATAACTATATATAAGCTATGTATGGTTTTATATTTATAAATAAATATATATATATTCAAAAGTTACAAAATAAATTTTCTTCATCTTTTTTTGATTTTTATCTCTTTTTATGAATTTATTGGTGATTGTTTTCTAATTTTTAGGTACTTTTAAATTAAAAAATGCTCCAAAATTAGGAGTAATTATATATGTAGGATTGTTTATAGAATTTAAAATTAGATATAGGTCTGAAATTTCTCAAAACTTTTTAATATGTTGTAAAATGAATTTACAAAAAATATATATAGAAAACTATTTTTATATTTTTGAAAATATTTTATCTTTTTTAGGGTTAGAGGGATTTTTTCAATTTTTAAGGTTTTCTTTTGATATTTTTTTGTGATTTTTGGTATGTAGCTATATTATATAGAATATTTAATATATAATTCTTTTGTTATTTTTAAATCGAGACCTAGCCCTGCGAGACTCTGAGAGTCCCTAATATATAGTCAAAGCCTAGCTAGGACTCAAGCATATTCACAGCTAGATTTTCCATTTGATCAAAATAGTGCTAATTATCAAAATCTATGCAAATTTGAATGAGATTTTCTATAGTTTGATAATTATTGAAACTATACTATTAGATCTGTTATCCAATGTCTTATTATATAAAAGATGATAAAGAAAATAATCGAGAGATGAACAGGGAATAAATAGCACCTAAATGAGTTTTAATAAATGGAAATATATATGAAAATGTAAAATAAATTGGCAGCATGAACAAGCATAATATGGAACACATTCATCTATTTTTCCATAATTATCCAAGAACATGGGTTATTTAATCCAAAATAAAATGCACAAAACTAATTACACGGCTCTAGTTGAGGTATATTCACAACAAATATAAAGGTAAGGTGTTACATGTAAAATACTCAAAAGTTTTGAATATTTCTACGAAATTAATATACTAAAAAAATCCAAACCCGAGAGGGTCCGGGTGCAAAAGGCCATCTTATGTGGAGCGCCACGTGAGTTGACCTAGTAGTGGACCTGTATGCAATATACAATAATATCCAGCACCCACTTGCAAATTTCACACAACTTTTTTAAACATAAGTAAATATTCACATGACTAAATATGAAAACTACAAAAACCAGGGGTTACTTAATAAATTACCCCTTTAAAAGCATGTAATCGGAGGACGGAGAGACCTTCAAGTGACAGATCTAGCGACCCTGGAGAGGCTTCGCTTCATTTTAAATCAAGGGACTAGATTATATCTGAGATCCCATCCTTATATGAAGGTTGAGAGGGCAGATGGAAGAACATCTGAATAACTCACCACCGACGAGTTTATTTTACCAATTCTTCTAGCTTCCGGCCTCCTCCTCCTCAACTGAGCAACTCTTCTCCTTCTTGGGGGCTTCACGCAT
Source organism: Ottelia alismoides (assembly GCA_037367405.1). Classification (NCBI taxonomy): domain Eukaryota; kingdom Viridiplantae; phylum Streptophyta; class Magnoliopsida; order Alismatales; family Hydrocharitaceae; genus Ottelia; species Ottelia alismoides. The sequence goes on along the minus strand of JAZKJV010000517.1, from coordinate 413,336 downwards.
CAGCAAGGTCCTTCAAGGGTGTCCGAGGCTTGTCGAAAAAGTCCTGGAGCTCGAAGCAGTCGAACCTCCTGATATTGCATGGGGCCGGTGCTCCAGGTGCTTTGCATGATCACGAACTTGCGCCAAAACACTCACGGACTCGAGCTCGATGTGTTTGTCCTTGAGGTGAAGCTGAATGCACAATAGGGAGGTGAGTCTGGGGAGCTCTGGCAGAGCCCGACAGATGGAGCTTCGACTTCTGCTTGATCCTTACGAGATCAAGGGGAAAACAAAGGGGGAGTGTGAATAAGTGTAGGGGAAAGGAAATAGTTGTGTCAGGGAGTCGGAACATGATCGGAGCACCACACACTTGGGTGCCGGAGCCTAGTGCTCCGACGATTTGATTTTTCAAATTACACTACGAGAGCGAGTAAATGATAAAATTAAATACTAAGTTATGCTAAGTTAATGAAATGCGAAGTAAATACCCTGCCCTAGCAGCTTGACAGGCTCTAGAGATCGGAGCAGAAGAAGTCGCCGAAGACGATGCTCTGTTAACTTGGACCACCACAATCTGGGACTTTTTCCATGCCAAAAAGAGAGGAGAGTCGGAGATGTCAACTCTAGCTCAACCCTAGGAGGTTCTCTTGGGGCTACAGACCGAAGGTCAAGGATCAAAATGAGAACGAAGGTTGGAGGGGGCACTTATAGGGATGACTTACGACCAAAAAGGTGGTGAGATGGCACGAGAAATGAAGGTGGGCGAGGGTCAGGACAATAGGGCTAGAGCTTGGTGGTGGTCTCGAGGGTTGAGGTGCATGGAGATGGCTTAAAAAATTAGCAGAAGAGGGGGTTGCGTGAGGTCTGACAAAAGGGGGGGCGAAGGGGCGTACAATTGACTTGGGGTTAACTAACGTAGTCAATTAAAAATAGCAAATGAATTTATTATTTTTTATCAAAACATGAAAAATATTTGTAGTTTTATGTAGTATTTTATTTTGTTTTTTATTTATTTTTATAAGTTTATTTGTAACATGTTAATATTTACATGTATATATATTGATAAATATACATGTATTTTATATCTTTTATTTTTATTTTGTATTTTATATTTTATTAATTTATACATATAATTTATATATTTATAATTTAATTAAACACATATTTAGACATTTTTGTTGAATTTTTATGAGTTTGTTTATGCACTTAAATAAATATGTATGTATATTTTATATATAAGTACAATTCATCTATATATTAAAGAATCTTATTTATTTTAATGTATTTTAATGGTTTATTTTAATTTTATTATGTACATGTGTGTTAAATAGTATTAACAAATTTATAAAAATATAAGAAAGTGAAAAATATAAAGAATAACTATATTGAATATTATGTGCATGTATACTCCACAATGAGGTCCCAAAACCTAACTTTTGCATCTTAACTCCAAATTGAATGAAACCACCTTCATTTCATAGCTAATTTTATTTTATGAATAATAAAGGTAAGTTTGGTTAATTTTGAGTTTGTATGGAGAAAATACACGTCTATAAAACTTTATTTGTAGCTTTTTATTTTGTTTGTCTCGGGCACACTGTGCATTATTTTTGAGTGATATAAAATTCGTAATTTTATTTATATTTTTATGTACAATTTTCATGTTCAAAGTTTATTGATTTGATATGTAAACCTAGAGAAATAAATTAGGTCCCAGAATGTAATTATTGGCCTATAAAATTAGGGTTTCTATATTGCATTTTCTGTACAATTGACCACCCTATCTCCACATACTTTATTCCTTACCAACCAAGTCATCATAATGACTGGGTCTCAAGGGTTAGGGTCACTCAGTGTCTTTGACACTTCATTAATTTTTTTTCTTTTTTACTTATATTTTGGCAAAAATATAGTATTTTGTATAGTCTTTTACATAGTATTTAATGTGTTTTATTGAGTATTTATTTTCATAAATTAATAATATATACATGCATTTAAATAGAGATTTAAGGCCAAAATAAAAGAATAAAGGTGATGAAAGGGAGATTCATAACCCCCCTATACATGCCTTTGCTTCTCCCTTGCAAACACTTATGCAATAAGTGCATAAAAAGAAAAATAAAGAAAAGAAAAGGAACAAACTTGGACTAATTTTTGACTTTAAACTTGTCTGATCAAAATCAAAGTTTGGAGCTCAGTTAAGACCTTTGGATTCTCGGTTAGTTCAAAACTGCATTTGGGTTAGGAAGTCGACACAACAACCCTTAGGTTCCATAATCCTATAGTCCAGTTCTATTCACAATCTGGTATGAACCTTCCTCTCAGTCGCATACTCTCGTAACTTTGAAATGATAGAACCATGCGTGTGAATTTTTCAGCTCTTCCAAGATAAACCACTGAACTATAAAAAAGTTTGCTCCTCTGGTAACTCGTCCTCGTGGAGACAGGTATTTTTTTCTGAGGTTAGGTGCTGCCAGTATTTACAAACAAAAGGGAGGATGAAGCCAGAAGAAATGGGAGTGGACCAGTGCAGTCTTCATTCCCTTGTGAATCTCGGTTAATGTAATCGAATCTTCACCAAGAAGCAAGTTTTTTTCTGGAAGCTCAATATTTTGTGGAATTTTCGATGTATACTTCTTCTTTAGATTTTTCTTTTGCTTTTTAGTGCTCCGCGTTCTTATTTGTGCCCCAATGGATATAGAGTATTTTGGTCTACACATGTTTTGGGGTCCTTGAAAAAGTTGTGCCAGCAGACCATTCCTCATCTGAAGCATTGTCGCAATCCATTCTTCAGTCTTTAGATATCATGATTACTAGAAGAAGTGGGTTAGAATACATGTCTCGACAATCCCTAAGAATGGTTCCTGAGCCACCCTTGATGAAGCGGCCTAGCATCGTCTCGACTTAGACTCCAAGATTTTTCAACAATCTATCTGGATTGGGCTAAGTGTTAAGTGTGAGGTTTCTAGTCAAGCCATTGTCTCAAGAGTCGTACGGATGATATGAAGGGTTCTAGTTAGACATAATGAATCAACTCATGAACATAGTCTCATGGAATCTAAAGAATTAAGTCAAGGTGACCTGAAGTATCCCAAGTCCAGTCCTTAATGGGTTTCTTTGAAATTATGTGTATATATACCAAGACCATGCTCCAGTCTTCAGACTTTATTTCAGGCTTGTTCAATTGTCTTGATCATTCAAAAAATGCAAATGTTATATACAATGTAATAAAATATTTTTTGAAGTAATTTTCCAATTTATGATATTTTTATGGGATTTTGAAACATTTTTGCATATATTTATGAAATTTTTGGAAAGGACTTTGCAATTTTTATGGGTTTTTTTATTTTTGAAAAATTCTTAGGGATCTTTATAAAGGTTAGTGAAGGAAATATGTGTAGATAATACACTAAAGCATGTCTATTATTTAAAAGAATTGGTTTAAGAATTCACATTGGGTGTGAAGTTAGTGTTTATTTGCAGACTTGTATACAATGATTATGTATATATAGAATTGTGTTCGGGCTATTATTCCTCATAATTATGTACAAGGTTCCCAAAAATAATTTAAAAATATTTTAACAAATATTTTTGAAAGTTTTATTTTTCAAAAAAATTACAAACAATTTTTCAAACATTTACAAAATTTGAAAATCATTTTGAAAAGATTTTACAAATAGTATGTGTAGATTTTGCAAAACAACCATTTTCTAAATCATTTGCAAACTGAACTTTCAAAAATTTTATTCAAATAAATGAAATTTTTTTTTGTAAAAATATGAAAAAGATTTTTACAAAGGTTGAAAACATTTCAAAAAAAGTTTTCCAAACGTTTTCAAAAGATTTTTCAAAGCATTTTACAACCATTTTTCAAATCATTTTGCAAAATAAGTTTAAACTGTTTTATTAATCATATTTTCAAAGAATTATTAAAAAATTCTACACATATTTATAGTGTAATCTTTAAAGTTGATTAATTGTATAGTCTAATTTATATAATATATTAGCCAAATTATTGAAAATATACAAGTACGAGTTATGGATAAAGTATATACATCATATATACAACCCCCTATACTTAGCTTGAGCTATGTCCTCTTAGATTAGAGGGAAAAAAGGAAGATATAACTTGCGCGAAGTATAGGAAAGTATATACTACAATGACTAAAATAAAGAATGGGAAGTCGTTCATCCCCCCTATACTTAGAATCGAATAACCCTAAGTATAACATACTGTATACAAAATGGGGATGATCGAGGATCCATAACGTATGAAATCAGTGTACTTGGCTTGTCCCCTCTATACTTAGGGTAAAATATCCCTATATATAGACAACATGTCAAAAATTGAGGGACAAGTGAGAGAATGAATAATGAATAACCCGAGGGCACTCACCCCCTATACTGAGAATGAAGTATATCCTGAGTATAGCATATATAAATGGGGTGATGGTAACATAGAAAAAAGAATTAGAAAAATGCAAATGAAAAGAAGAAAAGAAGAAAAGGAGAAAATCTAAGCAAAGATATTTTGAGGAGCATTATCCGGCTCCACTGAAGCTATTGCATCGGTGAATTCATCATAAAAAATAACTTGTACAGAGTCGACAACAACCAGGAATGTGTCATGATCTAAATACGACTTCAGCAATTGATTGTTGACTATGAAGAGTTGTGCGTCAGTTGACAATTTTGATATCAAGATGCTTCCGTTGCCACGCACGATCCTGACTCCATACGTCCCTGTCCATTTGCCCTTTAATTTTCATAGGAAAATCTTTAACTTTACATCGAACATACACTCTTTCTGTCTAGGTTCGAAGGTCTTTCTTCTGATATGCTTATCGTGCCAGGATTTAACCTTCTCTTTGTACATTAAGCTATTGTTGTATGTGTAATATCTGAATTCTAGGAGTCTGTTCATGTCCATTTTTCTCCGATGATCACCTTTTTGTGAGTCGAGGTTGCAGATATTCACTGCTCACAATGATTAGTGAATTAACTCAAAGAGCAATGGCATGGCTTCTCATATACAAGATGATAGGGAGACATACCCAACAAAGACTTGTAGTCCGTTTGGTATGCCCAGAGAACTGAGTCTAGGAGCATGGACTAGTTCTTTTTGTCTGGACTAACTAGTTTCTCTAATATCATCTTGATTTCTCTATTGGATAATTCGACCAAGCCATTTGACGCGGATAGTAAGGAGATGCAACTCGGTGATCGATGCCGTATACCTTCGTTAATTTCTTAACCTCCTTATTGATGAAGTGGCTGCCTCCATCTGAAATCAGCATATTTGGAATCTCAAACCACGAAATGATGTTATCTTTCAAGAATTTACAAACTGTTCGATTGTATGCGGCTCGAGCAGGAATGGCTTCCACCCATCGACTCACATAATCCACGACAAGAAGGATGTTTTCAAAGCCCTGACTGTTAGGAAACGACCCCATGAAATTGATGCCCCATGCATCGAACACATCGGATATCTGAATAAACTATAGGGGCATGATTTCTCTGACACCTATGGTTTTCCCATTTTCTGACAGTCGGTACAAGCTTTTACATATTCGTTTGCATCCTTGAATAGTATCATCAACCAGAGGCCACACTATAGTATCTTCGCTATCATTATGCTCCTAGAATGGTGTCCACCAGATTTGAGCTTATGGAAGTGCTCGAGGACACTTATGTACTCCCCTTGAGGAATACACTGACGCCATATACAATATGCTCCTTCCCTAAACAATGGATCTTCCCAGTAGTAAAAAATAAATATATGATAAAAATGTCATTATTGATCTTCGTCCAATCTTGTGGACCACCCCAGAGATGAGGTAGTTCACAATATCGGCATACACGGAAGGGATGCCATGCTGAGACTTGATTCATCAGGGAAGGTGCATGTGATTGGTGCACTCCTCAGTTGAGTATCTTAGCATTTGATTATTGAGAGATGATCTGCCACCACATTTTGAACTCAATGGTTATCTCTGATTTACAATTCGAATTCCTAGAGGAGAAGGATCCATCTGAGTAATCTTGATTTAGCATTTTTCTTCTGTTGTAAGTATCAGATGGCTGAGTGATCAGTGAAAACAATAACTTTAGATCCAAGAAGGTAGAATCTGAACTTCTCTAAAGCAAATACTACTTCTAGTAACTCTTTCTCTGTGACACTATAATTTCTCTGTGTTCATCTAGCATCTTGCTGGCGTAGTGAATAACATAGGCAACTTATCCCTTCTTTGTCCTAGAATAATCCCAACAGCAAAATCTGATGCATCTGTCACGATCTCGAATGGAAGAGACCAATCAGGTGGCGGTATGACTTGAGCTTGAGTGACTGGTTCTTTCAACTGATAAAAAGATTTGAGAATCCGTTTGATCAGCAATAACTCGATCTCCTTGCAAATGAACTCAACGAGCGGTCGGGCAAGCTTGCAGAAGTTCTTGATGAAACAACGATAGAAGTCGAAGTGCCCTAGAATTGACCTCACATTCTTCACATTCTAAGGTGGCTTGAGTTTAGAGATCACATCCACCTTTGCCGGGTCAACCTTCATGCCACGCTTAGAGATGACATGTCCCAACACGTTTCCTTCTGTAACGATGAAGTGGCTCTTCTCCTATAATAGTGCATGATTGACGTTAAAAGGCTTATGAAGTACTCTATCTATGTGCTGAAGACAAGAACCAAAGTTGTCACTGTAGAGGAGAAATCATATATGAGGTCTTCAAGAAAACTCTCGACCATGTCGGCAAAGATGACAAGCATGCACCTCTGGAAAGTAGATGGAGCATTGCAAATGTTAAAGGGTATTCTCCTAAAAGCATAGGTGCCGAACGGGCAGGTGAAAGTTGTCTTCTCTTGGTCCTCATGGGCAATCACCACTTGGTTATACCTAGAGGACCAATCTAAAAAGCAGTACTCTTTCCCTGCTAGTCTCTCAAGAACTTCATCAATGAATGACAGAGGGAAATGGTCCTTTCTCACTGAATTCAGACTATGGTAGTCAACAAACACCCACCAAGATGTCATTACTCATGTAGAGATCTCCTCTCCTGGGTCATTCTTCACCACAGTGAGCTCTGATTTCTTGGGAACTAAATGAAAGGGGCTCACCTATTTGGAGTCGGAGATGGGATAAATGAAACCCGCTTTACACCACTTCATGAATTCCTTCATAAGAAAGTCCTAAAGATTAGGGTTCAATCTTCTTTAGAATTCTCAGGACGGCTTGCAATCATTTTCCAGATAGATATGGTGTGAACACAAACTTGGATCTATCCCTCGGAGATCTGAGACTTTCCAACCAAGTGCCTTGCGGTTCTTTTCTAGAACCTGGAGAAGTCAAGATTCTTGATCCCGGGTCAGCATTCTATTGAATCTGCATTTCATCATCTTTATTCATTTATTTTAGCTTAAAATCCCTTCTTAAAAATCAGTAAGTATTAATAAAACTTTTTTTATAATTCTATATTCTTTTGTAAAAAGTGTATAAATATCATTGTTTTTAACCTAAAATAAATAAATAAATAAAGGAAAATAAAGAAAAATTAAGACTTACATATGCAATAAATACAAGATGACTCTAACCTTGACGGAAGGTCCAGACTTGACCTGATCGATAAGGAATAAAATAGAAGGAGATAAGGCCTCATGTAGAAAAATAAAGGAAATTAAATTCCATTCATATTGTACAAAATTCGTTATTCATCATTATTTTGTATTTAATTCCTTATTCTATTTTATTTATCACTTAATTCATCTTAAATAAAAATATTTTCTTCTTGGAACTTGTACATAAAAATAAGTTGTAAATATTAAAAATAATTACAAAAAGATTTATTATATATTGTGAAAATAATGACACTTTGAAAAGTTGCAAAGCCTAACTTGCCAGACCCATATCTTCTCCATAAAAAGCAAACTCACTTTTATTTTACTACAAATAAAATAAGCTTCAAAATGAAAGTGGTTTCGTTAAAATCGGAGTTAAGATGTAAAAAGTGGATTTTTAGAGTGTATTGTATAATGTACATGTACTTTATATTGTGTGAATACATTCATATGCGTGGACCAAATAAGAAGAAGGTGTGTTCCTGAGAGTGAATCAAAGCATACTAACCTTTTTTTCACTCGCTCGCATGTGGGGCCACTTTTCTGGAAAGAAACGGAGGCGCTATAGGTGTGTGTTGCAAAGCAGATTTGATTGGTCTTCATTATTTAAAAATGCACACAAATTATATATGCTCTAATCTACTAGAAAGAAAGGATTTTTTTGACTATAGTAGGAAATGTGTCCAGAAGGGCTATATTGGGCCTTTTTTGACAATTATAAGTTTTGGAAGGCAATTCTAATTGATCAATCAAAATCGATTTCAATGCAATTCCTTTTTGATTTTTCTTTAGATTAGATAATCTATCATGAAAGGGAAAAGGGGTCAAGTCAATTTCTTTTGATTTTCCTCCATTTTCCTCTGCATGTAGAAAAGGAATAAATAATTAAATCCAATTATGAGAAGCCTCGTAAAGTGCTTCTTTTGGAGTTCAATTCCCATTTTAAATATTTGCAAATAATGTATTTATCCAAGAAACATGCAAATTAAAATTACAAAATCAAAATATACAAAAATAAATTCATTTTACATATTGTATATATACCACTATGTATATTGTAAATATACATATTTATTTAACCTTATAAATTATTTCATAAAAATAAAATAAAAATCCCATTAAAATTATTGAAAAATACTGTAAATAAATAAATTATTAATTATATAATTATTTTCAAATTAGATTATTAAAAATTAAGGTGTTGCATATATAGGTAAAAATACCTATGAATAAACATGAATATTTTATTTTAACCTAATTATTCAATGTATTTAAATTATTTAAAATTCACAATAAATAAGATTAGTTAATTATTAACATCTTTTATTTATATAATTTATTTACTTACATTTATTTTTTACTTAATTTTAATTTAACTGTAATTTTTGGATTGTTTTGCGCTTTTCCCCTTTTGTCCTGTAGCGGACTCGGATCCTAATTGGTTGGACCCGGGTTTGTTGACCTTGCTCAAACCTCCCTTCCACCTGATCTGCCCGAATAAATTATCTCCAGAGCTTCCGCTAGCCCTTTTCACGTTCGATTCGAGTGTCAATAAACCTTACATACTTCTCGAAATGTTTCGCACGAATAACAATTAAACTGGCCCAATAAAATCCATCTAGATCTTACCTCGATTCACATGCATTTCCTTTTTGAATTTCGCTGCTCTATCATTTCTATAAATACCCCTTCCATATCTCTGATGCCCTAGATCCGTTTTCACCTTTTAGCACCCGAGATCGAGTTCTACAGGGAGAGGCTATGACTGGACTTCGTCTCTACGATCGGGAGCGCGTTGATTTGGCTTGGGAATTGTGATCCGAGCACATGGCTGGAGCTCCGCCGGCTGCATCAAGGATTCTTCAATCCGACGCAGTTGGATCGAGGCTACAACCCATTTCATCCATCTATAGGTAATTTATATAGTTTTAATTTCAATTTCGCCTTTCATTTCGCATTTGAGTTCTGTTTTTATAGTTAACTCCAGCCATCTTCATCTACCTCCGATCTGCTCGATTGGAGGTGCTCCAATAATCATTTTCCACATCCAATCATTGCTGCACCATCACCACACCTTTTTCGTTCCTCTTCCAGAACCTATCCATCCTAGATCACACTGGATCAAGGAATTGGCCTCCTTTCCGACCATCGCCACCGGAGGCCACCCATCCACCTCCATTCTTTGTGTTTTATGCTTAATAAATAGATCGGACTCTTTATCCAAGTAGTAATAACACCTTGCAGGTGTTGGGAGCAGGACCAGAGCCTTGGATCTAGAACTGGATGCACTGAGCAGCTGTTGACCTTCTAGAACTCTAGATCTGTAGTCAAAGTGTCATCAGAATTCAAATCGAATCCGGGAGATGCGATGGAGTAGCAGGATCGTGCAGAGACCTTCATGAGGTGCTTGCGACTTAGATCGACCGAGATATCTTTGATTGAAAGTTACCTGCATTCATCAGAGTTTTTCTAGCTGTCCCAACGTCCGTCAGATCAAGAACAAGGAAGCCTAGATCGCATCACAACCGTCAGTGCATCCCAATTTTAGACCATTAAATCAGATCTTCAGATAAACATCTGAGCCGTCAATTCTAACATGTGGATTGGTGAAAATTTTACATCTTAGCCTTGCTGTTTTTATATTTTGTAAATAAACTTCGTTTGGACATGTAACGTGTTATAATGCTTGGTTTATTTTCATTATTTTACCTCTGGTTTGTTTTAATTCCATTTTTATCCAGTTCGTTTTGTATAAACGTTCTTTGCATGTGACTCGGTGTTAAATTGTAGTATATATCCCGTGCTTTAAGTAACTCCATTGGGGGCTGTGCTAGTGCATCTCACGTACGCCGACACACTCCCCTTTCAGAGAAATTACACATTTCCTACTACAATTAATTAGCTGTTGATTTTTTTAGTCTGTTAAATAAAAATATATGCAATAAGGTCCCTGTGAAGCTGTTTTTAAATTTGTTTGTTAATCTAGTTTAATAAATTACTAATTGCTTTTAAAGATTCCTACAAATAATACTTAGCTCCTATTAAGTAGTATCATCTTCCTTAATTTTTGTTTGTTATTTTATTTAGTTTTAATATTTTTAGTAAATCAAAATACCCCAATTTCTCTCTTTTTGCAATATTAAATAAATAAAAACTATAAAAACTTCTTAAAAAATTCTATTTTTTATTGTTTATTTTAATTGTTTTAATTTTTGTTTAAATTTCCTCCTTAAATTCTTTATACGTACAAAATCATAGAAAATATACAAATTTTTGTAAAATATATTTTTGAAAACTTTGGAAAATCATCTATATTTCTGTATATATTTTACATAATTTTGATTTTACTTGTTATTTTAAAATTTTAGAAAGATGTTCATTGTTTTCTGTTTCTTATTTTCCCTATTTTTAATTGTTTTAAAAAATCTAAAAATTCTTTAAAAATCTTAAAAACAACAAAATATTATCAAAAAAATCAAAAAAAAATTATCAAAAATATTTTTACTTGAGTTTTCTGCATATTTTTACCTTACTTTAAAATAAAAAAGGGCACTTTCGTTACAATTTCTTTTTATTCATTTTATTTGTTTGATTTTAAAATTTAAAACTACAAAAAATTGAAAAATAAAAAATAATAAAAAAATTAAAAAAGAAAACTAGAAAATATAAAAATTAAAAATTCCATAAAAATAAAAAAGAAAAAAAATCCATAAAACCAATAATAGTTGATAAATAGAATTTCCCTTTTTATTTTATTATTATTTTTGGTTTAAATAACCCTCGGGATTATTGTAGCCTCCCTGAGTTTGATATTGTACGCTATACAGGTAAATAAATAGCCATTTATTCCTCTACTTAAATTCATTTCTATTTGTCGGCTTGAGTTATGAATAATTAAAAAAATAAAATTTTGTTTGAGGAATATTAGGTTACATCAACACTTAGATTTTGCTAATAAAATTAAATCCCTAATTTCTTTAAAATTGGTATCATTGTTAGGGATTATGTTATTCTTTGGGTGGAGGCGATCACCACCTGAGCTGTTGATAGTTGTACGGTTTGTTCCTTTCTCAAGGACAACATTATTGCATGTTTCGGGATATCCAAAATACTCATTTCAGATGGGGGAAGCCATTTCATCAATCGTGAGGTCAGAAAGTTAGTTAAAGAGTACACCATTGAGCATAGAGTTGTGTCTCCTTACCACCCACAAACTAATGGCTTGGCTGAGATTTCAAATAGGGAGATCAAGATGATACTTCAGAAACTTGTACGTCCAGATAGGAAGAACTGGTCCAATATGCTTGACTCAGTTTTAAAATAGCGTACAAGTCTCCATTGTGCATGTTTTCCCTATATTTTGGTTTATGGAAATCCTTGCCACTTGCTAGTTGAGTTTATTCACAAATCTTTATCGGCACTCCGTGTATGCATTTGGATATGAGAGAGCATGCCAGAGTATGAAAGTGGATCTTAACAGGTTGCTGGAATTCCGAGATTTCGCTTATGATAACGCACTCATGTAAGGAAAAGTCAAGCGTTGTCATGATAAACACATTAGGAGAAAGACTTTTATCACTGATCAGAAAGCATGGTTGTTTGATGCGAAATTAAAGTTATTTCCTAGCAAACTTAAAAGCAAATGGTCAGGACCGTATATTGTTAGAGCTGTGCATGACAATTATAGTATTGTCATATCTGGGTTGTCATCTGATGCACAACCATTTGTTGTGAACGGACAGTTGACGAATCCATATCTAGATCATAATACATTCTTGTCTATGGTTGTATCTATTCATTTGGTATCAGATGATGATCCTTTGATATCTTATGCATCTGATACATGAGCTGATATTTTTTATATATATTCTTTTCTTTGTATCCCTTCTTCTTCCGTTTTTATCATTCACCTCTTTCCCATGTTTGCTATACTTAGGATGTACTCTATCCTAAGTTTAGGTGGGTGAATGACTTGAGTTGTTCTTTTCATTCTGTTTCATCATTCTTGTTTTTGCCTGTACTTAGGGATACTTTATCCTAAGTATAGGGGGATTGATGTCATTCATTTCTTTCTTCTTTATTTTTATTTATTTTTTTTATTTCTTTTTATTTCTTATGCTCCCTCGTTTGTTCTTCAACTTGTTGATATTCTTTTTCTATATTTGGAGATATTTTACCATAAGTATAGGGGAGGGAAAGTCAAGTCGTTGAGTTTCTACATTCTTTTCTTTGGTCTTCCCTGCTTGTACAATCTCTATACTTAGGATTATTTGATCCTAAGAAAGGAGGGATCACCGACTTTTATTCTTTTCATTATTTATTCTTTGAGTAATTGTTGTATAGATTCTTTTCACTTTTCTGTACTTAGCACGTGTTATGTCTTCCTTTGTTGCTTCTTGGTCACTATGAGGACATAGTTCGAGCTAAATATGAGGCATCGTATATATTGTATATATACTTTATCCATAACTCGTACTTTTTTTGTTAATAATATGGATAATAAAACTTGAATAAAATGGTTTGTAAAATTTTTTGCAAAAAATTCTTTGAATTTTTTGTAAATAATTTGTTAAAAGTCTTTGTAAAATTGTTTATACAAATACTTTGTAAAATATTTGTAAATGCTTTGTGAAATTGTTGTAAAAACCTTTATAAGTCATTCGTGTAAAAATTGTTGTAATATTATTTTAGTTGTGCAATATTTGTAAATTAATTTGTATCAAAGTTATTTATATTGTAAAAATATTTGTAAAATGTTTATAAATAAAATCTTTGTAAAAATTGATTTGTAAAGTTTTGTAAACTAGTTTTAAAAACCTTTTGTAAAATATTTGTAAAATTGTTTTGTTAAATTTTGTAAAATATTTTGGAATATTTTTGTAAAATGTTTGTAAAACTTTTGTAAAATTGTTTGAAAATTATTTGTCATCTTGTATATAAATAACTTGTTTGTATATATTGTTTGTAAATACTATTTGCACAAATGTTTGTAAATAGAACTTGTAATCACCATGTAAATATGTGAATAAAATTCTTTTATGCATAAAAATCTTTAATAAAATCCTTTGTATAAAACCTGTATAAAGTTGTATATAAAATTCCTTATTAAAAAATGTCCATAAAATTCTTTTATAGATAAAATTCTCCTTGTAAAATTTGTATATAAAACTTGTAAATATTCTTTTGGTAAAATCTTGTATAAATTGTGTATAATCTTGTGTACAGTGGTTGTATAAGACTCTTTGTAAATTTGTATAGAATCCTTGTTAATTCTTGTAAATGTGTATAATTCCTCTATTGAAAAATCCTATAAAAAATTGAAAAAGGTAAAATCCATAAAAATTTGCAAAACTCTCTTAAAAATCTCTTAAAAAGATTTGGCTTTTCTTTTCTTTTCTTTTCTTTTCTTTGAAAAAATTGCTTTGTATATATTTCTTGCATTTACATTTGCATTTTTCAGAATGAAATTAATGATTAAACTAGTATGGAATAAAATCGAAGAATAGAGGTTGGTTAAGAACTTAATCGACTTAATTTCAGTGGAACCTTATAGGAATTGGAGTTGAGACTTTTCATGATTTACGATTTAATTCTTTTAAGTCGACAAGACTTCGTTCACATGTCATCTTAATTGGCCTTAGTAGAATATTTCATATGTACGCATGGTTCTTTTAGACAGTGACCTAACTTGGACAAACACTTGCACGTAGCTCTTCACTGATGAGTTAGTGAGGGTTAGAATCCTTTGGTAAGAGATGCACATGAACGGAAACATACACAATCTCCTCGAGTGGCTAGTGCACCCAACCTAGTCTAGTGGCATGGACGTCTAATGACGAGAGCTGTGTGTTGAAATAAAGCTTCGGATGAGGGTTGGTCTGCTGGAACGTATTTTCTAAGGCCCCAAAATATGTGCGAAAAGAAAGACTCTTTATCCGTAGGGGCACAATAAAGATCTATGCAGTACAACAATTCTTTCCACCAAATAGAAGAAATATTATCCAATAAAAAATATCAAGCATGTATATATTTGACCACATTGGTCTAGCTTCAGAGAGACTGGAGATCTTCGTGGAGACTTGGCTACACTGGCCGGCTTCACAAAGAGACGTGGCTACACTAGCCACACTCCAGTTCTCTTCTTATTCTTTTACTTCTCCCTTTCGATTGTGGACACATCACACACATGAACTTAGAAGGAAATACTCCGCTCCTAGAAAAAAAGAGTAGCTAGACAAGGGAATTAGGGTTACCTTGCTGAGAGGATGTTTGTCTTTGCCTTCTGATGTGGAGAGCTATATTTCATATATACAATATACATAAGATTCATAGTCATTAGAATTTCAGTATGGGGACTTGTTCTGACCTGGCCGTTGAGGCGACATGAATAGGAGTCTTGTGGAACTTAGAGTCTGTTAGGTTTTAACTCCAATTGTCAATAAGGTTATGTCAAACTAATAATCCAAAGGTTTTACAGAGCTCCATACTTTGATTTTATGAAGAATAGTTTTAAAAATCAAAATTGTTCTAGGTTCTTTATTTTTCTTTATTTTCTTTTTAGTTACTTATTCTTCTAATAAGTGTTTACTACGGGACTAGCAAAGGTAAAGTACAGGGGGATGATGAATCTCCATTTCACCATTTTTGTTTATTTATTTATATTTAAAATCCCTTCTTAAATATCTGTAAGTATTAATAAAACTTTGTTTTATAATTCTATATTCTTTTGTAAATAATGTATAAATATCATTATTATTAACCTAAAATAAATAAAGAAAGAAATAAAGGAAAAATAAAGAAAAATGAAGACTGTATATATATGCAATAAATACAGGCTGACTCTAACCTCGAGAGAAGGTCATGACTTAACCTGATCGACAAGCAATAACGTAGGGGGAGATAAGGCCTCTTTTGGAAAAAATAAAGAAAATTAAATTCCATTCAGATTGTACAAAATTCATCATTCATCATTATTTTGTATCTAATACTTTATTCTGTTTTATTTATCACTTAATTAATCTTAAATAAAAATGTTTTCTTCTTGGAATTTGTACATAAAAATAAGTTGTAAATATTAAATATAATTTCAAGAAGATTCATTGTATATTGTGAAAACTTTGAAAAAGCCGCGAAGTTATACTAGCCAGACAATGTATCTTCACCATAAAAACTCAAAATAAAGAAAACTTACTTTTAGTAAACTCTAAATAAAATAAGCTTCAAAATGAAAGTGGTTTTACTAAAATCAGAGTTAAGATGTAAAAAGTGGCTTTTTGGAGTGTATTGTATATTTTTGTAATATATTGTGTGAATATATTATTTCATGTATTTTATGTACATATTTGTTCATATTATATTTTTACATATTTATAAATATTGTATTTAATTCAAGAAAAATGCAAATAAAAATTACAAAAATAAAAATATACAAAAATAAATTCATTGTATACATTGTATATGTACTACTATGAATATTGGAAATATACTTATTTATTTAACCTTATAAATTATTTCATAAAAATAAAATAAAATAGCCGTTAAATTTCTTGAAAAATGCTGTAATTAAACATAGAAATTATATAATTACTTGTCAAAATAAATTATTATAAACTAAGACGATGTATATATAGGTAAAAATACCTATGAATAGAAATGAATATTTATTTTATCCTAAATATTTAATGTATTTAAATAACTAAACATCGCCATAAATAAGGTTATTTAATTATTAACATATTTTATTTATAAAGTTTATTTATTTAAATTTATTATCTATTTTATTTTAATTAAGTCTCATTTTTGGACTGTTTTGTCCTTTTCCTCTTTTGTTCTGTAGCAGACTCGGGTCCTGATTGATTGGACCTGGGTCTGTTGACCCGGGTCATCTCTCCCTTCCACCTGATCCGCCCAAATAAATGGCCGTCGGAGCTTCTTATGGCCTTTTCCTCTTTCAATCTGAGCAGTAATAAACATTGCTTAATTCTTGAAATGTTTCGTCCGAATAACAATCAAGCTCGCCCGAATACATCCACATATCTCCTTGTTGCGTGCGCATTTCCTTTTCGAATTTCGCTGCATCGTCAATTCTATAAATACCTTCTCCAGATATGCGGTGCCCCGGATCCGTTTTTCACCTCTTTAGTGTCCGAGATTGAGTTCCAGAGGGAGAGATTGAGACGGGGCTTCATCTCTGCGATCGGGAGAGCATCGATTTGGCTTAAGAATTGTGATCTGAGCATGTGGCCGGAGCTCTGCCGGTCGTGTCAGGGCTTCTTTAATTCGACTCAATTGGATCAAGTCTACAACCCTTTTCATCCATCTGTAGGTAATTTAGATAGTTTAAATTTCAATTCTGCCTTTCATTTCGCATTTGAGTTCTTTTTTTGGAGTTAAATCCAATCATCTTCATCTGGCTCCGATCTGCTCAACCGGAGGTTCTCCGATCATCATTTTCCACATCCGATTGTTGCTGCACCATCACCACACCTTCTTCGTTCCTCTTCTAGAACCTATCCATCCCAGATCTCACCAGATCTGAGAATTGGCCTCCTTTCTGACCATAGTCATCGGAGCCCCCCCATCCACCTCCATTCTCTGTGTTTTATGCCTAATAAATCGATCAGAGTCTTTCTCCAAGTAGTAATAATACCTTGCAGGTGCAGGGAGCGGGAGAGGAGCCTTGGATCTAGATCGGAAAGCACTGAGCAGCTGTTGACCTTCGAGATCCAGATCTGTAGGCAGAGTGTCATCAGACTTCAAATCATATCAGGAAGATGCGGTGGAGCTGCATGATTGTGCAAAGACCTTCAGTAAGTGCCCATGACTTAGATTAATTGAGATATCTCCGATTGAAAGTCATCTGATGCTGCATTCATAAGAGTTCTTCCTGTTATCCCAGCATCTGTCAGATCAAGAAAAAGGCAGCCTAGATTGCATTGTAACCATCTGTGAGCTCCAATTTCGAACCATCAGATCAGATCTCCAGATCTGCATTTGAGCCATCCATTATGCACGTGGATTGGTGAAAATTTTACATCCTTAGCCCTATTGTTTTTATATTTTGTAAATAAAATTTGTTTGGACATGTGTCGTGTTATAGTGCTTGGTTTATTTGCATTATTTTACCCCTTGTTTGTTTGAAGTGCATTTTCTCTAGTTTGTTTTGTATAAACGTGCTCCGTACGTGACTTGTAGTTAAATTGCAATATATATCTTATGCTTTATTGTTAATTTTTAGTCCCTCTAAATAAAGTAGTTCCATTAGGGTATGTGCCGGTGCAACTCACGTGCACTGGCACCCCTTTTAGAGAAATTGTACATTTCCCCTGCACTTTATTAGTTGTTATTTCTTTAGTTTGTTAAATAAAAATATTTGCAATAAGGCCAATGTGAAGCAGTTTTCAAATTTTTTGTTAATCTAGTTTAATAAATTGCTAATTGCTTTTAATAATTCCCTGAATATCACAATTTTCTCATGTTAAGTAGTATTATCTTAATTTTTATTTGTTATTTTATTTTGTTTTAATTTTTTTAATAAAAAATATACCGATTTCTCCCTTTTTGTAGTATTAAATAAATAAAAATTATAAAGACTTCTTGAAAATTCTAAAAATTTTGTGTTTATTTTTTTATTTGTCTTAATTTCTGTATAAACTTCATCTTTAAATTCCTTATAAAACCAAAAAATAAAAAACACTAAAAACACTTGTCTAACATCACAGAAAATACAAAAATTTCATAAAATACATTTTTAAAAACTTCGAAAAATTATCTCTATTTCTCTATATATTTTGCACGTTTTTCATTTTATTTATTATTTTTAAAATCCAAAAACATCTCCACTAATTTCTATTTCTTATTTTTCTGTTTTTAAATGTATTAAAATCCTAAAAAAATCTAAAAGTTCTTTAAGAATAAAAAAATAACAAAATCATCAAAAACACAAAAATATTTTTACTAGAATTTTCTGCATATTTTTACTTATTTTAAAAATACAAAAAGAGTGCTTTCTTTACAATTTCTTTTTATTCATTTTTTTGTTTATTTTAAATCTTTAGAAATATAAAATATCATTTGAAGAATTAAAAATGTTAAAAAAATATAAAATCATAAAAGTAAAAACATATAAAAATTAAAAATGCCATTAAAAATTAAAAAAAAGATAAAAATACACAAAAAACCAAGTGTAATTGATAAAGAATATTTGCCTTTTATTTCATTGATTTTTTGATGTAAGTAACCCTCGAGATTATTGTAGCATCCCT
This sequence comes from Ottelia alismoides, assembly GCA_037367405.1. Taxonomy (NCBI): domain Eukaryota; kingdom Viridiplantae; phylum Streptophyta; class Magnoliopsida; order Alismatales; family Hydrocharitaceae; genus Ottelia; species Ottelia alismoides. Next base: position 394,466 of record JAZKJV010000517.1, on the reverse strand, counting down.
AAGTTTGATCTTGTATGCTATACAGGTAAATAAATCGCAATTTATTCCTATGCTTACATTCCTTTCTGTTTGTTGGCTTGAGTTGTGAATAATTAAAAAAAATAGTTTTTTATTTGAGGGAGATTGGGGTTACACCGAGACTTAGATTTCTTAATAAAATTAAAGCCATAATTTCTTGAAAAAAACACTTATTGCTGATGATGACTGGATACATATGTTCTTCACCGGTAAGGAAAGTGTACTTCAGACCTGCCGAGAGCAGCTTGAGTTCTAGTAATTGATGAGCTTACTCCACGGTCACTTTTGAAACAATGCTGGTAGATGGCTGATATGCTAATTTCAATGAGGTGCTGCTCACCTCTATCACTGCTAGATCTGAAATGAATATGTCAAACATATCTGCAATGAATTCATCGTATTCAGCTTGACATGAATCTTCTTCGAACATGCTGCTCAATGACTTGAATTCTGATTCGATCTCCCAATCAGCAAGGATGCATGGGCTGATTGTGTTGTACAAGTCCTCATCGGAGGAGAGGATTTCATGTATGATAATGTCATTTAAAGAAATTGATGGGTCTTGGATGCCCACAATATCATAGTCTGCTGCTGATTCTACTCTCCCTATATCATATGAGGCTTTTGGCTTGTTGACCAAATCCATGGTAGCTTTGTCAGTGCTGGAGCGGAAGGTGACCTTCTTAGACATGTAGTCAACAACTGCCTCAACTGTGCGAAGGAACGACCGACTTAGAATGATAGGGGTCTCGAGTAACGGTGCAGGTGAGTCCATGTCTAGAACAACAAAATCAACGAGAAATTTCATATCCTGCACGGTTATGATAACGTCCTCCAACATACCTCTAGGCCTCTTATGGATCGATCCGCAAATTGTAGTTCTTGTAGGCTTAAGCAGTCCAAGCCCAAACTCTTGCAGTAGTGAGGAGGGCATGAGGTTTATTGAAGACCCTCTATCAAGTACAGTCCGCTCAAAAACTTGGTCAAAAATATGACATGTGATATTGGGTGCTCCCTTCTCTTTCTTTTTCTACAGGAGGTCACTGATTGTGTTCACTGTGGCCATGGTCATGATGTGTTTCTCTCCTCTGCTACGCCTATTCTTGCGGTATGTACGCTTGGAGGTGCATGCCTCTTTTACTCCTTTCTTAAAATCTAACATATAGTTCACATACTTCACGAGTGGTATTTTTAAAACAAGAATCTCACTAATTTCAACCACTCTAGAGTTGGACAATGGAATTTTCAATTTTAAATTTTTTGGGTATTTTCCATAACTTCACGAAATGGAAATTCATAGAAGAAAATTCAGTGTTCTTAATTATAGACTTATTTATAGACGATTGGCCAACAGATGAGCCATCATGCAAAATTGGAAAAAATGTATGTGCAGGAGCTTGGGCTTCATCGGGTTGCTCTGCACAACACGTGACCCCTTCCTTCTCCCTCTCAGCACGTAAGGAGTCCGTGCTCCGCACCCCCTCTCCTTCCTCTAGCAATGACCCAACGTAGTTCGTCTCACCGTCTTGCATAACACCCCTCATCTGCAACGACCGCCGCCTTAACTTCCTTTCCTAGCCGTTGCAACCCCCGCACCTCCTCTACCTCCCTGCATAACCGCCAGCTACTTTACCACCTATAAAACCTTCGTCACCCTTCCTTGCTCGGGCATCCACCATCTGCCCTAGTCTTTTCCCTCGAGCTCCAAGTATCTGGAGGTGATAGCTCCAGGTCGTTGTCAAGCGACCACGAGCAGGAGGCCAACGAGATCACATGAGAATATCCTCCTTGTCTGCATCACGTCCATCGCGCTGCTATGCTTGGATTCGTCTATCGTCGGAATCCTCGAGGGATGACCCAGAGATCGGAGCACCACCCTCAACCTCAGGCGAACCCTCCTCCACTTCCGTTTGCAAGAAAATTGACTCCAATAGGTAGTTTTCCCCCAACTACAGACCATAATCCAAACACCCATTCTCGAATCAACTCTACCACTCCATCTTCTTCTTCCCCTCCATTTCCCTTCTATCTCCTAGATCCCCTCATCTCTGGCCTTGCACAGGCTGGAGCTCCGCTCCTTTTCCATCGCCCTCGCATGGATCTTCCATCCCCCTTCTACATCCCTGATTTTTGCTAACCATCTGCATATCGCACGTCCCCAACCTTCGACTGCCAACACTCCACCTCCGCTCGCACTGGTCCCGCTCCAGCTGTTGCTTCTCCATCGACCGTCGCCACATGAGCCACCTACGCGAGGCTCGCTACTAGAAGCTCCCCGCACCGCATCACCGCTCCACCTCCAGTCGTGTGTTGACGAAGGTGGAGCTGACCGCCTGACGCCCTACGCCTTCAACTTCACCGGTATCCTCGCACGTGGCGGTGTGCTCCAGACCGCACCTCCAACAAGCACCAGCCGTTGGATTGGGTTAGTACCCTTGATCCAATGGTTGTCAAGCCGCCGCGTCATCCGCCCCCGAGCCTCGGCCCACGCCTTGAGGCTCGGGGAAGCCAAGCGTCCTCCATCCTCCACCTAGGCTAGGGCATCTGAACCTTCGCCTCAGGGACCCGAGCGCAGCCGCTGCCTGAGCATCCTGTGGTACGTGCCCTGCACGTGCTATGGGGGCATTTCACGTCGAGACCCCTATTAGTTCCTGCTATTGCCAAAGGGTCCCCTGCCAGCTCAGTCACATGTCATGCACGTGCCCACTTGGGTCAATTACAAAGAGGCCCTGACGAGTTTTGTGAATTTCAGATAAGTCCTCTAGGGACTGTTTTGCAGTGAAACTCCTATTTTTTTACTGCATTTTAGTCCCTTGATTTCATTTGAGCATAACTTTATCACACGAACTCTGTTTTTTGCATATAATGTCATTTTAAAGCTTGTTGAATGCTCTATCTTATTGCATAGTTTATGGACAAATATGAGGATACTTATTGAGATTTATTATTTGAGGATCTATTCTACTTTGTAGGATGAATTATTGATATATTTTACTTTTTTTGAGAAAAGTTGATCTAACCTGCAGGGACCCATTTGACGAAATTTAACTTGATTAACTCTTCATTGATAATTGACCTTCTTAATTAAGGAATTTATCTTTGCAGGAACTTACTCAAGGAGGTGAAAGTTCCATTTTCTTGATACTTTATTTGAGAAATTTTGAGTCGATCTGCTAATTGTTGACCATTATTTTTAAGAACTTCGATCAGTTGATTGAGACAATGATCCCCCTAATATTTGAGATGATTAAAGGCTATTATTTTTGGGAGTGATTTATAGGGAAATTAGGGCCTAGAGTGTCTCGAGAAATTTTTGCAGGGCAAAGCTTTGACACATTGATCTTTTTAGCATGCATTTGAAATACTGATTGATGCATAATTCTGGATTTGATATCTTTTAATCTATGATTTAATTTTGAGGATATTGATAATTATTGTTTGGATTAAAATCGTATAAAATCACAGATCCTATGCTGAATTATTCTCTCTGTTATTTTTCTCTTTACATCATCATATTTTCCATTTTATTTTCTGACACAGAAATTAACCTAGCATTTCATTAATTATTGAAATTAATCTAAAACTGCGCAACTAGAAATCATCGTTCCCTGTGTTTGACATTGGTATACATGCTAAGTAAAAATATTCCACAATATTCAAAGATTGTGGTTTTTGATCAACCGCTTTTCATCTCCTATACTACAATTGTCGATTATTAAAGAGGTGAACTTTGCATTCATCAAATGGAGCTGTTGTTGGGGAACGACATATTTTTAGGGTTTTAGATTATTTTCTATAATTAATTTTTGTGAAATTTATTTCTGTGTCATTTTTTCTCTTTCGTATACATTTTATTTTCTATATTATATTTTGCATATCACTCTACAAATACTAACCGCATCTTCTCTCTTACAGATAGCTCAGAGCGATTTTTGGATATAATTCAAGGTTTTGCAAAGAAGATTGATTTTTATTTTTTGTGTGAGAGAGAGTTTATTTGTTTATTTTCTGCATTATTCACAGGGTCCCTTTCTTTGAACCCTGTTAATTTGTAATATTTCAGACTAGACTTCTCTATGGTGTTTCGGGTCTATTTCAACCCCTTCTATGTGGTTGGGACTCGACTTCAGTGGCATAGGAATTAGGCACATATACGCTTGCTTAATTATTCTTGATTGTGCTCGTAATTCATAGGCCACACTTTCACTAATTATATGCATTGTAGATCATTCAACATTAGCCAAGTCGAAATCATTTCTTCTCGCTAATAGAACTATCTATTAGGACGTTTTTCCTCTGTACATATCATTTAGTGTGATTTTTAAATGTAATTTTTAAAAATCCTTTTATTGCATCTCGCATGAAGAACACGAGGAATCACTGTAAGTCTTCTTCTTAAGCATGCATCATTGATTTACGCTTGCATTGGCTTTTTCGATTCTCCCTCCTCAGTTTTTACAACTCAGGAATTAAAGGAATTGGGACTTCTTGTTAGGTGTGAATTTCTGTGCCCATCTAAGACCTTAGTGATAATCTTAATCTAAAATTAGGACTACTAATTAAGGTGTCTGTTAATAACCTAACTTAAAATAAAGCTTGTGTTTGATGGAGAATAACCCACTTATTATTTGTAAGAACAAAATCAAACCTCTAGGAAAAAACCAAAAACTAAAAATTTTCATCAGACTACTGTTTTTAGAAACAACTAGCTACTTTTCAGTGAGGGAATTTTGGGCAGTCATTTTACTTTCCGACTTCCCTTAGCAGAGTGGGTGGTTTAGAGGACATCGTGTAAGTCTCCGTCCTCAAGTAATGGGTATCCGTATTTTTTTACAGTCCACACTTACACCTATACTGGCTGAAAGTAGATGCAACTAGTTGTATGAACTCGGGACAGTCTTTTTGAAAAATTTGAGCACCTAACAACTCTGCTTAATTTTCAAGATTGTTTGATCATTAAAATTAAAATTGAAAAGATGAGAGGTCGAGCCCTAACGTGCCTTCATCAGTATTGAGTGGGTGAATTGATGAGTTTGACTTGTTTTGTTTTATGTGAGTCTTCTGTACATTTGTATGTGCAGTGGATTCTCTCTCCTAATTATTTCTTTGTGCTCCAAACCACTCCTTTCTTTCGAGATGGATTCTTATGAGTTCTTCGTTCGGACTTTGCGAACAGATCCCTGAGCTTCTCAAGTAACTCATCTCCTCAATTTTGAGATTACCCTCTTCTCGAAACTCCATGGTATGGGGATGATCCTTTTCTCCAAATCTTGGTGCACCCTTCACCTACAGGGATTAGTCAACCCCTGACTAACCCTCTCTCCTACTCCCTTCTTGCCGAAGAAACTTTCATCTTTGGCAGAACCCCTAAACATTCCAAGTATGAGACTAACTGAAATTTATGTGCATATGAAGGTGAAAAAGAAGTCAAGATGCCTTTTTTCAATTGTTTGCCTTTTATTCTGTATTCAATCTCTCATCGATTTATCAATATGATACCAAATCAACCATCTCTTATCATCCACGATTAATGTGTACTATCCTATTAGATCTCTTTGCTTCTGCATATTCCGTACCATTCTGATCAATATCCTTCATCTTCACGAAGAACGAGCACCTGGGGCTTGATCTTTCACATCCAAGAATCCCACCTTATCGCCTCACATTCTCGTGAATTTGTTCGCATGTGTTTGTATTTTTGTTGTACTAATACTACAGGACTAGTGAGTTCATTGGTCAGAGATCGTGGTGAAATTTCGATATCCATCTTCATCTGCAAAAGCACGTCATCAACAAAGCTATTTGAAGGACTTTGCATCTTCATCAACTTTGCCCCGACTTCGCGACAACTACAGGAAGGTCATCTGACCTTAAGCGACAACAAAGTAGCAAAGAAGAGGAAGAGTAACATAGTCGGAGCCTAGTCCTAGCTCTGTCGCCTATGGAGGAGAGGAAGAAAAGGTGAGGAGCAGCATCCGTTAGATCCCCATTATTGGCGAGATCTGACGACCTTCAGAGTGCCACGTTGCCATTCCATAGCACTGGTTCAACCCTGAGGTTCGTGAGATGAACATACATCCGAACCATATGCAAAGCACCAGGAATTACCATGTGCACCAACCCTCTACATCAGAACCTGATCAAGTCACGTGCATCATGCACATGATGTGGAAAAACTACAGCTCCAACCCTCTGATTTTCTTTATTTGTAGATAAGTCCTTCCGCCTTTCATGTGAATTACAATTTAGCCCCTGTGGTTTACTTTAATTGTAATTTTGTCCAAATCTGTCTTTATTTGTAATAAAAACTTGTATTTTTATTGCAAAAATGCCCATGTATTAAACTTCAAATATCTTTTTACATATAAATCCAAATGAAATTATTTTGGTCTCATTTGAAAGCACTTTTGATGCTCTTTATCTAGGATTGATTTATTCCAAATTTTTCATTTAAAAATCATGCTTGATTGTTCCTTTTGTTACGCTTGATTTGTTCCTTTTCCTAAGTGCTTAAATTGACCTTTAAATGAAATTGAAAATGGACTCTTTGTGAGGAATTGATCTAGATATTCACACTAAATCTTAGTGACTTTATTCTAGTTATTTTCATAAAAATCATTAAGTCATTAATCGATTCAGTTGCATGTTAATTAAGTTAGCATTAGATTGACACTAAAAGATTAATAATTATTGAATGCTTTTGAGAATCAGACCATCACTTTCTTGATTCTTGCTTCATTAATCTATAAACCAATTTTGGGAATTGGTATAGTTAATACAAGTTTTCTTACGTAGCATTACCTATTGTGATTGTGAAAATTGTTGATTATGCATTATTTTCTTCATTTAAATTAATTGCATAAAAAATGTATTGAAAATAATCTCCTTTGTATTTAATGCATCTGTTCATTGTGATCATCCTATAAATTGCTATAATAAAAATCTAACATTCAAATTTATTCACCTAATTGCTTGTTTGTCCCTATGTTCGACCCTCGATTTCCCAAGTTTACAAATTAAAGCCGAGAACCTAATAGTTATTAATTTATTTACTAATTGCTCGTGTCACTGAGATTCTTCTCAGTTCTGTATGATTCGCTAATTGTCCGTTCTACAATGAGCCCAATTTATCAAATGCATTTAGCGAGTAATCATATGGCACCGTTGTTAGGGACGCAACACATTTTGTGATTATTTTTAGGTCAAAATAATTATTTAATGATTTTTTAGGTTAATTATTTTGAGCTTAATTTATTTAATTGTTTCTATTATGTGTTGTATGATTTGTTATTGTTACATATTGACTATTGTAATTCTTTCAAGAATTATCTAATCACATATTATTTTGTGTCAGGCCCATGGAGTCGATGACTTTCGAAAGATCGTAGAGACAAGGAGCTTGGAGCTTCTTGCTGGAGAGTCCATGAATCAAAATAATTGGAGAGCCTACTTTAGTTAATTTAGTCCATTTGTTGTGTTGTAATTAATTTGTAATATTAATCACCTATTTACAACGATTCTCGATTGAGTCATCGCGTGTGTAACGATGACCTGTTAAATTTATTTTTCATTATGGTGGTTTTGTCGAGAGTAGTTCTCGACTTGAGTGTCGGTTTTATATCAAAGCATTATGCCAAATTAGACATATCGTATGTCAATTTTGCTTGATCTAATTCGTAAATTAGGGCACACCACAATGTCATAAGATTCACAATTGCAAAAATCTTAGGATATTCATATACACACTTAGCATATGTTCTACTTAGTCAGAATAAATTGATTTCTTCACTGGTAATAAAACTTCTGCTTAGGTGTGGTTTTTTGACTTGCATCACTTAGATGGATTTATATGTTCAGTATATGCATCCACATTGAGAGGGCTGGGAAGCGCTGTAAGTATCTCTAAAGGACTGCAAGCATCATTGATTTTCGATTGCATTCCGTTTTTCAATTTCACCCTCAGTTTTTACCAACGTAAGGAAAAAGGAAAAGGGATTGTATGTTAGGGGATTTTTGTGGTCAAAGCGATAACCTAATCTCTTAAAATCGGGACTGAATTGATGCAAGTTGACCTAAATTAAATTGGAATAAAATCAACCATGTATTATGGGCAGTAAAACCCACATTGTTTATAAGTACTTACCCCTAAAAAGAGTAGGTGAGGACGTAGACCTGAGGAATAGAGACAAAAATCATTGGACTTGTGCTCTAAGCACTTGGACTCACTTTTAGGATCATGTTATTGTTGCAAGCACTTGCCTCCGATAATTAGAAGAAATAGTCTAGTTCTTGTTCGTGTGTTCCGCGAGCTTGAACTTGAGCTACCTTAAGGGACTACACCTGTGAGATTGCAGAAGATTGTTTTGAATCACTAAACTAAAATTGACAAGATATTAAGGCCATCATCCTCGACCTTCAGTGTTGAGTTGGTGAATCAATTCAAAGGGGGTTGTATTGATTGTTTTTGTGTGAGTAACTCTGCACATTCACGTTCCCAGTAGTACTAGAATCTTTTTGTATCAAGCATGATATAATCTCGTATCTTTTGAAACTCAAAAATGGATAATTGGTCGAATATTTGATCGTCTTTGCGAGCTTGTCACTGAACCGCCCAAATATCACTTCTTCACAGGCCCAACCCCCTTCTTCTTCTTTAATTGGACCATCCTGGTTTAGAGATGACCTTTATTTCTTTCTGGTGTATCATGATTCACTCCTAGGGGGTGGTTACATCCCATCCAACCCCTTTCTTTCTTCTCTACTCACTGAGGAAGATCATTGCCTTGGTGAGATTGATTTGATTTCGTTATCTTCATATAGATCTCACTCCAATACTTTCTTTTATGAAGATGATGAAGATATAGATAAGATGCCTCCTAAGAGAAAAATGGTGAGGAGCAAGAATGAGAGGACCCAATGCATGAAGTACTAGCTAGGTTAGCAGAATCCGAGAAGAACCAAGCACTTATGAGAGCACAACTTGGCCAGTTACAGTTAGGTAGATGCACCTATGGACGCGACATACAACCCTGGGAAGTATCAGATGGTCAATTGGTTTAGCCCAGTCGAGCCCAAAGTTGAATATGAGTTGAAGCCATGGTTTCTGAGTCTGTTGCCTCATTTTCATGGGAGTGCACACAATGAACCATATGCATTCCTTAGGGACTTTGAGTTGGTCTACACTAATGATGAGCCTGAAAATTGCCTCTTTAATTATAGAGAATTGTAGTATAGGAGACGATCTTCAATTCAATGAAAACCACAATCTTTGAATGTTGTGGATTATTTTTTTGGCAAGTCTACCAAGGTCGAACACAGGGACACATGCCTCTTTAATAATATTTATCAATTTTATAAGTGTGATTATTTCCAAGTCTTTAGGTCTTCATGTAGATGCACGATAAAATGCCGATAAAATAATGCAAACACAACAAAGGAACAATATGCATGTATTTTTTATTTTTCAATGCAATTATAAGATTATGCATGTGTGATTAAATGCAATAGATATACATGCAAAAGACTAATTATAAAAATGCCCTATAAAACTTGAGCACATATTATGATTCGAACTCAGAGTCAAATTGAGTGTCAAAATTGAGAGCAAGTATCATTAATGGCAAAGAATTAAAGATCAGAAGACACTGTATAACATTAAAATTCGTTGTATTTCATTTAGTGTCAAATCAGGAAATTAAATATGTCACTAGATAGAGGCTGAAATAAGCAACAAAATGACACTAAAATCATGCAATTTGGAATTAAAATGCTCAATATATGAAGTAAACAGTGCATGGGCATAAATGTAATAAAAATGAGGGGAAATAAAGATAATTATTGCAAATTGGTCCTTGGAGGGACCCATTTGTAAATACCAAAAATAGGCAGGGTCCTTCTGTAACTTATCCTTAAGCGTAGGGACCATTTTGTAATTTATGAAACCCGAGGGGCCTTTTGCAATTTATCCAGGAACGCACGTGATGCACGTGTGCCTAGACCTCTTTATCATTCTGGAAAGTCTTGGGGGCATATTTGCAATTTATAAATAATAAATAATCACAAATAGGTTCCTAGAGGGACCTATTTGCAATTTGGCAAAACTGGCAGGGGCCCTGTGTAATTTTTCGATAAGCACGAGGGGAAGGGGGTCTTTTTGCAATTTTGTAAGCCCTCCATGGGCTTCCTGTAAAATACCTAGGCATGCATGTGAGGCACATGCTTGGGGACCAAAATGTAATATCCTAAAATCCCAAGGTCTTTACTACAAATTACCCTACCCCTCATGTCCCATGCACGCATGAGGCTAGGCTCGAGAGGCATTGTAGCTTCGGGCCACATGGAGCCTAATGATGGCTCAGTCCTTGGATCATGTCGCTCGAGCCTATAGGGTCAGCGTGAGGCTCGTACATACCACGTGGTGACATCTGGGCCATTCGATTGTGAGGATCGGACGGTAACTGTGTCTCATGCTCTGCCGCATGTCATTGGAGAAGGCTACGCTCCGGCGACCTCCGCGGGGCTCCTCTGTGTTCCTGCTTCTCGCTTGAGTGTCGAGGAAGCTTTCTGAGGTCCTGGCGAAGAGGTTGGAGGTGCGACGAGGCTCCGGGAATGATTAGAGTGGCTGGTCAACGAGATCTCGTTGGAGGAGAGATGCTAGAACAACGGCATGGTGAAGACTTCGACCATTGACGATTCCTGCAATGTTAGAAGATAGCCTAAGCCATGCGGGTGTACGTGCAAATGATGTGAGTGAGATGGGAGCCGAGCGGAGGTGAAGAAGGTGGTGGCTCGGTGGGTTCCTCTACCTTGAAGGTGGATGAATGGTGCGGCATGGACGTGGGTTCTGGAAGAGGGAAAAGATGAGAGGGGTGGTAGGCAAAGATGTTGGTGGTAGGGCAGAGCTAGGTGGATGGTCAGGTGATGCCGAGAGCAGTTGTAGGTGGTGGAAAATTAGAAGAAAAATGGTGAAAAATAAAGGGAGGGGTACCTGGTCGGAGCAAGGAAGAAGAAGGGGGCGGGGCGGAGATGCCTTGGGAAAAAGGTCCAAAGGAACTCGGGTCATCGTCCAGCGAGGTCAGCCGGGCCTCGGAGCTCGTGCATCCGTCGTGAAGGTGGTGCTTACATGGTCGGAGGGGCCATGGATCTCACCGGGGAATAGGGTCTTTATCGCCTCGACACCGCCCTCTGTTATCACCGGAGGGTGGAGGAAGCTGGGCTGCAGCCCCCTTGGTTGGTGGATGGGGTGACAAGGAGGTGGAGAGGAGGGATTTATAGGCTGATGTGGACGACGGTTATGTGGTTCCGGGGGGGGGGGGGGGGGTTAACGGTGGTTTGAAGGCGGGGCAGTAATGGAGGTGCAGTGATGGTAGTCGCACAAGGATGGAGGAGGAACAGGCTACGTGATGGTGGTGTTACGACAGGGATGGAGTGGGTAATCAGGGCTCCGAAATAGGAAGGGGGTGAGGTTCGTCGCAGGTGTAACACTTGGGGAAGGAAGGGCGTTGAGGAGGAAGATGAGGTTCTAGTCGTTGGATCTCGTGATCCAACGGTCGGATGGAGGTGCAGGCGGACGCACCAGATCTGATCCTTAGGATTGGATCTAGCGGTGAAGGTTGAGGCAGGAACGGGCGGTCGAGATGGGATTTCAGGTTCCATCCGATGACAGAGATGAAGCGGGTGATGTGGCTAGGTGGGAGTCGTAGGATGCAAAGGAGATAGAGCGGCTGTGAGTGAGGTGCGAAGGTACGACAGAGATCTCATCCAGAGGGAGATCGGACGGCTGTGGGCAAGGGGGTGATGGACGCTCGAGATGGAGGCGGGTAGCACGTGATCCAATGGCTAGAAGAGAGGCCAGATGGTAAAAGGGGAGCGGGCCACGTGGGCGGCCCAGAGGGCGCCACGTGGCCCAAAAAATAAACAAAATGGTAAAATAAAGATAATTCTGAAAGAAATAAAAGGAAGCAAAATTACGAAAAACTCTAAACATGAAAGTTGTAGACCTCGACGAGATATGCAAGTTTCATGTTGGTCAAAAAATCAAAAGTGGTCATTTGTACAAAAGTGTTTTTTGGGGATTATTTTTAAGAGATAAAAAATGGCCTTTTGGTTTTGATATTTTTTGTATTTTTTATTTCTTTTGAAGGTCAGAATAATTATAGACAATTTATTTAACCTAATATTTATGGGATTTTATAAAATAGAAAATAAAGAAGATATGTTAATACAATAGTTTAATTATACACAGTTTATATACAATATAATATATGTTAAGAATAATGAATTATCAGTGTTTTTAATTGAATTATAAGCAAGGAGATTAATAATTTGATTTTAACATGATGAATACGAGATTCATAATATCGTATACTTAAACTATGCTCGTCCTTGAGCATCTAAAGAATGAAGGAGTTGGATTAATTCCTGACAGTGCATGTGAAAATTTCAAGGCTCGATTCTTTGAAGACCCTTTATTTAAGTGATCCTAAAATTCTGGGCTCAACCAAGCTCTAGTTAGAAGGAATCCAACTTCTCAAATCATTAGACTCTCTGTTTGTACATAAAATATAAGGATATGAAAATTAGTGTACTGTATTCATGAGAGTCGAGTCGAGACATCGCCCAAAGTTCCAGTCCAGGAGGCTCTCCTCTAGACCTAGTCCTCAACACTAGGGAATAAGTTTATTCTTGCTTCAATCAACCGTCTCATTAGTTTGTCAGACTTGAGAATGTATATGGACGGCCAGATGATGGAGGGCATATGATTGTGTCTATTTTTCTCTCCCTCACATTGGAACAAGGGGCCTCTCAAGTGCCTTATTACTCAACACGTAATTTTATTTTATATGATCAATGTGTCCGTCAAGAGAATTTAGAGTCATTTGCACTTGTTTTTCTAGGAGTACACCGGGTTGTCTCTCTTTTGAGTATCTAAGATACCTTCGACACCCATACTTGTATCACTATATGATGTAGAGCCCTTTTATGGTACTAGCTCGATTCCTTGGTCCTAAAAGCGTTTAGTCCAAGTGGACACTTTGAAAATGTTTGGAAGTGCTCGCCTTGGTGGAAGCTCATTTGAAATTGACTTTGTAGGATAGAGCTTTTCTTTGAATATTTCTTTCTTTTCTTTTCTTTTTGGCTAGTTCCACTACTTTTAACAAAAGTTAGCGCACACTGATCAACAATTATTTAGTTTTATCACACCCTAGCACATAGGTATATATCAAACGATAGCATATGAACTTGTTCACATACTCCCTAGGTTTTGCTGACACTCAGTTTTCTTGAAGCCTTCATTATCTTTATCACATCCTCGAGCATCATTAGATCGGGTCTAAACCCAAATCTCTAGTCCTAGTTCCTGAAGTGATAATTTAACTCATCTCATCAATCATGTAGTTGTGAAAGTGTTGTGCTAATCATATTCTTTAGAGGGTAGAGATGAAGAGTGAAATATAGCTCTCAAATCTTTCAAACTAGGGAAGTGTGAATTATTAAGTTCAAAACCCTAATGACTAAGGCTGGCTAACTCATACTCTCAAGATCACAGAAATTTAGTGTCCTCAAATACTCAAGCCTTGAGTGAATGTTTATATGTCAGGAATACACCAACTCCAGATTTAGTGAACTTTTGTGATTATTATCTTTTGCAATTTTTTTATGAATTTTAATTTTTCATTCATTTTTTATTCCTTTGAGAGACAATGACTGGTCCAAGATCATATGAATAGTTGTGTCTACTCCCATCCAGTATGGGTGTAAGTACGGGCCGTTATACGGACCCATGTTACTTGAGGAAAGAGCCATAGACAATGTCCTCTAAACCACCCACTCTGCTAAGGGAGGCCGAAGTTCCCTCATTGAAGAGTTGCTACTCATTTTTAAGCCTAGTAGTCAGAGTCTTTACCAAAGAAAATTTTTTATTTTTCATATTTTTAAGGAGCTTTTGAAAGAGGTTAATTTTAATTACAAAAATTTAATCCCTCAGTTTTTAGATATTTTTACAAGAATTTTTCACAAAACTCAGTTCACAAGTCAACTTAAACCAAGCCCAAAAATATTTTCAAAAATTTTAAAACACGAGCTATGGTTAAAGTATATATAAGATAATATACGGTATACCCCCTTATACTTTTGCTATGTCCTCATAGCACAAGTGATATGAAGCCATAGCTCTTGTTAATTATAGGGGTATATAGAGGAACTAAGGAGGAGGGTCCCCCGATACTTAGGTCAAAAATAACTTAAGTTTAAGATGATAGATGGAAGGGATGTATGAATGAGTCGGGTCCCCCTATACTTAGGCTGAATATAACCTAAGTAAAAGATCTAGAATTAGGTTGGGGGCCCTGAGGTTGTTAGGGTTAGAAGGGGATTTATACAGAGGAGAGAGGGGGGTTGAAGGGAGAATTTTCACAGATGGGGACGTGGGGGGGGGAGGTGTATACATTGTGGTAGGGGGAGGGGGTGATGTGTGTATGAGAGAGGGGGTATATATAGAGATGGTGCAGGTGGGGGGTAGATCATCTAGTGATCTACTCTTTTTCTTTTTTACACACGCGAGCCCTCGAACGAGGGCCGCTAGAAAAGCACATGCTACATTTTTTACAACATGATGAAGGAAATGTTGATTAATGTTCCTTGAATCCTTCCTCTATTCTTTTGCGGCTCCTCGCAGCAAGAGCTCCCAACTCCACGCTTCCATGTATATTAAGCACCCTCGATCTTCATGGGCCTTGCCACAAAAGAAAATGTCAAAAAAATATCACGAAAAATAATCAACAAAACTGATGCAAAAATACATGATGAGAAGACCTGCAAATTTCGACAATATTCACAACAAAAAAATTTGGAATTCAATGAATAAATAAAGGCAAATTACGTCGCCAACAACGACGCCATTTGATGAGCCTGAAAATTGCCTCTTTAATATAGAGAATTGTAGTATAGGAGACGATCTTTGATTCAACAAAAACCACGATAATTGAATATTGTGGAGTATTTTTTGGCAAGTCTACCAAGGTCGAACACAGGGACATGAGCATCTTTAATGATATTTATCGTTTTTTGTCATTGATGTGTGATTATTTCCAAATCTTTAGGTCTTCATGTAGATGTACGATAAAATGCAGATAAAATAATGGAAACACAACAAAGGAAAATGATGCATTGATTTTTATTTGATTTTTCAATGCAATTATAAGATTTTGCATGTGTGATCAAATGCAACAGATATGCATGCAAAAGACTAATTACAAAAATGGGCTATAGAATATGAGCACAGATTATGATTCGAACTCAGAGTTAAATTAAGCATAAAATTAAGAGCAAGTATCTATCAATGGAAAAGAATTAAACACTATGCAATATCAAAATTCATCGTATTTCATTTGATGTCAAATCAGGAAATTAAATATGTCACTAGATAGATGGTGAAATAAGCAACAAAATGACACTGAAATCATGCGATTTGGAATTAAAATGCTCAAGATTAGAGGTAAACGGTTCAAAGGCATAAATGTAATAAAAATGTGGAAAAGAATAAAGATAACTATTGCAAAATTGGTCCCTGGATGGACCCATTTCCAAACACTAGAAACTAGCGGGGTCCTTCTACAATTTATCCTTAAGCGTAGGGACCATTTTGAAATTTATGGAACTCAGGGGGCCTTGTTGCAATTTATCCCTGTGCGCACGTGATGCACGCATGCCTAGACCTCTTTGTCATTCTAGAGAGGCCCAGGGATATATTTGCAATTTAAAAATGATAAATAATCACAAATAGACCCTTGGAGGGACCTATTTGCAATTTGGCAAAATCGGCGGGGGCCCTCTATAATTTTTCCATAAGTGCGGGGGGTCTTTTTACAATTTGGTAAACATGTCGGGGGATCCTTGTAAAATACATAGGCGTGCATGTGAGGCACGCGCCTGGGGACCAAAATGTAATAACAAAAATCCCATGGTCTTTAGTGTAAATTATACAGCCCTCACATGCCATAAACACGTGAGGCTAGGCTCAGGAGGCATTGTAGCTTCGAGCCACGTGGCGTCTAATGATGGCTCGATCCCTGGCTCATGTCACTCGATCCTATAGAGTTGGCGTGAGGCTCATACAGACCACGTGGTGACATCTGGGGCGTCCGATCGTGAGGATCGGACAATAACTGTGTCTCGTGCTCTACCGCATGTCACCGGAGGAATCTGCGCTCCGATGACCTCTGCGTGGTTCCTCTGTGCTCCTGCTGCTCACCTGAGGGTTGAGGAAGCTTTCTGAGGTCTTGGCGAAGAGGCTGGAGGTGCGTCGAGGCATCTGGAACGATTAGAGTGGTTGATCGACGAGGCCTCGTCAGAGGAGAGATGCTCGAACGGTGGTGCAGTGAAGACTCCGACCATTGACGATTCCTACAACGTTAGAATATAGCCGAAGCCATGTGGGTGTGCGTGCAAGTGATGTGAGTGAGATGGGAGCCGGGCAGAGGTGAAGAAGGTGGCGGCTCGGTGGGTTCCTCCGCCGTGAAGGCAGAGGAATGGTGCGACATAGACAGGGGCTCTGGAAGAGGGATAATATGAGTGGGGTGGTTGTTGAAGATGTTGGTGGTAAGACGGAGCTAGGTGGATGGTCAGGCGATGGTGAGAGAAGTTGTGAGTGGTGGAAAATTAGAAGAAAAATGATGAAAAATAAAGGGAGGGGTACCTGGCCGGAGCAAGGAGGAAGAAGGGGGTGAGGCGGAGATGGCTTGGGATGAGGTCCAAAGGACCTCGGGTCGTCGCCCAGCGAGGCTAGGCGGGCCTCAAAGCTCGTGCAACCGCCGTTGAGATGGTGCTTACATGACCGGAGGGGCCATGGATCTCACAAGGGATTTGGGTCATTATCGCCTCGACACCGCCCTCCGTTGTCACAAGAGGTTGGAGGAAGCGGGGCCGCAGCCGGGTGACAAGAAGGCGGTGCAGAGGTATTTATAGGTGGAGGTGGACGACGGTAACGTGGTGGAATGGGGGAGGGGCTAAAGGTGGTTTGATGGTGAGACAGTAATGGAGGTACAGTGCTGGCAGTCGCGCGAGAATGGAGGCGGAACATGCTACGTGGTGGTGGTGTTATGACATGGAGGGAGTGGTTGATCAGGGCTCCAAAATAGGAAGGGGGTGGGGTTGGTCACAGGTGTAACACATGGGGAAGGAAGAGCGTTGATGAGGAAGACGGGGTTCTAACTATTGGATCTCGTGATCCAACGGTCGGATGGAGGCACATGCGGACGAACCAGATCAGATCCTTAGGATCTGATCTAGCGGTGAAGATTGATTTGGGAACGGGCGGTTGAGATGGGAGTTCAGGTTCCATCCGATGGCGGAGATGAAGCGGGTGACGTGGCTAGGTGGGAGTCGTAGGATGCAAAGGAGATCGTGTGGCTGTGAGTGAGGCGCGAAGGTGCGACAGAGATCTCATCCAGATGGAGATTGAATAGCTGTGGGGAAGGGGTTGATGGATGCTCGAGATGGAGGCGGGTAGCATGTGATCCAACGGCCAGAAGAGAGGCCAGGTGGCAGAAGGGGAGCAGGCCAAGTGGGCGGCCCAGAGGGCGCCACGTGGCCCAATAAAAAAATTTGAAAAATGGTAAAACAAAGATAATTCTAAAATAAATAAAAGGATACAAAATTAGAAAAAACTCAAAAAATGAAAGTTCTAGATCTCGATGAGATATACAAGTTTCATGGTGGTCAAAAAGTCAAAAGAGGTCATTTGTACAAAAATATTTTTTGGGGGAGTATTTTTAAGAGATAAAAATACTGCCTTTTTGGTTTTGATATTTTTTGGCTATTTTTATCTCTCTTAAAGGTCAGAATAATTATAGACAAATAATTAACATGTTTTTATGGATTTTTATAAAATAGAAAATAAAGAAGATGTGCTAATACAATAGGTTAATTATACATTGTTTATATACAGTATAATACATGTTAAGAACAATGAATTATTACTGATTTTTATTGAATTATTTAAGCAAGGAGATTAATAATTTGATTTTAACATGATGGATATGAGATTCATCAACTAACCTTAGGCATCCTAGGGTTAGCCAAGACTACATTAGGCTCAAAGCCCTTCCTTTTGCCTTAAAGGATAAGGATGATTATTGGATGAAGAACCTGGGGGTAGTTATAACTACCTTTGTTCAGTTCAAGGACCTCTTTCTGAAGAAGTTCTTTCCTTTGACTACAACTAATTAGATGCGCTCACGCATCACGAGTTTCTCCCAACTTCCCAATGAATCTTTCTGTGATACATGGGAGACATTTAAAGATCTCTTACAAAAGTGTCCTTGTCATGGTTTAGGGCCTACCATCCTGGTTCAGTCTGTATATTGCGGTCTACACCCTGAGGTGCAGGTTCTAGTTAGTGCTGCTTGTGGAGGCATCTATACTTCATGAGGTGCAGACACCGTCTAGAAGGTGTTCGAGTGGACGACCGAGACGAGTAGAGCACAGACCGTGAGTAGAGCTCAGTTAGAGACCCCCATTCGATTCTTATCCAATTGGGGAGTAATGCTACAGTGGATCCTTTTGCCATGGGCCTTATAGCAGACAAACTCACAGTGGTTGAGAGGATCTATAGGCGGATGGATGAGTTGTACATCAACTTATCCAAACTACCTAAGCAGGTGGCGGAACTTTCTGAGAAGGTATCCAAGATGAGGGTAACTGTCGTGACTGCATCTACAGCTCTCGTATACCTTGTTCACCATATTCAGGAGCAACAGATGCCAGGGCCACCCCAGCCATGGGTAGAGGACCAGCCTCTAGTCCATTCTTATTAGCAGCAGCCACCTTATGTAGATACAGTTTCTGAGGAGTCTTCATAGATGTGGGAGGTAAGTGGTGTGTGGTACACCAATGACCCTGTCGGGCAGGGGAGTCTGAGGACAGTTTTTCCTACCAGCATCCCCAAATCTTCTACAACACATCATTTACTCCTAAACTTCTTCCAGCACCACAAAGCTCTGGAGCTATTCCTTACCAGGCACTGAGGCAACAACAGTAGTACGTCAGTCAGCAGACGTACCAGTCGAGCCAGAGGGGCCCGCATGTTCAGCATCACACCCAGCAACAGCAGTCCCATGGCCATCAGGGTCAATCTTCACATTCTTCTTTGCCTTCTTCTTCACTAGCATCAACATTCATCTTCAGGTCCCATTGATTTTCATAGGCATATTCTTGAGGAGTTGCGTTCCTACAGGAACGAGGTATATGATTTGAGGGTTGATCTCAACCATCTTTCCCGACTACATGATGAGAGCACTACACCTTCTACATCCATTTCTACTCAGGTTCAGACTGATCTCAATAGCTTGAACAAGCCTCAGCAGCAACAATTTGATCATGTATACTACTCAGTTTCTCACAAATCTGAGTATGAGATCTTTCTGTTTGATTGTGTTAATCATATATCTCTCAAGAGAGGACGAACCATGGTCGTAGTTGATTGGGCAAGGGATATGGAGAGGACCGAATCTGTGGCTCAGCTTAATGAGACTTCAGAGGATGATGGAGACATGCATCTTCACCGTAAGGATCACCAGAGAGATGAGACTACCAGCAGAAGAATGAGGAGGAACGAGAGCAGTGCAGCATGCATCAGATTCAGAGTCTAGGGAGGACCTTGCACCTTCGGTTGAGGATAATGCACATTTAGTGGGCACTCCCCAACCTATAGTAGATGATTCAGTTTTTATTCGAAATGTAAAAGATTCAGTTTGAAAAACTCGGTTTCTAGAAATAATAAAGTGCATGTTTCTATTTATGATTCTGAGTCTTCACATACTTCTTTAGCTATTTCCTTTCCCTCGTGCTCTTATGGCAGGAAAGCGCATCATAAATAAGATTCAAAAAGATGATCCCGGAATGGCAAGATTTTGTAGAGATAACATTATGGTTAAGGTATCATTTGATGAGTATGTGGCTAGTCATACTAAATTTCAGGAATACTTGAAGGTGAGATGTACACCTAGCAGAGCCAGCAGGAAGAAATCGAACAGTTATTTCAAGACACATGTTCTCTCGGTTGCCACTACATTTTTTCTCAAGAATCAACATTTGCCAAAGAATAAGAGAGATTTAGGTGCACATTATGTGGTGAGTCATATCAATTACATCACGTTTGCACGCACTCTGCTAGATAATGGCTCTTCGATCAACTTGTTACCTTATGCCTTGTATGAGAAACTAAAGTTGGGACCTTTACGCAAATCTAGAGATTTACTTCGGTTTGAGAATAACTCAATGAAAAAGGCTAAGTGTCAGATAAAAGATGTCGTTATCTCACTTGAGGGACAAGACTACATGGTGGAATTTACTGTACTTGACATGGATATTCCCAATCATTAGAGAGAGTCACATATTATCCTTGGGCGGTCCTTTCTTAGCACCATTGGAGCTTCATTCGATTATCAGACAGGGATGATGAAGTTCCGTTCTCCAAGCAGAGAAGTGGAACTACAGATGAAGCAGACGAAATGGCAGCGACCTGATTCAGAGTTGAGCACATATTACTCTTCTTTTAAGAGGCAGAATGCAAAGTAGTTAGCACAGTCAGGATTTGGAGTCAGCACCCAACAGTACAGAGCGAGACCCTCTCATATGGAGAGGATAGTGTATATAGTGCAGCAGCTGATACAGTTCATGAGTTCTTGAGATTTGCATCTCCATATTCCCTTGATGACTTAGAAGTCCCTTTGGACTTGCCCGTTCCTTTGCCTTCAGAATAATCAAGGGAATCAGATGATGAGTCGGATGTGTCTTTGGCCAAACTATCGCATTTCTTTGGCGATCCGACTCCTTGTTCTTCAGTTCAGTTGGTGGACAACATTATAGATGAGTCATCTCCACTATGCAGTACAGAACCAGATTCAGTGGAAGTTCGTCCAGATGTTCTTAAAGATTCCTCTTTTCCAAAGTTGAAGCCACTACCTCATACACTTAAGTACTCCTTTCTTGCAGGAACAAAGAACAAGTTTCCTATAACTATTAGCTCTATTTATACTGTATAGCAGGAGAATAAGTTGTTAGAAGTGTTAGAAAAGAACCGCAAGTCTTTAGGATGGACGGTGTCGGATCTCGTGGGTATTAACGCTGCACTCTATTTACATCACATTTATGTTGAGGATAATACTAGACTTTCCCGTAGTTCCAGAGGATACTTAATCGAAATCTACGAGAAGTAGTTAAGAAAGAGATTGAGAAGTGGTGTAGAGAGGGTTTTATTTATCCAATCTTTGATTCCAAATGGGTGGCCCCTTTACATGTTTTTCCGAAGAAGTCGAGAATTCAGATGGTCACCAATGAGGAGGGAGTTGAGATTATGGCATGAGTACCCAAGTCGTGGTGTGTCTGTGTCGATTACAGATGCATGAATGCCGCGGCCAAGAAGAATCACTTTTCCTTACCTTTTATTGATCAAATTTTGGAGAGATTAGAGGGAAAGAATTCTTCTGTTTTCTTGATGGGTATTCAGGATGCAATCAAGTAGCCATCACCTGTGAGGACTAGGAAAAGACCACTTTTACATGTCCTTTCGGCACATGCCTTTTGGGTTAAGCAATGCCACAGGTACTTTTCAGTGGTGCATGATTGCCGCGTTTGCTGAGATGGTTGGGGATTTCCTAGAGGTCTTCATGGATGACTTCTCGGTCCATGGTGATTCATTTGATTCTTATTTAGCGCACTTATATCGATTCCTTCAGAGGTGTAGAGAGTTTATATGGTACTCTCCTGGCAGAAAAGTCATTTTATGGTTAAGGAGGGTATTGTGTTGGGGCACGTCATCTCCAAAAAGGGAATAGAGGTTGACCCTGCCAAGGTGGATGTGATCAAGAAACTTGATCCATCAATCAACATCTAGTCAGTAAGGTCATTTCTAGGGCATGTTGGATTTTATAGATGATTTATTGAGGATTTTTCTAGGATTGCCTGACCCCTGATTGAGCTCTTAGGAAATGACACCGAGTTCTTTATAGATCACAATTGTCTTGAGGTTTCTGGGCTCCTTAAGAAGAATATATGTGATTATCCAATTCTATAATCTCCTGGTTGGTCTCTTCCCTTTGAAATCATGACTGATGCTTCGGATTTTACTATAGGAGCCATATTAGGGCAGCGGCGAGATCGGATTTTGTTCTCTATTCACTTCGCAAGCAATGTTTTGGACCCAATGTAGAGAAATTACACAATAGTCTGGGATTTAGAGAAGTCTAGGTCTGTTATTCTTGGATCTAAAGTGATATTGTATACCGATCATTCAACCATTAGGTATCTCATGGAAAAGAAGGACGTGAAGGCACGTCTTCTTAGGTTGATATTATTACTCCAAGAGTTTTATTTGAAAATTTAAGATAAACCTGGAGTTAAGAATATAGTGGTTGATCATCTTTCGAGGATTGAGATAAAAGATTCCCCTAATTCTAAGTCAATTTGAGAGACCTTTCCAAATGAGTCAATATGTCTTGTTGACTCACTCCCATGGTATGCCAACATGGTGAACTACCTTGTCTCCAAGCATGTTCCCCATGGTTGGACAAGGAGCATTATAGACTGACTCAAGTAGGATTTGAGGAAGTACCATTGGGAGGATCCGTTCCTTTCCTTTGAGGGACCAGATTGTGTCTAGAGGAGGTGTATTCCTCAGGAGGAATACTAGAGTGTCCTCACATGTTGTCATTCACTTGAGGCTAAAGGGCACCATTCAGAAAAAAGAACCGCTCACAAGATGTTACAATCTGGTTTATTTTGGCTGACCTTGTTTAGAGATGCAAATGATTTTGTACGGTTGTGCCCTATTTACCAAAGGATAGGAGGGACTGTTGGTTATATAGATGAGATGTCCACGCAACCTATGATTTTTTGTGATGTTTTTGATGCTTGGTGTATATATTTCATGGGTCCCTTCCCAAATATCCAAGATTTTGAGTACATCTTGTTAGCGGAGGATTATTTGTCAAGATTGGTGTAGGTTGTTCCAACCCGAGCCAAAGACAGTAGGACTTCCTACAAGTTCATAAAGGATCAAATTATTTTACTATTTGGGGTTCCAAAAGTTTTGATATTTGATGGGGGTAGCTATTTTGTGAATGGAATGATGAGATCTTTAGAAAAGGAATATGGATTTTATTATAGAGTAGCTAATCCTTACCACCCACAATTGAACGGCAACTTAGAGGTTTCAAATAAGAAGGTGAAGAGTTCTTCCAAAGTTACTCTGTTCCAATAAGAGGAATTGGTCTCAGTTGTTAGACCAAGTTCTGTGGGCCTATAGGATGGCCTACAAGACACCGCTTGGTACTTCACCTCTTATTATGATATATGGCAAGCCATGTCATTTTCCTACTGAATTAATTCACAAGTCTGAGTGGGAAATAAAGAAGATCAAATGGAGCTGTCATTTAGGGAAGTTATGTAGAGACCTTGACCTAAATGAGTTAGTTGTCCACAACCGAGCATATGACGATAACTTGATCTATAAGGACAAAGTTAGGAAGTGGCATGATGCGCATATTAGATGCAAGAAATTTGTCCCAGGATAAAAAATATGGTTGTTTAATGAAAAGTTAAAGATTTTCCATAGGAAACTTAAATCAAATTGGACGGGTCCTTTCATGGTAAAGGAAGTGCATGGAAATGGTAGTGTAGATATTTCAGAGCTTTCATAGAATGCACCTTCCTTTTTTGTTAACAGGCAGTTGCTGATGAATCTCCATTTCATTGCCTTTATTCTATCATTTTGGTCTAAAAAACCCTAGCTAATGCATGTAAATACCTCTTATTTGCACAAATTAACATTCATTCTTTGATGTATAAATATTGTAGAAAATATTATTTTTAATGGAAAAATTATAGAATAAATAAAAGAAAATAAAAAGAATAAAATTCCAAGGGATATTTTATGACCCTAAACCTCGAGACCTAGGCATCTTGATGACTAGATCGACAATGAATAAAGTAGGGGGAGATAAGGGCCAATAATACAATAAAAATTCCATTTAATAATTCATTATTTATTCATTTTTAGGACCCCTTTAATTCTCTATTTTTAGACCTCAAATAAAGAAACTTTGAACATGAAAGTTGTAGAAAATTATACATAAAAAAATACAAAACTGATATCATAGAAAAATAATATATAGTATAAAAGATGTACTCTAAATAAAATTTCAAAATCCCAACTTCCCATACCCATATCTCTCAAATAAAAACTCAAAATATATCAAAATCACATTTAATTGTATATAAATTTTAATAAAGTATTTAATGAGGGTGGGTTTAATATTGTTTGGAGTTAAGGTGTAAAAGTTAGGTTTTGGACCCCTATTGTACAATATACAAGAATAAAATATTCATTTTATTTATTCTTTATTAATTTTATACATTTATATTTTATATAATTTTTTAATTATTATTTATATCATATGTCCATATTAAAATTATAATAAAACCATAAATAGAATATTAAAATAAAATAAAATACAGAAATACATAGATGAATATACAATACGCATACCTATACAATAAATACACCTATTTATTCAAGTGTATATATTATGTTAGAAAACTATAATAAAAGATATATCTAAGAATATAAAAATAAGTTATAATTATATAAAATAAGAAAATAAAATCATAAAATCAAAATTACAAAATAAAACATAGATCAATATACCTATAATTAAACCCTAAAAAGAACTTGCAAATAAAAAGCTCTAAAAAATAAATAATAATAATAAAATTCTACAGAAAATAACAAACAACT
This sequence comes from Ottelia alismoides, assembly GCA_037367405.1. NCBI lineage: Eukaryota > Viridiplantae > Streptophyta > Magnoliopsida > Alismatales > Hydrocharitaceae > Ottelia > Ottelia alismoides. Next base: position 369,652 of record JAZKJV010000517.1, on the reverse strand, counting down.
TTTATTTCATAATTTAAAAATAATAAAATAATTTAATAATTATTTTAGATTTTACAATTCTTTTTTGGCTGGTTTTTCCTAGTTGGTCCACATAGACCAACCAGGTGGCTTGGAGAGTTGACTCTAGTCAACTCTCTCACCGCCTCCATATCCTTGTCAGAACCTAGCACTGGATGATGATCTAATGGCTTTATTTTATTGTGCTTTCTTGTCTCCTTTGTCCATATTTTTCTGTAACTTATTTTTCTCTTTTATTTAATATTATTTGTTAAATTGTCTAATCCCCTATCCTTGTTGACTTTGCTGCAAGGTACCGCAGATATAGGGAGGCATTCTACTTGGAGCGCTTGTGCAACCATGTGAAGATGCACCGGCTTTTTGACCTAGCTGTCAGACAAGAGCACAAAAGGAGACTGGGAGGATTTTTTTAAGACATTTCCACTTCGCATTTTTATTTCACTTATTTATTTGTAATTTGAAGTGAGAGAAAGACATTTATTATTGTAATATTCAGGACTCTGCTAGGACACTTCACATTTCACGAGGTCTAGTGCCCGAAGGATTGTTCCCTTGGGGGCCTCGTCGGTTTTTTCTTGTTTTTCTCGCATTTCTTTTATTTTGTTTCACGATTTTGTTTTCTTTATTTTGTTTGATTCAGCCCTAGTATTAGAATTTACTTGTCGATAGATTAAGGCCGAACACCTAATATCATTGCCTGCATATATAGTCTCATTTGGACTTAGTCAAATTTTGAATTGCTATTTATTTGGATTTGAGACCGCGTGCTGATGAGGTCGTATACAGCGCTTGCTGGACCCATTGTGGCAGGCACTGATCGGTGTTGAAGATCGAACCTAGATCTCACTTCTAGATACTTAGCAAATTGTTCTTCACGTTAGTAGCAATTCATGTATTTAGGGCAATTTCATCGGCTTGCATTGCATATAGTTAGGTTTCAATTCTTCTTAGCATCCCTTCACGATTAGAGCTGGAGGAAAGGTGAGCATTAACGCTTTAGCATGCATCATTGATCTCGTCTTGTATTACTTTTTCGACTCTCTCCCTCTCATTTTGATCACCTAGGACTGCTAAAAAGAATTAATCCCCCGTTAGGCTCTTGCACTTTCATTAAAAATCCAAAAAAGTGATAATAATAAAATTGGTACAGCTAAAATTATTTGACCCTAAAATAAATCAAAAAGAAAATCATTGTCTTGGGGCGAGTAATCCCCTCATTGTATTCATTTTAAATTGCTCACGTACACACTGAGGTTACTGCCCGAATCCTATTAGCCAACTTAAGTGTTTGTACAATTTTGAGATTCTTGCCTAACTTTAAAATAGACAAGATAAAAAGACAGCACTTTCACGGTCTCACCGTATTGAGCAGGTGAATTGAGGGGTTGTGTTTGTTTTGCGTGTGTTTATTTGTGATTGCTAGTGTGCATACTCGATCGTCATTGTGTACTTATGCCTTTTTCTCACACCTCTTGACTTGACCATTTTGCTCTCTCGGTCATTTTCCTTTTGTTTCGAGATGGCCGACCGGAGTGCATTTTATTCAAACTTTGCAGATACCTCGTACCCTCCAGCCGGTCCCCATCCCAGCTATCAGGAGGATCTTGATCTTGATTTTCCTTTTTATACATACCCGCCTAACCCATCATTTCAGGAATCAAACTTTGATTTTCACCCATCTACACCTTCACATTTCGACAATCCACTTTTCCAAGAAGACGTTGACCCGGAATGTGATTTTTGCCCGCACCCACCACCTCATTCCACTCACCCGATCTTAAGATTTTGGAGTCACCTTTCATGATATCTACACTTGACGTGAATTTGAGGATTGACTATCTTACTAGTCTGAATAAGAGCCAGAATGTCGCTCATTATTTGAGGATATGGATTCATTTGAGGATTCCCATGAGAGCTTGCAATCATCCAAAATACAAAAAAATGAGAAAAATCCAAAAATCTAAAAAGAATTCGGGAAACACTTTAGTGAATCATTTTGTGAGGAGAGAGCCCACCTGCCAGATCTTTTGACCACACATTCATTCACACCTTGTCCCACCTTTAACCCCTAGGACAACATTATACAGACTGCTCTTCATCGTCCTTGTGTAGATAATGATTCAGACCTCCTCCCTTGTAAGGAAGAGGTCCAAATATTAAAAAAATTGTTGAATGAACCTGAAGTGGTGGCCACTATTCATGAGATCATTGATGCCTCACTTCACCAGGTCATGACCCATTTATCTGCTCCTCAATCCAAGAAGAGAAAGCGGAGGGGCATATCGGAGCGTTATATTTTGACCATGGCCACTGCCCACGCCATCACCCACCGCTTTTCTTTTAGGGAAGGGAACACTGCTATACCATTCATTAGATGCACCATTTCTGATTTTCATGTCATCACACTCTCCTTGACGATGGTGCTTCAATTAGCATCATACCTTCTCATTGGTACAGTCTCTTCACTTAGGGCCTCTCAAGGAAATGAGGATGACTGTTCAATTTGCTGATGGATCAATAAAAAGACCGAAGGGTATTCTAGAAAATGCTTCCATTTTGATTCAGGGCATGAGTTATACTGTTGACTTTGTCATATTGCCCAAGGAGACCTCCACTGGGGTGCATTCTCCAATCATCCTGGGATTACCCTTTCTCGCCTCTACGAGAGTCTTCATTGATTACGGATCAGGACATATTCGCTTCCGCCCTGATGACGTGAGTGATGTGGTCATCACTACACCTACTACTGACAAGAGACATGCATCTGATGTGACTACACCTAACTTAGCCGACCCCGAGGACTATGACCTTGATGAGACTATCATATATTTTTGTTGTATGTTGGATTCTACAGAGACCCAAGAATTCCTCTCCACGGAGGAAGACTCGGAAAGCATAGATCTTGTAGTTCCCACTTCTGATACTTAGAGATGTGTTGATGACATCCGCAGGATTTACATGATTGATACCTTTTGAGTGGAGGGCAGACTTAGATAAGACTGATGAGGCTGAATTTGATCTGATTGATTTTATAAAGGAATTTGGGTCTTTTGATGAGAATGATGATACGATTGACACTTTAGAGAACGAACATGACCTGACTACTTCCACGGATGAGTTCGCTCCCTTTTGATTAGACCTAGCTGAGACCTCGCAGGATGAACTTGACTCTACTTCTTCCGATGATGAGTTCTTTATTTTGTGTGATTGAGCCCTAATATTAGGATTTGCTTGTCGATAGATTAAGGCCAAACACCTATCTCATTGCCTGCACTTAATATTCTCATTTGGACTTAGTCAATTTTTGAATTGTTATTTATTTGGATTTGAGACTGTGTACCGAGAGAGGTTGTATATTACGCTTACAGTACTCGTTGTGGCAGACACCGATCGGCATCGAAGACTGGACCTTGATCTCACTTCTAGATACTTAGCATATTGTTCTTCACGTTAATATCAATTCATGTATTTAGGGTGATTTCATCGACTTTCATTGGATATAGTTAGGTTTCAATTCTCCTTAGCATCTCTGCATGAAGAGAGTCGGAGGCAAGGTGAGCATTTACGCTTTAGCATGCATCATTGGTTTCACGTTGCATTGCTTTTTCCACTCTCTCCCTTTGATTTTGATCTCTTAGGAGTGCTAAAAAGAATTAATCCCTCATTAGGCTTGTGCATTTTCATAAAAAAATCCAAAAAAAATGAGAACAATAAAAATTGGGTCTGTTAAATTTTTTGGCCCTGAAATAAATAAAAAAAAGAAAATCATTGTCTTGGGGCTTGTAATCCCCTCATTGTATTGGTTTCAAATTGCTCACGTACACACTAAGGTTAGTGCATGAATCCCATAAGCCAACCTAAGTGTTTGTACAATTTTGAGATTCTCACCTAACTCTAAAACAGAGAAGATAAAAACACAGCACGTTTGCGGTCCTCACCGTATTGAGTAGGTAAATTGAAGGGTTGTGTTTGTTTTGTGTACCTTTGTTTGTGACTACTTGTGTGCATACTCGATCATCACGGTGCATTTGCGCCTTTTTCTCATACCGCTAGACTTGACCATTATGCTCTCCTGATCATTTTCCTTTTGTTTCGAGATGACCGACTGGAGTGCATTCTATCTGGACTTTGCGGATACCTCGTACCTTCCAGTCAGTCCACCTCCTGGCTATCAGTAGGATCTAGCTCATGATCTTCCTTTTTGTACATACCCTCCTATAGGAATCGAACTTTGATTTCCCACCCATATTCACCTTCAAATTTTTACAATCCACTTTTCCAAGAAGACGTTGACTCGTAATGTGCTTTTTGCCCACACCCACCACCTTCCACTCACCCGATCTTGAGATTTGGGAGTCACTTTCATGATATCCACACTTGAGACCTTGAACCAGATGATGGAGCAAATGAATTCGAGGACTGACGATCTTATTAGTCTGAATAAGAACCAGAATGCCACTTTACTATTTGAGGATATAGATTCATTTGAGGATTCCCATGAGATCTTGCAATCGCCTAAAATCAAAAAATGAGAAAAATTCAAAAATACAATAAGAATTCGGGAGACACTTTGGTGATTCATTTTATGATAAGAGAGCCCATCTGCCAGATCCTTTGACCTCACATCCATTCACACCATGTACCAACTTTGATCCCAAGTACGACAGTGTACAGACTGCTCTTCATCGTCCTTGTGTAGATGATGATTCTGACATCCTCCCTTGTAAGGAGGAGGTCCAAAAATTCAAAAAAAAATATTGACTGAACCCGAAGTGGTGGCCGCTATTCATGAGATCACTGATGCCCCACTTCACCATAAAGGTTCGCTTTCTACCTTCTTGATCTCTGTACATCCAACCCTATTGTATATTCACTCTTGTCCCTCTCTCGTTTTGCTCATCCACCCATTCTCGTGTTTGCCTTGCTTAAGACGTACTTTGTCTTAAGTATAGGGGGTGGATGAGCTGAGTGTTCATTCGTTGTTTCGTTTCATCACTCATGTCGTTGCCTATACGTAGGGCTTCTTTTACCCTAAGTATAGGGGAAGTGATGTGCACATTCGCACGATCTTTCTTCCATCTTCATCTATTTTCTTCTTTTCTTCTTTTCTATTTTCTTCTTCTATCGAAAAGGTGTCACCACTTGTGGACAGACTTCTATACTGAGGACGTACTTTGTTCTAAGTATAGGGGTTTGTGTACCCCGAGTTCTTCTATTCTTTGATCCTCTCCATCGTCTCCTCTTCTTGTCTATACTTATGGATATCTTACCCTAAGTATAGGGGGAGATAGTCTGAGTACGATCTGTTCATTCCCACCCTTGACCCTCCTTGCTTTTTTTATAGTCTGATATACTTAGTATTATTTGATCCTAAGTATAGGGGGGACGGTCAACTTCTCATTCGTTCATTCATTTCTCCATTCATTCATTCTTTAGATTTTTCTATACTTAGTACAAGTTATGTCTTCTCTTTTCTCTCTGATCTATGAGGACATAGCTCAAGCTAAGTATAGGGGGTTGTATATACTCCGTATATAATTTATCCATAACTCGTACTTTTGTATTTTTTAATAGTTATGGCTAATAACATTGATTAAATTCATTACAATCACTTAATAAAAGATATTTATTATTCCTTATATTCTTTTTGTATTTACTGATTAATAAGTCAGGAGAAATTTTTTTTTGCAAAATGTTTGAAAAATATTTTGAAAATCCTTTGGAAAAATATTTTGAAAACTATTTGGAAAACATTTTGTTCAATATTTTCAACCTTTGTAAAAATTGTTTTGTTTTGAAAAAAAATATTTTCTTTATGTGAAATAAAATGTTTGAAAAACTATTTGCAAACCGTTTGAAAATGGTTGCGAAAATATTTTGAAAAATCTATATATACGATTTGGAAGACCTTTGCAAAATGATTTCAAATGTGTGTACATGTTTGCAAAAATGTTTGTAAAAATTTTTTTGGACTATAATTTTAAAAAAAAATTGAAAAATCTTTTTCAAATAAGTTTGAGGAATATATACATCACCTTAAAATTCTTTATTAAAATACCTATAAAATTGAGCACTTACCCTTGTAAATTCTTAAAATCTACTTCTTGTAAATATAAGATGCATCCTTGTGTAAATATTTGTACCCAAATTTTTATCTAAAATCTTTGTTTTCAAAAATCCCAAAAACATTTGCAAAACCAAAAATCCCAAAAACATTTACAAAATTAAAAATACAAAAAGTACATATGCATCGTCATATTTTCAAAAAAATCCATAAAATGTTCAAAATCTTTGAAAAATTGCATCACAAAAATACATTCTGCATAACATTTGCATAGTATGAGCATTTTTCGGATTGAGTTTGATAGTTGAACGAGTCTAAGTAAAATCCGGAGATTGGAGCTTGGTTGGACCTTAAAATCTACCTAATAACATGAACCTTATAGGAATTGGAATTGAGGTACTTCATGTCTAGTTGACTTAATTCTTTGAGGATCACGAGACTTGGTTCAATGGATTCTTGACTGCCTAAGTAGAGTATTTCGGAGCACACATATGACTCTTGTTGATAATGACCTAACTTGGACACCTGCACCTTTCACATGGCTCAACTCAGTTGGAGTGTTGAGGGGATTGAATTTGCCGGTATGAGACGCACACAAGTGGAAACACTTGTCCTCCTCTAGGGAGGTAAGTGCACCCCAACACTTCCAGTGATGAGGAATTCTAAAGACAGGAGAGTGTAGGTTGCGATAAAGCTTCAAAAGAGGGATAGTCTACTGGCTCAAGAGGAAAAACTCCTTATGTATATGCTGTTGTGAATAGTATTTCAAAAAAAAGAAAAAAAGAAAAAAAACTCCAAAAAAGTGGACATGTCTGTATAAAAATAAAATGCAAGCCGGAGTGTACATATGTTGTATAGAAAATAAGCAAGCTTGAGCTTCAAAGTCAAATTATGTGAGCCTGCAGCTGGATGACTTAAGTACAATGGTCTTGCATCCTAGGATAGGTAGCTACACTGGCTACCGTCCATTCTTCTCTTCACCCACTCCTCTTGAGCCAGTTGCCACTTGAACTTAGAAGGGAATACCCCGCTCCTTGAGGATGGAGTTATTGGATTGAGGAATCATTGGGTTGTCATACTGAGAAGTCAATCTCTTGGTCATTCTAGTTGGGGAGAGCCACCATCACTTACATTGTACGAGTCAATTCATAGTTGTAAGGGTTTACGTATGAGTTGAAATATTTCTGACCTAGCTATTGAGGAGACTTGAGCAACGTTTTGGGATTCTCAAAGGCTGTTGGATTTCAAATCCGATTCCCATTAAGGTTCTGCCCTCATTAAAATTTCAAAGGTCCTACTTAAGCTCCAAACTTTGATTTTGTGAAGACAAGATTGACAATTAAGCTTAATCCAATTTTTTTCTTTTTTTCTTTGTTCTTTTTCTCCACTTATTGCATAAGTGTTTGCTAAGAACTAGCAAAGGCAAGTATAGAGGGATGATGAACCTCTATTTCATCGTCTTTATTCTATCGTTTTGGCCTCAAAAACCCTAGTAGATGCATGTAAATACCCCTAATTCCAGCATTTTAGCATTCATGCATGTATGTGTAAATACTAAATAAAATACGATTTTTGAAGCCAAAACTATAGAATAAATAAAAGAAAATAATAAGAATAAAATATTGCAAATATTTTATGACCCAAAACCTCGAGACCTAGGCATCTCGATGACTAGGTCGACAAGGAATAAAGTATGGGGAGATAAGGGCCAAAACACCAATAAAAATCCCTTTTGTTTATTCATTTAGTCTTCATTTTCGCGACCTATTTTTAGTTCCACTTTTTATACTTCAAATAAAAAAACTTTGTACATAAAATTTGTAGATAATTAAATATAGAAAAATACAAAATTGATTTCACATAAAAAAATTGTACAGATAAAAAGTTATGATCTGAATAAATTTCTAAATTCCCAACTTCCCAGACCTGTATCTCCAAATAAAAACTCAAAATGTATCAAAATCACCTTTAATTGTATATAATTTTCAATAATCTATTTAATGAAGGTATTTTTTATATTTTTCTGAGTTACGGTTTGAAAGTTAGGTTTTGGACCCTTATTGTATATTTGTACCGATTAAAATATTCATTTTATTTATTCTTCATTATTTTTATAATTTTATATTTTTATAATTTTTTAAATATTATTTATAATATATGTATAAATTAAAATAGGAATAAAAATATAAAGAAAACACAAAAATAAAATACTTGTATAAAATACATAGGTATAATACCAATAAGTATACATATATAATTAATACCTCTATTTATTTAATTGTATAAATATATTTAAGTTCATAAAAATAATTTGTAAATATATAAACTAATAAAAAAAATTAATAAAATTAAAAATACAAAATAAAAATAAAATATCAAAATATATTGATAAATATACCTGTATAGGCCATAAAAGGGAACTTGTAATTGTTTACATGTAAAAAATAAATAAAAATCATAGTAAAATAATTTGTAAAATAATAAACATTTTTTATTTATTAACAAAAAATTAATAAATTAATTTGATATTTTTAAATGATTTTACAAAATAATTTTCCAGGCTTTTTCCTGATTGGTCCACGTGGGCCAACCAAAAGGGTTGGAAAGTTAACCGCGGGTCAACTCTCTGACCCACGCTTGCCCTCTTATCAGAACTGCATTTTTTGCCATATTCACAATTTTTTTCAAGGCACATCCTTGCACTATCTCGTGATGCATCCTTTTTCACTTTGTGCCTCGTTCATCCATCAATCATGCCCAGGTCTTTCCTTGAGTAGCGCATCGGTGGCGTTCCTGCTGTCCCTCGATCTTTGGAGCCTCGTCAACATCTATTCAAAAACCACCCTTCATCTCTTTTGAAAATTGAACCCTCTTTTGACCCTAGTTTGGATCCTATCGTCGAGCTCCGGACCGGAGGCGTGATAGGCATCCTCCAGCTCGTGAGCGGAGCCCATGCGAGGGCCGAGGAGCGGCTCCATCATCTCCGGCCATCCTCGGCCATGAGGTACCTATCTCAAGCATCTCTGCCTTCGAGGTATTTTTTTTCTTTGTTTTTCTTGCATTTCTTTATTCACCGTAGTCTTAGGAGCAAGTCCCCACATTCCGTTCATCCTTTCATCCATTCCCTCGACCTTCGCCACCACCTCGCCGGAGCTTGCTCCGACGAGCTCCTTTTTCTCCTTCCCACGCTACTCCGTCTACTGGAGGGTCGCGACATTTTTCTTGCGACCCTCTTAACATTTTGTTGCAGGTATATGGGCAATAGGGACGTCTGGAGCGAGTTTTGATCCTCGACGGTGGATCCTGGAGCTTCCGTGCTCTGCCGCCCTTGTGCGAGGACATCGGTGCACTCTGGATACTTTTGACGCTGCCAGATGGTAGACAAGGCCTGCAGTATCTTCCGCGACGATTTTGGAGCTCTACGAGTGTCAGAGGAGGGAGATCGGAGGCAGGGAAGGTCGCCTTCGTCGACCTTCGTCCCTCTTCTTCCATATTGCCTCTCCGCCGTTGGATCCTTGTCGCGGCCCAGTTCCTCTCCCCGCAGTTCGATCGTATCATCTGCCAGCCGTCGGATCATCAAAGAAGCATCTAATCCTGGGCTTGGATTGCGAACCGGTATCAGCCGTCAACTGCGCGCCACGTGGCATAAGTGAAGATCAACCCGCCGTTGGATCGCGCCTTGGAGGGGTATTTTGCACAGCCACCCCTCCGCCTTTTTGTATTTAATATTAGTATTAAAACTTTCATATGTCGTTTAATTATTTTTGTAAACTTTACAGTTAGGCCCTTAGACTTTAGCATATTGCACAAAGGTCCCCGGCCACGTCACCTCACGTGCCTTGCGCACGTGAGGTGCGCATTTTGCGAGGGGACTCTCATTAGTTTTACATTTTAGTTTAATCCACAAACTTAATTATGCAGTTATAAAGTTTTGGGAATTTTGCATATCAACCCCAGGATTTTGGAAAATTGCGTATGGGTCCTTATGAGTCGCGTGTCTTGTGCACGTAAGTTTGGTGCTTTTACAAAGGCACCCCTACGGGTTTTGGATTTAATACTTGGTCCTTTAACTTTTTAATTGCGTTATAATTTTTTGGAAAAATTGCACACAGGCCCTTGCACATTTGCATATTTACAAAAATACCCATGCTGGTGTGTATTTTCTCTTTATTGTTTGCATTTATTTTATACATCAATAAAATTCTAAAAATTCCCAAAAAATAGTCATAAGCTCCTATTGCATTGTGATTCCACGCCATATTTTTATGTATTTTTGCTGCATTTTATTATTTATAAAAATTCAAAATCATGTATTTTCATCTCTATTTGCATTAAAAAATCCATAAAAATTATAAAATGTTTTTGAAAAATTCCAAAAAAATATATTTTGTGTGTATTTGCATCTTTTAACTTTAGACCAAAAATCACTAAAAATACAAAAGAAAACTCCTAAAAATTAAAAAAAAGCCCCTAAAATCTCTATAAAAATATTAAAAATCCTTAAAAAAACAAAAAAATATAGTTTCTATTTCATAATTTTCTATATTTTATTATCTTTAAATTAAAATTAATTTGGAGAATTTTTGTTACTGTTTACTATTTTTCATCTCCATTTTAATTTCAGATCTTTATTTTATTCCCTGTTTTGAGTATTGTGACTTTAAAAATATCAAAAATTAGGAAAAAAATAGAAAAAACACAAAAACATTAGAAAATTATAAAAAGCAAAAAAAATTTATTTCCTGAATTTTGCTTATTTTTACCTATATTTATTTATAGTATATCTCTCTTTTCTTATATTTTATATATATCTTATTTTATAGAAAAAGAAAATATAAAATATATAAAATAAAAAAAGAAAATACAAAATCAAAAAATTAGAAATCAAAATATAAAAATATAAAATAAAAAATTATAACATTAAAAACCCATAAAAAATAGCATATATAGACAAATACATCACATTCGCACTTGAGCTTGATTGCCCCGATTTACCTTCTTGCTCCATGTGTTCGACCTCTATACTACTTGCACTATACACATATTTTATAGAGTTATAATAAATTTTAACTCTGCACTGCTTTTCATTGTTTGATCTCTGTTATGGGCTAATTGTTGTCTGAAGATCGGGTTTCTTGCGGGTCGCCATAGCGACTGTGTCTCTGCCTTGTGTGAGACGTATTTAGACCCGTGAAAAATCCTCTTCAACAGTGAAGGGAAGACTTAGATAAGACTGATGAGGTTGAATTTGATCTGATTACTTTTATAAAGGAATTCAGGCCTTTTGATGAGAAAGATAATCCGATTGAGACTTTAGAGGACGAACATGACCTGACTACTTCCATGGATGAGTTCGCTCCCTTTTGTTTTGACCTAGCTGAGACCTCACAGGATGAACTTGACTTTACTTCTTCTGATGATGAGTTCGTCCCTTTTCACTCTTAGACATATTTAGACCCGTGACAAATCTCGATTATCAAATGACGCCATTGCCGGGGACCAATTACGCATAGGATGGCTTTATTTGATCGTGCTTTCTTGTCTCCTTTGTCCTTATTTTTCCTTTATTTATTTTTCTCTTTTATTTAATATTATTTTTGAATTGTCTAATTCCCTCTCCTTGTTGACTTTGCTGTAAGGTATTGCAGATCGAGGGAGGCATTCTATTCAGAGCTCCTACGCACCCACGTGAAGCCGCACTGACTTTTTGACCTAGCTGTCAGAAGGAAGCACCAAAGGAGACTGGGAGGATTTTTGAAGATATTTCCACTTCGCATTTTTATTTCTCTTATTTATTTGTAATTTTAAGTGAGAGAGAGATATTTATTGTTGTAATATTAAGGACTCTCCTAGGACACTTCGCACTTCACGAGGTCCAGTGCTCGAGGGATTGTTTCCTTGGGGGCCTCGTTGGTTTTTTCACGTTTTTTTCTCGCATTTCTTTTATCTTGTTTAACGATTTTCTTTTCTTTATTTTATGTGATTGAGCCCAAGTATTAAGATTTGCTTGTCGATAGATTAAGGCCAAACACCTAATATCATTTCCTGCACATATAGTCTCATTTGGACTTATTCAAATTTTGAATTGCTATTTATTTGGATTTGAGACCTCATACTGAGAGAGGTCATATACTATGCTTGCAGGACATGTTCTGGCAGGCACCGATCGGCGTCGAAGACCGGACCTTGGTCTCACTTCTATATACTTAGCATATTATTCTTCACGTTAATAGAAATTCATGTGTTTAAGGTGATTTCATCGGCTTGCATTGCATATAGTTAGGTTTCAATTCTGCTTAGCATCCCTGCATGAAGAGAATTGGAGGAAAGGTTAGCATTTACGCTTTAGCATGCATCATTGATCTCACCTTGCATTGCTTTTTCGACTCTCTCCCTTTGATTTTGATCCCTTAGGAGTGCTAAAAAGAATTAATCCCTCGTTAGGCTCATGCATTTTCATTAAAAATTCAAAACAAAGTGATAACAATAAAATTGGGACTGCTACAATTATTTGACACTAAAATAAATCAAAAAGAAAATCATTGTCTTGGGGCCAGTAATTCGCTCATTGTATTCGTTTTAAATTGCTCATGTACACACTAAGGTTAGTGCCTGAATCATATAAGCCAACTTAAGTGTTTGTACAATTTTGAGATTATCACCTAACTCTAAAACAGACAAGATAAAAAGACAGCACTTTCACGATCCTCACCGTATTGATTAGGTGAATTGAGGGGATGTGTTTGTGTGCGTTTGTTTGTGATTGCTTGTGTGCATACTCGATCGTCAATTTGCATTTACACCTTTTTCTCATACCCCTTGACTTGACCATTGTGTTCTCCCGATCATTTTACTTTTGTTTCAAGATGGCCGAGTGGAGTGCATTTTATCCGGACTTTGCGGTTACCTCATACACTCCAGCCGGTCCACCTCTCGGCTATCAGGAGGATCTTGCTCCTGATTTTCCTTTTTATACATACACACCTAACCCATCATTTTAGGAATCGAACTTTTATTTTAACCCATCTTCGCCTTCACATTTTGACAATCCACTTTTCCAAGAAGACGTTGACCCAAAATGTGATTTTGGCCACACCCACCACCCTCATTCTACTCATCCCATCTTGAGATTTTGGAGTCATCTTTCATGATATCCACACTTGAAACCTTGAACCAGATGATGGAGCAAATGAATTCGAGGATTGACAATCTTAATAGTCTGAATAAGAACCAGAATGCCAATCCACTATTTGAGGATATGGATTCAGTTGAGGATTCCCATGGGATCTTGCAATCGCCCAAAATACAAAAAAATGAGAAAAATCCAAAAATCCAAAAAGAATTCGGGAGACACTTTGGTGATTCATTTTGTGAGGAGAGAGCCCATCTGCCAGATCCTTTGACCATATATCCATTCCCACCTTATCCCACCTTCGACCCCAAGGATGACAATGTACAGACTACTCTTCGTCGTCCTTGTGTAGATGATGATTCCGACCTCCTCCCTTAAAAGGAGGAGGTCCAAAAATTCAAAAAAATGTTGATTAAACCCGAAGTGGTGGCTGCTATTCGTGAGATCATTCATGTCCCACTTCGCCAGGCCATGACCCATTTATCTGCTCCTCAACCCAAGAAGAGAAAGCAGATGGGCAGATCTGAGCGTCATATTTTGACCATGACCACTGCCCATGCCATCACCACCGCCCATCTTTTAGGAAAGAAAACACTGCTACACCATTCATTAGATGCACCATTTCTTTGATCAATAAAGAGGTTGAAGGGTATTCTAGAAAAGACTGCCATTTGGATTAATGGCATGAGTTATATTGTTGACTTTGTCGTATTGCCCATGGAGAACTCCACTAGGGAGCATTCTCCCATCATCTTGGGATAACCCTTTCTTGCCTCTGCGAGTGTCTTCATTGATTACGGATCAGGACAGATTCGCTTCCGCCCTGATGACGTGAGCGATGTTGTCATCACTACTCCTACAACTGACCAGAGAACTACATCTTATGTGACTACTGCTATCTTACCCTACCCTAAGGACTATGAACTTGATGAGACTATCAGATATTTTTGTTGTCTGTTGGATTCTACAGAGACCCAAGAATTCCTCTCCTCGGAGGAAGACTCGGCAAGCATTGGCCTTGGAGTTCCCTCTTATGGTACTTGATGATGTGTTGATGACATCTGCAGGATTTACACGATTGATACCTATGAGTGGAGGGCAGAGTTATATAAGACTGTTGAGGTTGAATTTGATATGGTTGCTTTCATAGAGGAATTCAGTCCTTTTGATGAGAATGATGATCCGATTGAGACCTTAGAGGACGAACATAACCTAACTACTTCCACAGATGAGTTCGCACCCTTTTGTTTTGACCTAGCTGAGACCTCACATGATGAACTGGACTCTACTTCTTCCGATGATGAGTTCATCTCGTTTTACACTGAAACATATTTAGACCCGCGACAAATCTCGATTATCAAATGGTGTCATTGCTGGGGAGCAACTGCATATAGGATGGCTTCATTTGATTGCGCTTACTTGTCTCCTTTGTCCATATTTTTCTTTTATTTATTTCGCTCTTTTATTTGATATTAATTGTTGAATTGTCTAATCCCCTATCCTTGTTGACTTTATTGTGAGGTACCGCGGAATGAGGGAGGCATTCTACTCGGAGCGCATGCACACCCACGTGAAGCCGCACCGGCTTTTTGACCTAGCTGTTAGAAGGGGGCACCAAAGGAGACTGGAAGGATTTTTGAAGATATTTCGACTTTGCATTTTTATTTCTCTTATTTATTTGTAATTTGAAGTAAGAGAGACATTTATTATTATAATATTAAGGACTCTCCTAGGACACTTCGTACTTCACGAGGTATGGCCCGAGGGATTGTTCCCTTGGGGCCTCGTCGGATTTCTTTTTCGTGTTTTTCTCACATTTCTTTTATTTTTTTCACGATTTTTTTTTCTTTATTTTGCGTGATTGAGATCTTGTATTAGGATTTGCTTGTCAATAGATTAAGACCAAACACCTAATATCATTGCCATCACATATAGTCTCATTTGGACTTAGTAAAATTTTGAATTGTTATTTATTTGGATTTGAGACCGTACGCCAAGAGAGGCCATATACAACGCTTGTAGGACCTGTTGTGGTAGGCACCGATCGGCATCGAAGATTGGACCTTGGTCTCACTTCTAGATACTAGCATATTGTTCTTCTCGTTAATAGAAATTCCATTATTTAGGATGTTTTCATCGGTTTACATTGCATATAGTTAGCTTTCAATTCTGCTTAGCATCCCTGCATGAAGAGAGCTGGAGGTAAGGTGAGCATTTACACCTTAGCATGCATCATTGATTTCATCTTGCATTGCTTTTTTGACTCTCTCCCTCTGATTTTGATCACCTAAGATTGTAAAAAGAATTAATCTCCCGTAAGGCTCGTGCATTTTCATTAAAAATCCAAAAAAAAGTGATAAGAATAAAATTAGGACTTCTAAAATTTTTTGACCCTAAAATAAATCAAAAAGAAAATCATTATCTTGGGGCGAGTAATCATCTCATTGTATTCCTTTTAAATTGTTCACATACACACTAAGGTTAGTGCCCGAATCCCATAAGCCAACCTAAGTGTTGGTACAATTTTGAAATTCTCACCTAACTCTAAAACAAACAAGATAAAAAGACAGCTCTTTCGGGATCCTCACTGTGTTGAGTAGATGAATTAAGGGGATGTGTTTGTTTTGTGTGCGTTTGTTCATGATTGCATGTGTGCATACTCGATCATCACTATGCATTTGCGCCTTTTTCTCATAGCCCTTGACTTGACCATTGTGCTCTCCCAATCATTTTACTTTTATTTCCAGATGGCCGACTGGAGTGCATTTTATCCGAACTTTGCGGATACCTCATACACTCCAGCTGGTCCACCTCCCGGCTACCAGGAGGATCTTTCTCCTGATTTTCCTTTTTGTACATACTCGCCTAACCCATCATTTTAGGAATCAAACTTTGATTTTAACCCATCACGGAGGATTCATTTCTTCTTTTCTCCAGAATAGACTACTAACTCGTCAAGCACCCCATTTCTCATCAGTTTGTATTTGTGATGGGAAACTCAATGTTCGATCAAAAGCATCATCACCTTCACCTTTCGACAATCCACTTTTCCACTAAGACATTGACCTGAAATGTGATTTTTGCCCACACCCACCACCCTTGAGATTTTGGAGTCACCTTTCATGATATCCACACTTGAGACCTTGATAGATGATCGAGCAAATGAGTTCGAGGATTGACGATCTTACTAGTCTGAATAAGAACCAGAATGTCACTCCACTATTTGAGGATATGGTTTCATTTGAGGATTCCCATGAGAGCTTGCAATTGTCTAAAATACAAAAAATGAGAAAAATTCAAAAATCCAAAAAGAATTCAGGAGACACTTTGGTGATTCATTTTCTAAGGAGAGAGCACATCTGCCAGATCCTTTGACCACACATCCATTCACACCTTATCCCACCTTTGACCCCAAGGACGATAGTGTACAGACCGCTCTTCGTCGTCCTTGTGTAGATGATGATTTCGACCTCCTCCCTTATAAGGAGGAGGTCCGAAAATTCAAAAAATGTTGATTGAACACAAAGTGGTGGCCACAATTCATGAGATCATTCATGTCCCACTTCGCGAGGCCATGACCCATTTATCTGCTCCTCAACCCAAGACGAGAAAGCGGAGGGGCATATCTGAGCATCATATTTTGACCATGGCCACTGCCCATGCCATCACCACCGCCCATCTTTTAGGAAAGGGAACATTGCTACACCATTCATTAGATATACCATTTCTGATTTTTCATGTGATCACACTCTCCTTGACGATGGTTCTTCAATTAGCATCATACCCTTCTCGCTGGTACAGTCTCTTCACTTAGGGCCTCTTAAGAAAACCAAGATGATCGTTCAATTTGCTGATTGATCAATAAAGAGTCCGAAGGGTATTCTAGAACACACTGCCATTTGGATTCATGGCATGAGTTATATTGTTGACTTTATCGTATTGCCTATGGAGAACTCCACTAGGGAGCATTTGATCGTCGAAAATCAAAGTGCGTAAATCGATATAAAACCGAGTCGTTGTGCACTAGATAGAGGATGAATCAATAATAGAATTTATATCCGAAACTCAAATTAACAGAACACACATGAGATGTGTGCGTGTATAGTGGAGAGTCATGGGTCGAACACAGGGAGGCAGATTCGATAAATCTAGTTATTTCTTTTCAACTGTGACAAATATTAAAGATGATGACAGAAATAGTGAGTATGCAAATGAAGAGAAATCAATCATGTGCATCACAAAAATACGTTTAGAATGCTTGCACTAGTGAACCCATAAACTATGAAAATACTTGCATCAATTTATAATCAAATAATCTCATTAAGGCATGCTATTATCCATGCATAAAACAAAACAGGTGATTCAAAAGTTCCAAGGGAATGCTATTATCAGTGGGGTCTTCGATGATGAGAAATTCATAGGTGCATCCATCCTTTGGCTCAATACAGAAGAGTACGGAGGTTCTTGTTCTGCGACTCTGATAACTAGTCCTGTGGTGATAAAGACAGACAGGTGATTTCTTTGTCCTTCCAGTACTCAACCCGCGAGAATGGTTCACCTACAAAGCAATGTTCTTTGACCAGATAGGATATGATTCCATAGATTGCTCCTACAAAAACCAATATGCAGACATTAAACCATAGATTCTTCGGATGAAGAATTGTGCAACATAAACAAATGGAACCAACATGGTAAAATAAAATTAAAAAAACTAGATAAGAAATAGGGTGAGGGAGGATATAGGAATTTCGGAAAGAGGGAGAGAAGGTTGTGCGGTTGGTGCTCCTAGCGATCTGCACGGGTGACTGGTTGCACGTCTACTCCTCGGACCTACGTGATTCCCAATGGTTTCCAACCTGCTTCACACATCACGCAAAAGGTGTTTTAAAAAGGTCCCATGATAGAGTTTGAGAGAATCTCGGTTGTGACTGACCCCTTAGATCGCACAATTCGTGTGTAGGACAGTATTGAAGAATCGACCTTGAAAGCCCGACGTGAATTTCGCATGCAATTTGCATGCAGTAGCTGTATACGTCAGATAAATGTGGGCTTCATTAGCCTATAGGATATATAAGGAGGAATCATGACGATCCCGATCAAATCGGGCCATCGGATTCAAATATTAGACCCAATATGGCAGCAGCCCGAAAATGCCAACAACAATATTTAAGATTTCGATGATCAATTCTCAATAAATATAGAAATCAGAATCTGCGGAGTAGAGAGATACGAATCACGCAACAAATGAGCGTGGAATCATTGAGAGACACGACTTGATTTGGTATTCAAAAGTTACCTGATATGTGCATGTGCATGGATTTGTTACGTGAGAAACTTTGAAGGGAATAGTGGTTTAACACTAATGTCCAAGAGAATAGGTGGTTTTATGGAAGGGCCCTCAAAGTTCTAGAGATTTTATAAACAAGTATTGTAGGATTATTTGTTTTAAAGAAATATGGGATAGAGTTATGCTGGTATAGGGTTAAGTATGATGAGAATAATAAACGTGAATGGTCTCGAACCCTAACCTCGTGGAATTTTGCTCAGATCTTGAAAATCAACCAGAGAATTAGATTAATGACATATGAAGTGAAAAGCACATAAATTCACCATGATAATGCTCAGGAAGATCTTATTTGGACATTTTATTGTAATGGATCATAGATTCATCAGCATTCTCCAATCATCTTGGGATGGCCCTTTCTCGCCTCAGCGAGAGTCTTCATTGATTACGGATCAAGACAGATTCGCTTCTGCCCTGACGACGTGAGCGATGTTGTCATCACTACACCTACTACCGACTAGAGACCTACATCTTATGTGACTACATCTATCTTAGCCGACCCCGAGGACTATGACCTTTGAGACTGTCAGATATTTTTGTTGTATATTGGATTCTACAGAGACCCGAGAATTCCTCTCCTTGGAGGAAGTCTCAGAAAGCATAGGCTTGGAGTTCCCTCTTATGGTACTTGACGATGTGTTGATGACATTTGTGGGATTTACACTGTTGATACCTTTGAGTAGAGGGCAGAGTTAGATAAGACTGGTGAGGTTGAATTTGATCTGGTTGCTTTTATAAAGGAATTTCATCCTTTTGATGAGAATGATGATCCGGTTGAGACTTTAGAGGACGAACATGACTTAACTACTTCCGCGGATGAGTTCACACCCTTTTGTTTTGACCTAGCTGAGACCTCACATGATGAACTTGACTCTACTTATTCCGATGATGAGTTCGTCTCTTTTCACTCTGAGACATATTTAGACCCACGACAAATCTCGATTATCAAATGGTGATGTTGCTGGGGAGCAACTACGCATAGGATGGCTTTATTTGATTGTTCTTACTTGTCTCCTTTGTCCATATTTTCCTTTATTTGTTTTGCTCTTTTATTTAATATTAATTATTGAATTATCTAATCCCCTATCCTTGTTGTCTTTGCTGCGAGGTACACGGATCGAGGGAGGCATTCTACTCGGAGCGCCTGCACACCCACGTGAAGACGCATCGGCTTTTTGACCTAGCTGTTAGAAGGGAGCACCAAAGGAGACTGGGAGGATTTTTGAAGATATTTCCACTTCGCATTTATATTTCTCTTTTTTATTTGTAATTTGAAGTAAGAAAGAGACATTTATTATTGCAATATTAAGGACTCTCCTAGGACACTTCATACTTCACGAGGTCCAGTGCCCGAGGAATTATTCCCTTGGGGTCTCGTCGGTTTTTTTCGTGTTTTTCTCACATTTCTTTTATTTTGTTTCACGATTTTGTTTTATTTATTTTGTGTAATAGAGACCTAGTATTTATGATTTGCTTAAGACCAAACACCTAATATCATTGCCTGCACATATAGTCTCATTTGGACTTGGTCAAATTTTGAACTGCCATTTATTTGGATTTGAGACCGCACGTTGAGAGAGGTCGTATACAGTGCTTGTAGGACCCATTTTGGAAGGCATCAATCGGCATCGAAGACCAGACCTTGGTCTCATTTCTAGATACTTGGCATATTGTTCTTCACGTTAATAGAAGTTCCTTTATTTAGGACGATTTCATCAGCTTGCATTGCATATAGTTAGCTTTCAATTCTGCTTAGCATCCCTGCATGAAGAGAGTTGGAGGTAAGGTGACCATTTACGCTTTAGTATGCATCATTGATTTCGCCTTGCATTGCTTTTTCGACTCTCTCCCTCTGATTTTGATCACATAAGATTCCTAAAAAGAATTAGTCCCCCGTAAGGCTCGTGCATTTTCATTAAAATCCAAAAAAAAAGTGATAAGAATAAAATTGGGACTACTAAAATTATTTGACCCTAAAATAAATCAAAAAGAAAATTATTATCTTGGGGCAAGTAATCTCCTCATTATATTCATTTTCAATTTTTTACGTACACGCTAAGGTTAGTGCCCAAATCCCATAAGCCAACCTAAGTGTTGGTACAATTTTGAGATTCTCACCTAACTCTAAAACAGACAAGATAAATTGATAGCTCTTTCGGGATCCCCACCGTGTTGAGTAGATGAATTGAGGGGTTGCATTTGTTTTGTGTGTGTTTGTTTGTGATTGTTTGTGTGCATACTCGATCGTCACTGTGCATTTGCGCCTTTTTCTCATACCTCTTGACTTGACCATTGTGATCTCCTGATCATTTTTCTTTTGTTTTGAAATGTCCAACTGGAGTGCATTTTATCCAGACTTTATGGATACCTCATACCTTCCACTCGGTCCACCTCCCGGCTATCAGTAGGATCTAGTCCATGATCTTCCTTTTTGTACATACCCTCCTAACCCATCATCTTAGGAATCAAACTTTGATTTCCCACCCATCTTCACCTTCATATTTTGATAATCCACTTTTCCAAGAAGACGTCAACCAGAATGTGACTTCTGCCCACACCCACCACCCTCATTCCACTCACCCAATCTTGAGATTTTGGAGTCACCTTTCATGATATCCACACTTGAGACCTTGAACCAAATGATGGAGCAAATGAATTCGAGGATTGACGATCTTGATAGTCTGAGTAAGAACTAGAATGTTGCTCCACTATTTAAGGATATGGATTCATTTGAGGATTCCCATGAGAGCTTGCAATCACCAAAAATACAAAAAATATTAAAAATCCAAAAATCCAAAAAAGAATTCGGGAGACACTTTGGTGATTCATTTTGCGAGGAGAGAGCCCATCTTCCAGGTCCTTTGACCACACATCCATTCACATCTTGTCCTACCTTTGACCCCCAGGATGACAGTGTAAAGACTGCTTTTCATCGTCCTTGTGTAGATGATGATTCTGACCTCCTCCCTGGTAAGGAGGAGGTCCAAAATTTCAAAAAATTGTTCACTAGTTAGAATATGTGTATGCTATATTGCATACTTTATCTCCATTAAAGAATTTGACTATCACTCACATGCACAACTGCAGTCCATGATTGAGATGAGTGGAGGTATCACTTGAGGGACTGAGATTTGAAGCTTGAGTTTGAACTTGATCTATATGATGCACGAGGATGGGATAAAATTAATGATGGCTTCATGAAACCTGAGTGTCGGCATCTTAGTCAGTATGGGACATGGTTCTCATGATATCTCTTGACTTTGACCTAAAGTACAAGGGTGTGATGAAATAAAAATTAATAAGTTGATCAGTGTGCGCCAATCCTTGGTAAAAGAAGTGGAGCTAGCCAAAAAAATGATAATGAAAATAAGAAAATAAGATGAAAAGCTCATTACATTACAAAGCCACATCATATGAGATTACATTCAAGGTGAGCGTTCCCAACCTTTAAGTGTCCACTGGACCAAATCATTAGGCTTTTATGAGTCGGGATAGTATATCAAAAAGGGCTCTGCATCGATAGCGCTATAAGTCATGGTGCAAGTATATTAGATGCTTTAAAAAAGATGCACCTGGTGTACTCCTAGGAAAATAAATACAAATGGCTCAATCTCTTTTGATGGACACACTGATTGGCAAATAAATAATAATAATTATGTTGAGTATTAGAATTTGAGAGAAAACCCTATTCCAATGAGAGGAAGAGAAAATAATGACACAATTCTAATACCTCCATTATCTAGCCTTCCATCTATACCTTTTAAAGTCTGACGAACTAAAGAGATAGTGGAGTGAAGAAAGACTAGATTTATTCCCTAGAGTTTAGGGTTGGGTCCTGAGGAGAGCTTCTGAGAT
This sequence comes from Ottelia alismoides, assembly GCA_037367405.1. NCBI lineage: Eukaryota > Viridiplantae > Streptophyta > Magnoliopsida > Alismatales > Hydrocharitaceae > Ottelia > Ottelia alismoides. The sequence continues at coordinate 347,239 of JAZKJV010000517.1, read as the reverse complement.
TGGAACTTTTGGTGAAATCTATATTCGACTCTTGTGGATGCAGTCAACACTAAGTCATACTTCTTATATATATATGTATACAACGAGAGTCTGACCATTAGAGAAGTTGAATTCCTTTTGATTAATATTTGGATCAACTTAGAGACTTAGGATTCCTAAAACTTGGTGTTCTAGGTCTGATCGAGCCTTGTATAATCACATGCACAAGTTAGGGATCTCACTGATTAATCTAACTTTCTAACTAATTCTTTACTTATTTAGCTCGAGGACGAGCTTAGCCTAAGTATAGGGCGTGTTAAATCCCAGATTTACAAACATAATTTAATATATTTATCTTCTTTCTTAAGTAAATCAACAAGATTAATTGACTATTTACACTAATTATTAGTTTATGTATTGTACATAACTAACCCTAATTACACTATATTATTTAACCTTATTATTGTGTATTATTTTATGTATTTTTTCCCATTACAAATCAAATTAAAATTAGTATAATATTGTATATAAATAATATAACATAAATTAAAATCAAAATACAAAAATAATGATAGAAAAATAAAAGAAAAATGTTTTATATTATTTTAACATGTATTTATTTTTTATCTATGTACAAATGACCTCTGATCTCTTTGACGTCTTCATGAAAGTTGTGGATCTCATCTAGATCCACAACTTTCATGTTTTAAGTATTTACTAATTCTTTTTCCTTCTATTTCTTTTCGATCTAATCCGTATTTATTATTATCCCTCAATTTCTATTGGGCCACGTGGTGCCTTCATGGCCGCCCACATGGCTGCCCCTCATCACGCTTCACCTTCCTTCAAGACCGTTGGATCTTGATCCCATGGACCTAAGAACGTCTTCAACCTCTACCCCACCTTCTCTAAAAGATGTGTCCTTTTGTTTGGCGGCAACTTCTCACAATTATCTCAATCCACTCCGGCAACCACTTGACCAACTTCCATCACCAGAAGCTTCACCTTTTGACCCTGATCCTTGCCAACCACCTAGGGTCACTCAACTTCCTCTTTTCCATCCAGTGGTGGTGGATGAAACCACCCCCTTCCTATGTCAACCACCAAACCTCCACCAACAACCATCTGCCACTCTGGGAGAAGCCTCCTCCCGTCCGTCTGTGACAGAGATCGACTGAGAAGAAGAGTGACGATGGAGAACGATCGTCGGCGAGATCCACATTGCATCTGAAGTGGTGCAGCCTCCATCGTGGTTTGCTTGAGCTTCAAGTTTCGCCAAGCTTGTTAAGCGAAGACTCAAGAAGCAGATAGCTTCTTATCAGCCAAGATTCAACCTAACTTTCTTCTCCTTCCTTCTGAAGATTCTCAGGTAAGTTCATTATCTTCTCTTCTTTCAATTGTTTGCCTTTTATTCCATATTCAAACTCTCATCAAATTATTAATATGATACCGAACCAACCATTACTTATCATCCACAAACCATGTACAATATCCCGTTAGATCCCTTCGCTTCTGCATATTCCGTACCATTCCAATCCATATCTTTTGTCTTCCCAAAGAAGTAGCACATGGGGCATGATCCTTCACATCCAAAAAGCCCCCCATATTGCCTCACATTCTCGTCAATTTGTTCGCATGTATTTTTTTTGTCATGGTAACACTGCATGACTAGCAAGTTCATTGGTCAGAGATCGTGATGAAGTTCTGACCTCCATCTTCATCTGCAGAAGCATGTCATCAACAAAGCTATTTGAAGGCCTTCACATCTTCCTCAACTTCACTCTGACTTCGCAGCAACTACAGGAAGGTCATCCGACCTTAAGTGACAATAGAGGAGCAAAGAGGAGGAAGAGCGACATCGCTGGAGCATAGTCCTAACTCCTTTATCTATGGAGGAGAGGAAGAACAGACTAGGAGAAGCAGTGATTAGATCCCCATTATTGGGCGAGAGCTGATGGTCTTCAAAGCGCCACATCGCCATTCCAAAGCACTGGTTCGACCCTGACGTTTGTGAGATGAACCTACATCCGAACCATATCCAAAGTACCAGTGATTGCCACATGGACCGACCCTCTACATTCGAACATGATCAATTCATGTGCATCGCGTACATGACGTAGAAAAATTACAGCTTCGACCTTCTAATAAGCCATACCGCCTTTTGTGTGAATTATAGTTTAGCCTCTGCGAGTTATTTTAATTGCAATTTGATCCAAATTTGTCTTGATTTGTAATAAAAAATTATATTTTTATTGTAAAAATGCCCCTGTATTAAACGTCGAATATCTTTTTACATATAAATCCAAATGAAGTGATTTTGATCTCATTTGAAATCACTTTTGATGCTCTTTATCTTGGCGTGATTTATTGTGAATTTTTCATTTAAAAATCACGATCGACTTGTTCCTTTTCCTATGATTCATTTGTTCCTTTTCCTAAGTGCTTAAATTGACCTTTACATGAAATTGAAAATGGACTCTTTGTGAGGAATTGATCTTGATATTCACAATAAATCTTAGCGACTCTATTCAAATTCTTTTCATTAAAATCATTAAGTCATTAATCGATTTAGTTACATGTTAATGAAGTTAGCATCAGATTGACTTTAAAAGATTAGTCATTATCGAATGCTTTTGAGATTCAGACCATCACATTCATGATTCTTGCTTCATTAGTCATTAAAACAATTCAGGAAATTTTTGTAGTTAATACAAGTTTTCTTATGTATCTTTACCTATTGTGATTGTGAAAATTGTTGATTGTGCATTATTATCTTCATTTAAATTAATTGCATAAAAATGTATTGAAAATAAATCTCCATTGTGTTTTGTGCATCCGTTCATTATGGCCATCCTACAAATTACTATAATAAAAATTTGGCACTCAAATTTATTCACCTAATTACTCGTGTCCCTATGTTCATCCCTGGACTTCCCAGCTTTATAAATTAAAGCCGAGAACCTCGTCATTGAGACTCTACTCGGTCTTGCATGATTCTCTAATTCCCCATGCTACAACAAGCCCGATTATCTGTTGCATTTAGCGAGTAGTCGAGCCCTATATATTATTGTAAATTGCATATGGGTCTGCTGTACAGTTAGCTCATGGGGCGCTCCACATTATTTTGCACCTGAACTCTTATGGATTTTGATATTTCTATTTAGTACATAAACTTTATTTAAACGTTGAAAAATTCTGGGTATTTTGCATGTAACACCTTACCTTCATATTTTATTACAATTATACCCCTACATGAGCTATGTAATTAATTTTATGCATTTTATTTTGGATTAAATAGCCCATGAGATTGGAAATTTATGGGGGAAATAGGTGAAGTGCTCCATATCGTGCTTATTCATGCTACCATTTTATTCTAGTGTTTTCATAAAATTGTCCATTTATTAAAATTCATTAAGATGTAATTTATTCCCTATCTATAGATAAAAATACAAAAAATAGAAAAACACTTCTAAAAATTCCAAAAAAATATTGGGATTTTACACCCATAACCCTGAGTAATTCTGCAATAACAATCATGACCCTGCATAATCGTGAATTATACAACAAACCCCAAATAGTCACTCTGTCTTACACCCATAACCTTGTGTTAGTTTTTATGTTAATCCAAACATATCATTGGGTTAATTAACCCATGATCTTCCAACTGCTTTTAGAAAAAAAATTAGTGCAGCAAGAGGCAGGCAGGAGGGAGAGGCGGGGTAGAAGGGGCTTCCAAGCAAGCCTGCCGCAGCAAGGAGGGACGCTTCCGGGAGGGTGGATTTGGGGGCACAAGGGCGCAGGGGCGCATGCTCGAAGGAAGGGAGGCGGGGGGTGGCATCTGTAGGCAGGAGGGAGAGTCGGGGTGGAACGGTCTTCCAAGTAGGCGGTGGTGGCAGGCCGCAGGGAGGAGGAGTGCTTTTGGGGGTGGACCTGGGGGGCTCATGCTCGAAGGGATGGAGGGGGGAGGCAGGCAGGGTCGATGGGGATTGGGTGATTGGGGGCGCAGGCTCGTGGGGAGGGGGACTCTGCGTGAGGCGGCAGGAGTCAGGTTGGGGGAGGGGGTTCTTGCGTTGTGGGCTCGAGGTCTGGGGATAGAGGAGGCAGCGAGAGTCAGGTTGGGGGAGGGGATGCTTGTGTTGTGGGCTGGAGGTCCAGGGGGGCTCTTCGTTGGGATGGAGGTTAGGTCGGGGGGGGCTTCACTGCAGGTCTGCAGGTCAGGTCCTAACGCGGGGGTGGAGGGGTCGCGCAAGCTCCAAGGGTGGGGGGGAGGCAGGCTCGACGGGGGCGGTGGGAGGTGGGTGGCAGGCGGAGGCTGGGGGGCACATGCTCGAAGGGAGGGATTTATCGACTTGGAGAGGGGCTCGATGGGGTAAGTCCTGGCCTGGCTGGAGGAGGTGGGTGGGGGGAGGGTTGGCGGGGGGAAGGTCGGGGGGAGGGGAAGGTTCGGCCAAGGCAGGGGAGGATTGGCGGTGGGGGAGGGGAAGTTCTGGCCTGAACTGAAGGAGGTGGGTGGGGGAGGCCTGGTCTGGGTGGGGGGGAGCTCGATGGGGGCTGCTTCGACGGTGACGGGGGTTCGGTGGGGAGGAGGTGGTGGTCGACGGGGAGGAGGTGGTCAATGGGGAGGAGGGGGTTGTCGAGGAGGAGGATGAGGATGAGGAGGAGGTGGTGGTGGTGGAGGAGGAGGAGGAGGAGGATGTAGGAGAGTGTACTCATTTTTAAATAATATAACTTAAAGGGTAAAAATGTAAAATATTTGATGTATACCATCATACTTAATGAAATATTGGATGGAAGTTAACTCGAGGGTTATGGGTGTAAGAGCTACGATTATTGAGGATTCTAGATGTAATTCACGATTATGTAGAGTTATGATTGTAATTGCCAAGGGTATGGGTGTAAAAATCCCAAAAATATTTATTATATATTACTATATAAGATAGCTACAAACCAAAACTAATAAAAACAATATTAAAAGAAAAAACTTTAAAAGTTGAAAAACCCCTCTAACCCTAAAAAATTTAATATATTTCAAAATACAAAAAAATAATTTTATGTTCTATTTTTTTATATATGCATATTACTGCATATTAAAAAAAGTTAAAGAAATTTTGGACTTATTTTCTATTTTTATTTTTAAAATAATTCAGCCTATTTATTTACTTCTTATTTGAGAGTATTTTTGAATTTAAAATACCTAAAAATTAACAAAAAATCACCAAAAAATCATAAAACATATAAAAATAAAAAAATATTTTGTAATTTTTGAATATATATATATATTAATATAAACCATATATAGCTCATATATACTTATATATAAATATATCCTTGTTAATATTATTATGATTATAAAAACCTATAAATATCATCAATACCTTTAAAAATAAAAGAGGACTATTCCTAATTGTATTTTCTGAATTTTTATATATTTATTATACATTACATATATTATATTTATTATTACATATATGTTTATTTATTTATTATATAATAACAATAAAAAGAAATTAAAATAAAATAAAAAAATAAAAACAAAATAAAAATTGTAAAATTTAAATTATAAAAAATATAAAAATTTAAAAACATGAAAATTAAATATCATTAGAAACCCACAAAAATTAAAAACACAAAACACACATAAAGTAGTTGTTGTTTATTCCTTATAGACAATAATTGTTTACCTATCCTCATAGTTCTTCGTGGTTCGACACCCAGAGTACTTGTACACTATACACATTTATCGGGTTATAATAAATTTTCGCCTTCTCCATATTACATTACTTTATCATTATCTTGGGTTAATTGTTGTTTGAATTACAGCTTCCTGTGTGGTCGCCACAACGATAGTGTTTACTCCTTGTGTAGAATATTATACTGGCTCGATCATATTTATTCAAAGAATTTAAGATAGGGTTATTGTACATATTTATCTACATAGTTGTCTCTCTTTTATTTCTTTGTATAAATAATTATTTTATCTGCTTCTGACATATCTCTTTGTTGAATTTTTCGCGAGTGACCGCATGGCAAAGGTGACTTCTTAGGATGCCGGTGCACACGAGCTACGAGAATATCAAACTTTTCTACATAGGTTGATTGGAGAGAGCAAGAGAGAGATAAAGAGAGGAGAGCAGGGTTTCTAATTTTTCTTTTATTTTTGTGAGAGAGAGCGTTTATTTTTTTGCATTATTAATTGTAATAATATAGGAACTTGGATAGTTTGGACATTGACCCACACTCTGAGGTCCATTGCCCGGTTGATTGTTCACCTATGGGCCTCGTCTGCTTTTATCGCATTTTCTTGCCATTCTTTTAATTGTTTCTCGCATTTTGAGTTTTCCTCCTTTCATTTCTTTGTTTTATGTGATTGAGCCCTTAGATTTTTAGGAACTGCTTGTGCGAGTAAATTAGGTCCAAACACCTAATATATGCATGCTCCTATATATTTACATTTAGACTTAGCTCAAAATTAAATTATTGAATACTTGGACTTGAAATCGAGCATCGTGAGAGGCTCTATACAATGCTAGTAGGATCCGTTGTGGCAGACACCAAAGAGTCTCCAAGATCGGACATTTGGGTTTCTTTTCTAGGTATTTAGCATTTTATTCTTCATGATAATAGCAACTCCTGCTTAGGGTGATTTCACTTGCTTGCATTGCATTTAGTGTAAATTTAAAATTCCTTTTTTGTGTCCTGCATGGAGAGAGTTGGGAATCACTTTATGTCTTCTTAACTTTGCATGCATCATTAGATACTAAGGTGAGATTTCCACCTTAGTGTCAACTTGCATGACTTTTTCAACTCCTCTCCCATTTATGTATCACTTAGGATTTAAAAGGAAAAATACAAAAAAATGTTAGGCATATTATTTTAAAAAATACTCAAAAAAGTGAAAATAAAAAAAAAATAAAATAAGGGGACTATTTAATAAATTTTACCTTAATTAAATTTGGTAACGAACATTCATTGTTTGGGGTTCATAAAGCCTACATTGTTTTTAGGTACCATCCAGATCAAGTGAGGTGTGACCCTTAAGGATTAGAGCTCAAATGACGATCCGTGGCTGCCTTGATTATCACCTGGGACGACGAGGTATTGGCAGCTTCTATCATACGTGGGCGAGTAGGGCCTTGTTGTCAATGGTGTTATTGGCTTTTGTGGAGCATCCGACCAAGTGTGAACTATTGATCTTAGGCCACGCCCTCCCAGGTGTGTCTGTCTCATCGCCCTGCATCTGAGTACCTCACTTGTGGGGAAGTATTGGTTTTTCCTGTTGGCTTACTCTCATATTCTTTGGCCGAGTAGTCCCCCTGGCACGAGATCAAGGACCTCAAAGAGTGTAGATCAAATGTTATAAAGTAAGTGGAAAGTACGGGATTCTTTTCTGGCAGTACTCACTCTCCTATAAAATAGCCCTCTAAGGTTTTGATATAAGAATTGCATGAAAATAACAATAAATTAGAAAAGATAAAAATAGTTGAACTCTCACAGCTCCACATTGTGTTGGGTTGGTGAATCCAAATTCATATTGTGTTTATCTGAATTAGAATTAGATCCAAGATCTAGTCCTACGTACTTGTTATCTTTTTCTTTAATTTATTTTTATTTCTTCTTGTCCCGCTCATTGTGAGCCTTCTTCCACTTTCCTCTTCATCTAATTGTGCATCATCGTATCCATTACCTCATCTACTCTGCTTCCCTCCAAAATGTCGCCTCATGGAAGGTTTAGTCAGGACCCCGCCGATACTCACATCGATTCCATGATCTCTACATGTTCAATAATTTGAGGCGATTCCCAAGAACCCGATCCGGATCTTGCGAACTGATCTCTAAACTCCTTGACGTCTTCCTCTATTGCAATAAATTGGATCACTCTTGTCCCTCCATTAGCACCTTATGGATAGGGATCGATTTCAGTCAATATCAAATGCTACATTCACATACATCAGGAATTGACCTTGATTCCAGATCATCCATTTCACTTGGTGCCACAAATCTACAGTCTAAACAGGATGCATACTTCTGTGCATAACCAACACCAAACCCCGTGCAGATCACATTCTTTGAGTATGATTCAGAGATGGCTCCTCAAGGGATGGGAAAGGGATCCAACCAACCGGATCAGGGACAACCCGATCATAACACTATGAAATCACAGCTGCTCGCATCCATCCAGGCCATCCAACATCAGATGACAAATCAAGATCTTGCCCAAGTCACTTTCCAAAAAATGTTGAATGACCTGAAGGGGAAGAGAGAGAGAGAGAGAGAGAGAGAGAGAGAGAATAAAGGAGGAGGAGGAGAATATGAACTAGCAGATGGACCCCGTAGAGGGACCACGGATGAGCCGAGGGGAGAGAGGCCTAAACCTACTCTCAAAGAAACTTACAATACCGGTGCTGGCTAGAGGACTGAGTGGATATAGATCCCTGTAGTCCACTGACATTTTGAATTCAAACCTTAGTTTCTTGCTTTTCTACCCTTATTCCATGGGAACACCAATGAAGAGATATATATCCATCTTCAGCAATTATCTCGCATTTGTCGCACCACCTACTACCCCAACATCTCGTTGGGTGTAGTTAAAATGATCGTGTTCCCCTTCAGCCTTTATGACAAGGCTCTCTATTGGATCAACCATCCGAGGAAGGTCGTGATGACCTAAGAGGAACAGAAGTTTGCATTCCTCCATAAATATTATCCACTTGGTTGTCTGAATCAGATCTGAGTCTGTATCAGTAACTTCCCCCAGTGTCCACACGAGACTATACATGAAGCTTGGGAGAGATTCCGAGATATACATGAGAAGTGCCCTCACCACGACATTCCTCGGACCAACATGGTCCTACACTTCTTTAGGGGCCTCACTCCTATGAGTCAGAAGCTAGTGGAAGCCACTTGTGGTGGCTCTGATGAACGCGAATTTCACCACTTTAATAATCGACAATTGTAATATAGGAGATGAAAAGCGATCGATCAAAAACCACAATCTTTGAATGTTATGGAATATTTTTACTTGGCAAGTATACGAAGGTCAAACACAAGGAACAGTAATTTCTAGTTTTACAGTTTTAGATTAATTTAAGTAATTAATGAAATGCTAGCTTAATTTCTGTGTCAGAAAATAAAATAGAAAATATGATGATTCAATGAGAAAAATAACAAAGAGAATAATTCAGCATAGTATCTATGGTTTAATACGATTTTAATACAAACAATAATGATCAATATCTTTGAGCTTAAATTATAGATTAAAAGATATCAAATCCAGAAATACGTATCAATCAATATTTCAGATGCAAGCTAAAAGATCAACGTGTCAAAGCTTTATCCTGCAAGAATTTCTCGAGACACTTTGGCCCCTTATTTCCCTGTAAATCACTCCTAAAAATAATAGCCTTTAATCATCTCAAATATTAGATGAATCGTGGTCTCAATTAACTGATCGAAGTTATTAAAAATAATGGTCAACAATTAGTTGATCAACTCAAAATTCCTCAAATAAAGTATCAAGGAAATAGATTACCTTTCACCACCTAAAGTAAGTTCTACAAAGATTAATTCCTTACTTAAGAAGATCAATTATCAATGAAGAATTAATCAAATTAAATTTCCTCAAATGGGTCCATGCAGGTTAGATCAACTTTTCTCAAAAAAAGTAAAATAAATCAATAATTCAGCCTACAAAGTAGAATAGATCCTCAAATAATAAATCTCAATAAGTATCCTTAGATCTCTTCATATACTATGCAATAAGATAGAGCATTCAACAAGCTTCAAAATGACATATTATATGCTAAAAACAGAGTTTGCATGAGAAAGTTAAGCTCAAATGTCTAGGGACTAAAATACAGTAAAAAAATAGAAGTTTTCTCTACAAAACAATCCCTGGAGGACTTATATGTCATTCACAAAACCCGCTAGAGCCTCTTTGCAATTGACCAAAGCAGGTGTGTGCATTACACATGACTGAGCTGGTGGGGGACCCTTTGGCAATAGTAGGAACTAACAGGGGTCTAGACGTAAAATGCCCCCGTAGCACGTGTGGGGCACATGCCACAGGAGGCTCGGGCGGCGGCTGCAATTCGGGTCCCCGAGGCGGAGGCTCAGACACCCTAGTATAGGTGGCGGATGGAGGACGCTCGGCTTCCCCGAGCCTCGAGACGTGGTCCAAGGTTAGAGGAAGGTTGATGCAGCGGGTTGACAACCATTGGATCAAGGGTACTAACCCAATCCAACGGCTTCTGCTTGTTGGCAGAGCAGTCTAGAGCACAACACCGCACGCAGGGGTGTCAATGAAGTCGAAGGCGCTGGGCGTCAGGAGACCGACTCCACCTCCGTCGACACACAACTGGAGGTGGAGCGGTGAGGCGGTGCAGGGAGCTTCCAGCAGCGGCCTCACGTAGGTGGCTCACGTGGCGACGGTCAATGGCGGAGTAGCAGCTGGAGCGGGACAAGTGCGAGCGGAGGTGGAGCACTGGCAGGCGAAGGTTGGGTGACGTGCTATGTACAGATGGTTAGAAAAAATCGAGGATGCAGAAGGGGGATGGAAGCTCCAGGAGAGGACGATTGAATAGGAACAGAGCACTGATCTATGCGAGGCCGGAGATGAGGGGATCTGAGAGATAGAAGGGAAATGGAGAGGAAGAAGAAGATGGGGCGGTCGAGTTGATTCGAGGATGGGTGTTTGGATTCCGATCTGCAGTGGGGGAAAAACTACCTGTTGGAGTCAAGTTGCTTGCAAACGGAAGTGGATGAGGGTTCGCTTAAGGTTGAGGGAGCAAGGGGTGCTCAGATCTTGGGTCATTCCGCAAGGATTCTGGCGATAGATGAATCCGAGCTTAGCATCGCGATGGACATGCTGCAGATAAGGAGGATATGCTCCTTCGATCTCACCGGCCTCCTGCTTGTATTCGTTCGACAACGACCTAGAGTTGTCACCTCCAGATACTTGGAGCTCGAGGGAAAAGATTAGGGTCGATGGAAGATGCCCGAGCAAGGAAGGGTGACGAAGGTTTTATATGTGGTACGATAGCTGGAGGTTACACGGGGAGGTAGAGGAGGAGTGTGGGTCACAACGGTTGGGAAAGGAAGTGAAGGCGCGACCGTTGCAGATGAGGGGCGTTATGCAAGGGGGTGAGACGAACGACGATGGGTCAATGTTGGAGGAAATAGAGGGGGTGCGGAGTACGGACTCCTCACATGCTGAGAGGGAGGAGGAAGGGGTCACGCGCTCGCACATGACCCGTGAAGAGAGAGAGAGGTGACATGTGGCACACCCAGGGGTTGCCACGTATCACCCCAAAAATTTCAAAAAAAAGGGAAAGAAAAATATGAAAGAAATGGAAGGAGACCTCAGTTTGAAAATTTTCCTTCACGAAAGTTGTTCATCTCGACGATATCTACAACTTTCATGAAGAAAGCGGAGCAAAAAAAGTCATATGTAGATAGTATTATTTTTTGTGGTTTTCCATGTGTATAGAAAACCGATTTTTGGGGGTTTTGTAATTTTTTAGTGATTTTCAAAGAGGATAAAATTCTAGAAAAATACGATAAAATAAAAGATCCTTAATTACGTATTAATCTAATTTTTTGGATTTTTAATAAATAAGAAAATAGAGAAATAAAGTATGAGTACAAAACAAGCAAATTTCGTATAGACTCACAAAGGTCAACCAGACACAGTTAGTTTCTTTGATTTCAGTCTTGATTTGGATTTGAATTTTTATGACTCTTGATAAAACTTTCATCACATAAATGAAAAAAAAATAAACTAAAATGGGCTAATTATGTATATAAAAATTCAGGTCAAAAATAGCAAAAAGATAAAATACGCAAAAGAGGCCCAAAATCCAACTTCCACATATGAGCTCTGAATATTATGAAATTGGTCTTGTTTTGAAGGTATTTGAAAATGGAGAACTTTAAAAGTGAGGAGACCAAAATCAAACACTGTATGAGGAATATATGTGTGTTTTAATCCGTTTGATGTGAAATTAGATTTGGGAATATTTGTCACTTATTTGAGTTAGCAATTTTTTTCCTTTATTCTTGTTAGTAGTATATACACAATGGAGTTAATTTAAGGTCAATCAGAGTTAGGATGAATTAATTGAAAATAGGGGAATTTAGTAGCTTTTTAGGTCAATTTACACTTGGATTTTTTTGTTCCTAATTTTTTTGCAATTATGTATGATGAAATGTGAATATTATTTACACATGTATGAATGTTAATGATGCTATATTGATGATTAAATCCATATGGATTTTGGAGAACATAGCCTAATTAACCAATTTTAGCATGTTGAATCTGAGATTCATCATGCCCCTATACTTAAACCATGCTCGTCCCCGAGCATCAATAAATGAATGACTTAGTTGAATAAATTCCAGACTGTGCATGTGAATTTTCAAGGCTCAATTCATAGAAAACCCTTAATTTGAGTGATCCTAAACTTCTGGGCTCAACCATGCTTTAATCAAAAGGAATCCAACTTCTCTATTTATCAGATTCTCTGTTTGTACATATAATATAAGGATATCACTTTTAGTGTACTGCATTCATGAGAGTCGAGTCAAGATGTCACCCAAGGTCCAGTCCAAGAGACTCTCCTCTAGACATAATCCTCAACGCTAGGAAATAAGTCGGTTCTTGCATTCAATCCACCGTCTCATTAGTTTGTCATACTTGAAGGCGTAGATGGATGGCCAGATAATGGAGGGCATAGGATTGTGTATATTTTTTCTCTCCCTCACATTAGAACAAAATGCCTCTCGAGTACCTTATTACTCAACACATGTATACTTTTTATTTGTTGATCAATGTCTTCGTTAAGAGAATTCGGAGTCGTCTGCAGTTGTTTTCGTGGGAGTACACTGGGGTGTGTCTCTTTTGAGTATCTAAGATACCTTCGACACCCAGACTTGTATCACTATACGATACAAAGCCCTTTTTGGTGTTATCCTGACTCCTTGTTCCTAATAGAGTTTGGTTCAAGTGGACACTTTGAAATGGTTGGGAGCACTTGTCTTTGGTGGAAGCTCATAGAATTTGTATTTGTAACTATAGATCTTTTTTCCTTTTAATATTTCTTTCTTTTCTTTTTGACTAGCTCCACTGCTTTTACCAAGAGTTGATGCATACTTATCAAAAATTAAATTATGTTTGATCACAGTCTGGCACATAGGTCAATATCAAGAGATAGCATGCGAACTTGTTCACATACTTGCTAGGATTTTGCTGACACTCATGTTTCTTGAAGCCTTCATTAATTTTATCCCATCCTTGAGTATCATTAAATCATGTCTAAACTCAAATCACCAGTCCTAGTTCCTCAAGTGATAACTCAACTCATCTCATCAATCATGCAGTTGTGAAAGTGATGTGTTGATCATATTCTTTAGAAGGTAGAGATGAAGAGTGCAAAATAGCGCTCAAATTTTCAAACTAGGGAAGTGTGGATTATTAAGTTTCAAAAACCCAAATGACTAAGGCTGGCTAACTCAGTCTCTCAAGATCTCAGAAATCCAGCATCCTCAAATTCTCAAGCCTTGGGTGCTAGTGAATGTGTCAGGAATATATCAACTAAAGGATGCATGGATGCATGAGATGCTCAATGAAATGCAAGACTATGAATGATTTTGATTTTTTTAAACAATGTATTATTTACAAAAAGAATTTAGTATAATATACATAATAAACACTACTTGCACCCATGCCCGGTTTTAGACGAAAACAAAATAAAGTACATGCTATGGATAAAGTATGTAGAATATATACAAACACGCCCTCCTATACTTAGCTTGTGCTATGTCCTCATGCCACGATGTGAAATGGAGATATAGCTCGTACTATGTATAGTTGAGCAAAAAAGAAAAAGAATAGAAGTGATGTATACACACTGGTACCAATCCCCCTATACTTAGGCTCATGTCAGTCTAAATATAGGAAGTAATCACATGTGGGGGATCGAGGAGATGAACGGAGTGATGGATATACAGAAGAGTGATGGAATTTTTATGGAAGAGGTTATTCATTCGGGCCGCTTGAGTCTTTCATCTAATACAGTTCCCTGAGTGAAGGAGATTTGCTCTACTTGCACTAACTGCTCACTTGATTCAACAAAATGTTTAAGCAGTTGACTGTTGACTATAGACATTTGAGTGTTATCTGCGGTCTCTGAGATATCAACACTTCCGTTATTGTACACCTCTCTCACGATGAAGGGTCCTGTCCATTTGGATTTCAATTTGCCTTGGAAAATTTTCAATCTTGCATTAAACAACCATACTTTCTGCCCTGGGACAAAGGTCGTTGTTTGGATATTCTTGTCGTGCCATTTCTTCACTCTATCCTTGTAAATGGTGTTGTTTTCATATGCATGATTTCAGATTTCTGATAGTTCATTCAAATCCATATCTATGTTCTTCTTTCCTTGGTGACAGTTCTAATTGATCTTTTTGATTGCCCATTCTTATTTATGCACGAGTTCTACGGGCAAATGATACAGCTTTCCATATACCATTCAAAACGGGGAGGTGCCCAATGGGGTCTTGTAAGCTGTGTGGTAAGCCCATAGAACTTTGTCCAAGAGTTGGGACCAGTTCTTCTTCTCAGGACGGACTAGCTTCTGTAAAATTTCTTTGACCTCCATGTTTGACACCTCAGCCAAGCTATTGGATTGTGGATGGTAAGGACTAGCGACACGGTGCTTGATACCGTAATCCTTAGTCAACCACTTCACCTCCCAGTTGACAAAGTGGCTACCCCGATCAGATATTAATACCTTAGGGATCCCAAACATCGAAATAATATGATCTTTCAAAAGCTTGCATACAATCTTGCTGTCTTCCGCTCAAGTAGGGATGGCCTCCATCCACCTAGATAAATAGTCTACTGTGAGATCAATATATTTAAATCCTTGACTGTTAGGGAATGGGCCCATAAAATCAATGCCTTATGCATTGAATAAATCACAAATGATCACTGGTTGCATAAGCATGACATCTTTGGGACCAATGGTCCCTTCCATTCTCTGACAGATCGGGTACGACATGACAAAATTGGAGGCATCTTTAAACAAGGTCAGCCAGTAAAATCCACATTGTAGTATCTTCTCAGCGGTCCTCTTCCCGGAGTGATGTCCTCCTACCTCTAAGGTATGGCGAAGATTGAGGACACTTTGGTATTCCTCCTGAAGAATACATCTCCTCCATAAACAATCCAGTCCTTCAAAGAAAAGGAATGGATCCTCCCAATGGTAGTGTTTGGTTTCCGACTTGAGTTGGTCGGTTCTGTTCTTGGGCCAACCTTGGGGAACTTTCTTGGAGAGAAGATAGTTAACCATGTCGGCATACCATGGGAGAGAGTCAATAGCAAAAATTGACTCGTCTGGGAAGGTTTCACAGATTGATTCGGAATAAGGGATTTTGTTTTTTTTAATCTGTGGTAAATGATCAGCCACGACATTCTTAACTCCAGGTTTATCTTTATTCTCCAAAAAGAATCCTGAAGCAAGAGTATCCGTCTGAGGAGATGTGCTTTTGCATCTTTTTTCTCCATTAAGTATCCTATGGTTGAGTGATGTATGTATGTTGTCACCTTAGACCCTAGAAGTATAGATCAAAATATCTCCAAGGCAAAGACTACCAAGCATTTCCTTTTTAGTCACAGTGTAATTTTTCCGAGATGGATCTAAAACTTTGCCTGCATGGTGAATAGCATACGGGATTCCATCTTTTCTTTGTCCTACACAGCCCCTATTGTGAAGTCTGAAGTGTTTGTCATGATCTCGAAGGGAAGAGACCAATCACGAGCTTGTAGGATCGGAGTCTCAATGATCCTCTTTTTGAGAAACTCGAAGGCTTCAAGACACTTATGATCTACAAAGAACTCGGTGTCTTTCCCTAAGAGGTCAGTTAGTGGTCAGGCAATTTTTGAAAAATCCTTAATAAATCTCCTATAAAATCCGACATGCCCCAGAAAATACCGCACTTGTTTAACATTGGTAGGTGGCTCGAGTTTCTTGATCACATCTACCTTGGCAGAGTCAACCTCCATTCCCTTCTTGGAGATGACGTGCACATGATGCCCTCTTTTACCATGAATTGGCTATTCTCCCAAGAGAACACCAGATTCACTTCCCTACACTTCTCGAGGACTCGATCCAGGTGCTCTAGGCAATCATCGCATGAATCACCATGGACCGAGAAGTCATCCATGAATACTTCCAGGAAATCTCCAACTATCTCGGTAAAAACTACAACCATGCACCGCTGCGGAGGCATTGTAAAGCCCGAAAGGCATGCGCTTCAATGCATGAGTGTCGAAAGGATATGTAAAAGTAGTCTTTTTCTTGTCCTCTGGGGTGATGGCTACCTGATTGTAGCCCGAGTACCCATCTAAGAAATAGAAGTATTCTCTCCCTGCAAATCTTTCCAAAATTTGATCGATAAAAGGTAGCAGGAAGTGATCCTTCTTTGTTGAGACATTCAGATGCATCTAATCCACACAGACATGCCACGATGTGGGTACCCATGTCGTTATCTCCTCTCCCTCCTCGTTGGTGATAATATGAAGTCCCTACTTTTTCGGGATGAATGCAAATGCGATACCCACTTGGAGTCTGAGATGGGATAAATGAAACTAGCCTTACACCATTTTTCAATCTTAATCTTAACCACTTCCCGTTAATTTGGATTCAACCTACGTTGGCATTCACGAGAGGGTTTAACATTATCCTCAAGGTAAATATAGTGTGAACAAAGGGACGGGTTAATCCCTTGAAGATCTGGCAATCTCTAGCCTATAGTCTTGTGATTTCTCTCTAAAATTTTAAACGAGCGGATCTCCTGCTCTTTGGTCAGATGTGAACTGATGATGATCGGAAATTGTCCCTTATTTCCCGTAAGGAAGGCATACGTAAGAGTAGGGGGAAATGGTTTGAGCTCGGGTAAGTCTGTATTATTCACAAAATATGGCTCTATCATTGCTGATTATAGCTGTGATGTGGATGGTTTCTGTGTAACATTATCGGCCGCCAACTTAATTGTTTTCGAGGATCGGATTGCTAAAGATATAATGTGGTTTGGCAAACACCGCGTCCGATCCATTTACCTCACTCTTGGATTGTCTAGAAAGAGAATGGATTGACATGTCAAGAGGGACCTCTAAGTCTCTGGGGGTGTAGGTAGATGCATGCATGAGCTAGCAGATCAATTCATCAACAATGTCCTCTCCAGATGAGAGTGATTCTATCATTGTGGTCGGGTTCTGTCTCCATGGCCTAACTGTTGCTTCTGTATTTTCTGCCTCAGGTTCTGGATTTTTAGACTGGGTGTTAGATTTGGTGTCAGGTCGTTGAAACCTAGTTTTCTTCATTTTAAGTTCAACTTCTCCAAACCGGATTCTCCCATATGTGTAATCAAATAGAGCTCCTGCGGTCCTAATGAAGGGCCACCCTAGTATCATTTGAGAATCTTTCCAATTTCTAGGGACATCCATGTCAAGTACCGTGAAATCTACTGGATAATTTTGTTCCTTTATATTGATGACAACATTTTTAATCTCCACCTTAGGTCTCTTAGTTGATGAATCTGTGAATTGAAGTACGACTCTAGACTTCTTAAGAGGACCTAGATTTAGATGCTCATATAGAGTTGGTGTGGGCATGAGATTAATGGAGGAGCCATTGTCTAACAATGTTCGCAAAAACTTGATTTCGTTGATCTGGCTTGTCACAAAGTGAGCACCCATGCCTCTTTTCTTCCTCGGTAGCTCATTTTTTATTAGGTGAGATGTGGCAATAGAGAGTATGTGTTTCTTTGTTCAGCCTGGGTTCTTTTTGCTGGTCCTTGTTGGTGTGCATATCACCTTAAGGTATTTTCTAAAAGTCGGGTCTCTTTCTATCATTTTGTTGAGGGACAAAGTGACCTTGATGTTTTCTCTCCATATATGAGCTATCTCTTCATCATTTTTTTGGTTTTTTATATTTTTCTTCTTTCCAACCGTAAGAGCATGGGAGAAAGGAATTGACTCATGGTCATCAAAAACATTTTTTATTATATGAGGGATTAAATGTATTTACAGGACTCAGACTGACGAAAACAAAAATATGGAAATTGGCAGACTATTGTTGTGGCTGTTTTGATGATGCCTCTTCTTCATACTCATTCTGACTCTCTGGGATCCTCAGTGGTGCAATGCTCGACGGGTGGTGTGGGTGGGACTTCTTCTTTCTCCTCCTTATGCCTCTCTTCCTCTTCTTCCCCAGGATTGTGTGAATTAGTAGACATTGGGGTTATGTCACCATGTTCTTTCGTTAGATCAGGCATGGTTACAGTCTTTCTGCTCCTAAGAGAAATATGATATGTGTCATAATGCGAAAAGATCTCATATTTAGGTAAAGAATATTCATAGCTTAATACATGATTCTGTCCGAGGATCTTTGGATTAGCCTGGACTTGAGCTAGAATCACAATTTTGGGGTACAGTAAACTCATCTCTCTGTCGAGAGAGTCTATTAATGTCGACTCTCATATCATGAAGTTCATCCAGCACTCGTTGGAGTTTGGAAGAGATCGAAGAAGAGGAAGACCACAAGCCTTGATTAGCCTAAGGCTACTGATATTGTCTGAATTGGCCCTGCTAGCCCTTGCGCTAATGGTATTGATGCTGAGGCTGAGGGTTCTAATAACCCAGATGGTACTATTGATGTTGCTGCTCTAGTTGGTGCTGAGGCTGGTAGATGTGCCGAGATTATGGTGGATGAGGGTTTGGAGTAGAGTTTTGATCCGATCAGTTGACAGGATCCAGGTTATACCAGACTCTGTTTATCTCCATGCCTTGTGGAGGTTCCTCAGAAATAGTTTGAGCGT
The DNA here is from genome assembly GCA_037367405.1 of Ottelia alismoides. NCBI lineage: Eukaryota > Viridiplantae > Streptophyta > Magnoliopsida > Alismatales > Hydrocharitaceae > Ottelia > Ottelia alismoides. Next base: position 328,381 of record JAZKJV010000517.1, on the reverse strand, counting down.
AGATTTCTTCAGTTTGATGGAAAAAGACTTGGTCTCCACCCCAATGGCTCTGTTGCCCTACCCTTGCCCTTGAATGTAGTGAATTTGGTTTATGGGGGTAGAGGGTGAAGTCAGGGCAGGTATCTGAATCTTAGATACCCAGCCAGCCGGTTCCTCAATTTGCTTAGGCAATTTAGCCAATTTCTCCATATCAGATGATTTATGGAGTTCATCCACCTTCTTATAGATCGGTTCGACCATAGTTAGCTTATCAACTATTATTCCCATGTCGACGTTCTGATCAGTGGACAGATTATTCACCATCTTCTTAACACTGACTATGTAATCTCGGTTGGTGGTATGTGCACGGTTGGATTCTGCTAGTCTCTTGAACACCTTGTAGACGGCGTCCTCGTGACGTACCATGTAGCTTCCTCCGCAGGATGTGCTCACTAACCCTTGGGTCTCAGGGTTTAGTCCACTGACAAGACTTTGGACCAGCATCATTTTGCCTATCCCGTGCTTGGGCATTTCTAGATTAGATCTGTGAACCTTTCCCAGGTTTCATGGAATGGCTCGCTCGGGTGTTGGGTGAAGCTCGTGAGTGTGATCCTCATCTGATTAATCCTACTTACTGGGTAGAATTTCTTTAATAATAGTGTCTTGAGGGTGGCCCATGTGGTGACCACTTCCCCTAGGTTTTTCAGCCAGTAAGCCGCCTTATCAGTCAAGGCGATGGGGACAGCTCTCAGCCTTATGTAGTCTTGACTAGCCCTTGGGTGGAATAGGTTGTCACAGACTAGCTCGAAGTCACGAATGAAGGTATATGTTTCTTCATGATTATTCCCTCCGAACTTAGGAAATAATGCGAGGAAATGCGATTTGCGCTCGAACGCATCTTCGGGAGGTACCGACCTCAACCACTTATAATCTTCATCTAATTCAGGGAGGTATGTATCTTCCATAGCAGCTTCACCGCATTGCAGTTCTACCATATATGCTCTAAGGAGTTCATTGTGTTGTTCAACAACAGTTACTCTAGCCAAAAGTGCTCGAGAAAAGAAGATAATGAACTTACCTGAGAATCTTTAGAAGGAAGGAGAAGAAAGTCAGGTTAAATCTTGGCTGATAAGAAGTTAATCTACTTCTTGAGTCCTCGCTTAACAAGCTTGGCAAAGCTTGAAGCTCAAGCAAACCTCAATGGAGGCTGCAACATGTCAGATGCAACGTGGATCTCATCAGCGATCATTCTCCGCCGTCACTTTTCTTCCCAGTTTATCTATGTCACAGATGGATGGGAGAGGCTAGGAGGCTTCTCCCGGAGTGGCGGATGGCGGTTGATGGAGGCAGAGGAGGAGTTTTGAGGAGGTGGAGGTTTGGTGGTTAACAGAGGAAGGGGGTGGTTTCAACCACCACCACTGGCTGGAAAAGAGGAAGTTGAATTACCCTAGGTGTTGACGAGGTCAGGGTCAAAAGACGAAGCTTCTGGTCATGGAAGTTGGTGAAGTGGTGCCGGAGTGGGTTGAGATAATTGTGAGAAGTTGTTGCCAAAAGAAAGGACACGTCTTTTAGAGAAGGTGGGGCAGAGGTTGAAGACGTTCTTTGGGACATTGGATCAAGATCAAATGGTCCAAAGGAAGGTGATAGGCGCGATGAGAGGTGGCCACATGTGTGGCACTGAAGGCATCATGTGGCCAAATAGAAATTGAAGGACAATAATAAATACAGATTAAATTGAAAAGAAATAGAAGGAAAAAGAATTAGTAAAGACTCAAAACATGAAAGTCATCGATCTCGGTGAGATCCACGACTTTTATGGAGAAATTAAAGAGATCATAGGTCATTTGTAAATAGATAAAAAATAAATAAATGTTAAAATAATATTAAACATTTTTTCTTTTATTTTTCTTTTATTATTTTTTGTATTTTGATTTTATTTTATGTTATATTATTGATATACAATATTATACTAATTTTTATTTGATTTTCAATGGGAAATAAATATATAAAATATTATACAATAATATGGCTAAATTATATAGTATAATTAGGGTTATTTATGTATAATACATAAATTAATAGCTAGTGTATATAGTTAATGAATCTTGTTTATTTACTTAAGCATGAGAGATAAATATATTAAATTATGTTGATAAATATGGTTTTATCAGGGCCCACTTGAAAATTCACACAACTTTTTAAAGTAAATAAATATTCACATGATTAAATATTAAAATTACAAAAATCCGAGGGTTACTTAACAAATTACCCTTTCACACCACGTAATCGAAGGACGGAGAGGCATCCACGTGGAATACCAGCAGCTCTGGAGAGGCTTCTCTTCATTTTAAATCAACGGCCCAGATCTAATATAAGCCCCAGGCGGATCTGACAGTGGAGAGGGAAGCTGGAAGAATTGTTGAAGAACTCATCGCCGGTGAGTTTGTTTTGTCGATTCTTCTCGCTTCCGACCTGCTCCTCCTCCTCAACTGAGTAGCTCCTCTCCTTCTTGGGGGCTTATCTTGTTAGCAAGGTCCTTTAAGGGCATCCGAGGCTCGACGAAAGAGCCTTGGAGCTCAGAGCATCTCGATCTCCTGTTCTTGCATGGGTCTAGTGCTCCAGGTGCTTTGTGTAATCACAGAGATGCACCAAACACTCATGAGCTCGAGCTCGAGCTCGACGTGCTCGACTCTGTGGTGAAGCTGAATGCACTATATGGAGGCGAGTTGGGGGAGCTCCGATGGAGGGGCAAAGGGAGCTCTGGCTCCCTCTTGATCCATACGAGAACAAGGGGAAATTAGGGGGGAAGTGTGGAGAAGAGAAGGGGAAAGGAAATGTATGTACCAAGGAGTCAGAACGAGATTGGAGCACAGCGTATTTGGCAACCAGAGCCTAGTTCTCTAGCAATTTGACTTTTCAAATTATGCTACGTTAGCGAGTAAATGATGAAATTTAAAACTAATTTATGCTAAGGGAATGAAATACAAATTAAATAACCTACCCTAGCAGCTTGACGGTCTCTAGAGCTTGGAGCAGATGAATTCACCGGAGATGATGCTCGGCTGACTTGGACCACCATGACACGGGGCTTTATCCACACCAAAGAGAGGGGAGTCGGAGATGTCACCTCTATCTCATCACTAGGAGGTTCTCTTGGGGTTATAGACTGAAGGTTAGTGATCAAAATCAATAGGGAGGCTGGAGGGGGTACATATAGGGATGACTTCTGGCCAAAAAGGTAGTGAGATGGTGATGGATCACTGAGATGCTCTTTTGATTAATTGAATGCATGTCGTTTTGTTGCAGCCGGGCAATCAGGATCGATCAAAAATTAATCGCACGGATAGATGAATCGATGAATTAAATTAATGTGCGTTTTGATGTATCTTTGACTTGGGCAAGGCCCAGGGTCGACTCCAGGAGGCAAAGGAACAACTTCGGACCAGATGATGAATTTCCATTTCATCATCTTTATTCTATCATTTTGGCCTTAAACCCTAGTAAATATGTGTAAATACCCTTAATTCATGCATTTTATCATTCATGCATTTTAGTGTATATACTCTATAAAATATTATTTTTAATGCCAAAATTATGGAATAAAGAAAAGAAAAGAAAAAGAATAAAATATTGGAAATATTTTATGACCCAAAACCCCGAGACCTAGGCATCTCGATGACTGGGTCGACAAGGAATAAAGTAGGGGGAGATAAGGGCTGAAATCCAATAAAAAGTCCCTTTTATTCTATTCATTTTCCTTCATTTTTGGGACCTAGTTTTAGTTCCAATTTTCATACCTCAAATAAAGAAACTTTATACATGAAAATTGTAGATAATTAAATATAGAAAAATACAAAGTTTATTTCATCAAAAAATAATGTATATATAAAATGTTATGATCTGAATAAATTTCCAAAAACCCCAACTTCCCAAACCCATATCTCTCAAATAAAATCTCAAAATATAAATCACCTTCAATTGCATATAACTTCTAATGAGCTATTTAATGAAGGTGGTTTTATATTTTTTGGAGTTACGGTGTGAAAGGCAGGTTTTGGACCCCTATTGTATACTTATAATGATTAAAATATTCATTTTATTTATTATTCATTATTTTTATAATTTCGTATTTTTATAATTTTGTAAATATTATGTATAATGTATGTACATATTAAAACTAGAATAAAACACTAAAGAAGACATTAAAATAAAATATTTGTATAAAATACATAGGTATAATCCCAATAAGTATACCTATATAGATAATACAACTATTTATTTAATTGTATATAATACATAGAAAAATAAAATAAAAATATATTTAAGTGTATAAAATTAAGTTTTAAATATATAAAATAATAAACGAGATCAATAATTTAAATATATAAAATAAAAATAAAATATTAAAATATATAGACAAATATACTATATATAGCCTTCAAAAGCAATTTGTAATTTTAGACCTCAAAAAAATATCATAATAAAATAATTCAGAAAATAATAATTATTTATCATTTAATAACCTAAAATTAATAGAATCATTTATTATTTTTAATTGATTTTACAAATAATTTCTCCAGGCTTATTCCTAGTTGATCCACGTGGACTAACCAGGAGTGTCGGAGAGTTGACATGCGGTCAACTCTCTGACCAGCCTCTACGTCGTTATTAGACCTCATTTTTGTCCTATTTCACGAATTTATCGAGGCTTGACCTTTCAACATCTCGTGTCAATGTCTTCTGCACTTTTCCTCTCCTTTGATCGAGGATACACGCCCATGGATCATATTGGGGATTGCATCGCTGAGACGCCCGATGTCCCTCGTTCTTCTCGCCACCCCGGTCTTGTACATACCCGACCCTGTCACCTTCTTCCTCACTTTGAACCTCCTTGGTCCCTGCTTTGACCTCCTCGGCGTGCTCTGGAGTAACGTGGGTGATAGACGCGTTCTTCGGGCATCTTGAGCGACCTCAGGCATGGGCTGGGACGACTCCACCATCTCCGGCGGCCACACCACCGTGAGGTCCTTGCTTCATGGTCCGACACCATTAGAGGTACCGTTTCTGTATTTTTTATGCAATTTTAGTCTAGCCGTAGTCCTAGAATTCGATCCTCATCTTCCCTTTCGCCTGTTACCCAACCAATCACCTTCGCCGTCCCCATGTCGGAGCTCTGCTCCGGCAAACTTCCATCCACTCGTCCACCATCCATTTCCCCCCTTTGAGCATCGAGGCGTTTTTCCCTCAACAGTTTGACTCTTCTTGTGCATGTATCTTGTGTATCGCATGTGCCTGGAGCATTTTTGACCATCCGCTGGAGGTACCTAGAGGCACTCAGCCCTGCCGCCTTCGTGGCCGTGCTACAACGCCTCTTCGGCCATTTTGAGGCTTATGGCATTTAGAGAACACCTGCAAGAGGAGGCGAGGTTGTTTTGGAGCATCTTACAACCACGAAGGAGGAGGATCAGAGCCGGGGAAGTTCGCCTCGTCGGAGGAGCTTCCCTGTTCTTCCTTCTCCCCTCTCCACCGTTGGATTGAAGGATGTTCTTCCACGGTTACAGGAGTCGTCAGATCGTCCCTGCTCTTCACTGTCAGATTTGTCGGGGGCTTCTAATCGTGGCCCTCCATCACCGAATCGTCATCGCGCGTCCGGGCTCCGACACATGGCAACGTAGGGGGGGTATTTTGCACTTATTACCCTGTTGTTTTTTATATTTATTTAATAGCCTAGAAACTTTCATTTGGCATGTAGTTGTTTTGTAATATTTACAATTAGGCCCCCACACTTCTACACATTTACATTTAAGTCCCAGTTCACATAGACCAACAGAACTTAGTGATTTTGCAACCAGACCCTCACGGCTTTGATTATTTTGCACTTGGTCGAATATTTTGAATATTAAGTGTAACTTTTTGGTAAATTTGCAAGTTGACCTTGACAATTGCACTTCTACCCTACTAGTGGCTTACGTGTTTCTACACGTGAGTTATGGTGTTTTTGTAGAAAAGCCCTTGCAGCTTTATGCATTATCTGGTCCTGTAATTTTGATATTCTATCATAATATTTGTGGTTAAATTGCACTTTGGCCCTTGTGTTTCCTGTTATTTATAACAATACCCCTGCTAGGAGTGTATTTTCTCTTTACTGTCTCTATTTATTTCATGCATCTACAACTCACTAAAAAATCCACAAAAATAGATAAAACTTCATGTTGCATTGCTCTATCATGTTATATATTTATTTTGCATTTTGAGTCCTTTATTATTTATAAAAAAAAATCAAAAACTTGCATTTTTAATCCCTGTTTGCAAAAGAAAATACATAAAAATTATAAAACCTTTTTGAAAAATTACGAAAAAAAATAATTTTTTTGTATTTTGTATTTCTAAACTTAGACCAAAAATCACAAAAAAAAATTAAAGAAAACTCAAAATTTTTTTGAAAAACTCTAAAAACCTTTATAAAAATATATAAAATCCATAAAAATCCAAAAATTATATTTTCTAGTTCTGAATTTTCTTAATATTGTTATCTTTATTTTAAAATTAATTTGGAGAAATTTGATTCTATTTCATATTTTAAATCTCCATTTAATTTCAGGTATTTTATTATTCACTGTTTAAAGGTTTTTTACCTTTAAAAATATATAAAAATTAGTAAAAATTCTTAAAAAAATCACAAAAACAGTAAAAACTTACTAAAAACCAAAAATATTTGATTTTCTTATTTTTTTGCTTATTTTTATTAATTTTTATAGCGTACATTATATATATCCTATATATAGCTTATTATATAATTTAAAAGAAAAATAAAACATACAACAACAACAACAAAGCCTTTTCCCACAATTAAGTAGGGTCGGCTACATGGATTCTTCGCCTCCATTTAGATCTATCTTGGGTCAATCTCAGACTTATATCCAAAAAACTAAGATCCCTTCGTATAGTCTCTTTCCAACACTTCTTGGGTCGTCCTCGCCCTCTCTTAGCCGGCTCAACATCCCAACACTCGCATCTCCTAACCGGTGCATCAGTTGACCTTCTTTGCAAATGACCAAACCATCTTAAGCGGTTTTCTCGCATCTTATCCTCGATTGGAGCTACACCAACTTTCTTTCTGATTGCATCATTCTGAATCCGATCTTTATGTGTATGTCCACACATCCATCTTAGCATTTTCATTTCTGCTACAGCCATTATATGCACATGTCTATGGTTCACAGGCCAACATTTAGAACCATAAAGCATAGCAGGTCTCACGGCTGCTTTGTAAAACTTTCCTTTAATTTTTAAAGGAATTTTCTTATCACAGAGAACAGTGGAGGCTCCTCTCCACTTTAGCCAGCCTGCATTTATTCTATTAGTAACATCTCCATCAATTTCCCCATCATGTTGCAAAATAGATCCCAGATATCTAAAAGAATCTCTCTTCTGAATGTTATCGTCACCAATCTTCACCTCGATTCCTTCACCATTGCTTCCATCAAAGGTGCATTCCATATATTCCGTCTTAGCCAAAAGAAAAAAATAAAAATAAAATATCAAAAAAAATAAAATAGAAAAATAAAATAGAAAATCAAAAAATTAAACATCAAAATATAAAAATATAAAATTAAAAAAATTTAAAAAAATGAAAATAAAAAACCCACAAAAAAGAGCATTTTAATAGACAAATACATCGCATTCACTTTTGTGAGCAATTTTTGCCCGATCTATCATGCTTGTTCCATGTATTCCACAATCTACACATACTTGAACCTATACACATCTTTGTTGTAGACTTATAATAAATTTTAACTCTACACACTTGCATTTAATTGTTTGATCATCTGTTGTGGGTTAATTGTTGATTAATCGAGGTTTCATGTGAGGTCAACTCAACGATTCTTGATTCTCCTTGTGAATTGACCCGACCTACACATAATCTTGATTATCAAATGGAGTCATTGCTGGGGAGCAACAACACATAGATTGGGATTATTTGTTGATTGTGATTTTTTTCCTATTTTTGTCTTTCATTTATTTTCTTTATTTTTGATATTGATTGTTGAGTTGTCTAACCTCCTCTCTTGTTGACTTTGTGCGAGGAACCGTGAATCGAGGGAGGCGCTCTATTCTAGGCGCCAGTGCACCCACGTGAAGCTGGCTTCAGCAGGCCTAGCACCAAGTAGACTTAGAGAATTTTTGAAGACCAAGCTCCTTTTATTTTCTTGCATCTCTTTTTGTAATTGAAGTGAGAGAAAGACTCTATTTGTAATAATACAGGTACTCTGAACTTTGGACTTTCATGCCCAATTTCCAAGTGATTTTTCACTTGGGGGCTCATCGCAGTTTTATCAGTTTTCATCGACTTTTTTCCCTTTGTTTTCCAATTTTGTTTTCTTTCTTTTATGTGATTGAGCTTTAGTTGTAGGAGCGGCTCTAGTCAAATCTAATTGCTTCTTATTTGGAATTGAGATCGAGCATTGAGAGAAGTGCTATACAACACGTGCAGGATCCGTTGTGGCGGACACTGATGCACTTCCTAGACCGGACTTTTGGATCTCTCTTCTAGATATTTAGCATATGGTTCCTCATGCTAATAGCAGTTTCTCATCTTAGGGCGATTTCATCAGCTTGCATTGCATATAGATAGGTTTCAATTCTATTGAGCATCCTTGCATGTAGAGTGCTGGAGGCAATGCGAGCATTTAGGCTTTAGCATACATCATCGTTTTGTCGCTTGCATTGCTTTGCCCCCTCTCTACCTCTGATTTTGCCAACCTAGGTGCTTAGTAAAATTGACTCCTTGTTAGGCTCGTGCATTTTCACTAAAAATCCAAAAAAAGTGATAACAAATAAAATTGGGACTGCTAATATTACTTGACCCTAAACAAGACTAAAAATAAAAATCTTGTATTGGGTGAGTAATCCCCCCATTGTTTTCTTTATACTTGATCGCGCACACCTTAAGGACTAGTGCCCAAATCCTATCAAGCCCCCTAAGTGTTCGTGCAACATTTTGACTTCTCACCTAACTTTAAAATAAACAAGATAAAAAGACCGCATTTTTGCGATCTTCACCAAGTTGAGTAGGTGAATTGAAGGTTTGTTTTGTGTGTGTTTGTTTGTGTTTGGTTGTGTGCATTCTAGATCTCCCCAGCGCATTTGCGCCTTTTTTACTTCTCTTGACTTGACCATTGTGCTCTCTCGACTATCCGTTCCTTTTGTTTTGAGATGACCAACTGGAGTGATTTTTATCCGACCTTTACGGACTCCTCGTACCCTCCAATCGTCCACCTCCCTTTTATCAGGAGGATCCTCCTCCTATTTTTTCTGATTTTTGTACATACCCGCCTCAACCACAGTATCAGACCTCAGACTTTTATCCACATCCACCTCCACCTCCTTATTTTACACCTTTACATCCACCCGAGACTGATCTGTTTGAGTCACCTCTTATGATTTCTACACTTAAGACCTTGTCCCAGTTTATGGAGCAGATGAATTCGAGGATTGACGACCTCACTTGCCTAAATAAGAGCCCTATTGATGCTTCACGATCTGACGATATCGATTCATTTGAGGATTTCCAGGAGAGCTTGCAATCACCCAAAATACAAAAAATGAGAAAATTTTAAAAATCCAAAAAGAATTCAGGAGACCTTTGGTTGAGTCAGACTATGAGGAGAGGTTCCACTTGCCAGATCATTCAACGCACACAACCTTTCACCTCTAGTCCCACCTTTGACCCCGAGGATGCCGTTGTCTAGACTACTTTTGGCATTCCTCGTGTATATGATGATTCCAATCTCCTACCTTATATGGAGGAGATCCAAAAATTCAAAAAAAATGTTTACTGAACCTGAAGTGGTGGCTGCTATTCATGAGATCATTAATGCCCCACTACGCCGGGCCATGACCCAATTATCGGCTCCTCATCATAAGAAGAGAAAGCGGAGGAGCAGATCTGAGCGTCATATTCTGACCATGGACACTACCCATGCCATCACACACTGCCCCATTCCTAGGAAAAAGTTTACAACTACCTTTTTCATTAGCTGCACCATCTCTTCCCATACTTGTGATCACACTCTCCTGGATGACGGTGCTTCGATTAGCACCATTCCCTTCTCACTGGTACAGTCTCTTCACTTAGGGCCTCTCAAGAAAACCAGGATGATCGTTTAGTTTGCTGATGAATCTATCAAGAGGTCGAAGGGTATCCTTGAAAATGCCGTCATTTCGATTTAGGGTACAAGGTACAATGTGGATTTTGCGTATTGCTTTTGGAGACCTCCATTGGGGAGCACTCTCCAATCATCTTGGGACGACCATTCCTCGCCTCTACGAGGGTCGTTATTGATTATGGATTAAGAGAGATTCGCTTCCGTCCTGTTGATGACAACGAGGTGATCATCACTGCACACACTGCCGATCAGAGACCGACACCTGATGAGACCACACCGATTCTAGCTGACCCCGAGGACCATGACCTTAATGGGACGATTATAGACTTTTGTTGCATGTTGGACTCCACTGAGACCCGAGAATATCTCCCCATGGAGGAAGACTCGGAAAGCATGGACCTTGGAGTTCCTTCTTATGGGACTTGGCGTTGTGTCGATGACATCCGCGGGTTTTGTATGATTGACACCTTAGAGCGGAGGGAAGATTCAGAGACTAGATAGGATAGACATGACTTGACTTCTTTCACTGATATGTCCGTTCCTGTTCACTTAGATATTGATGAGACCAAGGCTGAATTTGATCTTGTTGCTTTTATTCAGGAATTCAGGCCTTTTAATGAGAAGGATGACCCGGTTGAGACTGTAGAGGACTAACATGATTCGACTATTTCCGCTGATGAGTTCGTGCCTTTTGGTTTTGACCTAGATGAGACCTCGCAGGATGATACTAACTACACTTCTTTTGATGATGATGAGTTCGTCCCATTTCACTCTGATATCAACGAGACACCCAAGGCCGGACCTAGTCATACTACTTCCACTGACCCGTCTATGCCTTCACACCCTAGGACCACTAAGGACCTTCACCGTGTCAACCTTGATCGGTTTGTGTCATCTGTGGACCCTGATGTTGACCTGCACCATAGGAGATCTATTCCTCAGCGGTTTCGCAAGAAGGTTCACTTTCTACCTTCTTGATCCTGTGTACATCCATTTCTGTTGTATATTCACATTCGTTTATCTTTGTCCATCTTCCGTATTGCTCATCCACCCATTCTCGTGTTTGCCTTGCTTAGGACATACTTTGTCCTAAGTATAGGGGGCTGGATGAGTCGAGTGTTCATCGTTACGTTTCATGACTCCTGTTGTTGCCTATACTTTACCCTAAGTATAGGGGGAGTGATGCGTACATCCTCTTCTATCTTCTTCCATGTTCTGATCTCTTTTCTTCTTTTCCTTTTCTAATTCCTTTTTCTACCAAAAAGGTGTCGTCCCTTGTTATTTGTCTTCTATACTTAGGAAGTATTTTGTCCTAAGTATAGGGGGGTTTGCACCCTGAGTTCCTTCTATTCTTTGATCCTCTCCATTGTCTCCTCTTCTTGTCTATACTTAGGGATATCTTACCCTAAGTATAGGGGGAGACAATCTGAGTACGACCTGTTCATTCCCACCCTTGACCCTCCCTGCTTTGTGTACAGTCTGCTATACTTAGGATTCTTTGATACTAAGTATAGGGGGGACGGTCAACTTCTCATTCGTTCATTTCTTTGTTCATTTATTATTTAGATCTTCCTATACTCAATATGAGTTATGCCTTCTCTTTTTCTCTCTGATCTATGAGGACATAGCTCAAGCTAAGTATAGGGGGGTCGTATATACTTCGTATATACTTTAGCCATAACTCGTACTTTTGTATAAATATGGCTAAAAACACTTCTTTAAAATTCATTAAAAACACATAATAAAAGATGCTATTTATTCCTCAAATTCTTTTTGTATTTACTGATTAATAAATCAGGTGAAAATGGTTTTTACAAAATGTTTGAAAAATAGTTTAAAAATCTTTTTGAAAAATCTCTTAAAAACTATTTGGAAAAATTTTGTTCGATATTTTCAACCTTTGTAAAGATATTTTTCTTTGAAAACTTATTTTATTTGTATGAAATAAAAATGTTTGAAAATGATTTGCAAATGGTTTGAAAAATGGTTGCAAAATATTTGAAAATTCTATATATACTATTTGAAAAACCTTTGCAAAATGATGTTCAAATGTGTGTATATGTTTGTAAAAAATATTTTCAAAAATTATTTTGGACTATAGTTTTCAAAATTGTTTGAAAAACCTTCGTCAAATAAGTTTGAGGAATATATACATCACACTAAAATTCTTTATCAATACATTTATAAAATTGACCTCTTACCCTTGTGAGTTCTTAAAAACTTAATTCTTGTAAATATAAGATGCATCCCTGTGTAAATATTTGTACCTAGTTTTTATCCAAAAATCTTGTATTTTCGTAAATCCCGAAAACATTTGCAAAACTAAAAATCACAAAAACATTTGCAAAATTAAAATACCAAAAACATTTGAAAAAACTTTTTAAAAATACCAAAAAAATGCATATGCATCGTCTTTTTCAAAAATCCATAAAAAGTTCAAAATCTTTGAAAAAAATGCATCACAAAATTTTTTTTTTGCATTCTACATAGCATTTGCATGGAATTAGCATTTTTCTGATTGAGTTTAATAATTGAACAAGTATAAGTAAAATCCAAAGATTGGAGCTTGGTTGGAATTGAGGTACTTCAGGTCTAGATACTTAATCCTTTGAGGATCACGAGACTGGGTTCAATGGATTCTTGACTGCCTAAGTAGAGTATTTCAAATCATACACATGACTCTTGTTGATAATGACCTAACTTGGACACATGCACCTTTCACTTGGCTCAACTCAGTTGGAGTGGTGTGGGGATTGGATTTGCCGGTATGAGACGCACACAAGTGGAAACATTTGTCCTCCTCTAGGGAGGGAAGTGCACCCCAACCAGTCCACTGATGATGACTTTTGAAGACAGGAGAGTGTGGGTTGCAATAAAGCTTCAAAAGAAGGATAGTCTACTGGCTCAAGAGGAAAAAATTCTATATGTAAATGATGTTGTATATAGTATTTAAAAAACTCCAAAAAAGTGGACAGGCCTGTACAAAAATAAAATGCCTACCGAGTGTATATATTTGTATAGTCAATAAGCAAGCTTGAGCTTCAAAGTCAAATCATGTGAGCCTGCAGCTAGATGACTTGGCTACACTGGTCTTGCATCCTAGGATAGGTAGCTACACTGGTTACCGTCCATTCTTCTCTTCATCCTTCCTCTTGAGTTGGTTGTTACTTGAACTTAGAAGAGAATACCCTGCTCCTCGAGGAAGGAGTTGTTGGATTGGGGAATTATTAGGTTGTCATACTAGAGAAGTCAATCTCTTTGTCATTTCAGTTGGGGAGAGCCACCATCACTTACACTGTACGAGTCAGATTCATAGTCTTAAGGGTTTGCGTATGAGTTGAAGTATTCTGAACTGGCTATTGAGGAGACTTAAGCAGAGTTTTGGGATTCTCGAAGGTTGTTGGATTTCAAATCTGATTCCCAATAAGGTTCCACCTGCACTAAAATTCCAAAGGTCCGACTTGAGCTCCAAACTTTGACTTTGTGAAGACAAGTTTGATAATTAAACTTAATCCATTTTCTTCTTTTTCTTTTCTTTGTTTTTTTCTACACTTATTACATAAGTGTTTGCTGGGGACTAGCAAAGGAAAGTATAGGGGGATGATGAATCTCCATTTCATCATCTTTATTCTATAATTTTGGCTTTAAAAACCCTAGTAAATGCGTGTAAATACACTTAATTCATGCATTTTATCATTCATGCTTTGTGTGTATATACTGCATAAAATAGTGTTTTAATGCCAAAATTATAAAATAAAGAAAAGAAAAGAAAAAGAATAAAATATTAAAAATATTTTATAACCCGAAACCTCGAGAACTAGGCATCTCGATGACTGGGTCGACAAGGAATAAAGTAGGGGGAGATAAGGGCCAAAATCCAATAAAAAATCCCTTTTATATTATTCATTTTCCTTCATTTTTGGGACCTCTTTTTAGTTCCACTTTATATACCTCAAATAAAGAAATTTTATACTTGAAAGTTGTAGATAATTAAATATAGAAAAATATAAAATTTATTTTATCTAAAAATAATGTAAGGATAAAAAGTTATGATCTGAATAAAATTCCAAAACCCCAACTTCCCAGACCCATATCTCTTAATTAAAACTCAAAATATAGAAAAATTACCTTCAATTGTATATAACTTTTAATGAGCTTTTTAATGAAGTGGTTTTATATTTTTTTGGAGTTACGGCGTGAAAGTTAGGTTTTGGACCTCTATTGTATATTTATACTGATTAAAATATTCATTTTATATTTATTCATTATTTTTATAATTTTATTTTTTTATAATATTGTGAATATTATTTATAATATATGTACATATTAAAACTGGAATAAAATACTAAAGAAAACATTAAAATAAAATACTTGTATAAAATACATAGGTATAATACCAATAAGTATACCTATATAGATAATACAACTATTTATTTAATTGTATATAATACATCATAAAAATAAAATAAAAATATATTTAAGTGTATAAAATTAAGTTTTAAATATATAAAATAATAAATGAGATCCATAAAATTAAATATACAAAATAAAAATAAAATATTAAAATATATAAACAAACATACTTATATATAGCATTAAAAAGGAATTAATTTTAAACCTCAAATTAATAAATAAATATCATAATAAAATAATTCAGAAAATAATAAATATTGTTCATTTAATAACCTAAAGTTAATAAAATCGTTTATTATTTTTAATTGATTTTACAAATAATTTCTCAAGGCTTTTTCCTAGTTGGTCCACGTGGACCAACCAGGAGTGTCGGAGAGTTGACCCGTAGTGAACTCTTTGACCAGCCTCTATGCCTTTGTCAGACCTCGTTTTTGTCCTATTTCGCGGATTTAACAAGGCTTGACCTTTCATCATCTCGTGTCGATGTCTTCTGCACTTTTTCTCCCCTATGATCGAGGATACACGCCCATGAATCAGATTGGGGATTGCATCGCTGAGATGCCTATTGTCCCTCGTTCTTCTCGCCACCCCGGTCTTGTACATAGCCAACCCCGTCACCTTCTTCCTCTCTTTGAACCTCCTTGGTCCCTGCTTTGACCTCCTCGGCGTGCTCTGGAGTAACGTAGGTGACAGACGCGTTCTTCAGGCATCTCAAGCGACCTCAGGCGTGGGCTGGGATGGCTCCACCATCTCCGGCGTCCACTCCACCGTGAGGTCCTTGCTTCACGATCCAACACCTTTGAGGTACCTTTTCTCTGTTTTTTATGTAATTTTAATCTAGTCGTAGTCCTAGTATTCGATCCTCATCTTCCCTTTCGTATGTTACCCAACCAAACACCTCCAGTGTCCCCACGTCGGAGCTCTGCTTCAGCAAACTTCCATCCACTCCTCCACAATCCATTTCCCCCTTTGACCGTCAAGGCATTTCACCCTCGACGGTTTGACTTTTCTTGTGTAGGTATCTTGTGTATCGCATGTGCTGGGAGCATTTTTGACCATCCGTCGGAGGTACCTGGAGGCACTCAGCTCCGCCGCCTTCGTGGACGTGCTACAATGCCTCTCCGACCATTTTGAGGCTTTTGGCATTTAGAGAACACCTGCAAGAGGAGGCGAGGGCATTTTTAAGCATCAGACAACCATAGAGGAGGAGGATCGGAGTCGGGGAAGTTCGCCTCGTCGGAGGAGCTTCCCTGTTCTTCCTTCTCCCCTCTCCACCATTGGATTGAAGGCCGCTCTTCTGGGGTTACAGGAGCCGACGCTGGGGGGCTTCTAATCGTGGCCCTCCATCGCCGAATTGTCATCGCGCGTCTGGGCTCCGATACGTGGCATAAGTGAATATCAACCAGCTGTTGGATCAGTGCAGGCAGGGGTATTTTGCACTTATTACCCTATTGTTTTTTTATATTTATTTAATAGCCTAGAAATTTTCATCCGCTGTGTAATTGTTTTGTAATATTTACAATTAGGCCCCCATACTTCTTTACATTTACATTTAAGTCTTAGTCCACGTAGGCCGACAGAACTTAGTGATTTTGCAACCAGACCCTCACGGGTTTGGTTATTTTGCACTTGGTCGAATATTTTGAATATTAAGTGTAAAATTATTGGTAAATTTGCAAGCTGACTCCGATGTTTTTGATAATTGCACTTCTGCCCCTGCTAGTGGCTCACGTGTTTCTACACGTGAGATGTGGTGTTTTTACAGAAAAGCCCTTATAGCTTTGTGCATTTCTATCTGGTCTTGTAATTTTGATATTATGTTATAATTTTTGTTGTTAAATTGCACTTTGGCCCATGTATTTCCTGCAATTTCAAAAATACCCATGCTAGGAGTGTATTTTCTCTTTGTTGTCTCTATTTATTTCATGCATCTATAAATCTCTGAAAAATCCACAAAAATAGACAAAACTTCCTATTGCATTGCTCTATCACATCATATTTTTATTTTGCATTTATGAGTCCTTTTCTTATTTATAAAAAAATTAAAAACTTGCATTTTTATCTCTATTAGCAAAAGAAAATATATATAAATTATAATTTTTTTTGAAAAATTACGAAAAAATATAATTTGTGTATTTTTGTATTTCTAACCTTCAGAGCAAAAATCACTAAAATATATAAAAGAAAACTCAAAAAAAGAAAAACTCAAAAAAAACTTTATAAAAATTTATAAAATCATAAAAATCCAAAAGTTATTTTTTCTGGTTCTTAATTTTCTTAATTTTATTATCTTAATTTTAAAATTTATTTGGAGAAATTTTGATTCTATTTTATATTTTTATTCTCCATTTTAATTTCAAGTATTTTATTATTCTCTATTTTAAGGTATTTTTAACTTTAAAAATATATAGAAATTCGTAAAAATTCTTTAAAAAATCACAAAAATAGTAAACAAACCCCAAAATATTTGATTTTCTTATTTTTGCTTTTTTTATTAATTTTTATAACTTACATTTTTTATATATCCTATATATAGCTCATTATATAATTTAAAAGAAAAAGAAAAGATAAAAAATATAAAAATAAAATACAAAATCAGAAAATTTAAAATCAAAATATAAATATATAATGTTAAAAAATAAAAAACCCACAAAAGAGCACTTTTATAGACAAATACATGACATTCACTTTTGTGAGCAATTTTTGCCCGAACTATCCTACTTGTTCCCTGTGTT
Organism: Ottelia alismoides; assembly: GCA_037367405.1. Classification (NCBI taxonomy): domain Eukaryota; kingdom Viridiplantae; phylum Streptophyta; class Magnoliopsida; order Alismatales; family Hydrocharitaceae; genus Ottelia; species Ottelia alismoides. The sequence continues at coordinate 311,085 of JAZKJV010000517.1, read as the reverse complement.
CGATACTCTACACATGCTTGCACCTATACACATCTTTTTTGTAGAGTTATAATAAATTTTAACTCCGCACACTTGCTTTTTATTGTTTGATCATCTGTTGTGGGTTAATTATTGATTAATCGGAGGTTTCATGTGAGGTCAGGTAAACGACTGTTGATTCGCATTGTGAATTAACATGCCTCCACAAAATCTCGATTATCACAAGATTAGACGAATTAGCTCACGGTTTTCCTAGCGGATTTTTTTATTTTTTTATGCGATAAAAATGGCAATGCAAAAATGCGATTGAACCAGGTTATTAACAAAACAAGCTACTTATCCAAATTAATTTTAATACGAAATTAATATAAATTAAGTCAAATTTTATTTTTCCTAGAAATCTAATCCAATCATGAATGCAAAATGTATTTTTTTTGGAATATTTGGGATTAAGATGCAACATTGAAAAATGCAAACGTTTTTGGGGTTTTTATGTAATTTTTTTGCGAACAAAATGCAAAAATTATGTAAATTTTACTGGAAGTTAAACAATATGAAATGAAGCTACAATAATATTTTTGGATTTTTTTGAAAATTTACGAATTATTATGATTATTTTACTGAAAATAGACGACTGTGAGTTTTCAATTTCTAATCAATCCAAGAAATCAAATTATCCAGAAGAAAAATTAACCCAATTAAGTATTTTAATGAGCAATTCAGGAAACTTGAAATTTCATAAAAATTATATTCATGGATTTAATAAAAATTTAATTACAGAAATCACTCAACTATTTATTTTACGTAAAAGACACACCCATTTTTCATGAAATTTGGAAAGTAATTAAAGCACAACTAGAGGCATCAAGTACGATTTTTGCACAATTTTTGGAGCAATATTTAGTTAAATATGAATAACAAATCATGGAATGGGTAAAATATTCAATTTTTCACAAAACTAATTTTAGTTAATTACTTAATGCTCACAAAAATCTAATTAAATAGGCACAACATACAAAATTAATTACTCAATAAAATGCTATTTTTGTATTTAAAATTGATACAAAATAGATGTCTAAATAAATGCATAAATGCAGGGTTGTCTGTGCAATACTGATTTAAAATGCCAAACTAAAATGTGCCTAAGGGCACTTTTGCAAATGAATAAACTTAACGGGAAGAAAATGCAATTTTCACATAAAATAAAAATAAAAATGAAGAAGGACCTTTAGTACTAGGGCATGATCTATAGCGGGCGTGGAGGACGAGGGACGCAGTAACGATGCGCGGCTAGGGGGCGTGTTCGGCGGAGGTCAGGGACGGTGATCGCGAGGGAGCGCGTCGTCTGGCGGCCGGTGCGGCTCCAAGGGGCGATTTAGGGTTGCGTCGATGGAGCGGACAACGGCGTGGCATTGCAGTCATGCGGAGGGAGGAGGCGGTGGTGCACGCTACGTGCGGAGGGTGGTGGCTCGGCATGGAATGGGCAGAATTACACCATGCAGGGGCGGCGGGCCTGAGGCGCATGCTGGGTGGTGGTTGGTTGTGGGCACGACAACGAGAGGAGGTGGCCCTCTATGCAAAGGAATGCTGTGGCAACGTTGCTGTGGGCTGGCGGTCAACAGCGTGGATGGGGGTGCACGACCGATTGACGGTGATGGCCTACGTGTGTTGCGATCGAGAAGAGGCGGTTGCACGACAGCCGAGAATGATAGCGGGCTCTGCATGGGATAACGGTGATTGTTGGGTGCAAAACGAGTAGAGTTGATGGAGGGCGCGTGAGGTAGCTGGGCTGGCAGCCGCCTGCTGCAAGCGGGCGGGTGGTGGCCAGCGGCTGCTGCAGCACTTGTGGTGGATGACGGCCAACTGCAGGAGAAGGCGGCCCAACAAGAGGTGGCACACGGCACGTGGACTGCAGGAGGAGATGCGGTTGTGCGGTGACTAGCCTGGGGGTAGGTGTGCGGCTGTGCGTTGAGGGATGGACCTGTGATTTGTCGTAATTTGGAGGAGCTATGTTGCAACTCCGATCATCGCCTCAAGAAGGATGGCGGAATCCTTCGAAGCTAAGCGAGCCTGCTTGGAAGCTCGTAACACAGCAACGGTGTGCTATGGATCTGGCCTTTGAGGTTGTCATTGCTCAACTTGTCTCCTGCAGTTGTCACCTGAAGGTTAAAGGGGCTCGACCTCTCTTCTCTCGAATCGGTGGATGAAGAAAAATAAGGGAGGAGAGGAGAATAAAAAGGAGGAGGAGGGAGTTAGAAAAGACGTGGAGAAGATGGAGGAGGTGTAGATTTGGAGTAGGGAACACGTAAAGAAGAAGTAAAAGGGAGAAAATAAAATAAAATAAAATAAGTAAAGTAAAATTAGTAGGCTACTAAAAATAATGAAGGGAAAATAAATAAAATAAACAAATAAATAAATATAAATAATTAACTAAAATAAACAATAATAAATAAAATAAATAATAAATAAAATAAATAATAAATAAAATAAAATACGAAATTAATAAATTAATAAAAAAATGGTGACACATGATGGCTCTAGGAGCAGCCACGTGTCGCTCCTAGAAAATTCAAAAAATAAATGTAAAGTAAAATAAAAAAGAAATAACAAATTGGGTTAAATTTAAAAGTAGTCAACACAAAAGTTGCTCGTCTCGACGAAAACTACAACTTTTATGAAGGGCCGAAAATCAAATAAAACCATCTGTACAAAAAGTATTTTTGGGTGGCATCTTATAGATATAAAATATCGTATTTTTGTCTTTTACATTTTTTGTCATTTTTAAATAAGAGAAAAATCAAAATAGAGAAAATATGAAAAGAATATTTACAATATAGTCTATTTTTTGAATTTTTAATAATTACGAAAATAAAAGGATAAAATGGAGGGTATTATGGTCAATATGTACAATATAAAATAGGGGCCCAAACCCAAGTTTCACGTACGATCTCTGATTTTCATAAAATTAGTCTTATTTTAAAGTTCTTTTAATATATATTACTTTGAAAGTGAGTAGACCTACATCAGAAATTGTATGAGAGAGATATGCACATTTTAAGGCTCCTAGTTTCAAACTTGGACTCGGGTTTTATTGGTCAATTTTACAAGTTAGTATTTTTGTTGATATTTCAATAATTAGTATTAGTAATATATACATGAAGTTAATTTTATTGGATTTGGAGTTAGTATAAATTATATACAAAAAGGTGATTTTGGCTAATATATAGGTGGATATTTACAAGTGGATTTGGCTCCTTATTTAATGCAAATATGAATGCTAAAATGCAGATATTATTTGCACATGTATGAATGCAAATTATGCAATATAAGTGATGAAATGCAGATAATTACTCGGGGACAAAGCTCTATTTTCAACTTTTAGAGTGATGAATCACAGATTCATCAACCCCCTATGCTTAAACCTTGCTCGTCCCTGAGCAACTAAAATGAAATGCAAAAGTGAAATGCAATTGGGTTCCATACCAAGGTCATGAACAAAAGATGAAAATGGATCTTAACTTAACCTTTGGATTAATATTGTGACGGAATCTTATTGGAATCTGAATTTAATATTTAACAGCCTTTAAGTTCCATACGTCTTCTATTCAAATTGCCTCAACAGTCAGGTCAGAACAAATCTTCATACGTAAATTCTGATGACCATGAATCTTACTTGTACTGTGTAAGTGAAATATAGCTCTTCACATCAGAAATGGCAAAGAAACAACCTACTCTAATAAGGTAACTCTAATTCCATGGTCTAGAAACTCTTTCCTCAAGGAGCGGGGTATTCTCTTTTAAGTTCAAGTGCAACCAGCTCAAGAAGAGGGGGTGGAGAGAAGAATGGACGGTAGTCAGTGTAGCTACCTATCCTAGGATGCTTAACCAGTGCAGACAAGTCATCCAGCTACAGGCTTCTATGTTATGAGGCTTTGAAGCATATGCCTTGCAAATATCCATACTCCAGCAAACATTTTATTTTTAATCAGGCCTGCCCATTTTTTTGGAGTTCTCTCTCTTTTTTCTTCTTTTTTTTAAAACTATATACAAGGTGCAACATGTACACCAGGAGTTTTTCCTGTTGAGCCAGTAGACTATCCCTCTTTTGAAGCTTTATTGCAACCCACAACATCCCGTCCTTAGATGTCAACACCACCAGAATAGGATTAGATGCACTACCCTCCCTAGAGGAGGATGGATGTTTCCATCTGTGTACTACTCCAAGCCAAAGGATTCTACCTCCTCACAATCTCATCAATGAAGAGCTACGTGCATGGTGCTTGTCCAAGTTAGGTCACTGTCTAAAAGAATCATCCGTGTATACAAAATATTCTACTTAGACTAATCAAGATGACATGTGAACATAGACTTGCGGACTCAAAGAATTAAGTCACTCGACCTAAAAAATCTTAATTCCGGTTCCAATAAGGTTCCTCAGAAATTAGGTAGATTAAGGTCAAATCAAATCCATCATCGACTTCTATTCATAACTTTGTTCAGAACCCACCAACTTTTCACTTTACATATGCTAGATATGCCGATGAAATGTAGATGGCATGCTATATAGATGAAGTGCAAGGCCTTCTTTTTGAAGCAAGGATGATATGCAAGAGTAAATAAGAAGCCTTTATTTTTTTGTTTTATTTTGTTTTTGTTTTTGTTTTTTTTGGTATACCTCTTATTTTATAATAGTTTTTACAAAAGTATAATTTTACAATATTTTTTACAAAATTATACAAGTATTATACATATTATACAATATACCATAGAAGTATACAATTTTTTTTCAATTTTTTACCCACTCTGTAATTATTCCATAATATATACAAAAATATGTGAAAGTATGAGATATGGGTAAAGTATATATGTAATATATACACGCCCCCTATACTTAGCGTGTGATATGTCCTTAGAGCACCAAAAGCAAGGAAAAAGACATAGTTCGTGCTGAGCATAGGAGAGCTAAAATAACAAAAAGTATAGAAGTCGCTCCGCCCCCCTATACTTAGGCTCTGGCAGTCTAAGTTTAGAAGAAGATAAAAAATGGGGTGGGCGAGGTTAAGAGGAGAAATGGATGAGTGTATATATATATACATGATGAGCATCAGTCCCCCTATGCTTAGGCTCTGGTCAGCCTAAGTCTAGGAGTGAGTGTGAGAATCGATGAGATCTGGAGAATATACAGAGAATGGTCAAGAGACTCGGGTCACTCTCCCCCTATATGTAGGATCTAAGCATCCTAAGTATAGCCATCAAATGAAACAATATGGAGCCGGGACGAGTGATTTGAACCACGAGGGAGGGAGGGAAAGAAAATATATACAAGGAGGGGTAAGAATATACAAGGATCAAGAAGGTTTGTGACGAACCTTCTTTCGGGAGAGAGGAGGTGGACAATATACATATGTGTCATTGTTGGAATCTTCCTCAGATGAATAATAGTGATGTGTAGGGATCATCCAACGAGGGTCAAAACACAGTTGCTTGCTCTGATATGGCTTGAGAATAGTGGAACTGAACTCACTCATATAAATCATCTCATCCGGATCCGATGAGGATTCCTCCGAAAATTCCTTCTCTGGAATGTTGAAGGAAACTTTCTTAGTCGGTTTTCTAGAACCTTAATCATTAAGAGGGAGTGGAGAGTGACGCTCCTTGAGGGTTTCAGGGGAACACCTCGAGGAACCAATTCTCGACTTCCTCTCACTAGATAACTGAATAGAGGAGGGAGCAACCGTGTTTTCGTGTGGGGTCAATTTAGTCTTGGTTATCTCCTTTGAATGTCCGGGATGTGGTGTGGTTCTGACCATGGGTTCCTCATCAGATGAGTCACCATGTATATTGTAATATTCCTGAAGGGTCAGCACGCATCTCGAGGAGGTGCTAGTGATCTCAGTTGGCTTGACATTAGTGGGCTCTTGTGTCGGATCATCAAAATGGTCAAGGCAATCAGCAAAAGTCGCGTCCGACTCAATGATAGCTTCGGGTCGTGAGTCCTCCTTAGAAGCTGTCACAGTGGTGGTGTAAGCAGTTGGTGGAGTGGAGGTGTGGGGAGTCTCTGAACCAATAGTCGGTCGGATAGTCGATATCTCAGATGTAGTAGAGAGACGGGACTTATCTATCTCTCTATGGTAACGGCTGTCTGCGGATATGCAGGTCACCTTTGAGTAAAGTGTATCAAAGAATGGGTGAGGTCGAAGCACTCCCAATGCTGTAAAATTGATTTCCCGAGTCTCACAATCTAAAGTCGCCTTAGCCAAGGTTAAGAACGGCTTCCTGAGAATAATAGGAGACTGAGTAAACTCTCCTCAGTGCTCAATGTCAATAACCGTGAAGTCTACCTGGAGTAGAGCACCTTGTAAAGTATTGATGACTGAAATGGTTCCTCTCGACCGTTTGATAAATCGATTAGCCAGCTGAACGATCTCTCTAGAGTTTTTGATTGGCCTGAGTTTAAGCTTGTGAAACACAGGGATCGGGAGGATATTTATCAGAGAGTCATCATCGATTCTAGCATGGGTGAAGATAGTGTCTTTGATTTCACACTCAACTCGGGGAAACCGCTTCCCTCTGCGGCTCTTGGTCGTTCTCCCCATCACCAAGGAGGTGGCCATAGACACTATGTGTCTCTCAGTTCGTGTCCTCTTATTGTCCGACGTCTTAGGCATTAATTTACTTCTCAAAATCGTTTGAGGACGGGAAAGTGATTTATGACCTTTATTAACGGAAGCTTAAAAATCAGTTCTTCATCGAGTGCTTCCTTTAGGGCAGGATCCAATTTGTTTAGGTCTTTTTCATTTTCTATTTTTATGTGATTTTCTGCTTTTTCAATTTTTTGGTCTTTTTGATATTTTCATTTTTTTGGTGTTTTTGATGGATGAATGGTCAGACTCTAGATTGGAGGGTAAGTAGTTAGTATTAGAGGAAGGTAGAATAGACTCCAGTTGTACAGAGTGTGTAAGTTCCCTAATGTCTGCTCAATTTTCAACATCAAATCCACTTATTTCCCTTTTCACTTTCATACCCAGACCGGTAGAAATTGAGTGCAATATATCGGTGACATCTCTCAACTTGGCACCAAATGATTCATTTTTTTGAATAAGTCTAAAAATGCCATCCTCCAAAAAGTTCTCGTGATAAATCATGGGAGAAGTCTGCTCAAATGGAGGATACTGCTGAGAGCTTGGGTCTCATACTCAACATACCTAGACTTTGGCATGTAATTCTGGGTTGAATATAGACCATCCGAATGACAGATATTGGTCAGAGCCTCATATGATGGAGTCAATAAAGAGGGTGACTGTAGATTGAATTCATGAGTCCAATCCCTTGTAGGCTCTCCTAATGGCTGGTCAATGTGAGCTTGATTACTAGGGTCAATCAAGTCAGGAAGATCATAGGGTGCATGTCTCTCCATTCGGTATGTTCTATCGACCATGTCATGACCTAAAGTCAAGTCGGGATGTGTATATGTGAATTGTTTTCCGGTCCCTACTTGAGGTGAGAATAAGGTATGTGGGGGTGAGTAATTCTGCCAGTCATGGGTCTCAGCAGTGGCTTGCTCTTCGTATGGGTCATTGATTCTAGCAAGCTCTCGAGAATAAGGATAGTCATCCCAAGATGGAAGTGGATCAGGTGTGGAAGAAGGTGGGGTAGGTGAGAAGTACGAATAAGTAGGGAAGTCAGTCGAAGTTCTAACTTCATGGTTTGGATGGGGGTATGAGGAGGAATAAGAAGGTGAAGATGATCGGATTATGGTCAAAGAGGAGTGACCTGGATATGATGACCAATATCCTGACATCTTGAAGAAGAATGGATGAATGTAAGCGGATTGAGGTAGAAAACGTTCAAGTATACATGATAACGTACACGAACAGACACAAAAGAAAACGCAAGAGAAAACATCAATTTCACCAACTCAACATGGTGAAGGACCCAAAGTTGGGTCCGATTTATCTGGTTGATTTTAATGTGATTTTAAAGCAAATATCAAGGATTACGTGATAGCCTAAAGGGAAGTCAGCTCAAACTGGATGCGTCTCTCCTGTTTAACCTGTCGTCTAAGATACCAATGCCCTTCCTTTCTTCGCTCTTATCACCAGCCGAGGAAGTTCAAGGACATGCTCCTATCTACCTATTGAAGTAGGCGGAGGCTGACAAGGCTTACAACTTCACTCCGGAGGGTTACTAGCAACTTGTCGCGATGCACCGCTGCTTCACCCCTATCTATCTGCCGAAGCAGGCGGAGGCTACTTGGTGCTAGTCAGTCGAACCTCAAGTAGTTCAGCCTGTGATATTTGCTAGGATCGGGGTACGTGATATGGAAGGCGGGGATTTTGGCTCTACCTTACGGTGTGCACACACACTCTGTACCCTCACTGAACCTAAAATCAAGGTCGGGGTTATTCTCCCGAAAAAAGAATTTCCAATTTTATGTTGATTTTTTTGTTTAATTTGTTTAGAAGTCACGATTTTAAGTTAAATGACCACTTGATTAGTCCAACACACAACGCATGCCTATCGTCCAGTCCCAATTTCCTTTAATCCTAAGTTAGAAAACCAAGGGGGAAAGAGTCGAGAAAAGCTGATGCATGATAAAACGATGATGTATGCCAAGTTCAGAAGACTTACAGTGATCCTCGTGTTCTACATGCGGGATGCAAAACAGAATTGAAATTTTATGCTAAATGAATGCAATTGATGAAAATCCACTCCAAGATAAGCAGTTCTATTAGCTAGTGAAGAACAAGTTAAATTTGGCTAAGTTCTGCGGTTTAAGTGCATCTTTTAATGGTGAAGTGTGGTCCTAGAAATTACGAGCACAAACAGACCTAAGAAATCTCTAAGAACAGTGAGTGCAGGTTCTATCCTACATCAAGCAACCACACGACACAGAGAGTTTTTTTTATTCGGTTGCACACATGAGAACCTAAACGGGAACCGCTGTAAATATGCAATTATTACAAGTTAATGAAAATTAAAATCTCCCTTAAAAGATCTCCTTGGCATCTCAACAGCTGACTTGATCCACGAATCGTCGGCCTCCGATGCTCTTCGAGAAGCGTCGACCTCAAGAAAGCCGCTCCAAGTCCACCGGGTCCTCACACAAAAAGATGGAATTTTATGTCAGAGAGAGACAAAGAGAAAAAAAAGAAGAGAAGTAATTGGGAAAAATGGAATAATTACAAATGGGCTCGGGAGTCAGACTACCCGAATGAATGGAAAACCAAAACCTAATTTTCTAAAATGATCCTAAGCTATTTTCCTCCCCGGCAATGGCGCCATTTGATGGATCGCTGAGATGCCCTTTTAGTTAATTGAATGCATGTCATTTTGTCGCAGTAGGGCAATCAGGATCGATAAAAAATTAATCGCATGGATAGATGAATTGATGAATTAAATTAATGTGTGGTTTGATGTATTTTTAACCTGGGCAAGCCCTAGGGTCGACACAAGGAGGCAAATGAACAACTTCGAATCTTATTAGATGAATTAGCTCATGGTTTTCCAAGCAGATTTTTTAATTTTTTTTCCATAAAAATCCATCTTGAATGGAGAAGGCTTATGATTCTGTCCCACAAGAGATATTGTGGAGAGTTTTGGAGAAGAGACAAGTACCCGTCCTTTACATTAACCTCATAAAGGACATGTATGATGGGGCTTTATCTTGTGTAAGGACCCCGTCTGGGAAGACTGACTATTTTGACATCAACATTGGTTTACATCAAGGTTCAACTTTGAGTCCATTTCTTTTTACTTTGAGTATGGATAAGTTGACAAGTCACATTCAGGATGAGTTACCTTGGTGTATGTTATTTTCTGATGATATTGTGTTGATTGACAAGACTAGAGATGGAGTAAATGAGAAGCTCGAGGTCTGGAGACATGCATTGGAGACTAAAGGATCTCGTATAAGTAGGGCTAAGATGGAATATATGTAGTGCACCTTTGATGGAAGCATTGGTGAAGGAATTGAGTTGAAGATTGATGACAATAACATTCATAAGAGAGACTCTTTTAGATATCTGGCATCTATTTTGCAACAGAATTGGGAAATTGATGGAAATGTTACTAGTAGAATAAATGCAGGCTGGCTAAAGTGGAGAGGAGCCTCTGCTATTCTCTGTGATAAGAAAATCCCTTTAAAAATTAAAGGAAAGTTTTACAAAGCAGCCGTGATACCTTCTATGCTCTATGGATCTAAATGTTGGCCTATGAGCCATAGACATGTGCAGAGAATGGCTGTAGCAGAAATGAAAATGCTAAGGTGGATGTGTGGACACACACACATAAAGATCGGATTCGAAATGATGCAATCATAAAGAAAGGTTGTGTAGCTCCAATCAAGGATAAGATGCGAGAAAAACCGCTTAAGATGGTTTGGTCATTTGCAAAGAAGTCAACAGATGCACCAGTTAGGAGATGCGAGTGTTGGGATGTTGAGCCGGCTAAGAGAGGGTGAGGATGACCCAAGAAGTGTTGGAAAGAGACTATACGAAGGGATCTTAGTTTTTTTGGATATAAGCCCGAGATTGACCCCAGATATATCTGAATGGAGGCGAAGAATCCATGTAGCCGACCCAACTTAATTGTAGGAAAAGGCTTTATTGTTGTTATTGTTAATAAAAATACTAATGCACAAATGCGATTGAACCAGGTTATTAAGAAAACAAGCTACTCATACAAATTAATTTTAACACGAAATGAATCTAAATTCAGCCAAAATTTTTCTCCTAGAAACCTAATCCAATCAGGAATGCAAAATGTATTTTTTTGGAATTTTTGGGATAAAGATGCAACAATGAAAAATGCAAACTTTTTTGGGGGTTTATGTAATTTTTTATGTGAACAAAATGCAAAAATTATGAAAACTTTACTGGAAGTTAAACAGGATGAAATGAAGTTGTAGTAATATTTTTGGATTTTTTTGATAATTTATAAAATATTTATGATTTTTTACTCAAAACAAAGAGACTGTGAGTTTTCAGTTTCTAATAAATCCAGAAATCAAATTATCCAGAAGAAAAATTATCCCAATTAGATATTTTAATGAACAATTCAGGAGACTTGAAATTTCATAAAAATTATATTCGTTGATTTAATTAAAAATCAATTTCAGAAATCACTCAACTATTTATTTTACGCAAAAGACAATCCATTTTTCATGAAATTTGAATAGTAATTAAAACAAACCTAGAGGCATCAACTACGATTTTTGCACAATTTTTTGAGTAATATTTAATTAAATGTGAATTACAGATCACAGAATGGGTAAAATATTCAATTTTTCACCAAACTAAATTTAGTTAATTACCCAATGCTCATAAAAATCTAATGTAAAAAATTAATTACTCAATAAAATGCTATTTTTATATTAAAAATTGATGCAAAATAGATATCCAAATAAATGAATAAAAGCATGGGTGTCTATGCAATACAGAAATTAAAATGCCAAACTGAAATGTGCCTACGGGCACTTTTGCAAATGAATAAACTTAATGGGATGAAAAATGCAATTTTTACATAAAATAAAAATAAAAATAAAAATAAAAATGAAGAAGGAATTTTAGCACTAGGGCACGATCTGTAGCGGGCGTGGAGGATGAGGGACGCAGCGGGAGGTGCGCGGCCAGGGGGTATGTGTGGCGGAGATCGAGGACGGCAGTCCTGCGGGAGCACGGCTCCAAGGGGCGACGCGGTGTTGTGTCAATGGAAAGGATGGTGGGACGACATTGCAACCACGTTGAGGGAGGAGGCGGAGGCGCACGCTGAGCGCGAAGGGCTGTGGTTGGGAACGGAACGGGCGGAGTTGCAGTGTGCAGGGTGGCGGGCCTGAGGCGCACGATGGGTGGCAGTTGGATACAGGCATGACAACGAGAGGAAGTGGCTCTCTGCACAAAGGAATGCCGTGGCGACGTTGCTACGGGCTGGCGATCAACATCACAGATGGGGGCGCATGACCAGTTGACGGTGAATGCCTACGTGTGCTGCGATCGGGAAGAGGCAGTTGCATGACAGCCGAGAATGATAGCGAGGCTCTGCAGGGGATAACAACGATGGTGTACAGAACTGGCATAATTGATGGAGGGCACGCGAGGTGGCTTGGATGGCAGCTGCCTGCTGCAGGCAGGCGGGAGGTGGCCAGTGGCTGCTGCAACACTTGTAGTGGAGGACGGCCAATTGCAGGAGAAGTCATCCCAACAGGAGGTGGCACACGATGTGCGGCCTGCAGGCGGAGACACAGTTGTGCGGTGGCTGGCCGGGGGGCAGATGTGTGGTTGTACGTTGAGGGGTGGACCTATGATTCGCCGTAATTTGGAGGAGCTATGCTGCAACTTCGATCGTCGCCTCGAGAAGGATGGTGGAATCCTTTGAAGCTAAGCGAGCCCACTTGGAAGCTCGCAAAACGACAACAGTGTGTCGTGGATCTCGCCTTTGAGTTTATCGTCGCTCAACTTGTCTCCTGCAGCTGTCACGTGAAGGTTAAAGGGACTCAACCTCTTTTCTCTCAAATCGACAGATGAAGAAAAAATAGGGAGGGGAGGAGAATAAAAAGGATGAGGGAGTTAGAAAAGAAGTGGAGAAGATGAAGAAGGTGGAGACTTCGAGTAGGGAACAAGTAAAGAAGTAAAAGAGAGAAAATATAATATAATATAATAAGTAAAGTAAAATAAGTAGGCTACTAAAAATAATGAAGGGAAAATAAATAAAAGAAAAAAAATACTTAAATATAAATAATTAATTAAAATAAATAATAATAATAATAAATAACATAAATAATAAATATAATAAATAATAAATAAAATTAAATAAAATACGAAATTAGTAAATTAATAAAAAGGGTGACACGTGGCGGCTCCAGGAGCTGCCACGTGTCGCTCCCAGAAAATTCAAAAACTAAATGTAAAGAAAAATAAAAAAGAAATAACAAATGAGCTTAAATCAATAAGTGATCAATACAAAAGTTGCCCGTCTCAACGAGATCTACAACTTTCATGAAGGGCCAAAAATCAAATGAAACCATCTGTACAAAAAGTATTTTTGGGTGGCATCTTAGTGATATAAAATACTGCATTTTTGTCTTTTGCATTTTTTATCATTATTAAATAAGAGAAAAATCAAAATAGCAAAAATATGAAAAGAATATTTACAATATAGTCTTCTTTTTGAATTTTTAATAATTACGAAAATAAAAGGATAAAATGGAGGGTATTATGGTCAATATGTACAATATACAATAGGGGCTCAAAACCCAAGTTTCACATACGATCTCCGATTTTCATGAAATTAGTCTTATTTTTAAGGCATTTGAATGTATATTATTTTAAAAGTGAGTAGACCAAATCAGACACTATATGAGAGAGATATGCACATTTTAAGGCTCTTAGTTTCAAACTTGGACTCGGGTTTTATTGGTCAATTTTACAAGTTAGTATTTTTTTGATATTTTTCTTTAATTAGTGTTAGTAATATATACACTATGAAGTTAATTTTATTGGATTTGGAGTTAGTATAGAATATGTACAAAAATGTGATTTTGGCTAATATATAGGTGGATATTTACAAGTGGATTTGGCTCATTATTTAATGCAAATATGAATGCTAAAATGCAGATATTATTTACTCATGCATGAATGCTAATTATGCAATATAAGTGATGAAATGCAGATAATTACTCAGGAACAAAGCTCTATTTTCAACTTTTAAAGTGATGAATCACATATTCATCAAATGGCAGGAGAATCGAATATGGTATGGAGTGAGTGAGGTGATGAATCTCCATCTCATCACCTTTATTCTTTCATTTTGTCATTAAATACCTAGTTAAATGCACGAAAATATCATTAATTTGTGAAAATAGACACTTAATAATTCACAATTAATAATGTATAAAATACTGTATTTTTTACCAAAATAAAATAATAAAGAAAAGAAAAGAAAAAGAATGAAGTGTCAAAGACACTGAGTGACCCTAGCCCTTCTGACCCAGTCATCGTGTTGACTTGGTCGATAAGGAATAATGTAGGGGGAGATAGGGTGGCCAATTTTGCAGAAAATATAATATAGAAACTCTAATTTTATAGGCTAAGTATTATAGTATGGGACCTATTTTATTTTCCTATTTTTATACATCAAATCAATAAACTTCGACCATCAATATTGTATATAAACATATAAAGAAAATACAAAATTAATTTCACTAAAAAATAATGCACAGTGTGTACGGGACACAAAATAAAAAATCACAAAGAAAACTTTGCATACATGTATCTTCTCCATACATGCTTAAAAGTTACAAACTTACCTTTATTGTTCATAAAATTAATTAGCTATTTAATGAAGATGGTTTCATTCAATTTGGAGTTGAGATGCAAAAGTTAGGTTTTGGGTCTTCATTGTGCAATATACATGTATAAACTATTCAATTTATCTATTCTTTTATACTTTTAGGCTTCTTTTATTTCTCTGAAATTGTAAATATTATTTAAAATATATGTACATAATAAAATAAGTATAAAACCATTAAAAATACATTAAAATAAAATACATAGATGAATTGTACTTATAAATACCTATATAATATATATACACATATTTCTCTAAGTACATAAATAAACTAATAAAAATGCAATAAAAATACATAAATATGTATTTAAATAGGTTATAAATATATAAAGCATATGTATAAATTAATAAAATTTAAAATACAAAATAAAATTAGAATACATAAAATACATGTATATTTACCTTTATATACATGTAAATATTACACATTATGCATTAACTTGTAAAAATAAATAAAAAGCATAATAAAATACTACATAAAATAATATTTGTTTGTGTTTTAACTTTAATTTGATAAAATTGATTTCTATTATTTATTGATTTTACAAAATATTTTCTTCAATCTTTTCCCCGGTTGGTCCACATGGACAAACCAAGACCCTCCGTGAGTTGACCTTGGTTAACTGCACGACCTCCCTCAGCCGACCTGTCAGAATTCACCAACCCCCTTCTTTATTAGATTTTTCACGCCACCTCCACTCCATCTTCTCCCTCGAGCTTCCCGCACATCTGCAGCCCTCATCTCCCTACTGCATGCCCATTTCTTAAGGTCTACCAACCCTCGTCCTTGCCCCCGCTTTTTCTCCATCTTTTTGACCGGAACAAATTGTTATAAAAGAAGATACCCATCCTCCTTTTTGTGTTTAATCTCCATTTCTCCCCTGTAACCCCAGTTGGGCCCCTCCGTTGAGTTCTTGGTGATAGTAGGTAAGACTCCATACCTTCTTGGCTTGGAGAAAGTGGTGGAGGGATAGATCCAAGTTCACCGGACTTCGCCACTGACGAGCTTCACCTACTCTGAGATCCAGAGACTGCCGGGCTTCTAGGTTAGGCTATTTATTTTTAATTTTGTTTCCTTAGTGTAACTTAGTTGTTAATTTTAGCATTTAAGCACAGTGATAGCGTAATTCAAAAAATTAAACTGCTGGAGCACTAGGCTTTGACACCCAAATCCACTATGAATCCATCTCGTTCAGACTCCCTTTCCGTATCCTTTTCTTCCCCTCATGCTTATCCGCAAAACCTCTCTGTCTTCCTCTTGATTCCTGCAAGGAATCAAGCTCGCCGGACTCCCCCTCCGTCGCCTTCATTGGAGTCCCATCATCCCACCCATCCTGTGTTTCTTCATCTTGGTGCAGATTGAGGAGATAACCCTTGACCCCCTTAATAGTTTGGTTCATGTCTGTGAACTTGACCATCACTTGGAGCTCCTGCCCTTCGCTAGAACAAGAGCTCCATGTCACATCAGCTCCTGGGCTCCTCCGGCGAGCGCAAGATGCATTTGAAAGACCTTGCTAATGCGCAAGAGCCCCGAGAAGGAGAGGAGTTGCTAAGTTGAGTAGGAGGGGCGAAAGAGAGAACAATCAACGAATCAAACTCATCTATTGTGTGTTCTTCACAGTTCTTCTAGCCACCATCTTCACCGGGCGATCAGATGCACGGCCCAGATCTATTCTGGGCTGTCAAAATCTAATGAAGTAGTGCACCACCCGAGCCGTTGAATATGCCAAGTGGATGCGCCTCTGTCTCCCGATTACATACGTTTAAAGGAGTAATTTATTAAGTAACCCTTGGATTTTTTTTAGTTGTAATATTTAGTCCTATAAATATTTATTTATGTTTAAAAGGTTGTGTAAATTTTATAATTGGGCCTGGATATTTTTGTAAATTGCCTATAGGTCTGCTGTCAAGTCAGCTCATGTGGTGTTCTACCAGAGTTGACATTTTGCAACTAGACCCCCAAGTTTAGTTATTTGTGTTTAGTACATAAATTTTATATAAATGTTCAAACCTCTTTGGTATTTTGCATGTAATTCGCTGACCTTTATTTTTATTGCATAATACCCCTGCCAAGCCTGTATAAATTATTTTGTGCATTTTATTTTTGATCATTTAGCTCTTGTGCTTTAAAAAATATGGAAAATAGATGAATGTGCTCCATATTATGCTCAATCACGCTGCCATTTTATTTTAACATTTTCAATCATTTCTCAATCATTATAAATCAATTATAAGCTACTTATCCCTTGTTTAGAGATAAAATACAAAAAAGTAGAAAAAACACTTTTAACATTCAATATATATATATATATATATATATAAAATGTTACTATATACTATAGCTACATACCAAAAATAAAAAAATAGTAAAAGAAAACCATAAAAATTAAATAATCCTCCTAACCCTAAAACAAATAGAAAATATTTTCAAAATTACAAAAAATAGTTTTCTATTCTATATTTTTATATATGCTTATTACTACATATTAAAATTAGTCTTAAGGAATTCAAGCTATTTATCGATTTTTAAGACCTTGAAACATTCAATATATTTGATTACTCCATGTTTTGATGCATTCTTGACTTTAGAAATACCTAAAATTTAGCAAAAATTACCAAAAAATCCATAAATATAGAGAAAATATAAAAAAAGACAAACAAGGAATTTATTTATAATTTTTAATATATATATATCTATATTTGCAAATATAAAACCACATATATCTTATATATACATATATATAATTATATAGTTATTAATTTAATTATTATTATTATAAGTACTTATAAATATTTTTATTACCTTTAAAAAAGAAAAGGATGTTCATGTTTATATTTATTGTATTTTTATATTTTTTTATCTATATTATATATGTTACTTATATTACATATATTACTGCATATATATACATATATACACTACTTATTACATTATAAAGAGAAGAAATAAAAATCAGAAAAATATAAAAATACAATAAAAAATATAAAAAGTAAATATATATAATTAAAAATCCATAGAAAATAAAATAACACTAAAAACTCACAAAAAATCTATAAAAACCCAAAAATAAACAAAAAATAATTGTTATTTATTCTTTGTATGTAATAATTATTTGCCTATCCACGTAGCTTTTAGTGGTTCGACACCCAAAATAATTGTACACTGTACACATTTTGTCTAGGTTATAATAATTTTAGCCCTCTTTATTTGACATTGCTTTATCACTTTTTTGTGGTTTAATTATTGATTGATCCGTCGCTTGTGCCGATCTCCTCAATGACTGCTAATCATGTGTGATTAGTGTATTGATCTGGAGTGTGTCATCCTGACGATCAAAGATGATAGGGCAGGAAGTTGGTTGTAGTCTCGAGGGGTGAGGTGCACAAAGATGGCGTAAAAAGTAGGAGAAGATGGGGTTGCACGAGGTCTGACAGAAGGGGGAGTGGAGGGGCGTACAGTTGACCTAGGGTCAACGAACGTGACGTCCTAGTTGGTCCACATGGACCAACTGGGAAATTCAGAACAAAAGCTCCTTTAGTAAATCAATTAAAACTAGCAAATGAATTTATTATTTTTTTAAAACATGAAAAATACTTATAATTTTATGTAGTGTTTTATTTTGGTTTTTATTTATTTTACAAGTTTATTTGTAACATGTTAATATTTACATGTGTATATATAGGTAAATATACATGTATTTTATATCTTTTATTTTTATTTTGTATTTTATTAATTTAAACATATAATTTATGTAATTATAATTTATTTAAATACTTATTTAGATATTTTTATTAAATTTTTATGAGTTTATTTTTGTACTTAAATAAATATGCATGTATATTATATAGATATATAAGTACAATTCATCTATATATTAAAGAGTCTTATTTAATTTAATGTAATTTTAATGGTTTTATTTTAATTTTATTATCTACATGTGTTTTAAATAGTATTTACAAAATTTGGTTTTATTCTGTGTATCCCGAGCACACTATGCATTATTTTTTTAGTAACAAAATTTGTAGTTTTCTTTATATTTTTATGTACAATTTTCACGTTCAAAGTTTATTGATTTTAGTTGTAAAAATAAGAAAATAAAATTGGTCCCAAAATATAATTATTGATATATAAAATTTGGGTTTCTATGTTGTGTTTTCGATACAATTGGCAGCCTTATCTCCCCCTACTTTATTCCTTGTTGACCAAGTTATCATGATGACTGGGTCTCAGGGGATAGGGTCACTCAGTGTCGTTGACACTTCATTCTTTTTCTTTTCCTTTCTTTTTTCTTTTACTTTGGCACAAACACATTATTTTGCACAGTCTTTTACATAGTATTTAACGTGTTTTATTGAGCATTTAGTTTCACAAATTAATGATATATACATGAATTTATCTAGGTATTTAAGGCCAAAATGAAAGAATAAAGGTGATGAAATGGATATTCATCAATAGTAAAAGGAAAATTCATGGTCTTAAAATATATTTTTTGTGTTTTTTCTAAGATTTTATAGAATGGTTATGAGATTTTTTGTGTTTTGCAATTTTTTGGAGTTTTTCTTAATATTTTTCAAAAATACTTGTACAAAAATGAAATATAACAAAATAAGCCTACATGATTTTTTTTGAATCTTTCAACAATTTTTATATTTTTTTATGATTTTTTAAAGCTAAACATGAGAAAAATGCAATGTTTTAAATTTTTATTAATAATGTTAATTGCCTCGTGAAAAATATATGTGATAAAATAAGGTTTCAGTACTTAAGATAATTTACAATATTTTTTAGATGCAGAATGGCTTTTTTAATAAATAAAAGATAAGTCCAAATTAAACCAACAATACATGGACCTATTTGCATTTTTGAAGAAGTTTAGGAGCATACATGCAATATTCATGCAAACATCTTCCTGGTATGGGTATAACTACAAATAAAATAAACATCATGCCAAAGCATGAAATTTATCCTAAAAGATTTGTGCTAATATCCAAAGTTCGTGGACCAAATCAAAATAACACAACTTGGAGGGAGTCCAATGAAAAATATCATGTCAACTCATGTGCAATGAAAATTACACCTGTAAATAAAAGTTTGAATACTAAATATTACATATAAAAAGGTGGGGGTGTGAGGTGCAAAATACTACCTAAGCTATGTGGCCAGATAACTGTGATCACTTCACTTATTCACGTGGCACACCGGTGATGGTGGATGATTCTTCACAGATGGATGGGTGATATTAGATCTCAGTTCTTCATTCAATGGCTCCGAGCTAATCTGGAAGAACAACTCAGGAATAAGTGAATGTTGAGCTTCGATTGATCCTCCTATGCGATCCTGATTAATGAATCGTCAATCGGCTAAAATAACATGCACTCGTTGTAGCATGTGCTAATCAACAATCACTCAGAATCGATTGAAGATCTCCGCGAAGAGCTCTCGGCTTAAATTTATACCTAGACAAGTCCATGGTCAAATACAGGGACACGAGCAATTATCTAATTAAATTTATAAGTCAACTATTTGATTAAGCAATTTATAGGCTCTCTAGATCAAGCAGATGCAACATAAACAATGCATGCAATTATTCAATTATTTTACATGATCAACAATGATGTATTTGAATCAAAAAAAAGGCATACACATCACAAATAAGCTTATGATTAAATAAATTAATTACTTGCAAAGACAATAAATAATTTAATGATCAATCAATGTGATAAAGAAAGCAATCAACCTAAATAAAATTTAATTTTGAGAGAAGAATAAGATTTAATAGATGAAATAATTAATTTCAAATTCAATGTGTGAAATATAGATCACATCAGTAATTAAATGCATTAAAATAAAGAACATAAAATTAGCTTTCCAACGACACTAATTTCATTCAATTCTGATAAGTGGATCATAAGTTATTAAAAGAACAATGTAGGGGCATACATGAAATAAAAAATGAATTATTTAATAAATTGGACTAAAGTGTAATTATAGAAAACTACTATGATATAAATGTAATTTTTCTATGGGTAAGACTTATCTATAATTTTGAATCTTTCTTGGACCGGTTTGCAATTTACCCGGATTGGCCTATACGACGTACGTAATTGAGACTAGGCTTGAGTAGTGTGGCTCGGGCTACACGTCAACTTCTCATGCTTCATAGCAGGCTCGGGCGCTCCGGTCCCAAGGATTGAATCAATGCCTTGGAGTGAGGTTTGGGAATGACAGTAACCTTCGAATCTGATCTGAAGACTCAGATCAAATTATATCTGTACCTCCAATTCTTCCCCTTCATGAACATAAGGTGAGACACATGCGGAGCTTCGATAGATGCCTTGTTCCTCCTCCTTGCGATTCCATGCTATCCGAGACTCTCGAGACCTTCCTGAAGATGTGGCGCAGAAGGAGGAGTCTTCCCCGCGACCAGATGGTTATTGAATAGACCTATCCATTGAGACCTTTATGCTTCAAAGAGATTGGAGCTCCATCGAATTTTCTGATCATTGAACAATTTTTTGCTCCTGCAAACTTACCAGACAAGTACTGAGAAGAAGGACATAATAATGAGCTGAAATGGAGGGTTCTAAGGGGATGAGAGATCTGAAACCTATCGGGTCTTCTTCTCTATGTATAAGAAGAAGATGGACGAGATGATTGACACAATGGAGAAACAGTTTAGTTACAAAGAAAGAAATACATGGATTGGTGACGATTGGGAATGCTAAGGATAGATTCATATCATGAATTAGTGAAAAACTATGGAAGGAATAATATGGCAAAGACAAAGCAAAACTAAGATAGGAGAATTTAACTGAAATGGAAACAAAGAAGACTATAGATTTATGTGTTTACAGGACCATAGGAGTAGCTTGAGAGCTTCTCCAAGTTGTTGCAGATCTCCAAAACCTACTGGGATCACTCGAGCAGCACCTGTGCAAGACTACAACAGGAAGTGGCTTCATGGATCTCGCCGGAGCTTGTTCTCTATCGTGGCTTGTCTTGGCTTGAATTCTCTATCACAGAACCAAGGAAGAAGCTAGGAGTTTGCTTGCGAAGTGGAGGATGGCGATTACAGAAGCTGAGCGTCAAGTTTTGAAGGAGGAGAGATGGAGGTTGGGCGATTAGAGGCAATAGTTTCAACTGTTGATTGATGGAGCACATGAGGGAGATGAAGAACAATGGAGGTAGGGTGAAGATGGTTGATGAACGGGGAAGGGAATGGTGTTGCTACCAGGTTAGGGCACATAATATATCTTTGAGAACTAGGTAAAGAGGATTAGATGCGAAGGGTCGCGACCCTTGGAAGATGTAACTAAAGGTTGAAGATGATCCCCAGTCGTCGGATCTGATGATCCAACTGCTCAGGATGCGGAGGAAGGTAAAGAAGAGGCTGGGCTACATGGTACAACTTGAAGGCGCAACATGGCCCAATCAGGAATTCAATAAATAAATAAAATAGAATAAAATGCAAGATAAATAAAAGTAAATTTAATATAAAAAAGTTGTTAACATGATTGTAGATCTCAATAAGGTCTATAACATTCATGAGAGCTCAAAGAAAAATAAAGTCACGTATATGCATAATTTTTTTTGCAAGTAATTCAAAATATTAAATTACTTAATTTTATTTCTTTTTTATTTTTTTGGATTTTTATTTTATAAATTATGTTAAATTAATTAAGTACAATATTAATCTATTTTTATTGATTTTTTTATAAATAAATAAACATATACAATATAAGCACAATAATAGGAATATTAATATACAATAATTATATGTAATTATTTACAACAAAATGTTAGTTAAATAATGTTAATTGTTAAAGAATTTTATTGGTTTTCTTAATATAGAGAGATAATATAAAGCAATAATGTAGATGAATTCATCACTGATGCTCTCCCTTGCTGTTGAATGCTCTCCGTGATTCAGCTATGATTCTACAGTTGACAAATGCCATAGGGAGGACCAGATCTTAGTGATGGAAGCCTGGAGCGTCAAGACACTTGGGTGACTTGCAGGTCTGATTTAGGGCTCCAACTGGAGTCTTTGGGCTCTTTGACCTCCATAAAATAGTTAAGGGTCGAGGGCGATGATCCTCTACCAGTTTTGGGTGAAAAAATCGAAGGGGAAGTGGTTGGTGGAGGTGCTCCAGCGTGCGGTAGAGTAAGAACACCTAATTCTTAGATCTATGCAAGATTTGGGTTGATCGATGGCTTGGGATGATAGAGGGTGCTAATAAGAAGAAATGAGGGCAGTCACGACATTGGTTAACTATCCAAATTAGTGGGGACCGAGGTCGGAGCCTAAAGCTCTGGTGAGATGTGTTTTATGGATTTTAAGCTAAGATATATAGAATCAAATGAAATCAAATGCTTGTCTACACTATTGGCTATGTTATGATCAAAAAGATCAAAGATAAAGCATCTCACCTGCCTAGTAGGTCGGGAGAAGAATAACCACCGGGTTGTTGTCGACGATGGTCTTCGTGTCTACCCTCCTTCTCCACACCAAGGATTGATTGGGGAGCTCCTCTCGCCACTAGGGATCACACTCTAGGTCAGATCCTGGGATTACATCTTCTTAGAATGGATTCCAAAAATCTGGAAAGGGAGAAGAAGAGGTTATATACAGGATGCCTCCAAAGTCCTTTTCACCTAGGTTTTTTGAGTCAATCGATGGTTGACCATCGATGCCTCTTGATCTGCTTGAAAGCTCAAACCAAGATAAAGAAGTTTGCTGAAGAAGTCAGGGGAAGAGGGGATCTAGATCTAGGCTAAAAAAATTGACGAAGAAAGGGTAATCGTAAGGCTCAGACCGATCCATATAGGGGGTGAGGTAGTTGACTGGGGTCAATTGTCGTCGTCCCCTCATTCGTCCACATAGGATGCTAGAGGACAAATAGAAAAGAAAATAGAAAGAAAAGGGATATAAAATAGAAAATGATTTTATTAAATAAAACTCAAAACATGAATATTGTTTCTAAATTACGTATAAATTGTAGATGATTTTTATTTATTTATATCAGCTTATTTACTACATGTTAAATTTTACACGTGTAACTCTAAGTAAATATTCCTATGTTTTATGTATTTTATTCTTATGTACTAAGCCTTCTCCCACTATAAGTATGGTCGGCTACATGGATTCTTGCTCAAATCCATGTTGAAAGATTTGACTATTTTTATGCTGGCCGTCGACTACCTAACGCAACCCCTGCAAGAGTGGGATTTGAACCCTGGTTTTTTGTGTAGTAGACACATTGTACTACCACTAAACCATTAAGTGGATACAATTTTATTCTTATTTTGTATTTTATTATTTATTACCTTAATATCATATTTGTTTATTTATAGCATATATATGTACATATTTTTATTTTATTTTTATGATATTATTTATATACATGAATAATTCTATATAAGTTCTTCATAGGTGTAATATACCTATGTATTATAATATATTATTTATTTGAAAATAAATGTATCTTTACTATTTACTTTTTTATTATATTTATAATAATATATACAAGCAATTCAAAATATAAGAAGAGTAAAAACATAAGGAATAAAATATATGGATGAAATATATAGATACATAGTACAATGGGACCTAGGAAAGTTAGCTTTTGTATCTTAATTCCATTTTAATGAAACCATCTTCCTTAGATAGATAATTTAATTTAGAATACAATGGAGGTGAGTTTGGTCAATTTTTGAGTCCATATGGAGAAAGTATTAATATATGAAGTTTCTTTTACGGCTTTTTTATCTGTGTGTACCAGTTGCCTAGCACATCATTTATATCTTCAATTATTTTTACATTTTCTATACATTAATATGCACATAATTTTACGTTGAAATTGTCTTTATTTGAGTGTGTATTAACTAGTGTAAGTTTTAGCTATATGTAGTGTATTGAACACCTAGGGTTTCTAGGTATCTGTGTCATTTTGTCTGTACTACTTTGCCCTTATCTCCCCCTACGGTTTCCTTATCGACCAAGTCAATATTGACTTAGTCTCGGTGTTTAGGGTCAGTCACTATTTACAATATTTCCTTTATTTTTCTTTTCTTTTCTTTATTCAGTTATTTTGTATTTAAATATATGTATTTATGTACTATTTACAAACAACAATTGTGTGTTAAGTTATACAGGTTAGACATATTTATATGTATTTATCTAGGGATTTAAAGACAACATAAATGAATAAATATGAATGAATGGGTATTCATCACCCCATAATACTTACCTTTGCTAGTCCCTAGCAAAACATATTAGAAGAATAAGTGATGAAAAAGAGAAAAATAATGAAAATGAAAATAAAGAAACATAGAATGATTATGATTTTCAAACTCATCTCTACAAAATCAAAGTTTAGAGCTCAATTAAAACCTTTGGATTGTTAGTTAGTTTGGAACCTCATTCATGTTAGGAATTTTGACTCAACAACCCTTAGATTACATGTTCCTCTATTCAGTTCAACTCAATAGCCTGTCAGAACTGTCCGTTCAAACATATACTCTTGTAACATTGAAATGACAAGTACCATGTGTGCGAGCTGTGTTAGCTCTTCACAGATACATATCTGAACTATCAACTGGTCTCCTCCTCTTTTAACTCATCCTCAAAGAGATGATTATTTCCTTTTGAGTTCAAGTACGTGCTAGTGTACAATGAATATGGGGGGCCTAGAAGAAAGAGAAAAGAAGTGGAAATGAACTAGTGTAGTTGCATTTCCTTGTGAAGCTCAGTCAGTGTGACCAAGTCTTCACCAAGAAGTAGTAGGCCTTTTCTGGAAGCTCAAAATTTTTGTAGTTTTTGGTAGAGGCTTCTTTCTGGATATTTCTTTATTTTACATTATTCTGCATTCTTATATTATCTTCATGGATATATAATCTTTTGTTCCACCCATATTTTGATATCTTAGAAAATTTGTGTTAACAGACCATTCCTCATTCGAAGCTTTATTTCAATCCATTCTCCGGTCATGACATGTCCACGCTACCAAAGGAACAGTTGGGTGGAAGTACCGGTTCTAGCAATCCTCAAGTATGGTTCATGTTCATAACATGTTCCTTTGAATTTAAGTGGATTAAGGTGTAGACCAAGCTATAATATTCATATTTTATTTAGACTTGCTCGATCATCCAAATCATTCAGAAAAATGCTTATACAATGCAAGAATTATTTTTTTGAAAATATTTTTCTGCTTTTGAAATTTTTATAGAATTTTTCCATAACATTTTACAAGTTTTTATGATGTTTTGAAACCATTTTGCAAATTATTAGGATTTTTGGGATTTTGCAAATTTTTATGGAGTTATGAAATAGATTAGTTCATTCACAAATATGCACAAACATTTACAACATAATATTTTCAACGGTTTGAAAGATATTTCACAAATATTTTTGCAAAGGTTTTCAAAAGATTTTTCAAAACATGTCGCAAAAATTTTCATATTCATTTACAAAACATTTCCAAACCATCTTTGACAAATGAATTTAAAAAATTCCACACATATTTAAAAGAGTTATATATATTGTTACCATTGTTATTATCCTTGCCCAATGTATTATCGCCACATTATTGAAAATACACAAGTGCGAGTCATGGCTAAAGTATGTACGCAGTAGATACGTCCCCCTATACTTAGCATAACTCTGTCCTCATAGTGATCAAGGAGAAAATAGAGGACATAACTCGTGCTAAGTATAGAAAAGCCTATACTATAATGAATCAATAGTGAACATAAATCGATCATCCCTCTGTACTTTGGATCAATTGATCTTTAGTTTAGAAGACTGTACACAAGCAACGATGATCAAGGGTTAGAATATATGAAATCATCGACTCGACCCACCTCCCCCTATACTTAGGGTCAAATATTCCTAAGTATAAATAGAATATCAACAAGTTAGGAGGTGTGTGAGGGAAGAATGAAAGAATAACCCGCCTCATTCATCCTCCTATACTTAGCATGAAGTATATCCTAAGTATAACACAAGATAATAGGATGAATGAATAAACAGAAGAAGATAGGAATGAAACAAAAAGAAAGAGTTACTCGAAGAAAATACTTTTGGATTGCTTTGAGTCTGAATCTTTAGATGTTGCAGTGTCTTCTTCAAATACCACACTGATGGAATCAACCACGGGCATGAATGTGTCATGCTCTATATATGGCTTTAGCAACTGTCCGTTGATGATGAATGGTTGTGAGTCAAGTGATAATTCTGATATCGAGATACTTCCATCATCATGCACAATTTTCACAGTATACGACCCTTTCCACTTGCTCTTTAATTTGCCGAGGAATATCCACAACTTTTCATCAAACAACCAAACCTTCTATACTGGTATGACCTTTGGATGTGCTTATCATGCCAGCGTTTGACTTTCTCCTTACCCAACAGGCTGTTGTCATAGGCATAATCATAGAACTCGAAAAGTCAATTCAGATATTCTTTTCGATTCTGACGACTTTTCTTTGAGTCAACATTGCACAAGTTCGTTGTCTACAATGATTTATGAATGAGTTAGACAGCAAGGTGCCATGGAAACAGGAAGGTGCCATGGTTTCTCATAGACAAGCTGATAGGGAGACATATGAAGAGGAGTCTTGTAAGTTGTTCGATAAGCCCATAGAATGAAATCAAGGAATTGAGACCAGTTCTTCCTACCAGTTCATACAAGCTTCTACAATATAGTCTTGATCTCCCTATTAGATAATTTAGCCAAGCCATTTGACTGTGGGTGGTAAGGAGAGGTAACATGATGGTTGATACCATACTCATTAGCAAGCTTTTTGACTTCTTTGTTTGCAAAATGACTACCTCCATCTTATATCAAGATCTTCAGGATTCTAAATCACGAGATAGTATCGTCCTTGAGGAAGCGATAGACATTGAGACTATTAGTGGCTCAGGCGGGGATAGCTTCAACCTAATGAATCACATAATCGATGGCGAGAAGGATGTATTCAAACCCCTTCCTATTGGGAAATGGGTCCATAAAGCCAATGCCCCAAGTGTCAAGAACATCAAAAATCTGAATGTACTTAAGAGGCATCGAGTCTTTGGAACTGAGCGTCCCTCCCATCTTCTAACAATTAGTGCAGCCTTTCACATATGTTATTGCATCCTTAATTAGTGTAGGACACCAAATGCCACATTGCAATACCTTGGCAGTCATTCGATTTCCAGAATGGTGTCCTCCTGCTTCTAGATTATGATAGTGCTCGGAGGACACTGGTGTATTCTTCCTGAGGGATGCACCGTTGATGACCACAAAAGCCCGAGCAACTAAGGCAATCAGGTGTAGCTAAATCGGTCGTCGCGACCTCAATCGCTCGGATGTGTCGATCAAGAAAAATGAACCACTTAATGCAAATAAAATCAATCAAAATAGAGAAGCGGTCCTGCTATATGTTTAACCTAGTATAGCACCCAGGGTCGAACTCAAGGAGCACGGGTTGGCCGAAGGCCTACGAAGTAGTAAAAATGAATAAAATAAAAGAGGAAAATGTTTTTAGTGGTTTTTAATTGTTTTTATATTATTTTTGGATTTTTAATGTGTAAAGAAAATAAGAAAGACAAAAACAGTCACACTTCAACAAAATATTTAATGCATCAAAAATCAACCAAAAATTAAAACAAAAATATTTTTATGTGTTTGATAATTTTTTATGTTTTTGGTGAATTTTTGGGATTTTTCTGATATTTATTTTAATTTCTAAAAATCAAACAGTAACAAAAACAAGGGGTACTGTCCAGCCAAGCCTAAAGTCCCTAGATAAAATACCTAAGGACCTCAAAAAGGCCTGGAGGTAATTTTCCTAGAAAATAGATGAAATGAGGAAAATTTAGGTACCAGATTTATTGTTTTTGGATTTTTAATGTATTTATTAGAATTTTTATCGGTTTTTTAAGGTTTTTAAGTTTTTAGGGATTTTAAGCAATGAAAAATAGCCAAAATTGGCTAGAAAATCAAACAAACTAAACTAAACAGTACCTAATTTTTGTAGAATTTTTAGAGGTGTTTTTATATTTTTTATGATTTTTAAATCTAGACAGTAGCAAAAACTAAGGTTTTTGAATTTTTAAAAATAGCAAACGAAATAAAAAATGTCCTCAAAAATTCTCAAAAATCCTACACCATGGCAGGAGCCATGTATCAAATTTTCGTCGAATTTGGAGGTGATTTCATATTTTATTCAAAAATGACAAGAGGGTACTGTGCACAGGGACTGAAATGCAAATACCCAAAGTTCTGGGGGTCCAGGTGCAATTAACCCAGCCAATCACGCGCCAAGCGCATGCCTGGGGCACTCAGGGACCTATTTGTAAAGAAAACAAGTCCCGAGGACCTATTGGTAACTCGTACCAAAAGTCCAGGGGGCTATGTTGCAAATTACCCACAAATAAATGCACATGCGAAATTAAACCATTCACAGGGGCATAAATGCAATTACTCAAAAAGTTTCATTCATTCATAAACAACCAGAACTACAGGGGCTTTAATTGCAAATACACCAAAACAACACGTGACGAAGCACGTGGCTCACAACAGGCAGGGGTATAAGTGCAAATAAAATAAGCTTGAGGTCCTCTATGCAAATTACCCTAAAACTAAACAACTGACTAAAACATTTACAGGACTAAAACGAAATAAAAGATAAGAAAGGGCCTAAGGGTAAATTACCCTTTATTAAGTCGAGCCGACGGATGGGCGCCACGTGGGTAGATGGACGGCTGGGGACGGGTGGCGCCCAAGGATGGATCCTCGACGTTGATCAGACGGTCCAGGCGCTGCCACGTGAAAGATCGAACGGTGGACGGGAGTAGTGGCTGAGCCTCGCTGGATCGACGGTGGAGATCGACCCTCGAAGGATCTGGCGGTCGATGCTGCTCCTCGAATGGACGAACGTGATCAAATCTGGAGCTCGGGGTCGATCGGACGGCGAAGAAGGATGGTGGACGAACAGGGCTCCGGCGAACTTCGCCGGGCTCGTGACGGCACTGGTCTCCTCCTGGAAGCTCGCTGAAGATTGGAGAAGGAAGCTGCGGGCCCTCCGCGTCTAATGGAGGCCTCCGATGACCCAACAGAGTCCTGGGGAACTCCGGCGAGGTCGGCGGAGGCGGAGCAGCTGGACCAAATGGTCCAAGCCCTCAGATGGGCTTGGATGACCCTGCAAAGTGTGCCAGCAAACTCGCGGGTCGAGGGCAAAGTTCCTCAACCCCGTTAGGCGTGGTGGAAGTGGTCGGGGAGGCGAAGTGGTCGAGCTCCGGCGAGGGGATGGACGGGGGAGCTTGAATCCCCAGCTCCTGTGCGAGCTGGGTTGAACGGAGGTGCAGAGAACGTGCGTGGGAGGAAGGCGGAGACGATGGTGGATTCCGATGGTCGAGCGAAAGGGTGAGGCGGTCGGAATCAGCGAAAATCGATGGCGGCGCGAATTGGGGCTAATCGTAAATTGACGAAAAGGAAAGGGAATAGAGTCTACCTGGGTGGATGAATCGACTGGGGGCGAGCTTGCGAAGCTCTGGATCCTCGCCTCAAGGAGCGTCGACGTCCAAGGCTCGAGCTCCAACTCAGGGCGGAGCACGGCGGTGATGACTCGCCGGATCGATGGTTTTCGCTCCTCTCCTCGCTGCAACAGGTCGAGGCGCGAGCTGTCACCTCTCTCTCTCTCTGGAGCTCACTGGAGAATGAAGCAAATGGCCAAGGATGCGTGAAATGGGTGGCGGAGCTGAGCTTAAGTATGCTGGCGGGTCCGGGAAGAAGGGCGCGGGTAGGGCGATGTAGCGCGCGGATCCCGAGGCTAAGGCTCCGGCGAGATTCTCGGGTATGACGTGAGCAATCCGGAGCCGGGGTTTGGGTGATAGGCAATCGGGTTGAGTGGGGAAAAATCCGAGAAGTTGGGTCCGCCACTCAACCCGTGGGAAGTGGTCCTGGGGGGGCCAGTTGACCGGGCGGTCAACATCCCCAGGAACCAATGCGGTCAGGCCACGTGGCAGGATATTGGAGTGACAAATGGAGGTAGCTAGGGCCCGATTCAGCCAAAACTCAAAACATGAAATATTTTTATTTTATTTTTTTCTATTTTTTGGTGATTTTTAATTAATTTTTGGAAATAAAAATAAGGTATTTACAATATATAGCTATATATAGGTATATGTACAATATGTAGGCTTTTGATTTTTGATTTTTAATTATTATTTTTATACAATTTTATTCCTATTTTATATTTTATTTATTTATAGAATAAAATAAGGAATAAAAGGGTGTTTTTATTTTATTTTTATTATTTATATACATAGGTAAAATAAATAGTTATGTACAACTATATACATGGCATATGTACAATATATTTTTGTAATTTTAATTTTGTTATTTTTATTTGATTTTTGTTTTGATTCTTTTTATTTTATTTATTTACAATATATAACATAGAATATTTACAAAAAGTTTGGAAAATAACTTTATTTATTTACAAGGTCAAATAAATACATAGATGTGATATATGTACATGATGAAGGGGTCTTTTTAATCTTTTTGATTTTTAACTTTTTATTTTGTTTTTATCTTTTATAAATATATACAATTATTTACAAGCATATTTTTGGGTGAGGAAAACATTTTTATTTTATTTACATAAATATATACACAAGAGCCCCTATCTCCCTCTACTTGGCTTTTATGCGGTCAGGCCCATGCTGAGCCCTCCCTTGGGTTAGGTTGCTCAATATTTATTCTAA
This sequence comes from Ottelia alismoides, assembly GCA_037367405.1. NCBI lineage: Eukaryota > Viridiplantae > Streptophyta > Magnoliopsida > Alismatales > Hydrocharitaceae > Ottelia > Ottelia alismoides. Next base: position 280,003 of record JAZKJV010000517.1, on the reverse strand, counting down.
ATATTTCCCTCTTTTTCTTTTTAATCTTTATTCTTTTATTTTTGTACAAAAACATGCTAATTATAGGTTTTTACACAATGCATGCTTTTGCTAATTATTCCTATTTACACATATCTACATGCATTTGCAAAGGTTTTTGTAGCTAAAATATAAGAATAAAGAGTGATGAATGGGTATTCATCACCCCCCTATACTTAACTTTGCTAGTCCCTTAGCAAACACTTATTTGAAAAAGAAGTGAAAAAGAAAGAAAGAAAAAGAAAAAGAGGATGTACATGGATCAAGGTTGATTATTAAACTTGCCTTCATTAAATTGGGGTATGGAGCTTGATCAGATCTTTGGATTATTAATGTGTCGGAACCTTATTTAGACTTAAGCTTAAAACCTAACAGCCTCTAAGTTCCACTAATCTATAACCAAGACTCCTCAATGCTCCAGGTCAGAACAAGTCATCAATCACAAACCCTGAAGACCATGAATCTTTTCTTGTCCTGTGAATGTGAAGTCTAAGCTCTCCACCTCAGAAATGGCAACTTGACAACCCTCCCCAACAAGGTAACTCTATGACCTCAATCTGGCCACTCTTTCCTCGAGGAGCGGGGTATTCCCTTCTAAGTTCAAGTACAACCGGCTCAAGAAGAGGGGGAAGAAGAGAATGGGTCAAGGCCAGTGTAGCCAAGTACCCTTGGGAGCTTGACCAGTGTAGCCAAGTCTCCCTGCTGCAAGCTATAACAGGTGGATCATGAAACCAAGCTTTGCTTATTGCACTCTATATACATACTCCGGTGGGATTATCATTTTCTCTCAGACCCACCACTTTTTTGGAGTTCTTTTCTTTTTGCACATTTTTTTTTCAAGTGCATCTGTACAACATATACATGTGCAGCATATATACAAGGAGTTTTTCCTCTTGAGCCAGTAGACTATCCCTCTTTTGAAGCTTTATTGCAACCCACAACTCCCGTCGTTAGACCTCATGGCAACCAGATCAAGTTGAGACGCACTTCCTTCACTATAAGAAGAAGAGAGGTTCCGCCTAGAAGTACTACCCTCATATGCTACCCCAAGCCAAGGAAGACTGCCTCCTCACCACCTCATCCGTAGAGAGCTCGGTGCATAGTGCTGGTGTCCAAGTAAAGTCATAATCTATATGAGTCATGTGTTGTTGTTAAGTGCTCTACTTAGGCTCATTGAGATGACATGTGATCATAGCCTAGTGAACTCAAAGAATTAAGTCACCATGGACCTGAAAAGCCTTAAACCTAAGCCCTATAAGGTTCCTCTTAGAAATTAGGTGTATTAAGATCTTAATCAAGCTCCATTTCTCAATTTGATTCCAGGCTAGTTTAAATGTCAACTATCATCCAGGAAAACTATATACATATGTACAAAAAGATGCTTATTTACACAAATTTTACAACCATGCAAAATTTTTGAAAAATGTTTTGAAATCATGAATGGATGATGCGTGAAGTGCAAGTTTTGCAAAAAGATATTTACACACATTTACACAAGATTTTTGCAAACTTTTGTTTTTCAAAACATTTTGGAAAAATTTTGTACTATATACATAATTTTGATACAAAAATATTTACACAAGCTTTACACAAAAGATTTTTGAAATCATTTTTACATAAATAGTTTGTACACTAGCTATGTATGTGCAAATAAAAGAAGATTATGTACATGAAATTTTTTTTTAATTTTTGTGGTTTTTAGCCATTTTTATTTATTAACACACTCACACAAAGTACGAGTTATGGCTAAAGTATATATGAAATATATACACACCCCCCTATACTTAGCTCGAACGATGTCCTCAGAGTCAAGAGCGATGAAGAAGACATAACTCGTGCTAGGTATAGGAAAGTGCAAAGAAAGGCTGTATAAAAAGGAAATGAAGAGTCAAGAGGAACCCAGGTCTCCCCCCTATACTTAGGATCAAGTAATCCTAAGTATAGCAGGCTGTATACTAAGGGAAAACCTGAGTGCAGAATGTACAGGGTCTACCCCCCCTATACTTAGGGTGAAATATCCCTAAGTATAGGCAGCAAAAACAGGGGTAGACAGAAACAAAAGAAATACCCAAAAGGTCTCACATCCCCCCTATACTTAGGGTAAAGTGCACCCTAAGTATAGCATAATCACAAGATGAAGGAAGGGATGTGGGACTAAAGAATGTAGTGATATGGACATCTGGATCTATATACAACGGAAGATCAGTGAAACTCAGGCGTGAGATGCATTAGATGTGAGTCAAATGACCACATCTCACGCAAAATGAATAGGGGCAAGATCAACGACCCGCGGCTCATGATCTAGAAATGGCTTGAGCCGCTGGCCGTTCACTCGAAAGGTACTCTCAGAAGACAACTCGGATATGTCTATGCTACCGTTGTCGTGTACCTTTCAAACCAGATAAGGTCCCTTCCATTTGCTCTGTAGCTTCCCTTGAAATAGGCGTAGCCTCGCATCAAACAACCATACTCTCTGTCCAATCTCAAAATGCTTGTGGCTGATATGAGAATCATGCCACTCCTTGACTTTCTCCTTATAATGTAGGCTGCTTGAGAAAGCTGCATCTCTAAGCTCCTCCAGGGCAGCTAGCTCTGCCCTCCTCTGGTCTCCCATACCATCTGGATCCATCAAAATATCTGTGACTGCCCAAAGTGACTTGTGCCTCAGCTCAACAGGTTAATGGCATGGCTTGCCATATACGAGGCGAAAGGGAGATGTGCCCAAAGGTGTCTTGAAAGACGTCCTATATGCCCACAAGACCGAGTCCAAAAGCTGTGACCAATCCTTTCGGTCAGGGCGGACGACTTTCTGCAGAATAGTCTTGATCTCCCTATTCGACACTTCGGCTAGACCATTCGTCTGTGGATGGTAAGGTGTAGCAACACGATGGTCTATGCCGAACTCGCTAGCAAGTGCCTTCACCTGGTCGTTGATGAAGTGAGATCCCCCATCAGAAATCAGAACTCGTAGAACCCCGAACCGCGTGATGATGTGCTTCCTCAAAAATCTGCAAACGGTCCTCGCATCAGCGGCTCGGGCGGGGATAGCCTCCACCCAACGACTCACATAATCAACGGCCAACATAATGTACTCAAATCCCTGACTCTTAGGGAATGGACCCATGAAATCGATGCCCCATGCGTCAAAAACCTCACAGAAGTGAATGGGCTGCATCGGCATCATATCACGCTGTCCACAAGTGCCCATCCTCTGACAGTCAGTACACCTCTTCACGAACTCATCTGAGTCCTTGAAGAGGGTAGGCCACCACAAGCCGGATTGGAGCACTTTCTGTGCCGTTCTCCTCCCAGAATGATGTCCTCCTGCCTCAAGCTTGTGGCAGTAAGTGAGGACGCTATGGTGTTCCTCCTGAGGAATACACCGACGCCAGACGCTATCCCCTCCTTCGTGGTAAAGGATGGGATCCTCCCAATGGTAAGACTTGGCCTTCGCGAGGAAGGTCTCAAGCCTCTGCCAGGGCCAATCTTGTGGGACTTTCCCAACAACGAGAAAGTTCACAATATTGGCGTACCATGGGAGTGAGGCGATAGCAAGGATCGCCTCATCTGGGAAGGTATCTCTAATAGGGTCAATCTGCTCAGAATCCTCAGGCTGCTCTAGTCGGGAGAGATGATCCGCCACCACATTCTTGCTCCAGGCTTATCCTTGATCTCAATGTCGAACTCCTGGAGTAGAAGGATCCATCTAGTCAGTCTGGCCTTGGCATCCTTCTTTGCCATGAGGTACCTGATGGCGGTGTGATCTGTAAACAAAGTCACTCTAGATCCAATGATATACGATCTGAACTTATCTAGGGCAAACACTACGGCTAGCATCTCCTTCTCTGTGACCGTGTAATTCCGCTGGGCGGAATCCAATGTGCGGCTAGCATAGTGTATGGCAAATGGAACTCCATCCCTCCTCTGTCCCAGCACTGCCCCTACGGCAAAATCGGAGGCATCCGTCATGATCTCGAATGGGAGAGACCAATCAAGCGGCTGGAGGACAGGAGCCTCAATAACACACTGCTGGAGAGTCGCGAACGACGAAAGACACTTGTCATCAACAAGGAACTCGGTGTCTTTCATCAAGAGATCAGTCAACGGTCGGGCAATCCTGCTGAAATCCTGAATAAATCTCCTATAAAATCCAACGTGCCCCAGGAATGACCGTAGCTGCCTCAGATTGGACGACGGTGCGAGTTTCCTAATGACATCAACCTTGGCCGGATCAACCTCCATGCCCCTGTTGGAGATGATATGGCCAAGCACCGTCCCTTGAGTCACCATGAAGTGACTCTTCTCCCAAGATAGCACCAAATGATACTCAATACATCGCTGGAGTACTCGATCTAGGCAGTCAAGACAAGAATCGAATCCATCGCCGTAGATCGAGAAATCATCCATGAAGACCTCCAAACACTCCCCTACCATGTCCGAAAAGATCGACAACATGCACCTCTGAAAAGTCGCAGGGGCATTGCATAGCCCAAATGGCATGCGTCGAAAAATGTATGTGCCGAAGGGACATGTAAAGGTGGTCTTCTCCTAATCCTCAGGAGCGATGGCCACTTGGTTGTAGCCCGAGTACCCATCCAGGAAGCAATAATGGCTCTTCCCTGCCAGTCTCTCAATGATATGGTCAATAAAAGGCAGGGGGAAATGGTCCTTCTTGGTGGCCTGGTTGAGTCTCGTGTAGTCAACACAGACCCTCCAAGAGGTGGGTACTCGTGTAGCAATCTCCTCTCCCGACTCACTGATCACAGTCGTGATGCCCGTCTTCTAGGGCACCACATGCAAGGGGCTGACCCACTTGGAGTCGGAAATGGGATAAATAAAATCTGCACTCCACCATTTCGATATTTCCTTCATCACGACCTCTCGTAGGTTGGGGTTCAGTCGCCGCTGGAACTCACGCGACGGCTTCGCCCCTTCCTCGAGATAGATATGGTGGGAGCACACTGATGGACTAATCCCATGGAGATCTGCTACGCTCCATTCGATCGCCTTGCGGTTCTTTTCAAAAACCCCCATCAAACGGGATTCCTGCTCTCCAGTCAACTCGGCGGAGATGATGACTGGGTACATCTCTGGCTCGCTCGCAAGGAATCGATACTTCAGCGAAGTAGGGAGCGGCTTCAGCTCTGGGATGCTGGGTGCTGGCAAATCTGGATGTGGAAGAAACTGAGTGAAAGCTGCTAAATCTGCCAAATCTGCCTGGGAAAGTGAAAGCGTACTCTCGCAAACTGGATCGGGAGAAGGCTGCTCAACTGCACTGTCTCTGGTCTGCTCTGCATCTGCCTCCTCCTCATCTGTAGGCTTAGGTGGAATCAGGTCTGGCATCTGGTCATCACAATCGGCCCAATCAGACTCTGAATCCGAGGGATCTGTATCAACCGCGGTGGTATCAGTACCACCGTAAAGCAAGGTGGCCTCAGCACCACCATCACTGAAACTAGTGTCGCGATCAAGGACCGGCTCTGCTGCCTCTGTGGTATCCTGAACCAGGGTTGTGCTCTCCAGACTCTCCTCTGCTATCATCTCGGCATCAGCTGTATCTGGATATGAGAGGATGGTCTGTGCTGCAGGATCTGCCCAAGCTGCCTCATCGTCTGTGATCACAAAATCACAGTCCTGGTGGATGTCTGGCTCTACGTCTGTCAGCTGCTCTGAATCTGTACTCGCATCTGAGAGGGCTCTCTCTATAGCTCTGTAGTCCTCGACCGTCTCTATTTGTATACTCTCGCCCTCGACGTGAAAGTACACCTTCCCGCTATCATGATCAATCACCGCCTTGGCTGTGCCCAAGAACGGACGACCAAGGATGATGGGGGTATCGGTCACTGACTCAGGGATCTCCATGTCCAACACTACGAAGTCTACGGGGAATTTCAGGCCCTGAATCGTGACGATAACGTCTCGTAATAACCCCCTCAGCCTCTTGACAGATCGATCAGCGAACTGAAGGACTGTCCTGCTCTGTCGAAGAGTGCCCAACTCGAAGCGGTCGAGAAGGGCTGCCGGAAGAAGGTTGATCGACGATCCGCTATCTAGTAGAGTACGGTCGAACCTCTGCTCGCTAATCTGGCATCTGACATACGGGGCCCCTGAATCTGGCCTCTTGGGTGGCAGTCGGTTCTGGATCGCAAAACACGTGGCTTTCGTCAGCACATGGATCTCTGAAGTGTGGTTCCTCCTCCTCCTCCTGACTGTAGTCCTATCTCTCAAAGAACGCTGGAGAAGGGGGATGTGCTGCAAAGCCTCCTGGAGGGTCAGCTGGATGTGGAATCGATCGATCATGCTCTGGCTGAACTCCTCAAGCTCTCTCTTTTTTGGATCTTTTTCTTTTTTCTTCCCCTTCCCTATCTGAAGGGCTCTAGGGAAGGGGATCACAGGGTACTTCGCAGATGAAGGACTAGGAAAAGGCCTAGACGGTTCGATGACCGGATCCACACATACATCATGCACCACAGTGGGACCAGAAGAAACTAAACCTTTTCCTTTATTCAAACCATAGTCCTGAGATACATGAACTGAAGGAAAGACAACATCTCTATCACGACAAACACTGGTGGCCTCAGTACCACCATGGGTTGGCTCTGCTGCTGCTGGTAGACGTCTCGCGGCCTCAGTACCGCGGGCTGGCTCGGCTAAACGGGTGGCATCAGTACCACCTCCTCGAACTGGTGAAGCGGCAGCCTCAGTACCGCCGGTGGGATCAGCATCCTTGGTGGCCTCAGTGCCACCGTCATCATCTGGAGCGGCCTCAGTACCGCTCTCCTCCTCCTCATGTGGCGCCTCTGAAGTGTCCTCGTGGTGAAGCTCAGATGAGGCGCCGCCGCCTGCTGGGGTCCTACCGCTCCTAAGTGTGACAAAATCAGCATCAAATAGATCCGAAGATGTATCAACAAATGGGTCACTAGGAGTGGCAGACTCAGTGTGTAATACCTGCTCAGATTTCCTCTTGAGGTTATTCGGATTCGGCTCAATTTGGGCTGGAATGGCGGCCTTCCCTCTCACCAGGTCCCGCATCTCCTGGCGGAACTCGTCCATCTCCCGTCTGAATGTGCCCTGCTGGTCTGTGAGGAGGCAGGTGATGTCATCCAAAGCGGGGCTCTCGTGGGAGCCCGACGGGTAGCCTCTCTGGGGGTGAGGCTGCTGGTACTGCTGCTGGTGGTAAGAGGGGTATGAGGAAGGGTGCTGCTGCTGAACTGGGTGAGCCTGCTGCTCACGTCTCCATGACTGTCCCTGCTGCTGATAGGGACGAGGACCGAAGGATGGCTGGTGCTGCTGATATGCTGGGGGCTGCTGCTGCGGCTGGTGATCTCTCTGCTGGGAGTACTGCCCTCCCTGTCCTGACGGCTGCTGCTAGGGCTGGGCACCACCACTCCCCCACTTGAATCCGGGATGGTCTCGTCGGATCCCAGGCTGGGGGCAGTCATACCAAATCCCGTTGACATCCATCAACGGCTCTGCATCGTAGGGGGCTGGCGGGAGTATTGCCAGAGGCTGGTCCGGCTGGTAGACCACCATCTCCATCTCTGGAGATGGTGGGGACTGGTAGGTGGGCTGCTGTTGCTGGCACGGCTCCGCCTGTACAAGGTGAACCTGTCTAGGCTGCACAGGGGTGCTGGAGCACTGGGACGAGCTGCTGCTGCTGCCGGAGTCGCCTCGCGACTGAAGACGGGGCTGAGGAGCCGTCTGTGCCTCCTGGAGACACATGAGCTGTGTCTTCATGTCGCTCAGAACCTGTGCCATCTGCTCCATCTGAGTGATGCTCCGGCACTGCTTCTTCTCAATCAGCTCCATGCGGTCCAACTTCTCGCTGATAATGCCCATGTCCGCAGCTGTCGACTCTGCCTGTGCTGCTGCGGCTGCGGACGAACTGGATGGACCTGCATCTACCCGTGCTATCCGCTGATACTGCACAGGTCCTGGCTGCTGTGGCTGGGGTCTCTGAGTATACAACCTGGTCTGAGACATCACCATATAGTTCTCAGCCATCTCCTCGAAGATGGCCCAGACCTGGTCATGGTCCTTGGCAAAGTAGGACCCGCCGCAAGAAGCATTCACCAGGCCCTGTAGCTCTGGTGTCAACCCGCTGAAGAAGCTCTGCACAAGGTTCGGCTTCGTGATGTCGTGGTGCGGACATCCATCCAGGAGCTCTCGGAACCTCTCCCATGCCTCGTGAAACTGCTCGTTGGGGAACATGGAGAAGTTGCTGATCAGGGCCCTCGTTGCATTCGTCCGCCCGAGTGGATAGTACTTGTTCAAGTACTCGGTGCGGAGTTGCTCCCAGGTGTAGACAAACCTCCCAAGATGCTTCAGCCAGGTGGCTGCTCTGTCTGCCAGTGAAAACGGGAAGGCTATCATCCGGATCGTGTCCTGGTCCACATGCCGGTCGTGGACAGTGCTGCAGATCATCAGGAACTCCTGGAGGTGGAGGTGGGGCTCCTCAGTGGCAAGTCCGTGGAAGCGGGGTAGCATCTGCAATGTGTTCGGGGGGAACTTGAAGTCCCCCACGATCGCCGGCACCACTACCCAGTGATGCATTAGAGTAGATCCGGGATTGTGTAAATCCCGCATCGGTCGTGGTGGTCCTCCTGCCGCAGCGCCTCCCGCTGCGGTGGCTGCTGCTGCTGCTGCGGCTGCGGCTGCTGCGGCTCGTGCCTCTGCATCAGGTATCTCCTCAGGCTCGCTCTGCTGGTCTCGCTCTGCTCTGAGCCTCTCCAACTCTCGCCTCATCTTTATCATAAATGCCCCCTGATCGCGTAACTGCTGCTGGACTGTCTCGAGTGATGCGATCAGGGTGGAGTTGATCGCTCCCTGGTCAAGTACAAAATGCTCGGGCTGACGGGAGTGATCATCTGAACTGCCGGCTCCGGCCATGACGACGTCTGCAAAATCAAACGAGCCCAACTCAGGTGCTGTCAAATCAATCAGTCTCTCCTCGGGCTCGTGTCTCTCAGGCAGAATAGAAAGGGGGTCGTGGGGGAACAGGGTGGAATCGTACTCGGGCTCGGAGAGCGGGTCTGGGATCTCGCGAGCCAACCTAGATGATGAGGCAGACGTGCCCGAAAGCGGTGCAGCCAGAGGCTGCCTAAGAGACCGTCTACCCATCATCTTGATCTGGCGAGTAAGGCGGATGAGATCTGGAAAAAAATAATGATCAGAAAATAAACCCCCGGTTCACCAACGCAACGCGAGCTGAAGACCGTGAAAGTTCGGTCAATTTATCTTGTCAATTTTATTTGGTGAACACACAAAATATCAGAGCGCTTACGTGACCTGTTAGGATATCCGATGCTAACCCAGCCGACTGGCCCGCACGGAAAAGTCGGTAATCAGTCGGGACTAGCAACGGGGGGCTCTACCTAGGGTGTGGGTCACTCTCTCGCGCATCCAAACCATACAATGAGGGGGTTGCTCTCCCCAAGACAAAATTTTTAAGGTGAGCGGATTTTAAGATCAATAATATTAGCCAGTCCCAATTTTATGGTTTCACTTTTTAGTCTTTTTCAAATGAAAACAAACGGCCTAACGAATTTTTCGGTTCTCCTGATTATTAAGTCCAAAACAGGGGGGAGAAGATGAAAAAGCCGATGCGCGACAAATCAATGATGCATGCTGAGTAAGAAATGCGTACCTGTCTCCAGCACTCTACATGCAAGATGATCCGCACAAAATTTAAAGACTGAAAAGAAACTAACCTAAATGATGCAGCGGTAAAGCCGAGTCCTAGATGAGCAATTCTAGCGATGAACCGTCTAACCGGTCACCGACCTCCAAGCCAAAGAGTCCGGTCTTGGCCCGTCCCTCCTCTGTCCGACAAATCGGGGGTAGGAGTAAGCGCTTTACAGGACGGGCTGCGGCACGTAGGCTACGGAGATAAGTGAATCGGTTATTTTTATTAATGATTTTTAAGTAGGTCCAATTAACGATCTATAGGAACAGATAAGCAATTAGGTGTTTGGATCCTACTAAGTACGGCACAGTCACCAGAAATTCCTAAGTCTAGGGGCTCAAACAAAAACCACGAAAAACTGGAAAAGATAGAAATAAAAGAAAAAGAAAACCGCGTGAAAACCGCGAAAAACCGCGAAGGTCCTAAGGGTCCCCCGAGCACACCGGTGCTCGGCGAAACAGACCCGCTACGGTAGAAGAGTCCAAGTCCAGAGAATGGTCCTGTATTATTACAATATTAATGGGAATAAAGTAAAAGACCTAATCTAACCTCACCCACTCAACTCTCTCCCTCCCGCTCTCTCCTACGGCTTCGTAGAGAATGAAGCCGCCTCCAAGTTCCTCGGTTGCACCGGCTCCTCGAAAGTCGCCTCCGCGGTCCTCGGGCCCTCGCAAGAAAAAGAGATGAGTGGTCAGACCAGCAAAAGTAATCAAATAATAAGGAAGAAGAAATGAAAATAAAAGTGAGTGTATATATGCAAAAATGTAAAATAAAATAAACACACAAAATAAGACAAAAACAAAAATAAAAGAAAAAGAAAATAAGGCAAAATAAAACAAAAGGAAAATATAAACAAAAGCCGCAAAGAGCCGCGAGCTCTGAAAGAGCCGCGAAAAGCCGCGAAAATCAAAATGAAATGAAAAGAAAAACTACTAAGCCGTGCTCCCCGGCAACGGCGCCATTCTGATGACCACAAAAGCCCGAGCAACTAAGGCAATCAGGTGTAGCTAAATCGGTCGTCGCGACCTCAATCGCTCGGATGTGTCGATCAAGAAAAATGAACCACTTAATGCAAATAAAATCAATCAAAATAGAGAAGCGGTCCTGCTATATGTTTAACCTGGTATAGCACCCAGGGTCGAACTCAAGGAGCACGGGTTGGCCGAAGGCCTACGAAGTAGTAAAAATGAATAAAATAAAAGAGGAAAATGTTTTTAGTGGTTTTTAATTGTTTTTATATTTCTTTGGATTTTTAATGTGTAAAGAAAATAAGAAAGACAAAAACAGTCACACTTCAACAAATTATTTAATGCATCAAAAATCAACCAAAAATTAAAACAAAAATATTTTTATGTGTTTTATAATTTTTTATGTTTTTGGTGAATTTTTGGGATTTTTCTGATATTTATTTTAATTTCTAAAAATCAAACAGTAACAAAAACAAGGGGTACTGTCCAGCCAAGCCTAAAGTCCCTAGATAAAATACCTAAGGACCTCAAAAAGGCCTGGAGGTAAATTTCCTAGAAAATAGATGAAATGAGGAAAATTTAGGTACCAGATTTATTGTTTTTGGATTTTTAATGTATTTATTAGAATTTTTATGGGTTTTTAGGGGTTTTTAAGTTTTTAGGGATTTTAAGCAATGAAAAATAGTCGAAATTGGCTAGAAAATCAAACAAACTAAACTAAACAGTACCTAATTTTTGTAGAATTTTAGAGGTGTTTTTATATTTTTTTATGATTTTTAAATCTAGACAGTAGCAAAAACTAAGGTTTTTGAATTTTTAAAAATAGCAAACGAAATCAAAAATGTCCTCAAAAATTCTCAAAAATCCTACACCATGGCAGGAGCCATGTGTCAAATTTTCGTCGAATTTGGAGGTGATTTGATATTTTATTCAAAAATGACAAGAGGGTACTGTGCATAGGGACTGAAATGCAAATACACAAAGTTCTGGGGGTCCAGGTGCAATTAACCCAGCCAATCACACGCCAAGCGCGTGCCTGGGGCACTCAGGGACCTATTTGTAAAGAAAACAAGTCCCGAAGACCTATTGGTAACTCGTACCAAAAGTCCAGGGGGCTACGTTGCAAATTACCCACAAATAAACGCACATGCGAAATTAAACCATTCACAGGGGCATAAATGCAATTACTCAAAAAGTTTCATTCATTCATAAACAACCAGAACTACAGGTGCTTTAATTGCAAATACACCAAAACAACACGTGACGAAGCACGTGGCTCACAACAGGCAGGGGTATAAGTGCAAATAAAATAAGCTCGAGGTCCTCTATGCAAATTACCCTAAAACTAAACAACTGACTAAAACATTTACAGGACTAAAACGAAATAAAAGATAAGAAAGGGCCTAAGGGTAAATTACCCTTTATTAAGTCGAGCCGACGGATGGGCGCCAATTGGGTAGATGGACGGCTGGGGACGGGTGGCGCCCAAGGCTGGATCCTCGACGTTGATCAGACGGTCCAGGCGCTGTCACGTGGAAGATCGAATGGTGGACGGGAGTAGTGGCTGAGCCTCGCTGGATCGACGGTGGAGATCGACCCTCGAAGGATCTGGCGGTCGATGCTGCTCCTCGAATGGACGAACGTGATCAAATCTGGAGCTCGGGGTCGATCGGACGGCGGAGAAGGATGGTGGACGAACAGGGCTCCGGCGAACTTCGTCGGGCTCGTGACGGCACTGGTCTCCTCCTGGAAGCTCGCTGAAGATCAGAGAAGGAAGCTGCGGGCCCTCCGCGTCTAATGGAGGCCTCCGATGACCCAACAGAGTCCTGGGGAACTCCGGCGAGGTCGGCGGAGGCGGAGCAGCTGGACCAAATGGTCCAAGCCCTCAGATGGGCTTGGATGACCCTGCAAAGTGTGCCAGCAAACTCGCGGGTCGAGGGCAAAGTGCCTCGACCCCGTTAGGCGTGGTGAAAGTGGTCTGGGAGGCGAAGTGGTCGAGCTCCGGCGAGGGGATGGACGGGGGAGCTCGAATCCCCAGCTCCTGTGCGAGCTGGGTTGAACGGAGGTGCGGAGAACGTGCGTGGGAGGAAGGCGGAGACGATGGTGGATTCCGATGGTCGAGCGAAAGGGTGAGGCGGTCGGAATCAGCGAAAATCGATGGCGGCGCGAATTGGGGCTAATCGTAAATTGACGAAAAGGAAAGGGAATAGGGTCTACCTGGGTGGATGAATCGACTGGGGGCGAGCTTGCGAAGCTCTGGATCCTTGCCTCAAGGAGCGTCGACGTCCGAGGCTCGAGCTCCAACTCAGGGCGGAGCACGGCGGTGATGACTCGCCGGATCGATGGTTTTCGCTCCTCTCCTCGCTGCAACAGGTCGAGGCGCGAGCTGTCACCTCTCTCTCTCTCTCTCTGGAGCTCACTAAAGAACGAAGCAAATGGCCAAGAATGCGTGAAATGGGTGGCGGAGCTGAGCTTAAGTATGCTGGCGGGTCCGGGAAGAAGGGCGCGGGTAGGGCGATGTAGCGCGCGGATCCCGAGGCTAAGGCTCCGGCGAGATTCTCGGGTATGATGTGAGCAATCCGGAGCCGGGGTTTGGGTGATAGGCAATCGGGTTGAGTGGGGAAAAATCCGAGAAGTTGGGTCCGCCACTCAACCCGTGGGAAGTGGTCCTGGGGGGGCCAGTTGACCGGGCGGTCAACATCCCCAGGAACCAATGCGGTCAGGCCACGTGGCAGGATATTGGAGTGACAAATGGAGGTAGCTAGGGCCCGATTCAGCCAAAACTCAAAACATGAAATATTTTTATTATATTTTTTTTCTATTTTTTAGTGATTTTTAATTAATTTTTGGAAATAAAAATAAGGTATTTACAATATATAGCTATATATAGGTATATGTACAATATGTAGGCTTTTGATTTTTGATTTTTGATTATTATTTTTATACAATTTTATTCCTATTTTATATTTTATTTATTTATAGAATAAAATAAGGAATAAAAGGGTGTTTTTATTTTATTTTTATTATTTATATACATAGGTAAAATAAATAGTTATGTACAACTATATACATGGCATATGTACAATATATTTTTGTAATTTTAATTTTGTTATTTTTATTTGATTTTTGTTTTGATTCTTTTTATTTTATTTATTTACAATATATAGCATAGAATATTTAAAAAAAGTTTGGAAAATAACTTTATTTATTTACAAGGCCAAATAAATACATAGATGTGATATATGTACATGATGAAGGGGTCTTTTTACTCTTCTTGATTTTTAACTTTTTATTTTGTTTTTATCTTTTATAAATATATACAAGTATTTACAAGCATATTTTTGGGTGAGGAAAACATTTTTATTTTATTTACATAAATATATACACAAGAGCCCCTATCTCCCTCTACTTGGCTTTTATGCGGTCAGGCCCATGCTGAGCCCTCCCTTGGGTTAGGTTGCTCAATATTTATTCTAAATATTTCCCTCTTTTTCTTTTTAATCTTTATTCTTTTATTTTTGCACAAAAACATGCTAATTATAGGTTTTTACACAATGCATGCTTTTGCTAATTATTCCTATTTACACATATCTACATGCATTTGCAAAGGTTTTTGTAGCTAAAATATAAGAATAAAGAGTGATGAATGGGTATTCATCACCCGTCTCTAGATACAATCCATGCCTTCCCTTAAAATGTAAGAATCTTCCCACTAGTAGAAATGGATGTAAAATAAAAATGTGTCCTTCATGAACTTGTTCCAATCTTGTGGGACTACCTCAGAAAAAAATGTAGTTCACAATATCAGCATACCAGGGGAGTGACGTGACACTCAAGATTGACTCATCTGGGAACGTGTTTGAGATTGGTATATCACCCAGGGGAATAGCTGGGTATTTAATTCTGGAAAGGTGATCTGCCACCACATTTTTGACTCGAAGTTTGTCTCTTATTTCTAAATTGAATTCTTAAAGTAGAAGGATCTAATGAAGTAGACAGGATTTGGCATCCTTCTTTTGCTGAAGATATCTGATGGTCGAGTAGTTAATGAAGATGATAACTTTAGATCCAAGAAAAACGTGATCTGAATTTTTCTAAGGCAAAAACCACATCCAACAATTCTTTTTCAGTTACAGTGTAATTCTTTTGGGCATCATATGATGTCTTGTTGGCATAGTGAATTGCAAATGGAAGTCCATCTCTACACTACCCACGAACAACCCCAACAGCGAATTCAGAAGCATCCGTCATGATATCGAATGGGAGAAGCCAATCAAGTGGTTGTAGGATATGTGCTTGAGTAAATAAAATTTTCAATTGATTTATGTCTAGGAGGACTTTTCAGTTAACACTAAAGTCTGACTCCTTACCTAATAATTCAGTCAAAGGTCGGGCAATCATGCTAAAGTCTTGGATGAATCTTCTATAGAAACCAACATGCCCTAGAAAATACCTCACATTCCTCACATATTTAGGTGGATTAAGTTTGGTAACCACATCCACCTTTACCGGTTTAACATCTATACCTCTTTTGGAAATGACATGACCCAATACAATCCCTTCGGTGACCATAAAGTGACTATTTTCCCATGAAAGCACAAGGTTCACCTCACAATTAATGACAATGGAAAGTGATCGTTCTTGGTAGTTGAGTTCAGGCACTTGTAGTCAACGTAGATGCAACAAGAAGTAGGTACACATATCAGAATCTCCTCTCCTTGATCATTGGTGATTACACTGATGTTGAGAAACACATGTAGTGGGATAACCCACTTTGAGTCGGAGATGGGAAACATGAAACCCGCTTCACACCACTTGGTAATTTCCTTCATGACTATGTCCTGAAGATTACGGTTCAATCTTCTCAGGAATTCACGAGACGGTTTATAGTCATCGTCCAAAATGATTTTATGTGAAGAAGGGTTTGGATTGATCCCATAGAGATCCGAAACACTCCATCCAAGAGCCTTGTGATTTCTTTCTAGAACCTCTAGCAAGTGAGATTCTTGATCTGAAGTCAACCGACTAGTGATGATGCCTGGATATTATTCTTTTTCACCTACAAGGAAGGCATACTTAAGATTTGCCAGAAGTGATTTGAGCTCAAGTGGGATCAGAATCGGCTTTATGAGTTCCTCAAAGATTGAATTGATTTTCAGTATAAGCAGTATCATCAGTTTAGGGTCCACCTTGGTTACTTTCAGTTCAATCATGAATACACTGAACATACCTGCAATCAATTCCTCATGTGCAGTTTATGATGGATCTTGATATAGTTTGATCAGCTCATCAGATTGTACCTCTAGATCATCTTGGGAACTGGTGTCGGTTATGCTTTCCAGGTATTCCTCCAATATGAGGAATTCCTATGTTGAAATCTCATCCAATAATAGGCAAGGGTATCTGATATCCTCAGGTAGGTCATAGTCAGTCTTAGTCAACGGTTAGGTGTTCCTTTGATCAAATGTGGTCTCTTTGGCCTTAGGTTCAATGACCATATCCAATGTTACCTTGTCACTGCTAGAGCGAAAGGTGATCTTTCCAAATGCATAGTATACTATCGCTTCGACCGTTCGTAGGAAAGGCCAAGCAATTATAATAGGCATTTGGAGAAATGTTGCAGTGGTATCCATGTCTAGGACAATTAAGTCCATTGGAAATTTCAGTCCATTCACTGTATGATATAATTCTCTAACACACCCCAGGGCCACTTAATGGATCAATCAGCAAACTGAAGGACCATGCATTTTGATTTGAGCTGGCCCAACCCAAATTCCTAAAGTAAAGATGTGGGAATGAGGTTGATAGAATAACCACTATCAACAAGAGTACAGTTGAACATTTGATCAAAAATTTTACACTTAATCAGAGGTGCTCCCAAATACCTTTTCTTTAATGGGAGGTTGCTGATCATATTCACAATCGTCATGGTGAAGATGCGCTTCTCAAAATGATAGTGTCGATTTATATAGGGTTAACGCACATGCATTCCTCCTTTAATCCTTTCCTAATCTTAGGCATGTACTCCATGTCTTTCATTAGTAACATTTCCAAAATGATATTCTTTAAACATTCAATTACACCAGGGTTAGACATAATATTTTTAAATTTTGTAATTGTTTTTAGATTTTCTAATAGCTTCTGAAAAAGGAATATTTACATTATTCTCAAAATGTTTTCTAGAATCATCTTTTACAAGTGGCTGAATAGAAGAGTTACAGTCAGGAACTAAAATAGGAAACCAAAAACTGGACGTAAAGACCTTGTCAATTCTGCTGACTGGTTCCCCCTTGCTAGTGTGGCTTGGCCACTGTTTCCCTCACCTTTTTGATCTTTTTGATTTTCTGCATTTTTTGTGAGTTCGTAAATCTAGTGTTGTGTGATCTTTTCTCCTCGACTCCTTCTGCATACCCTATATTGGCTGCGGACGCTGATTGTGATGACGACAGAGATCCTCTGCTATGAGCCTTATTCTTTCCTCGAACAGTTATAGGTGGCTGTAGGAATTTATCTCTCCTGAGAGTCATATTGTTAGATAACGTAACATTTCCATGCATACCATAGTCTACAGGAGTGGAGAACATCTCGAATACCTGCTCCTTCCAACGGAAGTTATTCGGGTTGGCTTCGATCAGTGCTGGTATGATCATCTTTGCTATGGTCAGGTCGTCTATCTATTTTGTCATATCCGATATGCTTTTCACTAGCAGTGCCAGGAAGTCAAGGGCTGGGCATACTAGTGTCTCCTTAGTGGCTTCAGTGGTTGGGGCTCGTTGGCTTGGATAATTCTGATGTTGCGCCTACTGGTGGTATGGAAGAGAAGGATAATGGTACTACTGAGGAGGAGGAAGAGGGTGATGAATCCTCATTTCATCACCTTTATTCTTTCATTTTGGCCTTAAATCGCTAGCTAAATGCACAAAATATTGTACAAAATATTGTAAAAATAAACACTCTATAAATTGTACAAAATATTGTACAAAATATTGTATGAATAATGTATTAAATCCAAAATAAAAGAATAAAGGAAAGAAAAGAAAAAGAATTAAGTGACAAAGACACTGAGTGGCCCTAGTCTCTGAGAGTCGGTCATCATGATTACTTGGCCAACAATGAATAAAGTAGGGGGAGATAGGGCCGAGAAATTGTACATATATACACAAAAAACCTAATTTTTAATTCATCAATAATTACGCATTGGGATCCATTTTATTTATTATTTTTATACCTCAAATAATAATACCCTTTATATGAATATACAAAGAAAAATACAAAGTTGATTTCACTAAAAAATAATGCACAATATGCCCGAGAAACACAAAATAAAAAGCCACAAAGAAAACTTTGTAGACCTGTATCTTCTCCATACTGATTCAAAATTGACCAAATTCACATTAATTATTTATAAGATTAAATAATCTATTTAATGAAGGTAGTTTCATTCAATTTGGAGTAAGATGCAAAAGTTAGTTTTGGGCCCCTATTGTGCACTATACTTGTATATTATATTCAATATATTTATTCTTTATATTTTTCACTTTATTACATTTAAAAATTGTAAATATTATTTAAAACACATTTACATAATAAAACTAAAATAAAACCATCAAGAATTACATAAAATAAATAAAGTACTTCAATATATAGATGAAGTATACCTATATATACTTATAAGGAATATGTAATTAATTAAGTATGTACATGAACTCAGAAAAATAAAGTAAAAATATCTAAATATGTATATTAGTGAATTATGAATATATAAAATACTTGTATAAAACAATGAAATGTAAAATATAAATTAAAATTAAAATGCAGGAAATACAAATATATTTACCTATATAGACAAGTAAATATTAACCTATAATAAATATCCTTGTAAAAATAAATAAAAATCAGCATTATATACTATACAAAATTAAAAATATTTATTATGTTTTCACCGAAAATCAATAAAATCATTGAGTATTTTTTCTCTATTTAAAAAAGGGTATTTGCATCGGATTTTTCTAGTTGGTCCACATGGACCAACCAGAACCAAACCCTCGTTTATCCTAGGTCAACTACTCCCCCTCTCCTTGTCGATCTCTGGATTTGTAAGAACCCATATTTCCTCCCTTTTTCCTACTCGATTCAATCATGTTCTAACTTGGCGTGCTGAGCGAATTGTGGAAATTTGATCTCCTTAATTCATGCCCAAGCTTGAGATCAAATCGATCTTCATTGTTCCATTATATTTTTTGTTGCAACACCCTCCCCTCGTTTTTCTATAAATAAGGTACCCAGACCCCTTTTTAATGTTTGATCCCTCTTTTAGTGTTCTTAGCCCTCAGATCCTTTTACTGTCCATCACTTGGTGATAGCAAGCGAGTGGTCGGGTCTGCAACAAGGAGGAGAGATTATGGGAGCAAATCCAATCAACCAGATAACCCGCCGACAATTATGCTTCCTTGGCCTCCTGGCCAAGTCGAGGCCCTATTTCCTAAGTCTTTAGGTAAAATTTAGGTTCTAATTTCAATTCCCGCCTTTAATTTCTTATTTTAGTTCTTAATTTAGGTGTAATAAAAAATTCCCAATTTGACTAGGAGCTTGAACTCCAGGACAAGTCCTCTATTTCCGACTATCAATTCACCTTGCTTTCCACACCATACCATTCCCCTACATGTTCTCCATATTTTCCCCAATCTATCCAACCTGGATTCTTCACGTATCCGGTGAATCGAGCTTTGATCAGCACCCTTCGCCAGAAGCTAGTTGCCCCACTCATCTCTTCGCGTCACATATTCATTTGTTGGCCGAGGAGCTTTGCCTCAAGCCAGATAACCTTTTGGTGTAGGTCTAGTGGACTAAGGACCCATCTGGAGCCAAGAACAACACCTAGAGCCGCTCCAGGTGACCCGGAGCAAATTGAGCTCTCAGAGCCCATCTAGAATTGATGGAACTCATCTGATCTCACCTATAGTCACGAAGAAACCCCATCCATCTTTTGGACCCGCCAGATCAATGAGCCACCACCGAAGGAAGGAGAAAACGATGATTAAAGCGAGCCCAGGTCGAGTTCTTCGGGTGTTCTTCCATAGCATTTGTAGGCCATAGGACAAGAACACGACCCAAATCTAATCCGGTTGTCCAATCTATTTGAACAGTGGAGGATAATAGACATCGGATCTGCCACGTGTCTTCAAGAGAACGACCAACTTAAGGGGCTTAAGTGGTAAAATTGTAAAGATCCCTTCGCACATTTTGTATTTAATTATTAGACATGTAAATATTTTAATTAGGCTTAATATTTTGTGGAAAACTTGTAATGATGCCCATGTATGCATTGGATATTGCAAGTGGGTCCACTACCATGTCATTTCACGTGGTCACCCATGCGAGTGACCATTTTGCACTTGTACCCCTTCGAGGTTCATAATTTCTGTTAATATTGAAAAAGTAGATCCTAGTTCAAATATTTTGGGTATTCTGCAAGAAACTTCTTGCATTTATTTAATATTGCAAATATACCCATGCTAGCTTGTATAATTTTATTTTTGCATTTCTATTTTCAATAAATAATTGTCGTCTTCCAAAACTTGTACAAAAATAGACATAAATGCCTGATTAAATCTCATTCATGACATATATGCCTTTTAGCATTTTATCTTCATTTTCTATTTATTAAAAATTGAAATGAGTCTTTTTATTCCTTATCCAACTTTAGAATATAAACATTATAAAACCTTCATTAAAAATATCCAATAGCTACTGTTTACTACTATATTTTATCACTTTAAACAAAAAATCACTAAAAAAACAAAAGAAAAACAAAAATACCAAACCCTTCCTAACCCTAGAAAAATAAGAAAAAATATCAAAAAATTTATAAAATATTTTTCTTTCTTGTATTTTATATATACCTATTACTATATATTAAAAATAGTTTTAAGAAATTTTGGATATATTTTATATTTTTTAAATCTCAAAACAATGCAACTATTTAAATATTCTTCGATATAGAGTATTTTGCAATTTTAAAAATACATAAAAATTAGAAGAAGTCCCTCAAAATTCACAAAAATAGAAGAATATATAGAAAACACAAAAACAATTTATTTTGTAATTTTTGACTATATATAGGTATATTTATATATCGAATACTCTATATAATATGTATATCAATATATATAGTTATAAATACATATTATTATTACTAATTATTAAATACTTAAGTATAATTTAAAACCCTTTTAAAAATAAAAAGGACTGTTCTTTCTTGTATTTTCTATTTTTTATATATTTTTTATATATATTATACATATATTCCCTATATTATATGTATTACATTATATACATAATATATATATTCAAAAGAAAATGAAATTAAAATTCAGAAAAAGAAAAAAAGAAAATTAAAATTTAAAATTTAAAATTTAAAATTAAAATATAATATAAAAATCAATAAATAAATAATTTAAAATTCCATAAAAATAATAAGTATAGTACAACTATATATACATACATATTATTCAGCAATAAATAATACTTGCCATATGTTCCATGTGTTCGACACCCTACTCGTACTTGCACACTATACACATTAATTTATAGGGTTTCTAATGAATTTTGACTCACCTGATTGTATTATTTATACCATTAAGGGTTGGTTGTTGTTTGGATTTATCGTCTCTCGTGATCGGTCACTTCAGCGACTGAGGTTTGCCTTCTAAGACCTCACGACTGCCTCGTGATAGCAGGTGATTCAACAAATGGTGTCGTTGTTGGGGAGCAACACATAGTGTAGCATCAATTGTATATATTTTTTGCATTATTCCTCTTTTTATTTCTCTTTTATTTTTGATAATTATCTATCTATTTCTGACCCTTCTTTTCTTTGTTGACTTTCTTTCGTGGGACTACGTGAAAACAATGAATTCTTAGGAGTTTGATGTACCCGAGCCATAAGGAGGTTGGGACTTCTTCTAGTGTGTCAATTGGAGAGAGTAGAAGAGATATAGAGACAAGAAGAGGAGCAGACTTTTAGCATTTTATTTTATTTTGTGAGAGATAATTTTTAATTTATTTTTGTATATTAATTTTAATAATTCAGGGCACTTGGACACTTCTACTTCACGAGGTCCATTACCCGAGTGTCTGTTCACTTGGGGGCCTCGTCGGTTTTCTTGTCGTTTTCATTTTTTCTATTTCATGTGTTTTGAGCTTTTTGCCTTATCATTGTTTTCTGTGATTGAACCCCTAGATTTAGGATTGCATGAATCAACAATTAGGTTCAAAGCTTAATTAGAACCTTGTGCCTATAGTTCTCTACGTTTGGATCTAGTCAAATTTTAATTGTTGTTTACTTGGATTTGAGATCGAGCAAGATTTGCTATGGTAGACTCTGAATAGTCTCCAAGATCAGACTTTTGGGTCTCATTTCTAAGTTTTCAGTGTCTAGTTCTTCATGTCTAATAACAATTCCTGTTAAGGGCAATTTCCACTTTTTACATATCATGCATGTAATGTAAATATTCTAATTATTTTCTTCATCTCACATGGAGAGAGCTGAGAAGAAATGCGAGTCTTCTTACTTTACATGCATCATTTGGTATGAGAGTGAGATGTCCACCATAGTATCCACTTTCATGGCTTTTCCAATATCTCCCTCTGTTATCATATCACTTAGGTTTAAAAAGAAAATATAAAAAAATCGGTAGGCATATTCTTATTGAAAAATACTAAAAAAAATGAAAACCAAAAAACTAAAATAAGAGGACTGTTAATAACACTTTGACCATAATTAAAAATCTTAAATGAACATCATTGTTTTGGGTTCATAAATCCCTTATTGTTTTCAGGTACCATTCAGACAGAGTGAGGCGTGAACCTAGATGAATCCATGATTGATTTACCTTATATAGAGATTTTAGTGAAATAACTTTAATATTTCACTAATTAAACCCCATAAATTGTGTTTATTAACATTTACTAATTGTGCTAAAATTAGGATTAAAATTAGTAATTGAACAACCATATTTTTCCCTTTTGGAACCTATTATTTTATATATAAATATTAATGATTTTGACTAAATTATTTCTCTAATATATTATTTATTTAACTAACTAACTTAGCATAAATAATCAAAACTCTTAAAATCACAAAATTAGAAGAAATAAAAAAGATCTGACATTGTATATTTGTGTATATTTCATCTTTGTCGATTTTATTTTACAATTTTATAACCCATAAAAATTCTATAAAAATTAGTTTAACTACGTATATATTTCCTATATCATTAATTAAAATCCAGTTAAAATAAAAAATATACGAAAAGTGCAAAAATATAGTATTTTATTATCAATAGAGTACCTCCAAAAATATGTTTTATACAAATGACGTCTTGGGTCCTTCATGAAAGTTGAAGATCTCATCGAGACGAGCAGTTTTTATGTTGACCACTTTTTCTTTTGACTTCATTTACTAGTCCTTTTTTATTTTTCTACTTATTTAATTTTTATATTTAATTATACTTTTATTTAATCCTAAATTTTATCTATTATAAATTTTACTTTTAATTTTATTTCATTTTTATTACTTTCCCTTATTTTCCTTCCTCTCTTTTCCCTCTTCTTTTTCTCTCTCTTATTTCTTCTCTATTACATTCTCTCTCTTCACCTCACCAGGTCATGTGCATGGCACTTGAACTCACTTCCATCCCTCACCTCTCTCCTAAGCACGTGCTTCGTACGTGCCTTCCCATCCCTCTCCCTCCTTACGCGTATTGCACATGGTCCCCCCTTTCCTCCCTTCGATTGTTCTCTCATCCTCCTCTGCAATGGCGATCCATCAACACCTCCCTCCCACGGACGTTGCGTCGCCGGCCAACAACACCTCGCCTCCACCATGATTACGCCCACCTCCTATAAATCCTCTTCTCCAGCGAGCTTTGATGCCATCTGCCCTTATCCCCAAAGGTCGGTGACAGCAAGGTGTGATTCGCAAGGGCTGAAGCCTTGTTCAACGTATGATAAAAACTTCACCGCTCCTTTGCCTGCAGATGAGGTGATTATCGGAGATCTCCCTCACGACTCCACCCCTCAGGAGACCCCCAACCCCCTTCTTCCTCTACTTCTCGTTTCCTACCCCAGGTCTCTCCTCCTCCGTCAAAATCGAAACCCCAAATCTCCATCGTGTTTCCTCCAGTCGCCATCCATCCATGCGTTCCACCTCCATCATGCACCGCCGCCATTGCCTTGGCTCTGCGTCGTCTAGATGGATCTCTACCACACGTCGTAGCTGCCCTCTCCATCATCGTCTCCAGCCATTGCGCCTTCATCCGCCTCACCTCACATCGCTCCACCGCCTATCGTGTGTCGACGGAGGTGGGGATCAGGACCACCTCCACCATGGCTCTGCCTTTGGGGCTTGTGCCTCTGCCTCATCACTGCACACCACCAGCCTGCCCCACCACATCCTCAACCCAACCACCCTCTAGAGCATCTATGCATGCCGACCAACTTCTATCTGCACACCCTCACCAACTGACCGAGCTCACCTCCATCCACCGTCCGATCACAATCAGACGGTCTCACGACCACTACGTGGACCAACAGAGCCTCGGCCCATGCCTTGAGGCTCGGTGTAGCGAATTAGAGCCCCCTCAACATGTGGTTCCTCGGGGTGTGCACCTCAGCTGCAAACCCATGGAGGCTCGGTTCCCCAACCCCTCTATCGCCACGACATGGAGGCTCAGTTCCTAAGCCTACCGCCCCATTGTTGAGCCTCGAAAAGCACGTGCTTATCACATACTAGCCTAGAAAATTTTCTCTTTACCCCCTGCCATTCTTGAGAATTGCAAAATAGTCCTGACCAACCGAGGCATGTGCAAGGGATGTGACGCCATTGAAAAACTACACCAGAACCCTCGTAGGTTTCTTTTATTGCAGATAAGTCCTACAACGACTATTTTGAGAACAAAACTATTTATTTTTATTGCATTTTAGACTCCATAACATAATTTCATCATATCTTGCTCATTAGAACTCTGATTTTCGCGCACAATATGTCATTTTGAAACTTGTTGAATGCTCCGTCATTCTAGATATTTTGAACATGCAAGAGTCTTCTTGTTGTCACTTATTGTTTGAAGGTAACATTGATTTGTGCAGGCTATATTGTGATGATCATTGACATATTTGCATATATGTTTTGAACATAAATTGACTCTTTTTTGCAGGAACTTATTCAAGAGAATTGCTTGATTAATTTCCTTATTATTTCTGTTTATTAATTGAGGATTAGACTGCTAGGGAACATGATTAAATTGGAAGATTATTTGAGGATATCAGCAAGCTTAATTTGAGATACTTATGCATACTACTTTGAGGGACATGTTCTATTTTTGTGGGGGCTTAACCAAGGATAAATTGTTAGATTTATTCATCATTCATGAGGAATATATCTTAGGAAAATTATCATTGATATGATCATTTGAAGGATTATTCATTAATTATTCTTTTAGCTGGTAGCTTGAATTGATAATTATTTCTGAATTAATATCTTTGACATATGATTAACTTGATGAATTATTGATCGTTTGAATTGAGGATTGAAAATAAATAATAACATATTCCAAACTTTATCTCCGTTTATTTTTACTTGCATTTTCATCATTGCATTTCCTTCATTTTATTTTCACTTTATTTTTTAACACATAGATTAATATGGTAATCAATTAATCATTCAAATTAGTTTAGAACCACGTAACTAAAAATAGTATGTTCCTTGTGTTCAGTCTTGGTAGACTTACCAATTGAAACTTTTCCAAAATATTTAATATTTATGGTTTTTGACAAATCGCTTTCTGCCTCCTATATTAGAATTTTATACTAAAAGCGGTGAAAATCACATTCATCAAATGGTGTCGTTGTTGGGTAACAATGTATTTTTAAGGTTTTAGATTAAATTTCTGTAATTAATTATTGTAAAGTTTATTTCCATGTCATTTTTTATTTCTTTCTTATTTTGCATTTTATTTTTTCCATTTTATTTTCATTTCTCTTTCACTACATATGTTAACCATAATTTCTCTCTTCGTAGATAACTTGGAGCAATTTTTTGGACAAAATTCAAAGATGTGCAAAGAAGACTGTTCTAATTTCTATTTTTGAGACAGAGATCTTAGATTAGTTTTATTTTCTACATCATTTACAGGGTCTCCCTCTGAACTCTAACTGTTGTAATAATTTGGACTGAACTCTTTGTGGTGTATCTTGTCTATTTTAGTCCCTTCTGTACGGTCGGGTCCCGACTTGAGTTGTGTAGAAATTATGTGCACATGTGATAGATTAAGTTATTAATCCTTGCTTGTGCTCATAATTTTTAGGCCACACATTTTCACTAACAAGAAGCACTAGTAGGTCATTAAACTTAGCCAAACTTTGAATCAATCCTTCCCACTAATACAACTATCTGCTTAGGACGTTTTTGAACGAAGTAAATACTAATATTTACTACACATCATAGAAAATGTTGAATATTTAGCAAACAATTTGCCATAATAATGTTAGTTCATCATATAAACTAGAAAATGTGGCACAATGATTTGTGCATCTAGAAATAGAAAAATAACGAAACTATTTCCTTTAAGATTCCTAGTATTCGTAATGAATGATGAAAAACAAATCAGGGTTACCTCTTGAAGATTAGGTCTCTAAAGTAAGACAACTCCTGAATCAAGATCGATCTGTAGAAGTCTCTCGTAGGAACAGAGATGAATCGCGTTGCTTAACACAAAATCGGACGTCGACCAAAAAAACAAGAAGAGGAGTTTAAGAGATGGAGACTCTCAAGACTCTATATCTTAAGGGGCACAAAATTTCTAAGGATTATTGCTCTCCAAAATTGTGTTGTAAAAGAGAGGGTCTTTCCCTTCTTTTATACTTACACCACATATCAAAGATGTGTGTTGTAGTCCCTTGGGCTTAGAGAAAGTCCTAATTCAATAAGTATTATCTCTTTTTTATCTATAATTAAATGTAACTAATTAAGAAAAAATAAGCAACAACTTATCTTAACTAAAATTAGTTAAGATTAGGGTTTTTATCAGTTGTGCACCTCTGAGATATCGCAATATCAGTTATGCCCCTATCTTTTTGGTAATATCAGTTGTGCCTCCGACTTCTTGCCAATATTTCACTTGTGCCCCTCAGAGGGGCATAACTGATAAAAATCTTTTTATCAGTTATGCCCCTCTGAGGGGCACAAGTGAAATATTTGCAAGAAGTCGGGGGCACAACTGATATTATCAAAAAAGATAGGGGCATAACTGATATTGCGATATCTCGGAGGGGCACAACTGATAAAATCCCTTAAGATTATTGTTTTTTTAATTTATTTATTAATTAACTTCATAATCCCATTATCAAAATTGCAGAATTATGGAATCCATCCTCAAAGCTTATGAATCATATTCATGAGCTTAAAAATCAAATGTAAATACAACTTACATCTACAAGTTAATGTGAATTAAATTCACACAATTTTACACCTTTAAAATATTATGTAAATCATATTTATATGAATCATATCCACTAAAATATTAATTATTGTGAATCGCTATTCACATTGATTAACGAGACATATTTGTGAATCTTCTTCACAAAATTTCCCTTGCAATAATAACTATTATTATTAAAATATTGGCATCAATAGGTATAAGTCCTAATCTAATTAGGACTCACGAGATACAAATGCATATACTCGGAGATAATGTCGGGGAGATCATAATACCCATGTATAGTGACTTGAAATGTGTATAACTATCCACATTCAGGGTTTATGCCATTTTTGCAAAAATCCGTCACCTATGAATGTTGAGCTCGAGCTGTAACGCTTTACACTCTTAGTGACCTCAACGAAACACATCATACTCTACATGAGTTGGAGAAAGTGTCAGTGAGCTGAATCCAGCTTCCTTGAGCATTTCTAATCGTAGTCCAAACCATTTGGATCTAAGAAATGAGATCAAGGAGCTTGTGTATTTCCATTTCTCATTTCCGTTTCCAACATTTGGACATTGAAATTAGAATTAGAATTTGGATTCAAATGAATTATGATTTAATACAATTAAATCACAAATCATCTAGCTAAATGGAGCCACGAAAATCCATCCTATTTCATCACTTCTTTGGTATGGAATTGCCATGGTATATGATCCATTACAACAACAAGAGTAATCCTGAGTATTCTAAATACCCATCCATCCTTCACACTAGGATACTTTGATAAATCCGAAGTTCAAATCCTGGTTTGACTGTCTTCTTCAGAATATATCAATATATTTCTCTTTTAATAATTGGGCAATAATATTAATCATAAAAGTTTGAAAATAATATATTAATATTTGTAATTTGTGTCTTATTTCATAGATAAGATGACCATGCATGGAATTCATTTTGAACACAAATCATCTCGTGAGTGAGCTCTTTGTCCCGATTCATAAAGTATGAACATGTATGATTTCTTCGAGAGATCATAGATATCATATGAATTAATATGCACACCAACGCGTTAGTATATGGACCTTGGCTAGGTCACAAACCTATTGGTATGTCCATTGTGCACTTAAACATATAGATGCATATCTATCTCAGGTTAAAGGATGTGTGCCTAATCATGACAGCTACGATTCAAGTCTTGGTTTTTCTCAACCACATTAAGTCAACTCTTTGACTTGATTATTCCAACACTTATGAATCCCCATTCCTATGCAAAGGACATGCATCAAGAAGTGTTTGAAAATCAATCTTTAGAGAAAGATTTCCATCTCTTTCTCAGATTGAAGATCTTTATTGAATATCAAATGTTTGAGGTCTGTTGTGTCCTCCCAACTACATCGTATTCAATATGGTCATTGTACATAACCCTAATTGTATAAAGGGGCTTTAATAGTAAAGTGCATTCATTCAGTATTTCATGTCAGATGGACATGATAAAACAATAAATTTCATTACATTAATGAGTGGCCAAGGCTTACAAGTCCAACAGTCTCCCACTAGCCCTCAGAGCCATTCATGTGCAACTCTCAACTCCATATTCATTACATGCTGGTCGAAGACCTTTTGGGTCAACAGCTTGGTTAGTGGGTCAACAATGTTGTCGGTAGAGGCAACCTTTTTGATTGTGATATCACCACGCTTTTTGATCTCTTGGATGATGTGATATTTCCTCTCTATGTGCTTGCTTCTTTGATGCTACAAGAGTTCCTTCTCTTTCACAATGACACCCTTGTTATCGCAGAGCAATGGGAGGGGGGATTCCGATGAGGAAACTACGCCAAGTTTCTGAATGAACATGTGCAACCACACAACCTCTTTAGCGCCATATGATACGTCTGCAAATTTTGCTTCATTTGTCGAATCTGTCGTGGTGTCCTGCTTCTTTCTTCTCTAGCTTACAACACCACCCTTGAACATGAATAAGAACCCTAAGATTGACTTCCTATCATCAACATCTAATTGGAAGTTTAAATAAGTGTACCCTAAGACTCGGAGATCATTATCTCCATATATCAAGACATAGTCTTGAGCTCTTCTTAGGTACTTGAAGATGCTTTTCATTGCAGTCCAGTGTTTCTCTCCATAGCAGGATTGGTAATGGCTTACCATTCCCATTGCATGGCAGATGTCTGGCCTAGTGCACATCATGGCATACATCAGGCTTCCCACAACCGATGCGTAAGGGCATCCAGCCATGGCTTCCTTTTCCTCAACAGTTTGATGAGTCATCCCCTTAGATAGGTAAATACCATGTCTTATGGGAAGGAAGACTTTCTTAGAATTATCCATACTGAATCTTTCCAATATTTTCTTGATGTATCCTTGTTGTGACAGTCCCAATATCTATTTTTGTCTATTTCTAAACAATTTCTGTCCCAAGAAATAAGAGGTGTCTCCGAGATCTTTCATCTCGAAGGAATTGGACAACGAGACCTTAATACTGGTCATCATCCCGGTATCATTCCCAATGATAAAGATTTCATTTAAATAGTGCACAGTGATCACGATGGCGCTCCCACTAAGCTTCTTGTACAAACGTGGCTCATCAAGATTCTACACAAAATCATAACTATTTATGGTTTCATCGAATTGGATGTTCCCAATATGAGAAGCATGTTTGAGCCTATAGATTGATTTCTTCAGCTTGCATACTTTTTCTTCCTAATTTATGAAGCCTAAGGATGCTCCATATAGATATCTTCTACGAGGTATCAATTTATAAAAGCAATCTTGACATCCATCTGCCATATGTCATAGTCCAGGTGCACAGCTATAGCCAGCACTGCCCTGATGGATTTAACCGTGGCCATAGGAGAGAAAGTTTCATCGTAATTGATGCCTTCTCCTTGTGTGTAACCCTTGGCTACGAGTTGTGCTTTGAAGGTCTCTACCTCCCCATCGAGTGCCCTCTTTCTCTTGAAATTCCCTTCGCACCCAATTTGTTTGACCCTTTTAGGTGGATCTTTGAGGGTCCATACACTATTCTTATACATGGAGTCTATCTCAGACTTCATTGCTAGCATCTAGCTATCCATGTTTCCATCCCCTAATGCTTCGTCGAATGAAGTTGGATCATAATCAGACTCCTTTGATTCATGGAATCTGTACCTTTCAGGTTGTCTTATAACTCTAGAAGTCCTTCTAGGAGGTACGGTCATGCCATGTTAATCTATCTCTTCAGTTTCTGGTGTAGGAACTTCATCGTTCTTTCTTGATTCGATTAGTTCCTTAACTTAATTATTTTCTTGAATTCTAAGGAATTCATCGTCTAGAAACTTGACATTTCTAGAAACAAATATCCTTTGAGTCTTGGGATCATAAAGTTTGTATCCAATGATGTTCTTTACGTATCCAATGAAGTAGAACTCTCTAGTGTGAGATTCCAGTTTGCTTTCATCCACGTTTTTAGCATGTACCAAGAAATCCCAAATCCATAAGTGTCGTACACTTGGTTTCGTACCATACCAAAGCTCATGAGAGGTTTTGGGTATAACTTTAGATGGAATCTTGTTCAGGACATAAGTTGTAGTGTCTTTGCATGTCCCTAGAAAGTGAGAGGAAAGTGTGCTTTACTCATCATTGATCTCACCATGTCCAACATGCTTCTGTTATGTCTCTCTGAACCTCCATTGAGTTGACGAGTACCAGGAGGTGTGAGATTGGAAATAATTCCTATATCCTAAGGTATTCTTTGAGTTCATCTGAGAGGTATTCGCCACCTCGGTCAGATTGAATCCAGTTTATCTTCTTTCCTATTTGGTTATGAACCAAAGCCATGAACTCTTTGAACTTATCAAAGGTTTCATGTTTGTGATGTAATAAGAAGACAAAACTATACCATGAATTATCATCAATAAAGGTCACATAATATTGATGTCCATTGCGAGTTGTAGTACGAAAGGGATAACATACATCGGTATATATTAGATCTAATCTACCTTGGCATCATTCACCTTTCTTAGTGAAGGGTGCCCTGGACATTTTCCTATGAATATAATGTTCACAAGTTGGTAAATCACGGGCTTCTAGAAAATCCAAAGGTCCATCTTTTACCAGTCTATTGATCCTATCAATAGACACATGTCCAGGTCTTTGATGTCATATCATAGTTAAATGATCTTTATCCTCCCTTGATTATTTAGGGGTTTTAATATTACTATTAATGTTAATGTTATTAGTTGTATTGAGATTCATGATACATTGATGCATTTTCATTTCATAGAGTCCACCTGCTGTTAGAGTACCACATGCTATTAAATTACCATAAAGATTTATTATAAGTTTATCACAGAAAAGGAAAGTATATCCATAACCAACAAGCTTAGATATGGATAGTAAGTTCCTTCTAACATTTGGTGCATAGAAACAATCTGGCTATCTTCCATTCATCAAGACTTCTAGGACTCTCCCACTGGATAATGATAGTCTACATATGCAATTGATTGCATACATGTATAGAATCACCAAAATCAACAATCCAACTTTCTTCTTGCACTACGAATAAGTTGGTTTCGATGATGAATGTAGATATCTTATTTGACAGTGTTATACTTTTGTCCTTCTCTAAGGACTTTAGATATTGTGGATTCTTATTATTCCAGAATCCGGGCTTATTGCATTGATGGTAGACATCCATCTCTATGGATGTCAGATGTGTTGAAGCTTTAGAATATTGATCAACAGTGTGACATTTCTTCTTCTCTTGGATTACACCTTTTCGAGATCCATGCTTCCTCTCATGCTTCCCTTTAACCTATGCAACCATTGCACCACTAGAGCAAAATTCTTTCTTCATAATATACTTAGTGTATTTTAATGTAGAAAGAGTGCAATTCACATCTCTATACATCTCCTTCATATTTAGAAGGATGTCATGAGCAGATTCAATGTCTATAAGTTGCTTTTGAAGTACATTAGACAATGATCCAAGAATGTAGCAATGAGCGATCGAGTGATCATCATCCCTCTTTTTTTTGAATTCAAAGGCATCATCTGTCTGAGGCTTCTCATACTTTACAGACAAGAGAACATACGCTATGTGTTCTGTCTCACGTACGAGTTCCAAATTATGGATCCAATCAGAATAATTGGGGTTGATCAACTAATTGATCTCAAGTAGATTGTTAAGTGGGTTGAGAGATTTCATTTGAAATAAAAGGAAAAATTGACTACACTTTAATATCTTGATTAAGGAAATTAAACAATATAATATTTTTAAATCAAGAATTCTAGTATTTTTTGTACTTTGAAATGCTTTCCCTTATAAGCTTTCAAAGCATGAGGCATGCTTAACCAAAGGCCTCACTAGAAGATCTGAGTCTCCTTTCCATTTTCATTGCACCCTAATAATATGAGAAAATGCAACTACGATGAAAGAAACAGGAACTCTTTTCACCATACAAGTCCAACTTGTACTCTCAGTTTGGTCTTCAACACCCACACCCCTCACATATATAGAGTTAGCATATTGTTGACTAAACCAACCGTTAATAAGCTAATATCAATTTACGTTATACACAATCCAATGCGACCTCAACAAAATGGAGAACAACATTGGGGTCACTACGATAAGACCCATCCCTTTTGAGAAATGAATAACCCGATCCATGTGAATTTGTATTCCAGAGTCATGACTACACATGAGTGTCTCCAAAAATACAACCATGACAATAGAGTTCTTCGCAATGACGGCAGACCACGGATGTCATCATATGACTTTGTACATATCATGTTTAAATTAAAATCATTTCAAATCATATTCACATGATTAATCTAAGGGATAGAGTTCGGACACTTACTTATTGCCATAGTTTTAATCCAATTAAAATAATGACACAAGCATTACCAACAAGGGTATGATCTTTTTATGCACTTGATGTTACCATATAGTATTACATCCTCACTTAGTACGATTTAATGTTCTAATTTTAGTTGGTAAAGTATGCCATGACTCTTCACGCTACCTTTTCTTGAAACAGATCCAGCCAGGTCGGACAGATAATGCCAATAGAGAACGCTTCCACTGCAAATGTGGCACAGGGTGCCAATTAAGTAACTCATTAGAATATCCATGGCCTAAACACTTTCTCCGAATCAATTCGAGACAACACAATCGATAAATATTGTACTAATGATGTTATATCGATCTTTCGACCATATGTGATATTATATAGTAACTCTCAAATGTTTTAGGAATTAAAACTCCTTTTAATTTCCAATAAGGTCTAGTGTAACAATCTAGACTCCTTTTGAAAAATACTTTTTAAGTCCAAAAGTTCTAGTGCAACAATCTAGACACTTCTTTGAATTAAAATAATTTCAATTGCAAAGGAAATCTAGTGCAACAATATTGACAATTCAAAATTTTCGATTACGTTGTAAATATTCAAGTGCATAAATAATCAGAGTAAATATGGAATAAAAAAGACTTTCTAATTTATTATATATATATATATATTCAAAAACAAACATCAATTTTAGATTCTAATTTGCAAACCGTGACCATCACACTTGAAATTAAAAGACATCATATAACATGGACTAAAAATTCATTGTGACCTCAAATATTTCTAAAATATTAGGTCCAACTCCTGATGGCAATATATCAAATATATTTCCATCAATTTTGAGTCCAAAAATATGAGAAACAAGTCAATAAGACAAGCGAGTCCCCTTCCAACTACGCCTATGGAGAAATCCAATTTCTTACTACACATCATGGAAAATGTGGAATATTAGCCAAAAATTTGCCAAAATAATGTTAGTTCATCATATAAACTAGAAAATGGAGCGCAACGATTTGTGTATCTAGAAACCAAAAAAATAAGGAAATAATTTCCATTACAATTTATATTAATCATGATGAATATTGAAGAAAAAATCGGGGTTACCTCTTAAAACGTGAGTCTTTAAAGTAAGAGACCTCCTTAATCAAGTCCGATATATAGAAGTCTCTCATGTGGGTGCGAAGATGAATCGCGTTGCTTCCCATGGATCCGGATGTCGACCAGAGCAACAAGAAGAGGCGTATGAGAGATGGAGACTCTTTAGACTCTTCTAAATCTCAAGGGACATGAAAATTTTTAAGGACCATTGCTCTCCAAAATTGTGTTGTAAAAGAGAGGGTCATGCCCTTCTTTTATACTAACACAACATGTCCAACATGCATGTTCTAGTTACTTGGATTTTAAATCAAGAGCTTAGAGCAAGTACTAATTCAATAAGGAGTATCTTCTTTTTATCTCCAATTAATAGTAACTAATTAATAATAAATAAGCAACAATTTAGCTT
Source organism: Ottelia alismoides (assembly GCA_037367405.1). Taxonomy (NCBI): domain Eukaryota; kingdom Viridiplantae; phylum Streptophyta; class Magnoliopsida; order Alismatales; family Hydrocharitaceae; genus Ottelia; species Ottelia alismoides. Next base: position 245,500 of record JAZKJV010000517.1, on the reverse strand, counting down.
AACTAAAATTAGTTAAGGTTGTTGTGTTTTTATCTATTAATTAATTAACTTGATTAATTAACAATAAATACGCAACAAGTAAGCCTAACTAAAATTAGTTAAGGTTGTTGCTTTTTTATCTATTAATCAATTAACTTAATAATCCCATTATCAAAATTAGAGAGATTATGGAATTCATTGTTAAAGTTTATGAATCATATTCATGAGCTCAAAAATTAAATGTAAATCCAATTTACATCTAAAAAATTAATGTGAATCATATTCACACAATTTCTTGCCTTGAAAATATTATGCAAATCATATTTACAAAAATAATTATATCAATTATATCCATTAAAAATATTGTGAATCACTATTCACATTAAATAATGAGATATGTGTGTGTGTGTGTGAATCTCATTCACAAAATTTCCCTTGCAATAATAGCTATTTTTATTACAATATTGGAATCAATAGGTATGAGTCCTAATCCAATTAGGATTCATGAGATACAAATGCAGATACTTGGAGATAATGTCGAAGAGATCATACTATCCATGAATAGTGACATGAAATGTGGGTAACTATCCAATATAAGGATTTATATATTTTTTTGCAAAAATCCATCTACGAATGTTAAGCTCGAGCTGTAATGCTTTACACTCTCAGTAAGCCCAACGAAAAATATCACACTCTTTATGAGCTGGAGGAAGTGTCAATGAGCTGAATCCAGCTTCCTTGATCATTTCTAATCATAGTCCAAACCATTTATAGCTAAGAAATGAGCTCACAGAGCTTGTGTATTTCCATTTCCATGACCATCTCTGTTTCCAGCATTTGGACATTGAAATTGGAATTGGAATTGGAAATTGGAGTAAAATGAATTCTGATTTAATCTAATTAAATCACAAATCGTCTAACTAAATGGAGCCACTAAAATCCATCATGTTTCATTACTTCTTCGGTATGGAAGTCTCATTGTCGATGATCCATTACAACAACAAGTGTAGTCCTGAGTATTCCAAATACTCATCCATCATTCACACTAGGATACTTTGGTAAATTCAAAGTTAAAACCCTGGTTTGATTGTCTTCTTCGGAATGTATCAATAGATTTTCTATTTGATAATTGGACGACAATATTAATCATATAATTTCCAAAATCATATATTAATATCCAGAATTTGTGTCTTATTTCATAAATAAGATGAACATGCATGGACTTTATTTTGACCCAAATCATCTCATGAGTGAGCTCTGTCTCTCGGTTCATCAAGTATGAACATGTATGATTTCTTTGAGTGATCATACATCTCATATGACTTCATATGCACATCAACATGTCGGTACATGGACCTTGGGTAGGGCACCAATCTATTGATCTATCAAATGTGCATACTCAGCCATATAAGTGCCTATATGTCTCAAGTCAATGGATGTATATATGATCGTGACAATTACGGTTCAGGTCTCAGTTTATCTCAACCTCATCAAGTCAACTCTGACTTGGTTATCAAAAATTGAAATGAGTCTTTTTATTCCTTATCCAACTTTAGAATATAAACATTATAAAACCTTCATTAAAAATATCCAATAGCTACTGTTTACTACTATATTTTATCACTTTAAACAAAAAATCACTAAAAAAACAAAAGAAAAACAAAAATACCAAACCCTTCCTAACCCTAGAAAAATAAGAAAAAATATCAAAAAATTTATAAAATATTTTTCTTTCTTGTATTTTATATATACCTATTACTATATATTAAAAATAGTTTTAAGAAATTTTGGATATATTTTATATTTTTTAAATCTCAAAACAATGCAACTATTTAAATATTCTTTGATATAGAGTATTTTGCAATTTTAAAAATACATAAAAATTAGAAGAAGTCCCTCAAAATTCACAAAAATAGAAGAATATATAGAAAACACAAAAACAATTTATTTTGTAATTTTTGACTTTATATAGGTATATTTATATATCGAATACTCTATATAATATGTATATCAATATATATAGTTATAAATACATATTATTATTACTAATTATTAAATACTTAAGTATAATTTAAAACCCTTTTAAAAATAAAAAGGACTGTTCTTTCTTGTATTTTCTATTTTTTATATATTTTTTTATATATATTATACATATATTCCCTATATTATATGTATTACATTATATACATAATATATATATATATATATATATTCAAAAGAAAATGAAATTAAAATTCAGAAAAAGAAAAAAAGAAAATTAAAATTTAAAATTTAAAATTTAAAATTAAAATATAATATAAAAATCAATAAATAAATAATTTAAAATTCCATAAAAATAATAAGTATAGTACAACTATATATACATACATATTATTCAGCAATAAATAATACTTGCCATATGTTCCATGTGTTCGACACCCTACTCGTACTTGCACACTATACACATTAATTTATAGGGTTTCTAATGAATTTTGACTCACCTGATTGTATTATTTATACCATTAAGGGTTGGTTGTTGTTTGGATTTATCGTCTCTCGTGATCGGTCACTTCAGCGACTGAGGTTTGCCTTCTAAGACCTCACGACTGCCTCGTGATAGCAGGTGATTCAACAAATGGTGTCGTTGTTGGGGAGCAACACATAGTGTAGCATCAATTGTATATATTTTTTGCATTATTCCTCTTTTTATTTCTCTTTTATTTTTGATAATTATCTATCTATTTCTGACCCTTCTTTTCTTTGTTGACTTTCTTTCGTGGGACTACGTGAAAACAATGAATTCTTAGGAGTTTGATGTACCCGAGCCATAAGGAGGTTGGGACTTCTTCTAGTGTGTCAATTAGAGAGAGTAGAAGAGATATAGAGACAAGAAGAGGAGCAGACTTTTAGCATTTTATTTTATTTTGTGAGAGATAATTTTTAATTTATTTTTGTATATTAATTTTAATAATTCAGGGCACTTGGACACTTCTACTTCACGAGGTCCATTACCCGAGTGTCTGTTCACTTGGGGGCCTCGTCGGTTTTCTTGTCGTTTTCATTTTTTCTATTTCATGTGTTTTGAGCTTTTTGCCTTATCATTGTTTTCTGTGATTGAACCCCTAGATTTAGGATTGCATGAATCAACAATTAGGTTCAAAGCTTAATTAGAACCTTGTGCCTATAGTTCTCTACGTTTGGATCTAGTCAAATTTTAATTGTTGTTTACTTGGATTTGAGATCGAGCAAGATTTGCTATGGTAGACTCTGAATAGTCTCCAAGATCAGACTTTTGGGTCTCATTTCTAAGTTTTCAGTGTCTAGTTCTTCATGTCTAATAACAATTCCTGTTAAGGGCAATTTCCACTTTTTACATATCATGCATGTAATGTAAATATTCTAATTATTTTCTTCATCTCACATGGAGAGAGCTGAGAAGAAATGCGAGTCTTCTTACTTTACATGCATCATTTGGTATGAGAGTGAGATGTCCACCATAGTATCCACTTTCATGGCTTTTCCAATATCTCCCTCTGTTATCATATCACTTAGGTTTAAAAAGAAAATATAAAAAAATCGGTAGGCATATTCTTATTGAAAAATACTAAAAAAATGAAAACCAAAAAACTAAAATAAGAGGACTGTTAATAACACTTTGACCATAATTAAAAATCTTAAATGAACATCATTGTTTTGGGTTCATAAATCCCTTATTGTTTTCAGGTACCATTCAGACAGAGTGAGGCGTGACCCTAGATGAATCCATGATTGATTTACCTTATATAGAGATTTTAGTGAAATAACTTTAATATTTCACTAATTAAACCCCATAAATTGTGTTTATTAACATTTACTAATTGTGCTAAAATTAGGATTAAAATTAGTAATTGAACAACCATATTTTTCCCTTTTGGAACCTATTATTTTATATATAAATATTAATGATTTTGACTAAATTATTTCTCTATTATATTATTTATTTAACTAACTAACTTAGCATAAATAATCAAAACTCTTAAAATCACAAAATTAGAAGAAATAAAAAAGATCTGACATTGTATATTTGTGTATATTTCATCTTTGTCGATTTTATTTTACAATTTTATAACCCATAAAAATTCTATAAAAATTAGTTTAACTATGTATATATTGCCTATATCATTAATTAAAATCCAGTTAAAATAAAAAATATACGAAAAGTGCAAAAATATAGTATTTTATTATCAATAGAGTACCTCCAAAAATATGTTTTATACAAATGACATCTTGGGTCCTTCATGAAAGTTGAAGATCTCATCGAGACGAGCAGTTTTTATGTTGACCACTTTTTCTTTTGACTTCATTTACTAGTCCTTTTTTATTTTTCTACTTATTTAATTTTTATATTTAATTATACTTTTATTTAATCCTAAATTTTATCTATTATAAATTTTACTTTTAATTTTATTTCATTTTTATTACTTTCCCTTATTTTCCTTCCTCTCTTTTCCCTCTTCTTTTTCTCCCTCTTATTTCTTCTCTATTCCATTCTCTCTCTTCACCTCACCAGGTCATGTGCATGGCACTTGAACTCACTTCCATCCCTCACCTCTCTCCTAAGCACGTGCTTTGTACGTGCCTTCCCATCCCTCTCCCTCCTTACGCGTATTGCACATGGTCCCCCCTTTCCTCCCTTCGATTGTTCTCTCATCCTCCTCTGCAATGGCGATCCATCAACACCTCCCTCCCACGGACGTTGCGTCGCCGGCCAACAACACCTCGCCTCCACCATGATTACGCCCACCTCCTATAAATCCTCTTCTGCAGCGAGCTTTGATGCCATCTGCCCTTATCCCTAAAGGTCGGTGACAGCAAGGTGTGATTCGCAAGGGCTGAAGCCTTGTTCAACGTATGATAAAAACTTCACCGCTCCTTTGCCTGCAGATGAGGTGATTATCGGAGATCTCCCTCACGACTCCACCCCTCAGGAGACCCCCAACCCCCTTCTTCCTCTACTTCTCGTTTCCTACCCCAGGTCTCTCATCCTCCGTCAAAATCGAAACCCCAAATCTCCATCGTGTTTCCTCCAGTCGCCATCCATCCATGCGTTCCACCTCCATCATGCACCGCCGCCATTGCCTTGGCTCTGCGTCGTCTAGATGGATCTCTACCACACGTCGTAGCTGCCCTCTCCATCATCGTCTCCAGCCATTGCGCCTTCATCCGCCTCACCTCACATCGCTCCACCGCCTATCGTGTGTCGACGGAGGTGGGGATCAGGACCACCTCCACCATGGCTCTGCCTTTGGGGCTTGTGCCTCTGCCTCATCACTGCACACCACCAGCCTGCCCCACCACATCCTCAACCCAACCACCCTCTAGAGCATCTATGCATGCCGACCAACTTCGATCTGCACACCCTCACCAACTGACCGAGCTCACCTCCATCCACCGTCCGATCACAATCAGACGGTCTCACGACCACTACGTGGACCAACAGAGCCTCGGCCCATGCCTTGAGGCTCGGTGTAGCGAATTAGAGCCCCCTCGACATGTGGTTCCTCGGGGTGTGCACCTCAGCTGCAAACCCATGGAGGCTCGGTTCCCCAACCCCTCTATCACCACGACATGGAGGCTCAGTTCCTAAGCCTACCGCCCCATTGTTGAGCCTCGAAAAGCACGTGCTTATCACATACTAGCCTAGAAAATTTGCTCTTTACCCCCTGCCATTCTTGAGAATTGCAAAATAGTCCTGACCAACCGAGGCATGTGCAAGGGATGTGACGCCATTGAAAAACTACACCAGAACCCTCGTAGGTTTCTTTTATTGCAGATAAGTCCTACAACGACTATTTTGAGAACAAAACTATTTATTTTTATTGCATTTTAGACTCCATAACATAATTTCATCATATCTTGCTCATTAGAACTCTGATTTTCGCGCACAATATGTCATTTTGAAACTTGTTGAATGCTCCGTCATTCTAGATATTTTGAACATGCAAGAGTCTTCTTGTTGTCACTTATTGTTTGAAGGTAACATTGATTTGTGCAGGCTATATTGTGATGATCATTGACATATTTGCATATATGTTTTGAACATAAATTGACTCTTTTTTGCAGGAACTTATTCAAGAGAATTGCTTGATTAATTTCCTTATTATTTCTGTTTATTAATTGAGGATTAGACTGCTAGGGAACATGATTAAATTGGAAGATTATTTGAGGATATCAGCAAGCTTAATTTGAGATACTTATGCATACTACTTTGAGGGACATGTTCTATTTTTGTGGGGGCTTAACCAAGGATAAATTGTTAGATTTATTCATCATTCATGAGGAATATATCTTAGGAAAATTATCATTGATATGATCATTTGAAGGATTATTCATTAATTATTCTTTTAGCTGGTAGCTTGAATTGATAATTATTTCTGAATTAATATCTTTGACATATGATTAACTTGATGAATTATTGATCGTTTGAATTGAGGATTGAAAATAAATAATAACATATTCCAAACTTTATCTCCGTTTATTTTTACTTGCATTTTCATCATTGCATTTCCTTCATTTTATTTTCACTTTATTTTTTAACACATAGATTAATATGGTAATCAATTAATCATTCAAATTAGTTTAGAACCACGTAACTAAAAATAGTATGTTCCTTGTGTTCAGTCTTGGTAGACTTACCAATTGAAACTTTTCCAAAATATTTAATATTTATGGTTTTTGACAAATCGCTTTCCGCCTCCTATATTAGAATTTTATACTAAAAGCGGTGAAAATCACATTCATCAAATGGTGTCGTTGTTGGGTAACAATGTATTTTTAAGGTTTTAGATTAAATTTCTGTAATTAATTATTGTAAAGTTTATTTCCATGTCATTTTTTATTTCTTTCTTATTTTGCATTTTATTTTTTCCATTTTATTTTCATTTCTCTTTCACTACATATGTTAACCATAATTTCTCTCTTCGTAGATAACTTGGAGCAATTTTTTGGACAAAATTCAAAGATGTGCAAAGAAGACTGTTCTAATTTCTATTTTTGAGACAGAGATCTTAGATTAGTTTTATTTTCTACATCATTTACAGGGTCTCCCTCTGAACTCTAACTGTTGTAATAATTTGGACTGAACTCTTTGTGGTGTATCTTGTCTATTTTAGTCCCTTCTGTACGGTCGGGTCCCGACTTGAGTTGTGTAGAAATTATGTGCACATGTGATAGATTAAGTTATTAATCCTTGCTTGTGCTCATAATTTTTAGGCCACACATTTTCACTAACAAGAAGCACTAGTAGGTCATTAAACTTAGCCAAACTTTGAATCAATCCTTCCCACTAATACAACTATCTGCTTAGGACGTTTTTGAACGAAGTAAATACTAATATTTACTACACATCATAGAAAATGTTGAATATTTAGCAAACAATTTGCCATAATAATGTTAGTTCATCATATAAACTAGAAAATGTGGCACAATGATTTGTGCATCTAGAAATAGAAAAATAACGAAACTATTTCCTTTAAGATTCCTAGTATTCATAATGAATGATGAAAAACAAATCAGGGTTACCTCTTGAAGATTAGGTCTCTAAAGTAAGACAACTCCTGAATCAAGATCGATCTGTAGAAGTCTCTCGTAGGAACAGAGATGAATCGCGTTGCTTAACACAAAATCGGACGTCGACCAAAAAAACAAGAAGAGGAGTTTAAGAGATGGAGACTCTCAAGACTCTATATCTTAAGGGGCACAAAATTTCTAAGGATTATTGCTCTCCAAAATTGTGTTGTAAAAGAGAGGGTCTTTCCCTTCTTTTATACTTACACCACATATCAAAGATGTGTGTTGTAGTCCCTTGGGCTTAGAGAAAGTCCTAATTCAATAAGTATTATCTCTTTTTTATCTATAATTAAATGTAACTAATTAATAAAAAATAAGCAACAACTTATCTTAACTAAAATTAGTTAAGATTAGGGTTTTTATCAGTTGTGCACCTCTGAGATATCGCAATATCAGTTATGCCCCTATCTTTTTGGTAATATCAGTTGTGCCTCCGACTTCTTGCCAATATTTCACTTGTGCCCCTCAGAGGGGCATAACTGATAAAAATCTTTTTATCAGTTATGCCCCTCTGAGGGGCACAAGTGAAATATTTGCAAGAAGTCGGGGGCACAACTGATATTATCAAAAAAGATAGGGGCATAACTGATATTGCGATATCTCGGAGGGGCACAACTGATAAAATCCCTTAAGATTATTGTTTTTTTAATTTATTTATTAATTAACTTCATAATCCCATTATCAAAATTGCAGAATTATGGAATCCATCCTCAAAGCTTATGAATCATATTCATGAGCTTAAAAATCAAATGTAAATACAACTTACATCTACAAGTTAATGTGAATTAAATTCACACAATTTTACACCTTTAAAATATTATGTAAATCATATTTATATGAATCATATCCACTAAAATATTAATTATTGTGAATCGCTATTCACATTGATTAACGAGACATATTTGTGAATCTTCTTCACAAAATTTCCCTTGCAATAATAACTATTATTATTAAAATATTGGCATCAATAGGTATAAGTCCTAATCTAATTAGGACTCACGAGATACAAATGCATATACTCGGAGATAATGTCGGGGAGATCATAATACCCATGTATAGTGACTTGAAATGTGTATAACTATCCACATTCAGGGTTTATGCCATTTTTGCAAAAATCCGTCACCTATGAATGTTGAGCTCGAGCTGTAACGCTTTACACTCTTAGTGACCTCAACGAAACACATCATACTCTACATGAGTTGGAGAAAGTGTCAGTGAGCTGAATCCAGCTTCCTTGAGCATTTCTAATCGTAGTCCAAACCATTTGGATCTAAGAAATGAGATCAAGGAGCTTGTGTATTTCCATTTCTCATTTCCGTTTCCAACATTTGGACATTGAAATTAGAATTAGAATTTGGATTCAAATGAATTATGATTTAATACAATTAAATCACAAATCATCTAGCTAAATGGAGCCACGAAAATCCATCCTATTTCATCACTTCTTTGGTATGGAATTGCCATGGTATATGATCCATTACAACAACAAGAGTAATCCTGAGTATTATAAATACCCATCCATCCTTCACACTAGGATACTTTGATAAATCCGAAGTTCAAATCCTGGTTTGACTGTCTTCTTCAGAATATATCAATATATTTCTCTTTTAATAATTGGGCAATAATATTAATCATAAAAGTTTGAAAATAATATATTAATATTTGTAATTTGTGTCTTATTTCATAGATAAGATGACCATGCATGGAATTCATTTTGAACACAAATCATCTCGTGAGTGAGCTCTTTGTCCCGATTCATAAAGTATGAACATGTATGATTTCTTCGAGAGATCATAGATATCATATGAATTAATATGCACACCAACGTGTTAGTATATGGACCTTGGCTAGGTCACAAACCTATTGGTATGTCCATTGTGCACTTAAACATATAGATGCATATCTATCTCAGGTTAAAGGATGTGTGCCTAATCATGACAGCTACGATTCAAGTCTTGGTTTTTCTCAACCACATTAAGTCAACTCTTTGACTTGATTATTCCAACACTTATGAATCCCCATTCCTATGCAAAGGACATGCATCAAGAAGTGTTTGAAAATCAATCTTTAGAGAAAGATTTCCATCTCTTTCTCAGATTGAAGATCTTTATTGAATATCAAATGTTTGAGGTCTGTTGTGTCCTCCCAACTACATCGTATTCAATATGGTCATTGTACATAACCCTAATTGTATAAAGGGGCTTTAATAGTAAAGTGCATTCATTCAGTATTTCATGTCAGATGGACATGATAAAACAATAAATTTCATTACATTAATGAGTGGCCAAGGCTTACAAGTCCAACAGTCTCCCACTAGCCCTCAGAGCCATTCATGTGCAACTCTCAACTCCATATTCATTACATGCTGGTCGAAGACCTTTTGGGTCAACAGCTTGGTTAGTGGGTCAACAATGTTGTCGGTAGAGGCAACCTTTTTGATTGTGATATCACCACGCTTTTTGATCTCTTGGATGATGTGATATTTCCTCTCTATGTGCTTGCTTCTTTGATGCTACAAGAGTTCCTTCTCTTTCACAATGACACCCTTGTTATCGCAGAGCAATGGGATGGGGGATTCCGATGAGGAAACTACGCCAAGTTTCTGAATGAACATGTGCAACCACACAACCTCTTTAGCGCCATATGATACGTCTGCAAATTTTGCTTCATTTGTCGAATCTGTCGTGGTGTCCTGCTTCTTTCTTCTCTAGCTTACAACACCACCCTTGAACATGAATAAGAACCCTAAGATTGACTTCCTATCATCAACATCTAATTGGAAGTTTAAATAAGTGTACCCTAAGACTCGGAGATCATTATCTCCATATATCAAGACATAGTCTTGAGCTCTTCTTAGGTACTTGAAGATGCTTTTCATTGCGGTCCAGTGTTTCTCTCCATAGCAGGATTGGTAATGGCTTACCATTCCCATTGCATGGCAGATGTCTGGCCTAGTGCACATCATGGCATACATCAGGCTTCCCACAACCGATGCGTAAGGGCATCCAGCCATGGCTTCCTTTTCCTCAACAGTTTGATGAGTCATCCCCTTAGATAGGTAAATACCATGTCTTATGGGAAGGAAGACTTTCTTAGAATTATCCATACTGAATCTTTCCAATATTTTCTTGATGTATCCTTGTTGTGACAGTCCCAATATCTATTTTTGTCTATTTCTAAACAATTTCTGTCCCAAGAAATAAGAGGTGTCTCCGAGATCTTTCATCTCGAAGGAATTGGACAACGAGACCTTAATACTGGTCATCATCCCGGTATCATTCCCAATGATAAAGATTTCATTTAAATAGTGCACAGTGATCACGATGGCGCTCCCACTAAGCTTCTTGTACAAACGTGGCTCATCAAGATTCTACACAAAATCATAACTATTTATGGTTTCATCGAATTGGATGTTCCCAATATGAGAAGCATGTTTGAGCCTATAGATTGATTTCTTCAGCTTGCATACTTTTTCTTCCTAATTTATGAAGCCTAAGGATGCTCCATATAGATATCTTCTACGAGGTATCAATTTATAAAAGCAATCTTGACATCCATCTGCCATATGTCATAGTCCAGGTGCACAGCTATAGCCAGCACTGCCCTGATGGATTTAACCGTGGCCATAGGAGAGAAAGTTTCATCGTAATTGATGCCTTCTCCTTGTGTGTAACCCTTGGCTACGAGTTGTGCTTTGAAGGTCTCTACCTCCCCATCGAGTGCCCTCTTTCTCTTGAAATTCCCTTCGCACCCAATTTGTTTGACCCTTTTAGGTGGATCTTTGAGGGTCCATACACTATTCTTATACATGGAGTCTATCTCAGACTTCATTGCTAGCATCTAGCTATCCATGTTTCCATCCCCTAATGCTTCGTCGAATGAAGTTGGATCATAATCAGACTCCTTTGATTCATGGAATCTGTACCTTTCAGGTTGTCTTATAACTCTAGAAGTCCTTCTAGGAGGTACGGTCATGCCATGTTAATCTATCTCTTCAGTTTCTGGTGTAGGAACTTCATCGTTCTTTCTTGATTCGATTAGTTCCTTAACTTAATTATTTTCTTGAATTCTAAGGAATTCATCGTCTAGAAACTTGACATTTCTAGAAACAAATATCCTTTGAGTCTCGGGATCATAAAGTTTGTATCCAATGATGTTCTTTACGTATCCAATGAAGTAGAACTCTCTAGTGTGAGATTCCAGTTTGCTTTCATCCACGTTTTTAGCATGTACCAAGAAATCCCAAATCCATAAGTGTCGTACACTTGGTTTCGTACCATACCAAAGCTCATGAGAGGTTTTGGGTATAACTTTAGATGGAATCTTGTTCAGGACATAAGTTGTAGTGTCTTTGCATGTCCCTAGAAACTGAGAGGAAAGTGTGCTTTACTCATCATTGATCTCACCATGTCCAACATGCTTCTGTTATGTCTCTCTGAACCTCCATTGAGTTGACGAGTACCAGGAGGTGTGAGATTGGAAATAATTCCTATATCCTAAGGTATTCTTTGAGTTCATCTGAGAGGTATTCGCCACCTCGGTCAGATTGAATCCATTTTATCTTCTTTCCTATTTGGTTATGAACCAAAGCCATGAACTCTTTGAACTTATCAAAGGTTTCATGTTTGTGATGTAATAAGAAGACAAAACTATACCATGAATTATCATCAATAAAGGTCACATAATATTGATGTCCATTGCGAGTTGTAGTACGAAAGGGATAACATACATCCGTATATATTAGATCTAATCTACCTTGGCATCATTCACCTTTCTTAGTGAAGGGTGCCCTGGACATTTTCCTATGAATATAATGTTCACAAGTTGGTAAATCACGGGCTTCTAGAAAATCCAAAGGTCCATCTTTTACCAGTCTATTGATCCTATCAATAGACACATGTCCAGGTCTTTGATGTCATATCATAGTTAAATGATCTTTATCCTCCCTTGATTATTTAGGGGTTTTAATATTAATATTAATGTTAATGTTATTAGTTGTATTGAGATTCATGATACATTCATGCATTTTCATTTCATAGAGTCCACCTGCTGTTAGAGTACCGCATGCTATTAAATTACCATAAAGATTTATTATAAGTTTATCACAGAAAAGGAAAGTATATCCATAACCAACAAGCTTAGATATGGATAGTAAGTTCCTTCTAACATTTGGTGCATAGAAACAATCTGGCTATCTTCCATTCATCAAGACTTCTAGGACTCTCCCACTGGATAATGATAGTCTACATATGCAATTGATTGCATACATGTATAGAAGCACCAAAATCAACAATCCAACTTTCTTCTTGCACTACGAATAAGTTGGTTTCGATGATGAATGTAGATATCTTATTTGACAGTGTTATACTTTTGTCCTTCTCTAAGGACTTTAGATATTGTGGATTCTTATTATTCCAGAATCCGGGCTTATTGCATTGATGGTAGACATCCATCTCTATGGATGTCAGATGTGTTGAAGCTTTAGAATATTGATCAACAGTGTGACATTTCTTCTTCTCTTGGATTACACCTTTTCGAGATCCATGCTTCCTCTCATGCTTCCCTTTAACCTATGCAACCATTGCACCACTAGAGCAAAATTCTTTCTTCATAATATACTTAGTGTATTTTAATGTAGAAAGAGTGCAATTCACATCTCTATACATCTCCTTCATATTTAGAAGGATGTCATGAGCAGATTCAATGTCTATAAGTTGCTTTTGAAGCACATTAGACAATGATCCAAGAATGTAGCAACGAGCGATCGAGTGATCATCATCCCTCTTTTTTTTGAATTCAAAGGCATCATCTGTCTGAGGCTTCTCATACTTTACAGACAAGAGAACATACGCTATGTGTTCTGTCTCACGTACGAGTTCCAAATTATGGATCCAATCAGAATAATTGGGGTTGATCAACTAATTGATCTCAAGTAGATTGTTAAGTGGGTTGAGAGATTTCATTTGAAATATAAGGAAAAATTGACTACACTTTAATATCTTGATTAAGGAAATTAAACAATATAATATTTTTAAATCAAGAATTCTAGTATTTTTTGTACTTTGAAATGCTTTCCCTTATAAGCTTTCAAAGCATGAGGCATGCTTAACCAAAGGCCTCACTAGAAGATCTGAGTCTCCTTTCCATTTTCATTGCACCCTAATAATATGAGAAAATGCAACTACGATGAAAGAAACAGGAACTCTTTTCACCATACAAGTCCAACTTGTACTCTCAGTTTGGTCTTCAACACCCACACCCCTCACATATATAGAGTTAGCATATTGTTGACTAAACCAACCGTTAATAAGCTAATATCAATTTACGTTATACACAATCCAATGCGACCTCAACAAAATGGAGAACAACATTGGGGTCACTACGATACGACCCATCCCTTTTGAGAAATGAATAACCCGATCCATGTGAATTTGTATTCCAGAGTCATGACTACACATGAGTGTCTCCAAAAATACAACCATGACAATAGAGTTCTTCGCAATGACGGCAGACCACGGATGTCATCATATGACTTTGTACATATCATGTTTAAATTAAAACCATTTCAAATCATATTCACATGATTAATCTAAGGGATAGAGTTCGGACACTTACTTATTGCCATAGTTTTAATCCAATTAAAATAATGACACAAGCATTACCAACAAGGGTATGATCTTTTTATGCACTTGATGTTACCATATAGTATTACATCCTCACTTAGTACGATTTAATGTTCTAATTTTAGTTGGTAAAGTATGCCATGACTCTTCACGCTACCTTTTCTTGAAACAAATCCAGCCAGGTCGGACAGATAATGCCAATAGAGAACGCTTCCACTGCAAATGTGGCACAGGGTGCCAATTAAGTAACTCATTAGAATATCCATGGCCTAAACACTTTCTCCGAATCAATTCGAGACAACACAATCGATAAATATTGTACTAATGATGTTATATCGATCTTTCGACCATATGTGATATTATATAGTAACTCTCAAATGTTTTAGGAATTAAAACTCCTTTTAATTTCCAATAAGGTCTAGTGTAACAATCTAGACTCCTTTTGAAAAATACTTTTTAAGTCCAAAAGTTCTAGTGCAACAATCTAGACACTTCTTTGAATTAAAATAATTTCAATTGCAAAGGAAATCTAGTGCAACAATATTGACAATTCAAAATTTTCGATTACGTTGTAAATATTCAAGTGCATAAATAATCAGAGTAAATATGGAATAAAAAAGACTTTCTAATTTATTATATATATATATATATATATTCAAAAACAAACATCAATTTCAGATTCTAATTTGCAAACCGTGACCATCACACTTGAAATTAAAAGACATCATATAACATGGACTAAAAATTCATTGTGACCTCAAATATTTCTAAAATATTAGGTCCAACTCCTGATGGCAATATATCAAATATATTTCCATCAATTTTGAGTCCAAAAATATGAGAAACAAGTCAATAAGACAAGCGAGTCCCCTTCCAACTACGCCTATGGAGAAATCCAATTTCTTACTACACATCATGGAAAATGTGGAATATTAGCCAAAAATTTGCCAAAATAATGTTAGTTCATCATATAAACTAGAAAATGGAGCGCAACGATTTGTGTATCTAGAAACCAAAAAAATAAGGAAATGATTTCCATTACAATTTATATTAATCATGATGAATATTGAAGAAAAAATCGGGGTTACCTCTTAAAACGTGAGTCTCTAAAGTAAGAGACCTCCTTAATCAAGTCCGATATATAAAAGTCTCTCATGTGGGTGCGAAGATGAATCGCGTTGCTTCCCATGGATCCGGATGTCGACCAGAGCAACAAGAAGAGGCGTATGAGAGATGGAGACTCTTTAGACTCTTCTAAATCTCAAGGGACATGAAAATTTTTAA
Source organism: Ottelia alismoides (assembly GCA_037367405.1). Classification (NCBI taxonomy): domain Eukaryota; kingdom Viridiplantae; phylum Streptophyta; class Magnoliopsida; order Alismatales; family Hydrocharitaceae; genus Ottelia; species Ottelia alismoides. The sequence goes on along the minus strand of JAZKJV010000517.1, from coordinate 230,027 downwards.
GGACCATTGCTCTCCAAAATTGTGTTGTAAAAGAGAGGGTCATGCCCTTCTTTTATACTAACACAACATGTCCAACACGCATGTTCTAGTTACTTGGATTTTAAATCAAGAGCTTAGAGCAAGTACTAATTCAATAAGGAGTATCTTCTTTTTATCTCCAATTAATAGTAACTAATTAATAATAAATAAGCAACAATTTAGCTTAACTAAAATTAGTTAAGGTTGTTGTGTTTTTATCTATTAATTAATTAACTTGATTAATTAACAATAAATACGCAACAAGTAAGCCTAACTAAAATTAGTTAAGGTTGTTGCCTTTTTATCTATTAATCAATTAACTTAATAATCCCATTATCAAAATTAGAGAGATTATGGAATTCATTGTTAAAGTTTATGAATCATATTCATGAGCTCAAAAATTAAATGTAAATCCAATTTACATCTAAAAAATTAATGTGAATCAAATTCACACAATTTCATGCCTTGAAAATATTATGCAAATCATATTTACAAAAATAATTATATCAATTATATCCATTAAAAATATTGTGAATCACTATTCACATTAAATAATGAGATATGTGTGTGTGTGTGAATCTCATTCACAAAATTTCCCTTGCAATAATAGCTATTTTTATTACAATATTGGAATCAATAGGTATGAGTCCTAATCCAATTAGGATTCATGAGATACAAATGCAGATACTTGGAGATAATGTCGAAGAGATCATACTATCCATGAATAGTGACATGAAATGTGGGTAACTATCCAATATAAGGATTTATATATTTTTTTGCAAAAATTCATCTACGAATGTTAAGCTCGAGCTGTAATGCTTTACACTCTCAGTAAGCCCAACGAAAAATATCACACTCTTTATGAGCTGGAGGAAGTGTCAATGAGCTAAATCCAGCTTCCTTGATCATTTCTAATCATAGTCCAAACCATTTATAGCTAAGAAATGAGCTCACAGAGCTTGTGTATTTCCATTTCCATGACCATCTCTGTTTCCAGCATTTGGACATTGAAATTGGAATTGGAATTGGAAATTGGAGTAAAATGAATTCTGATTTAATCTAATTAAATCACAAATCGTCTAACTAAGTGGAGAAACTAAAATCCATCATGTTTCATTACTTCTTCGGTATGGAAGTCTCATTGTCGATGATCCATTACAACAACAAGTGTAGTCCTGAGTATTCCAAATACTCATCCATCATTCACACTAGGATACTTTGGTAAATTCAAAGTTAAAACCCTGGTTTGATTGTCTTCTTCGGAATGTATCAATAGATTTTCTATTTGATAATTGGACGACAATATTAATCATATAATTTCCAAAATCATATATTAATATCCAGAATTTGTGTCTTATTTCATAAATAAGATGAACATGCATGGACTTTATTTTGACCCAAATCATCTCATGAGTGAGCTCTGTCTCTCGGTTCATCAAGTATGAACATGTATGATTTCTTTGAGTGATCATACATCTCATATGACTTCATATGCACATCAACATGCCGGTACATGGACCTTGGGTAGGGCACCAATCTATTGATCTATCAAATGTGCATACTCAGCCATATAAGTGCCTATATGTCTCAAGTCAATGGATGTATATATGATCGTGACAATTACGGTTCAGGTCTCAGTTTATCTCAACCTCATCAAGTGAACTCTGACTTGGTTATTCCAACACTTCCGAATTCCCATTTTTATTTAGAGGACCTGCATCAAGAAATCGATTGGAAATCATTCTTTAGAGAAAGATTGCCATCTCTTTCTCAGACTGGAGATCTTTATTGAATATCACATGTTTGAGGTCAGTTGTATCCTCCCAACTTCATGGTATTCAATATGACCATGTTACATAACCCTAATTATGCAAGGGGGCCTTAATAGTAAAGTGCATTCATTCAATATTTCATTTCTGATGGACATGATAAAACAATAACTTTTATCGCATTAATGTGTTATCAAGGTTTTACTAGTCCAGCAGTTTTCATCTATGTATATCATTTAGTGTAAATTTTAGATTCCATGTATTGCATCATGTATGAAGAGAATGAGGAATCACTGTAATTCTTCTTCTTAGCATGCATCTTTGAGTTCACGCTTGCATTCACTTTTTTAATTCTCCCCTCCTCAGTTTTTACAACTTAAGAAGTAAAGGAATTCGAACTGCTCGTTAGGCATGATATTTTCTGTGCTTATCTAAAGACTCAAGTGACACCCTTAACTAAAAACTGAAGCTACTAATCATGGTGGTTGTAAATAAACTGACATAAAATCAACCTTGTGACTAGTGGAGAGAAACCCTTAATTTATATAGTAAAGAATTGCACACTTAGAGTAAAGCCAAAATCTGAGGGCCTCATTCTGACTACGGAATTTAAAATGACTAGCTACTTCTCAGTGAGGGAACTACGGTCTCCCTTATAAGATTAGTTTCTTAAAGGACAACATGTAAGGCACCATCTTGAAGTAATATGGTAGTCGTTCTATGGTTCGTACTTACACCTATACTGACTGAAAGTGAATGCAACTTGTCGAATCAATTCGGGTCAGTCTTTATGACACTTTCTAGAACCTAAGATCCGCTTAATCTTCTCGAAGATCGTTTTACCATTAAATTAAAATTGAAAAGATAAACGACCAAACTCTAACATGCATTCATAAGTGTAGAGTGGATGAATCTACGAATTTAACTTGTGTTTATCTTGTGTGCATCAAAGACTTTGCAATTGCAAGCATATAATGTTTCGCAAATCACTCCCCTTCTCTCTCTTGAGAAGATGTTGGCACAATGGTCTTCATACCTAGACTCCGTGAGCTCAATGTACACGACCATGTATTGATACCCTTCATTCCAGGGAAATCCTCTCTTCGAAATTGATTCCCCTCAGTCATCATTTCCCTCTACCCCATACACTCCACCCTATGCCCATACTTCTTCCTGGATTAGACAGTTTTCACATTCTGACTTCCAATTGAACACAATAGAGAGAGCATATTCGAGGATGGAAAATAGAGTAACCAATTTCGATAGAGAAACACGATTTTTGGTTACCATGGACTTCCCACTTTTTGAACCACCCCTTACTCAGGTTGACTTTCTTCTTGAGTATGACTAATTTTCCTTCGACAATTCACGAGAAATCTAGAGTCAAGGAAATATGACTCATGACCAGATCACAACTACAATGAATAATCACTAATCTACTCAAGGTTACATGCTGGAGTCACGACATGTGGAGTACAATTATTCAATCCTATGTCATGAGTTGTTTGAGGATGAAATTGCTCGGATCAACCATATAGCTCATTCTTTTATAGAACAAATATATAATGTCTTCCAGTCAATGAAGAATTAAGAAGAAGTGACCACCAAGTGAACCACATATCCATCATGTGACACACACTCATACACAACCACCACTAACTTCTGACCAACCTACGAACATTATATCGAAAACACCAAAAAATTGAAAAACTAGAAAATCCAAAAAAAATGGACAACTCTAAAATGGAAGCATTTTGCAACAATGTGATTTTAGAGTTTCCCTTAATCAAGTCCATGAAATATGCATTGGATCTTAAGAGATTTGTAAAGAGTCGATTAAACCCTAGAAAGACGGGCAAGAAGCGATCAAGGACTTAATTTCATATCATCTCTATGGTAGTTCTTTGGCGTTGAATCATAAAGCTAAAAGTCGCAAAGTCAAGCAGTTGACTCGGATTACGTGTGAAATTGAGGATTCCATATTCACTCATGTTCAGTTAGATGATGACTCCACGTTAAAAATCCTCTCAAAGTTCATGTTTGATCAACTTAAGCTCGAACAACTCAAAAAGATTAGGGTGATCGTTCAACTACTAGATCGATCTACCAAAAAATCGTGAGGAATTGTTTCTATTGTCGTAAACTTCCGAGGTGACAAACATAAAGTGGACTTTATTTTACTTGAAATTGAGTACCATGTAAGGTTGTTTGAGTTTCCCATCAACATTAAGAAAGTCGTTCTTAGCCTCAACTAAGATAATTATTTATTGTGAGACTCAAGACATTAGGTTCCCGAATTCGGACCACAATGAAAAAACCCTCAATAACATGCCCAATCCTGAGACAACCCAACTAGCCACCGACACTCGTGATTAGGAGACGACCACTTCACATGATCAGACCTCTGTTCGTGAGATACAGACACAAACCCTAGGAGAGACACCCGAGAGATCGACTGTTGGACCAACATTCGATTCTCGCCATACTACAACTCCTATGAGGAACCAATATATAGGAGCTTAGGAGGAATTGGACCATGTTTAATAGGATCGTCGTGACTATTTAAGTGGACCAATTTTGAGACGGTATTAATTCATGAAATACTTGAACCATACTAGGAGCCTTCTCGGGAATCTTTTAATTTCACCAAAGTTCATGAATATCAGAAGGTGACATCTCCATCCCTAGCCACCATTCACACTTCCACCAGGAAAAATATTTGTCACCCAAAATGTGTTATGACCCTACAAGAATTGATCGAGTTTTAAGGAGATTCGTCTGACGAGGAACCCATAAATGTCACATTGGTTACTCATGATAGGGAGAAGAACTCTGATCTTCCTCCTCCCGATGCTTCGTACAGAAAAAAACTGACCAAGAAAGTCACCTCTGACCTTAGAAACTAGGTGATTTTTGAAGAGTAATCGTCTTTCCCTAAGCTGGTTCATTAGGTAAGTGCAATCAGTACCGCAGTTATCAAAGGACACTTACCTTTAGTGGACAATAGTTGGAGATCCTCTGCGTATAACTATTATCTTTTTGAAGATGACGCTGACGATGGATGGACTTCTACATCTTCTCCCTCTTCACCCCACTCTAGATACCTATACAATCTCCCACCACACTCCCACAAGAAGGTTCGTTGAAAACCTCCTTGACCCCCTTGTATATCCGTAAATCTACTTGATCCCCACTTTGTAATTACTTGATCATACTAAGGTTGACCTGAGCCAAAGTATAGGGGAACCGATATCATTGTATATACATCACCTCTATTCTTTCTTCTCACCATTGATCGCCTCATTTCTGGCTCATGTACTATACATAGACCCTCAAAAGCCTAAGTATAGGGGGGGCGAGCCCACTTCCTTTTTCTTTCTTTTCACTCAACCATGCATGGTACGAGCTATGTCTACATTTTACTTTGTACCATGAGGGCATAACACAAGCTAATTATAAGGGGTGTATATATTCTATATACTTTATCCATGGCTCATAATTTAATTATTTTCATATAAAAAATTGGGTATGGATTTAAGTAGTGTATATTATGAATATTATATATTTTTTGTATATAATACTTGTTTTCAAAACCTTTTGCAAAAATTAGGGGGCATAATAGTCTTTGAAAAAATAAAAATGAATCAAAATCCTTTTTCAAAAAAAACACAAACAAAACTAACTTAAGGTTTTATCCTTGACGTTTTCACTATCACTCAAGACTTGAGAAATGAAAGAAACTCGAGTTTTTAAGGTCCTTTGATTCAGAGTTAATTGGCCTTAGTCATTAGGGTTTGAGACTTAATAATCCACACTTCCCTAGTTTGAAAGATATGAACACTATATCACACTCTCAATCTCTATCTTTTAAGAATATGATCAGAACATAACATACACAACTGCATGATTGATGACATGAGTAGAGATTTCACTTGAGGGACTGGGACTAAAGATATGAGTCTAGACCTGATTCAATGATACTCGAGGATGGGATAAAATTGATGAAGGCTTCATAAAACTTGAGTGTCAGCAAATCCTAGCCAGTATATGACCAAGTCCGCATATTATCTTTTGATACTGACCTATGTACCATGGTGTGATGAAACTAAGTAATTGTTGATCAATGTGCATCAACTTGGTTAAAACATTGGAGCTAGCCAAAAGAAAAGATATAAAGAAATAAAGAAATATGAATGAAAAGAGCTCTCAAATACAAAGTTAATCTCAAAGAGCTTCAATCAAAGGCGAGCACTCCCAACCATTTCAAAGTGTCCACTTGGACCAAAGCTAATTTGGCCAACCAAGTTGGGCTAGTACCTCAAAAAAGGCTCTGCGTCGTAAGTGATATAAGTATGGGTGTAAGTATGTTAGATACTTGAAGAAGACACACCCCGGTGTACTAACAGGAAAGCAAGTACAGACAACTCAACACCTCTTGACGGACACAAAGGTCAACAACCAAAAATACATGTGTTTAGTAATAAGTCACTCGAGAGGATCCTTGTTCCAATGTGTGGGAGAGAAGAAAATACACAATCCTATTCCCTCCTTCAACTGGCCTTTCATCTACATTTTCAAGTCTGACAAACTACTGAAATGGTGGATTGAATGCAATAACTGATTTATTCTCTAGTGTTGAGGATTAGGTCTTGAGGAGAGTCTCTTGGATCAGGATTTTGGGTGACGTTTCGATTCGAATCTCATGATTGCAGTACATATTAAATGTCATTTCGTTATTTTATAAGTATAAATAGAGAGTCTCATAATTAGAGAAGTTGGATTTCTTTTGACTTAGGATTTTAGTACCATTAAAACCAAGGATTCTGAATGAGAAAGTCCTGAAATTCACACTTACACCGTCAGGGATTCAACCTTCTAACTCACTAAATACTTGAGGGCAAGCAAAGATCTAAGTATAGGGGTGTGATGAATCCATGATTCATCTATCTTATATGGAGATTTTAGCGAAATCCCCTTAGTAATTCACTAATTTAACCCCTTAAATTGTGTTTATTAACATTCACTAAATGTGCTAAAATTAAGGTAAAATATGTAATTAAATAACCCTATTTTTTCCTTTTTCGTACATATTATTTTATATATAAATATTAATGTAATTGATCAAATTATTTCTCTATTATATTCTTTACTTAATTAACTAGCTAAGAATAAAGAATCAAAACTCTTAAAATCACAAAATTAGAAGAAATCAAAAAGATTTGACATTGTATATTTTGTACATTTTTCATCTTTGTTGATTTTACACTTTGTACATATTACTTCTTTTGATTTTGGGTCCTACAAGTAAGTTGTAGATCTCATCGAGACGAGCAACTTTCATGTCGACCACTCTTTCTTTTGACTTCATTTATTCTTTTTTATTTTTTTAATTTTTATATTTTACTCTACCTTTATTTAATCCTTTATTTTATCTATTTTATTTTTAGTTTTATTTGTATATCATTTTTATTGCTTTCCCTTTTTCCTTTCCTCTCTTTTCCCTCTTCTTTTTCTACCTCTTCTTTCTTCTCTCTTTTATTCTCTCTCTTTACCTCACCAAGTCACGTGTGTGACACATAACCTCACTTGCATTCCCCAGGTAACGTGCTCTGCACATGACTACCCCCTCACCTCTCTCTTCTCTCTCCTAGGTACGTGCTCAGTACGTACCTTCCCCTCCCTCTCCCTCCTCAGGTGCACCTTACGTGGTCCACCCCCTTCCTCCCTTCGACCGTTCTCTCATCCTACTCCGCAATTGCCTGCCATCAACACATCCCACTTGCTATGGTTGTGTCGTCGGCCATCAACACCTCGCGTCCCCCACCGTTACACCCGTCTCCTATAAAGTCTCTTTGCTAGCGAGCTTCGATGCCATCTGCCATTTTCCCTCAAGGCCGGTGACAGCGGTCGACGACCACTGCAAGGTATGATCCACGATGAGCGGCCTAACAACGAGGGTTAAGTATCAAAATAAACAAAGGTTGTTGTGACCCCAATCAATTGGCCGACTCAACGAGAAAAATCAACACTAATAAAAATAAGAAAATCAATGTCAGCGGTCTGCTATTTTGATGTACCTGGTATAGCTATAAGGGTCGAACACAAGGAGCACGGAAAAGAACGAAGTAGTCAAATTTCAAAAATGAAGAAAAAATTTTTTAAGTGAATTTTAATTTTTCAAATTTTTAATTTTTTGAAGAAAGGCAAACAAGCACAAAACACTTAAAGCACACACAACACTATTTTTGGATTTTTTTAAACTAATAAAACATGCTCAGAAAATAAAACTAAAAATAATTTTTGTTTTTCTGGTTTTAAAGTATTTTAGGTAATTTTTCTAGATTTTTCAAATGTTTTTGTGATTTTATAAAAATCAAACAGTGACAAAAATGTAAAGAAGTGCACAACCAGGACAAAATTGCAAATTAAAAATATTTAAAGTGCCCCATGAACTAAAAAACTACAAATAGGAACTGAAAACACACTTTTTAGATTTTTCCTAGATTTTATATTATTTTTATAAGTTTTTAGTTGTTTTCTTATTTTTAGGATTTTTATATTGAATCTTCAAACAAAATTAATACTGGAGGTAAACCACAACAAAACACAAACACAAAAAATATAGAATTTTTAAGCATTTGTTGATTTTTTTTATTTTTCTAAGGCAAACATGGCTCTTTTTGGTGGTTTTTAAAAATAATAAATGCAATCAAATTAATCCACGAAAATTACAATAAAAACTACACACTAGTAGGGGCTAATAGTAATTTTTAGAATTAATTTAATTTTTATTAAGTCCAATAAAAATCGTGCAATTAAAGACAGCTCACATGGACAAAATGCAAATAGTTTAAGTCTCAAGACCAAACTATAACACAGTAAGAAAGTATAGGGTCAACTATGCAAAAAGCCCAGCCAATTCACGCACATGCTCAATAATCAACGCACAAGGGTATAAAGCAAATATAAAAACTTCAACCTTCATTTCATAACAGCATAATAGTTCAAGGTGAAAGTGCAAATAACCCATAAACACGTGAGGACACACATGCCTCAGACTCGGAGGGACTAAAATGCAAATATCAAAAGTGTGAGATCCAAACTGTAAATGTTTTTAACTACAACTTTTATTTATTGGACTAAATCTATAAACAGAAACATGCAATGGCATAAAGGAAATATACCCAATGGGGCACATGGCGCACACAAAGGACGGCGCTATCATATAGTTCTGATTATCTATTGCGGTGCATCTAACAGACTAGAATCTATCGCAGATGTGCATGTCAGATGCATCAGGTGCTCAGATCTAATAGCCCCAAAGCTGCCACTATCGGGTGGCTCTGATCGTGTCTGGCAGAGGCGGGCTCATCCAACGACAAAGAGATGGCCTGCAAGAATACACCTCCAGCGAACTTCAACCGAGCATCGGAGGAGATACGATGCTCCGATGAAGGGTCAGAGAGGTCCAGCAGTATCGTGAGAATGTTACACATCGAAGGGGTGGCTCCGATGGTCAGGAGGATGGTAGGATGATCGTGGCGATGAGGGTCCTCCAGGAGATGCTCTACCTGAGCAACTGGGGATCCAAAGTAGTCTCCAGGCACGTGTGATACCTCCAAGGGGTAGAGAGAACTCGGGGCAATGCTCCAGTCCCTGTTATTGCTTAAGAAGATAAGGGAAGTGGCTGGGGATGGTATTCAACCTTCGGTGAAGGCGAGGGAGGGAGGTTTAATCCTCAATCTCGCTGTGATGGGCGAAATTCACGGTGATCAGGATGCGTAGGAAGGTACGAAGTGAATCGAGGGTTCGATCGATGTGGAAGATGGTGGATATCGTAGCTCCAGACCTGATGGTTGGAGCTAAAGGTAGGCGACGGTGATGGATTTGGACTATGGATTGAATAGGAAAAGATGAAGGTTAAGGAAGCTACCTGAAGATACCAACGGACTCTGCGGCTCCAAGCGAATGTGATCAATGAGGTCTTGGCCTAAAACAAGTTGCGGTGGGGTGGGAGGCTACTCACAGTGGTTCTCCGGCCACGAAGTGAGCTACGAGCCTCCAGGCGTCTCCGACGAATCCTAGGCTACTCCTCCGACATCTATCACTCTAAGGAAGGGAGCTAGGGGATAGTGGTGGCGCGAGGGATGAGTTGAGGCGCACAGGAGGCAGAAGAGTGGTTTTATAGGGTTCCCCGAGGTCCAGAAAGATCAAAAGGGGGCGCACAACCCTAAAAGGATCCGATCTAGCCTAGGGATCTGCGAGGATCATGGATCCTAGGAGAAGAATCGGGCGAAGAATCGAGGGGAACGGAGGTGGGACTCGGGCGCTATAAAATGGAGAAGAAGCTTAGGCGAAACAAGGCGTGACCTGGCCCTGCTGGAAGAGACCGCTGAATGAGGTCAACGGGCTGACGTGGCCCAATGAGAAAACATAATGTACAAAAATAAAAGAAAATTGAAGTAAAAATAGTAAATGAATTTAAAATAAAAAGTGTATAAAATAAAAAATGTTTATTTTTTAATAAACTATTTTTATGTGATTTTTAGTTATTTTTATGAAAAATAAAATAAGGTATATGCAATATATAGTATTATATACATGTATAATATACCTATGCATTATGTACAAGAATTTTTATTTTATTATTTTTACAAAAATTCTTTTTGTTTTATATTTTATTTATTTATAAAATAATTTAAGGTATAAATAATGATTTTTATTTATTTTTATTAATTGTTTAAAGGTGTAAAATAAATATGTTGTAATATATACATGTGTATTTTGTACAAGGTTTGATGATTTTATTTTTATTTCATTTTTCTGATTTTTATTTTATTTTTATTTGATTTCTAGGGCTATATGCAAGGGTGTAAAAGAATAAAATAATTTTATTTTGTCAAATAAGTAAATAAATATTATGTACATGTATAGGTGATATGTATAATACATAGTGGACCCTTATCTCTCTCTACTTATTTTCTTTTGGGATCAGGTCAAGACTTGCCCTTCTCTTGAGGCTTGGGTCACTCTGTATTTATTCTAAATACCTCTTTCTTTTTTCTTTTCCCCTTAATTATTTTTTTTTGCAAAATAAATGCTACATATGATATATCGACAATGACATGCAAAATGCTAAGTTATTATATTTACAGGTATTTACATGTTGTTTTTCCAAAAAGAAGAGATAAAACAAAAGAGTAAAGAGTGAGCATCACCCCCCTATTCTTTACTTTTGCTAGTCCCTTAGCAAACACTTATTTGAAAAAGAAGTAAAAACAAGAAGAAAAGAAAAGAAAAAGAATCAAGGCTGATTATTAAACTTATCTTTATTACATTGAAGTATGCAGCTTAGTTAGACCTTTGTACTATTTAGTTAGTGGAACCTTATTGGGAAATAAGTTTAAGACTCAACAGCCTTCAAGCTCCACAGTTCTATGGCCTTTAATAACCAGGTCAGAACAAGTCTAAATACACAAACTCTAATGACTATGCATCTTTCCTTGTACTGTGTAAGTGATATGTAGCTCACCACCTTAGAAATGAAAATGAAACAACCTCCCTCAACAAGGTAACTCTAATCCCCCAATCTAGCAGCTCTTTCCACGAGGAGCGGATATTCCCTTCTAAGTTCAAGTTCAACCAACTCAAGAAGAGGGGAAAGAAGAGAATGGACCGTGACCAGTGTTGCCACGTATCCCTTGGAGCTTAACCAGTGTAGCCAAGTCTCCAGCTGCAAGCTTCCATGAGATGAGAAGGTGGAATACATAAGCTTTGCTTATTCACTATATACACTCCGGCAGGCATTTTATTTTCAATTAGGTCTGCCCACTTTTTTGAAGTTTTTCTTGATTTTGCACATTTTTTGATGTGCATATATACAACATATTTACATGGTGCAGCATGTACATAAGGAGTTTTTTCTCTTGAGCCAATAGACAATCCCTCTTTTGAAGCATTATTGCAACCCACAAACTCCTGTCTTTAGACCTCAGTGCCACTAGACCAGGTTGATATGCACATCCCTCCCTAGAGCAAGACAAGAGGTTCCGACTAGCTGTACTACCGTCGTATGCTACCCTAGGCCAGAGAATTCTGCCTCCTCACCACCTCATCTGTGTTGAGCTATGTGTAAGGTGTGTGTCCAAGTCAAGCCATTGTCTCTGAGAGTCATTCATGTGTTGTTAAGTGTTCTACTTAGGCTCATCAAGATGACATGTTAGCACATCCTAATGGACTCAAAGAGTTAAGTCATTGTGGATAAGAAAAGTCTTAACCCCAAATCCTATAAGGTTCCTTTGAAGTTAGGTGGATTAAGGTCTTAACCAAGCCCATTTTTCAATTTCATTCCAGGCTAGTTTTATTGTCAACTATGATTCAAAAGAATGTACAAGCAGATATTTACAAAACTCTTTTGGAAGATTTTTCAAGATATGCAAATTTTTATGAAAATTTTTTAATGCAAGGAAAAAGGAAAAGTTTTGCAAAATATTTACAAACATTTAAAAACAATTTTTTTGCAAACTTTTATTTTCCAAACATTTTTCAAACATTTTGTACTATATACATAATTTTGATATAAAAATATTTACAAAACTTTACAATCAAAATCATTTTTACAAAAGTTTGTATAAAATAGTTTTTACAAAAGCTATTTACAAACATTTATGTACAAGAAAAATTTTAAAATTTTTGTCAATTTTAGCCATATTATTTTTTTAATACACTCACACAAAGTACGAGTTATGGCTAAAGTATATATACAATATATACGATAGCCCCTATACTTAGCTCGAATGATGTCCTCAGAGTGATCAAAGAGCGATGAAAGGAAGACATAACTCGTGTTGAGTATTGAGAAGTGAAAAGAATGCTATATTGCAACGACGAATGAAAGAATGAATGAATAGAGGTCGGTGATCCCCATATACTTAGGATCAAATAATCCTAAGTATCGAAATCTGTACACAAGGGGAAAACCGATGAATAAGATGTAAATGTATTACCTCCCCTATATTAGGGTAAAATATCCCTAAGTATAGGCAGCAAAACAGACGTAATGAAATTAAATAGATAATCACAAGTCTGATACCCCCTATACATAGGATAAAACACATCCTAAGTATAGTACAATAATAAGATGAAAATGGGGTATTAGACAAAAGAATGAATGATATGGACAACTGGATCTATACAGCAGCATAAGAGAAGTGAAAATCAGGCATGGGATGCAAATGATGTGCGTCAAAGACCACACCTCATGCAAAATGAATAGGAGCAATGTCAACGATCAACAGATCATGATCAAGATAAGGCTTCAGGCGCTGACCGTTAACTCGAAATGTGGAATCACATGACAACTCGTATATATCAATGCTCCTGTTGTTGTGTACCTTTCTGACTAAGTAAGGTCCCTTCCATTTGTTTTGTAATTTCCCTGGAAATAATCTCAACCTAGCATCGAATAGCCAGAATCTCTGGTTCGGCTCAAACTGTTTATGGTTGATATGATAATCATGCCATATCTTCACTCTATCCTTATATTGTAGGTTACTCGAAAAGGTTGTATCTCTCAACTCCTCCAGGGCTGCCAACTCTGCTTTCCTCTGCTCTCCTACACTCTTGGGATCCAATAATAACTATGTGACTGTCCAAAGTGACTTATGTGTGATTTCCATCGGTAAATGGAATGGTTTTCCATAAACGAGATGAAAGGGATATTTACCCAAAGGTGTCTTGAAGGATGTCCTGTAGACCCATGAGACCGAGTCCAAAAGCTGTAACCAATCCTTTCGGTCTAGGTGGACAACCTTATGCAATATAGTCTTGATCTCCCTTCGATACTCCATCAAGACCATTGGTATGAGGCTGATATGGAGTGGCAACACGATGGTCAATGATGAACTCATTAGCAAGGGCCTTTACATTGTCGTTGATAAAGTGAGTCACCCCATCAGATATCAAAATTTTAGGTACCCCAAATCGTGAAATGATATTTTTCCTCAAAAATCTGCATACAGTCTTAACATCTACGGATCGGGCAGGGATGGTCTCAACCCAACGACTCACATAATATACAGCAAGCAGAACGTACTCGAACCCCTGATTCTTAAGGAATGGACCCATGAAATCGATGCCCCATGCGTCAAAAATCTCACAGAAGTGAACAAGCAGCATTGGCATCATATCACGCTATCCACAAGTGCTCATCCTCTGACAGTCAGTGCACCTCTTCTTGAATTCATCTGAATCCTTGAAGAGGCTAGGCCACCAAAGTCCAGATTGGAGAACTTTCTGTGTTGTATGTATCCTAGAATGATGTCCTCCTGCCTCAAGCTTGTGGCAATACTTGAGGACGTTGTGGTGCTCCTCCTGAGGAATGCACCGACGTCAGACACTATCCCCCCCTTCATGATAGTGGGTGAGGTCCTCCCAATGGTACGACTTGACCTTCGCTAGGAAGGTCTCAAGTCACTGCATGGGCGAACCTTGTGGAACTTTCTTGACGACAACATAGTTCACAATGTTAGCGTACTATGGAAGCGAGGTGATAGCAAGAATCGTCTTATTTGGGAATATCTCTGTAATAGGTGCGATCTGATCAGAGTCCTCAAGGTTCTCTAAGTGGAAGAGGTGATCTACCACCACATTCTTGACTCTAAGATTATTCTTAATCTCTATATCAAACTTCTGGAGTAAAAGGATCCATCTGGTCAATCTGAGTTTGGCATCCTTCTTTGCCATGAGGTATCGAATGACGGTGTAATATGTATAAATGGTCACTCTAGATCCAAGAATGTACGATCTGAACTTATCCAAAGCAAAGACTACGGCTAGAATCTCCTTCTCAGTCATAGTATAATTCCTCTGAATGGCATCCAAACTACTGTTAGCGTAGTGAACGGCAAAAGGCAATCCATTCCTTCTCTATCCTAGCACATCCCCTATGGCAAAATTAGAAGCATCCATCATGATCTCGAATGGGAAAGACCAATCGGGTGGCTGAAGGACATGAGCCTCAACAACTAATCCTTGAGAGTCTCAGATGACACAAGACACATCATCTATAATGAATTCGGTGTCTTTGGTCAGCAAATCAGTAAGCAGTCGAGCAATACGACTGAAATCTTTAATGAATCATCGGTAAAAACCGACATGCCCCAGTAAAGACTGCAGCTGACACAAATTTAACGATGGATTGAGATTTTTTATGATATCCACCTTGGCCGGATCGACCTCCATGCCCTTGTTGGAGATGATCTGGCCAATCACCGTCCCCTGAGTTATCATGAAATGACTCTTCTTCCAAGATAATACAAGGTTGACATCTATGCAGTGATGAAGTACACGGTCTAAGAAGTCAAGACAAGCATCAAACCCATCGCCATAGACCGAAAAGTCATGCATGAAGACCTCTAAACAGTCACCCACCATGTTTGAAAAGATGTAAATCATGCACCTTTGGAATGTAGATGGGGCATTACATAAACCAAAGGACATCCGTATAAAGGCATACGTCCCAAACGGACAGGTGAATGCCATTTTCTCCTGGTCTTCGGGCACTATGGCCACCTGGTTGTAACCTGAGTACCCATCGAGAAAATAGTAAAGACTCTTCCCAGCTAGCCTCTCGATAATATGATTAATAAATGCTAGTGGGAAATGATCCTTCTTGGTGGCATGATTCAATCGTCTGTAGTCCACATAGACCCCCCAAGAAGTGGGTACCCGGGTAGCTATCTCCTCTCCAGACTCGCTCAAAACTATCGTGATACCCATCTTGTTGGGTACCACATGCAATGGACTAATCCATTTGGAGTCGGAGATGGGGTAGATAAAGTCGGTGCTCCACCACTTCGATATTTCCTTCATGACCACATCTTAAAGATTCGGGTCCAGCCATCATTGGA
Source organism: Ottelia alismoides (assembly GCA_037367405.1). Classification (NCBI taxonomy): domain Eukaryota; kingdom Viridiplantae; phylum Streptophyta; class Magnoliopsida; order Alismatales; family Hydrocharitaceae; genus Ottelia; species Ottelia alismoides. The sequence continues at coordinate 214,330 of JAZKJV010000517.1, read as the reverse complement.
ACTCACGCAATGGCTTGGCGTCCTCTTCGAGATAGATGTGGTGGTAGTACAGGGTCGAACTTATCCCCTGGAGATCAGCTAAACTCCATCTGATTGCCTTGCATTTCTTTCAAGAACCTCCATCAAATGAGATCCTTGATCTCCAGTCAAATGTGCTGAGATAATGTCTGGGAACAAATCTGGCTCACCTGCAAGGAATCTGTACTTCATGCTCTACGGTAAGGTCTTCAATTATGGACAAGTGGGAGCTGGCAAATTTAACTTCTGAAATGTTTGAGTGAAGGTTACCTGATCTGCATGAGAGAACTCTCGTTGTATCTGTGAATTTGATGAAGATGGTCTTGTTTTTGTATCTATCATCTGACCTGGCTCGCTCTTCACCCTAGATGTCGGCTCTAAAGACATTAGACACGATAGATAATCATCAAACTCCTACAATTGAAATCGGTGTCTGTGTCTGAGGGATCTGAATCCGAATCACAAGAAATAAAATATGCCTCACTATTCATGTCACGATCATCAGCCACTAATATGTCAGGTGCCATGAGTGCGTTCTCTAAACTCTCACCAACTAGAATATGTAAATCTATAGTGTCTGAATGTGTGACAAGAGCTCGTCTTGTCGGGTCTACCCAAACTGCCTCATCATCTGTAATCACAAAGTCACACTCCTGATGGACATCTCGCTCTGCATCTATCATCTGCTCTGAATCGATCATCTGCTCTGAGTAAGCTGAATCACTCGCTCGAGTCTCCTCGATTGTCTCTATTTGTACACTTTCACCCTCGGCGTGAATACCTTCCTGCTATCATGATCGGACACTGCCTTGGCTGTAGCCAAGAAAGGGCACCTAATATGATGGGGGTATGGGTCACAGACTTAGGGATCTCCATGTCTAGTACAATAAAGTCCACAGAGAATTTCAAGCCCTGAATTGTGACGACCACGCCCTTGAGTAACCCCTTCGACCTCTTGATAGATACATCCACAAACCGAAGGACTGTTGACGAGCCGTGGATCTACCCTTTCTAATGTGTCTAATTTGACTATTTCGTTGCAGTCGGATAGATCCGCGTCGATAAAAAATAACCGCACAAATCTATTAATCGTTAAATGAAATTAAGCGCGGTTTTATGTTTATTTAGCATGGGCAAGCCCCAGGGTCGACTCAAGGAGGCAAAGGAACACCTCGGAATCAAGTTAGAGGGATTAGATTGTGGTTTTCCAAGTGGTTTTTTTTTGGTATTTTTGTATGCATTATAAATGAAAATGCAATGATGCGAACGAACAAGGCTATTAAGAAAACGATCACTTAGCCTAATTAATCTTTGATGTCAAATTGATTCAAATCGACCAAGTTATATTTTCCTGTAAACCTAATACAACAACGAATGCAAAATATTTTTTTGGAATTTTTGGATTTAAGATGCACACATGAAAAATGCAAACTTTTTTGGGGGTTTTGTGCAATTTTTCGTGCAAATGATATGCAAAAATTAAGAAAAAATTAGTGGAAGTTAAACATGATGAAATGAAGCTGCACTAATTTTTTAGAATTTTCTGACACTTTATGATTTTTTTATGATTTTTTTAATGAAACTAGCGCGACTGCAGGTATTTAATTTCTAATAAATCCACGAAGTTAAATTATCCAGAGATTGATTTATCTCAAATAGATATTTTAATAAGGAATCCGGGAGACTAGAAATTTTGTAAAAATCTTATACGTGGATTTAATTAATAATCAATTACAAAATTCATTCTACAAATTATTTTATGCACAAAACAACTCTTGGATGAAACTTAGACAGTAATTAAAGCACACTTAAAGGCATCATCTGTAATTTTTTTCGCAATTTTTGGAGTAAGAAATATGGTTGTGTGAATTTCAGAGCTTAAATGGGCAAAATATTACTCAATTTCAATCTCTGTTTTTTAATAAATAATCTGATGCTCATAAAAATATAAATAAATATCCACTAGATAAAGAATTAGATGCTCATCAAAATGCTATTTTTTTAATTAAAACTTGATGCAAAATGGCTGTCCAAATTAATGTTCGAACGCAGGGGTGTCAATGCAATACAGAATCAAAATGAAATGAACTGAAATATGCTTATGATGTTTTTACAAATAATGAAACAGAGAAGACTACATATGCAATTTTCACAAAAATAAAAAATGAAATAAAAGAGACCTGGACGTGCTAGGGCACGCACGATCTTGAGGAGTTGGCATAGTTGGCGGCATGCGGGGGAGAGGCTAGCAGCACGCACGGCCGGTGGCGAGGGGCCGCGGGGTTGGCAGCCGCGGTCAAAGGCTCGGGGCGACGGGCACTCGAGGGGCCGACGCGTGGGCGCGACGCACAGGTAGCGCGAGGGTGCAGTAGGAGGCGGAGGCGTGCTCGGCGGTTTGGGGCGCGCGGTGCATGTGGAGGCGCGTGCGCGGCGCCGACGGAGCGATGGAGGGCGCTGCCACGCGGCGGTGCGGCGCACGAGAGTGAACGGCCGCGGGCGACCTGGGAGGGCGGAGCTTTGGCCGCTGGCGCGACGGAGAGGTGGCGCGTCTGTTGTGCACTGCAGACGGCTACAGGGGGTCGTGGTTGCTGGTGTGGAGGAGGACGGACGGCGGTGCCGCTGGCGGGGTGGAGGAGGTGCACGGGCGGAGCACCACGCACGAGGGCAGCGCTGGGGCTGGATCCGCAGGGCGGTGGCCACGTGCGTGGGGCGGGGCACCGAGGAGCACGTCGACTGCCGGCCTGGAGATGGGGCTTGGCCGTGGACTTGCAGCTTTTTTTTCTTTTTGTTTTTGTATTTTTTGGTTGTATTTTTTTTTAACAGGGAATAAAAATTTGGAATGAATAAAAGGGGGGTGTGTGTGTGTGTGATGGTGATTGTGGTGATGTTCTCCTGTTCTCCTGATGAAAATGATGGTGGTGAATGAAATGGTGGTGTTGTTTGGTGTGCTTTTTGTGTGATGAATAAGATAGATAAATAATGTTAGATAAAAAAATGGCAAAGCAAAGATAGAGTATACTTACCTATGTTGTTCGTCGGATTGTGGAGTCGCGTCGTGCGGCTTCTGGTTGTAGCCTCGATTCGATTTGACGAAAAATCGAAGAAGCTCGGTTGTGACCCTAAATGATGCACAACGACACAAGGAGGAGCCCTCGTTGATCACACCTTCAAAACCGTCGATGCTCGACCGAGAATATTGACGTTGTCACCGGCAACACTCTAGGGCTGGTGGTCTCTCCCTCTCAATTGAAGAAATGGCAGATGAAGGGAAATGATGGATGTGATGGTGAATAAAAAGGAAGGGAAGGGAGTTAGAAAATGAGTGGAGAAGGTGGAGAGAATGGTGGAGGAAGTGGGGTAAGTGTGGCTTGGAGTAGAAGGCAAGTAAGGAGGAAGAAGTAAAAGGGAGTATAAATAAATAAATTAATAAAATAATATAGTAGGCTACTAAAAATAATTAAAATAGCAATAGTAAAATAATAATAATAATAAATCCGAAAATAATAAAATAAATCCGAAAATAAAGAAAATGGGGTGACATGTGGCGGCTCCAGAAGCTGTCACATGTCGCTCCTAGAAAATTCAAAAATTAAATGTAAAGAAAATAAAAAAGAAATAACAAAAGGGATTAAAACAAAAAGTGGTCAACATGAAAGTTGCTCATCTCGACAAGGTCTAAAACTTTCGTGAATGGCCGAAAATCAAAGGAAGTGATCTGTACAAAAATGTATTTTAGGGTGGTACCTTATAGATTTAAAATACCGCATTTTATCTTTTGTAATTTTTTTGTCATTTTTAAAAAAGAGAAAAATCAAAATAAAGTTAGAAAAAATATGAATGGAATATTTACAACTTAATCTATTTTTTTGGATTTTTAATAATTAAGAAAAGAAAAGGATAAATACAGGGGTAAAACGGTCAATATGTACAATATACAAAAGGGGCCCAAAACCCAAGTTTTGCATACGAGCTCCGATTTTAACGAAATTGGTCTTGTTTCGATGGTCTTTGAATATATATTATTTTAAAAGTGAGTTGACCTAATTCGGAGGTTGTATAAGAGAGATATGTGCGTTTTAAGGCTCCTAGTCTCAAACTTGGATTGGGGGTTTATTGGTCAATTTTACAAGTTAATATTTTTTTGATATTTTTCTTTTATTAGTGTTAGTAATGTACACACTATAGATTAGTTTTATTGGATTCAGAGTTAGTATAAAATATATACAAATAAGGTATTTTAGCTAATATTTAGGTGAATATTTACAAGTGAATTTGGCTTCTTATTTAATGCAATTATGAATGCTAAAATGCAGATATTATGCTTGCATGCATGAATGCTAATTTTGCAAGATAAGGGGAAATATGCTGCTATTTACTTGGGAACAAGACTCTATTTTCAACTTTTAGAGTGATGAATCACAGATTCATCAACCCCCTATACTTAAACCTTGCTCGTCCCCGAGCAACTAAAATGAAATGCAAGAGTGAAATGATTTTGGGTTCCATACCAAGGTCATGAACAAAAGTTAAAAATGGAGCTTAACTCGATCTCTGGATTAATTGTGTGGCGGAACCTTATTGGGACCTGAACTTAAGACCTAACAGACTTCAAGTTCCACAAGTCTTCTATTCAAGACTCCTCAATAGTCAGGTCAGAACAAATCCTCATGCGTAAATTTCTGATGACTATGATTCTCACTTGTACTGTGTAAGTGAAATGTAACTCTCACATCAGAAATGGCTCAGAAACAGCCTCCTCTAACAAGGTAAATCTAGTTACCCGGTCCAGTAACTCTTTCCTCGAGGAGCGGGGTATTCCCTTCTAAGTTCAAATGCAACCAGCTCAAGAGGAGGGGGTAGAGAGAAGAATGGACGGTAGCTAGTGTAGCTACCTATCCCGGGATGCCTGACCAGTGTAGCCAAGTCATCCAGCTGCATTTTCTTTGCTAATATACATACTCCGACATGTATTTTATTTTCACTTGGACCTGTCTGATTTTTTTGGAGTTTTTGCTTTTTCTTTTTTTTGAACTATATACAAGGTGCAGCATGTACATCAGGAGTTTTTCCTCTTGAGCCAGTAGACTATCCCTCTTTTGAAGCATTATTGCAACCCACAGCGTCCCGTCCTTAGATGTCAACACCACCAGACTAGGTTGCGATGCACTACCCTCCCTAGAGGAGGACAGATGTTTCCACCAGTGTGCTACTCCAAGCTAAAGGATTCTACCTCCTCACCACCTCATCAATTAAGAGCTACGTGCATTGTGCTTGTCCAAGTTAGGTCATTATCTAAAATAATCATGTGTGTGCACGAGATATTCTACTTAGACTAATCAAGATGACATGTGAACATAGACTTGCGGACTCAAAGAATTAAGTCACTTGACCTGAGAAATCTTAACTCCAATTCCTATAAGGTTCCTCTGAAATTAGGTGGACTAAGGTCAAATCAAGTCCTTCCTCAACATCTACTCATAACTTTGTTCAGAACCCACTAGCTTTTCACCTTGCATATGCAAGATATGCAGATGAGATGCAGATGACATGTTATGTAGATGAATGAAATGCAAGACTCTTTTTTTAATGAAAGGATGATATGCAAGAGTAAATAAGAAGCCTATTTTTTGTTTTTGTTTTTTTTCAAAACTTTGGTAAACCTCCTATGTTACAACAATTTTACAAGAGTGTTATAAGTGTTATACAAAAAATTTTACAAGTGTTATATAATATACAAGTATACGTGTATTTTAATTTTTTTTTCAATTTTTACAAAAGTTTTACAAGTATTATAGAAAAAAAAATTCCAATTTTTACCCACCCGTACTTATTGCAAAACTACACAAAAATACGTGAAAGTACGAGCTATGGGTAAAGTATATATGTAATATATACACGCCCCCTACACTTAGTGTGTGCTATGTCCTCAGAGCACGAAAAGCGGAGAAAAAGACATAGCTCGTGCTAAGCGTAGGATAGCTAAAATAACAAAAAAAAGTATAGAATTCATCCCGCCCCCCTATACTTAGGCTCTGGCAGCCTAAGTGTAGAGGAAGATCAAAAATGGAGCGGGCGAGGTTAAAAGGGGAAATGGAGGAATAAATACACGGCGGGCATCGGTCCCCCCTATACTTAGGCTCTGGTCAGCCTAAGTATAGGACAAGAGTGAGTGTGAGAACCGATGAGATCTAGAGAACATACAGCGAATGGTGAAGAGACTCGGGTCACTCACCCCCTATACTTAGGATCTGATCATCCTAAGTATAGCCATAAAATGAAATGATATGGAGCCAGGACGAGTGATTCGAATCACTGGGGGAGGGAGGGAAAGAAAATATATACAAGGAGGATTGATAATATATAGGGATCAAGAAGGTTTGTGACGAACCTTCTTGCGGGAGTGAGGAGGTGGGTAATATACAAGTGTGTCGCTGTCGGAATCGTCCTCAGATGAATAGTAGTGAGGTGAAGGGATCGTCCAACGAGGGTCGACACACGGCTGCTTGCTTAGATACGGCTTAAGAACATCTGAACTGAGCTCACTCATATAATCACCTTATCCGGACCCGATAAGGATTCCTCTGAAACTTCCTTCTCCAGAGTGTTGAAGGAAATTTTCTTGGTCGGTTTTCTAGAACCTGAATCATTGAGAGGGAGATGAGAGCGACACACCTTGAGAGGTTCAGGGGAACACCTCGAGGAATCAATTCTCGACTTCCTCTCACTAGATAGCCGACTAGAAGATGGAGCAACCGTGTTTTTATGTGGAGTCAATTTGGTCTTGGTTGTTTCCATTGAAGGTCCGGGATGTGATGCGGTGCTGACCGTGGGTTCCTCATCAGACGAGTCACCATATAGATTAGCATATTCCTGAAGGGTCAGCACACGTCTCGAGAAGGTGCTAGTGATCTCAGTTGACTTGACATTATTAAGCTCTTGTGTCGGATCATCAAAATGGTCAAGGCAATCAGCAAAGGTTGTGTCTGACTCAATGATATCTTCTGGTCGTGAGTCCTCCTTAGAAGCTGTCACGGTGGTGATGCAAGCAGTTGATGAAGTGGAGGTGTGGGGAGTCTCTGAACCAACGGTCATCCGGACAGTCGGTCTCTCAGGTGTAGCAGAGAGGTGTGATTCATCTTCCTCTCGATGGTCATGATTGTCAACGGATGTGCGGGTCACCTTAGAGTAAAGTTTATCAAAGAATGGATGAGGTCGAAGCGCTCCCAATGCTGAAAAATCGATCTCCCGAGTCTCGCAATCTATAGTCACCTTAGCCAAGGCTAAGAACGGCTTCTTGAGAATAATCAGAGGCTGGGTAAACTCTCCTCGGTGCTCGATGTCAATGATCGTGAAGTCCACCTGGAGGAGAGCACCTTGGAAAGTAACAATGACTGAAATGTTTCCTCTTACCGTTTGATGGATCGATCAGCCAGCTGAACGATCTCTCTCGACTTCCTAAGTGGCCTGAGTTTGAGCTTGTCAAACACAGAGGTCGGAAGGATATTTATCGGTAAGTCATCATCGATTCTCGCATGGGTAAAGATGGTGTCTTTGATTTCACACTCAACTCGGGGCAACCGCTTCACTCTGCGGCTTTTGGTCTTTCTCCCCATCACCAAGGAGGTAGCCATAGACACTATGTATCTTTCGGTCCTTGTCCTCTTATTGCCCGGCCTCTTGGGCATCAATTTACTTCTCACAAATCGTTTGAGGTCGGGAAAGTGATCTATGGACTTCATTAAGGGAAGATTTAAAATCAGATCTTCGTCGAGTGCTTCCCTTAGGGCAGGATTCAATTTTTTAGGTCTTTTTCATTTTTCAATTTTTATGTGATTTTTTGGTTTTTCAATTTTTTTGGTGTTTTGGATAGATGAAGGATCAGACTCAAGATTGGAAGGCAAGGAGTTAGTAGAAGAGGAAGATAGAATGGACTCCAGCTGTACAGAAGATGTGGGTTCCCTAATGTTTGCTTGGTTTTCAACATCAGATCTACTTACATCCTTTTCCACTTTCATTCCCAAGCTGGCAGACATTGAGTGCAATATTTCCATGACATCTCTCAACTTGTTACCTAATGATTCATTTTTCTCAATAAGTCTGGAAATGTCATCCTCCACAAAATTCCCATGACAGTTCATGGGAGAATTTTGCTCAAGTGGAGGATACTGTTGAGATATTGAGGTCTCATACTTAACATACCTAGACTCTGGCATGTAATGCTGTGTCGAGTATGGACTATCCAAATGGCAAATATTGGTCGGAGCCTCATATGATGAAATGGGGACTAATAAGTCTAGCTCATGAGTCCAATCTTGTGAATGTATAGGCTCTCCAAATGAAGGCTGGTTAATGGAGGCTTGATCACTAAAGTCAATCAAGTCTGGGAAGTCATGATGTACAAGCCTCTCCATTTGGGTTGTTTGATCGACCAAGTTATGCCCAAAGGTCAAGTCGGGATGTGTATATGCTAATTGTTGTATGGTCCCTACTTGAGTTGAGAATGAAGTCTGTGGGGGCATATAGTTTTGCCAATCATCTATCTCAGCAGTGGCTTGCTCTTCATTCGATTCATTGATTCCTGCAAGCTCTCGAGAATAAGGACAGTCAGCCCAAGATGGAAGTGGACCCGGAGTGTTGGAATATGGATGGGTGAGAAATGTGAAGAAGTGGAGAAGTCAGTCGAAGTTCTGACTTCATAATCGGGTTGAGGTGGAGCCGACCACGGGTAAGGGTCTCCCGTGGATGGCGGAGGATACATGGAAGAAGGAAAAGGCGAAGATGAAGGGTATATGATCGAGAAAGATTGACTAGAGGTCTCAGGGTATGGGGTCCAATATCCCGACATCTTGAAGAGGAAAGGTGAATGTAAGAAGATTGAGGTAGAAAACGTGCAATTACACAGAATAACATACACGGACAAACACAAAGACAAACGCAAGAGCAAACCCCGAGTTTACACTCAACACGATGAAGGACTCGAGACCGAGTTCGATTAGTCTGATTGATTTTAAGTAAGAATTTTCAAGCAAGATAGCAAGGATTACGCAGGCTAGAGGGAAGTCGGCTCAGAGCCGGATGCGTCTTCCCTGTTTAACCTGTCACCTAAGATACCGCCGGTCCTTCCTTTCTTCGCTCCTATCCCAAGTTGATGGATTAAAAGACCTGCCCCTATCTACCTGCAAGCAGGCGGAGGCTGACAAGGCCGGAACTTCACCTTGGGGGGTTACTGGCAACTTGTCGCGAAGTACCGCAATTTCGCCCCTATCTACCTAAGACAGGCGGAGGCTACTTGGTACTAGTCAGTGAACCTAAATAATTCAACTTGTGATATTTGCTAGGATCAGTCAGAACGTGATATGGAAGGTGGGGATTTGGGCTCTGCCTTAAGGTGTTCACACACACTCAAGTACCCTCACTTAGCCTGAAAACAATGTCGGGGTTAATTTCCCGCAAACAAGGGTTAATTTTAGTCAATTATTTTGGTCCAATTCAATTAGCAGTCCCCATTTTAAAGATTAGTTGTCACTGATATTAATCTACACAAGCAACATGTCTACCGTCCAGTCCCAATTCCTTTATCCTAGGTTTAGAAAACCAAGAGAGAGAAATTGAGAAAAGCCGATGCAGTAAAATCAGTGATGCTTATGCTGAGTGAAGAATACTTACAGTGATCCCTTTGCTTTATGCAGGATGCAAAACAGAATTGAAAACTTTTATACTACATGAAACACAAGCGATGAAAAGCTGCTCCTAGACAGGCAGTTCTATTAGCGAGTGAAGAATAGATTATGTTTGGTTAAGTCCTGTGGTCTAAGTGCGTCTTTTAAGTGATGTGTGGTCCTAAAAAATTGCGAGCACAAGCAAATCCTAGAGTGGCTCAAGGAGCCGCTAGTGCAACCCTAGTCTAGAAATTCAATCCACACAGCAGACGGAACATGGTTCCACTATGTTTACATGCGCGAGAACCCAAACGGGAACCGCTGTAAATGCAGACACTTTTTTTTAAGTTACAAAAATCTTTTTGACGTCCAACAACCGACTTGATACACGAATCGTCAGCCTCCGATGCACTTCGAGATGCGTCGACTTCAAGAAAGCCGCTCCAAGTCCACCGGACCCTCGCACAAAAAGATAAGAATGTCAGATAAAGAGAGAGAAAAATAAATAAAGAGAAAAAAATTTGGAAAAAATGGTATAAATACAAGGTGGTTCGTGGATCAGACTACTCGAGTGAATGGAAAACGTAAATCTAATTTTTTAAAATGATCCTAAGCCCTTTGCCTCCCTGACAACGGCGCCATTTGACGAGCCGCAGATCTACCCTTTTTAATGTGTCTAATTTGACTATTTCGTTGCAGTCGGTCGGATCCGCGTCGATCAAAAATAACCGTACAAATCTATTAATCGTCTAATGAAATTAAGCGTGGTTTTATGTTTATTTAGTCTTGCCAATCCCTAGGGTCGACTCAAGGAGGCAAAGGAACAACTCGGAATCAAGTTAGAGGGATTAGATTGCGGTTTTCCAAGTGGTTTTTTTTGGTATTTTTGTATGCAATATAAATGACAAATGCAATGATGCAAATGAACAAGGTTATTAAGAAAACGACCACTTAGCCTAATTAATCTTTGATGTCAAATTGATTCAAATCGACCCAGTTATATTTTCCTCTAAACCTAATACAACAACGAATGCAAAATGTATTTTTTTGGAATTTTTGGATTTAAGATGAACACATGAAAAATACAAACTTTTTTGGGGTTTTTGTGCAATGTTTCGTGCAAATGACATGCAAAAATTATGAAAAATTTAGTGAAAGTTAAACATGATGAAATGAAGATACGTTCATTTTTTTAGAATTTTCTGATACTTTATGATTTTTTTATGAATTTTTTAATGAAACTAGAGCGACTGCGGGTATTTAATTTCTAATAAATCCACGAAGTTAAATTATCCAGAGATTGATTTATCTCAAATAGATATTTTAATAAGGAATCTTGGAGACTTGAAATTTTATAAAAATCTTATAGTGGATTTAATTAAAAATCAATTACAGAATTCACTCTACAAAATATTTTACGCACAAAACAACTCCTAATTGGATGAAACTTGGAAAGTCATTAAAGCACACTTAAAGGCATCATCTATAATTTTTTTTCGCAATTTTTAGAGAAAGAAATATGGCTATGCGAATTTCAGAGCTTAAATGGGCAAAATATTACTCAATTTCAATATCTGATTTTAATAAATAATCTGATGCTCACAAAAATATAAATAAATATCCATAAGATAAAGAATAAGATTCTCATCAAATTGCTATTTTTTTAATTAAAACTTGGTGCAAAATGGCTGTCAAAATTAATGTTCGAACGCAGGGGTGTCAATGCAATACAAAATCAAAATGAAATGAACTGAAATATGCTTAAGATGTTTTTACAAATAATGAAACAGAGAAGACTGCATATGCAATTTTCACAAAAATAAAAAATGAAATAAAAGAGAGCTGGACGTGCTAGGGCACGCACGATCTTGAGGAGTTGGCATAGTTGGCGGCACGCGGGGGAGAGGCTAGCGGCGCACAAGACCGGCAGCGAGGGGTCGCGGGGTTGGCAGCCGCGGTCAAAGGCTCGGGGCGACGGGCGCTCAAGGGGCCGACTCGTGGGCACGACGTACAGGCGGCGCGAGGGTGCAGTAGGAGGTGGAGGCGTGCTCAGCGATTTGGGGCGCACGAGCTGAGGCGATGGGCGGTACACGGGTGCACGTGGAGGCGCACGCGCAGCGCCGGCGGAGCGAAGGAGGACGCGGGCGCGGCCACGCGACGGCACGGTGCACGAGAGTGAACGGTCACGGGCGACCTGGGAGGGCGGAGCTTTGGCCGCTGGCGCGGCGAAGAGGTGGCGCGTCTGCTGTGCACCGCAGACTGCTACAGGGGGTCGCGGCTGCTGGCATGGAGGAGGACGGACGGCGGCACCGCTGGTGGGGTGGAGGAGGTGCACGGGCGGAGCACCGCGCACGAGGGCAGCACTGGGGATGGATCCGCGGGGCGGTGGCCACGTGCGAGGGGCGGAGCACCGGGGAGCCCGTCGACGGCCGGCCTGGAGATGGGGCTTGGTTATGGACCTGCAACTTTTTTTTTCTTTTTGTTTTTGTATTTTTTTGTTGTATTTTTTAACAGGTAATAAAAATTGGAATGAAGAAAAGGTGTGTGTGTGTGTGGATGGTGATTGTGGTGATGTTCTCCTGATGAAAATGATGGTGGTGTTGTTAGGTGTGCTTTTTGTGTGATGAATAATAAAGATAAATAATGTTAGATAAAAAAATGACAAAGCAAAAATAGAGTATACTTACCCATGTTATTCGTCGGATTGTGGAGTCGCGTCGTGCGGCTTCCGGTTGTGGCCTCGATTCGATTCGACAAAAAATCGAAGAAGCTCGGTTGTGACCTTAAATGAAGCACAACGACACAAGGAGGAGCCCTCGTGGATCACGCCTTCAAAACCATCGTTGCTCGATCGAGAATATTGACACTATCACCGGCAACACTCGGGGGCCGGTGGTCTCTTTCTCTCAATTGAAGAAATGGCAGATGAAGGGAAATGATGGAGGTGTTGGTGAATAAAAAGGAAGGGAAGGGAGTTAGAAAATGAGTGGAGAAGGTGGAGAGAATGGTGGAGGAAGTCAGGTAAGTGTGGCTTGGAGTAGAAGGCAAGTAAGGAGGAAGAAGTAAAAGGGAGTAAAAATAAATAAATAAAATAAAATAATATAGTAGGCTACTAAAAATAATTAAAATAGCAATAGTAAAATAATAATAATAATAAATCCGAAAATAATAAAATAAATCCGAAAATAAAGAAAATGGGGTGACATGTTGATGAATCCACATTTCATCATCTTTATTCTATCATTTTGGCACCAAAAGCCCTAGCAAATGCCTGTAAATAGCCTTATATAGAGCATCTTAGCATTCATGCATGTGCATCCTATTAGTGTATAAAATACTGTAATTAAAGCCAAAATTATAGAATAAATAAAAGAAAAGAAAAAGAATAAAATATTGTAAATATTTTATGACCCAAACCTCCGAGACCTAGGCATCTTGATGAATAGGTCGACAAGGAATAAAGTAGGGGGAGATAAGGGTCAAATACCTAGTAATTCTATTCATTCTTTGTTCATTTAGGGACCTATTTTTGGTTCCACTTTTTATACATCAAATAAAGAAACTTTGTACATAAAAGTTGTAGATAATTAAATAAGAAAAATACAAAATTGATTTCACTGAAAAATAATGTACAGATAAAAAGGTATGGTCTGAATAAAAATCCAGAATCCCAACTTCCCAGACCCGTATCTCACAACTGAAAACTCCAAATGTAGCAAACTCATCTTTAATTGTATATAGAATAAAATAAGCTATTTAATGGCAGTGGTTTCGCATTTGGCGGAGCTACGGTTTGAAAGTTGAGTTTTGGACCCACATTGTATAAATGTACTGATTCAAATATTCAATTTATTATTTATTCATTATTTTTATATTTTTATATTTTTATAATTTTGTAAATATTACTTATAATAATTATGTACATTAAAATCAGAATAATAATGCAAAGAAAACTCAAAATAAAAATAAACATATATAGATCATACATGTATTATACCTATATGTATACCTATACAATACACTATTATATTTTATTAAATATACAAAACATATCAGAAAAATAAAATAAAAATATCTTTATGTGTATAAAAGTACTTTATAATTTTAAAAAATAAGAAATAAAAATTATAAAATTAAAATACACAAAATAAAAATAAAATACTAAAATACATAGGTAATATACCTATATAGGGCTAAAAAGTAAACTTGTAAAAATATACCTCATAAAATAAATTAAAAATCATAATAAAATACTACAGAAAATAACAAATATTTTTTATTTTATAATTATAATTTAATTCGGCCTTTTTCTATTTTTAAATGAATTATTAAACCATATTTACAGGGTTTTTCCTGGGGGCGGTCTTTGTTGACTCTGGTCAACTGCCTGCCCTTCACCCATGTGCGCCTGTCAGAAGTTGGTTTTGACCTATCTTCACCCTTTTTTCGAGGTCACCCCTTTCATCAAATCATGAAACACTCTTCATGACTTTCGTAGCCCTTCTATCAAGGATGCTCGCCCAAGCTTCATCTTGGGCTGTGGATCATCGACGCACCTGTGGTACCTCGTTCTTCGAGCTTCTGTCATCTTAGGTCAAACTGCATAAAATGAACCCCCCCCCCAACTTTGAATTCAAATCGAGTCCCCTTGGTCCACCCCTCTCCGCCTCTCTTGTACTCTGAAGCTTGCTGGAGGTGATAGCTCCGTCGCGAGCTCCTCAGCCAGGGTGTACGAGGTCGAGGGCGCCTCCAACACCTCCCGCAACACCGGCGATCGAGGTACATCTCCTCCTCTGGCTCCATCCATTGAGGGCACCTTCATCCATCTATTTTTCGCTCAATAGATTAGCCTTAGTCTTAGGAACATTAGCCCTCAAAAAATTTTGAGAATCATCGCTCAAATCGACTCATCCTCCATCTTGGCCGGAGCGCACCACCGGCCAACCACCGCCGCATCGCTTCTCGCTTCGAATCAGCCCACCTAAGGTCCAGGCAGTTTGCCCTGGACCTCCTAATTCTTTTTGCAGGTCAAAGCGCGTTGACTCGTGCCTGGAGGCTATTTTGGAGCCTTGCCGGAGCTCGCGAAGCCCCCCCCCCAGCTCCGCCAGTCGCCAGCCGCCAGCGAGCGCCTCGGCCGTCACCGAGGTCTTTTGAAGTCCCCAGGAGGAAGAGAAGACCCCCCAGAGTCTCCACGGCCATTTTGAAGCTCCATCGTCGCCGGAGGACGGGGATCGTGGACGGCGAAGTTCGCCCTCGCCGGAGCTCGCCGTTGTTCTTGGTCCTAGCCTCCTAGTCGTCGGATCATGGAGGCCTTCCAGATCGCATAGCCACCGTCCGATTCTCCTTCGCCTCGACCGTTCGATCAACCAAGGAGGATCTAATCTCAGCCGTGCAACGCGAAGCGTCATCGACCGTTGGATTCACGCCACGTGTTTAAGTGAAGATCTGCAGCCGTTGGATCCGCGCGCCAGGGGTATTTTGCATCTCATCCCCTGCGCATTTTGTATTTACTTTTTAGTCTACAAATTTCATCTGTAGTGTAAAAGTTTTGTAAACTTTGCAAAAAGACCCTCGCATTTATTTTATTTATACATAGGTCATCTCCCACGTCACCTCACGTGACCTGAACATGTGAGGTGCGGGCATTTTGCACCGAGGCCCTCGGTCTTTTTAGTATTTCGTTTTAGTACCAGAACTTTTATATTAAGTGTTAAATTTTTGGAGAAATTGCAAGTTAACCCCTAGAAGTTTTTGATATTGCATTTGGGTCCCTACCAGGCGCGTGCAAGTCACGCGCCCTGGTGGAAAAATTATTGCGACACCCCTGTGAGATTTGTAATTTATGTTTGGTCCTGGAAATTAAATATTCAGTTCAATATTTTGTGGAAAATTGCATGTATGCCCCTTGACTTTTGGATATTTGCATATATACCTCTGCTAGGCTGTGATATTTTTGTGAACTTGTAGTATTTATTTGGAGACCCATTTTAATTCCAAAAAATCTCAAAAATTAAACTTAAGCTACTGTTAACTTGTACTTCCACGCCTCATTTTTAGTTTTTGATTTTATTTCATTTTTATATTTATTAAAAATCAAAAACATGCTTTTTGCCTACTGTCTAGCTTAGAAAATACCAAAAAATATTAAAATACCTCGAAAAATTCCGAAAAAAATCCCTACTGTCTATTTTAAACCTATTTAGTGTAAGTCCAAAAACCACTAAAAATCTCAAAAGAAAAACCTTAAAAATTCAAAAATACATAAAAACTTCAAAAAAAATCTATAAAATTGTAGAAAACTCCAAAATTTGTAAACTCAAATCCTGTAGTCTCTGGTTTTTATTATCTTTATTTGAAAAATAGTGTGGAAATCATTTGTGGATATTTGCTATTTTTAATTCTCATTTTATCTCGAGCCAGTAGCTTGCGCACTGTCTTGGTTTATTTCAGTTTTGACAAATACCAAAAATATTTTGAAAAATACCCAAAAATCACAAAAACAGTAGAAAATTATAAAAATACCAAAAAGATTTTATTTCTGATATTTTGACTATTTTTGTATATTTTTATAAATAGTTTATCAACTCTTTTATTATATAGCTTATATATTCCAATATTGAAAAAGAAAATATAAAATTATAAAATATAAAATTATAAAAATTAGAAAATTAAAAATCAAAATACAAAATTAAAAATTAAATAAAAAAATTAAAAATTAAAAACCCACAAAAATCATTTGCTTGCATAGTGTAGACATCACTCACACTCACAAACACACATTTACTTGTGCACCTACCCTGTTTGCTCCCTGTGTTCGAACTCTCTGCATACTTGTCCTATAGATCTTTTATGCAGAGTTAAAAATAAATTTTAACTCCACATTTATTTCTAATCATTGATCTGTAGTGTGGGTTAATTGTTGACTAAATACATTTTATTGTGGGTCACCGCAGCGACCTCGGTTGTCTCCGCCTTGTGTGAGACATACTTTTTAGACCCACGATAATTTGTGTTTATCAAATGGCGTCGTTTCCGGGGAGCAACAGCGAGTAGTTCTTTATTTTTGCTTGATTATGTTGTTTGTCTACCATAGCTTTCTTTTATCTCTCTTGCACTTTTGATATATATTGATTGAGCTGTCTGACCATTCTTTTCTTGTCTTCTTACGAGAGACCGCGGAGCGAGGCGGATCGCCGAGGTGACCCGAAGCATCCTTGGGAAGCGGAGCCGGCTGTTCTTTTGCCAAGCCGGCAGGAGAGAGCAGGAGGAGTGAGAGAGAGAGAGTTTAGTTTAGCTTGCACTTTATTTTTGTGAGAGAGAGTGATTTATTAATTTGTAATAATACAGGGACTTGAACTCTTGAACACTTCGGGCCTAATTTCCGGGCGTTTGTTCACCCGGGGGCTCACCGCGGTTTTCATCGCGTTTTCCGTTGTCATTTTCCGGTTTTGTTTTCATTTTCATTTCTTCTGTGGATTGAGACCTTAGACTCTAGGCTTGCTTGATTCGATTAGAATGGGTCCAAACACACTAATAACCTTTGCATGTTCCTATAGATCCTATTTGGACTTAGACTAATTAAATAGTTAGTTATTAGCTTTCGATCCGCGCGTCGCGAGCTCATCCCGCCAAGCGCTTCTCCTAAACTCGATGTGTCGAGAGAAGGAGGGGTGAGCCTAGACCGGACATTAGGATTGGAGGTTAGTGGCTAGGTTGTGGTTCTTCACGCTAGCAGTTGCCTATCTTAGGACGATTTCTGCATTTGCATATCGCCATGTAGTTTAGGTTTATAAATTCTGCTTTGCATCCCGCATGGAGAGAGCTGGGATTCGTTGTAAGTCTTCTTACTTTGCATCCATCATTTAGGCACAAAGGTGAAATTTCCACCTTGGTGTCGACCTGCATCGGCTTTTCTGACTCTATTCTCCCTCTGTTTTTGGACAAAGTAGGATCAAGAAAATACAAAAAATCGTTAGGCGCTTGTTTGAATCAACTCAAAAGAAGCGATAACACCAAATAAATTAAAAAAGCGACTGCTAAGAAAACCTTGACCAAAAATAAAATCGGTAATTGAATTCCTTGATTGGGGAGAGTAACACCCTCACTTGTATTCAGGTTGCATGGGAAGGTATCCTTCCAAGCGAGGTGAGCGCTTCGTAAGGATTAGAGCCCAAAACCCAACTTGTGGCTGCCTTGTGTATCGCCTGGATTTCTGAAGTATTGGCGCTACTATCGTACGTAGGCGAGTAGGGCTTCGCCATTGGTGACTCACTATTGTGTGAGCACCGACCTTGCCCGAAGTACCGAGCATAGGCCACGCTTTCACGGGTGTGTCTGTCTCACTGTCTGCGTCCGAGTAGGATCTTGCACGCCCACGGGTGATTCCGTTGCGAGCGAGATCCGAAGTATCGGTTTCGCCTATCGGCTTCCTCCCTCTATTTCTTTGGCTGAGTAGGGATCCAGGAAGGGTTACAAGGACCTTAAAAAGCGCAAGTTACAGGTTACACAGGAGGAGGACAAGTACCGGAATACTTTTCCGGCAGTACTCTCTCTCCTTTAGGCGTAGCGCTCTAAGGACTCGTGACAAGATTAATTCCTGAAATCAAGTTAAAATTGACAAGCTAAAAGCCGAACCTTCACGGCTTCACGTGTTGAGTTGGTGAACTCACCCCTGTTTTGTGTTTGATTGCTAGTTCTATTTAGGTCAAGATCAAAAACACAGCACAATTGTGCGCAATTTTGCATCTCATTTCTTTCTTCTTCTTCTTCTGCATCTACCCTACTCTTCCCAATAATCAAGATGATGGGACGGATATCTCTTAGGTCGACTCTGTCGGCACCGCTATCCAGCACTCCTCCTCATTCATTTAGGAATACCTCGGAGAGTCCGCTCTCCGAGCTTGAGTTTACCTCCACCCTGTTCCCCCTCGACCACCCTTCTCATTCTCCTTCACTCAGTCCAATAGTTTCAGAATTCAGTGCATCACAGAGTTTAGGACATTCGACAGCACCTGAGATGGCCTCGTTTGCTTTTTCAGAGAATCCCGAGATGGCAGACAGAGGCGAGCACCCGGATGACCATGATCACCCTCCGTTCTTATTTGATCAGGCGGCCATCAACAATTCACTTCTTGCATCCCTGGAGACCATGCAGAGGCAGATTCGTGACCAGGGTACCTTCATGGGTGATCTTATGAGAGAGATTGCACAGATGAGAGAAAACCGACCTGGGGGCGGTGGCGGTGGTGGAGGAGGAGGACCTGATGCAGGAGGAGGTGATCCCGATGTTGAGAGACCGTTGCAGACCATAATGCGAGAATTGCATAACCCAGCAGCGTCCCTTACACATCGATGGATCAGACTCCCGCCGATCCATGGAGATTTCGAGCTTCGACCCCACACCATTCAGCTTCTACCCAAATTCCATGGGTTGTCGACCGAAGAGCCACACCTCCACCTCCAAGAATTTGAGATGATATGCAGCACCATCCATGACAGGTTGATGACTGAGGACACGATCAAGATGATCACCTTCCCGTTCTCATTGGTTGACAGAGCCGAATATTGGCTCAAACATCTGGGGCAATTCATTGATACTTGGGCAGATCTCCGGACCGCGTATCTGAAGAAGTACTACCCTCTCGGCCGGACAAATGCAGCCAGAGCTATGATCAGCATCTTTGTCATGATCCCGAATGAACAGTTCCATGAAGCTTAAGATCGCTTTCGAGAGCTCATCGACCGGTGTCCTCATCACGACATCTCCAAGCCCAAATTAGTTCAGAGTTTCTTCTGTGGGCTGACACAGGAGATGCAGGGGCTGGTGAATGCCTCTTGCGGTGGGTCATACTTTTCCAAGGGTGAAGACGACGTCTGGGCCATCTACGAGGGCATGGAAGAGAATTCAACCGTGATGGCCCAGGCCCGTGTTTACATACAGCAGAAGCCCCCGCAAGGAGCGGGATCATTCCAGAGGGTCGCCCGCATCGATGCCGGTCCCAACACTTCGTCGGCAGCCGCAGCCCAAGCTGAATCAGCCGCAGCCGACTGGGGCATAATCAGTGAGAAGCTGGACTGTCTCGAGATCCTCGAGAAGAAACAGATGCAAGGCATGGCCCAGATGGACCAGATCGCCAAAACCATGAGTGACCTGAAGACGCAGATCCTTTGCGTCCAGGAGGCACAGACTCATTCCCAGCAGCCTCCCAGGTCACGGGCTGACCCCAGCAGTAGCAGTTCCAACCAACCCTCTACCTCGTACCGCCAGGTGAATCATATCCAGGCAGAGTCGGTTCCACTGCTACAGTACTACCCAACGTAGCCACTATCTCCTGACACTCAGATGGTGGTGTACCAGCCGGAGCAGCCACTGACAGTTCTTCCTCCACCCTCCTTTGAGCAGGAACCAGTGATGGAAGTCAATGGGATCTGGTACGACCGGTACCCTCAACCTGGGATTCGTCGCGATCACCCAGGATTCCGTTGGAGCAATGGTGGCTCCTCATCTCAGCAGCAGAATCCCGCTCATGGACAGCAGAGCAGCTAGCAGCAGCAACAACACCAGCAGGCCCAGTATGCCCAGCAGCAACAGTATCAGAGTGGTCCTTGTCCCACCTATCAGGGACAACAGTGGAGGCAGCGACAGCAGCCTCATCAATCTTACCCCCATCACCCCCAGTACCAGCAGTGGCAACAACAACCTCAGTTCCAGCAGGGACACCCATCCGGTCCTCAAGCTCCCGCTTTTGAGAACCCAGCTCTTGATGATCTTGCCCGCTTGCTCTCCGAACAGCGAGCATCTTTCAGGCAAGAGATGGATGAATTCCGGCAGGAAATGAGGGAGATCATAAAAGGCAAGGCCGCCATACCCGCTCAGATTGAACCCAACCCGAACAATCTGAAAAGGAAGTCTGAGCAGGTAGAGTTTACAGAGGACACCTCTCCTAGTGACTATTTGAGTGATATGTCTTATTCTTTCTATGATGCTGATTTTGTGACTACTAGGAGCGGTAGGATGCCCGCCAGCGGCGCCTCTTCTGAGCGACAACCACCAGCTAAACCAGGAGCGCCAGAGGAGCAGAGTAGCGGTGCTGATGCCACTAATGATGATGTTGAAGACGGTGGTGCTGAGGCCACCATTGATGGAGATCCAGACAACGGTGTTGAGGCCGTCGTGAGACCAGATGCAGACGGTGGTGCTGATGCCACCATTTTGGATGCTGAGCCAGAGCGTGGTGCTGATGTCGCGAACACAGGTGCTAGTCATGGTACTGAGGCCACCACATCTACTTTTGTTGAGCCCCCCTCTGTGATGTTACCACCTTTTATATCTATGGACTGTGGTAATAAAAAGAAAAACAAAAATATGAATAAAAGAAAGGTTTCTGTTCACATTGCGGATCCATATATGTTGAATGATGATTATTGTATGGATTCTCCTCCTTCACAGGCACAGGGACCTATTCCTAGCCCTCCATCTGTGGAGTCCCCTACCATCCCCTTCCCTGAGGCACTCCGCCAAGCGAAGGGGAATAAAAGAGAAAATCCAAAAAAAGATCAGCAGGTAGAGTTCAGCAATCAGATGATAGACAGATTCCATATTCAGCTGACTCTACAAGAAGCACTTGAGCACATCCCCCTCTTCAAAAAGAACTTGAAGGAGAAGACTACCGTCCGCAGGAAGAGGAGGAACCACAGAGATCAGATCCATGTGCTCACTCATTTCACTTGCTGCACCATTCAGAACAAGCTGCCAGCCAAGCGACCAGATGCAGGAGCTCCCTATGTCAGATGCGAGATTCAGGAGCAGCAGTTTGATCGTACTCTATTAGACAGCGGCTCTTCAATCAACCTTCTTCCGACAGCCTTACTCGACCGATTCGAGTTTGGTCCTCTTCTTAGGAGCAGGACAGTCCTTCAGTTTGCTGACAGGTCGACTAAGAGGCCAAAGGGGTTATTGAAAGACGTGGTCGTTACCATTCAGGGCCTGAAATTCCCCGTGGACTTCATTGTGTTGGACATGGAGATCCCTGAGTCGGTAACTGATGCCCCCATCATTCTTGGACGTCCATTCTTGGCCACAGCCAAAGCGGTGACCGATCATGATAGCGGGAAGGTGTGCTTTCGCGTAGAGGGCGAAACCATACAAATAGAGACGATCGAGGAAACCAGAGCCAGAGAGTTAGAATGCTCGGAGCAGTCAAGCGAAGCCGCGTAGATGACAGAGGAAGAGCTAGACATCCACCAGGCGTGTGATTTTGTAATGACTGATGATGAATCCAACTGGATAGATCCTGTAGCACCGACCCTCGCCTTGCCTACAGATTCACTATATCTAAAGCTCATGGCAGTCGAGAGCCGGGAGAGCACACCTCTGGATGAGGATACACCTGAGGCTGACAGTGTTGTGACGAGTGGTGCTGATGAGTTTCAATCTTGTTCATCTTCTTCTGATCCCTCGGATTCAGACATTGACTGGGATGATTTTGATGACTATTTGCCTTGTTTGATTCCTTCTGACCCAACAACCATGACAGAGTGCGAGCCAGTGCAGTTCATTGATGATCCAGCAGGCCACCTTCCGTCAGATATTCATGCAGAGCGAGAGTTCTCCCATGCAGACCTGGTAGCGTTTACACAGATATCAGAAGCCAGATCTGCCACCTCCCAGTTGTCCAGAACTGAATCCTCTGCCGCAGTCGCTAAAGTATAGATTCCTTGCGGGTGAGCCAGATATGCACCCAGTCATTATCTCAGCAGGTTTGACTGGAGAGCAAGAATCTCGTCTGATGGAGGTTCTTGAAAGAAACCGCAAGGCAATAGGTTGGAGTATAGCTAATCTCCAGGGGATTAGTCCGGCTATGTGCTCTCACCACATCTATCTTGAGGATGACGCTAGGCCGTCGCGTGAGTTCCAACGACGGCTGAACCCAAATCTTCGAGACGTAGTCATGAAAGAAATTTCAAAGTGGTGGAGCGCCGATTTTATCTACCCCATCTCTGACTCTAAATGGGTTAGTCCGTTACACGTGGTACCCAAGAAGATGGGTATCACTACAGTTGTCAATGAGTCTGGAGAAGAGATTGCTACCAGAGTACCAACTTCTTGGAGGGTCTGTGTGGACTACAGACGATTGAATGAGGCCATCAAGAAGGATCACTTCCCGCTACCCTTCATTGATCAGATTATCGAGCGGCTATCCGGGAAGATTCATTATTGTTTTCTTGACGGGTACTCTGGATACAATCAGGTGGCCATTGCGCCCGAAGACCAGGAGAAAACGACATTCACCTGTTCGTTTGGGACTTATGCTTTCAGACGGATGCCCTTTGGTCTATGTAACGCTCCAGCGACATTCCAAAGGTGCATGTTGTCCATATTCTCGGACATGGTGGGTGACTGTTTAGAGGTCTTCATGGATGACTTCTCGGTTTATGGCGACGGGTTCGATGCTTGTCTTGACTGCCTAGACCGTGTGCTTCAGCGCTGCATAAAGGTCAATCTTGTTTTATCTTGGGAGAAGAGTCATTTCATGGTGACTTAAGGGACGGTCCTCGGTCATATCGTCTCCAACAGGGGCATGGAGGTCGATCCAGCCAAGGTGGATATCATCAGAAAACTCAATCCACCGTCCAACTTGCGTCAGTTGCGGTCTTTTCTGGGGCGTGTCGGTTTCTACCGACGGTTCATTCAGGACTTCAGTCGTATTGCCCGACCGCTTACTGACTTGCTGACAAAAGACACCGAGTTTATTGTCAATGATAAGTGTCTTGTATCTTTTGAGACTCTCAAAAATATGGTTGTTTTAGCTCCTGTCCTTCAGCCACCCGATTGGTCTCTCCCATTCGAGATCATGACGGATGCTTCAGATTTTGCCGTTGGAGCTGTGCTTGGACAGACGAGGGATGGTTTACGTTTTGCCATTCACTACGCTGGCCGAACTTTGGATGCCGCTCAGCAGAATTATACTATGACTGAGAAAGAGATGCTGGCCGTAGTCTTTGCTCTGGATAATTATCGATCTTACATTCTCGGATCTAGAGTGACAATTTACACAGATCACACCGCCATCCGGTATTTAATGGCCAAGAAGGATTCTAAAGCACGCCTTACCAGATGGATCCTTCTGCTTCAGGAATTTGATATTGAGATTAAGGATAAGCCTGAAGTCAAGAATGTGATGGCGGATCATCTCTCCAGATTGGAGAATCTTGAGGAATCTGAGCCCAGCGCACCTATCATAGAGACGTTTCCAGATGAGGCGATCTTAGCTATCACCTCGCTCCCATGGTACGCCGACATTGTAAACTATCTTGTTGCCAAGACGGTTCCACGAGGTTGTCCCAGGCAGAAACTCGAGACCTTCCTGGCGAAGGCCAAGTTTTACCATTGGGAGGATCCCATCCTTTATCATGAAGGAGGGGACAACATCTGGAGGAGGTGTATCCCTCAAGAAGAGCATCATAGCGTCCTCACATACTGCCACAAGCTTGAGGCAGGAGGACATCATTCCATAAAAAGAACAACACAGAAGGTGCTTCAATCCGACCTATGGTGGCCTACTCTCTTCAAGGATTCTGATGAGTTTGTGAAGAGATGTATTGACTGTCAGAAAATGGGAACCTGCGGACAGAGAGACATGATTCCCATGCAACCCATTCACTTTTATGAGGTTTTTGATGCATGGGGAATTGATTTCATGGGCCCATTTCCTAAGAGTCAGGGATTCGAGCATATTTTGCTCGCTGTGGATTACGTCAGTCGATGGGTTGAGGCCATACCCACCCGAGCCGCAGATGCTAAAACTGTATGCAAATTCTTGAGGAAAAATATCATTTCACGGTTCGAGGTACCTAGAGTCTTGATTTCAGACGGGGGGTCTCATTTCATCAATGACAAGGTTAGGGCCCTTGCAGACGAGTTCGGCATTGACCATCGGGTTGCCACACCGTATCACCCTCAGACTAATGGTCTTGCCGAAGTATCGAACTGGGAGATAAAGACTATCTTGCAGAAGGTCGTCCGCCCAGACCGAAAGGATTGGTCACAGCTTTTGGACTCAGTCTTGTGGGCCTATCAGACTTCTTTCAAGAATTCATTGGGGACATCTCCCTTTCGTCTCGGCTATGGCAAGCCGTGCCATCTGCCAGTGGAGATCAAGCATAAATCTTTTTGGGCAGTCACTGAGTTACTGTTTGATCCTGAGAGTATAGGAGAACAGAGAAGAGCAGAATTGGCAGCCCTGGAAGAACTGAGAGATACAGCCTTTTCCAACAGCCTAAAGTACAAATAGAAAGTGAAGACATGGCACGATTCTCATATCAGCCATAAACAGTTTGATCCAGATCAGAGAGTATGGTTGTTTGATTCCAGGCTAAAATTATTTCCAGGGAAATTACAGAGCAAGTGGAAAGGTTCGTATGTGGTCAGGAAGGTACATGACAATGGCAGCATCGACATATCCGAACCATCATCTTCCTCTACCTTCCGTGTCAATGGTCAACGCCTGAAACTATATCTAGATCATGATCCGTCGACCATTGATGTTGCCCTCATTCTTCTGGTATGAGATGTTCTCTTTGACTCACATCATCTGCATCTCATACATGGTGATCAATTCCATCTTCCGCTGTACAGATCCATCTGTTCATATCACTCTTTCATCTCTTGATTTATTTTCATCTTTTCTTGTTTTCTTCTTTTCCTTTCCTATCTTCTTCATCTATCAAAAAGGTGTCACCCTTGTTGTCAGTTTTCTGTACTTAGGACGTACTTTGTCCTAAGTATAGGGGGGTTTGCACCCCGAGTTTTCATTTATTCCGATCCTCTCCATTGTCTACTCTTCTTGTCTATACTTAGGGATATCTTACCCTAAGTATAGGGGGAGACAACCCGAGTACGATCTGTTCATTCCCAACCTTGACCCTCCATGCGTTGTGTACAGTCTGCTATACTTAGGATTAGTTGATCCTAAGTATAGGGGGGACGGTCAACTTCTCGTTGGTTTATTCTTTAATTCATGTCTTCATTCATTCATTCTTTAGACTTGTCTATACTTAGTACGAGTTATGTCTTCTCTTTTCTCTCCGATCTATGAGGACATAGCTCAAGCTAAGTATAGGGGGGTCGTATATACTGCGTATATACTGTAGCCATAACTCGTACTTTCGTATTTTCCCAATAAATATGGCTAATAATTCTTTAAAATTCATTAAAATCCCTAATAAAAAGGTGTTTCGTTCCTCAAATTCTTTTTGTATATACTGATTAATAAATCAGGTGAAAATGTTTTTTTTTCAAAATGTTTGAAAAATAGTTTTGAAAATCTTTGTGAACATCTATCGAAAACTATTTTGAAAATATTTTGTTACATGTTTTCAACCTGTGTAAAAATGTGTGGTTTGTAAAATTTCTTTTCTTTGTGTGAAATAAAATGTTTGAAAAATGATTTGCAAATGGTTTGAAAAATGGTTGCAAAAATGTTTTGAAAAATCTATATATACTGTTTGGAAAACCTTTGCAAAATGATTTTCAAATGTGTGTACATGTTTGCAAAAATGTTTGTAAAAACTATTTTGGACTTTAGTTTTCAAAAATTATGAAAAGCTTCTGTCAAATAAGTTTGAGGAATACATACATCAGACCTAAAATCCACCATATATATATATATATATATATATGTATAAAACTGACCACCTACCCTTGTAAATTCTTAAAATCCACTTCTTGTAAATATGAGAAGCACTCCCGTGTACATAGTTTTCACCTAGTTTTCAGCCAAAATCTTTTTGTTTTCAAAAATCCCAAAAAACATTTGCAAAAGTAAAATCCAAAAACATTTGAAAAATCTTTTGAAAAATACAAAAAAATGCATATGCATCATAATCATCTTTTCAAAAATCCATAAAAAGTTCAAAATCTTTGAAAATTGCATCACAAAAATATTTTATGCATCGCATTGCATAGCATTCGCATTTTTCGGATTAAGTTTGATAGTTGAACAAGTCTAAGTAAAATCCAATGATTGGAGCTTGATTGGACCTTAAAATCCACCTAACAATAGGAACTGGGTTTGAGGTACTTCAGGTCTAGTTGACTTAATTCTTTGAGGATCACGAGACTTGGTTCAATGGATTCTTGACTGCCTAAGTAGAGTATTTCGGAGCACACGCACGACTCTTGTTGATAATGACCTAACTTGGACACCTGCACTTTCACATGGCTCAACTCAGTTGGAGTGGTGGGGGGATTGGATTTGCCGGTATGAGACGCACACAAGTGGAAACACTTGTCCTCCTCTAGGGAGGGAAGTGCACCCCAACCCTTCCAGTGATGAGGAAGTCTAAAGACAGGAGGCTGTGGGTTGCAATAAAGCTTCAAAAGAGGGATAGTCTACTGGCTCAAGAGGAAAAACTCCTTATGTAAATGCTGTTGTATATAGTATTCAAAAAAAAATGTTCAGGCATGTACAAAAATAAAAAGCCTGCAAGTATGTACAAATGTTGTAAAGTCAATAAGCAAGCTTGAGTTCCAAAGTCAAATATGTGAGCCTGAAGCAGGATGACTTGACTACACTGGTCTTGCATCCCAGGATAGGTAGCTACACTGGCTACCGTCCATTCTTCTCTTCACCCCCTCCTCATGAGCTGGTTGCCACTTGAACTTAGAAGGGAATACCCCGCTCCTCGAGGATGGAGTTATTGTATTGGGGAATCATTGGGTTGTCGTACTGGAGAAGTCAGTTTCTTTGTCATTCTAGTTGGGGAGAGCCACCATCACTCACACTGTACGAGTCAGGTTCATAGTCGTAAGAGTTTGCGTATGAGTTGAAGTATTTCTGATCTGGCTATTGAGGAGACTTGGACAGAGTTTTGGGATTCTCAAGGACTGTTGGATTTCAAATTCGGTTCTCACTAAGGTTCCGCCCGCACTAAAATTCCAAAGGTCCGACTTAAGCTCCAAACTTTGATTTTATGAAGACAAGTTTGATAATTAAACTAAATCCAAGTTCTTCTTTTTTTTCTTTCTTTTCTGTTTGCACTTATTGCATAAGTGTTTGCTAGGGACTAGCAAAGGTAAAGTATAGGGGGATGATGAATCCACATTTCATCATCTTTATTCTATCATTTTGGCACCAAAAACCCTAGCAAATGCCTGTAAATAGCCTTAAATAGAGCATCTTAGCATTCATGCGTGTGCATCCTATTAGTGTATAAAATACTGTAATTAAAGCTAAAATTATAAAATAAATAAAAGAAAAGAAAAAGAATAAAATATTGTAAATATTTTATGACCCAAACCCCCGAGACCTAGGCATCTTGATGAATAGGTCGACAAGGAATAATGTAGGGGGAGATAAGGGTCAAATACCTAGTAATTCTATTCATTCTTTGTTCATTTAGGGACCTATTTTTAGTTCCACTTTTTATACATCAAATAAAGAAACTTTGTACATGAAAGTTGTAGATAATTAAATAAAGAAAAATACAAAATTTATTTCACTGAAAAATAATGTACAGATAAAAAGTTATGGTCTGAATAAAAATCCAGAATCCCAACTTCCCAGACCCGTATCTCACAACTGAAAACTCCAAATGCAGAAAATTCACCTTTAATTGTATATAGAATAAAATAAGCTATTTAATGGCAGTGGTTTCGCATTTGGCGGTGCTACGGTTTGAATGTTGAGTTTTGGACCCACATTGTATAGATGTACTGATTCAAATATTCAATTTATTATTTATTCATTATTTTTATATTTTTATAGTTCTGTAAATATTACTTATAATAATTATGTACATTAAAAACAGAATAATAATGCAAAGAAAACTCAAAATAAAAATAAACATATATAGATCATACATGTATTATACCTATATGTATACCTATACAATACACTATTATATTTTATTAAATATACAAAACATATCAGAAAAATAAAATAAAAATATCTTTATGTGTATAAAAGTACTTTATAATTTTACAAAATAAGAAATAAAAATTATAAAATTAAAATACACAAAATAAAAATAAAATACTAAAATACATAGGTAATATACCTATATAGGGCTAAAAAGTAAACTTGTAAAAATATACCACATGAAATAAATTAAAAATCATAATAAAATACTATAGAAAATAACAAATATTTTTTTATTTTATAATCATAATTTAATTCGGCCGTTTTCTATTTTTAAATGAATTATTAAACCATATT
Source organism: Ottelia alismoides (assembly GCA_037367405.1). Lineage (NCBI taxonomy): Eukaryota > Viridiplantae > Streptophyta > Magnoliopsida > Alismatales > Hydrocharitaceae > Ottelia > Ottelia alismoides. The sequence continues at coordinate 185,436 of JAZKJV010000517.1, read as the reverse complement.
TACAGGGTTTTTCCTGGTTGGTCCACGTGGACCAACCAGGGGGCGGTCTTTGTTGACTCTGGTCAACTGCATGCCCTTCACCCATGTGCGCCTGTCAGAAGTTGGTTTTGACCTATCTTCGCCCTTTTTTCGAGGTCACCCCTTTCATCAAATCATGAAACACTCTTCATGACTTTTGTAGCCTTTCTATCAAGGATGCCCGCCCATGCTTCATCTTGGGTTGTGGATCATCGACGCACATGTGGTACCTCGTTCTTCGTGCTCATGTCATCTTAGGTCAAACCGCATAAAATGAACCCCCCAACTTTGAATTCAAATCGAGTCCCCGTGGTCCACCCCTCTCCGCCTCTCTTATGCTCTGAAGCTTGCTGGAGGTGACAGCTCCGCCGCGAGCTCCTCAGCCAGGGCGTACAAGGTCGAGGGCGCCTCCAACACCTCCCGCAACACCGGCGGTCGAGGTACATCTCCTCCTCTGGATCCGGCCATTAAGGGCATCTTCATCCATTTATTTTTCGCTCAATAGATTAGCCTTAGTCTTAGGAACATTAGCCCTCAAGAAATTTTGAGAATCATCGCTCGAATCGACTCATCCTCCATCTTGGCCGAAGCGCACCACCGGCCAACCACCGCCGCATCGCTTCTCGCTTTGAATCTGCCCACCTAAGGTCCAGGCAGTTTGCCCTGGACCTCCTAATTCTTTTTGCAGGTCAAAGCGCGTTGACTCGCGCTTGGAGGCTATTTTGGAGCCTCGCCGGAGCTCGCGAAGCCCGCCCTCCAGCTCCGCCAGTCGCCAGCGAGCGCCTCGGCCGTCGCCGAGGTCTTTTGAAGTCCCCAGGAGGAAGAGAAGACCCCCCCGGAGTCTCCACGGCCATTTTGAAGCTCCATCGTCGCCAGAGGACGGGGATCGTGGACGGCGAAGTTCGCCTTCGCCGGAGCTCGCCGCTGTTCTTGGTCCTAGCCTCCCAGCCGTCGGATCGTGGAGGCCTCCCAGATCGCACAGCCACCGTCCGATTCTCCTTCGCCTCGACCGTTCGATCAACCAAGGAGGATCTAATCTCAGCCGTGCAACGCGAAGCGTCATCGACCGTTGGATTCACGCCACGTGGTTAAGTGAAGATCTGCAGCCGTTGGATCCGTGCGCCAGGGGTATTTTGCATCTCAACCCCTGCGCATTTTGTATTTACTTTTTAGTCTACAAACTTTCGTCTGTAGTGTAAAAGTTTTGTAAACTTTGCAAAAAGACCCTCGCATTTATTTTATTTACACATAGGTCCTCTGCTACGTCACCTCACGTGACCTGTACACGTGAGGTGCGGGCATTTTACACCGAGGCCCTCGGTCTTTTTAGTATTTCGTTTCAGTACCAGAACTTTTATATTAAGTTTAAAATTTTTGGAGAAATTGCAAGTTAACCCCCCGAAGTTTTTGATATTGCACTTGGGTCCCTACCAGGCGCGTGCAAGTCACGCGCCCTGGTGGAAAAATTGTTGCGACACCCCTGCGGGTTTTGTAATTTATGTTTGGTCCTGGAAATTAAATATTCAGTTCAATATTTTGTGGAAAATTGCATGTATGCCCCTGGACTTTTGGATATTTGCATATATACCCTTGCCAGGCTGTGATATTTTTGTGAACTTGAAGTATTTATTTGGAGCTCCATTTTAATTCCAAAAATTCTCAAAAATTAAACTTAAGCTCATGTTAACTGGTACTTCCACGCCCTATTTTTAGTTTTTGATTTTATTTCATTTTTATATTTATTAAAAATCAAAAATATGCTTTTTGCCTACTGTTTAGCTTAGAAAATACCAAAAAATATTAAAATACCTCGAAAAATTCCAAAAAAATTCCCTACTGTCTATTTTAAACCTTTTTAGAGTCAGTCCAGAAACCACTAAAAATCTCAAAAGGAAAACCTTAAAATTCGAAAATACATAAAAACTTCAAAAAAATCTATAAAATTGTAGAAAACTCCAAAATTTGTAAACTCAAGTCCTGTAGTCTCCTGTTTTTATTATCTTTATTTGAAAAATAGTGTGGAAAACTTTTGTGGATATTTGCTTTTTTTAATTCTCATTTTATCTCCAACCAGTAGCGTGCCCACTGTCTTGGTTTATTTCAGTGTTTAAAAATATGAAAAATATTTTGAAAAATACCCAAAAATCACAAAATAGTAGAAAATTATAAAAATACCAAAAATATTTTATTTCTGGATTTTTGACTATTTTTGTATAATTTTTATAAATAGTTTATCACCTCTTTTATTATATAGCTTATATATTCCAATATTGAAAAAGAAAATAAAAAATTATAAAATATAAAATTATAAAAATTAGAAAATTAAAAATCAAAATAAAAATTAAAAATTAAAAATTAAATAAGAAAATTAAAAATTAAAAACCCACAAAAATCATTTGCTTGCATAGTGTAGACATAACTCACATTCACACACACACACACACATTTACTTGTGCACCTACCCTGTTTGCTCCCTGTGTTCGAACTCTCTGCATACTTGTCCTATACTTCTTTTCTGCAGAGTTAAAAATAAATTTTAACTCCACATTTATTTCTAATCATTGATCTGTACTGTGGGTTAATTGTTGACTAAATTCATTTTATTGTGGGTCACCGCAGCGATCTCGGTTGTCTCCACCTTGTGTGAGACATACTTTTTAGACCCGCGATAATTTGTGTTTATCACATGTGGCAGCTCCAGGAGCTGCCACATGTCGCTCCTAGAAAATTCAAAAATTAAATGTAAAGAAAATAAAAAAGAAATAACAAAAGGGATTAAATCAAAAAGTGTTCAACACAAAAGTTGCTCGTCTCGACAATATCTACAACTTTAGTGAAGGGCCGAAAATCAAAGGAAGTGATTTGTATAAAAATGTATTTTAGGGTGTTACCTTATAGATATAAAATACCGCATTTTATCTTTTGTAATTTTTTTGTCATTTTTAAAAAAGAAAAAAATCAAAATAAAGTTAGAAAAATATGAACGGAATATTTACAACTTAATCTATTTTTTTGGATTTTTAATAGTTAAGAAAATAAAAGGATAAAATACATGGGTAAAACGGTCAATATGTACAATATACAAAAGGGGCCCAAAACCCAAGTTTTGCATACGAGCTCCGATTTTAACGAAATTGGTCTTCTTTCGAAGGTCTTTGAATATATATTACTTTAAAAGTGAGCAGACCTAATTCGGAGGTTGTATAAGAGAGATATGTGTGTTTTAAGGGTCCTAGACTCAAACTTGGATTGGGGTTTTATTGGTCAATTTTACAAGTTAATATTTTTTTGATATTTTTCTTTTATTAGTGTTAGTAATATATACACTATAGAGTTGGTTTTATTGGATTCAGAGTTAGTATAAAATATATACAAATAAGGTATTTTAGCTAATATACATGTGAATATTTACAAGTGAATTTGGCTTCTTATTAAATGCAATTATGAATACTAAAATGCAGATATTATGCTTGCATGCATGAATGCTAATTTTGCAAGATAAGGAGAAATATGCTACTACTCACTCAGGAACAAGACTCTATTTTCAACTTTTAGAGTGATGAATCACAGATTCATCAACTGTCCTGCTCTGTCGAAGAGGGTCGAACTCAAATCGGTCGAGTAAGGTAGCCGGAAGGAGGTTAATCGAAAAACCACTCTCTAATAGAGTAGGATCGAACCGCTGCTCATGGAAGTGGCATCTGACATATGGAGCTCCTGCATCGGGTCTCTTTGCTGGCAACCGGTTCTGAATCATGAAGCATGTGGCATGAGTAAGCATAGGGATTTCTGCATTCTGGTTTCTCTTCTTCCTACGGATGGTGGTCTTCTCTCTCAAGTTCTTCTACAAGAGGGGGGATGTGCTCTAGTGCCTCCTGTAGAGTCAGTTGTATCTGGAATCGATCAATCATCTGCTCGTTGAACTCTAATTGGTGTTTCTTTTGGGATTTTCATTTTTGATCCCCTTTCCTAAGAAGAGTGCGTGAGGGAAGGGGGCGGAGGGACCCTCTTCAGAGAGATGAGGGTCAGGAATAGGTGATGAGCAGTCGAGCTATAGAGGCTAAGTGATATCAAAGGTCGTTGCGACCTCAACCACTCGAGCCGATCTCAACGAGAATAATCAGACTCCAAAGAAAGTAATCAAGCACGAAAAATAAAAACAAGTGATCTTTCTATTTATTTAACATGGTTTAACCACCAGGGTCAAACATAAGAAGCACGAGATAGTCCTACGAAGTAGTCAAGAAATCAGAGAAAAGAAGTATTTTTATTGGTTTTTAATTTGCAATTTTTTATATTTTCTTAATAAGAAAAAGAATAAGAAAATAAAAGCAATCTCACTATAAAAATTTTTATTAAGGTCAAAAATGCTCAAAAATTCAAAATAAAAATGTTTTTATATTTTTAAAAATAAGAAAATGTTTTTGGGTATTTTGTGGAATTTTTAAGATTTTTATATAATTTTCTAAAAATGAAATATAGACAAAATACAAAAAATTGTGTATAGGCAGGAGGAAAGGGCAACTTTAAAATATTTAAAGTGCCCCAAAATTTCTGGTTGCAATTTTATCAAAATAGAAAACAAAATCTAACTAGAGAACTTGAAAACACTTTTTTTTATCTTTATGGAATTTTTAATGATTTTTATAAGATTTTTAGTCTTTTGAGAGTTTTAGGGTTTTATAAAAAAGAATGAAATAAAAATGCTACAGAAATTAAAACAAACCATAACACACAGTTAAGATTTTTTTTAGGTTAAAAAGTTATTTTTATATTTTTTATGGATTTTCAAAATTATACAGACACACTTTTTAGGGTTTTTGAATTTTAGAAAATAGAAAACATACTCAAATTGCGTCACAAAAATTACCAATAATATAATACAATAGCAGGAGCTACTGATAATTTTTGGGAATTTTTGGAGTAGATTTGATATTTATTTAATTAAAATAGGGACCTAAATGCAATTAGTTGAAGTTTTTGGATTAAATAATAACACGCACAAAAAGTCCAGGGGCGTCTGTATAAAATTTTCAATTAATTCCAGCACATGCATAATATAATGTTCATAGGGGAATAAGTGTAAATTAGGAAAACTTTTCAATTAAACATTAATGTAACAAATATCCAGGGCCAAACATGCAAAAACACCACTGTTCACGTGACCGAACACGTATCTCCAGACAGGGAGGACTTAAACGCAAATATCAGAAATGCTAGCGACTAAAATGCAAATAAGTTCTACTACAACTTTTATTTACAGACTAAAACATAAAACATAAACAAATGCAGGGTAAAAAGAGCAATATACCCTTGCAGCACGTGAGAGGCGCGTGAGGACAAATGGAAGCTACTGATGGGGGCATGGACGTACGGCTCTGATTGCGGCAGGTGTCAGATCTGACGCTCCAGAATTAGTTGGGGACGTGTGCTGCTGATGGGCGTCAGATCTGACATCCAACGGTCTGACAGGTATGTTATGCTGGCGGTCCGGATGCAATCTAGAGGGACGAGGCTAATCCAGCGGAGCTGGAGCAGCCTGGATGAAAATCACGGAGTCGAACTTCACCAGCACCAAGGAGGTGATCCTCAGCCCCAATGATCGATCGCGAGGCACTTGTGTGATCATAGGAGGCCTCCGCGTCGACTGAGCAAACCCGATGGAGGATCCACCGATCGGATACGCTTGGCGACGAAGGGGGCCTGGAGCTACTCCGGCGAGTCTCAGATGGATGGAATCGGAGGTCTTCAGCTCGTGCTTTCACCTGCAAAGGGCGGCTGGGACTCGAGGCGATGCTCCGGTCAGGGCTATTAGAACTCAAAGCCAAAGAAGCGGAGGGAGGAGGGCATCGATCTCCGGCAGAGATGGGGAGATCTAAGTCCTAATATCGACATGATGGTCGAGGCTAAGGGCGATCAGGTTGCGGAGAAAGATGTGGGGTGAGTGTGTGGGTCTTTCGGAGTGGCTGAAAGTGGGTGACGGAGCTCCGACCGGCTGGTCGAAGCTGGCGAAGTCACGGCGGTGATAAATGGAAAGATTCGATCGAACTACGAAATGAGAAGGATATAAGGGTTACCTGATGGGCGTGATGTGCTCTTAAGCTCCAAGCGAGGGTGGTCATCGGGGTGATGGCCTCGACCTCGATGCGGAAGTCGGGGGAGGCTACTCGCGATAGAGGTTCGTCCACAAAGGTGGAGCATCGGCTCTGCTACACCAAATCGAGCGCCAAGCGGTGCTCCAAGCAGCTGTCACTCAGTTGGAGGTAGCTAGGGTTAGAAATGGGAGCGAGGCACGATCTGCTATCTTGGGGGAGCGAATGAGAAGCTTTATAGCATTCCCAAGAGGTTGGAAGAATCAGGTGGAAGCACGCAACCCTAGGAAGATCTGTGCCTTCCTAGGGATCTGCGAAGGTCATGGATCCATGGGGAAGATGCGGGCGAGGAATCGGGGCGAACGGATGCGTGATCTAATGGGAAGAAATAGGAGAAATCGGTCTGGTGAAGTGGTCGGGTCAGGTCAAGCCCTGGAAGTGGGGGTTGACCCCGGTCAACAAGGTTATATGGACCAATCAGAAGCAGCGGGGCAAAAGGACAAAAGCCGCTACAAGACAAAATAGCAGGGAAAATTAAAGATAAATAAATTAAAAATAATAAATTAAATTAAATTAAAAATGAATAAAATGAAAAATGCTCATTATTTTTCAAGGAAATTTTCTATGATTTTTATTTATTTTTTTGAAAAATAAATTAGTCTGTATACAATATAGTGCGTTATATACATGTGTAATATACCTATGTATTTTGTACAATTATTTTTAATTTGTTATTTCTAAAAAAATACCCAAATCTTATATTTTATTTATTTACACCATTATTTTTGGAGTACAAAATTATTTTTAATTTATTTTTATTATTAATTTACAGGTATATAATAAATAAAGAAGGAAGTATATATACATGTATTATGTACAAAGGAGAGAGACTTTTATTTTATTTTTATTTTTATTTTTATAATTTTTGTTTTATTTTTAGAAATATATACAAGGAGGTAAAAGCATATTTTATTTTTATTTTTTCCAAAATAATTATTTATTTACACACATGATATGTACATTATAGAGTAAGCCCTTTCTCTCTCTACATATTTTATTTGGCGATCAGGCCCATGCTTGGCCCTCTCTTGGGGTTCGGGTCTCTCAGTATTTATTCTAAATACCTCCTTCCTTTTTCTTTTCCTTTATTCTTTTATTTATGCACAAATAAATGCTAATTATGTAATATTAACACATGCATGCATATTGCTAACTTATTGTATTTACATCTATTTACATGATGCTTTTCCAAGATAAATAGCTAAAATAAAAAAATAAAGAGTGATGATAAGGGATTCATCACCCCCTATACTTTACCTTTGCTAGTCCCTTAGCAAACACTTATTTGAAAAAGAAGTGAAAAGAGAAAGAAAAGAAAAAGAAGGAGAGTCAAGGTTGATTATTAAACCTGTCTTCATTAAATTGAAGTATGGAGCTCAGTCGGACCTTTGGATTATTAATTTGTAAGAACCTTATTTGTGGCTGGTGTCGGAATTGGGGCAGCTGCTGCTGGGACTGGTTTTACTGCCCTCCCTGAACTCGAGGTTGCTGCTGGGATGAGGTACCTCCGGTCGACCACCGGAATCCGGGATGTTCTCGGTGAATCCCGGGATGTTGTCGATCGTACCAAATCCCGTTGACTTCCATCAACTGCTCCTTCTCAAAAGGGTGTGGAGGAAGGACTTCTAGGGGATGCTCCTACTGATACACCACCATCTGAGTGTATTGAGATGGTGGTGGTTGAACATACTGGTGTTGCAGTTGCTGGAATGGCTCCGCCTGAATATGGTGAACCTGTCTGTAATGAGCGGAGGGCTGAGCCGAGTTGTTGCTGCTGGGGTCAGCCTGTGACCGGAGACGGGGCTGAGAAGCCGTATGTGCCTCTTGGAGGCACATGATCTAGATCTTCAAGTCTCTCAGTGTTTGTACCATCTGATCAATCTATTACATACCCTGACCCTGCTTCTTCTCTATGATCTCGATGCGGTCCAGCTTCTCGTTGATGATGCCCATATCAGCAGCCGACGACTCTACCTGTGATGTGGCTGCTGACGATGTGGAAGGACCTGCATCGACCTGTGCTATCCTCTGATAGGACATGACCTGGGGTGAGGGATTCCCCTCAGTATAAAGACGGGACTGGGACATGACGGTGTAGTTGAAGGATATGGAATAATCCTCAAGTGCATCATGGAAGCATGAGCGTCGTATCGAATATGACGAAGAACGACTATTCGTACTAGTTGTTCTGTGCAGCGGAATTTAAAAAAAAAATCATGCGATGAAACCACATGATCCAAGAACGATTCTCGGATCGTTTCATCTATAACCACAATAAGTATAAAGGAATACCTCTTGAAGCATGGTTGATCGAGTCTCTACGAAAAGAGACCTCCTGTCTCAAGTCCGATCGTCAGAGAAGAAGCTTGCGAGCGCGGGGATGAGTCGTGTGATCCTCGCAATTCAACGAGTTGATCCAAGCACAGGGAACTCCTGATCTCGTCGTACGAGATCGAACGTCTTCTTCGCGAGTGTAGCACTCCACGAAGACGGAGAACCAAAGAACGTCGAAGCGGCGGCGCGGTGGCGAGAGTGTCGACGGCCTCCTCCTCTAGGGTTTGGTGGACGGCCACCAAGGAGAGGGAGAGAGAGTTGGCGTGTGGAGAGAAAGAGAGAGAGATGTGCTTCCAAAAGCATAGTTCTAGAAAGCATGGTATGCATCTCTATTTATAGGTTTTTGGGATCCGTGGATCTCAATCCATGGGATATATAAAATCAATGGATGAGATTGATTTATGTCTAATCCAATGGTCAAGATTATTGTTGGTAAAATCCAACAACTTGTGATTTAATTTAGATCAAATATATTTGAAAAATCAAATACAAATCAATCCTAAATTAAATCAATCAAATAAGGAGGCAATTGACATGGAGATTACATCTCCCATGTCAACATGGTGAACGGCCACCAATTCCATATAGGACTTGGTAGCCGTCCACATGTTACCATGTGGAGGCAATCTCATGTGATTTCATGAGATTGCATATCTCCATGGAAATCTCCATATTTAATCCAACAACTTTTGTTGTGATTTATTCTCCAAAAATAATTCATAATTAATTTTGAGAATATTGCAATCTTGCCATTGGAAATTTGTGAATCACATTTACATCCCAAAAACAAAATATAATTTACATTTTCAATTAATTACATAATGTGTATCCAATACGCATTAATAATTAATTAACAAATATAAATTATAATTAGCTCTGTCTAATACATTATAAATCACATTTATAATATATTATGAATAATTGGATATTGTTATCCACATTATTCCTATCCACAAAAATTAAATCACATTTAATTATATTGGATAATTTCTACATACAACAATATAATTAAATCACATTTAATTATCAATTTCTCAATGCTTAGATCTTATGGAATTATTCTTGAACCCTTCAAGAATAATGCGATTTCTCCTCAGATACTTGGAGATAAGGACAGGGTGATTGCATTGTTCCACGTATAGTGACTTGGATATTGAGATCACATCTCAAATCCAGATCCCATGGACCTCCCATAGATGCTTGATTAAATCAAGTCCGTAAACCTAATCTTCTCATTGCATCTGAATCTCATTCAGATCAATGTCCAATACATGGACTAAGATTAGGTCACTTTTCTACTGAGAGGAGTCACTAAAATACAGACATGTTTCATCACTCCCTCGGAATGGAAGCGTCATGGTTATACAATCGTTTATGATCAAATCACCCTCAGGTATTCCCAATACCTGTACATCTTGAATATGGAAGACCTATGATCATCCTGAAGATATAGATCTTTTTTTACACTGTCATCTTCAGGGTTTGATCACTAAGTTTCAATCTTGGTCTTTGGGATTTGGTATAGATCATATGCTTTCACAAAGCATATATCTTACCTTCAAATTCATGTCATGCTTCCAAAGCATGACAACCATGCATGGAATTTGATCAGTCCCAATACCTCATGAGTGAGCTCATGTCTCCCGGTTCACAAGTGAACCTGTATGATCCCTTTGAGAGATCGTATTACTCCTATGTCCTTACATGCACACCAGCTCGCTGGTGTATAGACCTTGGTTTGGTCATCAACCTATTGGTCTGCCAAATGTACATACTCAGACATATAGTAACACATCTGTCTCTGGTCATAGGATGCATGCCTATGTTGTGACAGTATTCAACATAGGTCTTTGGTTATCTCGATCTCCTAAAGTTAACCCATTGACTCAACTAATATGATATCTATTAATCACTATTCCCTTGCAGAGGACCTGCATCAAGAGGTCGATCAGATATCAGCCTAATGAGAAAGGATTGCCATCTCCTACTCAGCCTGGAGATCATCACCTAACAATAATTTGATGATGCTTGATGAGTCCTCTATCTAACTCCTTAGATATTCATCCAAGCATCAGCCTCTACGATTCACTCAATGAATCAACAGCTGTGTGATTATCAAGTTGGCCAAGGTACATAACCCTTATTGTATAGAGGGACCTTATAGTGCATTCATTCAATCAATCTCAGAAAGGGAGTGAAACATAATAAATAACTTTTATTGATAAATCATTTATTACAATAACATTTATCGCAAGAATGGTTCGTCTCGGGCTCACATTGCTAACAATCGCCCACTAGCCCTCAGAACCATTCAGGAACAATCCTTAAACCCATACTCTTTACATGCTGGTCGAAAACCTTCTGTGTCAAAGGTTTTGTAAGAGGATCAGTAACGTTGTCGGCAGAGGCCACCTTGGTGATGATGATATCACCACGCTTTTGAATCTCCCGAATGATGTGGTATTTCCTTTCCACGTGCTTGCTCTTCTGACGCCATCTAGGTTCCTTCGCCTGGGCAATGGCTCCCGTGTTATCGCAGAGTAGCGGGATGGGAGTATCATAGGAAACTACGCCAAGCTCCAGGATGAACTTGCGCAACCACACCGCCTCCTTTGCAGCATCTGATGTGGTAATGTACTCGGCTTCTGTTGTTGAATCTGTTGTAGTGTCCTGCTTCTTGCTTCTCCAGCTCACAGCACCACCATTCAACAGGAATACAAACCCCGATGTCGACTTTCGATCATTAATATCCAATTGGAAGTCAAAATCTGTATATCCTAAGACTTGGAGATCACCATCTCCATAGACCAAGATATAATCTTGCGTCCGTCTTAGATATTTGAATATGTTCTTTACTGCATTCCAGTGTTGTTCTCCATAGCATGATTGGTAACAACTTACCACTCCCACTGCATGGCAGATGTCTGGCCTAGTACACATCATAGCATACATTATGCTTCCTACAGCTGATGCATAAGGGCATCCAACCATGGCTTTCTTTTCCTCAATAGTTTGAGGAGCCATTCCTTTAGACAGGTGTATACCATGTCTTAGGGATAGGAATCCTTTCTTGGAACTATCCATACGGAATCGTTCAAGAATCTTCTTAGTGTATCCATGTTGTGGCAATCCCAAAATCCTCTTTTCTCATTTTCTGAACAACTTCAGGCCTAAGATGTAAGAGGCTTCTCCAAGATCTTTCATCTCAAAAGTATGGGATAGCCAAATTTTCACACTGGTCATCATCCCTGTATCATTCCCAATGATAAGGATGTCATCTATGTAAAGCACGATGAACACAATGGTGCTCCCACTAAGCTTCTTGTACACACAAGGTTCATCAGGATTCTGCACAAAATCATAACTCTTTATGGTTTCGTCAAATCTGATGTTCCAGCTACGAGAAGCTTGCATGAGCCCATAGATGGATTTCTTCAGCTTGCACACTTTGCCATCCTCAGTTATGAAGCCCTGGGGCTGCTCCATATAGATATCCTCCTCGAGGTATCCATTGAGGAAAGCCGTCTTGACGTCCATCTTCCAGATGTCGTAGTCAAGATATGCAGCTATAGCTAGCTGTGTCCTAATGGATTTAAGCATGGCCACAGGAGAGAATATCTCATCGTAGTTGATGCCTTCTCTTTGTGTGTAGCCCTTGGGTACGAGCCGTGCTTTGAAAGTCTCTACTTTCCCATCAGGTCCTCTTTTTTTCTTGAAGATCCATTTACACCCAATGGATTTTTCCCCTTTAGGTGGATCATCTAGGGTCCATACACCATTCTTATGCATGGAGTCAATTTCTGACTTCATTACTAGCATCCATCTATCCATGTCATGATCCGTGATTGCTTCATCAAATGAAGTAGTATCATTGTCAGTTTCACTTGACACATGGAATCCATACCTTTCAGGTGGTTCAACCACCCTCGAACTCCTTCGAAGAGGTATGGGTGTTTCATCTTTATTTATCTCTTCAGTTTCTGGTTCAAGAAGCTCAGAATCCTCAAGGGATTCAATGAGTTCCTCTACTTCATTTTTGTCTTGATCTTTAAGGAAATCATTCTCCAGAAATTTCACGTCTCTAGAAACAAACCTTTTGGGTCTCAGGGTCATAGAGCTGATATCCAATACCATCTCTAACATACCCGATGAAGTAACACTCACGAGTACGAGATTCTAGCTTACTTGCATCCACATTCTTTGCATGGACCAAGCAACCCCAAACCCTCAAGTGATTAACACTAGGTTTGGTTCCATACCAGAGCTCATGAGGAGTCTTAGGTACATATTTGCTAGGAATATTACTCAGGATATATATTGCAGTCTCTACTGCATATCCCCATAATCTAAGTGGTAAATGTGCTTTGCTCATCATTGAACGGACCATATCCATGATGGTCCTATTGCGTCTTTCAGCAACACCATTAAGTTGGGGAGTTCCAGGAGGAGTGAGATTGGAGACAATTCCATTCTCTTTAAGGTATTCCTTGAATTCATCTGAGAGGTACTCGCCACCTCGATCAGATCGAATCCGTTTAATCTTCCTATCGGTTTGGTTCTCAACCAAAGCCTTGAATTCTTTGAACTTTTCAAAGGTTTCAGACTTATAACGTAATAGGAAGACAAACCCGTATCGTGAATGGTCATCAATAAATGTCAAATAGTATCGATATCCATATCTAGTCGTGGTACTGAAGGGACCACATACATCTGTATGTATTAGATCAATAATACGTTCGCATCTTGTAACCTTGTTAAGAAAAGGCATCCTATTCATTTTACCTCGAATAAAATGTTCACAGGTAGGCAAAGATTGGACTTGTAGAAAATCTAAAGGTCCATCTATTATCAATCTATTGATCTTATCAACATATAAATGACCAAGCCTTTGATGCCAAATCATATTCGAATGATTTTTATTCTATATGGATCTTTTAGGGTATTTATTAGTGGTTGTAACATTCATGATATGCTCATCAATGCACAATTCATAGAGTCCATCAGAAGTCAAATTACCATCCGCAGTATATTTATCATGATGATTTATGACTAATTTATGATAGAAAAGGAATGAATATCCACTTCTAACTAGCTTAGATACAGATATCAAATTCCTTCTGACTTCAGGTAAATAAAGACACTCCTTAAGTACTAGGACTCTACCACTAGATAATGATAGTCGACAAGTCCCGATGGCGACTGCTGCAACACTTGCATCAGATCCCATATGGATGACTATCTCCCCTTCTTCAAGATTTATAGTTTCCTGAAACAAATGCAACAAATTGCATACATGAACAGAAGCACCAGAATCAACAACCCAACTTCCTTCTCGTCTAACGAGAAAACTAGTTTCAATGATAAAAGTAGATTGCATACATGCTGGGGCTTTACCTTTGTTGACCGACTTCAGGTATTCTGGGCAATTACGCCTCCAGTGCCCCGGCTTCTTGCAGTGGTGACATACATCGGTTTTCTTCGACGCTATTAGAGTAGATGCATTGGAAGATGAGCCAACACCTTGACCCTTCTTCTTTCTCTTCTAAACCGGGCCCTTCCGGGAACCTTGCTTCCGACCGCGCTTCCCTCTGACCTGTGCAACCATTGTACTACCAGCGGGATCATCTTTCTTCATTACGTCTTCAACAGACTTAATGCAGCAAGAAGTCCAGCATTCGTCAATTCCAGTTTGTTCGTGTGGAATGAAACCACAAAGTTATTGAAAGACTTGGGAAAAGATAGCAGAATGAAATCATATTGCATGTCTGCATCCATGCTTGCCTCAAGCGTTTCCAGCTCCGACAAGTACCCAAACATTTTGAGTACATTTTCACGGACTGACGTTCCTTCCTGCATCTTGCAGCGAACGAGTTCTTTCATAACGTTGTATCGTAGGGTGCGGTTAATGTCACCAAACATATCTTTCATATTCTGCATAATTTCCTAGCATGTGCTCATCTCCACATGTTGCTTCTGAAGAACATTGGAGAGAGAACCCAGGATATAACATCTAGTCAAGACATGATATTCATCATACTTGTCATTGTATGCCTTTTCTTCCTTCATTTTAGGGCTTTCATGCTTGTCTTCTGAGAGCACATAACTTATGCGCTTACCCGAGAGTACAAGCTCCAAATTATGGATCCAATCCGAGTAATTCGGTCTGGTCAAATGGTTGACCTCCAGAAGTCTTCTTAGTGGGTTCATGGACTTCATTTTCTGAAATTGAGAATGCACTATATTAGAACATATAATCATACATTCAATTTATGATATTTGATTAAAGCATTTTAAATCAAATTAGTCTTGCTTTGTCAACTATGAAAGTTTATTCCCTCAATCACTTTCAAAGTAAGAGATATACTTACCGCTATATCTCAAGGAAGAACTGGGATCTCCTCTTTATCTTTGTCATATCCCAATAATATGAGAACCTATGACTCCAATAAAAAGAAGTAGGAACACATTCTGCCTTGCAAGTCCAACTTGCATTTCCCAATCCGATCTTTAATACCCGGGCCCACCACCCCTAAGGTGATGTTGACCCATCATTAATTGAACCAATCATCAACAGGAATACAACTCGCTATGCGCAATCCAATATCGCCTCAATAATATGAGGATCCGATATTTGGGTCACTACGCATACGTCCTTACTCTTTCGAGAAGCGACGAGCCCGATCCAAATGGATCACATGCAGGAGCTGTCACTTCGGACAGGCGTCTCCTATATAAATTATCTAGTGACGGAACCCTTCGCCTTGACGGAGACCATGGATGTCACTTGTGTGATCCTCCATCTCATATTCAAATTTTAATTAATTATCATGAATCATATTCACATAATTAATTCTTAAAAGGGAAATAATAACTCTATTTATAATAGAGTATTTTAATTTGACATAACTAATCTAATCGTATTAAATTAATTATTAATCCAATTCAATCAACAAACTTGATGGTTTTACTTGAATATATATATGGTATTATCTCAAAGTACGTATTAATTCGAATTTTAATAATTAGAAAATACATCATGATCTCTCAAGCATCATTCGTTCCCTACCCGCTGTTATGGCCAGTACCGGCGGGAGTGGGACGGACCGCATCCGGTGCAACCCGCTACCCTAGTGATCCCGACTAGACACAATATCCGCCTCGGGAAAAAATAATGCCGATTCAATCACTTTGTACTTGAGATGATCATCGGTTCTTCAACCGAAATTATACCATATAGTAATAATCAAAACATTTTTTATTATAAGGAAATTTGCTAGACAAATTCCCAATCCTATTCAAGCAAGGAGTTTGATGATTGTGTTTCCAATTATGATCTAGATCAAATCTAATAAATTTATTGGTTGAGGCCAAGTCATTTAAGGAAATGATCATCTTCCAATATTTCTTAAATATTTTACATAATTATTTCATGAAATTAACAATTAATTTCACTAATTGACAATCACATGGTTCTTGATTAGGACTGTAATTTCAGTAGTGACCCTACTTACTAAAATTAACATATCTCAATCAATTTAAATCCAAATTAGACTAGACAAAATAAATTTTCAAAGATTTCTATTTGATTTAGTACAGAACTCAAGTGATATTGTACGCATTTCGAGGCAGATCAAAACAGTAATTAACTCATTAATCATGTTAAGATTTGCAGTTCCCGCAACAGTGAATACATGTTCATTAAAACTACCATATCTCGAGAAAACATAAACCAAATTACGTAAACTCAGATCCTATGGTTTCCTTATTTAATGGGGAACAAAATTCAAGTGATTAATTCATATTTAAACAACTTAAACAGGGCCGAATTCATTCACAAACAGAAATGCGAAAATCAAATGCGACAAAAACTTTCGCGACCTCTACGAACCCAAGTCGTCCTAGGTTTGCGGATCGTATCCAAAACCTTCGACCTAAGGCTCTTATACCACTTAAAGGATATGGAATAATCATCAAATGCATCACGGAAGAGTGAGCGTCGTATCGAATACGACGAAGAACGACTATTCGTACTAGTTATTCTGTGCAGCGGAATTTAAAAAAAATCATGCGATGAAACCACATGATCCAACAATGATTCTCGGATTGTTTCATCTATAGCCATAACAAGTATAAAGGAATACCTCTTGAAGCATGGTTGATCGAGTCTCTAAGAAAACAGACCTCCTGTCTCAAGTCCGATCGTCGGAGAAGAAGCTTGCGAGCGTGGGGATGAATCGCGTGATCCTCGTAATCCAACAAGTTGATCCAAGCACGAGGAACTCCTGATCTCATCATACAAGATCGAAGCACTCCAAGAAGACGGAGAACCGAAGAACGTCGAAGCAGCGGCGCGGTGACGAGAGCGTCAACGACCTCCTTCTCTAGGGTTTGGTGGACGGCCACCAAGGAGAGGGAGAGAGAGTTGGCGTGTGGAGAAAAAGAGAGAGAGATGTGCTTCCAAAAGCATAGTTCTAGAGAGCATGGTATGCCTCTCTATTTATAGGATTTTGAGATCCATGGATCTCAATCCATAGGACATATAAAATCAATGGATGAGATTGATTTATGTCTAATTCAATGGTCAAGATTGTTGTTGGTAAAAGCCAACAACTTGTGATTTAATTTAGATCAAATATATTTGATAAATCAAATACAAATCAATACTAAATTATATCAATCAAAAAAGGAGGCAATTGACATGGAGATTACATCTCCCATGTCAACATGGTGGACGACCACCAATTCCATATAGGACTTGGTAGTCGTCTGCATGTTACCATGTGGAGGCAATCTCATGTGATTTCATAAGATTCCATATCTCCATGGAAATCTCCATTATTTAATCCAACAACTTTTGTTGTGATTTATTCTCCAAAAATAATTCATAATTAATTTTGAGAATATTGCAATCTTGCCACTGGAAATTTGTGAATCACATTCACATCCCAAAAACAAAATCTAATTTACATTTTCAATTAATTACATAATGTGTATTCAATACACATTAATAATTAATTAACAAATATAAATTATAATTACCTCGCTCTAATACATTATAAATCATATTTATAATATATTATGAATAATTGGATATTTCTATCCACATTATTCTTATCCACAATAATTAAATCATATTTAATTATATTGGATAATTTCCACATACAACAAGATAATTAAATCTCATTTAATTATCAATTTCTCAATGCTTAGATCTTATGGAATTATTCTTGAACCTTTCAAGAATAATGCGATTTCTCCTCAGATACTTGGAGATAAGGACAGGGAGATTGCATTGTTCCACGTATAGTGACTTGGTTATTGAGATTACATCTCAAATCCATATCCCATGGAGCTCCCATAGATTCTTGATTAAATCAAGGCCGTAACCTAATCTTCTCATTGCATCTAAATATCATTCAGATCAATGTCCAATACCTGGACTAAGATTAGGTCATTTCTCTACTGAGAGGAGTCACTAAAATCCAGACCTATTTCATCATTCCTCGGAATGGAAGCGTCATGGTTTTACAATCGTTTCTGATCAAATCACCCTCAGGTTTTCCCAATACATGTACATCCTGTATACTGGAAGACCTATGATCATCCTGAAGATATAGATCATTTTTTACACTGTCATCTTCAGGGTTTGATCACTAAGTTTCTCAATCTTGATCTTTGGGATTTGGTATAGATCATATGCTTTCACAAAGCATATATCTTACCTTCAAATTCATGTCATGCTTCCAAAGCATGACGACCATGCATGGAATTTGATCAGTCACAATACCTCATGAGTGAGATCATGTCTCCCGGTTCACAAGTGAACCTGTATGATCCCTTTGAGAGATCGCATTACTCATATGTCCTTACATGCACACCAGCTCGTCGGTGTATAGACCTTGGTTAGGTCATCAACCTATTGGTCTGCCAAATGTACATACTCAGACATATAGTAACACATCTGTCTCTGGTCAGAGGATGCATGCCTATGTTGTGACAGTATTCAACATAGATCTTTGGTTATCTCGATCTTGTAAAGTCAACCCATTGACTCAACTAATCTGATACCTTCGAATCACTATTCCCATGTAGAGGACATGCATCAAGAGGTCGATCAGATATCAGCCTAATGAGAAAGGATTGCCATCTCCTACTCAGGCTGGAGATCATCACTTAACAATCATTTGATGATGTTTGATGAGTCCTCTATCTAACTCCTTATATATTCATCCAAGCATCAGCCTCTATGATTCAATCAATGAATCAACAGTTGTGTGATTATCAAGTTGGCCGAGGTACATAACCCTTATTGTACAGAGGAACCATATAGTGCATTCATTCAATCAATCTCAGAAAGGGAGTGAAACATAATAAATAACTTTTATTGATAAATCATTTATTACAATAACATTTATCGCAGGAATGGTTCGCCTCAGGCTCACACTGCTAACAGTAGTTCTCGACCATCTCCTCATATATGTCCCAGACCTGATCCTCAACCTTGGCAAAGTAAGATCCCCACAAGATGCATTCACGAGCCCCTGCAGCTCCGGTGTCATCCACAAAGAAACAATGCACAAGGTTGGGCTTGGATATATCATGGTGTGGACACTAGTCGATGAGCTCTCTGAAGCGGTCCTATGCCTCATAAAATTGCTCGTTGAGAAGTATGGAGAAGTTGTAGATGAGGGCTCGAGTTGCGTTCGTCCGGTTGAGTGGATAGTACTTGTTCAAGTACTCGTTCTGGAGCAGTTCCCACGAAATAACGTATCTCCCCAAATGCTTCAGCCAGTAGGCTGCTCTGTCGACAAGGGAGAACGGGAAGGCCATCATCTTGATGGTGTCCTCGTCTACAAATCTATCATGGACCGTGTTGTAGATCATCTCAAACTCCTAGAGTTGCAGATGCGGCTCCTTGGTTGCTATCTCGTAAGATCTGGGCAACAACTGGATTGTCTGAGGAGGAAGCTTGAAATCTCCCAGGATCGTCGGAAGCTGAATCCAACGGTGTGTCGGAGTTGCACCAGGGTTGTGCAACTCTCTCATCGGGCGGGCTGGTCGTTATGGCTCCTGTGGCTCCTCTGGATGCGGTCCATCTCCTCCTCCTAGCTCTGATATCTCTCGACGACTGTCTCTATTCTGCTCTCCTCTGTTAGCACGCATCTGAGCCATCTCCCGGCGCATGTCCGCCATGCAATCTCCCTGGTCTCGGATCTGTCGATGCATTGTCTCCAAGGAAGCTAACAGGGTGTTGTTGATGGCACCATGATCTATAACTTACGTGGTGGTCTAGGGCTATCCATATGTGCTCTCCTCGATGCTGGTGATGAATCCGCGATTCATCATCGCAATATCTTGATCTTAGCAAAATCCCCGAGTAAAATCCCAAATAAATGTCTACAAAATCCATAAATTAACAAAACGACTCTTGTAAATAAAATACACTAATTATTGTATATTAGATTGTACAAAATAAATTACACATAAAAAGCCGCAAAATAAAGGAGTTTTATACTTGTAAATAGCCCAAAACTTCATATATTTTTAATAAATTCATTATAACTCTTTTTTTCTAATTATTTCACTAACTTGTTTATAAAAATGTATATAAAAATACAAAAATACAAAATAAATTTTACCTCAAATAAATGCTCCTAGATCCCAAAGAGAAAAAGCCGTAAAGACCAATTTCCAAGCCAAATTCTTGCTCCGTATGAACTCCAAATTCACCAAACTCACTTTTAAAGTTCAAGTTAGAAAATTATCTATCCAACGGAAGTGGTTTCATTAAAATCGGAGCTCATTTGCAAAAGTTGGGTTTTGGGACCTAGATGTACATTGTATACCATGTATATATGCATTCTTTCTTTAATTTTTATTGTATCTTTCTTAAGTACTAAAAATACAAAAAATCATACTTGTGTTGTATTTTATTTATATTATTTTATTGTATATTTTCCGTTGTAAATATCTCTTATTAAAAAGACAAAAAAATGTACATGGTGTTCTGTATTCACTTGTAAATTCACCATTATTTTTTCCTTCTTTATTTTGTTGTATTTAAAGTAGCCTACTTTATTTCATTTTATTTATTTAATTATTTTACATTCTCTACAATAACCACCATTCAACTCTCTTCTACCACCAACCTCCATTCAACCCCACCATTTCTTAAACCTCCCATTCAACTCCATTAATAAAATAACCTCCCACCATTTTAATAACCTCTCATTCCATCATCTTTATATACATGTCATTCTCCTCATTTTTGCCTTTTATCCATCTTTATGTGAGGAGAGCCTAGTTCCCTGAGTTGAATCGGTGACAGCGACGCAACCGCGGTCGAGCAACGACGGCCCTCTCTCCGGTGCGATCCGTTGGTTTTTTGGCCAACATCGCAGTCGCAACCGCGTGCTGCTCGAGCTCATCGCACGCCGGTGTTTAACCCAAAAAGTCAAGCGGTCGTATTGATCCACAAGGCGAATCAACAGTCGATGCGATGACCGCTCGAAATTCGGATTAAAACAACAATTAACCCACGACAAATATATCAAGCAATGAAAGTAAATGTGCGGAGTTAAAATTTATTATAACTCTACAACAAGATGTGTATAGTGCAAGTATGTGTAGAGGTCGAACACAGGGAGCAGACAGGTAGAACGGGGTACTAAGGTACCAAAAATGTGTGTATGTGATCAAATGCCTATTAAGCTATTTTTTTGTGGGTTTTTAATTTTATATTTTTTTATTTAATTTTTAATTTTATATTTTTTTGTATTTGGATTTTTAATTTACTGATTTTATATTTTATATTTTATATTTTATATTTTTTTATCTTTTTCAATATTGGAAAATAAGGACAATGTAATAAAATGAGAAAGAGCTATTTATAAAAATAGATAAAAATACTCAAAAATAAGAAAATCAAGTCTTTTTGGTCTTTTTATACTTTTTTACTGTTTTTGTGATTTTTGGGTAATTTTGAGAATGTTTTTGGTATTTTTAATGGTCAAAATAAAGAAAACAGTGGCAAAAAGGCAAGGCTGAAACTTAAAATGGAGAAATAAAATAGAAATCAGTAGCAAAAATTCCCCAACTTAATTTTCAGTGAAAGATAATGAAACCAAAAAAATTTAGGAAAAGAAAACACTATTTTTGGATTTTTTATGGATTTTATAAATTTTTATGAAGGTTTTTAGAGCTTTGCAATTTTTAGGAGTTTGGTTTTGTATTTTTTAATGATTTTTGGCTGGGAGTTAAAACAAACTAAAAGACACAAAATCTATTTTTTTGAGATTTTTCTGAGGAGTTTTTATATTTTTTAGTGATTTTATGATGCAAACAGTGCTGAAAATGGATGTTTTTTGATTTTTAATAAATATAAAAATGCAATAAATATGGAAAATAAAAATATGGCGTGGAAGTACTATGCAACAGATATCTAAGTTAATTTTTGTAGATTTTTTAGGGTGCTATAGATGCATGGAAAAAATACAATCAACAAAAAGAAAAGGCATGCGTGCAGGGGCATTTGTGGAATTATCAGGAAATGCGGGGAACTCTGCGCAATATTTCCAGAAAATATAAAACTAGAGAAAATCGTTTCTGGACTGAAGATTAAAGATCAGACCTACGAGGCTATCCACGCAAAAATCCCTAGGGGGCACGTGCGTGAGCACGTGCGCCTGGGGAGGATCGTTCTGCGATTCGAAAGAGTTCAAGGGGCCATTCGGAAATTATTACAAAATCATAAGACAGCCGATGAAAGTTTGAACGCTAAAGTTTAAATACAAAATTGCGCGGGACAAATCTTGCAAAATACCCACACAAGGGGCCGATCAGACGGTGGTGCGCGATCCACTTAAGACACGTGGCGCGACATGGGCTCGTGATACCCCTTCATCGTGCGGCTAAGATTAGAAGGCCGTTGGGTCATCGGACGGCTGAGGAAGGCTTCATCCAACGGCGCCTGTAGCGCGCCTCCTCCCCCACGTTCTTGTTCTACTCAGGCGCGCGCGGCGGCGCGCGGGCGGCGGTGGCTGTCTCCTCCGGCGACCTTCAACAAAAACGAGCCCCAGCGAGGCTCTCCAGCGCCTGGACCTGCATTCAAAACACGTGGCCGACAGAAGGGGGGTCCAGGGCTAGCAAATAAGAGGATGGACGGCGGATATAGGTGGTGCGTGGTGGCGAAAATGGCCGCCGGAGCTCTTGAGCTCCGGCAAAGTGTTCGATGGCAACAGCGAGTGGGTGATGCGATTAACAACCTAAGAAATACATGAACTAAATAATACGACTGATCTCTAACTAAACTACAAAGAAAAACGTAGAAAATACAACCTCAAGGGTGGGTTACCCGAGATATGACCTCGACGGCCACGGGTGGCCGGAGGTGGTGGAAGCACCGCCTCGACCGCCTAGCTACGCCTCCTGGAGGGCTGGAGGGTCTCCTGTCACGAGACCCGGTCCAGAGCACACGCACAAAGGCAAGATGGATGGTCAAATCGGGTTCAAGGTGAAAATGGAGGGAATGGGTGGTTTTTGAAACATGGCCCTGGAGCAACCTTCGAGGCGAGATCACGGGCGGATGGAGAAGATCCAAGAGGATCTGATAGGCTGGCGAGCTAGGTGGTGGTTCCAGGTACCACTTTCGTGAAGGAAGCGACCCTCCTCGAGCAACGCACAAGCGGCGAAAAAACCGAGAAATGAGGGTCACAGGCAGTTCTGACAAGGGGGCAGGCTAGGGCCAGGGAGTTGACCGGCTGGTCAACATCCCAGGCCACCTGGTTGGTCCACGTGGACCAACCAGGAAAAAGCCCAAAAAAAATGTTTAAAAATTCGTTTTAAAATAATAAATGCATTATTTCGAATTAGGTTATTTAATAAAAAGTGTTTATTATTTAATAAATTATTTTATTGTGATTTTTAATTATTTTTATGAAATATATTTTTACAAGTTTGCATTTATACCCTTATATAGGTGTATTATTCTATGTATTGTATTCTTTTATTTTTATTGAGTATATTTAATTTATTTATTTTTTATTATTATTTTATGAAATTATAAAATACTTTTATGTACATAAATATATTTTTATTTTATTTTTCTGATTTATTTTGTATATTTAATAAAATACAAGTATGTTTTGTATAGGTATATGTGTAGGTGAGGTATCTATGTCTTTTATTTTTAAGTATTTTATTTTTGTTTTTATTTAGGTTTTTATTCTTCTTTTAATGTACATAATTATTATAAGTATTATTTACAACATTATAAAAATATAAAAATATAAAAATAATAAATAAATAATAAATTGAATATTTTAATATGTACAAGTATACAATGAGGGTCCAAAAGTCAACTTTCAAACCGTAGCTCCGCCAAATGCGAAACCACCGCCATTAATTAGCTTATTTTCTTCTATATACAATTAAAGGTGAGTTTGATGCATTTGGAGTTTCCGTTTGTGAGATACGGGTCTGGGAAGTTGGCATTCTGGATTTTTATTCAGACCATAACTTTTTATCTGTACATTATTTTTCTGTGAAATCAATTTTGTATTTTTCTTTATTGATTTATCCACAACTTTCATGTACAAAGTTTCTTTATTTGATGAATAAAAAGTGGAACCAAAAATAGGTCCCAAAATGAATGAAGAATGAATATAATGTATAGGTATTTTATCTGTATTTTGGCCCTTATCTCCCCCTACTTTATTCCTTGTCGACCTATTCATCAAGATGCCTAGGTCTCGGGGTTTCGGGTCATAAAATATTTACAATATTTTATTCTTTTTCTTTTCTTTTCTTTATTCTATAATTTTGGCTTTTAAAAACCGCATTTTGTACAATATTTACACATATATGCATGAATGCTAAAATGCCTATATTACGCCTATTTACACGCATTTACTAGGGTTTTTAAGGCCAAAATGATAGAATAAAGATGATGAAACGTGGATTCATCATCCCCCTATACTTGCCTTTGCTAGTCCCTAGCAAACACTTATGCAATAAGTGCAGAAAAGAAAAACAAAGAAAAGAAAAAGAAGAAAGGTGGACTAAGTTTAATTATCAAACTTGTCTTCACAAAATCAAAGTTTGGAGCTTAAGTCGGACCTTTGGAATTTTAGTGCGGGCGGAACCTTATTGAGAACCGAATTTGAAATCCAAAAGTCCTTGAGAATCCCAAAACTCTGCTCAAGTCTCCTCAATAGCCAGGTCAGAAATATCTCAACTCATACGCAAACTCTTACGACTATGAATCTAACTTGTACAGTGTAAGTGATGGTGGCTCTCCCCAGCTAGAATGACAAAGAAACTGACTTCTCCAGTATGACAACCCAATGATTCCCCAATCCAATGACTCCATCCTCGAGGAGCGGGGTATTCCCTTCTAAGTTCAAGTGGCGACCAGCTCAAGAGGAGGGGGTGAAGAGAAGAATGGACGGTAGCCAGTGTAGCTACCTATCCTTGGATGCAAGACCAGTGTAGTCAAGTCATCCTGCTGCTGGCTCACATGATATGACTTTGGAACTCAAGCTTGCTTATTGACTTTACAACATATGTACATACTTTGCAGGCTTTTTATTTTTGTACATGCCTGAACTTTTTTTTTTTTGAATACTATATACAGCAGCATTTACATAAGGAGTTTTTCCTCTTGAGCAAGTAGACTATCCCTCTTTTGAAGCTTTATCGCAACCCACAGCCTCCTGTCTTTAGACTTCCTAATCACTGGACGGGTTGGGGTGCACTTCCCTCCCTAGAGGAGGACAAGTGTTTCCACTTGTGTGCGTCTCATACCGGCAAATCCAATCCCCTCACCACTCCAACTGAGTTGAGCCATGTGAAAGGTGCAGGTGTCCAAGTTAGGTCATTATCAACAAGAGTCGTATGTGTGCTTCGAAATACTCTACTTAGGCAGTCAAGAATCCACTGAACCAAGTCCCGTGATCCTCAAAGAATTAAGTCAACTAGACCTGAAGTACCTCAAACCCAGTTCCTATAAGGTTCCTGTTATTAGGTAGATTATAAGGTCCAATCAAGCTCCAATCTTCGGATTTTACTTAGACTTGTTCATCTATCAAACTCAATCCGAAAAATGCTCATGCTATGCAATGCAATGCAGAAAATATTTTTGTGATGCAATTTTCAAAGATTTTGAACTTTTTATGGAGTTTTTAAAATATGATGCATGCAAATGCAATTTTTTGGTATTTTCCAAAAAGATTTTTCAAGTGTTTTTGGATTTTAATTTTTGCAAATGTTTTTGGGGGTTTTTGAAAACAAAAAAGATTTTGGCTGAAAACAAGGTGAAAACTATGTACACGGGAGTGCTTCTTATATATACAAGAAGTGGATTTTAAGGATATACAAGGGTAAGTGGTCAATTTTATACATATATACATAAGAGGGATTTTGGTGTGATGTGTATATTCCTCAAACTTATTTGAAAACAAGCTTTTCACACAATTTTTGAAAACTATAGTCCAAAATAATTTTTACAAACATTTTACACACATTTGAAAATCATTTTGCAAAGGCTTTCAAAACAGTATATAAAGGTTTTTCAAATCATTTTTGCAACCACTTTTCAAACCATTTGCAAATCATTTTTCAAACATTTTATTTCACACAAAGAAAAGAAATTTTACAATCCACACATTTTTCACACAAGTTGAAAACACGAAACAAAATATTTTCAAAATAGTTTTCAATAGATGTTCACAAAGATTTTCAAACTATTTTTCAAACATTTTGCAAAAAAACATTTTCACCTGATTTATTAATCAGTAAATACAAAAAGAATTTGAGGAATAACCACATCTTTTTATTAAGAATTTTAATGAATTTTAAAGAATTATTAGCCATATTATTAAGAAAATACGAAAGTACGAGTTATGGCTAAAGTATATACGTAGTATATACGACCCCCCTATACTTAGCTTGAGCTATGTCCTCATAGATCGGAGAGAAAAGAGAAGACATAACTCGTACTAAGTATAGGCAAGTCTAAAGAATGAATGAATGAATCAATGAGAAGTTGACCGTCCCCCCTATACTTAGGATCAAATAATCCTAAGTATAGCAGACTGTACACAAAGCAGGGAGGGTCAAGGGTGGGAATGAACAGATCGTACTCAGATTGTCTCCCCCTATACTTAGGGTAAAATATCCCTAAGTATAGACAAGAAGAGGAGACAATGGAGAGGATCGAAAAGAATAGAAGAAACTCGGGGTGCACACCCCCCTATACTTAGGACAAAGTACGTCCTAAGTATAGAAGACTGTCTACAAGGGGTAGCACCTTTTCGGTAGATTGAAGAAGATAGAAGAGGAAAAGAAGAAAAGAAGAAAAGAAGAAAAGAAGAAAATAAATCGGAAGATGGCAGAAGATAGAGAAGGATATACAAGTCACTCCCCCTATACTTAGGGTAAAAGAAGCCCTAAGTATAAGCGGCAACAGGAGTGATGATACGGACGAAGAAAGAGCACTCGGCTCGTCCACCCCCCTATACTTAGGACAAAGTACGTCCTAAGCAAGGCAGACACGATAATGGGTGGACGAGCAATATGGAAGATAGAGATGAACAAAGGAGAATGTACAACAGAGGTGGATATACAGATGGTCAAGAAGGTAGAAAGCAAACCTTCTTGCGGGACCGCGGAGGAATAGATCTAGTGTGGTGCAGGTCGACATCGGGGTCCACAGTGGACGGAAGCCGATCAGGGTCGACAGAAAGTAGATCCACAGGGGCCCTAGGGTGTGAAGGCACAGACTGGGATTGGAAGAAGTGTGGCTAGGTCCGGCCTTGGGAGTCTCGCTGATATCAAAGTGGAATGGGACGAACCCATCATCATCGGAAGTAGTGTACTCAGTATCGTCCTGCGAGGTCTCGTCCAAGTCAAAATCAAAAGGCACGAACTCATCGGTGGAAGTAGTCGAACTTTGTTCGTCCTCTATAATCTCAACTGGATCATCTTTTTCGTCAAAAGGCCCGAATCTCTGAAGAAAAGCAACAAAATCAAATTCGGCCTTAGTCTCATCAGTATCTACATGGACAGGAGCGGACCCATCAGTGGAAGTAGTCAAAACATGTCCGTCCTGTATAGTCTCTAAATCTGCCCTCCGCTCAATGGTATCGATCGTGTAAATCCCGCGGATGTCATCAACACACCGCCAAGTCCCAGCAGAAGAAACGTCGAGGTCCATGCTTTCCAAGTTTTCCTCAACCGGGAGGAATTCTCGGGTCTCAGTGGAATCCAATAGACAACAAAATTCTCTGATAGTATCATCAAGGTCATGGTCCTCGAGGTCAGCCAAGATAGGTGTGGTCACATCAGGTGCAGGTCTCTGGTCGGCAGTGGGTGCGGTGATCAATGCTTCGCTCTCGTCAGCAGAGCGGAAGCGAATCTCTCCTGATCCGTAATCAATAACGACTCTCGCAGAGGCGAGGAATGGTCATCCCAGGATGATTGGAGAGTGCTCCCCTGTGGAGGTCTCCATGGGCAATACGACAAAATCAACATTGTGGCTCGTGCCCTGAATCGATATGACGGCGTTTTCAAGGATACCCTTCGGCCTCTTTATTGATCCATCAGCAAACTGTACGATCATCCTGGTTTTCTTTAGAGGCCCTAAGTGAAGAGACTGTACCAACGAGAAGGGTATGATGCTAATCAAAGCACCGCCGTCTAGGAGAGTGTGATCACATGTGAAGTCAGAGATGGTGCAGCTAATGAAAGGTGTGGCAGTGTTCTTCTTCCTAGGAATGGGACGATGTGAGATGGCATGGGCAGTGGCCATGGTCAAGATATGACGCTCAGATCTGCTCCTTCGCTTTCTCTTCTTGGGAAGAGGAGTAGATAAATCGGTCATGGCCTGCCGAAGTGGGGCACGGATGATCTCATGAATGGTGGCCACCACTTCGGGTTCAGTCAGTATTTTTTTGAATTTTTGGACCTCCTCCATACAAGGGAGGAAGTTGGAATCATCATATACACGAGGCATGTCAAGAGCAGTCTGTACAGTGGCATCCTCGGGGTCAAAGGTGGGACCGGGTATGAATGTATGTGTGGACCAAGGATCTGGCAAGTGGTCGCACTCCTCACATTCTGACTCGATCGTGTGTCTCCCGAAATCTTTTTGTGTTTTTAAATTTTTCTCATTTTTTTGTATTTTGGGCGATTGCAAGCTCTCATGATAATCCTCAAATGATTCCATATCCTCGAAGACTGGAGCGGCATTTTGGTTCTTATTTGAACTAGTAAGGTTGGCAATCCTCGAATTCATATGCTCCATCATCTGATTCAAAGTCTCAAGTGTGGATACCATGAAAGGTGACTCCAAAATCTCAGGATCGGGTGAGTCGAATGTGGGCGGTGGGTGTGGGCAAAAATCACATTCCGGATTGGGATACTCAAGGAAGAGCGGGTTGTCGAAATGTGTAGGAGATGGTGGTGGGAATGACTGGCGAAGGTCAAAGTCCGAATCCTGAAATAGTGGGTTGGTCGGATATGTACAAAAATCAGGAGCAAGGTCCTCCTGGAAAAAAGGAGGTGGACAGGCTGGAGTGAACGAATGATCCGCAAAGTCCGGATAAAATACGCTCCAGTCGGCCATCTCGAAACAAAAGAGGAAAATGATCGGGAGAGCACGACGGTCAAGTCAAGAGAGTGGAGAAGAAGGCGCAAATGCGCGGGGATGATCTAGGACACACACAAAACAATCATATACAAAAATGAAAAGAAGACAAACCCTCAATTCACCTACTCAACTCGGTAGAGACCGCAAAGAGCGGTCTTTTTATCTTGTCTGTTTTAGAGTTAGGTGAGAAGTCCACAAGTTGCACAAACACTTAGGGGCTCAATGGGATTTGGGTACTAATCCTTAGTGTATGCGCGAGCAATGTAAAACGAAGACAATGAGGGGATTACTCGCCCCAATACAAGATGTTTCTTTTTGATCGGTTTTAGGGTCAAGTAAAATTAGCAGTCCCAATTTTATTTGGTTATCACTTTTTTTGGATTTTTAATAAAAAATGCACGAGCCTATCGGGGAGTCAATTCCTTTAAGCACCTAGGTGATCAAAATCAGAGGTAGAGGAGCGGGAAAGCAATGCAATCGATCAAAACAATGATGAATGCTAAAGCGTAAATGCTCACCTTGCCTCCAGCACTCTACATGCAAAGATGCTCAGCAGAATTGAAACCTAACTATATGCAAATGCAAAGCCGATGAAATCGCCCTAAGTTCAAAAATTGCTATTAGCGGGAAGAACCACAAGTTGTCCGTCAATCCTCAACCCTAATGTCCGGTCTAGGCTCACCCCTCCTCTGCTCAACAAATTGAGGGTAGGAGAAAGCGCTTTGCGGGGAGAGCTCGCGGCGCGACGGGTTGAAGGTGATGATCAACTGTTTGAAATTTGACTAAGTCCAAAACGAACTATAGGAGCATGCAATGTTGATTAAGGTGTTTGGACCTAATGCTACGCAAGCAATCCTAAAAGCTAAGGGCTCAATCACACAAAATAAATAAAAAATCGAAAAACAAAACAAAATAAAAGAATGCGAGAAAACCGTGAAAACCGCAGTGAGCCCCCAGGTGAACAGACACCTGGAAGTTAGGCTCAAGAGTCCAAGTCCGGGGGTACCTGTATTATTACAAATAATAGTCTCTCTCTCACTACAAATTACAAAAATAAATGCAATAAAATAAAAGCTCAGAAATTGTCTTCAAAATTTCCCTCCAAGTCCGCCTTGGTGCGAAGCCAAAGCCGCCTCACGTGGTTACACGAGCGCTCCTGGAAAGGAGTGCCTCCCTCGATCCGCGTACCTCGCACAAAACCAAACAAGAGGGTGGTCAGACAATTCAAATGATATATCAAAAATAAAGGAAATAAAATAGCGAAAAATAAAAGCCGCGAAATAGACAATCAAATCACAATCACAAACAAGACCCGAACTACGCGCTGTTGCTCCCCGGCAACGGCGCCATTTGTTTAACCCAAAAAGTCAAGCGGTCGTATTGATCCACAAGGCGAATCAACAGTCGATGCGATGACCGCTCGAAATTCGGATTAAAACAACAATTAACCCACGACAAATATATCAAGCAATGAAAGTAAATGTGCGGAGTTAAAATTTATTATAACTCTACAACAAGATGTGTATAGTGCAAGTATGTGTAGAGGTCGAACACAGGGAGCAGACAGGTAGAACGGGGTACTAAGGTACCAAAAATGTGTGTATGTGATCAAATGCCTATTAAGCTATTTTTTTGTGGGTTTTTAATTTTATATTTTTTTATTTAATTTTTAATTTTATATTTTTTTGTATTTGGATTTTTAATTTACTGATTTTATATTTTATATTTTATATTTTATATTTTTTTATCTTTTTCAATATTGGAAAATAAGGACAATGTAATAAAATGAGAAAGAGCTATTTATAAAAATAGATAAAAATACTCAAAAATAAGAAAATCAAGTCTTTTTGGTCTTTTTATACTTTTTTACTGTTTTTGTGATTTTTGGGTAATTTTGAGAATGTTTTTGGTATTTTTAATGGTCAAAATAAAGAAAACAGTGGCAAAAAGGCAAGACTGAAACTTAAAATGGAGAAATAAAATAGAAATCAGTAGCAAAAATTCCCCAACTTAATTTTCAGTGAAAGATAATGAAACCAAGAAAATTTAGGAAAAGAAAACACTATTTTTGGATTTTTTATGGATTTTATAAATTTTTATGAATGTTTTTAGAGCTTTGCAATTTTTAGGAGTTTGGTTTTGTATTTTTTAATGATTTTTGGCTGGGAGTTAAAACAAACTAAAAGACACAAAATCTATTTTTTTGAGATTTTTCTGAGGAGTTTTTATATTTTTTAGTGATTTTATGATGCAATTAGTGCTGAAAATGGAAGTTTTTGATTTTTAATAAATATAAAAATGCAATAAATATGGAAAATAAAAATATGCGTGGAAGTACTATGCAACAGATATCTAAGTTAATTTTTGTAGATTTTTTAGGGTGCTATAGATGCATGGAAAAAATACAATCAACAAAAAGAAAAGGCATGCGTGCAGGGGCATTTGTGGAATTATCAGGAAACGCGGGGGCCTCTGCGCAATATTTCCAGAAAATATAAAACTAGAGAAAATCGTTTCTGGACTGAAGATTAAAGATCAGACCTACGAGGCTATCCACGCAAAAATCCCTAGGGGGCACGTGCGTGAGCACGTGCGCCTGGGGAGGATCGTTCTGCGATTCGAAAGAGTTCAAGGGGCCATTCGGAAATTATTACAAAATCATAAGACAGCCGATGAAAGTTTGAACGCTAAAGTTTAAATACAAAATTGCGCGGGACAAATCTTGCAAAATACCCACACAAGGGGCCGATCAGACGGTGGTGCGCGATCCACTTAAGACACGTGGCGCGACGTGGGCTCGCGATACCCCTTCATCGTGCGGCTAAGATTAGAAGGCCGTTGGGTCATCGGACGGCTGAGGAAGGCTTCATCCAACGGCGCCTGTAGCGCGCCTCCTCCCCCACGTTCTTGTTCTGCTCAGGCGCGCGCGGCGGCGCGCGGGCGGTGGTGGCTGTCTCCTCCGGCGACCTTCAACCAAAACGAGCCCCAGCGAGGCTCTCCAGCGCCTGGACCTGCATTCAAAACACGTGGCCGACAGAAGGGGGGTCCAGGGCTAGCAAATAAGAGGATGGACGGCGGATATAGGTGGTGCGTGGTGGCGAAAATGGCCGCCGGAGCTCTTGAGCTCCGGCAAAGTGTTCGATGGCAACAGCGAGTGGGTGATGCGATTAACAACCTAAGAAATACATGAACTAAATAATACGACTGATCTCTAACTAAACTACAAAGAAAAACGTAGAAAATACAAACTCAAGGGTGGGTTACCCGAGATATGACCTCGACGGCCACGGGTGGCCGGAGGTGGTGGAAGCACCGCCTCGACCGCCTAGCTACGCCTCCTGGAGGGCTGGAGGGTCTCCTGTCACGAGACCCGGTCCAGAGCACACGCACAAAGGCAAGAGGGATGGTCAAATCGGGTTCAAGGTGAAAATGGAGGGAATGGGTGGTTTTTGAAACATGGCCCTGGAGCAACCTTCGAGGCGAGATCACGGGCGGATGGAGAAGATCCAAGAGGATCTGATAGGCTGGCGAGCTAGGTGGTGGTTCCAGGTACCACTTTCGTGAAGGAAGCGACCCTCCTCGAGCAACGCACAAGCGGCGAAAAAACCGAGAAATGAGGGTCACAGGCAGTTCTGACAAGGGGGCAGGCTAGGGCCAGGGAGTTGACCGGCTGGTCAACATCCCAGGCCACCTGGTTGGTCCACGTGGACCAACCAGGAAAAAGCCCAAAAAAAATGTTTAAAAATTCGTTTTAAAATAATAAATGCATTATTTCGAATTAGGTTATTTAATAAAAAGTGTTTATTATTTAATAAATTATTTTATTGTGATTTTTAATTATTTTTATGAAATATATTTTTACAAGTTTGCATTTATACCCTTATATAGGTGTATTATTCTATGTATTGTATTCTTTTATTTTTATTGAGTATATTTAATTTATTTATTTTTTATTATTATTTTATGAAATTATAAAATACTTTTATGTACATAAATATATTTTTATTTTATTTTTCTGATTTATTTTGTATATTTAATAAAATACAAGTATGTTTTGTATAGGTATATGTGTAGGTGAGGTATCTATGTCTTTTATTTTTAAGTATTTTATTTTTGTTTTTATTTAGGTTTTTATTCTTCTTTTAATGTACATAATTATTATAAGTATTATTTACAACATTATAAAAATATAAAAATATAAAAATAATAAATAAATAATAAATTGAATATTTTAATATGTACAAGTATACAATGAGGGTCCAAAAGTCAACTTTCAAACCGTAGCTCCGCCAAATGCGAAACCACCGCCATTAATTAGCTTATTTTCTTCTATATACAATTAAAGGTGAGTTTGATGCATTTGGAGTTTCCGTTTGTGAGATACGGGTCTGGGAAGTTGGCATTCTGGATTTTTATTCAGACCATAACTTTTTATCTGTACATTATTTTTCTGTGAAATCAATTTTGTATTTTTCTTTATTGATTTATCCACAACTTTCATGTACAAAGTTTCTTTATTTGATGAATAAAAATTGGAACCAAAAATAGGTCCCAAAATGAATGAAGAATGAATATAATGTATAGGTATTTTATCTGTATTTTGGCCCTTATCTCCCCCTACTTTATTCCTTGTCGACCTATTCATCAAGATGCCTAGGTCTCGGGGTTTCGGGTCATAAAATATTTACAATATTTTATTCTTTTTCTTTTCTTTTCTTTATTCTATAATTTTGGCTTTTAAAAACCGCATTTTGTACAATATTTACACATATATGCATGAATGCTAAAATGCCTATATTACGCCTATTTACACGCATTTACTAGGGTTTTTAAGGCCAAAATGATAGAATAAAGATGATGAAACGTGGATTCATCAGCCGGCGATTCGAGCGAAGGTCGTGCTCTCGTGAGCACATCATAGGCATCCGTCCATCGTAGGTAATTTTTCTTTTCATTTTATCATCATTAGTATCTTTGCAATTTTTTTAAGCACATCACATTACCACCACCATCATCATCTTTAATTTCATCACTTTATTTTTCAAATTACCATCACCCCACCACATTTTATTTCATCACTTTATTTTTTTTCCATCATGTACATCCTCTAATTAACAAAACAAAACAAAAAAATTAAAACAAAAAAAAGTTATTTCATTACCACTTAGCTCCATTTCATGATCTTCTCATACCATTTTCCCCCTTTATGTTTGTATTTCCTATTTAAAGAAAATTAAAAAAAATAAAAAAATTTAAAACAAAAAAAAAGTTTTTTTGTTTTGTTTAAGACAGCAGCAAAAAATAAATAAAATTTTTTTAAAAAAATCAAAAACAAAATAAAAAAAACGGGGCAGCAGCCAGCGGCGCGCCGCGCCCCCTTCCTCCACGGGCCGCGGCACCGCCCGCCGGCCGCCCCTCTCTCCCAGCCAGCTCCGCCGCGCGGCCTAATCCGCCGCTGCGCGAGCGGCGCCCCACCCGCGCGACCGTGCCGCCCTCCGCCCCAGCCGACCGCGGCACCGCCCGTAGCGTCGCCCCCTCCTTCCTGCACCGCCGGCTTCGCCTCTACCGTCCACCGCCGCGGCCCGCGAGCGCGGCCTCGCACCTCCGTCCCCGCCGTGGCCGCGCACCCCCGCCCCCAGCCGACCAGCCCCAGCCGCCGACCACCCTTTGGGTTCATCTCCTGCAAAGAATGAAGGAGGAAGAAGGTCATTTTGTTTTTTTTTAATTGTAAAAATTGCAAAACTTTTTTTGTATAGTTTCTATAATTACACATTAGTCCTTGTGTTTTTTTTGTGTAGTTTAAGTCATTTACAGTTTGCACGGATATCCTTGTCTTTGCCTATTAATTTGGACTTCAAGATTGCATATTTTTATTCAATGAAAAATGGTTTGATGTTGAGCAACTAATTCTCTACCTTCTGGATATTTATTTGTATTTTTGTGGTCCTTGGGTAATTAATTAAAATTGTTCAACTGAAATTTTACATAGTTTACCCATTCTGGACTCCTAAAATTATATCTCACACACGGTGCCTCCAAAAAATCCACAAAAATTAGGAATGATGCCTTGAAATGTGATAAACTTATTATCCAAATTTCATCTAAAATGGATATGTCTTGTGCCCAAAATAAATTGTAGAGTATTTCTAGTGTTTGATTTTTAATTTAATCCACGAATGCCCTTTTTGCGAAACTTCAACTCTACTAGATTGCTCATCTAAATATCTTTTTAAGATAATTTGCTCTCTGACTAATTTGATAACGTGGATTTAATAGAAATTAATTAATCATTGCCACTCTGTTTTCACTAAAAAATTCATAAAAAATTCATATTTTGTCAAAAAATTCAAAAAATATTACTGTAGCTTCCTTGCATCATGTGTTCATTCCAGTAATTTTTTCATAATTTTTGCTTTCTGTTTGTGTGATAAATTGCGAAAAAACCCATAAAAATGTGCATTTTTCATTGTTGCATTTTAACCCCTAAAATTCCAAAAAAATGTGTTTTGTGTTCATCACTGGATTAGGATTCTAGTAAAAATATAATTTGGCTAAATTGGAACAATTTCTCATTAAAATTAATTTGGCTAAGTTGTATGTTTTCTTATTAACTTGATTCAACCGCATCTTGCATTAGTTTTGATTTTTGCATAAAAAAAGTCCAAAAAACCGCATTGGATATCTAGACCTAAGTTTTTGAATTAAACCCGAAGTTGTTCCTTTGCCTCCCTGAGTTCGACCCCGGACTTGCCCGGGATATAAATTAAGCCGAGACACTCTTCACGGAGATCTTCTCTCAACTCTGACCGACTCGCTAAGTACACGTGTTGCAATGACCACGAATTAAATATTGTATTTAGCGATCTGTCAGCTGGCCATCTCTTGGGTCACTACAAAGGCAAAAGATCCAAACTCAGGTGTCGTCAAATGAATATATCTGCTCTGGTCTCTGCTCGGGCACCTCGGGACTAGAAGAAGGGTGGTGGAGGGGGAACAAAGCAGAATCGAACTCAGGTTCAAAGAGCAAGTCTGGGCTCTCACGAACCAGCCTAGATGAATGGGACGGAGTGCTCGAAAGTGGTGCAACCAAGGGCTGCCTAAGGGACCTCCATCCCATCATCGTGATATGGGGAGGAAGGTGGATGGGATCTGGAAACAAACAAGATCTGAACCCAATGCTCTCAAGAGACTGTCCCAATCCCAAAGCTAGATCTTTCCCAGCCAGTACAAGTTGCGGACCATTTACCAGCTACCCGATCAACTCGTTCTGTTAAGGATATCGTAGTCCGCTTTACCGTAGACCGGAGTGATCCTCACGGGAGAACGACTAACCCTAAGACCAGTAGTCTGATGAAAGATCAGATGTAGCTCTAGCCTAGTGTACGGGTCACTCTCTCGCGCATGCAAACCAAACAAGGAGGGGATTGCTCTCCCAAGACAGATTTTTAAGTTGAGTGTCTTTTAGAATCAAGTGTGTTTAGCAGTCCCAATTTTATGGTTTTCATTTCCTTATGTATTTTCATTAAGAAATAAACACCTAATGAATTTTTTGGTCTCCTGATTATTTTTAAGTCCAAAAATAGGGGGAGAAGTCGAAAAAGCCGATGCGCGGTCAAACACGATGATGCATGCAAAGTCAGAGATGCGTACCTGTCACCAGCACTCTACATGCAGGGTGATCCGTGCATAAATAAAAGACACAAAATAAACTACCTATATGATGCAAGAAGAAAGTGGCCTTAGATGAGAAATTTTCTACACGCGAAGAACATTAGCTAATAGGTCAAAGAGAGAGGTCGGAGTCCGGTCTTTGATGCCGATCAGTGTCTGCCACAACAGATCCTATACGCGATGTATACGGTCTCTAGCGGCACGTGACCTCTCAAGTGATGAAATTAGATTTTTCTTGTGATTTAATAAATTAAGTCCAATTACGATCTATATGCACAAGCAGATAATTAGGGATTTGGCCTTAATTAATTGCATCACAATCAGAGAGAAAATCCTAAGTCTAAGGGCCAAATTATTTGAGAATCGAAAATAAAATAAAAATCGAGAAAAGAAAACCGAAGAAAACCACGGTGAGGTCCCCCGAGCACACCGGTGCTCGCGAAACAGACCCTGATAAGCCAAGTGTCCAAGTGTCCCTGGTCCTGTATTATTACAATAATAACAGAATAAAATACTAAAAGTCCTCAAAGGATCTTCCAAATCTTCTGCTCCTCTTCTCCTATGCTCTCCTGCTGCTCAATGAAGAAACGAGCCGCCTCCGCTTCGCTCAGGTACGCCGGTGCTCCTAGGAATGCCGCCCTCGCTCGTCGAGACCTTGCAAGAAAGAGAGAAACAAAAGATATGTCTGATCACAGTTATGAAAAATAGAATGAGAAACAAATAAAGAAATGAAAATGAAAAGTAGGCAAATAAAGAAAAGTAAAAATAAAAATAAAAATGAAACAAAGAAGTCTAAAAACTGACTACTAAGTCGTGCTCCCCGGCAACGGCGCCATTCTGATGAGCGGTCGAGTGATAGAGGCTAATTGATATCAAAGATCGTTGCGACCTCAACCACTCGAGCCGATCTCAACGAGAAAAATCAGACCACCAAAGAAAGCAATCAAGCACGAAAAATCAAAACAAGAAGTCTTTCTATTTATTTAACTTGGTAAAGCCACCAGGGTCAAACACAAGGAGCACGAGATAGTCCTACGAAGTAGTCGAGAAATCAAAGGAGAAAAGAAGTATTTTTTGTGGTTTTAAATTTGGAATTTTTTTTATATTTTCTTAATAAGAAAAAGAATAAGAAAATAAAAGCAATCTCACTAAACAATTTTTATCAAGGTCAAAAATTCTCAAAAATTCAAAATATAAATGTTTTTATATTTTTATAAATATGCAAATGTTTTCAGATATTTTGTCAAATTTTTCAGATTTTATATAATTTTCTAAAAATGAAAGAAATGCAAAATACAAAAACTGTGTGCAGTTGGGAGGAAAGGGTAACTTTAAAATATTTAATATATCCCTAAATTCCTGGTTGCAATTTTATGTCAAAATAGAAAACAAAATCTAACTACAGAACTTGAAAACACATTTTTTTATTTTTATGGAATTTTTAATGATTTTTATAAGATTTTAGACCTTTGAGATTTTTAGGGGTCTTATAAAAGAGAATGAAATAAAAATGCTACAGAAATTAAAACAAACCACAACAAATACTCGGGATTTTTTAATTTTGAAATGTTTTTATATTTTTTATGGATTTTCCACAATTAGACAGACACACATTTTAGGGTTTTTGAATTTTAAACAAACTCAAATTTCATCACAAAAATTACCAAAAATATTACACAATAGCAAGAGCTGCTGGTAATTTTTGGGAATTTTTGGAGTAGATTTGATATTTACTTAATTAAAAACCAAACACGCATGTAGTAGGGACATAAATGCAATTAGTTGAAGTTTCTGGATTAAATATAACACGCATAAAAAGTCTAGGGGTGTCTGTGTAAAATTTCCAATTAATTCCAGCACATGTGTAATAAAACGTTCACAGGGGCATAAGTGTAAATTTGGAAAACTTTTCAATCAAATGTTAATATAACAAATATCCAGGGCCAAACATGCAAAAACACCACTGTTCACGTGACCGAACATGTGTCTCCAGACAGGGTGGACTTAAATGCAAATATCAGAAATGCTAGGGACTAAAATGCAAATAAGTTCAACTACAACTTTTATTTACAGACTAAAACACAAAACATAAACAAATGCAGGGTAAAAGAGCAATATACCATTACAGAACGTGAGAGGCACGTGAGGACACGTGGAGACCGCTGGTGGGGGCATGGACGTGCGGCTCTGATCGCGGTAGGTGTCAGATTTGATGCTCCAGAACTGGTCGGGGACGTGGGGCGCTGAAGGACGTCAGATCTGACATCCAACGGTCTGACATGTATGTTGTGTCGGTGGTCCGTATTCAATCTGGAGGGACGAGGCTAATCCAACGAAGCTGGAGCAGCCTGGACGAACAACACGGAGTTGAACTTCACCGGTGCCAAGGAGGTGATCCTCAGTCCCGATGATTGATCGGGAGGCATTATTGTGACCGTGGGAGGCCTCCGCGTCAACTGAGAGGACCTGATGGAGGCTTCACCGGCCGGATGAGCTTGGCGACGAAGGGGGCCTGGAGCTACTCCGGCGAGTCTCAGATGGATGGAATCAGGGGTCTTCAATGCGTGCTTTCACCTGCAAAGGGCAGCTGGGACTCGGGGTGATGCTCTAGTCTGGGTTATTGGAACTCAAAGCCAAAGAAGCAGAGGGAGGCAGGCATCAAGCTCCGGTGGAGATGGTAGGGGAGATCTAAATCCTAATCTCGACCTGATAGGTGAGGCTAAGGGCGATTCGGTTGCGAAGCAAGATGTGGGGTGAGTGTGCGGGTCGATCGGAGCGGCTGGAAGTGGGTGACGGAGCTCCGACCGGCTGGTCGGAGCTGGCGAAGGCACGACGTCGATAAATGGAAAGATTTGATCGAACTGCGAAATGAGAAGGATATAAGGGTTACCTGAAGGTCAAGATGGGCTCTTGAGCTCCAGGCGAGGGTGGTCGTCGGGGTGATGACCTCGACCTCGATGTGGAAGTCGGGGAGGCTACTCGCGGTGGAGGTCCGGCCACGAAGGTGGAGCGTCAGCTCTGCTGCACCAAATCGAGCGCCAAGGGGTGCTCCAAGCAGCTGTCACTCAGCTGGAGGTGGCTAGGGTTAGAAATGGGAGCGAGGCACGAGATGCTGTCTTGGGGGAGTGGATGAGAAGCTTTATAGCATTCCCTACTGGAAGAATCGGGAGGAAGCACGCCACCCTAGGAAGATCCGCGCCTTCCTAGGTATGGGGAAGATGCGGGCGAGGAATCGGGGTGAACGGATGTGTGATCTGATGGGAAGAAATAAGAGAAATCGGTCCAGTGAAACGGTTAGGTCGGGTCAAGTCCTGGAAGAGGGGGTTGACCCGGGTCAACAAGGTGACATGGACCAATCAGAAGCGATGGGGGAAAAGGACAAAAGCCGCTAGAAGACAAAATAACAGGGAAAATTAAAGATAAATAATTTAAAATTATAAATGAATTTAAATTAAAAAATGAATAAAATGAAAAATATTTATTATTTTCAAGGAATTTTTCTATGATTTTTATTTATTTTTTTGAAAAATAAATTAGTCTATATACAGTATAGTGTGCTATATACAGGTATAATATACCTATGTATTTTGTACAATTATTTTTAATTTGTTATTTTTATAAAAATTCCCTAATTTTATATTTTATTTATTTACAACATTATTTTTAGAGTACAAAATTATTTTTATTATTAATTTATAGGTATATAATAAATAAAGAAGGAGGTATATATACATGTATTATGTACAAAGGAGAGAGACTTTTATTTTATTTTTATTTTTCCAGTTTTTGTTTTATTTGTAGAAATGTATACAAGAAGGGTAAAAGCATATTTTATTTTTATTTTGTCCAAAATAATTATTTGTTTACACACATGATATGTACATTATAGAGTAAGACCTATCTCTCTCTACATATTTTATTTGGCGATCAGGCCAAGCTTGGCCCTCTCTTGGGGTTCGGGTCACACTATATTTATTCTAAATACCTCATTCCTTTTTGTTTTCCTTTATTCTTTTATTTTTGCACAAATACATGCTAATTATGTAATATTAACACATGCATGCATATTGCTAACTTATTGTATTTACATCTATTTACATGATGCTTTGCCAAGATAAATAGCTAAAATAAAAGAATAAAGAGTGATGATCAGGGATTCATCAATAGGTTCTTGAGCATTTAGTAGGATAGAATCTATACCAAGATCATCATGCAAAATAGATGGACTCACAGGAGATACATGAACCTTTCCTGTATTCATATTTTTGTTCTATTTTGTTTTTCCATTTTTTTGTGATTTTCTACAAATGTCCTCAGGTACAAAACTGGACAACACTACAGAAGGCAAATTGGTGGCATCAGTACCACCCACAGCATCTGACTTTGCAGCATTGGTACCGTACTCTGGCCAAGCAACTGGTATCATGGGGGCATCATCACTACTGTCTGCAACTGGAATCATGATGGTCTCAGTACCGTCATATGGATCAACATCCTTGGTGGCTTCAGAGCCACCGTATCATCTTCATCACAAGCGGCACCAGCATCGCTCCTATCCTCATCTAGTGCTCTGGAGTCTGCATCAGATCGTCGCTCAGATGAGGTGCCGCCGGTTGGCATCATATCGCTCCTAAGTGTCATAAAATTAACATCAAATATAGAAGAAGAATCATCATCCAATAAACCCCTAGGAGTGGTAGCCTCTGTAAACTGTACCCGCTCAGATTTCCTCTTCAGATTGTTCGAGTTGGGTTCAATTTGAGCTGGTATAGCAGTCTTGCCCTTTATTATCTCCCTCATTTCCTGTCGAAACTCGTCCATCTCTCGCCAGAAGCCTGCTGGTCAGATAGTAAGCGGGCGAGGTCATCAAGGGTTGGTTCTCATAAACAGGTGCATGAGA
This sequence comes from Ottelia alismoides, assembly GCA_037367405.1. Lineage (NCBI taxonomy): Eukaryota > Viridiplantae > Streptophyta > Magnoliopsida > Alismatales > Hydrocharitaceae > Ottelia > Ottelia alismoides. The sequence goes on along the minus strand of JAZKJV010000517.1, from coordinate 143,714 downwards.
TCCGGACGGGTTGCCTCGCTGGAAATGAAGCTGAGACAGCCGTTGTTGTTGCTGTTAGTGAGGAGGAGGCTAGGAATACTGAGAATGAGGTTGTTGCAGGGTCCACTGATGTCCTTACAAGTTTTGAAAAATTACCCATTTGTTTGCTTTTCTCTTCTTCGTTACTTAGCATTCGCTAATTTATTCTACGATTTATGAAAAACCCAACAGGTGTCGGTGAGCCATCGCAAGGACTTTAGTAATCCAGCTAGCTTACATAGTAGACATCCAGCCAGCCACAGTAGCTTCCCTTTGTAAGGTAGTTAGTATTCTTTCTGTGTATTTCCTTCCGGCTGATGTACATGTAAATGGTTATAGTGGAACAATGTATTATGTGAACTTTTATTTGTGAATGGAAAAGAGTTAAAATACTTTCTTCTGAGTATTTTTATTTGCAGTCTGTTTCTTAATGTTAGTTGTGAATGTTGATCAAAGTATTGCTGAGTAACCGGATCCAGATATGGGAGGATCCGATGACCTGGAAATCGGGGTCACGATATTTGGTATCAGAGCATGGTTACTCCAGTAATTTATTTAGTAATTGACAACTATGAGTGGTATTTAGAAACTAAGGTTGTAGTAAGTTCCTTTGATCTTAATTATTGACTACAATACCATTCACAAGTCATTGTCCCTTTTGTACATCATGCTAAGACATATAGGATCTGACCTTTGGCCTTGATACATTCCATGATTATGGTAGACCAAGATGTGTCTAGGAAATTAACGTCTATGATAGTTAGGACCCATGAGATGGGTCAAAGGTAATAGGTATTAAAGCGAAGACTCAATGTCACAATGAGAGATCAAAGTCATCCAGATCTGTGGATGCTACAATTAAGGGCTCTATTCACCCTCAGAAGAAAGATTCTAGATACCATCATTCCATAGAATTTGTTTGCCCCTACTCCATTCGGAGGAGCAGTGGAGAAAGTGCTTCGTAGGCACACATAAAGAAGAAGAAGAATATTTGATTCCTATTGTAAGGATAAGATTTCGATCAAAGCACAAAACCATTATCTGAGTAAGGAACCAAGAGGTCAATTATAATTCAAGAAGATCTTAGACGACTGTGTGAGATAGATTGCAGGACATCAGTCACCTGCTTATCTGCTACTTGTCGAAATGAATTATTTTGATCTCATCCTGGGGATGGATTGGCTAGAAAGGCAACATGCATGCCTTGATTTTTTATAGAAGACAGTAACTTTTCACATTCCTAACTCGATAAAGTTCCAATTTATTGGAAAGACATCCAGTGATGATGTCAAATACATCTCTACTCTAAAGGCTCAACAACTGTTGGAATAAGGATGTCAAGGCTATTTAGCTTATGTATCCACTACATCATGGTTAGATAGATTGATAGAAGATGTGCCTATAGTGTGTGAGTTTCCTGATGTATTTCCAGAAGAATTACCTAGATTACCATGTGAACGAGAGATTGAATTTGAAATATCTCTCACACCTAATACTCAGCCTATCTTTATTCCTCCATATAGGATGGCACTGGTGGAGTTACATGAGTTAAATGTACAGTTACAAGAACTATTAAACCAAGGCTTCATTCGTCCTGGTACTTTACGACGGGGTGCATCTGTTTTCTTTGTAAGGAAGCAGGATGGGTCGATGTGGTTGTGCATTGACTATAGATAGCTAAACAAAGGACAATAAAGAATAAACATCTTCTACCAAGAATAGATGATCTCTTTGATCAGTTGCATGGTTCGATTGTGTATTCCAAGAGTGATTTAAGATCTGGATATCGTCATTTGAAGACTAAAGATGCAGATATTCCCAAGACAACTTTTCGAACTAGATACGGGCATTATGAATTCTTAGTTATGCCTTTTTGACTGACAAATGCCCCAGTAGCCTTCATGAATCTCATGAATAGAATATTCCAGGAGTTCTTAGATCACTTTGTAGTAGTCTTTATTGATGATGTGCTTGTTTACTCCAAGGATAAGTATATGCATGAACATCATCTCAGGCAGGCACTTGAAACTGTAAGGAAGAACAAACTATATGCTAAATATAGCAAATGTGACTTTTGGTTATTTGAAGTATCTTTCTTAGGTCATGTTATTTCTGTGGAAGGTATATCAGTTGATCCTACAAAGGTTAGTGCGGTGAAAAGTTGGGAACGCCCGAAGACTATCATAGAAATACGATCTTTTCTGGGTCTAGCTGGGTATTATAGAAGATTTGTGAAGGACTTTTCACGAATAGCATTTCCAATGACTAGGTTGACCCAGAAGGAAGTTTCATTCATATGGTTTGATGCATGCAAAACTAGTTTCCAAACACTGAAAAGATGCCTAACATCTGCACCCATCCTTACTCTACCCTCCAGGAGTGAAGGGTTTACAGTGTACACTAACGCATCTAAAGAAAGTCTTGGGGCGGTTCTTATGCAACATGGTAAGGTAATTGCGTATGCATCACGACAGCTCAGGACACATGAGAAGAACTACCCAACACATGACCTTGAATTAGCTGTCGTAGTTTTTGCTTTAAAGATATGGAGACACTACCTATATTGTATTACTTTTGAAATCTTCACCAATTATAAAAGCTTGAAATATCTGTTTGATCAAAAGGAGCTCAATATGAGACAAAGATGGTGGCTAGAGTTGTTGAAAGATTATGATTGCACTATCTCCTACCACCCTGGTAAGGGGAGCGTCGTAGCAGATGCCAGTAGCAGAAGAACTTATTCACCTGGGTTAGTGAGTGCTATCCACTTCTGGGGTTTACTATTAACGTTAAGTGAATGGAAACCATTTGATAGTATTGCTGATACTATAACTATTCCTCACCGATACAAATCAGAGATCTGGGATAAAATAAAGAACGGAGAGGAGGATGATCCAGTCCTTAAAGACTTGAGACAACAACTTGAGAAGAATGAGATAGAGGGATTCTATATAGAAGACGGGTTACTATATAACCATCACAGAGCTTGTGTACCAGACATACCTGAACTGAGGAAAGACATCTTACGTGAAGCTCATTGTTCTAGATTATTTATTCATCCAGGAATTACGAAGATGTATAAGGATCTTCATTCATACTTTTGGTGGCCAGGAATGAAGAAAGATGTTGTTGAGTCTGTGAATTCATGTTTCACTTGACAACAGGTAAAAGCTTCACACCAAAAGCCACCAGGATTGTTACAACCCCTCCCCGTACCTGAGTGGAAATGGGAAAGCATTTCCATGGACTTCGTTACTGGCTTACCTCAGACGACTTGTGGTAAGGATAGTATCTGGTTTATAATATATCATCAGACCAATGTGGCACACTTTATTCCAATAAGCTTATCTTTCACTTTAGACCAGCTTGCTGAGTTATATATTACACATGTGATCCGCCTCCATCGTATCCCAAAGGAAGTAGTTTCCGATCGAGATTCACGATTCACCTCACACTATTGGGAGAACTTCATAAAAGCCTTAGGCACACAACTATGCATGAGCACAACATATCATCCACAAACAGATGGTCAATCAAAACGTACTATTCATACTTTATAGGATATGTTACGAGCATGTACCTTAGAATGGAAAGGATCACGGTTGAAACATTTGCCTCTTGCAGAATTCACATACAACAACAGTTACCATACAAGTATTGGCATGGCACCATTTGAAGGACTTTATGGACGTAGGTGTACTACTCCTTTGTGTTGGCAAGAGTTCGGAATAGAAAACTTTTATGATTCATATATACTCCAGGAGACACGGGAAGCTGTAGAGCTTGCTCGAAAAAGACTAATAACTGCCCAGAGTCGCCAGAAAAGCTATAGTGATACCAGGCAAAGAGACCTTGAATTTGAGGTAGGTGACTTTGTATTTCTCAAAGTATCACCTATGAAGGGTGTTCAGAGGTTTGGCTTACATGGAAAGTTAGCACCCAGGTTCGTGGGTCCCTTTGAAATTATTCAACGGATTGGAAAAGTCGCCTATAGACTTTCCCTTCCTCCACATATTTCGGCAATACATGATGTTTTTCATGTATCAAATATGAGAAAGTACGTTAGGGATCTAGGGCATAAGATAAGTTATGATGATTTACATGTTGAGTCAGACTTGACATACCAAGAAATTCCTGTGCAAATACTTGACAGGGATATCAAGAAGTTGAGAAACAAAGAGATGCCTCTAGTTAAAGTGTTACGGCGCAACCAAGAGTTTGAAGAAGCAACATGGGAATCTGAGGTAGAAATAAAAGAAAAGTACCCATACTATTTGAATGATAAAACTATGTATTCGGTATATGTTCATTATAAATGAAAGGACGTTCATTCTCTTTAAGGTTGTTATAGTCTCAATCCTCTTTAAGGTTGTTATGCATGCATTTCTAATCTCTAGTACGAGACTTACTTTAAGGTTGTTATAATTGTAAAGCCATGAACTTGGCATCTCTCAAATCCTATATCATAAGATCCGACTCGTCAAGAGAAAATCAACGGAATTTGTTTCGTGTGAATCGGACTTAGTTTCAATTTGTTATGATTTTCGGAAGAAAGAGAAGGAGGGTTAAGATGTCATTAACACATAATGACTGTCATTAAGACTAATTAAGCATGATTAAATAAATTAATGATGGATTGAAAACTGTTAATTATCATTAGCAAATACCAATCAATAGTTAGTAAAAGATAAGCGTAAAACGTGAAAGTTAAATCGTGATTACTGAAGTTAATCACGATTAGTCTTAATTAAGCATCATTAGCAAATCTAGAATCCTCTGGAATGTTCTAACTTAAGCCCTAAATTTCAGATAAGTTTTGACCAAAACCATGGGCCAAAACCATGGGTCACTAACCGCGGTTAAGGTATAAACCATGGTTAGTGGTTTTCTGGAGCCTATAAATACCCCCTTACTCATTCATTCTCTACAATTTCCACTACCACCACCACCCAAGGGCTAGGGTTGAGAGGTCGGGAGGAGGAGTGGGAGGCGGGGAAAGAGCGCTAGCGAAGCGCTGTCGGGAGAACGAGGAGGAGGAAGGTATGATCCTCTCTTAGTTTGCTTCGTAAACTAGGCTTTCAATTCATCCTCTTTTATTCTAAGTTTTGTTCTTGATTCATCTTTATTTCCGATTTGTTTCATGTTGTGGTTCGAGGAGTAATCTGTGTAACACCCTACTTAGGTGCCGACGACTGTGTACGTCAGTGAACCCTGTGATTCATCACACATTCACTCACCTAAGACGCGTGGTGTCTACCGATTCTCCATTGCTTATTGTTCTTTCTTTTCCACTTTTATAGTTATTTTGATGGAGAAATCTGTATAATACCCTACTTAGATGCGGGCGACTATGCACGTCAGTGAACCCTGTGATTCGTCACACATTCACTCACCTAAGACGCGTGGTGTCTACCGATTCTCCATCGCTTGCAGTTTAATTATATTCTTTTAGTTTCGTTGTTGTTTTCCTCTCGATTGATTTTATAGAGGAAATTCTTTTCGTTTTATTTTGAATTATATCCTGATATAAGGGGAAACTCTGTCGAATTTTTCCGAGAAATATGTCCCGATATAAGGGGAAACTCTGCCGAAGTTTCAAGAGAAAATATGTTCTTGACGTTCTTCGTGTTCTTCGTGTTCTTCGTTCATTCTTCGCGTTCTTAACACGTTATTAGTGTTTTTGATATGAAAATGAAATTCGATCGTTTTAGGAGCCTTAAATCATCCTTTCTGAAAACGAAACACGATAAAGCATTGCATATGCGAGAGAGACCTTGATTAGGTAATGAAATACTTCCTTTTGTTGTTGGATTTTCATATGAGATCGTTGAAATTTCTGATTTTATGTTCTTTTCTACGAAGAACCCTAATTTGGCTATTTTTGAAAAAATATGAAAAGTTACTTGGGTATTTCAAATAAAATAAGGTCTAAGCATTAAATTGATGCAGTGGCTTGGAAAGTTAGGGTTTGGAAGTTAAAATGAGAATAATATGAGTATAAAAATATATATAGATTATTATATGTGTAAGTCTATACTCAGTATTTATGGTTACGCTAATCTACGACATGACAGAGGAATTACATCATGGGAATTGATGTGTTTTATGTTGGATCCTGAAAAGGGTCGTGAGTCATGTTAAGGATGACTGGGAGTAGAACTACAGGTCGGGCATGCAACCTGTAGGTCTGTCGGAAGGAACCCGTATTGGTGTTTCCCTACCTATGTGGTACACGGTTGCCCTGTTATGATAAGTGTGCACGAAATGAATGATTTGCAACACGTGGTATCGGGAGCCAATATATCTGAGTTGAACGACGGAAGGTGTGGTCGTGCCATGTGGAGGCACAGGTGGTTCAATAGCGGCTGGATCACGATAACATGTATTTAAGACGTCAGGTTTTAATGTTAGCCTAAGGTTTTAAGCAACCGAGTCCTCGAGGACGATGTGCTCATTTGTTTTCCAGGCTAAGGGTTTAAGATTCTGATTAATAAAAGAAAAAGAAATTGTCAGGGTAGTATTGGAGGATTGGTTGAGGCGATGTGCGGCAGCATAAGCTTGCCAAGATCAACGCAATCTCCAATCCTGAAGTGTCCACATCTTCGGAGTCCTTATAGTGGTGAGGTAATTCCCTGGACTAATCCCTGACATGGAATAGAAAGGAATAGGACTTAAATTAAATAGAAGGAATGTAACTTTTTGTGATAACAAGTTTTGAAAAGTTAACCAATTGTTTTCTTTTCTCTTCTTCGTTACTTAGCATTCGCTAATTTTTATCCTATGATTTATGGAAAACCCAACAGGTGTCGGTGAGCCATCGCAAGGACTTTAGTAATCCAGCCAGCTTACATAGTAGACATCCAGCCAGCCACAGTAGATTTCCTTTGTAAGGTAGTTAGTATTCTTTCTGTGTATTTCCTTCCGGTTGATGTACACATAAATGGTTATAGTGGAACAATGTATTGTGTGAACTTTATTTTGTGAATGGAAAAGAGTTAAAATACTTTCTTCTGAGTATTTTTATTTGCAGTTTGTTTCTGAATGTTAGTTGTGATTGATGGATAAATTATTGTTGAGTAACCAGATCCGGATATGGGAGGATCCGATGACTCGGGAATCAGGGTCGCAACACGATATGAGGGACGAGGACCCTGCTAGTGGTGCTACTGGTGGGAGTTCTGGGGTTGTTGCTGCTGGCTAGCCTGCCCTGCCTGAGCTGGAGGCTACTGTTGGGAGGAGGTGCCTCTAGTGGACCATCAAAAGCCGGGATGGTCATGACGAATCCCATGTTGAGGCTGGTACTGGGAGTGCCAGATCTCGTTCACTTCCATTAACGGCTCCTGTTGCTCAAGGTGTGGCAGGGGAAGGGTTGTCAATGGCTGATCCGACTGATAGACCACCATCTGAGTATCTATAGATGGTGGTGGCTACTAGAAGTACTGGAGTTGTTGATCTACCCTTGCCTGGATATGGTATACCTGTTGGTATGAGGCAGATGGCTAGGTAGAGATGCTCCCTAGATCGGCCCACGACTTGAGACGGGGCTGAGTAGCTGTATGTTCCTCCTGGAGATACAAGATCTGAGTCTTCTGGTCATTCAATGTCTGCGCCAACTGGTCAATCTGGTTCAGTCCCAGGCACTGCTTCTTCTCTATAATCTCGATTCGGTCCAACTTCTCACTGATGACGCCCATGTCGGCAGCTGATGACTCGGCAAGTGCTGCTGCTGATGACGAGGTAGAAGGACCGGCATCAACACGTGCAATCGTCTGATAGGGAATGGCTTGTGGGAGGGGCTTCCCCTAAGCGTAGACTCGGGTCTGGGACATCATTGTGTAATTTTCTATCATCTCCTCATAGATGGTCCAGACCTGGTCCTCGTCCTTGGCAAAACAGGACTCTCCGCATGAGGCGTTCACTAGCCCCTACAGCTCCGGTGTCAGCCCCCACAAAAAAAAATTCTGAACAAGGTTGGGCTTGGTTATCTCATGATGTGGACAATGGTCAATGAACTCTCTAAATCGATCCCAAGCCTCACAGAACTGCTCGTTTGGGATCATGTTAAAACTGATGATAATCGCTCTAGTTGTGTTGGTCCTGCTTAGTGGATAGTACTTATTCTTGTACTTGTTCTGGAGTTGTTCCCATGTGGTGACGTACCTCCCCAATGCTTCATCCAATAGGTTGCTCTGTCAACTAGGGAAAATGGGAAGGAGATCATCTTAATTGTATCCTCGTCCACAAATCTGTTGTAGACGGTGCTGCATATCATCTTGAATTCATGTAGATGGAGGTTTGGCTCCTCGGTGGCTAGCCTATAGAACTTGAACAATAGCTGAATCGTATGGGGATGAAGCTCGAAATCGCCAAGGATCTCTGGCAGCTGGATCTAATGGTGGGTGAGGGTATCACTAGGATTGTGCAACTACCTCATCATACATGCTGGTTTCTGTGGGTCCTACAGCTCCTTGGGACGATCGCCTTCACCCTCATGGAGCGGTATGTCACCACCGGTTGGTCTATGTAGCTCTGCTCTGCCGGCTCGCATCTACATGAGTTCTCTCCTCACCTCATCCATAAAAACCCCCTGGTCCCGACTCTGGCGCTGCATGGTCTCCACGGAAGCAAGCAGCGTGTTGTTGATGGTGTCCTGGTCTAGGACATATGTTGATCCTTGTGGCTGCTCATCGGTGCATCCCTCACTGCAGGCCATCTCTCCGGTCTCTACAAAGGCAAAAGACCCCAACTCAAGTGTTGTCAAATGGATGAATAGTTGTGTTGGACTCTGCTCTAGCACATTATGAAGGAAGAAGGGTGGTCAAGTAGGAACAGGGTGGTAGCGAACTCAGGTTCAGAGAGCATGTCTGAGCCCTCTGAAGCCTCCCTGGATGAATGGAGAGGAGTGCACGAAAGCACTGCTGTCAAAGGCAGCCTAAGGGACCTCCTTCCCATCATCGTGATTTCAGGATTTATTAGGATTGGATCTAGAATGCAAATAAGATAATAAATCAAACTCCTTGTTCACCTACTCAACTCGAGCTAATGACCGTGGAAGATCGATCGTTAATCTTGTCAAATTTTATTAAGGTGATCACTTAATCTACCAGAGCGATTAAGTGAGATGTTGGGAACCCAATGCTCCCAGGAGACTGTCTCGAATCTCGCAACTAGTTTTTCCCAGCCAGTATGGGTGCGGATCGTTTACCGGCTACCCGATCTGCCCAATATGCTAAGGAAGTCTGGGACTGATTACTGACAACCCGGTGAAATCCTCACTGAAGAACAACTAACCATGAGACTAGTAGTCTGAAGGAGTTCAGGTATGGCTCTATCCTAGTGTGCGAGTCACTCTCTCATTGTAGATAAATCAACTAAGGAGGGGGTGACTCTCCCCAAAACAAATAATTTTTATGTGAAGTGTATTTTAGGTCAACTTTGCATTAGCAGTCCCAATTTTATTTTGTTTTCACTTTTTATTTCTTTTTCCGAAATAAAAACAACGCCAAATGAATTTTCCAATTTCCTTGATTATTTTGAGTCCAATAAAAAAGGGGGAGGAAGTCAGAAAAGCTAATATGCGATCAAACACAATGATGCATGCAGAGATAGAAATGTGTACTTGACTCCAGCACTCTACATGAAGGGCAATCCGTGCATAAAATAAAGACTGAAAATAAACTATCTATATGATGCACAAGGAAAACATCCCTATATGAGCAACTTCTATTAATCGTGAAGAACAAGTAGCTAACTATCGGAAAGAGAGACCGGAGTTTGGTCTTCGATGCCGATCGGTGCCCACCACAATGGGTCCTGCCAATGTTGTGTACGATCTCTCTCGGCACGTGGTCTCTAATCCCAATAAGTTAACATTTTTAGATTTACTTTAGCTAAGTCCAATTACGATCTATAGGAACAGATAGGCAATTAGGTGTGGGGACCTTAGCTAATTACAACACAATCAATAAGAAGTCCTAAATCTAAGGTCTAAAACCTCGGGAATCAAATAAAGTAAAATCAAAAAAAATCAATGAAAAAGCCGTGAAAAACTGCAGTGAGGTCCCCAAGTACACTGGTACTCAACGAAACAAACCACGAAATGTTTAAGTGTCTAAAGAGTCTCAAAGTCTACAATTATTACAAAAATAGAGGTTTTTACGAAAGTAAAGCTGCTCTAAGAGCTATAACTACTCTCTCGCTCCTCTGCTCCTCCTGGGATACGGGCTCCTCCAAAAGAAAACCGATACGTCCCTCGGGCGGTTCCTCGCACAGATTGCGAAACAGATGGATGTCTGAAAATAGTTATAACATATAGATAAAAATAAAGCAAAACTGAAATATGACTACTAAGCAGTGCTCCACGGCAATGGCACCATTCTGATGAGTAGCCTACCGAGCAGGGTTAAGTATTAAAATAAACATAGGTCATTGCGACCGCAATCAATTGGTCGACTTAGCGAGAAAAATCAACCACTAATGAAAATAGAAAAATCAATGTCAGTGGTCTACTATTTTGATGTACCTGGTATAGCAACTAGGGTCAAACACAAGGAGCACGAAAAAGAATGTAGTCAAATTTCAAAAATAAAGAAAATTATTTTTAGTGGTTTTTAATTTTTCAAATTTTTCAATTTTTTAAATAAAGGCAAACAAGCACAAAACACATAAAGCACACACAACACTATTTTTGCATTTTTTAAAATAATAAAAATGCCCCTCATAAAATAAAACCAAAAATATTTTTAGGTTTTATGTGTTTTTGGTAATTTTTATAGATTTTTCAAATGTTTTTGTGATTTTATAAAAATCAAACAGTGACAAAAATGTAAAATAGTGCACAATCAGGACCAAAGTGCAAATTAAAAAAAATTAAATATCCCAAATTCCTGGGTAGCAATAATATAATAAAAAAGAAATAAAAAGCAACAAACAGGAACTGAAAACACACTTTTTAGATTTTTTTTTCCTTAATTTTATATGATTTTTATAAGTTTTTTGTTGTTTTATGATTTTTAGGGTTTTATAACGTTCAAACAAAAGTAATACTAGAGGTAAGGCAAAACAAAAACATAAGAATTTTTACTAGAATTTATGAAGTATTTTTCGAATTTTTATGATTTTTCTAAGGCAAATAGGGCTCTTTTTGGTGGTTTTTGAATTTTCAAAAATAGAAAATTCAATTAGTATAATACATGAAAATTACAATAAAAACTACACACCATCAGGAGCTAATAGTGATTTTTAGGCATTTTTTAGAATTAATTTAATATTTATTAAGTCCAATAAAAATCATGCAATTAAACACAGCTCACAAGGACCAAAACGCAAATAGTTTAAGTCTCAGGACTAAATAATAACACACTAAGAAATTGTAGGGGTCAAGTCTGCAAAAAGCCTAGCCAATTCACGCACATGCTCAATATTCAATGCACAGGGGTATAAATGCAAATATAAAAGCATCAACTTTCATTTCATAACAGCATAAAGGTAGAAAGTGCGAATAACCCACAAATATGTGAACGTGCCTCAGACTTGGAGGGACTAAAATGCAAATATCAAAAGTGCGAGGTCCAAACAGTAAATTTTTTAACTACAACTTTTATTTAATAGACTAAATCTAAAAACTGAAACATGCAAGGGCACAAAAGAAATATACCTAATGGGGCACGTGGCTGACACAGAGGATAGCGCTATTGTATTATTATGATTATCTGCTGCAGCGCATCTGACCGACCAGAATCGATCGTGGGTGTGCATATTAGATGCATCAGGTGCTCAGATCTAACGAGCCCAAAGCTGCCACTAACAGGTGGCTCTGATTGTATCTGGCAGAAGCGGGCTCATCCAATGGCAAAGAGAGTATATGTAAGAACACACCTCCAGTGAACTTCAACCGAGCATCGGAGGAGATCCAACACTCTGATGAAGGGTCGGAGAGGTCCGACAGTATCGTGAGTATGCTCTACATCGAAGGGGTAGCTCCGATGGTCGGGAGGATGGTCGAATGATCGTGGCGATGAGGGTCCTCCTGGAGCTGATCTGCCTGAGCAGCTGGGGATCCAAAGTAGTCTCTAGGTGTGCGTGAGTACCTGCAAGGGGATTAGAGAACTCGGGGTGATGCTCCGGTCCATGTTATTGCTTATGAAGATAAGGGAGCGGCTGGGGATGGTATTCGACCTCCGACGAAGGCGGGGGAGGGAGGTATAGTTTTCAATCTCATTGTGATGGGCAAAGTTCAGTGTGATCAGGATGCGTAGGAAGGCACAGGGTGAGTCGAGGGTTCGATAAATGCGGAAGAAGATGAATATCGGAGCTCCAGACCCGATGGTCGGAGCTAATGGTAGGTGGCGGTGACGAATTGGGACCGTAGATTGAACAGGAAAAGGAGAAGGTTAAGGAAGCTACCTGAAGCTACCAATGAACCCTGTAGCTCCAGGCAAAGGTGGTCGACGGGGTCTTGGCCTCAACCAAGCTACGACGGGCTGGGAGGCTACTCGTGGCAGTTCTCCGGCCACGAAGTGAGCTACGAGCCTCCAGACGTCTCCGGCGAATCATAGGCTACTCCTCTGGTAGATGTCACTCTAAGGAAGGGAGCTAGGGGTCTGTGGTGGCGCAAGGGACGAGGTGAGGCGCACATTAGGCAGAAGAGTGGTTTTATAGGGTTCCCTAGGGTCCAGAAAGATCGTAAGGGGCACGCAACCCTAAAAGGATCCGATCGGTCCTAGGGATCTATGAGGATCATGGATCCTAGGAGAAGAATCAGGTGATGGATCGAGGGGATGAAGGTGGGAGTCGGGTGTTATAAAATGGAGAAGAAGCTCCGGCGAAACAAAGCGCGACCCAACCCGGCTGGAAGAGACCGTGTACTGTGGTCAACGGTCTGACGTGGCTCAATGAGAAAACAATGTACAAAATTAAAAGAAAATTGAATTAAAAATAATAAATGAATTTAAAATAAAAATTATATAAAATAAAAATGTTTATTATTTAATAAACTATTTTTCTATGATTTTTTATTTTTTATGAAAAATAAAATAAGGTATATACAGTATATAGTATTATATATAAGTATAATATACATATGCATTATGTACAAGTATTTTTATTTTATTATTTTTATAAAAATTATTTTTGTTTTATATTTTATTTATTTATAAATAATTTGAGGGATAAAAAATGTTTTTTATTTTTTATTAATTAGTTAAAGGTGTAAAATAAATAGGTGTTGTAATATATACTTGTATATTTTGTACAAGGGTTTGATGATTTTATTTTATTTTTATTTTATTTTTCTGATTTTTATTTTATTTTTATTTGATTTCTAGGGCTATATACAAGGGTGTAAAAAGAATAAAATAATTTTATTTTATCAAAATGAATAAATAATTTTTTATGTACAAGTATAGGTGATATGTACAATACATAGTGGACCCTTATCTCTCTCTACTTATTTTCTTTTGCAATCAGGTCAAGACTTGATCTTCTCTTGGGGTTTGGGTCACTCTGTATTTATTCTAAATACCTACTTTCGTTTTCTTTTCCCCTTAATTCTTTTATTTTTGCAAAATAAATTCTAAATATGAGATATTGACAATGACATGTAAAATGCAAAGCTATTGTATTTAGAGGTATTTACAGGTGGTTTTTTCAAAAAGAAGAGCAAAAATAAAAGAATAAAGAGTGAGAATCATATATTCATCAATCCACAATGGCTCAAGGCTTTTGTTGTTGCTCCAACACATGAGCAAAGCTTCGCCGCTCCTTCACCCACGTCTGAGGCGATTATCGGAGATTGCCCTCGTGACTCCGTCCCTCAGGCGACCCACGGCCTCTTTCTTCCTATGTTTCTCATTTCATGCCCTTGTTCTCTCCTCTTCCGTCAAAATAAAAACCACAAATCTTTGTCGTGTTTGCTCCAGTCGCCCTCCGTCCATGCATTCCACCTCCATCACAAACTGATGCCACCGCCTTAGCTCCATGCCCTCTAGCTGGATCTCCACCCTGTGTCGTAGCTGCCCTCTCCATCATCGTCGCCAACCACTGCTCCTTTACTCATCTCTCCTCGCGTTTCTCCTCCTCGTGTTGCTCCTCCTCACCTCACACCAACTCATGTCGTGGTTAAGTGGTGGTGGAGACCAGGACCATCTCCACCTTGGCTCTATCTATAGGGCTTGTGCCTTCGCCTCGCCACCACATATCATCGGTCCACCCCGCCACGGCCTCGACCCAACCACCCTTTGGAGCAGCTACGTGTGTCGGCTGATTCCGCTCTGCCTACCTTGCCAACTGGCAGAGCTTGCCCTCCATCCACCGTCCAATCACAATCGGATGGTCTCACGACTACCACGTGGACCACCTGAGCCTCGTCCCATGCCCCGAGGCTCGAGGCAGCTGAAGTAGCACCCCCTCAACACGTGGTGCCTCGAAGACCACACCTCAACCACAAACTTGAGGAGGCTCGGTTCCCGAGCCCCTCTGCCATCGCTACGCGGAGGCTCGGTTCCCGAGCATGCCACCCCATTTCTGAGCATTGAAAAGCATGTGCGTAGCACGTGATAGCATGGAAAATTTGCACTTCGCCCCCTTCCATTCTTGAGTATTGCAAAAGAGTCCCTGCTAGCTGAGGCAAGTACAAGGCACATGCCGCTTTGGAAAAATTGCACCAAAACCCCTGTGAGTTTCTTACATTGTAGATAAGTCCTCCAAAGACTATTTTGAGAAGAGAACTATTTATCTTTATTGCATTTTCATCCCCAGAACTTCATTTCATCATAACTTGCTCATTAGAACTCCGATTTTCACGCACAATATGTCATTTTGAAGCTTGTTGAATGCTCTTTCATTCCATATATTTTATGAACAAATCAGAGTCTTCTTATTGTCACTCATTGTTTGAATGTTACATTGATATGTGCAGGCTATATTGTTATGATTATTGACATATTTGCAGATATATTTTGAAGACAAGTTAACTCTCTTTTGCAAGAACTTGTTCAAAGAGAATTGATTGATTAATTTCCTTATTATTTATGTTTATTCATTGAGGATTAAATTGCTTGGGAAATTTATTAAAATGTAAGATTATTTGAGGATATCTGCAGTCTTTTTTTGAGATACATTTATGCATACTACTTTGAGATACTTGTTCTATTTTTTCAATGGCTTAACCAAGGATAAATTGTTAGATTTATTGATCATTCATTGAGGAATATATCTTAGGAAAATTATCATTGATCTGATCATTGGTAGGATTATTCATTGATTATTCTTTTGGCATGCAGCTTTATTTGATAATTATTTTTGAATACTTTGAGGAATAATTGATTATTTGAATTGAGGATTGAAAATATATAATCATAGATCCCAAACTTCATCTTTATTTATTTTATCTTGCATTTTCATCATTGCATTTCCTTTATTTTATTTTCCCTTAATTTTTTGACACAGAGATCAACATAGAAATTAATGAATCATTCAAATTAATTTAGAACCACGCAACTAAAAATAGTATGTTCCCTATTTTTAATCTTGGTAGACTTACCAAGTAAAAATTGTTCCACAATATTCAAGATTCGTGATTTTTGAAGAATCTGTTTCCGCCTCCTATACTACAATTTTCGATTATTAAGGAGGTGAAAATCACGTTCATCAGACTCTTAAGGATTGGAGCCCAAATCCTGACCTATAGAAGCCTTGATAATTACCTAGGATGACAAAGTATTAGCTCTTCTATCGTACATAGGAAAGTAGGGCCTTGTCGACGATAGTGTCCCCACCTTGTGTGGAGCATCTGACTTGATCTGAAGTATTGAGCATAGGCCACGCCCTCACGGGTTTGTCTGTCTCTTCATCTTACGTCCGAGTACCTCACTTGTAAGGGAAGTATTGGTTTCGCCTATTGGCTTCATATCTCTATTTCTTTGGCTGAGTAGCCCTCAAAGCATGAGATCAAGGACCTCTATGTGCATAGATCACAGGTTATAAAGGAAGTGGAAAGTACATGATCCTTTTATGGTAGTACTCACTCTCCTATAGGGTTATCCCTCTAAGGACTTGTGAAAAGATTTTGCCAGCAAAACAAAAATAAAATTGAAAATATAAAAATAGTCGAACCGTTATGGATTCATTTGTATTGAGTTGATGAACCCATAACTTGTTTGGTGTTTGTTTTGATTTAGGTTAAGATCAAAGATCACTCCCGCACATTTATGTTATTTTTCATTTCCTCTATTTTATTCTCTTTTGACCCTTGCTTGCTCTGAGGAATTCTACTATTTTACACTCTTTTTATTTCTCGTTCACTATAGTATTCTTCATCCATTTTCGATCTTCTTCTTGAATTCTAAGATATCGACTCGTGGATAGCTTGGTCGGGACCCCGCTGACACCCACATCGATTCCATGCAGCTGACATCTCCAATAATTCGGGATGATTCCTGAGATCGCAGTTTGGAATTTGTGAACCGCTCTCCAGACTCCCCGCCTTTTTCCACAATCCGAGATCACTTTTGTCCCGTGTTATGTCCCTTCTGGATGGAGATAGACTTCACTCCCTACACTTCTTTAGCCCTAATAAAGTTTTGTGTTGACCTTAACACAGAACATTTCTCTGCATCTGGTGCTTCAATATAGAGTGATCGAGGCATTATTCCATGTACAAACCAAGAGCCCGATCTGAAGCTAGAGATACTTTCAAATTCAGACATGGCTCTAATAGGATAAGGGAAGGGACCTCATCACCTACCATAACCAAAACACGGTCCGCAGCCAGATTAGAATGCAGTGAATGCTCAGTTACTTGCATCTATTCAAGAAATCCAGTAGTAGCTCACTGACGAGTCCGAAAAAGCCGCGTTAAGAAGTTGTTTTTACTCTTTGTTCAAGCTACTAATGATGTGTCGTTCATTGTAGGCGGCGATCGGAAACGGTCAAGAAATAACCACAAAATAATTATTCAATTTTAATCTCGTGGTTTATGTTTATTTTACTTGGGCAAGTCCCAAGGTCGATCACAAGGACGCAAAGGAACAACCTAGAGTTGTGTCTATCCAATTTTGAGTTCGGTTTTCAAGGCGGTCTTTTTTTTGGAATTTTTGGATGCAAAATGGATTTTTTATGGAATTTTAAATGCAAACAGAATGATTTTCAATAT
Organism: Ottelia alismoides; assembly: GCA_037367405.1. NCBI lineage: Eukaryota > Viridiplantae > Streptophyta > Magnoliopsida > Alismatales > Hydrocharitaceae > Ottelia > Ottelia alismoides. The sequence goes on along the minus strand of JAZKJV010000517.1, from coordinate 126,544 downwards.
TTAATTATAATAAATATTAAACCTAATTATTTTCAAGAAATAAAATTATCTAAGATATATCACTAGGTGATGGATCCTAGAAAAATCCTAAACCTTGAAAATGTGGGGTTGAATATCTATTAAAAATCAAATACTGAAATGTGCAAAATGATTTTTACAGGGCAAATGATGCATGCAAATGCAAAGATTTTTGGGCACAATGTTAATCAAAGTAATCTCTACGATATTTGATTTTTAGGGAATTTTTTGAACAACGATTAGTTAACTATGAATTTCAGAGCACAGATTGGGCAAAATATTCCAATTTCCACAAAACAATTATTTATTAATCAACCGTAAATCACAAAAAATGTCCACAGCAAGTCAAAATGTAGAGAATTAAAAGATGAACATAATGCTATTTTTAAATGAATAAAATGATGCAATGTAGAGGTTTATAATGGATGACAAAGACAGGGGTACAGATGCAAACTGAATAAATAAAAATAATGCAAGGGGGGACCTAAAATTAATTACCAGAAGTAAGGGGGTGATTCTGCAATTCTTCCAGTGGGGCACGTGCGCAGCACGTGCCCTCTAGAAGGTGGACTGGCGCGTGATATGGAAGGAGGTCGGGGGGTCTTCTGCAATTTACCCACGGGGCACGTGCAGAGCACGTGCCCTCTGGATCTGGGGTGTGAGTGTAATAAGGCGGAGCTTCGGGGGCTTCAAAGTAATTTACCCCCACGGTCACGAGCGGGGCGCGTGACCCAGGGGGGGGGCTGATGTCACGCTGACGTCCCCCTCGGACGCACGTGCCTCGCACGTACGTGAGGGGTCTCGGGCTAGCCGCCCGGTGGCGCGGCGGAGGGATGTCGGAGACGGTGGCCTGCCTCTGGCTGACACACGGCCAAGAGGGGGCGGAGTGGCGGCGCTCGGTGATGTCGGAGACGGTGGCGTGGTCGAGGGCCGCTCCAGGCGGAGGACTGTGGAGCTCGTCGGTGCAGAGGTTGGCGAAGACGGCGAGCGTGGAGTTGCTCCTGTAGCGGCTGGCGACGCGGCTCGGAGGTGGAGGGGTCCCGAGCTCTTGGAGATGTTATCGGAGAAGACGAAGTTTGGGCGGCGTTGTTGACGATGAACGGAGCGGCGTAGCTGGAGGAGATGGAGGGCGAAGTCGGCGGAGCGGGCCCGGTGAACGTGGGCGAGGGCCGCTCCAGGCGGAGAATGGAGGAGTGGCGGCCGGAAGTCGAGGTGGTGGAGAGATAGAGAGCGAGGGAAAGGAATAGAGAGAGATAGAGAGAGAGATAGAGAGAGAGAGAGGAGGAGGAGGAGTACCTGGAGGAGATGGAGGCTCGACAGCGACGAGCGGCCGGAGCGAAGCAGCGCCTGGAAGGAGCTGCGACGAGGCACGAGACCCCGGATCACGCCGCGAAGGTGGTGGCCGGACTGTCACTCCTGGAGCTCCTTGGGTTGAACGGCGGATGGCGTGGACTGGGGGCGTCGGGTTTCTTAAATAGGGTGAGAGCGGAGGTGGTTGCGAGGATAAAGGAGCAGCGGTTGCGGAGAGAGGCGGCGGCCGTTGGGCGTCGAGGGAGGCGGCGCGGTCAAAGGAGCTCCAGGCGGTTGGTGGCTGGCGAGGTGTGCGACGGAGGTTACGGAGGCGGGCCTGTTGGGGAGGAGACGAAGGCCAGCGGCCGTTCGATCGGTCGCTGATCGAACGGCCGTGGCGCTGCCACGTGGCTAGGAGGTGAAGAAGAGAGGGACGCGGCACGTGCGGAGCACGTGCCTGGGGGCACGTGCCTCGCACGTGCGGCCGATTTTAATTTTTTTAATAAAAACGAGATAATAAAAACCCAAAAAAATGCTGACACGTGGCGGCCTCTGGGGCTGCCACGTGTCAGCACCAGAAAATTTGAAAATAAAACCCTTTGTAAAATCAAAAAGAAATATCAAATGACCTTGGATCAAAAAAGTTCCTTCACGAAAAATGCTTGTCTCGGCGAGATCTACAACTTTCATGAAGACATCAAAGCCAAAATCGGTCAAATGTAAAAAGTGAATTTTTGGGGTATCCCATGTACATAGAATACCTTGATTTTTGGGTTTTCTAATTTTTTTGTCATTTTTGAACACGATAAAAAATCCGGAAAAATATGGAAAACTCCAAGATAAATAAAAGACACCTAAATGTAATTTTTTTTTGGATTTTTATAGATAACGAAAATATGTACATAAATTAAAGGTCAGAAAACCGCGAAATATACAATGTACAAAAGAGGCCCAAAACCCAACTTTCACAAACGAGCTCCGATTCACTTGAACTTGGTCTTGTTTTGAAGGTAATTGAATGTGTATTAGTTCAAAAGTGAATAGGATCAAATCGGACACTGGATGGGGAAGATATATGGCTTTTAGTCCGAAAATCCTGAAACTAGGGTTTGGGTTTTTGGTCCACTTAACAGGGTTAGTGATTTTTTTGTATTTTTTATTTATTCTTGTTAGTGATATGTACACAGTGGAGGTGAGTTTGTGGCATTCGGAGTTAGCATGAAGGAGTTAAAAATATGGGAAGTTAGGTTATTTACAGGTCATTTTTGGCTTGGAATTTTGGCTTCTTATTTTATGCAGAAATTAATGCTAAAATGCAATTCTTATGGAATCATGCCTAAATGCTAATTATGTGAAATAGATGCAGGAATGCAGTTGATTTTGAGGGACTTTGAGCTTAATTAATAAGACTTAGAATGGTGAATCCGAGATTCATCATCCCCCTATACTTAAACCATGCTCGTCCCTGAGCATTAAAAAGAAATGCCATGAAGTGAAATGAGACTGGGTTCCATACCAAGACCATGAACTGAAGGTGAAAGCGAAACTAAACTCGACCTTTGGATTAATAATGTGGCGGAACTTCTGTGAGACTTAGAATTTTAAAATCAATAGCCCTCAAGTTCTACACATCATTGTCACAGTTTTGGCTCAGAAGTCATCTTAGATCAATCCTCTTCCCAAAGTATACCCTATGAACATTGAATAACCGACTCATGTGTGCGAAGGTTTTTAGCTCTTCCCATTCAGAATGCCGGACTACCATGCCCCTCTCCTTTCCAGTAACTCGTCCTCGGGGAGTCAGGTATTTCCTTCTAAGGTCTGTCGCGTTGTGTTCACAATCGAATGAGGGAGAAGATAGAAGAAAGAGAAAAGAACTGGAGGGTGGCCAGTGTAGTCACCTCTCCTTGTGAAGATGGCCAGTGTAGCCGGGTCTCCACCAAGATCTGCAGGTTCTGGAAGCTTGGACCTTTTTGGTCGGATTTTTATTTGGTAGAATGCTTCTTTGTATTTGGAATTTTTGGTGGTTCTGCTTGGATCTTGTTGTGCCCCTACGGATATAGAATCTTTTTGTTCCGTACATTTTTTTGGGGTCTTAGAAGAAATTGTGCCCAGCCGTCCATCCCTTTTCCGAAGCTTTATTTCAACCCGTACTCCGGTCTTTAGATTTCCACGCTACCAGAAAAGAGACTCACACAGTCTTCCAACATCCCGTTTGGGTTGAGCTAAGTGCATAGTGCGAGAGTGCGAATTAATTCCCCATTCCAGAGTTGTACCCAGAATGAAGAGACCAGGTTAGACACTAAGAGTCAAACGCTGCACATTGTTATGTAGAACTTAAGGAATTAAGTCAAAAAGACCTGCAGCTCTTAAAATCCTATTTCTCGGTGAAGTTCCTCTGAAAATTAGGTGGATTAAGGTCAAGCCCAGACCACTCTCGATTTCGGCTCATAACTCGGTTCAGAACCCAATGACTTTTCACAGATGCAAATGCATGCGGTGATGGATGAAGTGTAGGTGTGTGAAATGCAGACACACATTTTTTTTCTTTTTTTTATTTTATGCAAGGGATTTCTTTTATGCAAAAATGAAATAAGAAGCCTTCAAAAATTTTGGGCAGGTCAGTGTTAGTGGTAGAACTCTTCTTCTTCTTCTTCTTCTTTTTTTCAAGTTATTACCCACCCCGTAAATACATATAGACTTATGCGAAAGTACGAGATATGGGTAAAATATATACATAGTATATATACAGACCCCCCTATACTTAGCGAGTGCTATGTCCTCAGAGCACAAGAAGCGTAAAGAAGACATAGCTCGGGCTAAGCGTAAGGTAGTGAAAGAAAAAGAAAAAGAAAAAGAAAAATGAAGCGGTCTGGATATGTGAATGAATAGAGTATACACAGGTGGATGTTGGTTCCCCCTATACTTAGGCTGTGGACAGCCTAAGTATGGAAGAAGGGTGGAAATGGAGCAATTAAGAGTCAGGAGAAGAATGATATATACAGGTGACATAGGTCCCCCCTATACTTAGGCCTTGGCCTAAGTAAATGAAGAAGCTGTACAAGGAGGCCGATGTGGTCGGGAGGGAGGGTGGGAATGATCAGATAGATTTTCAATGTCCTCGCTCTGCGTGAAATAGATGTCCTCGACTTGAACTGTTTGTTCTTTGGGTGATTCAATGTATGACATCAGCATTTGTCCATTTACTGAGAACGGTTGTGCATTCTCTTTGAGTTCGGCAATATCTACGCTTCCATTGGTATGCACATCGACAACAATGTAGGGACCCGTCCATTTTGATTTTAGTTTCCCATGAAAAATCTTTAACCGAGCGTTAAACATCCACACTTTCTGTCCAGGGACAAAGGTCTTCTCTCGAATGTGTCTATCATGCCATCTCTTGACCTTGTCCTTATAAATTACACTGTTGTCATATGCCCGATTTCGGATTTCAATTAGCTCATTCAGATTTAAGTCTCGACATAGTTTCCCAAGGTGACAACTCCAATTCAACTTTTTGATCGCCCATTCAGATTTGTGAATCAATTTTGCAGGAAGATGACATGGCTTGCCATAGATCATCCTAAAAGGTGAAGTACCGAGTGGAGTCTTATAGGCTGTCCTATAGGCCCATAGAACTTGGTCCAACAGTTTCGACCAATTCTTCCTATCGGGACGAACCAACTTCTGGAGAATGCTCTTCACCTCTCTATTAGAAACCTCTGCCATGCCATTAGATTGTGGATGATATGGGTTGGCTATTCTATGCTCAAATTTGTATTCCTTAGCCAAAGATCTCATCTCCCTGTTCACGAAGTGGCTACCTCCATCAGAAATCAATACTTTTGGTATCCCGAACCTCGCAATGATGTTATCTTTGATAAACTTACAGACGACCTTGCTATCTGCGGTTCGGGTTGGAATAGCCTCTACCCATCTTGATAAATAGTCAACTGCTAACAAGATGTACTCAAATCCATTGCTGTTGGAAAAAGGACCCATAAAATCAATCCCCCATGCATCAAAAACATCACAGAAAATCATTGGTTGCATGGGCATTTCATCTCTATATCCCATAGTCCCTCCCATTCTTTGACAAATCGGGCATGACCGTACAAATTCATTAGCATCCTGAAATAAGGTCCACCAGTAAAATCCACATTAGAGTACCTTGTGCGCGGTTCTCTTTCCCGAATGGTGTCCTCCAGCCTCGAGAGAATGACAGTGTGTGAGGACACTCTGATATTCCTCCTGAGGAATACATCTTCTCCAGACACAATCCGGTCCTTCATAGAAAAGGAAAGGATCGTCCCAATGGTATTTTCTCGAATCTGACTTTAATCGATCAATCATTTTTTTGGTCCAACCATAGGTAACCTTCTTGGAGACAAGATAGTTCACTCCTTGATTGGTCCGATATCAGGATGATCGTTCTGCTCGATTCGGGAAAGGTGATCAGCAACAACATTCTTTATTCCAGGTTTATCCTTAATCTCCAAATTGAACTCCTGGATTAACAAGATCCATCTCAAAAGTCGTGCCTTGGCATCCTTCTTATCCATGAGATATCTGATTGCTGTGTGATCTGTGAAAATTGTCACCTTGGAGCCCAATATGTATGATCTGAATTTTTCCAGGGCCCAGACAACCGCGAGCATTTCCTTTTCAGTCACTGTATAATTTCTCTGTGCAGGATCCAACACTTCGCTCGCGTAGTGAATCGCATAAGGAATTCCATCTCTTCTTTGTCCGAGTACCGCTCCGACAGCAAAATCCGATGCATCAGTCATGATCTCGAAGGGGAGAGACCAGTCGGGAGCTTGTAATATCGGCGATTCACATATTTTCTTTTTCAGGAGCTCGAAGGCCTCTAGACATCTGTGATTCACAATAAACTCGGTGTCTTTTCCTAAGAGCTCAGTCAGTGGGCGGGCGATCTTTGAAAAATCAGGAATGAACCGTCGATAAAATCCAACATGCCCTAGGAAAGACCTTACTGACTTGACGTTGGTTGGTGGCTCAAGTTTCTTGATCACATCCACCTTGGCAGGGTCCACCTCCATTCCCTTTTTGGAGATGACGTGCCCCAACACGATACCCTCAGTCACCATGAAGTGACTCTTCTCCCAGGAGAGTACCAAATTAACCTCCCTGCACCTCTGAAGGACTCGGTCCAAGTGTGCTAAGCATGTGTCAAATGAATCACCATGAACTGAGAAGTCATCCATGAAGACTTCCAGGAAATCACCAACCATTTCGGCAAATACGGCAATCATGCACCGTTGAAATGTGCCTGGGGCATTGCAAAGCCCGAATGGCATGCGCTTGAATGCATAAGTACCGAAGGGACATGTGAATGTGGTCTTTTCCTGGTCCTCGGGAGCGATAGCTACTTGATTGTAGCCAGAGTACCCATCAAGAAAACAGAAGAATGCTTTCCCTGCAAGTCTCTCCAATATTTGATCAATGAATGGCAGTGGAAAGTAGTCTTTCTTGGTCGCAGCATTCAGGCGCCGGTAATCGACACAGACGCGCCACGACGTGGGTACTCGGGTCGCGATCTCTACCCCCTCCTCGTTGGTAACCATCTGGATTCCCGACTTCTTCGGGATGACATGAAGGGGGGCTACCCACTTGGAGTCAGAAATGGGGTAAATAAATCATGCTTTGCACCATTTCTCTATTTCTTTCTTCACTACTTCCCGAAGATTGGGGTTTAATCTTCTCTGAAATTCACGGGAAGGCCTTGCATTATCCTCAACATAAATTTGGTGCGAGCAGAGAGCGGGATTTATTCCTACGAGAACCGACACCGTCCAACCTATGGCTTTTCGATTTCGCTCAAGGACTTCGATCAGTCTGGATTCTTGGTCCACGGTTAACGATGAGCTAATGATCACAGGGAATTTTTCTTTGGATCCATTGAGGAATGCATACTTCAGTGTGGGAGGAAGTGGCTTCAGCTCTGGTAATTCTGAATCGTCGATCAAGTCTGGCTGAATGACTTTTGCTTCTGGCTCAGTATCGGTTGATGGTGGATTACTGGGTGAGATGTTGGCTACCAATTCCGAAGAAAATTGAGTTGGATCGAGAGAGGAGAATGGTAATTCGGCCAGAGCCGCGTCCGACTCATCATCGATTGACTGTCCCAAAGGTGATGTGATTGACAAATCCAAGAGGATTTCTGTGTTGTCAAGTGTGTGATAATCTGGGGGTCTAGAAGTCTCAGAGACTGCATCGTGTATTATTTCTTCTCTGAGGATGTGCTTTCTACCTGTATGTCTGGCAGTTGGTCCCATGGCCCAGTGGTTCTGAGGAGATTGCATTCTGATGTTTCGGCATCTTTAGTTGTGGATTCTGAGTCTGGCCTTTGCCACTTTGTTTGTTTCATCTCCAAGTCCACTTCTCCGCCTGGAGAACGGAATTTCATCATGCCAGTTCCGTAGTCGAATACGGCCTTAGCGGTTCTTAAGAAAGGTCTTCCGAGAATGATTTGCGATTCCTTCCAATGGTTCGGGGTCTCCATGTCCAGCACAATGAAGTCTACTGTGTATTCTGTACCCTCGATAATGATGATGACATTCTTCACTTCTCCCTTAGGTCTTTTAGTGGATTTATCAGCAAATTGGAGTAAAGATGATGATTTCTTGAGAGGGCCCAACTCCAATCGATAATATAAGGCTGAGGGCAGAAGGTTTATGGAAGATCCATTGTCGAGAAGTGTGCGTGTGAATGCTATGCCACCAATGTGACTCTCCACATAATGGGCGCCCAGATCCCTTTTCTTTCTTGGCAGATGCTGGTTTCTGACGCATTTAGTGGTGGCAACTGTCAAGATATGAGTCTCCACAAATTGACTTGTTCTCTTTGTATGAGTCCGGGTGGGGGTGCATTTTGCCTTCAAGTATTTCTGAAAGGCAGGATTACCTGCCACGTATTGATCAAAGGGTACTTTGACTGTGATGTTTTGTTGGCAGAATTTTTCCATGACTGGGTCATCTTTGATGTTTTTCTTTTGTTTTTCTTTCTTTAAGGCATGGGGGAAAGGAATGGAAGCATTTGAGGCAGGAGATAGAGGATCAGAATCAAAAATAAGAGCATCTTTATTCGACTTGGAGTTTTTATTATAATCATAATAATCAAAATCAGGTTGCTGAAAAGGTGACAAAGGTATTTTTGCAGCAACTAGAGGTTCAAGGTCCTCTGCAGACTCCATAGATGCTTTCCCTTTATCTACTGCTGGGATCTTCAGGCGTCCTTCATCTTCCTCCTCGGAAACATCCTCCGGTTGATCTTCCGAGTCTTCATGGTCCGATTCCCTTGCCCGGTCAGGTACGACCACGGTCCTTCCGCTCCTGAGTGACATGGTATTGATTTTGTCAAACGAAAGGATCTCATGTTCAGATGTGGAAAAGTCTGGATAGTATACCTGGTTATTGTGTTGAGATGAGTTGAATTTGTTCAAGCTATTGGGGTTAGCTTGAACCTGGGCAGGAATGGTTGTGGCTGGAGCTGTCTGCTCATCCTTCCAACGGGACAAGCGGTTGACATCAACCCGTAGATCTTGCAGCTCATCTTGGAAGTCGCGAAACTCTTCAAGTATTTGTCTCTGGATGTCGATCGGTTCTTCTGGTAGTTTGGACGACTGAGCTGATTGTCTGGGGGCTTGAGATTGCTGATGGTATTGCTGAGGTTGGCTCTGGCGATTGTAGGGTTGCTGCTGCTTCGGCTGCTGGAACGATGTAGTGTGTTGTAGAGGAAATGCGGCATTATAGAAGGTGGGTGGACGCTGATGACGGTCTCCCATGTTACCCTGTCGAGTAGTGTCCTAGGTGTACCAGATGCCATTCACTTCAAATGTCAGAGGCGGGGCTTCATTGACTGTCTCAGTCGGTGGGGGCGGCTGTTGGGAAAATTGGGCGTGGGATTGATCGTGAGCCCATGGTTGCTGTTGCTCTGCTCCTGGTTGCTCCTGGACATGATGCACATGATATATCGGGACAGTAGGTGCACTAGGCATCCCCATCTTGGATACCTTCTCGGTGAGTTCCTCCATCTTCTTTGGGAATTGCGAAATCCTACTGTCGATATCGTTCATTCTCTTGTCCACAATTGTCAATTTATCAGAAATAAAGTGCATGCTTGGAATCAAGTCCTCAGCTATTTCTGCCACCGTCTGCTTCCCGCCTTTGGCTTGAAGGGTGTTCAGGGAATCCGTGTATGCTCTACTGGCAATTTGAGACCGGCTTGTTTCTGCCATCTGCTCCAGTATTTTCCAGACGGTCTCAGCTCCACGTGATGTGTAATTCCCTCCGCAGGCAGCACTAACTAACCCTTGAGTCTTGTGGTTGAGGCCAGAGTAGAGTGATTGGACTAGGATGTTGTTGTCCAGATCATGGCAGGGACATTTTTGTAGCAGGTCCTCAAACCTATCCCATGCCTCACAAAGTGGTTCATTGGGCATCTGAGAGAAACTGGTGATGCGGGTCCTCATTTGATTGGTCCGGCTCAAGGGGTAGAATTTCTTCAGAAAGAGGTTTTTGAACCTCTCATAAGTCGTCACGGTCACCCCCAAGTTCTTCACCCAGTAGTCTGCTTTCCCTTTCAAGGCGAAAGGTAGTGCAGTGAGACGAATGTAGTCTTGGCTGACTTGTGGGTGCCTCAGATTAGAACATATCAGCTCTAGGTCCCTCAAGAATTCGTATGGCTCCTCAGTCGTATTACCATGGAATTGAGGTAATTGACTAACAAAATGTGGCTTTAATTCATAGTGGATCTCTGGCTGTGGTGGCTGCAAATAGTTCCACACTCTGTACTGTCCAGGGTTGTATGCGGCTTCCATTGGCACTTCTCCCCCAGCATTCATTTGTTCGAGCTGCTCCCTCAGTAGCTGTTGTTGCTGCTCAGATGCAGCCAGTCTCGCGAGAATCATCTTCATTGGATCTTCATTAGGTTCATCTTCAGGGTCTTTCTTGGAAGGTATCTTGGATGGCATCTCTTTTTCTTTATCTGGAGAATATAAAGGATTTGAGTTAATAGATTGGAAAGAATTGATGTAACAGTTATCCTCGATCTTTTGTGGTGAAAAATAGACAGGGTGGGTGTGTCCTCCTTCTAGGAGGAAGAAGGAATAGGGTTCTTGGGAAGGGTTTCCCGGAGGCCAAGCAGGTCCAGAGTAAGAGTTTCTCTGGGCTTTTGAGATTGTGGAGTTTGTGGTAGAGAGAGACGAGCCTGAACAAAAATTACCACAATCCTCCATTCTCGGGGTCAACAAGATATTTTATGATGTAGACACAATTGTGTGGTATTCGTTGATGAACTATTTTCTACGCACAATCAAACACAATACAAGGGTTGTTTCACCAACTCAACTCAAAGTGAAGACCGTAAGGGTCCGGTCAATTATCTTGTTAGTTTTAATTGGTGATAATTCAAGTCTTGCAAGCCGTTTAAACGAGCTGTTAGGTTTGGAGCTGGGCTCTATTCTAGTGTGCGTCTCTCTCCTCGCTGCAAGATAAAATCAAACAATGTCGGGGTTGCTCTCCCGCAGAAATTCTTGATTTTATGGATTTTTAAGATCGGCTTTATTTAGCAGTCCTAATTTTATTGAGGCGATCACTGAAGAATTTAGATGAACACAGATTCACGTCTACCGTCCAGTCCCAATTTCCTTTAGATTTATGTGATAAAACAAGAGAGAGGAATTCGGGAAAAGCCGATGCACGCGGAAAACTATGATGAATGCTCAGTTAGAAGACTTACAGTGCCTCCTCGCAATCTCCATGTGGGATGCAATACAGAATTGAAAAAATTATACTAAATGAATGCAAGCCGATGAAAAGCCGCACCTAAGTAGAAAGTTCTATTAGCGGGGAAGAATTGAATTAAATTTGGCTAAGTTGAACGATTTATGTGCGTCTTGATTAAAGTGAAGTGTGGCTTAAGATCCTACGAGCACAATCAAAAATAAAAATGCTCTAAGAGCCGTATGTGCAGGTCTATCCTAATCGCCACTCAAGTCGGGCCCCACCCTCTCCGGAGAGTGAAACAGGCCACGACACACCACAAATAAAGTTCAAGGTCTTTTACACACGCGAGAGTCCAAACGGACACCGCTAGAAATGAGCAGAAATTAAAAGTGCAGAAATTAAAAACCTAGACTCTACTCTCTCTCACGACTCGACTCGATCTTAATTTAATTGCGGTTTCTTCGGGTGTCGGTGAAGATGCGTCGGATCCTTGAAAAACTGCTCCACGTGCGCCGGGTACCTCGCAAGAAAAATAAGAGAGATGGGTGTAAGAGAGTGACTCAGAAAATAATCAAAAATAAATGCTGAAAAATAAATACAAAAAATAAAATGGGATTCACAGTGAAAAATTAGGGGGTCAGACTACCCGAATTCGGAAAACCGAACAAAAATTTTCAAAACAAAAAACTAAGCCGTTTGCCTCCCCGGCAACTCGCCATCTGACGAGTCCGAAAAAGCCGCGTTAAGAAGTTGTTTTTACTCTTTGTTCATGCTACTAATGATGTGTCGTTCGTTGTAGGCGGCGATCGGAAACGGTCAAGAAATAACCACAAAATAATTATTCAATTTTAATCTCGTGGTTTATGTTTTTTTACTTGGGCAAGTCCCAAGGTCGATCACAAGGAGGCAAAGGAACAACCTAGAGTTGTGTCTATCCAATTTTGAGTTCGGTTTTCAAGGCGGTCTTTTTTTTTGGAATTTTTGGATGTAAAATGGATTTTTTTATGGAATTTTAAATGCAAACAGAATGATTTTCAATATTTAATTATAAAAAATATTAAACCTAATTATTTTCAAGAAATAAAATTATCTAAGATATATCACAAGGTGATGGATCCTAGAAAAATCCTAAACCTTGAAAATGTGGGGTTGAATATCTATTAAAAATCAAATACTGAAATGTGCAAAATGATTTTTACAGGGCAAATGATGCATGCAAATGCAAAGATTTTTGGGCACAATGTTAATCAAAGTAATCTCTACGATATTTGATTTTTGTGGAATTTTTAGAACAACGATTAATTAACTATGAATTTCAGAGCACAGATTGGGCAAAATATTCCAATTTCCACAAAACAATTTTTTATTAATCAACCGTAAATCACAAAAAATGTCCACAGCATGTCAAAATGTAGAGAATTAAAAGATGAACAGAGTGCTATTTTTCAATGAATAAAATGATGCAATGTAGAGGTTTATAATGGATGACAAAGACAGGGGTACAGATGCAAACTGAATAAATAAAAATAATGCAAGGGGGGACCTAAAATTAATTACCAGACTTAAGGGGGTGATTCTGCAATTCTTCCAGTGGGGCACGTGCGCAGCACGTGCCCTCTAGAAGGTGGACTGGCGCGTGATATGGAAGGAGGCCGGGGGGTCTTCTGCAATTTACCCACGGGGCACGTGCAGAGCACGTGCCCTCTGGATCTGGGGCGTGAGTGTAATAAGGCGGAGCTTCGGGGGCTTCAAAGTAATTTACCCCCGCGGTCACGAGCGGGGCGCGTGACCCGGGGGGGCTGATGTCACGCTGACGTCCCCCTCGGACGCACGTGCCTCGCACGTGCGCGAGGGGTCTCGGGCTAGCCGCCCGGTGGCGCGGCGGAGGGATGTCGGAGACGGTGGCCTGCCTCTGGCCGACACACGGCCAAGAGGGGGCGGAGTGGCGGCGCTCGGTGATGTCGGAGACGGTGGCGTGGTCGAGGGCTGCTCCAGGCGGAGGACTGTGGCGCTCGTCGGTGCAAAGGTTGGCGAAGGCGGCGAGCGTGGAGTTGCTCCTGTAGCGGCTGGCGACGCGGCTCGGAGGTGGAGGGGTCCCGAGCTCCTGGAGATGTTATCGGAGAAGACGAAGTTTGGGCGGCGTTGTTGACGATGAACGGAGCGGCGTAGCTGGAGGAGATGGAGGGCGAAGTCGGCGGAGCGGGCCCGGTGAACGTGGGCGAGGGCCGCTCCAGGCGGAGAATGGAGGAGTGGCGGCCGGAAGTTGAGGTGGCGGAGAGATAGAGAGCGAGGGAAAGGAATAGAAAGAGATAGAGAGAGAAATAGAGAGAGAGAGAGGAGGAGGAGTACCTGGAGGAGATGGAGGCTCGACGGCGACGAGCGGCCGGAGCGAAGCAGCGCCTGGAAGGAGCTGCGACGAGGCACGAGACCCCGGATCACGCCGCGAAGGTGGTGGCCGGACTGTCACTCCTGGAGCTCCTTGGGTTGAACGGCGGATGGCGTGGACTGGGGGCGTCGGGTTTCTTAAATAGGGTGAGAGCGGAGGTGGTTGCGAGGATAAAGGAGCGGCGGTTGCGGAGAGAGGCGGCGGCCGTTGGGCGTCGAGGGAGGCGGCGCGGTCAAAGGAGCTCCAGGCGGTTGGTGGCTGGCGAGGTGTGCGGCGGAGGTTACGGAGGCGGGCCTTTTGGGGAGGAGACGAAGGCCAGCGGCCGTTCGATCGGTCGTTGATCGAACGGCCGTGGCGCTGCCACGTGGCCAGGAGGTGAAGAAGAGAGGGACATGGCACGTGCGGCGCACGTGCCTGGTGGCACGTGCCTCGCACATGCGGCCGATTTTAATTTTTTTTAATAAAAACGAGATAATAAAAACCCCAAAATAACGCTGACACGTGGCGGCCTCTGGGGCTGCCACGTGTCAGCACCAGAAAATTCGAAAATAAAACCCTTTGTAAAACAAAAAAGAAATATCAAATGACCTCGGATCGAAAAAGTTCCTTCACAAAAAATGCTCTTCTCGGCGAGATCTACAACTTTCATGAAGACATCAAAGCCAAAATCAGTCAAATGTAAAAAGTGAATTTTTGGGGTATCCCATGTACATAGAATACCTTGATTTTTGGGTTTTCTAATTTTTTTGTCATTTTTGAACACGATAAAAAATCCGGAAAAATATGGAAAACTCCAAGATAAATAAAAGACACCTAAATGTAATTTTTTTTTGGATTTTTATAGATAACGAAAATATGTACATAAATTAAAGGTCAGAAAACCGCGAAATATACAATGTACAAAAGAGGCCCAAAACCCAACTTTCACAAACAAGCTCCGATTCACTTGAACTTGGTCTTGTTTTGAAGGTAATTGAATGTGTATTAGTTCAAAAGTGAATAGGATCAAATCGGACACTGGATGGGGAAGATATATGGCTTTTAGTCCGAAAATCCTGAAACTAGGGTTTGGGTTTTTGGTCCACTTAACAGGGTTAGTGATTTTTTTGTATTTTTTATTTATTCTTGTTAGTGATATGTACACAGTGGAGGTGAGTTTGTGGCATTCGGAGTTAGCATGAAGGAGTTAAAAATATGGGATGTTAGGTTATTTACAGGTCATTTTTGGCTTGGAATTTTGGCTTCTTATTTTATGCAGAAATTAATGCTAAAATACAATTCTTATGAAATCATGCCTAAATGCTAATTATGCGAAATAGATGCAGGAATGCAGTTGATTTTGAGGGACTTTGAGCTTAATTAATAAGACTTAGAATGGTGAATCCGAGATTCATCACTCACAGACCAGATATTGACCCAGGTTGCCTTCCAAGAGATGCTCAATGATCTGAGGAGAAGGATAGAGAATCTAGGAGGAAGATTTGAAGAAGAATGTGAAGATGGAGCCGGTGGAGGTCCGGCAGATGAGCCAAGAGGAGAGAGGCCCAAGCCTACTCTCAAGGAGACTTACAACCCTAGCACATGCCAAATGACTAAGTGGATTCAGATTCCACCAGTGCATGCACATTTTGAGTTGAAGCCTCAACTCCTAGCTCTTCTTCCCACCTTCCACGAGAATGTGAATGAATAACCTTATATCCATCTACAATAGTTTGCTCGCATCTGCACAACAACGTACTACCGTAACATATCATTAGGTGTAGTCAAGATGATGGTGTTTCCATTCAACCTTAAGGATAAGGCGCTCTACTGGATCAATCATCTAGGGAAGGTCGTCACAGCTAGGGAGGAGCTCAAATCTGCATGGCTTCATAAATTTTACCCTCTCAGTAGACTCAATCAAATGTGATCCAGAATTACCAACTTCTCCCACGCCACCCATGAGTCTATTCATGAGGTTTGGGAGCGTTTCAGAGATCTACAGGAGAAATGTCCCCACCATGATATTCCGCAGACTAGCTTGGTCCAACAGTACTTTGGGGGACTTACTCTCGATAGCCAGAGGCTCGTTGATGCTGCTTGTGGCAGGTCACACTTTAACAAAGATGAGGATGTCTTATGACATATCTTTGAGGAAATGGCCAGAAGAGAGGCCACTTTGTTATCATCTTGCATATATCAGTGCCAGCCACAGAATTTCCAGAAGCATGTTAATGTGGCAACATCCCATGACCTAGACAGGGATGAGAGATCCAATTTAAGCATTATCGAGAGCCACCTGTCTAAAGTGAACATTATAAAGAAACAATCATAGGACCTTGAAAAACTAACTGTGATCGAATAGAGGACTCAAAATCTGGACAAATTTGATGAAATCACCAAATAGCTACAGGTTCTGGTGAGCACAATTAGCTCTTGCTAGTCGGTATCTGCCTCAACCATGATTCCCGCTGAGATGAAAGAGCCATCATCGCCTTCGCCTCCTCAATAGGTCCAGCTCAGCTGGCGGTCCAACACATGTACTATATGCAAGCCCTTGAGCCAACATTGCCCCAACAGCTGCAGCAGCAGTTAGTTGTGTACTATCCTGAGCTTCGACTTCTTCCAGATCCATGTTCTCTACCTCCACCTTTCATTCAGGAGGTGAATGGAGTATGGTCCAATGATGCACAGCTAGCCCATTCAGGCATACATCAGTTGGGCCAGCCTTCCTCTTCTTGTCTATTCCCTCCGCATAAAGGAGGGATATTTGTCCAGAACTATTAGCCTCAACACGAATAATCTCCACCATATCAGAGCAACTGGAGACAGAATTCCTACCAGCAACCATCGTACTGCTAGCACCATCCCTATCAGTAGTACGTGGTTTCTCCATGTCAGCAACAACCTCCTCAACACCATCAATACCATCCTTCTCCTCAGTACAACCATCAGTATTCCTACCAGTAGCCTCCACACCATTCATAGTCTCAACATAGCCCGCATGCTGAACAATCTGAGGTTGCTCCCGTGAACCCTTCCATGGATTGCTTGGCTCAGCTGGTGAAGATCTTAGCAGAAATGAGCCAGAAGTTAGATGACCTCACCGTCTTCAAAACTACTATTCTGACACAGGTCGACGCAAACCCCAAAAATTTAGAAAGAGTGAGCAGGTAGACCATGATGTTCCCTCCAACCCCACATAGTCAGATGTTAATGATATATTTTTATCTAATGTTGTTACTCTCAAGAGCGGTAGGACTTTATAGCCTTTTACTGCCATAAAGGGGAAGAATAAAGCTTTAGTTGGCAAATCATCATCTTCCACATCAGCTGATCCAACAGCCAGGTCGAGTGAGGAAGAAGAAGATAGAATATAAGCACCGACAATAAAAATTCAAAAAATCAAAAATACCAAAAAGAGCGCAGCAACTGAAGAGACACCACACCAATAATGGAGAAGACCGCATCAACAATAGACCCAGTGTCAGCCGATGAAGCCCATCCTGCATTTTTGGGATGCCTACATCTGATGGATGAATACATTCCTTTTTTCCATCAGTTTGTACAGTAAGATGTGTGCATTAATTTTGATGTAAACGAGAACAATGATTCTAAATGATTTTAATAACATCATGGATCGGACATGGTTGTTTTGATGTAAAACAACCATGTCTGATCCAGATGTTATTAAAATCGTTTAGAATCTTGTTCTTGAAATGCCTCTGGTCAAGGTCGTCAAATACATGCCTCACATTAAGAAAGGACTGAAGGAGGCATGTACTTCAAAGCAATATCCATGTCGAGCCTGAGAAAGAAATGTGAAGCATATTTTGACAGCAACTATTGTTAACGCAATCAACAATCTCCAAAGAAAAAAGAAAGACATGGGAGCCCCTCATGTTAGGTGCCAGATGTCGACCAAGAGTTCGACTGAATACTTCTTGATAGCGGATAACCCATCTATCTGATTCCTACTTCACTACTCAAAGAATTTGAGTTGGGATCGCTAAAGTCTACCAGAATAAATCTTCGGTTTGTAGACACCTCAATCAAGTGGCCCTGGGCATTATGGGGGATGTCATCGTCACCATTCAAGATATGTAATTCCCTGTGGACTTCATTGTGTTAGACATGGACACCTCAGCTCCTCTACTCCACACCCTGATTATACTTGGATTGTTGTTCCTTCGAACAACCAAAGCATTGGTGGACTACGACACTGGATACAAAACATTGGTGGACTACGACACTGGATATATCACCTTTCATTCTAGCAGTGACAAAGTGCCCATCAAGACGATGCAGGTGCCAAACTCGTCAGAGTCTGCATCAGATGTGTATTGAGATACAAATTTGTTCATGGATGGTATTGAGACCATGAATTCCTCTCCACAGAGGAAGGAGTAGAAAAAAAGTTGAATTCCACTCTATCTTTGAAGATGATATTTTTGCTGAGTTACGAGATGAATTTATTGTTGGCCACTTGTCTTCAGCATAGTAAGATGAGACTATTGAAGATTTCTATGGACAAGATGATATCACTGAGAATTTTTGTGCGACGTTGAATTTAGAGTTTGAACTGCCTATGGTGGACAGTCTACAGTTGATGGATCCGATGCCACTGCCCTGCACAATTGCTGAAGTCGTCATTGAATTGATTTAGACCCCACCTAACCTTAAACCACTTCCAACGAATATGAAATACGCCTTCTTTGCAAGTGCGTAGAATATGTTCCCAATCATAATAAAAAAATCAAAACTGACCAATGACCAAGAATCTTGTCTGCTCGAGGTTATAGAAATAAACCACAAGGCCATAGGCTAGAAAATTTCAGATCTCCATGGGACCAATCCATCATTGTGTTCCCATCACATTTACTTTGAAGAGGACAACAAGCCCTCCCAAGAATTTCAGTGCAGATTGAACCCCAATATCTGTGAGGTTGTCATGAATGAAATTATCGAATGGTGTGATGTTGGATTCATATATCCCATCTCCAACTCAAAATGGGTGAGTCCCTTACATGTGATGAATGACAAAGGAAAGGAGATCCAACCAGAATCTAGAGACTAAGAAGGTTCATTTTCTGCTTCCCTTCATCAACCAGATAATTGAAACAATGACTGTAAGGAATACTTCTGCTTCTTTGACGGATACTCTGGTTATAATCAAGCTGCTATTGCTCCAGAAGATCAATAAAAGACCAACTTCACATGTCCTTTTGGGACATATGACTTCTACAAAATGCCTTTTGGATTGTGCAACGCTTCAGCGACATTATAGAGGTGTATGTTGACAGTATTTGCAGATATGGTTGGTAGTTTTCTCGAGGTTTTCATGGATGACTTCTCAATCTATGGAGACAGCTTTGATCAGTGCCTTTCATATCTAGACAGAGTATTGAAAAGATGCTGCGAAGTGAACCCGATGCTCTCATGGGAAAAGAGTCACTTCATGATGACTAAAGGAATTAGGTTAGTCCATGTCATATCTAAACATGGCATGAAGGTTGATCCTACGAAGGTTTAAGTCATTTCCAAGCTCGAGCCGCCTACAAATTTGAAGCAAGTCCGATCATTCCTTCAGAATGTGGGATTTTGTCAATTTGCAAATCAATATGCTAGCAGAACACTAGACAAAGATTAAAAGAATCATACCGTCACTAAAAAAGAACTGCTAGCAGTTGTATTAGCCCTGAAGAAATTTAGATTGCACTTGCTGGGATCCAAAGTCGTAGTTTATACAAACCATTCTTCCATCAAATACTTGGAAATCAAGAAGGACACCAAACCAAGACTCGTCAGATGGATCCTTCAACTCCAGGAGTTTGATCTTGAAATCCGTGATAAACCTGGAATTAAAAATGTGGTGGTAAATCACCTTTCAAGACTACTAGAGCCAGATACTCCTGAGCAGAGCTTGTTACCCATTATAGAAACCTTATCAAATGAAACATATTTGTCAGTCACCTCGCTCCTCTGGTTCGTCAATATTGTGAACTATCTTCTTTCCTATAGAACTCTGCAATATTATCTGAAGCTGAAAGTTGACAAATTTTGGTTAGATATTCACTTCTATCAGTGGGAGGATCCTTATTTGTTTCGTGAGGGGGCAGATTGCATCTTGAGAAGGTGTATTACTCAGGAAGAATTCCACAGTGTCCTTGAACATTGACACTATCATGAATCAGGAGGACATTACTCTGAGAACACAGCAATGAAAGTACTCCAATGTGGCCTCTGGTTGCCGACTCTTATCAAAGATGCAGAAGACTTCGTGAAACGTTGCACTGACTATCAGAAAATGGGTGGAACTATCGAACTAAGAAATACAATGCCCTTGAAGTAAATTCATATTTCATACTTGTTTGATGTGTGGGCATTGACTTCATGTGCCCATTTTCCAACAGTCAAGTTTTTGGATATATTCTGGTCAATGACGATTATGTCAGTCAATGGGTGGAGGCTATCCCAACCCGAGTCGTCGACAATCACACTGTTTGTCAATTTATGAAAGAGAACATCATTGCAAGGTTCTGGATTCCTAAAACTATGATATCCGATGGTGGTAGCCATTTTATCAATAGAGAATTGAAGAAGCTGACTTAGGAATATTGCATTCACCATCAAGTCGCTTCTTCATATCACCCACAGTCTAATGGCTTGGTAGAATGTTCAACTAGGGACATCAAGACAATTCTTCAAATGCTTGTACATCTCGACAAGAAGAACTGGTCCCAATTACTTGATTAGATTCTTTGGGCCTATTGCACAATGTACAAGTCACCCTAGGTAATATCTCCCTACTGTCTAGTCAATGGCAAGCAATGCCATTTGCCCATGGAATGGATTCACAAATCCTTATGGGCAATAAATGTCTACGATTTGGATTCCAAGAAGGCCAACAAAAACAAAAAAGTTGATTTGAACAAATTGCTCGAATTTAAATACTATGCTTAAGATAACAGCCTTATGTACAAGGAGAAAGTAAAGAAGTGACACGACAAGCATATCTGTAGAAAGACTTTCGGAGCTGGTCAGAAGGTTGACGTGGTCGTCACCATTCAGGGCATGAAATTCCCCATGGACTTTGTTGTGTTGGACATGGAGATCCATGAATGCGTGATCGGGTACCCATCATATTTGGACGACACTTCCCGGCGATAACAAAGGTCGTGTCTGATGATGATGGAGGGAAGATATACTTTTGCGTCGAGGGCGAGAGTATAAAATAGAGACGAATGAGATGATGAGAGCCAGAGATTTGGCTAGCTCAGAGCATGGATTAGAGTAGACAATAGATACAGAGCCAGACATCCACCACGAGTATGATTTTGTGATTATATATGATGAGGTAGTTTGAGAAGACCCGATTTCACGAGCTCTTATCACACCTTCAGACTCCACAGATTCACAAATAATAGCTGATGAGAGTTCGGAGAGCACACTTGTGGCACATGATACTTTAGATGCTGACGATGCAGATTCTGGTAGCGATTGATTTCATTTCGTGTCACTCAGATTCAGATCCCACGGACTTAAACACAAATTTTGATTGGCAAGATTTTGATGAGTATTTGTCGTGTTTCATGTCTACAGAGCCTATAGCGAGGTCGGAGACAGTGCTAGAAAAATTGATAGAGACATTAATAGGGCCATATTCATCGAGTCGAGATGAGAAGCAATAGTTCTCACGTTCAGATCTGGTAGCCTTCACTCAGACTTTTTAGAGACTAGATTTTCCATCTCCCACATGCCCAGATTTGAAGATCTTATCGCACAACATCAAGTACAGATTCCTTGCGGGCAAGACAAATACCTTTCCAGTCATTATCTCAGTGGATTTGACTGATGACCAAGAATCTCGTTCGATGGAGGTTCTTGAGAGGAACCACAAGACAATCGGTTGGTATGTAGCAGATCTCTAGGGGATAAGTTTGGCCATGTGCTCCCACCACATCTTTCTCGAGGATGATGCTAAACCTTCACGTGAGTTCCAGAGTAGGCTGAACCCGAATCTTCGAGATGTGGCCATGAGGGAAGTATCCAAATGGAAGAGCGTCGATTTTATCTACCACATCTCCTACTCCAAGTGGGTTAGTCCATTACATGTGGTACCTAAGAAGACAGATATCACTACAGTTGTGAGTGAGTCTGGAGAGGAGATTGCTACCCATGTACCCACTTATTGGAAGGTTTGTGTGGACTACAGATGATTGAATTAGGCCACCAAGAAGGATCACTTCCCGCTACCATTCATTGATCAAATTATTAAGAGATTAGATGGGAAGAATCATTACTGTTTTCTTGACGTGTACTCAGGGTATAATCAGGTGGCCATTACTCTCGAAGACCAGGAAAAGACGACATTCACATGTCCGTTTGGGACGTATGCTTTTAGACGGATGCCCTTTAGACTATGTAATGCCCCGGCTACATTCCAAAGGTGCATGCTTTACATCTTTCTAGACATGGTGGGTGAATGTTTAGAGGTCTTCATGGATGATTTTTTGGTCTATGATAATGGGTTTGATGCTTGTCTTGCTTGCCTAGACCATGTGCTTCAACGGTGCATTGAGATCAACCTTGTTTTATCTTGTTAGAAGAGTCATTTTATGATGAATCAAGGGATGGTCCTTGGTCATATCATCTCTAACATGGGCATAAAGGTAGATCCATCCAAGGTGTGGATATCATCAAGAAGCTTACTCCACCGTCTAATTTGAGGTAGTTTCTGTCTTTTCTAGGGCATGTCAGTTTCTACCAATGGTTCATTTAGGACTTCAGACGTATTTCCCGACCACTTACTGATCTTCTCACGAAAGACACTGAGTTCCTTGTAAATGACAAGTGTCTTTTGTCATTTGAGACTCTTAAGAATTTGGTTGTGCAGACTCATGTCCTTCAACCACTCGATTGGTCTCTCCTATTCGTGATCTTGATGGACACTTCTGATTTTGCCATAAGGGTTGGGCTAGGACAGAAGAAGATGGATTTGCTTTCGCTATTCACTACACTGGAAGGACTTTGGATGTTACCCAATAGAATTATATTGTTACAGAGAAGGAGATGCTAGCTGTAGTCTTTACTTTAGATAAGTTCAGGTTTTATATTATTGGATCTAGAGTGGTTATTTACACAGATCATACCGCCATCCGGTACTTAATGGCTAAGAAGGATGTCAAGGCACGCTTGAATAGATTGATCCTTCTACTCCAGGAGTTTGATATTGAGATTAAGTATAAATATGGAGTCAAGAATGTGGTGGCGGATCACCTCTCCCGATTAGAGTATCTTGAGGATTATGAGATAACCACGCCTATCATTAAGGCTTTCCCAAACAAGGCGATTCTTGCCATCACCTATCTCCCATGGTATGTTGACATTGTGAACTATCTTTTTGCCAAGAAAGTTCCACAAGATTGGACCAGGAAGGGACTTGAGAATTTCCTAGCGAAGGCAAAGTCGTACCATTGGGAGGACCCCACGCTTTACCACGAAGGGGGGAATAGTGTCTAGCGTCAGTGTATTCCTTAGGAGGAGCACCATAGCATCCTCACCTATTGCCACAAGCTTAAGGCAGGAGGACATCACTCTGGGAGATGGACAACACAAAAGGTTCTCCAATCCGGCCTTTGGTGGCCAACGCTCTTTAAGGATTCAGATGAGTTCGTGAAGAGGTGTACTGGTTGTCAGAGGATGGGTAGTTGTGGTCATAGAGATATGATGCTGATGCATCCCATTGACTTCTATGAGGTTTTTGACGCATGGGGCATAAATTTTTTGGGCACATTCCTTAAGATCAGGGATTTGAGTACATTTTGTTGGTTGTGGATTATGTGAGTCATTATGTTGAGGCCATTCCCGCCCAAGCCGTTGATGCAAGGATTGTTTGCATATTTTTTAAGAAGAATACCATATCACGGTTCGGGGTTCCTAGAAGTTTGATTTCTGATGGGGGACTCATTTTATCAACGATAAGGTAAGGGCCCTTACTAACGAGTTCATCATAGAATATAGAGTTGCCCCTCCATATCATCCATAGACGAAAGGTATTGCTGAGGTTTTGAACCGAGAGATCAAGACAACATTGTAGAAGGTTGTCCGCCCATACCGAAAGGATTTGTCATATCTTTTGGACTTGGTCTTGTGGACCTATAGGACATCCTTCAAGACACCTTTGGGTACATTTCCATTCGACTTGTTTATGGTAAGCCATGCCACTTAGCTGTTGAGATTAAGCACAAGTCACTATGGGCAATCACATAGATATTATTGGATCCAGAGAGGGTAGGAGATCAGAGGAACAGAGTTGGCGATCCTGGAGGAGGTTAGAGTTACATCCTTTTCTAGTAGCCTACAATATAAAGATCAAGTGAAGATATGGCATGATTCACACATCAGCCATAAGCAGTTTGAGCCTGATCAGAGAGTATGGCTATTTGATGCACGACTAAGATTATTTCCAGGGAAATTGCAAAGCAAGTGGAAGGGACCATATATGATCAGATAGGTGCACAACAACGACAATATTGATATATCTGAGTTGTCTCCTAAGTCATCTTTCGATTTAATGGTCAGCGCCTTAAGCCTTTTATTAATCGTGACCCGTTGACCATTGATGGTGCCCCAATTCATTTTGTATGAGATGTGTTATTTTATTCTCATCTTTTGCATCTCATACCAGATTTACACTTCTGTTTGCTCTTTGAATATCCATGTCTTCTGCTTTATTCTTTCATTCTTCCGTTCTGTTTAACACCTCAGGTCTCGCTTAGGATTCTTTCTATACTTAGGATATGCTTTATCCTAAGTATAGGGGGTGTTAAACTTGTGTTGTTCATATTTCTTTTTGTCATATTACCTCGATTTCGTTGCTTATACTTAGGGACATCTGACCCTAAGTATAGGGGAGGTAATATCTATTTTCCCTTTCCTTGATTGCTCGCTCACTTGTCCATCGAATGTTGATATTCTTTTCTATGCTTAAAGATCATTTACCCTAAGTATGGGGGGACAAGTCAAGTCGCTGATTTTCGTACATTCTATTCCTCGGTTTTCCTCTTTTGTACAGTCTTTTATACTTAGGATTATTTGATCTTAAGTATAGGGGGGATCACCGACTTCTCTTCAATTTATTGTTTCAGACTTTGAGTCGTTGTAGTATAGAATTCTCTTCACCTTTCTATACTTAGCACAAGTTATGTCTTCCTTTGTCACTCTTCTGATCACTATGAGGCCATAGCTCAAGCTAAGTATAGGGGGTGTCGTATATACTGTATATATACTTTAGCCAAAACTCGTACTTTCGGGGTAATAACATGGCTTTTATTTATAAAATTGGTATAAAAATATTTTGAAAAATATTTGTAAAAGTGTATGTAAAAAATTTGTAAAAAACTTTGCAAAACTTTTTGTAAAAATGTTTGTAAAAACCTTTGCAAAAAATATTCTTGTACAAATTTTTATAAAATGTTTGTAAAAATATTTTGTTCGTAAAATATTTGTAAATTATTTTATGTATCAAAATTATGTATATGGTATAAATATTTGTAAAATGTGTGAAAGTAAAATGTTTGCAAAAACCTTTTAAAAAGAAAAAAAATATTTGTAAAGTGATTTGTAAATGTATTTGTAAAACTAGTTTTGAAAAAGGTTTTGAAAATGTTTTGAAAAATTTTGTAAAATGATTTGAAAATGTTTGTAAAGTATTTTATCACATGGGTTATAAATTATGGATATAACAAGTAGTTGTAAATTCTTCGTAAATAAAACCTATACTTATTTGTAACCTTTGTATATAAATTCTTGTTTATAAAATCCCTTTAGAAAATTCTTGTAGATAACATCCACTTGTAAAAATTGTATATAAAACTTGTAAATAAAACTCTTGTAACTATGTCCATATTTTTGTAAATATTTGTAAAAAAATTCTTTCTTATTAAACTACCATAAAAATTGAAAAAAATGTAAAATCCATAAAATTTTGCAAAAAAATCTTTGAAAAACTTTTCAAAAATACTTTATCTTTTATTTTCTTTTCTTCTCAAATGTTTAGTAGATATTTTCTTGCAAGTGCATATGCATTTTTCTGAATAGTATTGACATTTAAGCTAGTTTGGAATAAAATTGAAGAATGGATATTAGTTAAGATCTTAATCTACTTAATTTCAGAGGAACCTTATAGGAACTGGAGTTGAGACTTTTCATGTCCTAGCGACTTAATTCTTTGAGTCCACAAGACTATGTTCACATGTTCTCTTGATTGGTCTAAGTAGAATACTTCACGACACACGCATGATTCTTCTAGACAATGGTTTAACTTGGACAAGCACTCATCACGTAGCTCTTCTGGATGAGGTATGAGGGGGCAGAAGTCTTTGGCTTGGGGTAGCACATGGGTGTGTAACAACTAGTGGGAGCATCCGTCTTCCTCTAGGGAGGGAAGTGCATCTCAACCTAGTCTAGTGGCATTGAGGTCTAATGACATGATGTTCTGTGTTGTAATAATGCTTCAAAAGAGGGATAGTCTATTGTCTCAATAAGAAAAATTCCTTATGTACATGTTGCACCTTGTAGATTTGTTGTGTATATGTCATAAAAATGCAAAAACTCCAAAAAAGGGGACACGCCTGATTGAAAAGTAAATGCTTGCCAGAGTGAATATAGTTGATGAAGCAAAGCTTATGTCATTAGCTGTCTCATCTCAGGGAAGTTTTCAGCTGGAGAATTGCCTAAACTGGTTAAGCTCCAACGGATACTTGGCTACACTGGTCACAATCCATTATCTTATTTTCCCCTCTTCTTGAGCTAGTTGCACTTTAATTTAGAAGGGAATACCTCGCTCCTCGAGGAAAGAGTTGCTAGATCGGGGACTAGAGTTACCTTGTTGAGGGAGGTTGTTTCTTTGCCATTTCTAAGGTGGGGAACCATATCTCACTCACACAGTACAAGTAAAGTTTCAAATTCATAAGATTTTATGTATGTAGACTTGTTCTGAGCTGACTGTTGAGGCGACCTCAATAGGAGTCTTGTGGAACTTAGAGTCTGTTAGGTTTTAAGTCCATTTACCAGTAACGTTCCGCCAAACTAATAATCCAATGGTCTGACCGACTCCATACTTTAATTTTTGAATAAAGTTTAATAATCAAGATTGTTCTAAGTTCTTTGATTTTTCTTTTATTTATTCCTTTTTCACTTCTTCTCAAATAAGTATTTGCTAGAGGGCTAGCAAAGGTAAAGTATAGGTGAATGATGAATCTATGATTCATCATCCTTTATTCTTTTATTTTAGCCAAGTTTTTGATGCAAAATACATGTACATATATATCAAATACAATAAATTGGCATTGTACATGCATTTGTTATTATTGTGTAATTAACATTCTTTTTAATCAAAATAAAAGAATAAAGAATAAAAGAAAATAAAGAAAATAAAATAAGGATGTATTATGCAATAAATGCAGACTGACTTGAACCTTATGTGAAGGTCAAATATTAGCTTGATCGACAAGGAAAAAGTAGGGAGAGATAGGGTCCTTATTCACTATATATATATATTAATCACTACTCATCATGCATATATCCTTCACCTATTTTCATTTTTATTTATAATTAAAACAATCTCAAAATAATTTAATTTCATTAATAAAATATGAAAATCAAAATGTGATGTAAATAATAAAAATAATTTCAAATTTAAAATATGTACAATTGTACAATACCTATACTTGTATATGTGTGTTGATTTATTTATTTCTTTTGTAAATAATTGGTATATTTTGTATTTTTAAACACTTGTGTGTGCTCCCAATAATTACATTATATTGAAACAAAATTCATCAAGTATAAACTAAAATAAAAATAAAATCAATTTTTTATTGTATAATAACAACACTATTGCATTATTGTACAAAAACTTAATTTATTACCACATGTAATTAATTTATAAAAATACAGTAAAAATGTTTTTAATACTCTTTACATTATTTTGTAAATAAGTAAAATATAAAATCAATGTAGTTTTGTAAAAATAATAAAATAAAATTATAGTACATGTACATAATAAGATATATTGTGTATACTAGAATATGCTTATTATTAAAAATTATTAAAAATCACACAAAAGTATTTGTAAATAACTAATATTTTTTATTTTTATAAATTTTTTATTTTAAATTCAGTTGTTGTTTTAAATTAATTATTCTTTGATTTTTTTAAATTCAAATTTCCTGATTGGTCAACTCGGGTGTGTTGACTCGGGTCAACCTCTCCCTTCCTAAATCTGAACTCAGGAAAGCTTCGCCAGACCCATCTTCTTCCAATTCTTGTGCCCGGATCCGACCACCATTCACCTCGGATTGTGGACCATTGTGCTCCCTATTGATCTCTGATCCTTGCGGATCCCTAGGCAAGTCTCAATCCTCCTAGGGTTACGTGCTCTCGCTCGATCTTTTTAGAACCTTGGGGCGCCTATAAATCATCTTCTTTCACCTTTGTTGTGAGGTAGCTCATTCCTCACGCCTCCTTTCATCTAATTGTGCATGTAGGATAGTGACCGGATCCTCCAAGGCCTTCTTAGAGCTTGGATCAATGCCGAGTTAAGCGTAGCTCGCTTTGTGGTCGGACATCGTCGCTGCGATCAACCTCCTTAGTCTCCCACAACTGGGTTGAGGCCACGACCCCGCCTCCACTATCGCCTTGCATCGCAATCTAATCCAGTCACCTAAGGTATACTCATTTCCACTCCAATCCTCCGTTCATCATCGATTATTTCATTTGCACCGCCACACACTTTCACTGCTCCGACCATCGGGTCGGAGCTCCATCTTAACCATCTAGCCATTCAGATCGACTCGCCTCATCATTGTCCACCTTTTATCGCCTTCTGATGACCCTTAATCTCGCTCATTGGAGCGAGATTAGGCCTGGACTTTCATCCTTCATTTTCATTGGAAGTCGAATCCATTCCCCCTCCGCTTCTTTCATTTTTAGACAGAAACAACCCCTATCGAGGCTTCCCCCTTGACCATAGGATATCCTTGCAAGTTCAGGTGTAAGCTCGAGGCTTGATTTGGCTCTCTACTTAAGTGACGGAGCACCTCCAAGTGTTGTACCTTCTAGGTCCACATCCAGCCATTCACCGAGCCATCTCGAGTTCTCACCCTACGCTGACCATCTTTAAGAGGGTGTTGGACCTTTTAGCCAGCCCATCCGAGCTCTTGATCGCCAGACATAGTTGGTCAAAGTTCACCCTATCGCACCTTCTTCACAGTTCTTCCAGCAGGCCTCCTTGCCGTTGGATGAAGAACCTCTGTGCCCAGATCTGATCTGAGTCGTCTGAGCATGCCCAAATACCATTGCTCAGATCAGATATGGGGCCCATCCACGCCACACGTCAGCTCCTGCTTTTTAGACCGTTGGATCCATACTGGCATGCCAGATCTGACTTCTCGTCTCCGATATTCCCCTGAGCCCTCAGATTTTTTTCCAGACTAGATCACAGCCGTATGCCAGCGCCGAGTCTAGACCTTCAAATCCCTCCAGAGTCGTGTGTCGCGCGTGCCTTCTATGTGTATATAGGCACCTTTTACCCCAGCATCTCCATTATTTCGTTTTAGTACATTAAGTATAACAATTAGTTAAATATTTGTAGTTAGGACATTGTATTTTTATTATTTGCATTTTAGTCTAATTGAGTTGAAGTCACGTGTCTGTACACGTGTTTTTATGGGTATTTTGGGAACTTAACCTTGTGCTTTTGATTGGTTAATGAAATAGAGAAAAGTTTTTGAAATTGCAAATATGCCCTCTAAACATGAGTCACGTGTGTCGCTGCTTTTACTGGATTATTTGCACTAGGGCCCCTAGTCTTTTATTGCTTGTTACGATTTGGCTCTAAAACTTTAAAACTTTGCATCTACGACCTCTAGGCACTGTTGAAATTTTGCTCTCTTTTATTAATTGAAATAAATAACAAAATAACTCCAAAAACTACATAAAATATAGATTTAGCTCCTGCTAGTATTTTCTTTGCATATTCATTTTTGCTTGATTTATTTCTTTGATTTCTATTATTAAAAATAGTACAAAATTTCCCTATTTGCTTTAGAAAAAACGTAAAATTTAAAAAATGCCTTAAAATTCTAAAAAAAAAGAGTAGCTTCATTTTTGTGTGTTTGAATTTCTTTCCAAGTTTCATTACATTTTCTTTTATAAAGATCTAATAGTTTGCAAAACTCTAAAAATATCATAAAAATTGTATAAATCCTAGAAAAATCCAAAAATTATTTGCTTGGTCTCTGTTTGTAGATATTTTATATTGTCTCTAAGAAAATTGATTTCCAGGAGTTTTGAGCATATTTGACTTTTTAAATTTAACAAATACTCCTGGCTATGCACTGTTTGACTATTCTCTCAGTTTTCTAGTTTTGAAAAAACCCATAAAAAGTCCAAAAATTATCCAAAAATACAATAACACTAAAAATTTGTTAAAAACACAAAATATTTTTACTTGAATTTTCTGTGGATTTTTACCATTTTTGAAAAATACAAGAAGAGTGTTTGTGTTTTTTTATCCTTCATCTTTATTATCCTTATTTTTCGAAAACTAAAAACTTGCAAAATTAAAAAAACCCACTAAAAAGAAAATAAAAATACTTTGAATCTTTATGATTTGACTACCTAGGTGTAATTGTGCTCCTTGTGTTTGCCCCCTAGTAGCTATACCAGGTTAATAAAAGTAGTTGGACCACTCTTTGTGATTTGCATGATTCCTTTAGTGGTTAAATAAAAAATCTATCGATTTAGACTCTGTTGGCTCGGTTGACATTTTAAACTTAATTAATCAACTTAACCCTAGTCAGTCGTGTTGTCTTCAACCATAGTATGCTGAGTCGTTCTTCCAACCTCTACCTATCAATAAAGAAGTGGACGACAGATAGAACCACGATGCGTAATTGACCTATCACAGCGTCGTTACTGGGGATGGATTGAATTTCATTTACCCTCCTTCTCCATGCCAAGGATCTGTTGGGGAGCTCCTCCCTTTCACTAGGGATCACAGTCTAGGTTGGATCATGGGGTTATAAGGTCTTAGAACGAATTCCAAAAATCCAAAAAGGGAGAAGAAGAGGTTATATACAGGCTACCTCTAGAGTTCTCTTCGCCTAGGGTTTTTGAGTCAATCGATGGTTGAATGCAACCAAGATGAAGAAGTTTGTTGAAAAAGTCGGGGCAGAGAGGTTTCGGATTTAGGCTAAAAAATTGGTGAAGAAAGGGTAATCGTAAGGCTCGGACTAGTCCATAGAGGGGGCCAGGTAGTTGACTGGGGTCAACGATCAACGCTCCCTCATTGGTTCATGTAGGATGCTAGAAGACAAAACAAAAACAAAAATAGAAATAAAATAGAAGTAAAATAGAAAACAATTTTAAATAAAACTCGAAACATGGAAGTTATTTCTTATTTTGTGTACTATTTAGGTGATTTTTATTTATTTTAATCAGCTTATTTATTACATGTTAATTTTTTCAAGTGTAATTATAGGTAAACATACTTATGTTTTATGTATTTTATTTTTATTTTTCATTTTATTATTATTTATAGAATAAATACATATGTGCATATTTTTATTTTATTTTTGTGATATTATTTACAAGCATGGAAAATTATATATATATATATATTCTTCATAGGTGTAGTATACTTATGTATTATAATACATTATTTATTTGATTTTATTTTAAATATTTTTTCAGTATTTATATTTTTATTATATTTATAATAATATATACAATAAAATATAAGAAGAGTAAAAATATAAGGAATAAAATATATAGATACATAGTACAATGAGACCCAAGAAAGTCGACTTTTGTATCTTAGCTCTATTTTAATGAAACACACCTTCCTTAGAAAGATTATTTAATTTAGAATATAATGGAGATGAGTTTAATCAATTTTTGAGTTCATATAGAGAAGATATTGATCTGTGAAGTATGTTTTATGCCTTTTTCGTCTGTGTAGCTCAGTTGCCTAGTGCATTATTTTTATCTGTAATTATTTTTGTATTTTTCTATACAATAATGTGAACATATTTTATGTTGAAAATATCTCTATTTGAGGTGTGTATGAGTGTGTATTAATTAGTGTACTTTTTATCTATATGTAGTGTATTGAGTACCTAGGATTTCTAGGTGTCTGTGTCATTTTGTTTGTACTACTTTGCTCTTATCTCTCCCTACTCTATTCCTTGTCGACCAAGTCATTATTGACTTAGTATCAGGGTTTAGGATCACTCAGTATTTACAACACTTCCTTATTTTTCTTTTCTTTTCTCTATTAATTTATTTTATATTTAAATACATGTATCTTTGTATTATTTACAAACAACAGTTAATGTGTTATTTTGTACAAATTAGCTATATTTATGTAATTATGTAATTATCTTAGGATTTAAAGATTAAAAAAGGAATAAAGGTGAATGAATGTGTATTCATCAGAGATTTATTTGTACGTCAGTGGGTCGAAGGGGAAAACGTAGAAAGAAAGAAGTCATGAAAATTCATTGTCAAGGTTTCATAAATTGATTGTTGATACTTGATCGACGGGGTCACAGACTACGGGTTAGTCGGCAGTTGGGCAACCACGTAGATTTATTCACCCTTTAGTTAGAATTATTTTAAATATACAAATCATTTTTTATACATATATTATTATGTATATACATAGATTTGTACTTTTAGATACTAAAAGAAGTAATTGAATTTAAATAAAACGTTAAGCATATTAGAATAAGTTTTCTTTTCAAAAATAAAAAAACTAAGAAATCTTTATGCATAGTTGGTTGATTAGTCGGGTTGACCGATTATTGGAGGACTAGGCCTAGTCGAGTCGATTACCCCTGAATTGACTAGTCGGATCGACTAGTCGAGTGACTTTTACAATTGTATTTGTTGTTGAAAGTTTAACATCAAAAGATAGGAAAAGAAATATTCAAATGGTTACTGCCATAGATCACTTTTGTTATAATGGATGGTCAAAAAAAAAGAAGCACGGGTGAATTTTTGGACTAATCCACATGAGGGGAGATCGACACTTAGACCAGTGGATGTTTTAATATTCGGATGGGTTGGAGGAGAACATGCATGTGTCGATTTGACTGGAGTTTCTCCATTGGTGGGTCTGATAAAGAGTTATTTGTTGCGGGATACGCTGCATAAAAAGCTGCCTCGATTAAAGTGGCTAAGCATGAGAAGGCATGTATTGATAATCAACATGTATTCATCCCCATTGGTTTTGATACATTTGGGTTCTTGGCAAGTAGAGCAGCGGAGCTCCTCAAGAGGATCCAAAAAATTATGCATAGCAATGTTATGGTTCCTAGATCTATGAATGTTGTATTTCGTAGGATTGGATTTGCATCTAAAAAGGATTGGCGGCGCAGCTTTTTGCCCAGCTCCCATCAATTTCTATGTAATGACTAGTATCTTGAATTGGTTCATTTATATAAAAAATTCTAGAAATCTTCGATGGGACAATAAGAGAGAGAGGAGCAACTCTCTTGTGAAAGAAGGGTACGGATGCAAATTGAAACCAGGGAAGTAGTCCTCTGGTTTCTCTGGTATGGTTATGGAATCAAGACCCATGCACGAGCGGAGGGACTTCTCTTCAATAATGGCGAATCTGTTGACTGGCCACGAATTTCAATGAATGTTGCAGATTCAGATGAGCTTCACGTACCATGCACCTGCATATGGTAATATAGAATCATTATTTTATTGTCTGACATTATAGAAAGGTTGTATGGAATTCTCCAACCAATTAAAGCAGCACAACATCTGCCTCTCTCGTAACTAAATGTATGGAGTTTAGCAACCAACTAATGCATTTTTGTATAGAATTTAAATGTACGCAAGGGCAGCTCACAGCCTCACACCACAACAAAATTAGCCCATTTGTTTTCTCTTCCATAATAAAGGTATAACAAGTATTATCTTATATTTGATTCTTGGAATTAACAACAAATATTATATTTGTCACTGCATTACTAGCAATGAATTTTATAACTATTAGTCGCTGACTTTTTTAATGTTGTTAAATTGACAATGACTAATGCAATTTTTTAACCCAAAATGTTAATTAAATAACAATGATTATATAAAACATGATCAACGTACGTTACTTTAATTGCAAATCGCAAAAACAAAAAGTGGTTTTGCTACAAATAAAATTCATTGTTATATATTTAGCATTGGAAGATATAACAATGAATATTCATATTATTCATTTTTCTGTGTCAGCTTTGTTATACCAACATATTTTCATGTAGCATATTTTCTCATTTGAGAACACATGCATGCATGCATATCTATTTATATTTAGATGGTTGAAAAACAAGTTTACATTTGTTATTTAATTTATTGAAAATCCAAGATGAAATGGAGGTGTGATTTAATTATCTCATATTCCCAAGTCGCGAGGTGATAGCGATGGGGTTGCCTCGTTGTCGATGAGAGCGGAAGGGCAACGATGCATTCATGCACTGGAGAGGACCGTTGAGTGGTGCAAAGGAGGGTTGCAAGGACGGTAGGGCAGTGTCATGCGCATGCAAAATATATAGGAGCTTGTTCATTTGGGGAGAGAAGGGCGATTACGGTGAGGGGCAGTGGCGGATGCGTGCATGGGTAGGGATTGTTCTCTAGTGGAGAGGAGGGATTGACGGTGAATGGGCGACATAGTAGGTAGTGATGGTGCCTCATTGTTGGCCATGGTAGTGAGGGATAAGGGGTGGTGGCAGACTCATGCGTGAAATGGGTCGTTTGTTGGTGGAGAGGGCAGTGAGAGCGAACTGGGCATTACACATGTGAATGGGAAGAGGTCATTTGCTGGCGGAAAGGAGGGGACATCATAATCAATGTCATTGCCCAATGTCACAACCATCGCTAACATATCGATAGAAAATTAAGTAATCAGTTTTCTATCTATAAAGCACCACAACAAGAAATGTGGTGTTTTACTCGCACATCATTGCAACCATTGGTAGTGGGATTGTGATCTCTATAACATATGCGAGCACTTTCCCATAACTAGTGGTCGTATAGCTAAATATGCGACCACAACCTTCAGAACAGAACTCCATTTTCTCCCTAACCCAAAACCTCTGCCTGACTTCCTCATTCTCCAAGCCCCCGCTCTGCCCAACCTCCTCCCTCTCTGGGACCCTCTCCTCCTCCCTCCACCCTGACCTACCCTCTCCTCCTTTCTCAGCCTTCTCCTCTTCTTTCGTAGCCTCATCTCCAGCGCCATCCTCTCAGCCTTCTTGCCCTTGTAGAGAAACCCTTCCTCCTCCATCTCTGGCCACCAGCAAGCATCTTGTCCATCTTAATATCATGTCCATTAGGTATATTTCTTGTCTTTTAATTTTGCCATCTATTAGATTAAATTTTATTTTGATTAGTGGTTGTATTTGAGTATATTTGTTTATTTCAAATGCATTGTAGGTGTTTGTTAAAATGCCTAATAGGTTTTATCTTATTAGATCGAATTAAATAGATTTTGGAATGTATTTTTTCTGTAATTTGTGATGTTGTTCTCATATGTGACTTATAAATTCAAGTTGTAGGTGTGTGTGCACGTGTGTGTTGAAGTGTGGGTGTTAGTATTTGTGTATACATTTGTGTATGTGTAAGTGTTAGTGTTTGTTTTTATTTTTGTGTATATGGGTTAGTGTAATTAATATTTGAATGTTCATGTAACCTTTTTGTTATTTGATGTCAGTGCTTAATTTCATTTGCGATGTAATCACAATTTTATTAAAATGTAAATATCTACTATGTGTTTGTTATATAGGCCCAACAAGTAGATTCATTTTACGGTATTGCACGAAATCGCACAAAACCTCATTCACACGCATGTGTCCTTCCACTCTAAGTTCAGTGTGATCATGCACAACGGGAGGCACATGCAATGCATTTTGAATACCGATGCCCCATCATGTGTTATACTTTTTCACAACTGCCCGGGTCTTAGCTTTACAAGCTAATAAATGTCACTCACTGCATTGTGTGACTCTTAATGTTTGTTTTGCAGGTACATGGATAGGGGTAGGATAGGTTAGGATAATATATAAAATTAGCCAAATCAAAATCAAATTTTCTAAGGTGTTATTACATTCAAGTGGTGTCCACGCACAACAGTAGCACATCTCCATGTAGCCGACATATTATAACATTTTCTAAGGTGTTATTACATTCAAAGGCTTTGTTGTTGTTGTTATATTTAAGCGGTGTCGCTTGCTAGCATAGTTCAACATATTATAACATTTTCAAGATAATTAAACAACCTAATAAATACGACAAAAAAGAGAAAACAAATTCCAAACAATTGATCATGGGTAAACATGCGTATATATGTTGTATGTATGTAAGTGTACGAGGTATATATGGGTATGTATTTGGGTACGATATGGGTACAAATGTGGGTATGTATGAGTAGGAGGTTAGGTATGTGGGTATCTATCATTTGTTATATATGGGCATTGCATATGGGTAGGATGCTATGTATGTGGAAATCCATGGTAAAATGTGGTAGTCGGGTATGATTTGAGGAATTTGGCCGGGTATGTAAGCATTGGGTGTGTATGGAGGGGTATGGGCTATGTATGAGGGAATCCATGGTAGAATGTAGGTAGCTGATGACAGAAAAATCCCTCTCACAGATCCAGATCAGGTATGAAATCGATCAAGGGTCGTTGCGACCCGGATCTCGAGACTCGGTCATTCAAGAAAAATCAGGAACCACCAAAATCAGAAAATCAATCAATAAACTCAAAGCGGTCCTCGCTATTTATTTAACCCGGTATAGCGATCAGGGTCTGACACAAGGAGCACGAATTGGCCGAGACGGCCTACGAAGTAGTTGAAAATGAAAATAAAATAAAAAGAGATGTTTTTGGTGGATTTTTAAATGTTTTTAAATTTTTTTTGTATTTTTTATAATAAGGAAAGTATAAAAACAAAGGAAAAAGCCAACAAACCACTATTTATAAAACACATCAAATAAAGTCAAAAAATCAAATAAAATTATTTTGTGTTTTTTTACATTTTTAAGTGTTTTTGGTAATTTTTTTTGAGAAATTTATAATTTTTAGTTGATTTTATAAAAATCAAGAAAGAGAAAAATAAAGAGTCAATGTGCAGCCAGACTTGAATGGCTAATTAAAAATATCTAATTAGCCTTTAAAAATTTGGTGGCAATTTTTTGAAAACTAGATACAAAACTAAGCTACAAAAAAAGAGTTTGCATTTTTTGATTTTTATATAATTTTTAATGATTTTTATAAAGTTTTTAGTGTTTTTTAATTTTTATGGGTTTTGTAAGTCCAAATGAGCCAAAAATTGAACTGAAGCTAGTAAACAACAGAAAAACCAAACACTATTTTTTTAGAGTTTTTAGAAAGGTTTTTTATATTTTTAATTGATTTTATAAAGCAAACAGTAGCAAAAATCAAGGTTTTTGATTTTTTTTAAAAATAACAAAAAGTCACGAAAATATCTCAAAAATTTAATGAACTTTTACACAATGGCAGGAGCTATGTGTCCAATTTTCACTGGATTTGGGTTTGATTTGATATTTTATTCAATACAAACAAGGGCTACAACACACAGGGACCTATATGCAATAAAAACTAAGTTCCGGGGCTGAATAGATAACACGTGAGGAAACTAAAGGGGTATCAGCGCAAAATTCACATGAAATCCGCACATGTTCAAAAACCGCCCGCACAAGGGTGTATGTGTAATATTTAAAACATAAATTTCAATCCAGAACACCCCCAAAATCCAGCACATATACTGCAAATATCCCAAGATATCACGTGCCTAGCACGTGGTTCACATTCACAAGGACCAAAATGTAATTCTAATTAATAAACATGCAAATTGTAACACCTTAGAACTACAGGATCAGAGTTACAAAATATCCAAAAAACACGTGTCGAAGCACGTGTCTCACACAAGCAGGGACTAAAAAGAAAATAAACTAAACTGAAGGTCCAAACATGCAAATAACCAAAGAGTTGAGGGGCGCACGTGAGTGCTAGGTGTCGAGCTGTGGCTAGCTGCGGGCGAACGGTCCGGATGACGCCCTCTGGAGGATCCAACGGTGCTGGTGCAGAGGCGAACATGGGATGCACGTGGCCGTCAGATCGTGGATCTAACGGCCTGACAGGAGCAGGCTATGTGCGGCTGTATTCAGACCTGACGCAGAGAGGAGATCCGATGGCTGCGAGAGGATGAGGAAGAACTTCTCCTGGGCATGCTTCTCCGACGACCCGGAGACGATCCAAAGGGCCGATGGAAGATCAGAGAGGTGGGTCTTCCTCGCGATGGCGTTCCACGTCGGGTGGTGGCCTCCGATGAAGGCTCTAACGGTTGGATCCTTTGGCGAGGGAGGAGCGACCTGGAGCAGCTCCGACGAAGGATGGAAACAGCAGCCAAGGGGGTACTTGCGATTATTGACCTGCAAAACAAAGCTCCTGCTCGGAGGGATGCTCCGGCGAGGGTTATTGGCTGAAAGAAGAAGAGAAGCGATGTGGATGGGCTATGGGGGGTTCCGGCGGCGGTGATGGAGGGAACCCAACTCGATCTAGACCCAGATGGCCCAGCTCGAGGTGATCAGGTCGCATAGGGAAGGTGATGCTGGTTCTCCAATGATCGTCGCCTCGATGGAGCGTCGCCTCCAGAGCTCGAGCTTCGCCGAAGGCGGAGCACGACGACGAGGGTCGCCGGACCTGGGCTACACACCTCCAAACTCTCTCTCAGACGCCCTCCGCACTCGCTGTCACTCGAGGAAGACGATGGAGGTCACAGGGATCGAAGGTGGTGGCCGAAGGTGGGTGAAATGGCAGAGGAAGGCGAGCCTTTATAGTGGTGCAGGTCCGATAAGAAAGGAGTGGAGCGCGCGGATCGATGCATGGAGCCCTAGCAAGAAGATCGGGCGTGGATCCTGGGTCATCAAGGTTCAATCGGAGCTAGGGGTTTAGGTAAATGGGAGGCGAGGTGATTCGGGAAAAAGGGGAGAAGTCGGGTTGGTCACCCAGATCCGTGAACCTATGGTCCTAGGGGGAGAGTTGACCGGGGGTCAACATCCCCCGTGGACCAATGGGAAAAATCCATTGGAAAATTATTTGAAAAATCGAAATAAAATAGAAAATGACCTTATTTCAAAATATTTATAAAATGAAAAATATTTATTTATTTTCAAAGTATTTTTGTGGTTTTTATTTTTTTTCGAAAAATAAAATACGTATTTACATTATATTATTATTATATACAGGTATGTACACCTATGTATTTTTTATTTTTATTTTTATTTTTTTATTTATGTATATTTATTCCAATTTTATATTTTATTTATTTACAATATAAAATATGGAATATAAATTGATTTTTATTGGATTTTTATTAATTATTTACAAGGGGAAATAAATAAGTATTTTATTTTATATACATGGTCTATGTACACTGATGAGAGAGAATTTTATTTATTTTTATTTTTCTTTTATTTTTCTCGTTTTTATTTTAGTTTTATTTTTGTAAATATGTACAAAACATGGGAATCCCAAATATATTTTTATTTTTAGATAATAAATTATTTACATATAGAGGGATATGTACACCATGTTGAGTCACCCTATCACTCTCTACTTATGTTATTTTGCAGTCAAGCCCTTGTGGAGCCTTCCTTTGGGTTCACTTCGCTCAATATTTATTCTAAATATATCCCTATTTTTCTTTATTTCTTTATTCTTTTATTTTTGCATAAAAGCATGCTAATTATTATTATTTACACAATGCATGCTTTTTGTCAATTTATTTTATTTACACAAATATACATGATGTTTTGCAAAGGGTTTTAGCTAAAATAAAAGAATAAAGAGTGATGAATGAGGACTCATCAGTAGCCAAGTATGATTTGAGAAATTTGGATGGGTGTGTAAGCATTGCGTATGTTTTTAGTTAATCATGTAGGAGGTATTGGCATGCATGTATGCAATAGTGTGAGGAATATGGGTATGCATATGAGTGTGTAAGAGTATATGGATGTGTCAATGAATTTAAGAGTGTATGGGGGTACTTGAGCATGTATGCAAGTATTTGAGGAATATAGTATGTATGTAGTTTTGTATGATTGCATGGTGCAATGTGGTCATGAATGTAAGAGTGTACATGCGCATTTGGACATGTATGCAAATGTATGAGGAATATAGGTATGCATGTAGGTGTGTAAGAGTGCATGGAACAATGTATGGGTGTGTAAGAGTGTATAGGGGTGTACGGGTATGTATGCAAGTATGTGAGAATATGGGCATGCTTATATGTAAGAGTGTATGGAGCAATGTATAGATGTGTAAGAGTGTATAGAAGGGTATGTGCATGCATGCAACTGTGTGAGGAATATGAGTATGCATATGGGTGTCTATGAGGGTATGCACAAATGTATGGGTGTGTAAGACTGTATGGTGGGGTATGCGAATCTATGCAATTATGTGAGAAATATGGGCATGCATATGGTTGGGTAAGAGTGTATAGAGGGGTGTGGGCATGAGTGTAAGATTATGAGGTAAATTGGGCATGTATGCAAGTATGTAAGTAATATGGGTATACAAATGGGTGTCTAGGAGTGTATGAAGCAATGTAGGCATGAATGTAAGAGTGTATGGTTGTATTTGGCATGTATGCAAGTATGTGAGGAATATGGGCATGCATGTAGGTTTGTAAAAGTGTATGGTGCAATGTGAGCACGAAAGTAAGAGTGAATGGTTGTATGGACATGTATGCAAGTGTGTGAGGAATTTGTGTATGCATGTAGGTGTGTAAGAGTGTATGCAGCAATGTATGGGTGTGTAAGAGTGTGATAAATATCGGATTTATCATCATTATTTTCATGTAATATCCCTCTAGCTTAAATAATTCTATTCAATTAATAATTAGTTAACTCAAATTAAAAATAACCTTTTTTTAATTAATTCATATTGTTTCATGTATATAGATATTTCTGTTATTGTGTCTATCATTTTATGTGTTCTTAGTATTAAAAATCAAATAAAAATTAGTTTAATATTGTATATATATTTAATTTAACATTTTCTATAAATCAAAACTACTAAATAATAACAAAAGAAAATAAAACAAGTGTTTTGACTTCATTAAAAATGCTTGCAACAAAAATACTGTGTATATATGATGTATTTAGATCTTGAGTTCTGCATGCAAGTTGTAGGCCTCCAAAAAGATCTATAACTTTCATGTTGAACATTTTCTAATTTAACATCTAATTATTTTTTTTATTGATTTTACAGTATTTTTAGGCTTTTGGAATTCTCTGAGTGGGCCATGTGGCCCAATCTGTGTGTGCCACCTCACATGCACCTTCTTTAGAGGTTGCCCCAGTTGATGGTCGTCATATAAAAGGTTGATTGATCACTTGATTAGAAGGCCTTGATCAGATCATCCATCCCCTCTCTTGGCCCTCTGATCAGTTTGATTAGATTAATCCAAGCCCTTCAATCGTGCCTCGCTTGGGACCATTGGATCGCATGATCCAGCGGTCCCCAAACAACACAACTCTTCGCGACTCACCAACTTCCCTCAATTCTTCCAACCAATTTGTATCTCCCCTCCCATCAATTACACCACCAATCGATAGCCTTCAACTCCCTCTCTTACATGGGCCCCTTGTTCTCTAATGTCCCCCTCACGTGCAATAGTGAGCAGTGGTTGAAACCACCACTTCCCAACCGTGTATTGTCATCCTCCACTACCTTAAAAAACCCATCTCCTCCTCTGAAAACTGCCATCCACCCTTGTGTAAACCTCCTCCGAGCCACCTCTCTCTCTATAGTGATAGCAAGTAAGAGCACGGTAGAGCAAAGATCGAGATTTGGTTTCGGTGATATTCGAAAGAACTCTCCTTCGTTGCAGACCATTCCAAATGTTGCTAGAGCTCAATCCTTAGCCGAGATTTTGAGCAACAATCTAGGAATCTCTTGAAGCTCCAATTCCTAGGCACATCCCTCCATCTTCGATCCTTCTTCTGTACTTCCAGGTTTTATCTCAGTTCCACCACTTTATGTTTCTTTATAGTTTGCTCAATTTATTCCCACTCATTCACTTGTTATTGTTCTCATCTAATAATATATGAATCTTTGGAATTCAACCATCATTTACGTGTACATCACCTTCGTATCAATCCACTTCTCCATATTTGTTAGCATCACACCCCTTTCTTTTCCTCGGAAAGGAGAAGAACCCATTAGGGTTAGTTCCTTTACCGCCTTTAGTACCCTCCATATCGCCTCACTTCATTTCCAAATATTCTCCATGCCTTGTATTCCTTTTTACTCAGATCACAAGAGTTCAGCAAGCCTCACTGATCGGAGCTTCATTGAAGCAATCTTGAGTTGCTCGACCTCCAAAGAACTTGCATCTATAGGGCAATCCATGCAGCACTTCGAAC
Source organism: Ottelia alismoides (assembly GCA_037367405.1). NCBI lineage: Eukaryota > Viridiplantae > Streptophyta > Magnoliopsida > Alismatales > Hydrocharitaceae > Ottelia > Ottelia alismoides. The sequence continues at coordinate 84,600 of JAZKJV010000517.1, read as the reverse complement.
TCCTCGAACAACCTTCTACCTCATGAGGTCATCAATGACCTCCTTCAACCTCCAAGAACGGAAGAGGAGCACTGAGGAAGAATACCTCCCTTCATCGGAGTCCTTCTTCACAATGCCTTCCAAGGAGGATTTTCGACCAACATCGAGAAGCAGATACTATGCAATCGATTGGATTGAACAGACTTTATCAAGTGTTGAAGAACTATCCGAGCCATCTCTCCATACCTCAGCCTTGGTGGTCCCATGCCAGCACTGAAGCTTGCCAAGCCTCTACGCATTCCAAGCCTCCGCTCACTACCAAATTCTAGGCTCATGTGATTTAACTATGTGGTTTAGGAAATTTGTGCCATACACCTTGCCTCTTTCCATATTTATAGAAATACCCCTACGTAGGGTGGCATCATGTAAAAGTTGAGTGTGGGTTTTCATAATTACATTTCAGTTCCTATAGGGACCCTTTTGTAATATTTTGTGAAGTTTTAATTATATCCATGTCTTTAAAATTGTATAACTTGTGAACCGGATATTTGATTTTAATGATCTTAGTATCTTTTTTAAGGTATTGAGATTCTCTTTAATATGATGTCTTAGTTTTCTGATTCATTTTGTCTAATTTAAATTAAAATTCAAATAACTTCATGTCGTTCCAATTATTCATTTGAGCACATTTATATTCTTTTAAAACCAACCTTTGATCATTTAATGCCGTGATATGTTATTGTATTGATAGTGTAATTAATTCCCTAATCAGATAATCATTTGTTTAGAATAATAACTTTTAGATTGAGCAATGCATTGAATTGTATCATTAAATTAAGGCTTAAAATAAACATTAGATTTTCATCACTTTATTATCTCTACATTTGGACTAAGATTTTTAATTTTAATTTGAAATTATAATTAAGTGGGTATTTATTTGTTAATCAAGTGCATATTAGTGTATGATTGTATTGTATTATGCATTATCATTTTGTATGCATTTTCATTGTTTTTTGTCATCTTACATATTGCATTGAAAAATCCATAAAAAGAGCACTCATTCTTTATTAGCATACTTGACCAAGGTCGAACTTTAGATTAACTTAATTAAAATATTTAGACAACAATTAAATAGAGTAATAAGATTATGTCCTTATGTTCGACCCTAGATTTATCCTGGATAAACTAAATCGAGTCCTCTTCGTAGAGATCTCTCGACTCAATTCTGATATATTGTTATTTGGCCATACTACAATTCGACATAACATAGCCAAACAACAATTCATTAGATAGTGCCATTGTCGAGGACATGGCTCTATTAGATTTATTTAACTAAGTTTAAATATGCATTTAGGTGATTTGTAGTGACTTCTAGGTGAAGTTTTTATTTTGTTGACTTTAATAGCTCTATTGATTTTTTATGTTGTTATAATTGTTTTGACTAATTTTTCTCTTGAAATTTATATCTTGGTTATTTCTAATCATTAGCTATTTGTGGTAAGGCATGCGAAGTTGAAGGCAACTGAAGTACCACGGAAGCGAAGAGCTTGGAGCTCAAGATGAGGAAACCACATCAGCTAGTTCAGAGTAGAGATAATTTATCTAGCTAGAACAGTCATTTTATTGTGTGTTCATTTGTATAACAATTTGTACTATCAATCACACTTATTTACAACGGTTCTCAATCAAGAGTTTGCGATTGTACTTAAAGGCCTTTATTTATTCTCTTATTTTGTATTATGCCGAGGATTGGAGAAGACTTGACTTGAGTGGCAAATTTAGGATTAGGCACACACTCCAAATGGTCAATCTTCGGTCATATTGAATGTAAAGCCTTAACCTTGGTCGTCTCTCATATCCTATATCATAAGATCCGGCTCGTCAAGAGGAAACCAACGGAATTTATTTCATGTATTGGGACTTCATTTCGATTTGTTATGATTTTGGAAGAAAAAGAAGTAAGAAGGTTTTATGTGTCATTAACTCTTAATGACCATCATTAAGACTAATTAAACACGATTAAAGAAACTACTAATGGATTGAGGACCGCTAATGACCTTTAACAAACAGTAATCAGTTGTTAGCAAAAGTTAAGCGTAAGTTGTAAAAGATAAATCATGATTAGTGAAAGTTAATCACGATTAGCGTTAATTAAACGTCATTAATGTATCTAGAATGCTCTGGAAAGTTCTAACTTGAGCCTTAAGTTTTGGATAAGACTTGGCCAAAACCATGGGCCAAACCATGGGCCTCTAACTGCGGTTAAGGTCTAAACCATGGTTTTCTAACCATGGTTAGCGGTTTTTTGGAGCCTATAAATAGCCCTCCTACCCATTCATTCTCTACGATTTCCATTACCACCATCACCCCACGGGCTTTCATAAATAGCGGTTTTTTGGAGCCTATAAATAGTGGTTAAGGCCTTAAGTGTTGTTGGGTTTTCATATGAGATTGTTGATATTCTTGATTTTATGTTCTTCGCTATGAAGAATCCTAATTTGGCTATCTTTGTGAAAATATGAAAAGTTGCTTTGTGATTTCAACTAAAATGATGTCTAAGCATCGAATTGATGTAGTGGCTTGGAAAGTTAGGGTTTGGAAGTTAAAATGAGCATAAATATGAGTATATAAATATATGAATTAATATATATGTGAGGCTATACTGAATGTTGATGATTATGCAAATCGAATAATTAACAAAAGAATTACATCATGGGAATTGATGTGTATTAAGTTGGATTCTAAAAAGGATCGTGTGTTACATTAAGAAATGATTGGGAGTAGAACTACAGATCGGTCATGCAACTTGTAGGTTTGTCGGAAGGAACCCGTATTGGTGTGACCCTACCTAGGTGGTACACGGTTGCCTTGTTTTGATAAGTGCGCACGAAATGAATGATTTTCAACGCGTGGTATCAGGTGCCAATATATTCAGGTTGAACGACGGAAGATGTTGTCGTGCCATGTGGAGGCATGTGTGGTTTGATAACGGATGGGTTACGATAACATGAACTTAAAGCTGTCGGTTTATGTGATTAAAGGTAGCCTGAGGTTTTAAACAACCGAGTCTTCGAGGACGGTGTGCTTATTTGTTTGCTAGGCTGAGGGTTTGAGACCCTGAATAATAAAAGAAAAGGAAATTATCAAGGTATTACTGGAGGATTGGTTGGGGCAACGTGCATCGGCATAAGCTCACTAGATAAACGCAATCTCCAATCCCCAAGTGTCCATAGCTTCGAAGTCCATATAGTGGTGATGTAATTCCCTGGACTAATCCATGACGTGGAATAGAAAGGAATAAGAATTAAACTAATGAGAATGAATAAATCTTTTTATGATAACAAGTTTTGAAAAATTGCACATTTGTTTGCTTTTCTCTTCTTCGTTACTTAGCATTCGCTAATTTTTATCCTATGATTTATGGAAAACCCAACAGGTGTCGATGAGCCATTGCAAAGACTTTAGTAATCCAGCCAGCTAACATAGTAGCCATCCAGCCATCCATAGTAACTTTACTCTATAAGGTAATTGGTAATCTTTTTATGTATTTTCTTTCCAGCTGATGTACATGTAAACGGTTATGGTGGGACAATGTATCATGTGTACTCTATTTGTGAATGGAAAAGTGTTGAAATACTTTCGTCTGAGTATTTTAATTGCAGTCTGTTTCTAAATGTTAGTTGTGATTGATGAATAAATTACTGTTGAGTAACCAGATCCGGATATGGGAGGATCCGACGGTCCGGAATTAGGGTCATGACATTGAATGTGTCCAATCATAAATTAGGTCACACCTTTGACATCTTAAGATTTACTTGACTTAAGACTCATTAATAGACACAATTAATACATTCAACTTAGCTCAAAATTAAATCTATTATTCCCCTCTAATAGAACACATGTATTAAGAACAGCTTTTCTCGACTTGCAACATTCAGAATAGATATTTACAAATCAGTTAGCATCCACAGGGAGAGTGCATGGAAGCATTGTAAGTATCTCTGAACGACAGCATACATTATTCATTCTCTCATGCATTCTGTTTTCTAATTTCTTCCTCTTATTTTACAATTTAAAAATTAAAAGGAATTGGTACTGCACGTTAGATGTATTTATTTGATGTGGTCATTAATTAAGCGATAAGCTAACTCTTAAAATTGGGGCTAAATTATGCAAGTTGAACCAATTAACTTGGAATAAAAATCACACTTGTATTACGAGTTCATAAATCCTTCATTAGACACAAGTATTTACCCTCAGACAGAGATGTAGCCCCTAAGGCTAGAATCCAAATCTCTGAACTTTCCCCCTAAGTCTCCATTTCCTACTCTCGTCAATTTGGGAGCTACAAGGGATTGCCTTTGACCTTAGAGATACATTTTGATTATGTAAGCCTGATATTCTTCTTAAGGTTGTGATATTGAACTCGACAACCCGGGAAGAATACCTATTTGCTTTGAGATATCATGAGCACTGCTAGGTGCAAGGTGATTCCTTGTGTGTAAAGTACTGAAATTTTGTTCTCCCACCAACTAAAAATTGACAAGATAATTCGGTCTAACTCTTACGACCTTTACGTGTGAAGTTGGTGAATATATATATTGGAATTTTGATTGATTTGTATGAGTTGATTCTTCACATTCATGTGCATTGATTCAATCATGTTCATCATCATCTCCTTTTGGCTTTGAAGATGGATAATTGGGGAGAATTTTGTTTGGACTTTACGAACCTTCCAGTAAGCCTCTCCAAAGATCACGTCTTCTAAGGTCTGTGGTACTTCACTCCAAGGACTAACTTGGGCTCATGACTCTCTTGATCTAGGTTCGCTTACACAACCTCTTATGACTTGATACCTCTCTTTTCTGAAGGATTACAAGAAGATTCATTAAAGATGCCTCAAAGGAAACAAAATGATGAGGAGGAGCGTGAAGACCTTCATCAGATGATACTTGCTAGGTTGGAAGCTTTTGAGCAGCTGATGAATACTCATTCATCACTCTTTATTCTTATATTTTAGCTACAAAAACCTTTGCAAATGCATGTATATAGTTGTAAATAGAAATAATTACCAAAAGCATGCATTGTGTAAAAACCTATAATTAGCATGTTTTTGTGCAAAAATAAAAGAATAAAGATTAAAAAGAAAAAGAGGGAAATATTTAGAATAAATATTGAGCAACCTAACCCAAGGGAGGGCTCAGCATGGGCCTGACCGCATAAAAGCCAAAGTAGAGGGAGATAGGGGCTCATGTGTGTAAATATTTATGTAAATAAAATAAAATTATTTTCCTCCCAAAAATAGATTATAATAGGCTTGTAAATACTTGTATATATTTATAAAGATAAAAACAAGATAAAAATAGAAAAATCAAAAAGAAAACAAAAACATCACTCATGTATATAGTCACCATGTATATAGACCATCCACCTTATATTTATTCAGCTTTGTAAATAAATAAAATTAATCTCTAAAAGTTTTGTAAATATTCTATATTATATAGTGTAAATAAATAAAATAAATTAAAACAAAAAAAACAAAATAAAAAGAACAAAATTAAAAATCTGAAAATACTTTGTAAATATACCATGTATATAAATATACATATTTATTTATTTCACCTATGTACATAAATAATAAAAATAAAATAAAAATATCTTTTTATTCCTTATTTTATGTTATAAATAAATAAATTATAAGATGGGAATAAAATGGTACAAAAATAACAAATTAAAAATCAAAATTAAAAACCTATACATTGTACATATACCTATATATAACCCAACTATGTACATACCATATTTTTACTTTGAAAATTTAATTAAAAATCACTAAAAAAATAGAAAAATTAAAAGAAAAATATTTCATGTTTTGACTTTTCCATAATTCAGCCATTTCTTATTTTTAATTGAATTTATAAATCTTTTACACGTGGCCTTCACCCATTGGCCCTGGGGATTGTTGCCCGCCAGGTCAACTGCCCCCCCCCCCCCTAGGACCACTTCCCACGGGTTAGGCGCCCGACCCGACTTCCCCCTATTTTAGCGCCTAAACCCGATTCCCCTTCGCCTAAACCCCGGGTCCGATTCCTTCCTGATACATCCGAGACCCTCGCCGGAGCCACCGTCTCGGAATCCGCGCACTCTAGTGCCCTACCCGCGCTCTTCTTCCCGGACCCTCCACCGTATATAGTCTCAGCTCCGCCACCTCCATTCCCATCTTTGGGCTCATTTGCTTCGCTACCTGTGACCTCCACTGTGTTGGCGAGAGTGACAGCTTGCTCCAGCAAGTGTTGCAGCGAGGAGGGAGCAAGCGGCCCATTGATCTGGCGAGTATCACCGTCGTGCTCCGCCCAGAGCCGGAGCTCGAGCCTCGGAGGTCGGCGCTCCTAAGGCAAGGACTAGGAGCTGCGCAAGCTCGCCCCCAGTCGATTCGTCCATCTAGGTATACCCAGTTCGCTTTCTCTTTCGCTAATTTTAGATTACCCCCAATCCGCTCCGCCGTCGTGTTTCACTGATTCCGACCACCTCACAGTCCCGTTCGATCATCGGAATCCACCGTCACCTCCGCCTTCCTCCCGCGCACGTTCTCCATACTCCCATTCAACCCAGCTCGCACAGGAGCTAGGGCTCGAGCTCCTCCGTCCCCACCCTCGCCGGAGCTCGCCCATATCGACCCTCCGACCATCTTCACCCCGCCTAACAGGGTCGTGGCACTTTGCCTCGACCCGTGAGTCTTCTAGACTTATTTTGCAGGTATTACGAGGACCATCTGAGGTCCTCCTATTCGCGCCAGGAGACGTTCCTCCGCCAACCTCGCCGGAGCCCTCCAGGGCTTGGTCGGGTCATCGGAGACCCCCATCTGACGCGGAGGCCCACGCAGACCCTTCTCCGATCATCAGCACCCCGCGAGGAGGCTCGGAGCGAGTGTACTGGGCCGGCGAAGTTCGCCGGCCACCTGTTCTTCGAAGACCTCCAGCCACCGTCAGATCAGCCTCAGAGCTCCAGATCACATCCTGACCGTTCATTTGCGGAGCTGCAGCTAGCGTCCGATCAGTGGAGGACTGGTCTCAGCCGTCGATCCAGCGAGGCTTCATTCACTATGCACGAGGATCGTCCGATTTCCACGTGGAGAGCCCGCACCCGTTCGATCCGGCCAAGCAGTTCGAGGTCGAAGGCGTCACCTGATCCTCACCGTAAGATTCCCCACGTGGTGCCCATCCAGCCGTCTCCATTAATAAAGGGTAATTTACCCTTAGGGCCTCCTGTTTCTGTCATTTAGCATTTAGTTTTGTAAATATTTAGTTCAGTTGTTTAGTTTTTGGTAAAATTGCATAGAGGACCCTGCACTTTACTTTCTTCGCATTTATGCCCCTGTGTATGGTGTGACACGTGCGTCGACACGTGATTTTCTGGGCTTTTTGCATTTAATGCCCTGTAGTTCTGAGATGTTATGGATTGAATGAAAACTTTTGGATATTTGCATTCATACCCTTGTGCGTGATTTATTATTGCATGTGCGTATATTCGTGGGTTATTTGTAGACTAGTCCCTGGACTTTTGGCACATGTTACCAAAAGGTCCTAGGACTTAGTTTTTATTACATTTGGGTCCCTGAGTGCCCCAGGCACGCGCCACGCGCGTGACCTCCTGGGTATTTTGCACCAGACCCCCCAGGACTCTTGGTATTTGCACTTTGGTCCCTGTGCACAATACCCTCTTTTTATTTTTTAATAAAATAACAAATATACTCCAAATCCAATGAAAATTGGACACATGGCTCCTGCCATAGTGTAAAATTTTCTGGAAATTTTGGGGACAATTTTGTTTTGATTTGATATTTTTAAAAATTCAAAAACACGTATTTTCTTTACTGTCTGATTTGGAAAATCACAAAAAAAATATTAAAACTTAGCTAAAAATTACAAAAAAATTACTCACTGTTTGTCTTTGCTTGTTTGATTTTCTAGCCAATTTTGGCTATTTTTCATTATCTAAAACACCTAAAAATTGAAAAACACTTAAAATCTTATAAATATTCTAATAAATAAATTAAAAACCTAAAAATAATATTTTAGGTGCCCAATTTTTCCTTGTTTTCTTCCCTATACAGGAAAAATACCTCAGGCTTATTGGGGGCTCTTAGATATTTTATCTAAGTCCCTTAAGCTCGGCTGGACAGTACCTACAGTTTTTGACCTTGTTTCATTTTTAGAAAATTAAATAAACATCAAAAAAATCTCAAACATTCACTAAAAATAGTAAAAATTATAAAACACACAAAAATATTTTTATTTGAATTTTTGGTTGATTTTTAGTATATTAAATAAATTGTTGAAGTACCTTGTTTTCTTGTTTTTATTATTTTCTTAATATCTTAAAAATCCAAAAAAATATAAAAAGAATTAAAAACCACCAAAAATACATTTTTATTTCCTTGTCTTTCCTTTTAGACTACTTCATAGGTCGTGAGGCCAATTCGTGCTCCTTGTGTTCGACCCTGGTCGCTATATCAGGTTAAACTAATAGCAAGACCACTAGCTTGTTTTGAGTGATTTTATTTGATATTGGTGGTCTATTTTTCTTGATCGACACGATCGAGTCATCCTGATCGCTTGGGTCGCAACGACCGTTTAGCACCTTATACCCTAGTGGTCGGATTTTCGCTCATTAGAATGGCGCCGTTGCCGGGGAGCACGGCTTAGTAGTTTTTATTTTTGCCTTATTTCTTTTTCGCGGCTTTTCGCGGCTCTTTCAGAGTCCGTGGCTTTTCGAGGCTTTTTGTTTTTTATTTTATTTTTACTTTATTTTGTTTTATTTTATTTTATTTTTGCTTTTGTTTGATTTTGGGTGTTTATTTTATTTTATTTTATTTTACATTTTTGCATATATACCCTCATTTTATTTTCATTTATTTTTCTTATTGTTATTTGATTATTTTTATTGGTCTGACCACTTATCTCTTTTCTTGCGAGGGCTCGAGGACCGAGGCGGCTGATTTCGAGAAGCCGACGCAACCGCGAGACTCGGAGGCGGCTCCCTTCTGCACGGAGCCGTAGGAGAGCGTGAGGGAAAGACTGAGTGGGAGAGGTTTAGCTTAGGATTTATTTTATTTGATTATTATTGTAATAATACAGGGACACTCAGACACTCTTGGACTTGGTTGACTAGCGGGTCTGTTTCGCCGAGCACCGATGTGCTCGGGGGACCCTTAGGTCTTTTCGCGGCTTTTTCGCGGCTTTTGGTTTTTCGCTGCCTTTTCCGGTGTTTACACGATTTTTATCGAGCCCCTAGACCTAGGATTTTCTACTTGATTGTGCCGTAATTAGTAGGGTCCCCACACCTAATTACTTGCATGTCCCTATAGTGCGATTAATTGAACCTACTAATAATTGATTAATAAAAATAACTGACTCATCCCCTTCGTAGCCTATGTGCCGTAGTCTTCCCCGCAAAGCGCTTTCTCCTACCCCTGATGTGTCGGGCAGAGGAGGGGTAGACCGAGACCAGACCTTTGTCTTGAAGGATCGGTGACCAGTTAGACGGTTCTTCGAGTAGACTTGCTTGTTTAGGACTCGATTTTCACCGCTGCATCATATAGGTAGTTTATTTTCTGTCTTTACATTTCTGCGCGGATCACTTGCATGTAGAGTGCTAGAGGAAAGGTACGCATTTCTATCTCTGCATGCATCATTGATTTCATCGCGCATCAGCTTTTTCGTCTTCTCCCCCTGTTTTTGACTTAATAATCAAGAGAACCGAAAAATTCGTTAGGTGTTTCTTTTTATTTGAAAAATATCTAAAAAAAAAACAATAAAATCGGGACTGCTAATCAAGTATGACCTAAAAGACACTTCACTAAAAATCTGTCTTAAGGAGAGTAACCCCCTGCTTGTCTGGTTTGGATGAGCCAGAGAGTGACCCGCACATTAGGATAGAGCCTCCGATCTTTCTTGACTTATTACCGGCTTTTAGTACGGGACAGTCGGTTGAGAAAGATCTGGATACCTATTTACCTCACGTAATCGCTCTGATAGACTGGATGATCACCTAAAATAAAATCGACAAGATAATCGACCGATCCTTTCGGTCTTCAGCTTTGTGTACGTAGGTGAATTGGGGGTTTGCTTGTTCATCTTGTGTGATTTCCAGATCTCTTCGATCCTTCCCCATCCTCTTCTCTATCCATTTGTTTACCCACCCTCACCTCCCTTCATTCCTTCTTTCTTCGTCTCCCTTACCCCTGGATGATGGATTCCCCTCACTTCGAGCCGACTTTTACGGCTTCTTCTCCATCCTCTGACCATCACTCCAGTCCACCTTCTAGGGAGGTCGGATCTCCGACCAACCCCCCGCTCCCTCCCTCCCTTTCATCTCACCACTCTGGGCATGCTGTGCGAGACGTCCGAGGAGACCAGATAGAGCAGATGCGAGACCCGGACGATGCTGATGCTGAGTTGAGAGCGCACTCCATTGGTGATCAGAGAGAGCAATGGAGATCAGTAGACATATCCCATTCCAGAAGGATGGAGGAGCAGATAGCACATGGAGCTCAGTTAGCTTCTACACTTAGTCCATTCGTCTTGGATCTGGAGTACATTCAGCGACTGCCGACATTTTCAGGAGAGGCGCATGAGGAGCCTTATCTTCACCTGTCCGCTTTCGAGGAGTTTTGTAGAGCACAGAGATATTCAGACGTCAGTGCAGAGGAGCTGATGAGGAGGACCTTCCCATTCACACTTCACGAGAGAGCCATGAGATGGCACCGACGATTGGGGAGGACATTCGAGACGTGGGGAGAGCTACGCCGAGAGTTTCTACAGAGATACTTCCCTCCACGTAGAGCATATTTCATGCGGTCATTGATCACCGACTTCTCAGTAGACCCCCAGGAGCCATTGCACGAGGCATGACCGAGGTTTCTTGACCTCTTGAAGAGATTTCCAGATCACGGACTTCCACTTACAGACTTGATTGAGATCTCCATGCGGGGGATGACCGCAGAGCAGATAGTGCTGGTGATTACCACATGTGGCGGTTCACATCGCAGTTCCGACATTCACCTCCTGGACACCATCTCGAGGCTACTTTCACAGAGTTCTTCTTCACGAGATGCCTTGGTTGGGACAACACATGTGGACGATGTTGTACCAGTGTGGTGTGTCACTTTACATGATGAGTCAGCTTCTACACACCAGCCCGAGGATTTGGATGATGTAGCTCCACGGACAGAGGAGATGACTGCGATAGCAGAGGTTCGGACCCAGAGTCTACTTGAGTTCCCGTTGGTTTTCCAGTTGGAGTTCGAGTCAGCCCCAGAGTTCCAAGTCGACGAGTCTTGGATATCAGATCTTCTGATACTCCAGGAGCCGAAGGAGCCCCACCTTTTGCAGCCATTGATTCAGACACTTCAGTTTCCAGTCCCGGAGGAGTCAGTCTCCTTCCTGCAGAGCCACTTCCTGGACGCAGACAGCTACCAGGACTCAGCCCAGTAGCCACAGCTCGAGGAGAGACACCACTTGGAGAGTACAGACACAGAGAGTCCCGTCTTCGAGCCTTTTGTCCTCCACTTTGTTGAGATAGATACACTTCCTGAGGACCAACTGACAGCTAGCATAGCCGCAGAGCGAGGACCAGTTGCCAGCTTCCGCGGTGTTGACTAGCACCTTCTCCTGCTTCCATATTGCCGAGAGATACACTTCCGATGATGATGCAGCCTGGTGCACCGAGTAGATACTTGATAGCAGCGCAGATGCCCATCTAGATCCTGATCCTCTTCTTGTCACTTCTGATCTTGCATCTCTCCCCGAGGGTTATCTGCGGGAGGATGCCACACTCGATGACTACTCGGTTTCATTTCCTGAGAGTGTTTCCGATCTGGCGAAGCACGGAACCGAGTCTCTAGATCATTCTGATTCTGAGTGTTCTCACCCCGAAGACCCTCACGAGGATGAGCCCATTCTGGAGATGTTCGATGATTTGCCTGATATGATTCTATTTCATGCATCGGATATCAGTCTGCTTAGAGAGTCTCCTGATCTTGATTGTCCACACATGTTTGAGACACTGATTTACGTGGAGGATTCCATGACTGATCCATCCTTCTCTACGTTTGATTTCTTCGGCTCCTTACTCTCACTCCATTCTGATCCAGAGCCGCTGATTTCTTTTGTGCTACCGGATCCCGATCACTTCTTTCCATATTACTGGCCGGTAGCAGACACCCGCTTGATTGCATACCTGGGTGTCTTTGTTTACACTGTTGACTTCGTCGTTGTTCCCATACTGAGACTGCGACGACAGTACAGCATTTGCCTTACCGATGCCGTACTGAATCTCGATACTGCATTGTCCTAGCCTTTGTGCCCAGCTAGGGGCGTAAAAACTAGCGCTTGTTGAGAGGCACCTCAACAATGTACTCTTTTGTATATACGTGTTTTGTCTTAGTTTGATCTTTCTTTCTTCCGTTCTTGTTTTCACCCCAGGTCTCGCTTAGGATTATCTTTGCTATACTTAGGATATTGCTCATCCTAAGTATAGGGGGGTGAAAACACCGGGTTGTTCTTCGTTCTGTTCCATCACTTTTGTTGTTGCCTATACTTAAGGTTCTTCACCTTAAGTATAGGGGGAGTGATGTCCTCCTTCTTGTATATATTCGTTCATTTTCTTCGTGTTTTGCTACCCCTGTTTTGCTGCCTATACTTAGGGACATTTCACCCTAAGTATAGGGGGGGTAGACCCTGTACATTCTCCACTCGGTTTTCCCTTAGTGTACAGCCTGCTATACTTAGGATTACTTGATCCTAAGTATAGGGGGAAGACCTGAGACCCTCTTGACTTTTCTGTTTCATTCATTCGTCTTTGTATATAGCCTTTCTTTTCACTTCCCTATACCTAGCACGAGTTATGTCTTCTTCATCGCTCTTGACTCTGAGGACATCGTTCGAGCTAAGTATAGGGGGGTGCGTATATATTTCATATATACTTTAGCCATAACTCGTACTTTGTGTGAGTGTGTAAATAAATAAAATGGCTAAAATCCCTAAAAATCACAAAAATTAAAAAATTTTCATGTACATAAACATTCTTTTATTTGCACATAAATAGCTAGTGTACAAATTATTTGTGTAAAAATGATTTCAAAAATCTTTTGTGTAAAGTTTGTGTAAATATTTTCTTATCAAAATTATGTATATACTACAAAATTTTTCCAAAATGTTTTGAAAATCAAAAGTTTGCAAAAATCTTGTGTAAATGTGTATAAATATCTTTTTGCAAAACTTGCACTTCATGCATCATCCATTCATGATTTCAAAACATTTTTCAAAAATTTTGCATGTTTGTAAACTTTGTGTAAATAGCATCTTTTGTACATATGTATATAGTTTTTCTGGATGATAGTTGATATTTAAACTAACCTGGAATCAAATTGAGAAATGGAGCTTGATTAAGATCTTAATCCACCTAATTTCTAAGAGGAACCTTATAGGGCTTAGGTTTAAGGCTTTTCAGGTCCATGGTGACTTAATTCTTTGAGTCCACTAGGCTATGATCACATGTCATCTCAATGAGCCTAAGTAGAGCACTTAACAACAACACATGACTCATATAGATTATGGCTTTACTTGGACACCATCACTATGCACCGAGCTCTCTACGGATGAGGTGGTGAGGAGGCAGTCTTCCTTGACTTGGGGTAGCATATGAGGGTAGTACTTCTAGGCGGAACCTCTCTTCTTCTTTTAGTGAAGGAAGTGCGTCTCAACTTGGTCTGGTTGCCATGAGGTCTAACGACAGGAGTTGTGGGTTGCGATAAAGCTTCAAAAGAGGGATAGTCTACTGGATCAAGAGGAAAAACTCCTTGTATATATGTTGCACATGTATATGTTGTATAGATGCACATGAAAAAAAAAGCAAAAAGAAAATAACTCCAAAAAAGTGGTGGGTCTGAGAGAAAATGATAATCCCACCGGAGTATGTATATAGAGTGCAATAAGCAAAGCTTGAGTTTCATGATCCACCTGATGTAGCTTGCAGCAGGGAGACTTGGCTACACTGGTCAAGCTCCCAAGGGTACATGGCTACACTGGCCTTGACCCATTCTCTTCTTCCTCCTCTTCTTGAGCCGGTTGAACTTGAACATAGAAGGGAATACCCTGCTCCTCGAGGAAAGAGTGGCCAGATTGAGGTCATAGAGTTACCTTGTTGGGGAAGGTTGTCAAGTTGCCATTTCTGAGGTGGAGAGCTTAGACCTCACATTCACAGGACAAGAAAAGATTCATGGTCTTCAGGGTTTGTGATTGATGACTTGTTCTGATCTGGAGCATTGAGGAGTCTTGGTTATGGATTAGTGGAACTTAGAGGCTGTTAAGTTTTAAACTTAAGTCCAAATAAGGTTCCGACACATTAATAATCCAAAGATCTGATCGAGCTCCATACCTTAATTTAATGAAGGCAAGTTTAATAATCAGCCTTGATCCATGTGCATTCTCTTTTTCTTTTTCTTTATTTCTTTTTCACTTCTTTTTCAAAAAAATGTTTGCTAAGGGACTAACAAAGTTAAGTATAGGGGGGTGATGAATACTCATTCATCACTCTTTATTCTTATATTTTAGCTACAAAAACCTTTGCAAATGCATGTATATAGTTGTAAATAGAAATAATTACCAAAAGCATGCATTGTGTAAAAACCTATAATTAGCATGTTTTTGTGCAAAAATAAAAGAATAAAGATTAAAAAGAAAAAGAGGGAAATATTTAGAATAAATATTGAGCAACCTAACCCAAGGGAGGGCTCAGCATGGGCCTGACCGCATAAAAGCCAAAGTAGAGGGAGATAGGGGCTCATGTGTGTAAATATTTATGTAAATAAAATAAAATTATTTTACTCCCAAAAATAGATTATAATAGGCTTGTAAATAATTGTATATATTAATAAAGATAAAAACAAGATAAAAATAGAAAAATTAAAAAGAAAACAAAAACATCACTCATGTATATAGTCACCATGTATATAGACCATCCACCTTATATTTATTCAGCTTTGTAAATAAATAAAATTGATCTCTAAAAGTTTTGTAAATATTCTATATTATATAGTGTAAATAAATAAAATAAATTAAAACAAAAAAAACAAAATAAAAAGAACAAAATTAAAAATCTGAAAATACTTTGTAAATATACCATGTATATAAATATACATATTTATTTATTTCACCTATGTACATAAATAATAAAAATATCTTTTTATTCCTTATTTTATGTTATAAATAAATAAATTATAAGATGGGAATAAAATGGTACAAAAATAACAAATTAAAAATCAAAATTAAAAACCTATACATTGTACATATACCTATATATAACCCTACTATGTACATACCTTATTTTTACTTTGAAAAATTAATCAAAAATCACTAAAAAATAGAAAAAATTAAAAGAAAAATATTTCATGTTTTGACTTTTCCATAATTCGGCCATTTCTTATTTTTAATTGAATTTATAAATCTTTTACATGTGGCCTTCACCCATTGGCCCTGGGGATTGTTGACCGCCAGGTCAACTGCCCCCCCCCCCCCCAGGACCACTTCCCACGGGTTAGGCGCCCGACCCGACTTCCCCCTATTTTAGCGCCTAAACACGATTCCCCCTCGCCTAAACCCCGGGTCTGATTCCTTCCTGATACATCCGAGACCCTCGCCGGAGCCACCGTCTCGGGATCCGCGCACTCTAGTGCCCTACCCGCGCTCTTCTTCCCGGACCCTCCACCGTATATAGTCTCAGCTCCGCCACCTCCATTCCCATCTTTGGGCTCATTTGCTTCGCTACCTGTGACCTCCACTGTGTTGGCGAGAGTGACAGCTTGCTCCAGCAAGTGTTGCAGCGAGGAGGGAGCAAGCGGCCCATTGATCCGGCGAGTATCACCGCCGTGCTCCGCCCAGAGCCGGAGCTCGAGCCTCGGAGGTCGGCTCTCCTCGAGGCAAGGACCAGGAGCTGCGCAAGCTCGCCCCCAGTCGATTCGTCCATCTAGGTATACCCAGTTCGCTTTCTCTTTCGCTAATTTTAGATTACCCCCAATCCGCTCCGCCATCGTGTTTCGCCGATTCCGACCACCTCACAGTCCCGTTCGATCATCGGAATCCACCGTCACCTCCGCCTTCCTCCCGCGCACGTTCTCCATACTCCCATTCAACCCATCTCGCACAGGAGCTGGGGCTCGAGCTCCTCCGTCCCCACCCTCGCCGGACCGCCTAACTGGGTCGAGGCACTTTGCCCTCGACCCGCGAGTCTTCTGGACCTATTTTGCAGGTATTACGAGGACCATCTGAGGTCCTCCTATTCGCGCCAGGAGACGTTCCTCTGCCGACCTCGCCGGAGCCCTCCAGGGCTCGGTCGGGTCATCGGAGACCCCCATCTGATGCGGAGGCCCACGCAGACCCTTCTCCGATCATCAGCGCCCCACGAGGAGGCTCGGAGTGAGCGTACTGGGCCGACGAAGTTCACCGGCCACTTGTTCTTCGAAGACCTCCAGCCACTGTCAGATCAGCCTCAAAGCTCCAGATCACATCCTGACCGTTCATTTGCGGAGCTGCAGCTGGCATCCGATCAGTGGAGGACTGATCTCAGCCGTCGATCCAGCGAGGCTTCGTTCACTACGCACGAGGACCGTCCGATTTCCACGTGGAGAGCCCGCACCCGTTCGATCCGGCCAAGCAGTTCGAGGTCGAAGGCATCACCTGATCCTCACCGTCAGATTCCCTACGTGGTGCCCATCCAGCCGTCTCCATTAATAAAGGGTAATTTACCCTTAGGCCCTCCTGTTTCTTTCATTTAGCATTTAGTTTTGTAAATATTTAGTTCAGTTGTTTAGTTTTTGGTAAAATTGCATAGAGGACCCTGCACTTTACTTTCTTCGCATTTATGCCCCTGTGTATGGTGTGACACGTGCGTCGACACGTGATTTTCTGGGCTTTTTGCATTTAATGCCCTGTAGTTCTGAGATGTTATGGATTGAATGAAAACTTTTGGATATTTGCATTTAAACCCATGTGCATGATTTATTATTGCATGTGCGTATATTCGTGGGTTATTTGTAGACTAGTCCCTGGACTTTTGGTACCTGTTACCAAAAGGTCCTAGGACTTAGTTTTTATTACATTTGGGTCCCTGAGTGCCCCAGGCACGCGCCACGCACGTGACCTCCTGGGTATTTTGCACCAGACCCCCCAGGACTCTTGGTATTTGCACTTTGGTCCCTATGCACAGTACCCTCTTTTTATTTTTTAATAAAATAGCAAATATACTCCAAAACCAATGAAAATTGGACACATGGCTCCTGCCATAGTGTAAAATTTTCTGGAAATTTTGGGGATAATTTTGTTTTGATTTGATATTTTTTAAAAATTCAAAAACACGTATTTTCTTTACTGTCTGATTTGGAAAATCACAAAAAATTATTAAAACTTAGCTAAAAATTACAAAAAAACTTACTCACTGTTTATCTTTGCTTGTTTGATTTTCTAGCCAATTTTGGCTATTTATCATTATCTAAAACACCTACAAATTGAAAAACATTTAAAATCTTATAAAAATTCTAATAAATAAATTATAAGCCCAAAAAAAATAATTTAGGTGCCCAATTTTTCCTTGTTTTCTTCCCTATACAGGAAAAATACCTCCAGGCTTATTGGGGGCTCTTAGATATTTTATCTAAGTCCCTTAAGCTTGGCTGGACAGTATCTACAGTTTTTGACCTTGTTTCATTTTTTGAAAATTAAATAAACATCAAAAAAATCTCAAAAATTCACTAAAAATAGTAAAAATTATAAAACACACAAAAATATTTTTATTTGAATTTTTGGTTGATTTTTAGTATATTAAATAAATTGTTGAAGTACATTGTTTTCTTGTTTTTATTATTTTCTTAATATCTTAAAAATCAAAAAAAATATAAAAAGAATTAAAAACCACCAAAAATACATTTTTATTTCCTTGTCTTTCCTTTTTAACTACTTCGTAGGCCGTGAGGCCAATTCGTGCTCCTTGTGTTCGACCCTGGTCGCTATACCAGGTTAAACTAATAGCAAGACCGCTAGCTTGTTTTGAGTGATTTTATTTGATATTGGTGGTCTATTTTTCTTGATCAACACGATCGAGTGATTGAGGTCGCGACGACCATTTTAGATATACCTGATTACCTTAGTCGCTCGATTTTTCGTGTCATCAGCAGCATAACATATTTATTTACTACATGCATAGGCCAGTTTAATGTGGGTGTCGATGCACTGATAGATGCGGCTTACAACCCTGGATAGTACATAGTTCAGAATTGGTTAAGTCCAATACAACTCGAGATAGAATACTAGATAAAGCCACAATTTCTAAATTTATTGCATGGTTTCAATGGGAATGCACACAATGAGTCATACACATTCCTTAGGGACTTTGCTTTGGTTTGTGATAACCTTAGGCATCATAGGGTTAGTCAGGACTGCATAAGGCTTAAATCCATACCTTTTGCCTTGTGAGATAAGACGGATCATTTGTTGAAGAACCTGGGGTAGTTGTAAATACATATACTCACTTCAAGGACATCTTCCTAAAGAAGTTCTACCCTTTGAGTACAAACAACCAGATGCGCACTCGCGTCACGAGTTTCTCTCAACTTCCCAATGAACCTTTCTGTGATACATGGGAGAGATTAAAAGATTTGATTCAGAAGTGTCCTTAACATGGAATGGAGAATACTATCTTGGTTTAGTCATTATATAGTGGCCTCAACCCTGAGGTGCATGGTTTAGTTAGTGTTGCATGTGGAGGAAGCAATACTTCACATGGTTTGGATACCGTTGGAAGATATTCGAACAGATGGCTGAGAAGAGTCGTTCACGGACCGCTAGGATGGCTCATCCATAGTCCCCTCTTCCAGTCCTATCCAAGGAGAGGGGAAAGAAGGTTGTTGTCGATTTAGCAGAGGACTTAATGATGGTACGGGCTTAGAGAGGGTCAAATATTCCACATAAGGTGGGAACATTGTTGTTGAGGTGAGTGCTCATAGGACCCGAATTTTAATCAACAATTTACCCACAATCAGAATAATCAAGCATTAAAAAGCAAGTGGTGCAGTTAAAATTTATTATAACTCTATAAATAATGTCTATAGGTGTAAATATGTGTAGAGATCGAACACAGTAAACATGTGTAGAGATCGAACACAGGGATCACACAAGATAGATCAGGAAATGAAGTTCCAAAATGGCTCTCTTTGTCTTTCTTATTGTATTTTCGCTCTGGATTTTTAACTATATATTTTTATGTTTTTTGTTTTTTGAATTTTATGCGTTTATAATTTTATAATTTTTTATTTTATTTTGTATCTTTTTTATTTTTATAAGTATTTTTTAGCTTTTAAATTTTTATTGTTTTTCTTTTGTTATTTTTAGTGATTTTTGGTTTGCAGTTATAAAGTATGCTAATAAATAATATCTATTTTTTGGAATTTTTCGAACTGATTTTATAATTTTATTATATTTTTAAATGGAGATAGAAAAATGCTTTGTTTTTTTATTTTTGATAAATGGTAAAATATAATAAAATGTCTAGATAAAAATATACGTGATAAAATACATTCTAAGGCATCTATATTAATTTTTGTGAAATTTTAGAGCATTCAACCTTTTTTTAATAAAAAAGAATGAATAAAATAAAATAAACGCTTGGTTGGGACCTATTTGCAAATATAAAAAGTATTCTTTGGTTGTCGAACCCCATAAAGAAATCCAGGGCCCAAAATTCAATTTGCCTTGAATATTTAGTAAACTAAACACTGACAGGGGAATTTTTGCAAATAACAAAAGGTTACAGGGCCTGCATGCAAACAACCAAAAAGTATTGTTGCGTATATGGCATTTAATGGACTAAACTGAAATAGAAGAAACCCAAGGATCCCCCTACAAAATGCCTACCCCTTCATGCACACGTGCATGTGAGTTGACTTAGAGAGGGACCAAAGTACAAATAACAGAAGTACATGGGTTTACTTACAAATATTACAGAAAATATATTACTACAAATCTATTTTATGGACTAAATAATAAAATAAAAAAGGGGGAATGAAAAACAAAATACCCCCACTATAGCGCGAGGAGATGGCTCAGATCCTTCCACTTATCCACATGTCGTGTCACGAATGGGGGATGACAGTTCGATGATCGACAACCGAGATTAGATCTTTGAGGTCGATCTTACGGTGAAGCGTAGCTACAGCTAACGACTGCTGCTATCTTGCAGGAGCTGCTCTTGATCCGACAATGAAAAGAGGGCATATAGAATTGGGAAGAATCCTCGCATGGGTGAGCTTCCTCCGATGAAATCTCCCTCCTCCGACGATCTATGAGGTTGTAAAAAGGTGTTGGAGCTCCTTGAGGTGTCGTACAACTGCTGGTGCTGTCAAAAATCTCTAAGGGTCATTGATAATCAGGAAGATCGAGGGTCGTACGGTTTCACAAGGCAAAACCGCAGTCGGTGTATTGACCGCTCAAAAATCCCTAATTAATCAACAATGAACCCACATTAGTGTAAATCAAGAAATGAAAGACAAGTGTGGAGTCAAATTTATTTTAACTCTACATAAAAGATGTATAGGTGTAAGTATGTAGAGGTCGAACACAGGGAGCACACAGGATAGATCAAGCAAGTGCAAAAAGTGAATGTGATGTGATCAATGTGTCTACAATATGCCAATGTTTTGTGGGTTTTTAATTTTTAAAATTTTTTATTTACTTTTTAATTTTATATTTTTGTATTTATGTTTTCAATATTCTGATTTTATATTTTCTTTTTATATTTTATATTTTTTAATAAATAAAATATATAAACAATATAAGAAAAGAGGTGATAAGATATTTATAAAAATAAGGAAAATGCTCAAAAATTAGGAAATAAAATATTTTTGGTCTTTTTATAATTTTCTACTATTTTTGTGATTTTTTGGGATTTTTTCTAAATATTTTTGGTATTTTTAGAAGTCAAAATACAAGAAACAGTGAATAAAACTGTTGGCACAAATTAAAATGGGAATGAAAAATAGTAAACAATAACACAATTTTCCCAAGTTAATTTTAAATAAAGGACAATAAAATAGAGAAACTACAGAGACTGAGTTTATATTTTTAGAGTTTTTCTATGATTTTTTAGATTTTTATGAAGTTTTTAGGTGTTTTTTAATTTTTAGCGATTTTGTTTTGAAATTTTTAATGATTTTTGGACTGACACTAAAGCACACTAAATTATACCTTAGGTAATTTTTTTGGAATTTTTCAAAAAGATTTAATATTTTTTTGGTATTTTCTGATGCAAATAGTAGCTAAAATGCATGTTTTTGATTTTTAATAAATATTAAAATGCAACAAAAAAATGCAAAAATATGGCGTGAATGAGCACGCAAACAGGAGCCTATGGTATTTTTTTGGGAATTGTTCGATTTAAAATGACACATTAAATAAATACAATCATCCAATAAAAATCACACAGCTGACAGGGGCATATATCTAAATAGCAGAAAGTACAGGGGCCAACGTGCAATTTTTACACAAAATATATAACTAAATAAACACTTTCCAAGACCAATTACAAATTTTCAAAGCCACAAGGGACACGCGCAAATTAACCAACCCTACGTGTGATTGGCACGCGCCTGGAAGGACCCAAATGTAATATCAAAAACACCCAAGGGCTGAGATGCAATTTTTCCAAAAAAAATTTACACGTGATACAAAAGTTCCTGGACTAAAGCTAAATATCTAAACCCGTAGGGGGTCCAGTGCAAAATCACCACACCCCACGTGCACAGACCACGTGAGGTGACGTAGACTGGACTGAAATGTAAATATCCAAAAATCAGGGGCCTAGATGCAATTTTTAAAAAAATATTTAAGCTACAAATGAAAGTTTAAGGACTAAATGGCGTGGGGTTCAGATGCAAAATACCCCTCAAGCACGCAATCCAACGGCTGGGGGCGATTCACTTGACACGTGGCAGACGATGGATGGCCGATGACGCTTCGCGTTGGACGGCGATGATTAGATCTTCGGCTGGAGATCTGACGGTGGGAGACTCGATGCGATCCAACGGCGACTGGACGTTCTGGAGCTCCGCCTTGATCCAACGGCTCCGAAGACCGGAGCAAGAACAACGGAGGAGCGCCAGCGAGGCGACTTTCTCCGAGCTCCTGCTCCTTCTCCGGCGAACTTCTGGGCTTCAAAAGGAGGCTGGAGGCTCCTGACGGTCGGGGCTATCTCCTGGGGGCTTCAAAAGACCTCGGCGACGGCCGAGGCTCACGAGGGAGGGCGGCGGAGCTGGAGAGCTCCACGGAGCTCCGACGAAGCGCAAAAGTGCTCACAGGCTCGAGTCAATGAGCTTTGACCTGCAAAAAGTCATGAGAGGGTCCAGGTCAAAGTGCCTGGACCCCGCGGAGTGGATGTGGTGCCACGAAACGATGTGACGGAGCTCGACCGGAGGAGCGCTCCGGCGAGGTGGATGATTGGGCGATTAGATCGATAGAACTTAAAATTTCTTTGGGGCTTTTGATCCTAAGACTAAGGCAAAGAAAATGCAAAAGAAAAGAAGGGAAAAGGGGGTTGCCTCGATGGTGGAAACCGGAGGGATAAGATACCTCAACCGCCGGTGAAGGGGGAGGTCGTGGAGCCACTTCAGGCAATGCTCGACCCACCCGACGATCTCTACATGGAGCTGTCACCTTCCTGGAGCTTCAAGGTGCGAAAGGGGAGCTAAACCTATGGAGTGAGGGGTTCAATTTTCAAAGGGAAGTCGAGAGTGCAATTTAAAGGGTTTGACCATTAGGTTCTGGTGCACTGAAGACCGAGGTGTATTGTGCGACACAATGATCCATTCCTCGAGATAATCGTTGGGCGAGTAAGCCTGATGATCGAGGAGAAAAAGTCGTGAAGAGTGCGACATGAATCGGTGCAAGATGCAACCTGGAAAATTCGACAAAAACGAGGTCAAATGATGCTCTGACAGGCGCACATGGGTGGGGGACGACCAGTTGACCGGGGTCAACTGGGGCCGGCACCTGGTTGGTCCACGTGGACCAACCAGGAAAAACCCTTGGAAATTCATTTGTAAAATCAATTTAAAAATAGTAAATGACTTTATTATTTTTAGGTTATTAAATAAAAAAAATTTGTTATTTTCTAAATTATTTTATGGTGATTTTTAATTATTTTTATGAGGTATAATTTTACAAGTTCCTTTTTATACCTTTTATAGGTTTATTACCTATATATTTTTTTAATTTAATTATATTTTGTGATTTTAATTTATTTATTTTTGTTTATTATTTTATAAATTTTCAGAATAATTTTATATACTTAAAAATATTTTTATTTTATTTTTCTGATGTGTTTTGGATATTCAGTAAAATAGAAATAGTAATTACATAAGTATGTATATAGGTATTATACCTAGGTATTATATATACATGTTTTTTATTTTATGTTTCTTTGACATTTTTATTCTAATTTTAATATACAAATATATTATAAGTAATATTTACAAAATTATAAAAATATAAAATTATGACAATAATGAATCATTAATAAAATGAATATTTTAATCTGTGCAAGTATACAATAGGGGTCCAAAACTCAACTTTCAAATCGTAGCTCCGCCAAATGCTAAACCACTGCCATTACATAGCTTATTTTAAATTATATACAATTAAAGGTGAGTTTGATGCATTTGGAGTTTTCAATTGTGAGATACAGGTCTGGGAAGTTGGGATTCTGGATTTTTATTCAGACCGTAACTTTTTACTTGTACATTATTTTTGAATGAAATCAATTTTGTATTTTTCTTTATTTAATTATCTACAAATTTCATGTACAAAGTTTCTTTATTTGAAGTGTAAAAAGTGGAACTAAAAATAGGTCCCAAAATGAATAAAGAATGAATGAAAAACAAAGGTATTTCTACTGTATTCTGACCCTTATCTCCCCCTACTTTATTCCTTGTCGGCCTATTCATCAAGATGCCTAGTTCTCGGGGTTTCGGGTCATAAAATATTTACAATATTTTATTCTTTTTCTTTTATTTTATTTATTCTATAATTTTGGCTTTAATTACAATATTTTAGACACTATTTACATGCACATGCATGAATGCTAAAATGCAGGGATTAATGGCATTTACACGCATTTGCTAGGGTTTTTGAGGCCAAAATGATAGAATAAAGATGATGAAATGTGGATTCATCATTCCCCTATACTTTACCTTTGCTAGTCCCTAGCAAACACTTATGCAATAAGTGCAGAAAGAAAAATAAAGAAAAGAAAAAGAAGAAAGTGGATTTAGTTTAATTATCAAACTTGTCTTCACAAAATCAAAGTTTGGAGCTTAAGTCGGACCTTTGGAATTTTTGTGCGGGCGGAACCTTAATGAGAACCGGATTTGAAATTCAACAGCCTCTGAGAATCTCAAAACTCTGCCCAAGTCTCCTCAATAGCCAAGTCAGAAATATTTCAACTCATACGCGAACCCTTACGACTATGAATCTGACTCGTACAGTGTAAGTGATGGTGGCTCTCCCCAACTAGAATGACAAAAAGACTGACTTCTCCAGTATGACTACCCAATGATTCCCCAATCCAACAACTCCATCCTCGAGGAGCGGGGTATTCCCTTCTAATTTCAAGTGGCGACCAGCTCAAGAGGAGGGGGTGAAGAGAAGAATGGACGGTAGCCAGTGTAGCTACCTATCCTAGGATGCAAGACCAGTGTAGTCAAGTCATCCAGCTGCAGGCTCACATATTTGACTTTGGAACTCACGTTTGCTTATTGACTTTGCAACATATGTACATACTTTACATGCATTTTATTTTTGTACAGGCCTGACCATTTTTTTTGAAATACTATTCACAACAGCATTTACATAAAGAGTTTTTCCTCTTGAGCCAGTAGACTATCCCTCTTTTGAAGCTTTATTGCAACCCACACTCTCCTGTCATTAGAATTCCTCATCACTGGACGGGTTGGGGTGCACTTCCCTCCCTAGAGGAGGACAAGTGTTCCACTTGTGTGCGTCTCATACCGGCAAATCCAATCCCCTCACCACTCCAACTGAGTTGAGCCATGTGAAAGGTGCAGGTGTCCAAGTTAGGTCATTATCAACAAGAGTCGTGTGTGCTCTGAAATACTCTACTTAGGCAGTCAAGAATCCATTGAACCAAGTCCCGTGATCCTCAAAGAATTAAGTCAACTAGACCTGAAGTACCTCAAACCCAGTTCCTATAAGGTTCCTATTATTAGGTAGATTTTAAAGTCCAATCAAGCTCCAATCTTCGGATTTTACTTAGACTTGTTCAACTATCAAACTCAATCCGAAAAATGCTCATGCTATGCCATGCGATGCAGAAAATATTTGTGTGATGCAATTTTCAAGATTTTTGAACTTTTTAAGGATTTTTGAAAAGATGATGATGCATATGCATTTTTTGTATTTTTCAAAAAGATTTTTCAAATGTTTTTAGATTTTAGTTTTGCAAATGTTTTTGGGATTTTTCAAAACAAAAGATTTTGGCTAAAAAGTTGGTTAAAAATATGTATACGGACATGCTTCTTATATATAGAAGAAGTGGATTTTAAGAATTTACAGGGTAAGTGATCAAATTTATAGGTATGTATATATAATGGATCTTGGGTGTGATGTATATATTCCTCAAACTTATTTGACACAGGTTTTTCAAACACTTTTGAAAACTATAGTCCAAAAAAATTTTACAAACATTTTTACAAACATGTACACACATTTGAAAATCATTTTGCAAAGGTTTTCCAAACAGTATAGATAGATTTTTCAAAATATTTTTGCAACCATTTTTCAAACCATTTGCAAATCATTTTTCAAACATTTTATTTCACACAAAGAAAATAAAATTTTCAAATAAAATATTTTTACAAAGGTTGAAAACGTGTAACAAAACGTTTTCGAAATAGTTTTCAAAAGATTTTTCACAAAGATTTTCATACCATTTTTCAAACATTTTGCAAAAAAACATTTTCACCTGATTTATTAATCAGTAAGTACAAAAAGAATTTGAGGAACAATAACATCTTTTTATTAAGAATTTTTAATGAATTTTAAAGAATTATTAGCCATACTTATTAGGAAAATACGAAAGTACGAGTTATGGCTAAACTATATACGTAGTATATACGACCCCCTATACTTAGCTTAAGCTATGTCCTCATAGATCGGAGAGAAAATAGAAGACATAACTCATACTGAGTTTAGGAAAATCTAAAGAATAAATGAATGGAGAAATGAATGAATCAATGAGAAGTTGACCGTCCCCCCTATACTTAGGATCAAATAATCCTAAGTATAGCAGACTGTACACAACGCAGGGAGGGTCAAGGGTGGGAATGAACAGATCGTACTCAGATTGTCTCCCCCAATACTTAGGGTAAGATATCCCTAAGTATAGACAAGGAGAGGAGACAATGGAGAGGATCGAAAAGAATAGAACAACTCGGGGTGCACACCCCCCTATACTTAGGACAAAGTACGTCCTAAGTATGGAAAACTATCTACAAGGGGCGACACCTTTTCGGTAGATGAAGAAGATAGAAAAGGAAAAGAAGAAAAAGAAGAAAAGAAGAAAATTGATCGGAAGATGGCAGAAGATAGAGACGGATGTACACATCACTCCCCTATACTTAGGGTAAAAGAAGCCCTAAGTGTAGGCAACAACAGGAGTAAAGAAACGAAACGATGAAGGAACACTCGGCTCGTCCACCCCCCTATACTTAGGACAAAGTACGTCCTAAGCAAGGCAAACACGAGAATGGGTGGACGAGCAACACGGAAGATAGACAGAGATACACGGGAGAGAATGTACAACAAAGATGGATGCACACATGATCAAGAAGGAGGAAAGCAAACCTTCTTGCGAGACCGTTGAGGGATAGATCTAGTGTAGTGCAAGTCAACATCGGGGTCCACAGTGGACTGAGGCCGATCAGGGTCGACAGGGTGAAGGCCCTCGGTGGAATCAAATCGAAAAGGCATGAACTGGTCAATGGAAGTAGTGTGCCTTGGTTCGCCCTTGGTGGTCCTATGGTGTGAAGGCGCAGACGGGCGAGTGGAAGAAGTACAGCTATGTCTTCCCTTGGAGGTCTCGCTGATATCAAAGTGGAATGGGACAAACTCATCATCCTCGGAAGAAGTGTAATCGGAGTCGTCGTGCGAGGTCTCGTCCAGGTCAAAACCAAAAGGAACGAAATCATCAGTGGAAGTAGTCGAACTCAGATCGTCCTCAAGAGTCTCACTCGGATCATATATCTCAAGAGGCCCGAATTTCTGAAAATAATGGCTAGCATCATAACCGACCTCAATCATCATCACTTTAGATTGGCCAGGAACGGAATTATCAGTGGAACTAGTCAAACCAGGCCCGTTTTCTAGTCTTGGTGTCTGCCCGCTGCTCAATGGTATCGATCACGTAGATCCCGCGGATTTCATCAACACATCATCACACACCAGAAGGAGGAACTTCGAGGTCCATGCTTTCCGAGTCTTCCCCCTTTCGGAGATTTCTTGAGTCTCATCAGCGGTCAATAAGCAAACTTCTCTAATATCATCAGATAGGTCATAGGCCTCAGAGTCAACTATAATCGATGAAGGTGCATCAGGTGCAGGTCTCTGGTCGACTATGGGTGTGGTGATCAACACTTCGCTCTCGTCAACAGGACGGAAGCGAATCTCGCCTGATCCATAGTCAATAACGACCCTCGCAGAGGCGAGGAATGGTCGTCCCAGGATGATTGGAAATGGCTCCCCTGTGGAGATCTCCATGGGCAACACGACAAAATCAACATGGTGGCTCGTGCCCTGAATAGAAATGACGGCGTTTTCAAGGATACCCTTCGGCCTCTTGATAGATCCATCAGCAAACTGTACGATCATCCTAGTCTTCTTGATAGGCCCTAAGTGAAGAGACTGTACCAGTAAGAATGGTAATATGCTAATAGATGCATCGCTGTCCAGGAGAGGGTGATCACAAGTATGCTCAGAGATGGTGCAAGTGATGAAAGGGGTAGTTGTGTTCTTCTTCTTAGGAATGGGACGGTGTGTGATGGCGTGGGCAGTGGCCACGATCAGAATGTGATGCTCAGATCTGCTCCTCCGCTTTCTCTTTTTGGGAAGAGGAGTAAATAAATCAGTCATGGCCTGCTGAAGTGGGGCACGGATAATCTGATGAATAGTTGCCACCACTTCCGGTTCAGTCAACATTTTTTTGAATTTTTAGAATTCCTTCATACAAGGGAGGAAGTCGGAATCAGCATATACACGAGGCATGCCAAGAGCAATCTGTACAGCGGCATCCTCAGGGTCAAAGGTGGGACAGTGTGTGAGAGGTTGTGTAGGTGAATGATCTGGCAAATGGACCCTCTCCTAAAGGTCTGAATCAACCAAGTGTCTCCCGAACTCTTTTTGGGTTTTTAAATTTTTCTCATTTTTTGTGTTTTGGGCGATTGCAATCTCCCATGATCTCCCACAAGGAAGTCCGTATCCGTAATGAATGGAGCGTCAATCTGTTTTTTCCTCAAGATAGCCATATCATCATTCATCAAATCAAGGCGCTCTATCATTCGGTTCAATATATCACTCATAGAGATCGAGGGAGGTGACTCCAACAGGTCAGACTAGGGTGGATGTGAAGGTGGAGGTGGAGGTAGGTAGAAATCCGAGTCATGATACTGTGGCTGAGGCGGGTATGTACAAAAATCAGAAAAAGTAGGAGGAGGGTCCTCCTGATAAAAGGGAGGTGGACCGGCTGGAGTGAACGAGGAATCCGCAAAGTCCGGATAAAATGCGCTCCAGGGGTACATCTCGAAAAAAGGAAATGATTCGGGGGAGCACGACGGTCAAGTCAAGAGAGTGAAGAAGAAGGCGCAAGTGCGCAGAAGCAATCTAGAATACACACACAAGCAATCACAAGCAAAAATAAAACATGACAAACCCTCAATTCACCTACTCAACTCGGTAGAGACCGAAAAGTCGATCTTTTTATCTTGTCTGTTTTAGAGTTAGGTAAGAAGTCAAGAAATTGTGCACACACTTACGGGGCTAAGGTGAGATTTGGGCACTAGTCCTTAGGGTGTGCGCGAGCAAGTAAAAACAAAGACAATGAGGGGATTACTCGCCCCAAGAGAAGATTTTTCTTTTTGGTTGATTTTAGGATCAATTAATGTTAGCAGTCCCAATTTTAATGGTTATCACTCTTTTTTTTGAATTTTTAGTGAGAATGCACGAGCCTAACGAGGAGTCAATTTCACTTAGCACCTAGGTTGTCAAAATCAGAGGTAGAGAGATGGAAAAGCAATGCAAGCGGCAAATCAATGATGTATGCTAAAGAGAAATGCTTACCTTGCCTCCAGCACTCTACATGCAAAGATGCTCAGCAGAATTGAAACCTAAACTATATGCAAATGCAAGCCGATGAAATCGCCCTAAGTTTCAGAAATTGCTATTATCATGAAGAACCACAAGTCGGTCACCGATCCTCAATTCAAGAGTTCGGTCTAGGCTCACCCCTCCTCCCTTGACAAATCGAGTTCAGGAGCAGCGCTTGGTAGGGTGGGCTCGTGGCATGTAGGCTCGAAGATGATGATGCGACTGTTTAAAATTTAGACTAAGTCCAAATGCGGCTATAGGCACAGGCAAATGTATTAGGTGTTTGGCCTTAATCTATCGCAAGCAATCCTAGAACTAGGGGCTCAATCACACAAAATAAAGAAAAAAAACCGGAAAACAAAATAAAAAGAAGCGATAAAACCCGATAAAAACTGCGGTGAGCCCCCAGGTGTACAAACACCTGAAAATTAGGCTCAAGAGTCCAAAGTTCGGGGGTACCTGTATTATTACAAATTTAGGAGTCTCTCACTCACTTAAAATTACAAAAATAAATGCAAGAAAAGAAAATGCAACTAAAAATGGAGCCCGGTCTTCAAAATTCTCTTCTCTCCTCGGTGCTAGGCTGGCTAGAGCCGACTTCACGTGGGTGCGTCGGTGCCTCGGGTGAAGTGCCTCCCTCGATCCGCGGTTCCTCACACAAAGTCAACAAAGAGAGGGGTTAGACAGCTCAAAAGATATATCAAATAAAAAGCAAATAAATAAAGCTGCAAAAGTAGACAAGCAATCACAAGCACAAAGCAAAAATCCGAACTACGCGTTGTTGCTACCCGACAACGGTGCCATTTGATAATCAGGGAGATTGAGGGTCATACGGTTTCACAAGGCGAAACCGCAGTCGGTGAATTGACCGCTCAAAAATCCCTAATTAATCAACAATGAACCACAATAGTGTAAATCAAGAAATGAAAGACAAGTATGGAGTTAAATTTATTTTAACTCTACATAAAAGATGTATAGGTGTAAGCATGTAGAGGTCGAACACAGGAAGCACACATGATGGATCAAGCAAGTGCAAAAAGTGAATGTGATGTGATCAATGTGTCTACAATATGCCAATGTTTTTGTGGGTTTTTAATTTTTAAAACTTTTTCTATTTAATTTTTAATTTTATATTTTTTTTATTTTGGTTTTCAATTTTCCGATTTTATATTGTCTTTTTATATTATATATTTTTTTAATAAATAGAATATATAAACAATATAAGAAAAGAGGTGATAAGATATTTATAAAAATAAGGAAAAATGCTCAAAAATTAGGAAATAAAATATTTTTGGTATTTTTAAAAGTCAAAATACAAGAAACAGTGAATAAAACTGCTGGCCAAAATTAAAATGGGAATGAAAAATAGTAAACAGTAACAAATTTTCCCAAATTAATTTTAAATAAAAGACAATAAAATAGAGAAACTACAGAGATTGACTTTATATTTTTAGGGTTTTTTATGATTTTTTATATTTTTATGAAGTTTTTTGGTGTTTTCTAATTTTTAGGGTTTTTATTTTGAAATTTTTAATGATTTTTGGATTGACACTAAAACACACTAAAATAGACCTTAGGTAATTTTTTTGGAATTTTTCAAAAAGATTTAATATTTTTTTGGTATATTCTAATGCAAACAGTAGCTAAAATGCAAGTTTTTTATTTTTAATAAATTTTAAAATGCAACAAAAATGAAATGCAAAAATATGGCGTGAATGAGCAAGCAAACAGGAGCCTATGTTATTTCTTTGGGAATTTTTCGAGTTAAAATGATGCACTAAGTAAATACAATCATCCAATAGAAATCACATAGTTGGTAGGGGCATATATGTAAATAGCAGAAAGTACAGGGGCCAACGTGCAATTTTTACACAAAATATATAACTAAATAAACACTTTCCAGGACCAATTACAAATTTTCAAAGCCGCAAGGGTACACACGCAAATTAACCAACACTACGCGTGACTGGCACGCGCCTGGAAGGACCTAAATGTAATATCAAAAACACACAAGGGCTAAGATGCAATTTTTCCAAAAAAATTTACACGTGATACAAAGTTCTTGGACTAAAGCTAAATATCTAAACCTGTAGGGGGTCTAGTGCAAAATCACCACACCCCACGTGCACAGACCATGTGAGGTGACGTGGACTAGACTGAAATGTAAATATCCAAAGTTCAGGGGCCTAGATGCAATTTTTACAAAAATATTTAAGCTGCAAATGAAAGTTTAAGGACTAAATGAAAATACAAAAATGGCGCGGGGTTCAGATGCAAAATACCCCTCAAGCACGCAATCCAACGGCTGGGGGCGATTCACTTGACATGCGGCAGACGATGGACGGTCGATGACGCTTCGCGTTGGATGGCGATGATTAGATCTTCGGCTGGAGATTTGACAGTGGGAGACTCTGTGCGATCGAACGACGGGTGGACGTTCTGGAGCTCTGCCATGATCCAACGGCTCCGAAGACCGGAGCAAGAACAACGGAGGAGCATCGGCGAGGCGACTTTCTCCGAGCTCCTGCTCCTTCTCCGATGAACTTCTGGGCTTCAAAAGGAGGCTGGAGGCTCCTGACGGTCGGGGCTATCTCCTGGGGCTTCAAAAGACCTCGGCGACGGTCGAGGCTCGCGAGGGAGGGCGGCGAAGCTGGAGAGCTCCACGGAGCTCCGGTAAGGTGCAACAGTGCCCCCAGGCTCGAGTCAACGAGCTTTGACCTGCAAAAAGTCGTGAGAGGGTCCAGGGCAAAGTGCCTGGACCCTGCGGAGTGGATGTGGTGGCGCGAAACGATGTGACGGAGCTCGGCCGGAGGAGCCCTCCGGTGAGGTGGACGATTGGGCGATTGGATCGATAGAACTTAAAATTTCTTTGGGGCTTTTGATCCTAAGACTAAGGCAAAGAAAATGCAAAAGAAAAGAAGGGAAAAGGGGTCTGCCTCGATGGTGGAAACCGGAGGGATAAGATACCTCAACCGCCGACAAAGGGGGAGGTCGTGGAGCCACCTCAGGCAATGCTCGACCCACCCGAAGGTCTCTACAGGGAGATGTCACCTTCCTGGAGCTTCAAGGTGCGAAAGGGGAGCTAAACCTATGGAGTGAGGGGTTCAATTTTCAAAGGGAAGTCGAGAGTGCACTTTAAAGGGTTTCACCATTAGGTTCTGGTGCACCAAAGACCGAGGTGTATCGGGCGACACAATGATCCATTCCTCGAGATAATCGTTGGGCGAGTAAGCCTGATGATCGAGGAGAAAAAGTCGTGAAGAGTGAGACATGAATCGGTGCAAGATGCAGCCTGTAAAATTCGACAAAAACGAGGTCAAATGATGCTCTGACAGGCGCACATGGGTGGGGGACGACCAGTTGACTGGGGTCAACTGGGGCCGGCACCTGGTTGGTCCACGTGGACCAACCAGGAGAAACCCCTGGAAATTCATTTGTAAAATAAATTTAAAAATAGTAAATGACTTTATTATTTTTAGGTCATTAAATAAAAATTATTTGTTATTTTTTAAATTATTTTATGGTGATTTTTAATTATTTTTATGAGGTATAATTGTACAAGTTCCTTTTTATACCCTTTATTGGTATATTACCTATATATTTTATTAATTTATTTATATTTTGTGATTTTAATTTATTTATTTTGTTTATTATTTTATAAATAGTAGAATACTTATATACACTTAAAAATATGTTTATTTGATTTTTCTGATGTGTCTTGGATACTCAATAAAATAGAAATAGTAATTACATAAGTATGTATATAAGTATTATACCTAGGTATTATATATATACTTGTATTTTATTTTATGTTTTTTTGACATTTTTATTCTGATTTTAATATAAAAATATATTATAAGTAATATTTAAAAAATTATAAAAATATAAAATTATGACAATAATGAATAATTAATAAAATGAACATTTTAATCTGTACAAGTATACAATAGGGGTCCAAAACTCAACTTTCAAACCGTAACTCTGCCAAATGCGAAACCACCGCCATTAAATAGCTTATTTTAAATTATATACAATTAAAGGTGAGTTTGATGCATTTGGAGTTTTCAATTGTGAGATACATGTCTGGGAAATTGGGATTCTGGATTTTTATTCAGACCATTACTTTTTATCTGTACATTATTTTTGAATGAAATCAATTTTGTATTTTTCTTTATTTAATTATCTACAACTTTCATGTACAAAGTTTCTTTATTTGAAGTGTAAAAAGTGGAACCAAAAATAGGTCCTAAAATGAATAAAGAATGAATGAAAAACAAAGGTATTTCTACTGTATCCTGACCCTTATCTCCCCCTACTTTATTCCTTGTCGACCTATTCATCAAGATGCCTAGGTCTCGAGGTTTCGGGTCATAAAATATTTACAATATTTTATTCTTTTTCTTTTCTTTTATTTATTCTATAATTTTGGCTTTAATTACAGTATTAGACACTATTTACATGCACATGCATGAATGCTAAAATGCAGGGATTAATAGTATTTGCGCGCATTTGCTAGGGTTTTTGAGGCCAAAATGATAGAATAAAGATGATGAAATGTGGATTCATCAATCACCAGAGCGGTCCTAAGAGGTCGGAAAAGCTTAGGTGACCCGAGGACTTCCTCCATCTTCAAAATCGTCTCCAGTTGGGCTTGAAGTTCCGAATTCTTGCACAGGAAGAAAGCAAAGTTGAGAGCAAACTGCCTTGACTCATTATTGGGCCGAATGGGTGTGAAATGAGGTGGGGTGGTAGTCTCCAACCGAAGGCAGTAGAGGAAGACTCAATCTCTCAACTCCAAAGGGAATCGAGGGGAATGAAGTGGTTCAGAGCGTAACAAAAGCTAAGGGGAATGAAATGGTGGTGGAAGGCAGGTTAGAGAATGGTTGAAGTACGAGGGAACAGTGAACAGAGCAAAGCTATGGTGAACTACAGATTTAAGAATCTAAGTTACTGCAATGCATAAAAATGTGAAATAAAAGAGAAAAAACAAATCTAAAGCTACATGCTACCTACTATTACCATTGAACTATGGCTCTACCCATTAGAGCAGGGAGCCGGTTGAGCTCAGCCAGGTAGAACTCTGGCGAACTGGGGTCACGTCCTAACTCGCCGCATGTACGCTGCAAATCGCTCGGGGAGCTGTTGTCACCATGCTCGACTCGAGGGTGGATCGATACGACGATTACAGTGGATAGGAACAAACCAAATATCGAAGGTTTATAGGCGAAGTTTGGCTTGGGAAGAATGATCGAGGCTATGATCCTCATATCGAGGTGAAGTGTTGGTGTGAAAGATCATCGATCAAGGGTCAAAGGATACGAAGGAATAATCCCAAAAGATTAAAAGAATATAAAGGAAAAAATCAAGAATTAGGGGCCAAGTAGGTCTGACATAGTAAAACTAGGGAGGTCAACTTAGATCGGGCTCCCATTGGTCCACGTAAGCTTGCTAGGCGAAAAAACATAGGGATAATACTTTATTAATTCAAATTATAATAATAAATGATTTTATGGTTTTTAGTCAAAATATGAAAAATATTTATTAATTTATGTAGTGTTTTAATGCGATATTTATTTATTTATTGAGGTTATTTGTTGTATATTTCTTTTTACAAGTATAAATATATGTATATTTACCTATATATTAGGTATTTTAATTTTATTGCGTGTTTTAGATAATTTTATTTTATATACATAATTTATATATTTATAACTTAATTAAATACATATAAATATATTTTTATGGTATTTTCTAAAATAATATGTACATTTAAATAATTAGATGTATTTCTTATCTACGTATTTGTATGTATATTTCATATATATTTTAGTCCAATAATTTATTTTATTATGTTTTGATTTATTTACTTTAATCTAATTACGTATATATATTAAAAATAATATTTATAAAATTATAAAAATATAAAATTATGAAAAAATATAAAGAATAAATAAAATGATTGGTTTATTCAAGTATAATGTACAATATGGGTCCAAAACCTAACTTTTGTATCTTAGTACCAAATTGGATGAAACCACCTTCATTAAATATCTATTAAATTTTATATACAATTAAAATGAGTTTGGTCAATTTTGATACAGTGTAGAGGAGATACATGTCTGTGAAGTTTGGATTTTGGCTTTTTATTCTGAGTGTATAGGGCACATTGTGCACTATTTTTATATGAAATAAAGTTTATATTTTTCTATGTGTTTTTATCTAATACCTTCATGTACAAAGTTTATTATTTTGAGGTGTAAATCATAAAGAATTAAATAAGTCCCAAAATATATTATTGTGGAATTGAAATTTAGTGTTTTTATTGTATTTTTGCACTTATCTTCCCTTACTTTATTCCTTGTCGACCCGGTCATCATGATGCCTAGATCTCGGGGTTTAGGGTCATTTAATAGCTTCAATATTTCATTTATTTTTCTTTTCTTTTCTTTATTCTTTTATTTTGGCTTGAAATAGGCTATGTTATATGATGTTCAGACTTCACTAATTGGTTTTAATTTTATTTAATGAAGAAGAGAGAAAGTATGTGAATATGATTTCGATGTGACCCAAAATGATACCCGAAATATCCAAAATAAAAAAAAACAAATAGATGTGCCTTTTATTTATCTTGTTTAGCTCCAAGGGTTGAACACAAGGAGGCAACTATAATTAAGCAAGAGTTATTCAAATCAAAGAGAGATCAGTGAAAATAAAGAAGGAATTCACTTTATGCACACTACCTTGATTTTTAAGGTTTTTTAGCTTTTTATTATTTTATGAAATTTTTAGTTTTTTATATTTTTATGTTTTCTAATTTTCAAACAAATATATGTGATTTTTTATTTTAGATTTTTTTCTATTTTAAAATTTTCAAACAAAGCAAATAAAAGAAATGTAAAAAAGAATAAAACAGGCAATCTTTTTGTATTTTTCAAATATAGTAAAAATGTTCAAAAAATTCAAATAAAAACTTTTTTGTTTTTGATATTTTTTACTAGTTTTTGTTTTTTTACAAAGTATTTATATTTTTTAGGATTTTCAAATAAAATAAAAATAAGAAATAAATCAAAAAGAAAATCAAGAAGATGTTTTTGGTTTTCTAAAATAGAAAATAAAATAAAAATGAATAAAACAAATTTTAAAACAAAGAGTTTTTATCATGCTTTAAAATAAGACCAAAATTGCATTTTTAGGATTTTATGATTTATATGATTTTTAGTGTTTTCTGTAATTTGCAACTTTTTTGGTTTTTATAAAATATTTTCAAGAAAACTTTGCACAGAAATTAAAACAAAATAAAATACACCTACAATATTTTTTTGGAATTTTTAACCCATTTTGAAAATTTTTATAAAGCAAATAGGGATTTTTAATAGGTTTTGACTTATGAAAAAAATAAATTTATTTTCCTACACAAAAATTAGGGTTGTTAAAATGACAAAAAAGGAGGATAATCTAATTTTTAGAGTTTTTAAGCAATTATGCTATTTATTTGCACAAAACAAGGCAGGAATTTAATTCTGAATAATAAGGACCTAAATGTAATTATTTAATATCTATAGATCAAACAATAACAAATGAATAAAATGCAAGCATAAAGATGCAATATTCTCAACAAAACATGCGCAGAGACACGTGCATAAACACACATGGGTGTTACTGCAATTACTCAAAACATTCTCAAATTTATTAACACCTTAAAGATCAAAGGTTGTTATTGCAAAATCACCACAATATCACGTGAATGATTACATGATTACAGAAAGCAAAGATTAAAATGCAATTCAAAGAAACTATGAGGATCTATTTGCAATTGTTTAAATACTGACTGAAAGACACGTGCCTTCACGAGGACTTATTTACAAACGAAAGGAATAGTAGGTGAAATACTGCAAATTTCCCAGTAGCTCATGCGAGGCACTTGAGGAGATTAAAGTGGTGGATGGTCCGGATCAGTGTTTCTAGATCTCATCATGTGGTTCAAGTTTGGGCACAAACGGATGCTCTTGATGGAATATGGAGCCTCCTTCTCCTGGTCGGACGACAGCTGATGGTTGTGCAAGAACAGCTCTCAAGGTGGCCTCCGATGAGATTCTCTTGAGCAGATCTCTCTTGTATGTGCTCGGATCAAGGTTCTAAAGGATGTAATAGATGCCTCGGATGAATCCGCATAAGGTAATGATGTCAGATGCTCTGAATCTCACGGAGGGGAGATCTGGAGGTCATCCTCTCTACGCAGCACCTGACGATGTAATCGAGCTCCAGGTAACTCTCCTTCACTCCTGCAGGTTATTTGAGATGACTCGAAGCTCTAGGAGCCTCGACCAATGGTTATTGACACAAAATCGAAAGGAACTAGCGAGCGAGTGGTAGTATGAATGAGGTGATCTAGTGTGCAATGAAGAACGGGAATTGAAGAGGGGTGATGTGACGAGCGAATTGGGTGTGAAATCGGGTGAAATGAACCTACGATCAAGAAGACCGGAGACTTGGCAGTGAACCTATGCAAATAGATCTGGATCGAGGAAATGAAATGAATTCTACGGATCTAGAGGTTATTTGGTGATGCGAAATGAGTTGACAGAGGAACAACGGTGCTTCAAAAGAGGTGATTTCCTCCAGGTGATCGAGTAAATAGCTTATTAAAAGTTATATATATAATTAAATGTGATTTTGATACATTTTGAGTTTTTATTTGAGAGATATGGGTCTGGGAAATTGGGATTTTGGAATCTTATTCATAGGATAACTTTTATACTGTCTATTTTTTGTATGAAATAAATTTTGTATTTTCTATATATTATTATCTACAACCTTCATGTACAAAGTTTCTTTATTTAAGGTATAAAAAGTGGAAAATAAAATAGGTCCTAAAATTAAATAAATAATGAATTAATAAATGGGATTTTTATTGTATTATTGGCCCTTATCTCCACATACTTTATTCCTTGTCGACCTACTCATCAAGATGCCTAGGTCTCAGGGTTTAGGGTCATAAAATACCTTTGGCATTTTATTTCTTTTTTTCTTTATTCTATAATTCTAGCATTAAAAATAGTAATTTATATAGTATTTATACAACAAAGGGTGAATGTTAATTTGCATAAATTACTGGTATATTTATGCATTCAATCAAGGTTTTTAAGGACAAAATGATAGAATAAAGGTGAAGAAATGGAGATTCATCAGTAAACTATACAATAGGAGTCTGAAACCTAACTTTCACATCTTAACCCGAAAAATATGAAACCACCTTCATTAAATAGCTTATTAAAAGTTATATGTAATTAAGGTGATTTTTATACATTTTGAGTTTTTATTTAAGAAATATGGGTCTGGGAAGTTGGGATTTTGGCTTTTTTAAAAAAGTATAACTTGTACATTGTATGTTATTTTTGTATGATATCAATTTTGTATTTTTATTGTTATTTTTATCTATAACTTTCATGTACAAAATTTCTTTATTTGAGGTACAAAAATTAAAAAATAAAATAGGTCCCAAAAATGAATGAAAGATGAATAAAAGAATGTAATTTAATGGATATATTGGCCTTATCTCTCCCTACTTTATTCCATGTCGATCAAATCAATTCTTGACTTGGTCTCGGGATTTAGGGCCATATAATACCTTTGGCATTTTATTCTTTTTCTTTTATTTTCTTTATTCTATAATTTTGGTATTAAAACAGTATTTTATACACAATAAATAGAACAAATAATGAATGTTAATTTGTACAAAATAATGTTATATACATACATTAGCTATGGTTTTTTAAGTCCAATGATAGAATAAAGGTGATGAAATGGAGATTCATTAATGACCTCATAGGAAACCAGACGGCCTTTGAAGTCAATAAGAAGAACAAGGAGTTGATTAAGGAGGCAAAAAATAAGTCATTCGCTTTCAATGTCAACGAGCAAGCCCCATTTGATGAAGATTTAAATACTAAAGATCTTTTGCTAGAACTTTCAAGAAGTTCATGGGATATAAAAGAGCTTCAAGTCAAAGAGAGAAGACAATGAAGACGCACCAACCTCTTATGAGTACAAAAATAAGGAACATCTTAGAAGAGATTGTAGTCTACTAAAGCATGAGAAGGAAAACAAGAAGGAGCAATCCAACGAGAAATTCAAGAACCATCACAATAATAAAATAATACAAGCAACATGGAGTGACTTAGACTCTAGAGACTCTGACTCAGACTCAAACGATGAAGAATCATCCTGCCTCAAATTGATGGCTTTGGAAGATGAGGCAACTACAGAAATATTTAACTTTTAGATGCTTTTCATGAAGTCTTTGTAGAAATAGAAATATCTAAATTATATAATCAAAAGTTGGATAAAGAGATAAACAAGGAAGTTTTTGAAAAAGAAACTTTTTGTAAAGAATTATCTTTCTTAAAAGAGAATATTACCTTTCTTGAAAAAGAAATTAGTAGTCTTAAGTAAAATTGTGATAAGTTTGTAAATAATCTTTTTGAGGTTTACTAGTGGTAAAGAGAATTTGAATAAACTTCTTAGATGTAAAAGGAAATCTTGTCATAAAAATGGCATATGATTTATTATTAGATCAGAAACTCATAACAAGATGCTTAGTTAAATTGAAGAGAAAAAGGTATAACCCCCATGGACCCAAAAGGTGGGTACTAAAAGATCTTTAAACTTGTTTTGTATATGAAGATAATTTAGATCACACGAAATAGATCTACACACTATCTCAAACTGGATTGAAGGCATCAAAGCTAATTGGATCAAGAATGACGCCAACCTCAACCATTATAGGAAAAAGATGGAGGAAACTGATGGATTATGGATTTAGGATGTTTGAAGCGTATGATAGAAAGACAAAAATCCATTTACCACCTTAGACTACAAAGAAGGATTTTAGTCACAACTATGAACAACCACAAGGGACATATCATAGGTATTGGTCAAGTTGATAAGGGTAAAGCTACTTTTATCAATGCTCCTTTAGTTAATAGTTTAAAGCATTACTTACTTGGAGACAAGATTGTGATTAAAGTCTTTAATATTTTGTTTTCATCGAACTGCTCTAAAATTCTCCATGAATCGAGTAGTGATCCCTTACTAATTGGAAAAAAGGTTTAAAGATATCTATGTTTTAGAGATTATAAAGTATAATACTTATGATTTCTTGGTTAGTAGTAATAATGAAATTAACATTTGGCACAGAAAACTAGGCCACTTACACCCTAAGTACTTAAACAATTTTATTAAGAATAACCTAATAAGTGGATCGTATATAAATAAGATAACCCCCAAAAGTAAAAACCTAGTTTCAACGACTAGACCCCTAGAACTACTTCACTTAGACTTTTTTGTACTAACAAGAGTAGAAAGACTCGGTGATTGTAGATACTACCTTGTAATAATAGATGACTACTCTAGGTTCACGTGGACCATCTTCTTGAAAACTAAAGATCAAATAATAGAATCTTTTATAAAATTTTCAAAATTAGTTCAAAAAAAGAATGAAGAAATCCTTAAAGTTCATAGAGATCACGAAGAAGAATTTGAAAATTAATAATTCACTAAGTTTTGAAAACTTGGAAAAACACAAATATTTTTCTCTAAGAGCATCTCAACAAAATGGAGATGTAGAAAGAAAGAATAGAACTTTACAAGAATGTGCTAGAAATTTATTAATATAATTTCATCTACCCTTTCTTATTTTGAGTTGAAGCTACTAATACTACATGCTTTGTATTAAATAGAGTACTAATATGACCAACCCTTAAAAAGATAAATTATTAATGTTAAAAAGGTAAAATTCCCAAGATAAGCCATTTAAAGTGTTTGGAAGTAAATGTTTCACACTATACATAAAAGATAACTTAGATAAGTTTGATGCTAAATATGATGAATGCATATTCATTAGATACTTAAACTATAGCAAAGCTTATAAAGTTTTTAATAAGAACACCCTAGTTGTGTAAGAAATAATGCATATAAAATTCTATGAAAGTCCACAAGAATTAAATAAATAAGAATTCATTATGGAAGATGAAGAACAAACTTTTATTGATATAACTAAGATAAAAAGAACAAATACACATAATCTACCTAAAGAATGGATCTTTAATTGGGAAAACCCTAAAACTCAAGTAATGTGAGAAGTATGAATAAAGTTAAAACAAGATCTCAACTTGACATTAACTTTGTATTTGATGCTTATATATCTCAAATATAACCAAATAAAATAGAAGAAGCACTAAAAGTTGAATCATGGAAAATAGCAATGAAAGAAGAACTTAAAAAATTCACAAGAAACGAAATACGGGAACTTGTATGTACAGCAGAAAACACCTCAATAATTGGAATAAATGGATTTACATAGCTAGACTAGCTGCACAAGGTTAAAACCAACAGGAAGGTATAGACTTTGATGAAATCTATGCACTTGTAGCCATGCGAGAATCAATTAGGATGGTACTTGCTTATGTTGCTCACTTAGATATAAAACTTTACAAATGAATTTAAAAAATTACTTTTCTTAATGCTTATCTGAAAGAGGAAGTTTTATTAAACAACTACCTAGTTTTGTTGATAAAGATCATCATAAGGTTGTTTATAAATTGACCAAATATTTATAAGGACTAAAACATGCACCAAGAGCATGGTGTGATATATTGAAATCTTTTCTGTTATCTGCTAACTTTGAAATTAGAAAAGTAGACTCAACTTTGTTTACTAGAATTGAAATGGACTTTTCATGGTTCAAATATATGTTGATGATATTATTTTTGGAGCTATTAATGAAGATTTATGTAGAGATTTTACTAAGTTAATGCAAGAAGACTTTGAAACGAGTCTTATGGGAGAACTCAATTTCTTTCTAGGCATGCAAATTCAACTTCTACCACAGGGATCTTCATAAGTCAAATGAAGTTCACTCAGGATCTTCTCAAAAAAAGTAAGGATGAAGAGTACGAAAGGTAAGACAACACTAATGGAAGCTCAAGAGTGGCTTGATATAAATGAAAAAGGTAAGGATATTTATGTGTTTCAATGTACAAGTATGATTGGTTAATTGTTGTATCTTAGCTCTAGTATGCCAGACATACTTTTTAGCACTTGTCTGTGTGTTAGGTTCCAATCGACCCCTAAAGAAAGTCACTTAAAAGCTATAAAAGGATTGAAAGATACTTATAATTATGGCTTATTTTACCCTAGATCACCACATATTGAATTAGAATCTTATAGTGATGTTGATTATGCTGGAAGTAGAATTGATAGGAAGAGTACTAGTGGGACATGTCATTTCCTTAGAAATGTGTTGGTCTCTTGGTTCTCTAAGAAGAAAAACTATGTAGCCCTATCAACAACAAAAGTTGAATACATATCTGACTCTCTTGCATGTTCGAAGTGTTGTGGATGAAGTAGACCTTGAATGAATTTGGATTAAACTTTGAAAAGATTAAAATTTGTGTGATATATAAGTGCTATAAATATTTCTAAGAACCATTATTACACTCTAGGACAAAACACTTTGATATTAGACATCACTTCCTAAAAGATTGTGTTCTAAAAGGGGAAATTTCCCTAGCCTTTGTAAATACAGAAGAACAACTTACTGCTACATTTACTAAACCCTTAAACCTTGATAGATTTGCCTATCTCAGAAGACACTTGAGTTTATGCGAACTTTGTGACATTTTCTAAAAAAGGAGGAGCGTGAATCTTTAAAATAGGAGGAGATAAATCTTTTTGATAATGACAGAAAAGGTTAGAAGTGTTACTGTTTTACTAAAGTATCAAAAGAAAAGGAGAGAGACTAAAAGAAAAAATTAAACAGGAGATAATTATTGCAATAA
Organism: Ottelia alismoides; assembly: GCA_037367405.1. Taxonomy (NCBI): domain Eukaryota; kingdom Viridiplantae; phylum Streptophyta; class Magnoliopsida; order Alismatales; family Hydrocharitaceae; genus Ottelia; species Ottelia alismoides. The sequence continues at coordinate 41,306 of JAZKJV010000517.1, read as the reverse complement.
TATAGATGGAAAGATATTAAATTAACTAAAAAGAAATACATCTGAAAGCATAGAAAAACAAATATAAGTTTTATCATTAGCAAAAATGGAGAGATTTCCAATGACTTAGATTTTACTAATGACCCTATTATATATTATTTTGTAGCTTGACTAACTTTTCAAGTAGAAGCAGTGATAAAAAGTGTAGAAAAGCTATGAAGACAACTCAAAGTCTAATGCATTTCTTAAAGACTCGCTTGAAGGTTCGGGGCTCAAAAATCATATTCCTTAGATACTCAAAGAAAGACTCAATTCTAAAAGCTTAAGTGATTTCAAGATTTAGGATGTTGATGTGATATTTTACATAGTTTTTATTATATGCTGAAAAATTCTTATAATTTTTGCTCTTGATCAGCAAGAAAACTTAAGACATAATCATCAATTTCACAAAATTGAATTTTGGATGTAAGATCGATGGTCTTTTTGATCCTAACCATTAACCTCTTGATGATCATTTTTATGACATGGTTGACCATATTTTTATCTTGATTGATCAACCTTGTTAGACCATCATTTTGACCATGACCGATCACATTTTGAATTTTATACCAACGATCAAATCTGATCAATCACTTTGATTGACCTAATCGATCACTCATGATCAATCACCTTCTTTCTTATGATCATCATTTGTGGATCTTTTAGATCAAATCAAAATGTTGGAATTTTTATTTTTGCATACCAACGGCTCTTTTGAGGCCAACCCTATATAAGTGGCCCTATGGCTCATTATTTGAGATACACAACCAATGTATATCATTCTCTACTCTCAAAAGAAAAGAAAGAGTGTTGTTCATGTGCAATATTCGAGTTCTTACAGTGTTTCTATGTTCTCGAACTCTCTTACATCCAAAGCTATCTAGATATTGAAGTTGTTTATGCTCTCTGTGCACCTATTGTGGTCACCATCATTCTCGAGCATATTCTACATTGAAAGATTGCAATCTTGAGAATTAAAGTTTCATTTCTTAGCTATATTTTTTGTTTAGCATTTTTGTATAGGTATTCAAGATGTGGATTCCTTTCTCAGTGGGAGAAAAAAATTTACTTTGGGGGTTGTCTAAGGAATGGTACAAGTTGTACAAGAGGTTGTGCTACTCTTAGTTTAAAGTAGTGCTAGAATAGTGGAAACATGCTTTGCCGAGAGAGCGAATGGGAAACCCTAGGACATGGTTCTGAAGCATAGTTTTCACCCTCTTGGGTTTCTACATAAAAGTCATTATTCACTGTGGTTTAAATTTCTCTACCTCTATCTTTGTGGTTTGTAATTAATTGTATATTTCACAGTTCACTGCTCCCCCTCGTGTTGGACTCACATGTTCTACCAACCAAGGAAACACCATGGGATTATCCAGTTCCATCAAAAAAACATTTAGCATGTTTCCAAATCCCCACTAGGAGAGGTCTAGCAAATAGAAAGAAGATCGGAATGGAATACAACACATATTTTAGTAGAACCAAGCATCCCCCTCGAGACAAACATGTGGCATGCCAACCTACGAGCCTATTCTCTACCCGCTCCACCACGGTCAACCAACCAGAACGTCATAACCACCCACAAACTAGAGGTGATCCTAGGTAACTGAAAAGAAGGGCACCACATTAAGTGCGTAAAGCGACCACACATGCTAGCACCTCTTCCTCTGTCAAGGTAAAAGGGACAAAAATTAACTTATCGCCATTGATGATGAGGCCCGAAATTTATCCAAAAATGTCAAGTACAATCGAGATCCCCTCTACCTCTCGGGCATCTCCCTCCATGAAGAAGATCATGTCATTTGCATATTGGAGGAGAGGAATCGAAACACTGCCCAATCTATACCCTGAACAGAAGTCCCCATCCATTACTCGATAAACCATCCGAGATAAAGCATTAGCCACTAACACGAATAGTAGAGGACCTAGTGGACTGCCCTCCTTGACCACTCTTTGCGGTTAAAAATCACCTTTTTGGCGCTTGTTCACCAATACCTAGCAAGAAGTCATAATCACACATCTCTTCATCCAAGTAATCCACTAATCCAGAAAATCACATTGTGAAACAGATGCCCAAATGAAGCTCTAATTACATAATCATAGGCCTTAGAAAAATAAACCTTCCAAAGCAACCTGCTAGTCCTCTTTCGCTTCCAATCCACAACAATCTCTGATGTAATGACCACACTATCTGTCTTGTATTGATCATGACTAAGTGTTGTCCATGACTATTTAATAATCAAACTCAAAACCACACGAAGTCGATTAGCTAAGACCTTAGCCATAATAAGGTTCATGCCATTTGACAAGTCAATAGGGGCAAAAGTCCTCCACACTCTGGCCACATTCTTCTTCAGGAGCAGAAACAAGAGAGAGTGGTTCAGTTGCTCAAAGCCTTGGTTCGGTCCCCTCAACTCTCCCACCACTACCGCTACATCATGTACAACTAAGTCCTATAATTCATAAAAGAATAAAATTAAAAATCCATCTAGCCATGGCAATCTATCAACATTCAGATCAAAGACAGCAACTCGTGCCTCCACTGTTGTGAAAGTAGGAAAGAAGCCTTAGTTAGTCGAGGGACATCCTTGCCTAGCCATCACCCCTCCCACCCCATCCCACTGAAATCTCTTGTTGACATTTCGGAAGTGATCAATTACCACATTTGTAATGGCATGTGCACCTTCAACTCGAATACTCCTAACCTCAATGGAGCTAATAAAGTCGTGTCATCTTCTACCATTGGATACATCGTGAAAGAAATGAGTATTAGCATCACCCTCTCTTAAACAAATCTATATGGACCTTTGTCTCCACTCTACCTACTTGTTAATCCTCCTCCTCAAGAATCCTATGATGAACATCCCTCTCAATTCTTTCCTCCCTATCCAATTCATGAGAGTCCTCAAGATGGTCCAACGTAACCACCATAGATTGCGCCAAAGCCCTCCTCTCTTTTCGTCATGCTTTCAGATATCTTTTTGAAAGTACAACAGCATCATCCTCAAAGCTCCAAGACAAGCAACTGTCTCATGAACCAGAACCAGAAGGCTACACTTCCACCCAAAATGCAATCACCTGCTCACAAAACCCCTCTTCCAACAACCAAGCATGCTAAAAGCAAAACATAGAACCAGGTCGGGAGGCCTCCCCTGTGTCCCAACATATGGGAGTGTGGTCCTAATGTGAATGAGGTAGGGAGAGAACTGAAGCGAACAGGAATGCCTCCAAGTAGGATTGTGCATGGTTCATGGATTTCACGGTTATCCGACCCGATCCGTATGGATCGACTCTAAATCAACTGGTATCCAAAGAATCACATTGGATCGGGTATCCAACCCTGTTTGACCTTGACATACAGGCTCCGATCTAATGGCCCGCGGATAACCATGGGTCAACCCATCGCATAAATCCTCCAACCCGGACGATACCTATGGGTCTACCTAGGTGGTATTCATGCAAATGGACGAGCACAGATATGGCTATATATGTTACCATATCCTTATCCGTCTTTTAATATGAATAGGGATATCGATACATATATTGACGGATATGAAATCTAGATGGTACCATATCTTTAAAAAATAGATATGTAAATCGGATACTAATGAGCGTGTGTATAATATTAGAAATACTTTATGATAAATGTCCTTATATCATAAAAATCATACCAAATATATTATATATATGAACAGATTTACGGATACACATATAGATTTTTATAGATATCCAAATGATATATGTATTCGTATTTATTTTAAAATGGATACTGACACGGATGTCAAAATCTTTGTAAAATAGATATTGATATATCCATTTCCATTTATATTAAATTTTGTCAGGTGTGCCAGTTGGCTCTATCAAGATAGAGGTAGGTGTGTCTTAGGTGCAGCTCAAAACGGTTAAGATTTATGTCCGATCCGTCACCATATCCGACCTGCAAGCAATCGACAACATTGCATGTTTCGGCAGTGACGTTTGGGTGGGGTGGGTCTCTTTCTTCCACTGCTTTATTTCCCATGTTTTATACGAAATTACCTTTCTTTTCATTCAAACCACATTAATATGTTCCATATTTGAAGAAAAAGATTAAAATTTTAAAATCATCAATTTAATCATAGTTAGATAAATAGGAACGTAAACTTCATAATTAAGAGAAATTTTATGTTTGAACATTGGAGATGTCGAAATAGAATAGAAGTCCGTACCAAAGCGGCACCTCGAATATCGATATGAAATTGTCCCATTCTATATCAATATGTAAGTGTCAAATTGATATACCCGTTTGCCATCTGGCATATTCATTTGATACATATTTTGACTCCGGACATTTAAAATTTAAAATATAATAGCAAATTTGTAGTTTTTGATTTTTTTGTCATTTGTTTTTAACACAAAATCTTATTTTAGAAGCTTTAACAAATTTTGTTTGGTTTGCATCTAATTCTTTATGATCCATGGATACTCACGGGTAATCTAATATCCAATGGGTATCCAATCTAATGGATAACCATTTTGATTGGAACAGGTTGACCCGTTGATCCAATATCATGGATCGGATCGGGTCAACTCCAAATGGAGCGGGTTTTCGTCCAATGAACACCCCTACCTCCAAGAGCTCCAAAGAACCCAGGAACCTGTCCAACAGAGAATGTGAGGTTGAGTTCCTTCAGGTGTATTGAGGATTCAATGCATCTAAGAGTTTCAATGAAGAGCCATTCAAAAATTCACAGAATGCCTGGGATCCATGATCCGAACCACCCCTCTCACGCCAATGATATGTCGCTAAAAGGGTGATATTATTGAAGTCACCCCCAATGAGCCATGGAAGATCAGAGAATATGACCGTCATCAAAAGTAGTTCCTCGCAAAGTGAGACAATCCGGGGCTCGAAATTAATCTTCATATGGATGTGTCCCACACCTCCAACTTTGTCTCCCGAAGACATACCACATCTGCATGTTAAGTGCTTAAAAGCTCCTCGTTGTTCTTTGCTTTTCCAGTTGTCCGTGCCCTGGATCTAAAATCATTGCAAATATAGAAAAAGCAGCTGCAATTTTGTTCTTCAACATGTTCTACAACCATTGTGTATGATAGTTTTTCTAGCTATCTGAAGAATCATTCTAGCTGAAGAGGATCTATATATTATTCGAGACTCACATGTTATGGATAGTTTGACTTTTCGATTCTTACAATCTTTCCTGACATTGACACCATATGAATGCTTGAATTATTATGGAGTGTTTGATTGTTTGGGAATTTTTTAATTGGTTTTTCAAAGAGAAAGGTGTAAGTTAATTCCTAACAAAAATACATAGCAATAAATATGAGCTAAATTATTGAATAAGGATGATTTGGATTGTTTTCTTTTGAGTATTTTATCAATACAATAAATGATTATTGAACTTTCAATACACCTATGTGGATTATTCTATGAGGCTGAGCTTGAAATTAATCAATTTTTAAAAGATACCCCTTATTTAACATGTAATGCAAACATTATTTTTCCAGAAGTTGATATCAAACTATCAAAGTCATTTAAACTGGAGCGAGGTTCTCGAATTTAATGCACTTTGCCAACTTAAAGACCTAAAGCGATCCACCTCCAAAATAGAATTAGAATTGCTCAATAAAATCACGTTCAACAAAATTAACATTTGAGATAAGATGATCACGAGTACTATTTATGCTATTTGTACTATCCCATGAGAGAAGCACCATGGTCGTACAGATGGTGACCTTCTCACGAGAATTCCAAATGTCACGTCGTCCATTTGCCACTGCAATAATAACAGAAGATACCGGATTCCATTGGAGGTTGTTTATGTCGACCTTTGGGAGTTTGAAGGGTTCTTCAGCTGGTGGCTGCAACAAAGGATACGTGTACATTATTAGTATCTTCAAGCCTGTTAAGGGGCATCTATTGACTCAATCATTTTGTCATAGGAATTTTATATTGAAATTTCAATTTTCTTGTATAGTCAACGGGCTCCTTGTATCTCATTTTTCTCTCTTTTTTTATTTTTTTGGAAAATAAAAATATGTATTTTCATCACATACCGATCTAGCATGCTCTTCAAATTGCGTTAGAAACAGAAATCCATATGTCACCCATCCAGAACAGGTCGATTACAGCAATTCTATGATCGTTAAAATTACATAATCTAGATTAATGGCGTATGAGTCTCTGTTTCTGACGAAATTTGAATGGCATATCATGGGGAATATAGTGATCAAAATATATATTTTTATTTTTCAAAAAAATAGAGAAAATAGAGCGGGAGCAATCCATTAGCTACTCTCGGGGAGCAGTCTCATCTCTCTCTCTCTCTCGATATATATAGGAGGTCTTTCAAATGAGACGTGGTCCTTCTGTCCCTAAGGAAGGTTAACGATATGGGCCATCAGATTCAAATCCAACAACACCTTCAATTTTATTGCCCAAAAGGATATTTTGATCATCCTCTTTTGCATTAATTATTTATATCATTTAATATTTCAAAGTAGTAAATTTAGCTAGATTTATATTTGATATTTTTTTCGCAATATCATATTTAAATAATATTCAATTTTATGCTGGACGATATTATGTGAGGCAGATGTTTGTATCCTCATGTGACTTTTTTGTAGAATCTGTGGTTCTTTTTGTAATGATTGTACGTTTTTTGTAGAATCCGTGGTTAATTCAAAATTCATAAGTTATTTGTAAAATTTATATGGTTCTTTGTAGAATACAATTCATATTAGCAATTAATGCATGATTCTTTGTAACGATTATATGGTTTTTTGTAGAATAAATTTTATACCATTCTTCATAAAATTGCAGAGACATTCACGTCAAATTGATAAGTAAAATACAAATCATATATGTACAATACTCATCCACAATGTATAATGTACATCCAAAATGTGTAATACACATCAGATATACGAGATATATAAAAAAATACATTTGTTATTCGCACCAAATTGTTATGTAAAAATACATATCATATATGTAGAATACACATCAAAATTGTATAATACACACCAATATTATATAATACAAAATAAAAAATGCATTTTTACATAACAATTCCGGGCCACCCCCTTCCGCATTGCCGATGAGGTCGGGAATTACACCGTGAACCACTCCATGTCGACGTTGGAGACGGAGATGGAAGGTCTTCCAGTAGAGTCGCAAGATCATTCCCTAGTAGCTACACGTGCCACCGACTTTCGTCTTGCACATGAGGTCACGCATGATGTTGGAAACCGTTTCAAGAAGCATCCAATCATCATATTCATGTCGACGCTGAAGATGAAGGAGAAAGGAACATATGTTATCATCATACGGATGCCTCTATCGAGGAAAGAGGAACCTCCTTTCGGTCATGTAGATGGTGAAGACGGGGATGAAGTTGGCAAGGAGGTTGACAATACATGTGATGACGACGGAGACGATGCTTGTGATGTGCACGCGACGAATACGAGTGGCGGGCGGAGACGGAGACAAGCCAAGTCCGATGTCCACCTCTTCCTCCCGATTTTTTTATGCGTGATTTTGAAATTTGAATAGAGAGATTAAGATAGAATTTGATGAGGGGATATTTAGATGGTTAGATACTATATTTAGATAATGAATGATGACCAAAATAGGTTTTTTGATTAATTAAATAATATTATTAACATAACATTTATAATAACCGTCCGATTAATTACGATTGGGTGGGATCGTTGACCTTCCTTAGGGATGGAAGGACCACATGCCATTTGAAATATATATATATATATGAGACCTTTCAAATGAGGTGGGGGCTTTCCTGAAATTGTAAAAGCTAATGTGGATTTAGTAAAAATTCTATAACAGTTTTGTAAAAGTATAAACTGCACATTGTAAAAAATGAATTTTGTAAATATAGCATCCAAATTTAAATTAACATTTCCATTCAATATAATAATATTTTCATAATTTTATTTCACTATACATGTTGTTTAATAGTTATTGTTATATGTATGAAACAAGAAATTGTAAAATATATTGGGAAGATGCCTAAATTGAGGGTGGCTCACCATATACATGGTGAGATCCCGCTTCATTTGAAGTTTCTCATATATATATATATATATATATATATATATATATATATGGTGCACTTGAATTGAGGTGACACCTTTCCTTGATTATGGAAAGGTGTCATCTTAAGCCGTTGGATGATGAGTGTACGGGTGATATTGAAACCACTAGGTGGTTTTTCGTACCAACTAACATTCCTAAATCAAGGCGGATTAAATTAGTGCTAATTTAATCAAATCCACGTCATTGAACATTCTATATTTAGCAAAAATCCGAGAAGTATACATTGTAGTTTGCAGAAAATATGATGGAATAAACGCTTGCATTTTGAAATAATTGTTATCAATTTACAAAAGATGGATATGTTTTACAATCATGTGCTGTAAATTACAAAAAACATAATCACTGATGTACAGGAAAAAAGCTCAAATTCAACAAAATTGGTGTATTACGTATAGTTATGTTTTCTATAATGGTCTAATTAATTGATGTACACGTGGAAAATATTCCTATAATGACGGATTTTTTGTTACAACTATATTTTCAAATATATCGGATGTTGTATATTGCGAACGCTTTATATTTTATACACGTCATATGCATATTATTTTTAGAAGGATTTAAATATGAGCTATATTTTTAATCTGTAAATTACAAAATACACGTCATAGTACATGCTGAATCTCATTTCATCCAATATTCTGTAGAAGCAATATTTGTAAATTGCAACATTTTCTTGTAAATTTTGTAGTCTCTTTTGTAAACCACATTTGATTTATTTTGAAAATTTTGCAGTCTTTTTGAGAACATTATGTGGGAGTAACGTTTGTAAAATGTGATATTATTTAGTAAATTTTATGGTCTCTTCTGTAAAATACATGTGATTTTTGTAAAATAGACTTTTTATTATTAATGTATAAATTATTTTATATGTCCATCCAACGTGTTTCCCAATATCATGTGTCCATTGAAATTTATCATCCATTGTATACTTTTTGTAGATTTTGTAAAATCCACGCTCTCATTTAACAATTATGTGCTAATCTGCAAAATAAAAAATCAATCAGTAGTTTATCATTTATTTCTAAAAAAGAATAACATGTAAAATATACATGCAGAATTGTAAATCAATGAATCAAAATATAAATTATACAATCAATTATGTAAATTAGTAGATCAAAAGGTAAAATATACCATCATATTTGATATTTAATCACGAATTCAATCTATTGATACAATCAATCTATTTGATAATGTCTATTGAATTCAATCTATAAATAAAAATCAAAAGAAAAAAATGAAAAGTGTGATGAACTCAAAAGTACATGGGAAACCAAATTTACAAATAATTGAATATTCAGAAAATATAATTGAACTCAAAAGAATAAAAAGTATGCTGAATATTCCAGAAAATATGATTGAATAAAGCCTCGCGTTTTGAAATAATTGTTATCAAATTACAAAAGATTGATATATTTTACAATCATGTGTTATAAATTACAAAATCGTAATAACTGATGTTCAAAAAAACACCCAATCATAACCATTACTGAATCGGGAATAGTGATTAAAAATTAAAATAAAGGTGAAACTTTGATAATTGGAGAGATGAAATCAAAACAGAAAGAAAAAAAATCAAAATCCAAATAAAAAACAAAAGCAGTCTAAAATAACTTGGAACTTGATTAATAGATGAATAAAAAGAATAAGAAAACATACTAAGAACATACATCATCCTCTGTGCACAACCACCTCATGTTGGTCCATGCATCATCGTCATCGTGCATCGTCATCGTCACACACCACCATCATCTCCATGCACATCCGTCGCCTCTACGTCGAGGGAGGACGAAGATCTGGAGAGGGAGCAGGCCCTCATCGAATTTTGTTTTGGAAATTTCGAGTAATTGAGAGGCTTGATTACAATGGATGCTATACTTAGAAAATAAATTCGACTAATTAATGAGCAACGAGATAATGACGCAACTAAATAGAATATTCAAGTTTGTTTCTAAAAATAGTGAATTGGATGTTATTTGGATGGTGGTTTCGGGTTTAATTTGGTGATTTTGTTTATAACCGTTGATCAAGATCTAACGGATTTTATGCAATGTCATACCGTGGTTGTGGTGAGGTGCCACCTTAATTCAAGTTTTCCCTATATATATGTATATATATATATGAGGAAAGGGATCATACTCCATGGAATAGGTAACTTACCTACTACATTCTCATTTTTGTCATTTTTTTTTGAAAATGCTTCCATGGATGTTCATAACTACATCCCTCTAACATGCCATTCAAATTTTGTTAGAAACAAATACTCATATGCCCTCCATCCAGAAGTGGTAATTTTAATGGTCTCAAATTTGCTGAAATCGACATCTTCTGAGTGAAGAGCATATGGGTCTACAAAACTTGAATGACATGTTCGAGGGATATAGTTATGAAAATCCATGGAAGCATTTCAAAAAATAAAAGAAAGTGTTAAAAAAATAAGAATAAAGTATGTAACTTACCTATACCTACTCCATGAAGTAGATCCCAGCCCCACTTCTCTCTCTATATATAATGGCAAATATTATTCTATATTTTACACTTGAATTTATCGACGGATGGTATACTTTTAGAGTTTGGATTTAGTAGATGGTATTTATGATGATGGCTTGCATTTTAATGAAAAATGCAATGATTGAAAATGTGTGACATTTTTGTTACTATAGCCCAAAAATGTGATTTTTTTATGAGGACATTCTTTATATTTATCCCAAACTTTCTGATCCCTGTGTAATTTACCGTATATTATATGTTATAATTTACCGTATATCTCATTGACATCAATTGCACTCAAATTCCATGAGATGTTTGATAAGATTGGGAAAGAGATGTGGGATTGGCATTATCCCTAGTACTGTAGTTTAGTTCCTATCTATGATACTAATATATAAAATTGTTTTTTAACATAATAAATCTCAATGGTACAATGGAGTAACATGATTACCAAGTTGATCATGCGGTGGTCTTAAGTATGCAGTCATTTTAGATTTTTTTTTAAATTTTGCTTTATAAAAATAGCATATATCATCTTGTATTGATACATTGGTTACGATTTTTCAAATTTCGTGTTAAACAGAGACTTTTAAGACCTCCATCCAGACATGATCGATTTCAACAGTTCTGTGACCGTTAAAAAATGAATGTCTAGATGAAGGTCGTAGGAGTCTCTATTTACACAAAATTTGAATGACATAATATAGGGATAATATTCACGGAAGAAATTTTCAAAAAAATAAAAATATGGAAAATAGGTCGGGGGAGCGAAGTTAGCTCTCCATAGGGGCAGTTCCATTTTTCCCATATATATATGTGTGTGTATGTATGTATGAGATGGAGGGCTCACCACAAAATTGGTAAGACCCCATCTCATTTGAAATTTCTCCTATATATATATATATATATATATATATATATATATATATATATATATATATAGACACACACACATTATTGCTTTTTAACACAAATACGCATTAGTATAGTTGTGGTTAATAATTTGCGTGTCTTAAGTTTAATCCCTCATACAAATTTTCGTTGCTTCTTTAAGTGAATTTGATTTTTATAAAAATAGTATATATCACCTTGCATTGGTGCATTTGTAATGATGCATCGCAAATTATCTTACGGTTTGAGTTTGACCCACAATTTAATACATTGTAGCAAAATTCAAATAATATCGATATGTTTGAATACACAACTTTTAAATTTATAGAGGAACCTGACTATGATGTTGATATGGACCAATAAATTTTTTAGATCTGAACTTGATATGAATCACTCACTACACTAAAATAGTGATTTTACTAGCACAAGACCGCGACAACTAGTGGTGAGTTTCAGGTCGTATTATGAAATATGACCACAATCCCACCACAAGTAGTCGCATATGTAAATATGCAAGAAAAAAATGTGGACGGTCAATTTTGTGCCTCATATGTGACCACCAGTAGTCCCTCATTTGTGTTCGCAATTTCTGAAACATAAACAGAAGAAGAACCTCATTTCTCCCTTTACCAAACTCAAAACCCTCCTCTTGCCCGACGAAGGTGACTCTCCAACCTCCTCCCTCTGTCCTCCTCCCTCCGTACTCGGTGAGACTCCTCCCGACAACCCTCACTGAGCACCGATCATCCTCTCCGTGGTCATCTCCAACGTCATCATCTCCTATGTGTATTTTCTTTCATCTTCTCAACCTCCACCAGCTCCTTCTTCCCTTGCAACTCTAGCCAAGCACCGGTCAACATCGTAAGAGGTATACTAACTAGGCATGCCTCTTGTATTTTCGTACTTTAATTTATACATTTAGTTAATGAGAGCTTTGTTACTTCTTGTACATGTTAACTTTGTTATGCAGTATGTGTGTTAGATGAAATGCCTAAAAGAAACATTAGATGTTTAGTGCATGTATTTATGCTTGGTACTTGTTTTCTTATCTAATTCTTTTAGAAAAACATCCTTTTCTACTAAATTAATTGACACATAGTGTGTATGTGTGTTCATGTGTGTATGAATGTGTGTGTTGGTGTGTATGAGAGAGAGAGAGAGAGAGTGTGTGTGTGTGTGTGTGTGTTTGTTGGTGGGGGTGTGTGTACGTGTGTGTTGATGTGTGTATGAACATGTGTGTGTGTGTGTGTATGAATGTGTGTGTTGTGTGTATGAGAGTTTGTATGTATGCATGTGTGCGTATGTGTGTGTGTTTGTGATTGTGTTGCTGGGAGTGTTGGTGTATGTGTGTATGTGTGTTGGTGTGTGTGTGTGTGTGTGTGAGAGAGAGAGAGAGAGAGTGAGTGTGTATGCATATATGTGTGTGTGTGTGTGTGTGTGTGTTTGTGTTTACGTGTGTTTTAAGTGGGTGTGTATATGTTGGTGCATTTGTGTGAGTTGTGTGTATGTATCTTAATATTTATGTAGTTTGTGGTAATGTAGATATCATCGTATTTTTTTACAAAAGTAAGTATTGTTAATATGTGTACATGTGTGTGTTTATTCAATATCAGTGTATAATGTGAATGTCATTGTAATGTGATACTAATTCAATATTAAATGCATGTTATTTATCCGTTAGATTGACCCAGCATATAGAATGTATTTTATGATATTGTACGAAACCACACAAAATATCATTCACATACATGTGTCCTTCCATAGTAGATCAAGTATTTCCCTACACAATGGGAGGCGTATGCAACATATTTTGAGAATTGATGCCCCCATCATATGTTATATTTTTTCACATCTATCGGGTTCTTAGCTTTACAAGCTAAGAAATGTCCCTCACGTCATCATACGACTCTTGATGTCTATTTTGCAAGTACATGGGTAAGGGTAGGATAGGTTAAGATAATATACCGAATCGGCCCATATCGAAACTCAATTATCTCCAGTGTTGTTATATTCAAGCGGTGTCACTCGCTCGTATAGTTCAACATCGTCTAAAATTCTCAAGATAATTAAACAATCTAATAACTGCGACAGAAAAGATAAAACAAACTCCATTCACTCGATCATGGGAAAATATGTATGTATGTATGTATGTATGTATGTATGTATGTATGTATGTATGTATGTATGTATGTATGTATGTATGTATGTATGTATGTATGTATGTATGTGTCCAAGGTATGCAAGTGTGGATGAAAGAGTGTATGGAGCAATGCAACCAAGGTGGGTGGTCATTACAAGCATGGGATATATAGGTATGTAAGCATGTATTTTTTGTATGAGGTGTATAGGCACGCATGTGTGTATGTAAATGTATAGGTGTGTGGATGGCTAAGCAAGAGGTGAGCGGCTATGGCAGTACGATATATTTATAAATTCTAGTAAAAATGTAAGTATGCATGTGGATATCTATCATTTTTTATGTATGGGTATGCATATGTGTAAGGGCATCTAGGATATGGATAAAAATGCTAGTAAGAATGTAAGCAAGAGTATTTAATAAATGCTAGTAAGAATGTAGGATATGAGCATGTGATGCTTGATTGTGAATGCGGATATACTTGTGATTCTTGATTGTGAATGTGGAAATACTTGTGAGCTTAATAAATGCTCTTTTTTCCCACGATGATGAATAATCCATGACTTTTTATCGTTATTACTTGTATGATGAGCAGTCACATGTTTGACATGGCTCACCACTTGCGACGACGACATAGCATTCATGTATGCTAAATCTGGGAAGATCTGCATGAGGAAACAATATCGAGGATCTAATGTTTGTTGTTTCAAATCAACCGGGGTATTCTGAGTGGCCTCTTTCTGATTGATTTCAATTAATGTTTTACATATTGTAAGTTTTCGTTCTCTTTGGAGTTTATCCTTAAACATGCAAATACACCTATCGAGATGATGATTGCCCAAATTCTCAAAGAGCGATCGACATTGTGGCACTGGACATGAATGGGCAGCTACTACGGTGGTGTGGCTTAACCAACGGATGCGACAACAATTGGCACATGAGGAAGTTGTTATTTGAGCGAAATTTTTTACACCATGATTTTTTTTAATTGAGCAGTATCTTTCTAATGATTTATTTCGATTAATGTTCAAATATAGTAAGATCCTTCCCTTTTTTTACTTCACCCAACTCATTTTCCTCAAGGAAAAGCTCTTCCTCTTCCATCTCCAACCAGTAGTGACCGCCTCCACCATCACATTCTCTTGAGAGAGAGAGAGAGAGAGAGAGAGAGAGAGAGTGTGTGTGTGTGTGTGTGTGTTGTGTTAGGGTAATATGTATTTTGAATATTCATGTGCTTGGTGTTAATGCAATGTTGACATGAATGTAAGAGTGTGTGAGGAATATATGTATGCATATGGGTGTGTTTGAGATTATGGAGCCTCTTGTTGAATGTATAAATGTATGTGTATGAGGAATATGGGTATGGAAACTGTCTCCGGTTGGATGATATGGTTATCATATATTAACTACGAATAAGAGTAGTGATAAGCATGGTTACTATTCTTAAAATCGTTGGATTTAAGATTTAGTTTTTTTTATTGTCATCTTATATGATGAAAAGAAAGCAGTGATGATCATTACTTCCAGCACCTTCGTGTTTCTGTTGAATGGACAGGGATTCTAACTCAAATGACATGGCAATTTTCTATGTCTTTTAAGAATTCATTTGATTCTTTTAAGGAACCATTTTTCAACCTTTGGGTGGCTATCATGTATCCTGTACGATCAATAATAATGTTGAGCATTATTATCACTCTTACAATTATTGCATTTATGATAAGTTTGTTTCGTATCACAAAATATGCTTTGAAGAGAGTATATATTTTGTATTTGGTTGAATGTGTATGGATTGTAACTTAAATGGTGTGGCAATTTTGGATCTCTTTTAAAAATCCATTGGATTCTTAATACAACAAACTCATGCGAGAGTAATTCTGACTACATTTTTTTAAAATAAATAATGGCGGTTGTTACTATTAGTATTTGTGTTCTTATCGAAAAGATGTTTTATAGTTCTCAAATGGCATGGCAATTTAGGCTTTCTTGGAAGATGCCATGATATTTTTTATATTTGTACGATGCTAATGATCGTGGTTAGGATGGGTTATCTTCAAGTAACCACAGACTTGGAAAAGAGATATTTTCTTAATTTGATGAAGTGAACCTAGTTATGTATGACGAATAAGTGTACTGCTGAGCATGGTTACTATTCTCAAAGTCGTTGAATTTATGATATGGCTTTTTAGTATCATTTAATATGATGAAAAGAGTGCAGTAATGATCAATATGTGATTTGTGTAACAGTATTGTTTTTTTTAATCGGATGAAACACTAGATATAATTCATAATGTGATTTCTTCTCTAATATGTGATTTTGTTGCCATATGTGATTTTTTCCTTATTTCAGACTTGTGCAAAGATGAGGCATCTTGAGGGAATACCCAAAGGTGATGATTATTATTGTGGTGATTGTTAGAATCCTACATATGATTTATTCCTCAACCATCTACGAGAAGATGGAAAATCATATATGATAGAGATGTCAGATCTCAAAAATAGCTTGATGACCCTTATAAAATATGAGAAAGATGATTGGTGTGATGAGGATGAGGATGATGACGACAATGAAGATGACGACCAACTTAGGATCATGACGCAGCGTTCGGTTCATTACAGAGTCATCATTCATGAAAGGGATGTCAAGGTGGATAAGAGAGCAAAGAGGAAGAGGCAAAGCCAATGAAGGAAGGAAAAGGGGAAGAGCATCCTTCATCAATGGAAGAAGTGAAGGATTTGATACTCGATGGCATGTAGTAATATGTAACTTATATTTTCGTATTCACAACTCTTTGTCATTAACATTATGCTTCTAAGTTCAAATTATTCTTGCGATATATTGTGTTGTGATGTATGTGAATGTGGAACACCTTGTGATGCTTGATTGTGAATGCGGATATACTTGTGATTCTTGATTGTGAATGTGAATATACTTGTAATGATTGATTATGAATATAGATTATATGGAATGAATGTATTCTTGTACATGTACAATTTTTATATGCTTATACATGTATAGGTAATCACAGGGGAAATGTAGAACAGAACCAAGTAATAAATTTTTTGTTATAATATCAATAAATGCGACTACATGTTGTCTCTTATGTAGTCGCATTTGGTGCATTTTCTATATATTAACAATAGATATTACAAGCATCGGGGATCACTGTGCTCGCACACTACGAGAACAATACGACCACAAGGTGGTCGTAATCGATTTGCAGTCCCCATGTGCGACCACAACTTTTTCGACTACTTGTATTTGTGCATAGAAAGGGACTACATTCATGCTAGCATTATCTACAATTCTTGTAATGACTAATCTTTTAGATTATTACAAAGATTTTTATATAAATATTAATGATGCACAAATGCTAATCTATTTTACATAATTGCACGCAATAGGAAAACAACCAGATGTAGTTATAGATATAGATATTTATGCTATTTTATATGTGTCTATTTTAAAATGTGTAAGAATGCAGATGTATGGATATGAAAAACATGTGACCATCAAAGCAATGCGAAGTTATAAAATTTTATCAAATAAAGTTATGGATGTCTTTTTTTAAAGAACAAAAGGGCTTCCCATATAGGTGTGTGCCCAAAAACTTCATCATTCAATAACTTAGAAACCAGATTACAAGCTTGTATCAGACCTCACACCACACCACTACAACAAAGTTTATCACATCACTCAGCTATCATTAAGCACTTTAACATGCGCCACCACATTCTCATCGCACATTCTGACTCCTTGATATCGCCCAAAGGAGTGCCAAGTACCCAGACTGTTCCCTTTCCGATCCCCTCTAGTCCTCCCCAATGAACTCCCAGAATTCCTCCATCATATTCCAACTAAGCGCCTCACTCTCAAAGATCGTTCAAGTCTACATAGAAGACCTACACATGAAAGAAGAGGTGGTCAACATCTTCCACCCCCATTTGACACCGAGAGCACGATGATCCGACGTTTGTAATGAATCTCACCACCCTGTCCCCTGTCAGAAGTCTACCTCTTCTGCACAACCACAAAAATACCTTCACCTGCATCGACACTCTCCAGCTCCGAATTCTTCTGCAGTCCGCCACAGGGTCACCCAAATCCAAAAGCGATGTACCTTTCATAAACTTGTAGGCTTTCCTAACTAAGAAGCTCCCGTCCCACCAACAACAGCAATCATTGCCCACAGTGGGCCCAGCTACACCACCCAGTATCTCAAGCATCAACCCTAGTTCCTCTGTCCTTTGGTTCAAGAGACCAGCATAGAAAGCAGGGAGGAAACAATGACTATCCCAAGCCTCAGCCACAGAGGTGCCAGGGGTAGCAGTAAGAGCCAGCAACAGCGAGAAGAGCTCCCCCAGCACACCACCTTTGAACCAATCATCCAACCAGAACCTGAATCCTAGCTCGCCCCCAAAATTAGCCTCAATGAAGTATAGACCTCCTGCACAAGACCACCGATGCCTCTCCAAAAGGAAGAAGGTGCCTGACCCAAATCCTCAATGTTGGGAAACTTAGGCCCCAGCCTACAAATCCTACGAACTTACGGAGCATGAAGAAAACCGGGCTATCACAGTCCCCCAAATCCAAGCAATCCGTTTGTAAAAAAGCACCTTATTCATCTCCTCAAGGCTATGGAGACCGAGACCCCCATACTCCTTCGCACAGGTGATTGACTTCCAATCAACTAGTGGAAACCCACCGGACCTCCATAAAGCAGCCCAAAAAAACCTTCGCATAAGGCCCTCAAGCCTCTTTCTTACCCTAATCGGCAGCAACTTCGAGGAGAGAAAAAAGATCAGGATCATAGAGAAAGCTGACTTCAGGAGAACCAACCTCCTACCCTTAGAGAGACACATGGCCTTCCAGCCAGCCAGCTTCTACTCCACCTTTTCCACAACGGGGCCCCAATCCACTACCCTTATCTTACCAGCTATCAAAGGGACACCATGGTACCTAATAGGCAGGTCGACATGAGGGGACCACAACCACCCTACACAGATCACAACCTCCTCAGCTGACATCGTAAAAGAGACGAACTTTGACTTCTCCATGTTAATCTTTAACCCTAACACTCCCTCAAACAGATCAAGGACCGCCGATACAGCTTGATAGTTCGATGGCTCACCTTCCACAAACAGAATCGTATCATCCGCGTATTATAGGACAGGAAGAGAAATCTCCTCCTTCGAGTACCCCTGAAAGAAATCCCTAGTAACAACACGATCCACCATAATCGTCAAGGCATCTGAGATAAGGATGAAGATCAACAGCGCAAGCGAGCATCCCTGATGAATCCCCTGTTGTGGCTGGAAGTAGTTACCCCTCGGATGCCCGTTCACCAACACCGCACTAGACGTAGTAGTAACACACCTCTTCATCCAAGCAGTCCACCTAGGTGGAAATCACGTCTATGAAGGGAGGCACATATGAAGCGCCAATCCATGACGTTGTAGGCCATAGAAAAGTCCACCTTCCATGGAACGTCCTTCATCTTGCGCCTATGCCAATCAACCACAATCTCTGACGCCATCACCACAATATATAGCAACTGCCTACCTGGAAGGAAGGCACTTTGTGTTGGCGAGACAATCATGCCCAACACCTTCTTTAGACGGTTAACTAACAACTTGGCCAATATCAAATAGATCGTGTTTGAAAGAGAAATTGGCATATAGTCTTCAACTCTTAAGGCCCCATCCCTCTTAGGGAGCAAAAAGATGAAGGACCAGTTGAGCTTCTAGAACCCACTATTTCCCTCCAAGAATTCCTACACCACTGCCATAAGCTCCCCTAAATGAGATCCTGAAATTCCCTGTAGAAGAACACAGGGAAGCCATCTAGACCTAAGCATCCATCCGGATTGAGAGAGAACAGTTCCTCTCGAACCTCCTCCAATTTGACAGATCTCGTCAAAGCCTCTGCGGCACCTTCAGAGATGCACCTCACACCAAGCCCCATCTACCTAGAACGTAATGTGGAGTTCTCATGCTCATGGATTTGAAATAGCCTATGATAGCCCTCGTGAGCTCCTCCTCCCCACTAACCCCCCCCCCCCCCCCCCCAATCTTAATGGAGTGAATGAGGTTGTGCCTCCTCCTCCCTCTAGCCATCGCATTAAAGAACTTGGTGTTCGTGCCACCTTCTTTTATACATTTCATTCTAGATCTTTGCCTCCACTTGATCTCCCTTACCCCCTCCTCTTCCTCCAGCACCTTCTGCACCAACCCACGACTCAAAATCTCCTCCTCCTCCAGTCCTCTGACATCCTTCAATAAGTCCAACCTCGTCGACTCCTCCTGCGCCTGCACCCTTCGGAGGCATCGCGCAACCCTAGATGCTTCTTGAACTCCTGAAGCCTCCTACACAAAGTGGCCAACTTAGTCGCGAAGACCATAGTAACCGAACCCTAAAACACCTGACTCCTCCAAAAAGAATTAACTAGGTCAGAAAACCCACCTCCATGATCAAGCTTCTCTCGAACCTGAAATACGATGACGACCCTTTGCTAGAGCCCATATCCAAACATAGGGGCGTGCAATCAGATCTTGATCTAGGCAATGTCGCAACCGTCTCCAGACCAAACACATCCAGGGCCTCAACCGAAAGGAGGAACCTATACATACACGATCTGTAGGAAGAGTTCCTCCATGTATACTTACAGTTTGTTCTGTCAACCACATCAAGTCCCAGTTCCTCAACCACATCCGCGAAGAGGTCGGAACCAGGGTCACGCACACCCCCTTCCACCTGGCATGTCGTCCTAAAAAGCATGACATTAATATCACCTCCAATCACCCACAAGTGCTTCAAATCTCTCCCTGATGGAACGATACTCATCCCAAGCTGCCACATCCTACGAACCACCCGAGATGCCATATAATGAAGTGAAAACACAGAGAGAACTGTCAGCCTTATTACGCATGAGCAGTGAGACCGAGTGCTCCGGCAGCATATCCACCATAAGTTCAAACAAGCTCCCATTCCATGCCACCACGATTCCCCCAGCACTACCATCAACCAGGACTGCTCGGAAATCCGTGAGCTGAGGGCCCGAAACTGAACCCCATCTCACATTGTCCCATAAATCAACCTTTGTCTCCTAAAAACACACAACGTCAATCCTCCAATCCAGCAGCAAAGAACTGATACCCAACCGCTTAACCGGTTGACCCAACCCTCACGTTCCAGGAAAGGAACCTCATTTGTGTCCCGAGGTTTATTAATATATTAAAATGAATACATGATTTACGGATATCAAAGTGATATCTGCCTCGGTGTCTATTTTGAAATCAATACAGATACGGATATCAAAATATGTACAAAATAAATACGATAGTGGATTAGGTATATATATTCAAAATTTCAGTAGTTTTGTTGTTTTTAACATACTTTCTCGATACTTGATATACTTCCTTTGTTTTTCCAATTTTAAGATTGGTTAACACTATATTTGTTATGACAATAGCTTTTATTATCTTCCACATTAGAATTTCATACACCATTAGTATAATACATGTAACGCAGAGGGTATGCACTAGTTAGACCTAACGAAGATCAATTAGATAATGCGGACGTAAAAAATCTCCATCCTGATGAATCACGATTATCTGTTTCTACCTTTAAGGATATGGTTTGTAATTTCAATACATGAAAACATATATTTCTATATTTACATGCATATATTAAAATAGATAAGGATATGGCAACATCAATATATGTATCCATGATTTCATATCCATCCATGATTTGCATACTTAATCTCTGTACAACTCCAGCTTTCAAAATCATGAAATGCATCAGCGGCGGAACGTGACTTCCCACTATAAAAAAGAGAGCGCAAAAAATCGGGCGGGACAAAGTGGGAGTTTCAAATCGAAGGCCGATTTTAAGTCAGCATGTAATTAAAGATCTCATATATATAAATTAACTAGAGAATGGGAAGTTAGAGGGGCGATCCTCTAAGAGCCAAAATTGATGAGAGAATGAGAGGAGGATTCTGGACCACAAGGTTCTATCTTCTCTCTCCCGGTCTTCTTTCTCCTGGTTGAATTTTGTGGTCCATAATCACTCTTCTCATATTCTCACCAATTTTGACTCTCACAGGATCCCCCCTCTGGGAAGTTAAAGGTAAAATTAAAAGTACATCATATGTATTGCAAGGTTAGGATGTATAAAACCATCATGTATGGTTCAGTTCGAACTTAGGAGTGAATGATGGTTCTAAATAAGAACCTTAAATACCACAAACGCATGCATCCGAAGGAAGGAAGGACCACTCTGTGCGAGGAGAGCAGATCCTCTGCTGTAAACTGGGACCGCATCCGCTAGCACGGTAAGGATTAACAAAAACATAGATTTCATGCGAATCACCTTATCTTGATCGAACGACTCGAGCGAGCCGAGCAATAAACAAACGACACGGTTGATACTTGAGAACGGGCCTGTCCGAGAAGCAAGGGACAGCAGGCAATACGAACGAGATGTAAATACATCAACATCTAACTTGCTGGTGGACCCGTTTTGTATGTTTTGAATCTTTGATGTCTACATACGACAGTTCTGTATGCCTTCTATTGACCATATAAGCTTGATTATAAACGAACACAAATTGTCTAATCTTGTCATTCTATCCGTATTTACACGCCACTCGAAATACAATAAGCGTATTTTATCTTTATCATTATCAACATAAAATAAAAAACTCCAGAATTTGGTGTAAATATCGAAAATGACCCAGATCAAATTATTTAAGATTGTCCGACCAATATTGATATCTACATTTTAACATTTCCTCAAATACAATCCAATTTTCAATGGAAATGATAAATGACTCCACGTAATCCAAATTCCTGATAAACAATGTTCAATTTGCTCCATGTCATCCGTTGGTATTGCAATTTTCATAATATGTATGATATTCTTCCAGAAATTCGTTGAGACAATCACATATAACTAATCAACCACAGTCTAAGGAAATCTTTAACTATGTATATCGTATCCACAAAGTAAAATTTATCATTGTACAATCCCATACTTAGATTTTCAGATTGTTATTGAGCTAAAGTAGTCTTGACAACTTGTTAGACTCGGTTACTAATAGACGACAACTTGTTAGGCTCAGTCATTAATAGACCTTGAGTTCGAGTTATCAAATAATAATCCCATTTATTTATAACTCATTATTACACTTCGTAGGTTTTCAATGTGGAACTATGTTTGAGTAGTCGGAATCAATTTTTCTCAATAAAGGACTGATGACCTAATCCAGAAACATTACAATCATACTATAAAAAGGCACAATATCATCGGAAAAGTATTATAATGCTGAAATCAAAGTCTCAAAATAGTATTATGAAGCCAAACCCTAAGTCTCAAAATGGTACGCTCTTTCAGCAGGACTCTTACTTTGAACACTTTTCTATAATTGACCCTAAAATAAAACTATATACAATCCTTTGGCTTCCAAGATAAATTCCCTTGTTTGTGCTTCATAAAAAGATGGGTAAATTATAAAAGGACTTCATTTATATCTCGATTTTCAATTAAGAGTCTCAATTTTCAACTGTAACAAATAGGAGCCTAAACTTTCAACTTAAGTGTTAACGTCGATATATAAGGGTCGTTAAAGCTTATAGAAACCTCTATTTAAGACAAAAACATAAGATCAAACCCCTCTTTGTTATAATCAAAAAAAATCTTTTAATTAGAATTGAGGCATAATTGAGACTCTTTTTTGCAATTTACCCTAAAAAGAACTGCATATTCGTAAAAAAAACTAGCATGTTGGTGAATCATAACCGTTTTTCATGGTTAAGACTCAGGAGGGCGGAGATTAATTGTCTGCAGAGAAACCCAAAAAAATAAGAAGAAAAAGGACGAAGACGTCACCTCATCGCCTCCCCTATATGTAACTAGAAATGGAGCCCACCACCGAAACGGCAAGACCTCCTATTCCCGTTTCCCTCTTCCTTTATATACCCCTGCATCCTCACTCCCCACGCCACCACTCCATCCATAAATACCAACCTACCACCTCCTCCTCCTCCTCTCTTTGACATTTCGTCAAACATATGGCAACCTCCGTCCACGCCCGGCCTCCACCGTCCTTCTCCGCCTCGAGCCCCCGCTCCCTTCCCGTTCCGGAACTCGAACTCGAGCTCAGCTCCCACATCAAGCGGCTCTCGACGCTCGATCCCCCCGGCGAGGCATCCACCCCCGACCACTGGATCCCCAGGGACCCGTCCCTCGTGCGCCTCACCGGGAAGCATCCCTTCAACTGCGAACCCCCGCTCCCGTTGCTCATGCGCCACGGTTTCATCACCCCGTCCCACCTCCACTACGTCCGCAACCACGGCCACGTCCCCCGCTCCACGATCCCTTCCTTGTGGACGGTGGAGGTCACGGGGCTCGTCCCTCGTCCCACGTTGTTCACGGTGGAGGAGATCGTCTTCCAATTTCCCCCACGCGAGCTCCCCGTGACTCTCGTGTGCGCCGGCAACCGCCGCCGCGAGCAGAACTTGGTTAAACAGACCGTGGGGTTTAACTGGGGACCGGGGGGCGTCTCCACTGCCGTCTGGCGGGGGACGATGCTGTGCGACGTGCTCCGCGCATGCGGGATGGAGGGGAGGGAGGAGGGGTGGAGAGGCTGGCACGTGTGGTTTGAGGGGGAGGAGGAGTTACCCGGGGGAGGAGGTTCCAAGTATGGGACGAGCATAGGGATGGAGGTGGCGATGGATAGGGCGAGGGACGTGATCCTTGCGTACGGGATGAATGGGGAGGAGCTGCCGCCGGATCACGGGTATCCCTTGAGGGTGATCATACCGGGGCACATAGGCGGGAGGATGGTGAAGTGGCTACGGAAGGTCGTGGTTGCGAGGGAGGAGTCGCCGAACTACTATCATTACAAGGACAACCGTGTGCTCCCGTCGCACGTGGACGCCGAGCTCGCTGACGCTGAAGGTATGTAATTCTTCCACCTCCCTCTTTACCTGGTGATTTTGTTTGCCGGCTGGTATTTATTTCAATCACGTGGTAATTATAAGGTTGCTTGATTTTAAAGACTATGAAACTGAAAATGAAGATAAATCACGTATGCTAAGTTAAATCAGTTTTATTCAGCCGACAGAAAAGATAGATGCAGATTTTTCATAAGAGAAAATGAATAGGAGTTTGAAGAAAGGGAAGGAGTTGTCTGACCCACAACCGGAGGGGGTTGGTTTGTTCACATGGCTTCTATTCCAACTGCAAACATAACATTTTATGCATTTTCGCATGTTTTTAAAGTGTAATATTAATCTGATACTTATAAATCCGTTAATGTGATAATATCAATATTCAGTTATTTTTAAAAAAAGGATTTAAGTTCCATAGATGTTTATTCATCGACATTGCCTGCATCGTTTTGACTGCTATTAGATTGTTTTGTCGAACTTGGCTTGATCTTCCAGTTTTCTTGGTGCGAGAAAGATCGAGCTCTGACCATGCCATGGCTCGGATTTGATAGAACAAAAAGGGTTCGAGTCTACTACAACAATCAAAGTCTAATATCTGCAATATTGTTTGCTGTTTGTTTTAACAAGAAATAAGTATCGGACAATATTTTTTTTTTTGCAATGGCATAATAGTTTTGCTGACAAATATATCCACAAGTTGAAAGAATAATAGCGAATCTGAATCTGAATCGAATGAGGTCAGATTCATCAATGATTGGTTTGATCCAATTCTTATATTAATATTTTTCGGCAAATAAAAGTCAAGCTCTAGAATTTGTATTGAATTTTTCTTGGATTTATTTGTAACAATCCCGTCACTAGAGTAACTTATAGAAAACTTCCAATTGTTTTTTGGAAATAAAGCTAAATCTGAAGGGACGTCAGAAACGGTTAGTAGTGGGTGACAGGGTATTGCCTTTTTTTTAGGAGATTGACACGGGATACAGAGTCGGAAATTAATACCCATATTTACTTTTGATATGGACAACCACAAAGCTACCTCATAAAGTCATAACTATGGAAATAAAACATGCCCTTGTAACTGTAGAGATGGATAAAAGGTCATCATGATAGAAGTCCAAAGAAGAAAAAAAGGCTCAGATTGGGTTAGTGTGTATCTTCTCGTGTGGTCACTGGGACATCTGGTCCCATAGTAAAGATCGGAGCCGTTCATTTTGGATAGGATGATCCAGATCCACTTTAAGAAATATGGACCCATGGACCTTATCAGTGTTATTACAATAATGAACGTCGATCATGAATGAACGGCTCCGGACTTCACAACATATTTTCTGTGGTGTTGATCACACGAGGAGATCCTCTGATTTTATCCCAGATTCAGTAAACATATAATTGAAGCTATTATACCCATGTAGTATATACATTTCAGTGAATATATGATAATCCAAGTGGGGGGATGCAGGTCGGTCGCAGGGGGTGGGGGGATGCAGGTCGGTTGACGCGATGGGGAGGGGAGGCGGAATGCTTGCTGGTCGGTCTCAGGGGCTGGGGACGGAGCTTGCTGGTAGGTCGCAGGGGTGGGGGTGCAGGTCGGTCGATGCGTGTGGGGTGCGCTTGCAGGTCCAATCAGTCAATTGGTCCGAGCAATCAGAGGTCGACAGGGGGTTTGAAGGTGTTGAGCTCGGCGGCGGGGAGCTCGACGCATTGCCTACATGGGAGGCGGAGGTGGTGCTCAGCAGGGGGAAGAAGGGAGTTCGAGTCGGGGGGAGAGGGAAGTATCGATGGCATGTCTTGTAAATAAGAATGAATATTAAGGGCAGTTCTGTATTTTTTAACCAAAAACGTCAAACATAACGAGCATGTCAAACGAAACATGACACATGGTTATGTCATGTAAGAGTTAAGCATTACTCAGAGTTCCTCATGTAATTCGCGATTATGCAGGGTTATGAATGTTATTTTGAAATTACTCAGGATTATGGATGTAAAAATCTCATATAATATTCATCGCTAATTTCAAGTATAAAAAATAATTTTACAACGGATAATATCACCATTGTATATTTAGCATTGGACGATATAGTGATGGTTTTCAAAACCAAGTGTAACTATATATTTATTTTTTTGTATTAGTTTTAAAGATTGAGACAATTGAGACCCCGATATGAGTTGAATAATGAGTTTAACGGAAAATCCTGCAGCCATACAAACCTTGGAGTGCATCCCTATGGGATCCACGATATTCATTGTTTCTGTTTCGAAAACTTATATTTAAATTGAACTGTGCATTTCGTTTTTGCAAGCCTGTCAAATTTCTTTACGAATCTGATAATTATAATCCATTTATATGTAAAGATCAAAATCGGAATGTTATAAACAGTTCTATATTTTCATTGATTTAAATCTTTAAAGGTGGACTAATTATGGAATAGTACAGAATTAACAGGTTAGTATGAGAAAACGCTTACTTTTAATATGTGATTTTGCAACTGACAAACTAAGCGAAAACTCTGTGGTTGTAACGTCTCGGGCTTAGGTCCCCGGTCCGTTAACGGAGCATTACTGGCCCTGACAACCTCTTGGGATCGGGTTCATACGGATCCGATTAACCACTCCCAAAATGCTTAAGCCGGGTTATTAGGTAGTAACCACCTCACTATTTATCCCACCCGGGAATTTTGTATTCCACGGTATGGGACTTTCTTTTGGGGGTGTTACAACCTCCCCCACTTATATTCGCAACGTCCTCGTTGCGACATGGCCCATCACTTCTTCCCAGTGACAGTGGTGGCTGCACGCTCTGGGTAGCCATTTCCTCCAACCTCTTTGTAGGGGCGGCTCCACCTCTCGGGTAGCCCTTTCCACTGTCAGAGGGCGTTCGGCTCTGATACCATTTGTAACGTCCCGGGCTTAGGTCCCCGGTCTGTTATCGAAGCATTACTGGCCCTGACAACCTCTTGGGATCGGGCCCATACGAACCCGATTAACCACCCCCCAAATGCTCAAGCCGGGTTATTAGGTAGTAACCACCTCACTATTTATCCCACCCGGGAATTTTGTATTCCACGGTATGGGACTTTCTTTTGGGGGTGTTAAATCAAAATTTTTAAACTAAAACCAAAATCAATACGAGGTCTTCTATCCAAACCCCAATACAATGGATATCAGTACTGAGTCAACCGCCGTAGCGGTAAATTGTTTGGAAGTAGTGTAGGATTACCCGCCTACAACGGTCAATTGGCGGATTTAACCGTCCGCGCGGCACCCGGCCAGGTTAAAGCCTCTAATGGGCCAACAATGAACAATGTCTACTCCCTCATAATGATGGTGTCAAAAATAATATTTAATTTTCAAAAAAAATATTTGGATAAAAAAATTGCAAATTAAACTATATATCAAAAGACAATAATGTAACAATCTCTTTATCATTTAACAATGAATCCATAGACAAGCATTATGACAACATATCAAATTAGCATCTGACTATCTAGAGTTATAAGGAAATATAATCAAAGAATTTTAAGAGATTAAATAAGAGCAACAATCAATAATTGGTAAAATCTAATGTGGGGTATAAATAACAATGGTATGTGACATAAGTTAATGTACATACCTCGATTCGTGTAGAAGTTTTTTTTATAGGATTCTCCGTCTATAGAAATCAATTTTCACCTAAATAGAAGAAACAACAAAATTACTACCATGGACATACTAAGATTGCTTCCTAACCTACACTCGTGATACCTTACCCTCATTTTTTCTTATTAATATGTGACCAATATGAGTTATTATTATTATTAAGTTCATGCCTCATTTAAATCAATAGATTCCTATTGCATGGATATACATACATACATACCTATATAATAATTATTGAGTTGTTACGGTTGGAATATTTTATTTAATTATTTAGAGTAAAGTTTTTTTTTACGGTTTGCAACTCAACCTTAATTTGTGATTTTATCAAAAAAATTGCACGTGCTTCATTTTTTTGTTTTTTTTAATCTGCCGTTTTGTTTTGTGCCGTTTCATGAGATTTGTTATAACGGCCTTTTTTTTAAAAAAAATCAATTTCTCCCTTTTAATGGCAATGCAAGTGTTGCATTTTATTTTATTTTTTTCCGAAGGTTGGACATGTCTCTATCTTATTGAAGTCGAATTTCAAAACAAAACATGGATTAATCTACGGGTGGTATTCCAAAGAGGCAGATTCAATTCATTTTCAAATAACGTGTATTTTGACCAGAATTTATAATAAATAATATGCGTGCTTTTTTTTCAACAAGTTACTGTCGGAAATAACTTGGTTCTGTTTGGTTAAAAAAATATATAAATGGATTTATGTCGTCTATTTCTTTTACCAATAGTTTAATCTGATTGACAAAAATTCCGCAAATACACCAAGTATTGTGTAAATCTACAATCAAAATCCCCTTGAATACACGTTAAACAGTACACTTGGATTACCAAAAAAATAATTATAGTCAGGGCTGATACATGATACATACTTTCAATTATCAAGATTTTATCATTTATTCTGTAATGGTATGATTAACGGATACCCTCAAAACATAATACAAAGACGATATGACTAATCTGTTATTTTAAGGATAAGGTAAAAAAAATTGATAATCATGATGCTTACCGAAAATCTATGTGGTGTTCTAAGCAACTCGACACCTACATGTAATACAAGGGTTATGATCCATACCTCGAGGTGTGAAAGATGTGTCGACTTCGCCCTCACAACCACGACCGGCTGCGACTACACAACCCGCTTCAGCCTTGCCAAAGCACAAATCGGCACCTACAGAAGATGGTCTTGCCCGGATCTCCCTCTCTCTCTAACTCTCTGGCTCTCTTGGATTCGGAAGACATAGGGTTGGTGCACCTGTTTTATTTGTTAGAAAGAAGGATGGATCACTTCGCTTATGCATTGATTATCGAATGCTGAATCAGGTGACTGTAAAGAATAAATATCTGTTACCACGGATAGATGACTTATTTGATCAGCTCCAATCAGCAAAGATCTTCTCGAAGACTGATTTGCGATCCGGCTATCATCAATTAAGGATTCGAGAGGAAGATATCTCGAAGACCGCTTTCCGAACACACTATGGGCATTATGAATTTTGTGTGATGCCATTCGGATTGACTAATGCTCCTGCTGCTTTTATGGATCTTATGAATCGGGTCTTTCGACCATTCTTAGATCAATTCGTCATTGTTTTTGTGGATGATATCCTTGTTTATTCTCAGAGTGTTGAGCAACATGAGGAGCACTTGAGAATCGTATTGGAGACTCTGAGGCAGAATCAACTTTATGTTAAATTCTCCAAATGTGAATTCTGGTTGGAAAAGGTCATGTTCCTTGGGCACATTATTTCCAAGGATGGGATTTCTGTAGATCCAGCCAAGGTTGAGGCAGTCGTAGAATGGAAGCAACCGCGGAGTGTGACAGAAATCAGAAGCTTTCTTGGTTTAGCAGGATATTATCGTAGATTCATTCGTGATTTCTCGAAGATTTCACTTCCTCTGACTGAACTGACTAGAAAAGGAACAAAGTTTGAATGGTCTTCTGCGTGTGAGTGTAGCTTCCAAGAACTGAAGAAGAGGTTAACCACCGCTCCTGTCTTGACTTTACCTTCTGGTTGTGGAGGCTTTGTCATCTACACCGATGCATGCTTGAATGGCTTGGGTTGTGTATTGATGCAAAATGAAAAAGTTGTAGCTTATGCTTCAAGGCAGCTAAAGATTCATGAAAGGAATTATCCTACGCATGATCTAGAGCTTGCTGCTGTGGTGTTTGCATTAAAGATCTGGCGTCACTACCTTTATGGTGAGAAATTTGAGGTCTTCTCTGATCATAAAAGCCTCAAATACATATTTTCTCAAAAAGATCTAATTATGCGTCAAAGGAGATGGATAGATTCTCTAAAATAAAATCAAATAAAATATAGGTACGTAGTTAGTTTTCCTGTAAAGAGAAATGTAATTATGTGAGTTTTTTTCCATCCCTCAGAAAACCGGGTGACTAAAATCACATGATTCTTGTTTTCACCCAGGTATCTTTTAAATTAAAGGGTATCCATTAGTTGTATACTTATGAGTTGAACAATACGTTCTGATGGTGCAAAGTACATATCAGCCTATAGTAGTTTATATACATATTAGGAATAAAACTTTGTAAAATTTTGTTGATCTAAGCATAATATATATTCAAGGAAAATTTGGTACTTATATTACACAAATGTGATGTACCCATTAAATCTTTGACAACCATACTAAGCTAACGACATTAGATTAGGAGGCATAAATGTAGATATCAAAAAAAAATAGCAATCGCAATAATTGGATGGTAATATTTATAAAAAAGGGGGGTACTACGATTGTTGGGATTTCGGATACTATAATGCGATGTATTACGGATTGCGTATGACATTAAAATTCATCTCTTTTATTTAGGTGGTAACTGATTTCCATCAACGGAGAAACATAGTGATCTATCCTTATCGTTTTGAAAAAAAAAAGAAGAAGAGAGGTATGTACGTTGTAACACCCCAACCCCAAACATAGTGCCATACCTAAAACTCACGAAGTGTGAATATGGTTTATAAGTGGTGGGGATTACTACTTGACAACTTGGGCTTAAGCATTTTCGGTGGTTGTCAACAGATCCATTTGGACTCGAACCCAACAAGTTGTCAGGGCCAGTTTTCCTCATAACGGACCGGGGAACTAAGCCTGGGACGTTACAAATGGTATCAGAGCCAATTTCTCTCTGATAGTGGAAATGGCTACCCGAGAGGTGGAACCGCCCCTACAAAGACATAGGAGGAAATGGCTACCCGGAGCGTGCAGCCGCCACTATCACTAGGAATAAGTGATGGGCCATGTCGCAACGAGGACGTTGCGAATATAAGTGGGGGAGGTTGTAACAACACCCCAACCCCAAACATAGTGCCATACCTAAAACTCACGAAGTGTGAATATGGTTTATAAGTGGTGGGGATTACTACTTGACAACTTGGGCTTAAGCATTTTGGGTGGTTGTCAACGGATCCATTTGGGCTCGAACCCAACAAGTTGTCAGGGCCAGTTTTCCTCAATAACGGACCGGGGAACTAAGCCTGGGACGTTACAGTGGTGGTATCATTATTGTAAAAATCGTCTGATTAGTCAGCTGGTGGATGACCGATTGATTATTGGCTAATTGATCAATAGTCGACCGACCGACAACTCAACCTAATTAGACAGCCGACTAGTGGGCTGATTTTAGCATGGAGATACCAATTCATTTTATTTTTTGATTTTAAAAAGCAGCCTTAATCTATGATTCTTAATGTCTTATTTAAATTCAATTATTTATTTCATTTCAGTATAATATCATAGAAAGTGTATATATCTATGTAAATATGTATTAAAAATATTATATAAATATAAAATACATTAAAAAATTACAAAACTAACTAAACATGACTAGTCATCAGCTATCGATTAATCCTTAGTTAGTGGTCCGATTGCCCATGGGTGGACTCACTCATTGAGCATGGGGGGACATGCCCTCCTAACGTCTCAAATTCCTTGTATTTTTGTATCATTAAAAATTTAAAAATGTGACATTATGTGTTTGCGCCCCTTCATCATCTGAGAATTAGGAATATGAAATTCACATGTGCTCTCTGTGCTCCCCCTCCCCAATCATCCGAGAATTTAGAATTTGAACCGTGCCCTCCATCCCTCCCCATGCCATGTGCACCCCCTCCCCTGACCCCAAAACCTAGCCCGAACATTCTCTCTAGGTCGATGCTCATCCCCGAGTCCACTCCCATGTTGTGATGCAGAATCCTGGCACTTCGCCTCCCCTCTCGAGTTCTTGACATGTTGTGGAAAGAACTAAAACCACGTCTCAACATCGGGACCTTCGACTCTCTCACGGTCCCGCCTCTCTCTCCAGTCTCGGATGTGTCACAACAAGGAGTATGAGATGTTCTGGCACTCCTGGCTTCCTTTTAACCTCACAGTCATGCATTCCAAGTCTCCAACTCCAACGCATGTAACAAAAATATAATATCTCCGTACTTCATAGGCATATATGTGCATGTTTAGGCAAAATAAACATCAATTTACCAATGAGGTAATGCAATTGAAAGTAATTTTTTACCAATCCATACTTTAATGGTGCAGGTGTTACATTGGTTCTTTGAAATTATTTAATTGACTATAGTTTTTGTAGATATTTGGTGACATATTTGGATATTTTCTATAAATTGAAAGCATGATTTTTAAGTCGTGATTTTAAAAAAGAAGAGGTTAAGTATCTGACATCTTATCTCTCATCACTGCCATAAATTTTTGGTTTTTTATCAGTTGTGCTCCTCAGAGATATTGCAATAGTAGTTGTGCCCTCCCTTTTTTGGACTATCAATTGCGTCCTAACTTCTTGCAAATTTCATATTTCTACCCTTTTGTAATATAAGCTATACTCCTACTTTACCTTAACAGAAGGACGAAACTATGAATTCTACTAGAATCTAGGGGCACAATTGATATTCCAAAAAAGAGGGGGGCAAAACTGATATTGTAATATCTCATGGAGGCACAATTGATAAACACCTTACATTTTTATATGCAAAACATCTCTTTATATTCTCTATGCACATGTATATTTATATTGACTTGTTTCTTTTTGCAATATTATTTATTTATTATTTGTCGCTGTGCCATGCTTAGTCTGTAATCTTGACTCCGCCACTGCGATCTAAGATGGACAACTGATTTTTGCAACCTTTAGGCCCCACTTGAGATCCGTTAGTTTGGGTTGGACGTTCACACACACACTTTTAACACAAATGCCATGGACACTATAATACCGGCATTGCACTAGTCAAAATAGAACAAAGGTAACGGAAGGTAGGACGAATACGATAGATGTAAAAATTATTTACTTTTATCCATCCGTTTGCCCTTGAGTTACAATGTATATATCTGGTACAATTATTGAGCTGGAGTAATATAGATACCGCACTCCCAATAATGAAACTCAAGTCATAGATATAAGCGCCCCCCCATAAATGCAGTTTTTTTTCTAAGGAGCTTTCTGCGAGAAACCAGGAAAAGCCACCTGGCACGTGCTATTTCAGCCCTCCGTCTCTTTCATAAGTGGGAGGACCTGTTCTGTGGGATCACTCACATGGAGACATGGACATGTTGATGTCTCCTTGTTTTTTACTCCTTTATATCGAAATAAAAAAATCAAACCGTGTAGATTTTAATTTTGTGTTAATCCGAGACTTAGTAACTTGCTCATTTTACATCATCTATTTATTTTTCAAATGGTTTACACCATACAAGGGACTTGAATGTTGTAATAAGTTTATAGATATCGGACTAGCACGATTTGAACAGATAGCAGCCGAGGATCTGCTCCATTTACAATTTCTTGTATCTATACATTATTCAGACTTGTATAGATATGGGATTTGTTGGTCAAACTTGACCCGCTCGCTTACTTTATCACGGCGAATTTACATTAGCCTGAAGGGTTTTGTAACTTAGGATGAGCATCTAGCTGGGCTGGGCCGGGCCCAACCCAACCCGAGCCCAATTCCATTTAGCGAGCCCTCCGGCTGGGCCTAAGCTGACCAAAATTCCTGGATTGTGGCCCAAGCTCGAACCCTACCTGCTAGTACATGGGCCCGGTCGGGTCAGACCAGCCCACTATTTTAAAAATCTAATTTTCTAATATTTCAACTAAAATTATGTCATTGAAGATTAGTTTTATGTTTTGTCTCTTCTGAATGCTAACGACATTTGTTTTATATCTTAATTCCTTCTAATCTAAATTTCAAATTGTAAACTTGCAGTCAAATTCTTCCATACTGTTTGATATTCATAATGAAATTTATTTAATAATTTTATTACTATTATTATGCAAAGAATCCCAAGATAGATCTGAATGAAGGCGGATAATCCATGTAGCCGACCCTACTTAATTGTGGGAAAAGGCTTTGTTGTTGTTGTTGTTGTATTATGCAAAGTACTTGTATACCTTCCTTGACTGTTGTGATACCATGTGGGGCTGAGGAGGGCCGCAGGAGCAATGACAACGATGTTAGGGGCCTAGCCGGCAAAGGCTAAGGATAGGCACTTGAGAGTTGAGGTCGTTACTCAAGAGGATGGGTTGTGATGGGGTGGTGCCCTGACATACAGTAGGGGGAGGCCAGGAGGCCGTAGGGGAGGAGGGCAGGAGGGGTGGTGGGCTTGTCACCTATGGGTGGCACCGCGACGGTGCGAGGATGGGAAGGGAGGGGAGAGAAAAGGGGACACGATATGGTGGTGTGCGGGGTCCGGGAATCTTGCCCTTTTGGGTATGGAGCACTGTGTCACAGCATAGCCACCCCCTTAGCTAGGGCAGTTTAGGGCTAGCTACAACCGAGTCAGGTCGGGCCCATATCCGAGCCTTCAATCGGGCATGGATCGGGCCTACGCTCACGCCGGCCCGCGGGCTTCGAGATCTAGCCCGAAGTAGGCCGAACCTGACCTGAAGCGGTATTCGGGCAAAAAACATGGCCCATGCCCACCCATTTATACTGCGGACTTTAGGTTTGGTTTTGACAATACGAGCTTGAGCTATACGTTTCGCTAGATATCTTGTTAAGCCAAACCTAAAGCCTAGCTCCATTGCTAGACATGATATAATTAATTATGTAATTTCACACGTATTAAAATATTTGATTGTATATATGCATACATACGTAGATACATATATGAGTATGAATATAAAGGTAACACTTGCTTAAGTATTAAGTACTAAAGAATAACAATCAAATTGAAGCAAAACTTCTTTCCAATAGTTTTTTAGCCAAGATTCAAAGAAAAATTCTAAAAATTTCTTATAAGTTGTCACAAAGAATTCATACGAACGATTTAATATCCCTAACCTAAATTATGGGTTGCTTACTTAAGCAACATGCCTAAGTTGGCTCATTTAGTAACTTCCGAGCCAAATCGAGCTTGATGAGCTTGAGATTGAGGTAGCTTGAATGAGCTCGAACTCTTAATTAATTATCGAGCTCAAGTTCGAGTGAATGTTGTTTGGCCCTAGGCTGTAGGGTAAAGTTAGTTGGGTTGGAATAAGGTCCTTTCAACATATAGGAGGTGTTTGGATGGTCACTAGGGTTGGAAAAATAAACGTGATATGATGTAATATTATTTATATACTATAATATTATTATATTTATGGGAAAAGTACGTTGATATTAACTATTTTGATTTGAAAATGATTGAAATGTAATAATAAACGAAATATGGGACCCACCTATTAATTATAATCCATGAATTTAAGAGTGTAAATGTGATAACCCAAACCCAAGTATGGGTGGATCATGCTTAGTTTAGTTGCACCGTTACCCTGGCTAGGAATGATTTGTTATGCATAATTACATATGTGCCCAAAGGCAAACTTGAATATTTGGTCGCACTTGGGCAAGAAATTGTAAAGTGTGAATTTTTGAAGTATAAATAGACCATCTAACATGAGATTAATGGCTTTAGGGTGCGTTCGTTTGGGAATAGCCTCAAGAATAATGGCTTTATTTCCTTCCTCTCTCCTTTCCTTTCTCGTACAACTATTACCTTTGCTCTTAATCTATCTTATTTCACCCTTATTTATATATTTATTCCACTTTATCTACTATTATTCCACTTTATTCATATTCTTCCGATCAAAAATGAATAATATCTTATTCCAGCTAATTCATTATCCTTATTCTTACTCATTCTCGAATTGAACGCACCCTAAAAGAGTATTCCTCTCTGACCTATCATCAAAAAGCAGACTCAGAGATTAGTAAATCAATTCTTGGCTTCACATTATCGAGGATCACGGAATATGATGATTTCCTTCCTCCAACTGGGAAAAAGGGAAATGAAGAAGACATGTAGTTTGTTTGAGGTACAGGTAAGATAGCAACATCTAAAACATAGATTCTTCCTTAAATCTCACGACCTTTTGCCAAATGTGACACGTATGTTGCTATTTTAGAGTACCACACAGTCCCAAAGTACTACTTGGGGCCCATGTCTCCATCACAGCCTTTTCTTTTGTCCAGATTGGAACGTTCCTCGATTGCGTGCGGTGGAGAGTAATGGAAGGTTCCTCAATTATATGAGAAGCAGGAGTAACCAACATTTGAAAGATGATTGCGAAATCAATTTAGTCCTATTCTTATTGTGGTTACTGCTTTGGAGAAATCTGATACTTCTTACTAGCGTTTGATTAGCAAGCACATGTCCCATCTGCTCCGTATGCTACGTATCATATAGTACTAGCCATAGCGTGCAAGAGATGGCTTCTCAATGAGTTCTTTAACATGCCCTATACATGTCTCCATTATCGTCTTTTTGTAGAAAAGTTGGTGGACTTTTTCATAAAATCTAGTGGAAGCTAAAAAGCGCTGGAGTTGAGGGAACACGATTGCTTTTCTCATAATAATTTGTGTGAACTAGTTGGTTTGACGTGAAGAATTTTTCGGAGCATAGCTTGTGATGACAGTCTAAAAATTATGTGAAAATATGCTGCGGGTTGTTTTTGTATTTATCTGTACTCACGTGTCTAAACAATTTGCAGGATGGTGGTACAAACCGGAGTACATAATAAACGAACTCAACATCAACTCGGTGATCACAACGCCATCCCACGATGAGATGTTGCCCGTAAACGCCTCCACCTTGCAGGGTCCGTACACCCTTCGTGGCTATGCCTATTCTGGTAACATTAAATTCTCTATTTATGTTTCAGATTTCGATTATTCTTTTAATAATCCGATTTAGTGGATAGGTTGAAGCATGTTGGAAGGAGAGGTATTCAAAAATTATAAAACTATTTATTTCGGCAAGGATAAAAAGAAAATTTCAGGGGGAAAACTAATGGACATCGGTAGGTTGACGACCTTTAACAGATGTATGTATAGATGTAATACTACATCTGTAAGCACAGTGGACTTGCACAGAAATTTTTTTAAGCACCTCCAAATAGATGGTGAATTATCCAAATATGTTAATATGATCTTGGGATGAACATGCAGGAGGAGGGAGGAAAGTGACGCGAGTAGAGGTGACACTGGATTGTGGGGACACGTGGAGGCTTTGCGACCTTGACCATCCCGAGAAGCCGACCAAGTACGGCAAGTATTGGTGCTGGTGCTTCTGGTCCATCCACGTGGACGTGACTGATCTCCTCGGAGCCAAGGAGATCGCCGTACGCGCGTGGGACCAGAGCCTCAACACCCAACCCGAGAAGCTCACCTGGAACGTCATGGTATATAAACGCTCTCTTCGCAAATTTTGCTGCAAAAGTAGAATTAGAAATGGCCGTACGCATAACGGAATGAATGCTTCCGCCGGAGTGGTATTTTTTATGCTATGTACCATAAGATTATGGTACCAGCAAATATATATATATATATATATATATATATATATATATATATATCCACTAAACAGTACTGTCATCATCCGTTGTGGTATGATCACAGCTGGCGATGGTATAATCACACCGTTCGGTGACGGTTCTATCTTCTGATCCCTTCCAACCGGTGATTTCAGGGGATGATGAACAATTGTTGGTTCCGAGTGAAGATCAATACCTGTCGCCCCCAACGCGGCGAGGTAGGCCTTGTTTTCGACCACCCGACCGTCCCCGGGAATGCGCTCGGTGGCTGGATGACTCGCCAGAAGCACCTTGACTTCTCCTCCAACAACGCCCACATCCTCAAGAAGTCCCGCTCCGCTCCCTTCGTCAGCACACCCGCAAAGCTCTACACCATGTCCGACGTCCATTGCCACTCCTCCGAAGACTCCGCATGGATCGCCGTCAATGGCCGCGTCTACGACTGCACCAACTTCCTCAAGGACCACCCCGGTGGCGTTGACAGCATCCTCATCAATGCCGGCACTGACTGCACCGAGGAATTCGACGCCATCCACTCCGATAAGGCCAGGGCCCTTCTCGAGTCGTATTGCATCGGCGAGCTCATCGCGACTGGCTCCGCCGCCGTCGCATCGATCCCGTCAGCCGCCGACACATTGGGGAGACCCGTGGCACTTTCCCCACGTGAGAAGATCCAATGCACGCTCGTCTACAAGGTCTCTCTATCCCACAATGTACGCCTGTTTAGATTTGCGCTGCCATCCAGCCACCAAGTCCTCGGTCTTCCTGTGGGGAAGCACGTCTTCCTTTCTGCCAATTTAAACGGGAAGCTCTGCATGAGAGCTTACACTCCGACGAGCCCCGCTGATGAGGTAGGCCATTTTGATCTTGTCGTGAAGATCTATGACAAAGGCCTGATGTCACAGCACCTCGACGCGCTGCCGCCGGGCTCCACCATCGACGTGAAGGGGCCCTTCGGACATGTCGAGTACTTGGGGCGCGGGGTATTCACGGTGCATGGGGAGCGCATGTATGCGAGGAGGGTGGTGATGGTTGTGGGAGGGACGGGGATCACGCCCGTATTCCAAATTATGCAGGCAGCGGCAGAGGACCCCGGGGACGGCTTGGAGATACGGCTAGTTTACGCTAACCACACGGAAGCCGACGTGCTGCTGAGGGAGGAACTGGACGGAATTGTGGAAGGGAGTGGCGACGGGAGGGTGACGGTGCGGTATATCGTCGGGGCAGTGACGGAGGAGCAGCTGAGGGAGCACGTGCCGCATGAGTCGTCGTGCGAGATGTTGGTGCTAGTTTGCGGGCCGCCGGGGATGGTGAAGGCAGTGCAGGAGGCGTTGGCAAGGATGGGGTATGATAATGGATCGGTCATTGTGTTCTGATGGAAACAGGAGGAGTGGAGTCGGAAGACTAGTGATCCATAGATTGTGAAGGTATTCTTGGTTTTTGTATGTATGGGCCGTGAAGCGAGTCGTTTTTTTAAGGCTTTCCAAGGGAGGGTGATCTCTTCAATTTGAATATTGGTTATACATGTGATCTATCCATGATTTTTTGTCCCGTTTAACTTTTGTGTCTTCTAAATAGCCATACGTTCGAGTCGTCGATTCATTCTCTTGAGTTGTATGAGTCATCGATTCATTCTCTTGAGTTGTATGGATCGTTAGGTGAGAGATCGTTTACCCATCATCCTATAAATGTACTCATCCTCCTCTTGTATTCAAATATAATGCGAAGAGAGAGTCCTAATCTCTTGTGAGGGAGATTAGGATTTGAGTGTGACCGCATGGTTTTTCCCTCTCCATTGGATTTTCCACGTAAATCGTGTTGTCAACTTCTTATGTTTTAATCTTTAGTTTGCAACATGGTACCACAACCTGATTAGGGCTTGATCTGTGCATATTTCGTTGTGGTGTTGCTGCTGGGTTTGTTTACCCTTGTCGTTTGAGTTGTCGTCTCTGCGCACGACCCCTTTCCCCCACCTCCAGCTGGCGCACAACCCCCTTCCTCACGTCGCAGCTCCCTGAGAGCCACCAAGTTCTGTGTGCGGCATCCCCCCCCAACCCCTGCCCCCACCCCCCCTCCCCGCGCGTGCCTAGTGTGCAACCCCATGTGTGTGGTGTGCCCTAACTGCCCCCTCCCGCTCTTGTGTGTGGAGTGCATAGCCACCCCCTTCTGTGTGCCCCCCTTCTGTGTGGCCTCCTTAGGGCTCCTATGTAGTGTGCGTGTAACTCTAGTCCGTGCACCCTCTGTGTTTGTTGCCCCTCATGTGGTGCTTGCCAAGTACTTGAATATCTTGGATGATGATCTACAAGAATCGTGGGTTGTTTTTTACTGCTTCCTTGCTTGATTTCTTTGTATTCGATGTGATAGACCCGTAGTCATACCGTGATTGCTTTGATTGTGATTGTGTTGCATGTAGATGTTTTTTTACATTTGTGTTATGACTCTGGTTAAAAGAAGCATTGTAGTTAGGTTCTAAGGCTTCAGAAGAGACTTCAGATACATTAACCTTTAAGATGGACAATGTCCCGATTCAAGTCACTATTGTGAAGTTGACTAAGACTAACTACTTAATGTGGTCTTTGGTTATGGAGGTGGAATTAGCCTCTCGTGGCAAGGGAGGATACATTGATGACATAAAAAAAACCTTGCAATAACGATAAATTGTATGAACAATGGTATGTCGAGGACAACTGATGTAGGAATTGGAGCATTAATATTGTGTCTTCATACATTCAACCACTTATTCTTCGAAAGAAGTCGACTAGAGAACAATGGCTCACTCTCGAAAGTATGTATGGAAGAAGAAGAAGAAGAAAGATATCCATATGTAGCAAATAGCATGGATGTTTACACTATGAAACGAGAAGAGTTGACCACTGTCGGGTACTATGTTGCTTGGAAGACCAAATGGGAAGAGATCAACTACTACTATGATGATACCTAGACAAGCACAATTGATTAGAAGAAATACTGAATTGAGGTGTGGTAGCAAAGGATCTTCAGCTTCCTTGAAGGCCTGAATGTTGAGTTTGAGGCGACTAGAAGCCAACTTCTGACAGGAGGGATTGGCTCTGACATTGAATACCATGTCATTGAGTCTGAGGAACAAAGACGAATTGTTATGAAAGATGATCAAGTCTGCAATTTTGAAAAGCCTGCTTTGCTAACAAAAGGAGGCAAGAGTGGGTATTGGAAGTATAAGAAGTGTGGGCATTGTAAGAAAATACGGTACGGAATTGATTATTGTTGTA